>CM055838.1:5288872-6546372 GCA_029490765.1 Euthynnus affinis
TTCAAAAGAGAAATCTGGGTCTTTACTATCAAGTCTGAGCTTCACAACACCAGTTTGTGGATGTGTGTCATGGTTCAAACAAAGGAGATTTCAGAGGAAGTTAGAAGAAGAGTTGTTGATGCTCATCAGGCTAGAAAGTTACAAAACCATTTTTAAAGAGTTTGGACTCCACCTGTAACGCAGATCATGTACAAATTAAAGATGTCCAACACCATTGTTACCCTCCCTAGGCGTGGTGTGCTTAGTGATTATATACTGTGGAGATTCACTTGGCGTATGCCACCATATTAATTTGGTCAGCCCAGCTAGGAGAGGTGTGAGGAGCCTGATGTCAACGATACACATCAAAAAAGCACCAAGCAGAGACTTTACTAAAGTCTGCTAAACATCTGTTGTTTCTGAGCACAGTATGCATCCGTCTGGGTCAAAGCAGTAAGCAGTCTCTCCTCTGAAAAACCTTTCACACTATAATTGATGACATGGCAGAAGGAGTTCAGTGTAATAGGCTATTTAACTCATGTGTTTTATGTGCACTAAATTATATGCTTTAAAGCTATTCAAACTAAATTGTGCAACAAAAGTACAATGTGAGTACATTGCTGCAACAACATTTGGGAAGTACTACATTTTGAGGTGGAAGTCATCAGTATGTGCACGTGTGTGTGTGTTCCTTGTATGCCCCGTCCTCTGCAGCGCATACAAGGAAGAGCTGCAGCTCACACACTATGTTATCTTCGCTCTTTATTTATTTATTATTATTTTGGCGGTGGCGTCTGCGTCTGGCAGTTTGCAGCTCCCATATGCAATTTCTTTAGAAATTGCAAAATTTTCTAGTTTTTCTTTTTTTCTTTCCTCTTCTTCTTTCTAGTTACAGACAAAGGCACTGCTAGTTAAGTTTTGCTGAGAAGTCGAAGCCCTTTTTCAGCAGCGTCCTGTTTCACACACGTTGTTACATCATGAACTTAAACTTCTTCTTCTACTGCAGAAGAGAAGTGATGAAATGATGAAATGATGAAATGTGGTGTTTGATGATGTTTTGTTATCTTAACCCTTTCATGCATAGTGGTCACTACAGAGGACATCTATTCAAAAGCTGTTTTCTTATATATGCATGGTTTTTTTTTGTATAGTTACACATCAACCACCCTAATGGACTTTAGTGTGTCATCCCATACACTGCCATCCATTGGCCAGCCTTTGTAAGTGCAATAAAAATTTCTCAAAACCAAGATGGCCGCCAGCTGGCCGGAAACACTCAGTCACTCAGGAATATCTTGCCAATCCTTCTATGGTAGTTGACCCTTGCAGGTAAAAAAAAAATTGTAACATCAAGTAACAACTAAGGAGTAATACAATTGTTAAAATTTACAAGTATCGATTTTATGTTGGGAGAAAATAACAATTAATCATCTGTCCACTGTGTTGGACATCATCCATCACTGACATCATTTCAACTACAATTACACTGTTACTGCAACTTTGTTGTTCTTGAAAATACTTCATCTGCAGTAACTTTTTTTTTTTTTTTTAGCTCTAAATCAATTGATTTATATTATTATACTGTAACTTGCAGTTTTGAGGGGGCTACCCAGCATGCATGCTGCTTTGGGACCCATGTGGGGCCACTGTGGGTATAAAATGAGCCCACTGTGGGCCCCGTTACCGATGTGAAATGTGGAGAATGTGTGGGTCCCAAACTGTGGGGCCCAGGTGGTGCCTCACTTCGGGGCGTACTATGGGCACACTGTGGGCCCACAATAAGTCCCAGTGGGACAGCCCACACTTTGGGCTGGGTATGGGCTGTCCCACTGGGGCACCACCTCCGCGCCACAGTTTGGGGGCCATATGTACCCCGAATTTCACATCTGTAACAGGGCCCACAGTTGGCTCATATTATTCCTGCAGTGGCCCCACATGGGTCCCAAAGGAACATATTTGCTCCATAAGGATGCTGATGATCCTGAGGATGCTGATGAGGATAAGTATGCTGAGGGTGCTGAGCAAATGCCTGGCACCTCTAAAGAATGTCTGGTTTAGGAAAGAAGAATCTTTTGCATTTCGAGTCATGTGGAGCTCATGTGCTAATAAATGCAGTAAGACAAAGGGGAGAGACTGCGGAGTCAGGAACAAGATTCAGTGTTTTGCATTGCACTGAACAGTATTAGAATGTGTTGAAATATGTTAAAACATTATTTTAACAACTTTGAAAATATATATCATTTTATAGTTTTCAAATAATATATAATTTTATTAATTGGTTTGTGAAATACCTAGTAGTTCAGTTGAAACCTCAAATGCATGCTGTCCACCTGAGTGAACGTGTGAAAAACTCCTTGAAAAATGCATATTAAAAAAAAATGAAGTTCAAATATTTTTTTTCATTCCTTAAGAGTAAAAATACTTAGGAAAAAAATCCTGACTGAGTTTATCATAATTCATGCATGAAAGGGTTAAACTGACTCAACTGTAGTTTCTTTTAATTAATTATTTTAATGTTGATGAAGGACTTACTGTTGTCTGAATTTTGTTCTTCATACAGTAAAAAAAACTTTCCTTGGATGATTTTTGTCTGCTTGTGTCGCCTTTAATTTCTGGACATTTGTCATTATTTAATCAGTACATTTACACTGCATATTGGTGATTTTACAGTTTATCCTGCTACTATTAGTTTTAATTTATTACTTCAAGCTTTTAACTGATTCAACCAGTCCATCATCATCCAAACTTTCACCCTGATTGTTATCATAAACAGTACTTTCTGCTGTTTCAGAGTTATATTTTTATTATATTCTCTTCAACCGTAATGCACTTGGAAAAATCACCCAATCATAGTCTTGTATATGGTGGCTGATAGGGGACAGTAGAAGCACTCATGTCTGAATAAATATGTGAAGAGGATGATGCTCTCTGATAACTGCTGCTAAACATCTTGCTCTCAATCTTATTATATTTTAACTCTGATTTAGTTGAAACACTGAATCCCACTCTTTGTTTTAACTGAGTTGGCAGCTCTCTAAGACATGTTGATCCTCAGCTCCTGTTGAATAAAATACTCTGGGATTTTATAACGGCTCTTAAACTATGGATTTATTCATTAAAAAAAGTCAGCGTACAGTTTTAGGTACCATGTGGAGTTCCTGACCTCTTGTTTCGTTTGTCTCATTCAGTGGATTTCTTGGTTCTTTGAATTGATTTTTTTTTTGGATATTTTAATCTCTTTTTTGAGGCCATCAGTTTGTTGGAGGTGATAGTGGAGCTGGAGATGGACTGAACTCCACAGTTGTGGATGAACGAAGGGAAGCAGTTTTGGAGATTTCCACCAGTGTTGAAAGATAGACTGGGGTCTAACCCTTTAAGGCCCACTGTTGTAATTTTACATCACTTTCAGCTATCCTAAAAAATGAGGCAAATGAAGATGCCAGTGAAGTCAATGAAAAAAAAACCAACTCTTTAATTTCTGCATCAGGGCCCTCCTCCAACAATATCTGAAAAGTGGAAAAAACTTGCTCATTTTTTCTGTATTTGGGCTTTACCAAGTTACTGAGAAACAGACAGTAGAAAAACTTTATAAATACACAACTCCTCCATGGATAATCCCTCCTATGCCCCTCCCTCTGCAACGCAGCAACATATAAGAGTTGCAACAGAATTTTTCTCTTCCTCTTTCTATTTACAGACAAAGTTCTCTCCTTCTCTGTTCATTCAGTTTGGGAGCCCTAGGGAACGACGACTTGATAAATAAGCAGCGGCAACAAAGGTCAGTGCTAAATTATAATGAATTATAATGATAATGAAAGCTAAAGTTATTAGGGGGCCTTTTGAGTAGGTGACCTTGTGAAATACTCTGAGATACCACTGTAACAACTCAAAATCCAGCTGTAGGACTGTACATGTGTAGATTACAGGGCAGTAGGAGTAGTAATGTGCTGTGCTTTGCTTGATTGCTTGATTATAAACGGACTAAGGGGAATGTGGTTGTTGTCATTATCTTATATGTGTATATGGTCAAGAGAAAACACACAAAGCCTTAGCCATTCAAACTGCTATCAAGGCGGAAGGAGCAGTAGACACTGACATCTGACTATGACTCACATGACCTCACACCAGACCAAAGAATCAGAAAGCAGAACAATAACTATCTACACCAGTGTTAGACGACTTGCCTCACTTGAACAGTTTATGATGTTGTATATGGTATCATTGTAATCTTGACCATCAAAACGTCACCTCATCACAACAGGGCTAGACATCACCTTTTCTGTGTTATCATGTTTGGTTCAGGAGATATGATGCAAAACACGTAATTCAAGTATGCCATGTGGCGTTTTTGCAATGGCTCCATTATTTCTGAAAATGTTCAGGGCCACAAATGCTTTTATGAAAATGTGGAGATCATTTTCTCAACTTGCACTCCGATGGCACAGGATTGTGGAGCACACACCTGTTGGAAGCTGCCGGCACTAAGTTATTGAGGCCAGCCTGCCTCAGCCTCCTAAGAAACTACCAAGGAAATAGTCTTAGTTGATCGATATGGGTGCCAATGGCACTGGATTCTGTTGTCAGTAGAGTGTATGAATTTCGCTTCCCCATTATAATTACATAAACAAGAATTAAGCAATCTTCCTGTGCTGATGACACCACATGATGCAACACCCTAGTTGCTCTCTGCCAAACTGACTCATGCAGAAGCACTCGTGTCTGAATAAATATGTGAAGAGGATGATGCTCTAAGCTGCTGCTAACAGAGAGCACTCAAAAAACAGTATACAATGAATATATGCGATGTACATAAATGAAATACGCATCAAACATTCTGGAGTCTGGATATTTTCACATTTTAAGTCATGGGTTGTGTTGTCTATATTTTTTGTAATGATTATAAAATGTAGAACATGTAGATACTTAGTTATTGTGGAATACATTCATCACACTTGATTTTGACCTTTCTATGTCTATGCTGTAATTCTACAACGCTGGGTTAGGTTAGTAGTCAAACACCTTATACATTAGATGGGGACACTGCACTTCTCACATGTTCACATATGGAAAAAATACTGATAGAAATATAATGTCTTTGATGATTCACTATAACTAGTTTCTAAATTGGTTTTCCCTGTAAAAATCTTGAGTTTGGATTTTTTTTGCACATTTCTTTCTATATTAGGGCTTTACCAGTTTAATGGTCCTGGAAAGGAACTTGGTTTCCAGTCCATCTCCTCAGGATCGTCATTCAGGCTGAGTGCAGCGAACTGTTTGCAAAGGCCTTCAATCCTGAAAGGAAACAGACAGCAGAAAAACTTTATAAACATATAAACTATACAATGAGTATATGTAAACTGTGCATAAATAAAATGTGCATCAAACACATATTACAAACATGATAGTGTAGACATATATAGTGCTGCTTGAAAGTTCATGAACTCTTTAGAATTTTCTTTATTTTTGCATAAATATGACATAAACGTGATCGGATTTCCATTCAAGCCCTAAAACTAGATAAAGAGACGTCAGTTAAACAAATAAGACAAAAACCTTTCACTTTGCTATTTATTCATTGAGGAAAATGATCCAATATTACATATTTGTGCATGGCAAAAATATGTGAACCTCTACGATAATCATTCAGTTCGAAGGGGAAATTATAGTCGGGTGTTTAAATCAATGAGATGACAATCTAGTGTGAGTTTTGGAGGTCCTGCTTTATTTCAAAAGAGAAATCTGGGTCTTTACTATCAAGTCTGAGCTTCACAACACCAGTTTGTGGATGTGTGTCATGGTTCAAACAAAGGAGATTTCAGAGGAATTTAGAAGAAGAGTTGTTGATGCTCATCAGGCTGGAAAGTTACAAAACCACTTTTAAAGAGTTTGGACTCCACCTGTAACACAGATCATGTACAAATTGAAGACGTCCAACACCTTTGTTACCCTCCCTAGGAGTGGTTGAACCCTGGAGCTGCAAAATGGGGTCACACCAGTGACTAAAAGTAAGAGTTCACATACTTTTGCTTTCCACAAATGTGTAAAATAGAAAAATGATCCTGGCTTTTTTTTTCATCTGTTTAACCCTTTCATGCATGAATTATGATAAACTCAGTCAGGATTTTTTTCCTAAGTATTTTTACTCCTCTTAAGGAATGAAAAAAAAAATTTGAACTTCATTTTTTTTAAATATGCATTTTTCAAGGAGTTTTTCACACGTCCACTCAGGTGGACAGCATGCATTTGAGGTTTCAAATGAACTACTAGGTATTTCACAAACCAATTAATAAAATTATATATTATTTGAAAACTATAAAATGATATATATTTTCAAAGTTGTTAAAATAATGTTTTAACATATTTCAACACATTCTAATACTGTTCAGTGCAATGCAAAACACTGAATCTTGTTCCTGACTCTGCAGCCTCTCCCCTTTGTCTTACTGCATTTATTAGCACATGAGCTCCACATGACTTGAAATGCAAAAGATTCTTCTTTCCTAAACCAGACATTCTTTAGAGGTGCCAGGCATTTGCTCAGCACCCTCAGCATACTTATCCTCATCAGCATCCTCAGGATCATCAGCATCCTTATGGAGCAAATATGTTCCTTTGGGACTCATGTGGGGCCACTGCAGGAATAATATGAGCCAACTGTGGGCCCTGTTACAGATGTGAAATTCGGGGTACATATGGCCCCCAAACTGTGGCGCGGAGGTGGTGCCCCAGTGGGACAGCCCATACCCAGCCCAAAGTGTGGGCTGTCCCACTGGGACTTATTGTGGGCCCACAGTGTGCCCATAGTACGCCCCTAAGTGAGGCACCACCTGGGCCCCACAGTTTGGGACCCATACATTCTCCACATTTCACATCGGTAACGGGGCCCACAGTGGGCTCATTTTATACCCACAGTGGCCCCACATGGGTCCCAAAGCAGCATGCATGCTGGGTAGCCCCCTCAAAACTGCAAGTTACAGTATAGTAACATAAATCAATTGATTTAGAGCTAAAAAAAAAAGTTACTGCAGATGAAGTATTTTCAAGAACAACAAAGTTGCAGTAACAGTATAATTGTAGTTGAAATGATGTCAGTGATGCATGATGTCCAACACAGTGGACAGATGATTAATTGTTATTTTCTCCCAACGTAAAATCGATACTTGTAAATTTTAACAATTGTATTACTCCTTAGTTGTTACTTGATGTTACAATTTTTTTTTTTACCTGCAAGGGTCAACTACCATAGAAGGATTGGCAAGATATTCCTGAGTGACTGAGTGTTTCCGGCCAGCTGGCGGCCATCTTGGTTTTGAGAAATTTTTATTGCACTTACAAAGGCTAGCCAATGGATGGCAGTGTATGGGATGACACACTAAAGTCCATTAGGGTGGTTGATGTGTAACTATACCAAAAAAAACCCCCATGCATATATAAGAAAACAGCTTTTGAATAGCTGTCCACTGTAGTGACCACTATGCATGAAAGGGTTAATGGATGAATTTTTTTTTGTCAACTGTTTCACAGATGGAAAAAAAAAATTCACCTGTTTCGCAGATGAATTTTTTTTTTTAATGGAACTTAGAAGTATTGTTCTATTATGTTTTCACTTATTCTCAACTCATAAACACAAGAGATAAAAGAATTTAGGCCAGGACTTAGAAATTGGATCTTCAGAAAAAAAAAAAATTCTCACTTGCCTTTCAGGGCTTCCGTAATCTTGCGTGTTTTGTATGCAAAAAAAATTCTATGCTTTAAAACTATTCAAACTAAATTGTGTTGTTATGTTGTAACAAAAGTACAATGTGAATACATTGCTGTAACAACATTTGGGAAGTACTACATCTTGAGTTGGAAGCCATCAGTGTGTGTGTGTGTGTGTTGTATGGACGGGGGAAAACACACACACACACACTTCCTCTTCCTCTTCCTCTTTCTAGTTACCAATATTCGTTTTTCGCTTTCTCCCTCTCTGTTCATTCAGTTTGGGAAAGTTGTCCAAACTCAAAATGTTCAAGGACAAAATAAGATACCTGTCTAAACTCAGAATAACTCATGGAAATAGTGTTAGTTGATTTGCACACTGAGGGCACAGGATTGCGGAAACTGTGGCGCATATGTACTAACGAGATTTCCCAATACGACGAAAATACGAAATCTTCCAGTCATTACAACATGTAGTGATGACACCACATGGTGCAACAGCTCTCCACCAAACCGATCGCTTCATATTCCAGAGGCTGGTTGGCAGGGGAGGAGGACATAACTTTTCCTGTACCGGCGGTGGTGGAGACGGTTAGCATATTCTCCACCACACACCTGTCAGAAGCTGCTGGCACTAAGTTACTGAGGCCAGCCTGCATTAGCCTCCAAAGAAACTAAGAATAACTCCTAAGAATAAGAATAAATAGTCTTAGTTGATTGATATGGGCGTTGATGGCACTTCCGTAGCGTTTGCTAATTTCAGGTACTCACCAGCTTCGTTTCGCCATCTTGAAATATCCTGATGACGACATCACTTGAAAACTGCCCTGTCTTCCGCAGGCTGGTTTGAAGGAGAGTAGGACATTGACGAAACAAACCAAACCAAAACAATGACATTTTGTTATCTTAAACTGACTTAACTGTAATTTCTTTTTATTAATTATTTTAATGTTGATGAAGGACTTACTGTTGTCTGAATTTTGTTCTTCATAAAGTAAAAAAAAAAAACTTTCCTTGGATGATTTTTCGTCTGCTTGTGTCGCCTTTAATTTCTGGACATTTTTCATTATTTAATCAGTACATTTACACTGCATATTGGTGATTTTTTTTAATTTTTATGGTATTTTTTAAAAATTTTTTTTTAATTTTTTACGGTTTATGTACAAACCGTAAAAGAGTTATATTTTTATTATATTCTCTTCAGCCATAATGCACTTGGAAAAATCACACAATCATAGTCTTGTATATGGTGGCTAATAGGGGACAGTAGTTGCACTCATGTCTGAATATATTAGACATAAATGAGAATGTGAAGAGGATGATGCTCTCTGTTAGTTGCTGCTAAACATCTTGTTCTCAGTCTTATTATATTTTAACCCTGATTTAGTTGAAACACTGAATTCCACTCTTTTTTTAAACTGAGTTGGCAGCTCTCTAAGACATGTTGATCCTCAGCTCCTGTTGAATAAAATACTCTGGGATTTTATAACGGCTCTTAAACTATGGATTTATTCATTAAAAAAAGTCAGCGTACAGTTTTAGGTACCATGTGGAGTTCCTGACCTCTTGTTTCGTTTATGCATTAAAAAAGGCACAAGGATGCACAATGGTTTAACACTTTTCCAATGATCTACTCAATGTAAACACAACTTTTTTTTTTTTTTTTTTTACAAGAAAACTCCACAGGGCAGGGTTAGGGTTGTCGTATCTTATCGTATCGTATGCCACCATATTAATTTGGCGAGCCCAGCTAGGAGAGGTGCGAGGAGCCTGACGATTATTGTTGTATTATTGTTGATATGTGTGTTGTTAAGTACTTTGGTTTGACTTTTATTCCACTGCCTTTAAGACAGGACATGTACCATGAACATATTTCCATCATCCATGATAACACTAGCATCATGTTTAGTACCATTCTGCTTGTTTCACTGCCAGAATGCTACAGCTACTATCAAAATTGCAAAACAGTTGCAAAATGATGCAATTGTTAAATTGTAAATACTTTGCTTAATGGAGTAACTGTATTCAGGAACTGTACCCGTCTAGCTTGGACAGGGGGGGCCTGACTTTGCTTCCCCAGAACTCTGCAACCCCTGGGCTTGGCTGGGATGCACCTTCTGGGCGGGCACACTGAAACTTTAAAAGAGTATCTTATCTGAGACTCTGTGCTGTTGGGCTGTTGGCTGCTGTTTTACCTTTGCTGTCTTTCTTTTTTTAGGCAGCTGTTTTTAGGCGGCTCTTTTGGGCTGCTTGATGCTGTTTGCTCACTCAGAGCATCTTCTAAATCTAAAGTCATGTGTTGAGGATCAAGCCTAGGAGAGCATAAGAGCATAAACCAGAAGCTCTCTCCCAATGGGAAGACTCAGACCAGTCAACTCACTCATCACTACCAGACCCAGACTCCAGCTTCTCACCCCAGCACCATAGACTCCATTCTCCACAAGAAGCTACCCCAGGGAACAAGTAAGTATTTGTACAAAACCTCCGTCAACTTGCTTAAACCCTGATGCTTTCATGACTTGTAATTTCAATTGACAATTTGGACCTAAGTTGTGGTATCCTTGATTTGACTTGCTGCTTCTCAGTTAACAGTCATCTCATCTCTCCGTCTCTCCTATACCAACTACGCAATACATAACTCTGCATAATGCATTTCAAACTTTCACTAGCCATAGCCTTGTGTACCAGTTTCCCAATCCCTCTTGTATCTAAAGTTAACTTATTTGTGTTTTCTTGTGCTTGTATCTCAGTAAATTAACCTTAAAAGACCTTATACCCTTGCAAAATCATAATTATAATTTACAATTCTAATTGACTTCTCTTGTGTGTCCAACAAGAAGGACTATCTCTCTATTTTACACATACTCTAACATGAGTCACTGGATGAATAATTTCATATTGGAGTTGTGCACAATAATAATTAATCATTCCTCCATAAAAAAAAATCATAAGATATCTGAGTGTACAAATTCCTACAATGGTCTAAAGGTGTCCATAGTGGTCAGCAACTTTTGAAATATATGTATCTCCCGAGATATATTGCTAGATTAGGGATAGAAAAATGGTCAATGTATAGGATTTAAAATTTAGTTGGCATGGTTTGGGTCCACTTGTCCCCTTAGAGGGAAGAGTCACTGCTAATCAGTACAAAGTTGTTCTGAGTCATCATCATCTTTATCTTGTGATGAAGCATTTCTATGGGAGTGGTCCCTTCCAGGATGACAATGTCCCAGTTCACAGAGCACGAGAGGTCATTGAATGATTTGATGAGTATGAAAATGATGTGAATCATATGCTATGGCCTTCACAGTCACCAGATCTCAACCCAATTGAACACCTGTGGATTGATGCGTTAGACAGCGCTCTCCTTAACCAACATCAAAACACCAAATGAAGGAATATCTTTTAGAAGAAGGGTGGAGTTCAGAGGAGATCACAGACTTGTAGAATCAATGCCAAATTTCCACTCCTGCCTGTTTAAGGGTTACAGATTGATTTTGTAAGGGGGGTCTATTTTTAGTATTTTATCAGATATCTATAAATCTTTGATATAAATCTTCACATTTTGTTGGTTATGCAGGCTGGGAACATGGTGGAGTTCGACACCCCGGCTGCTCTCTGCCAAACTGACCACTCCATCTTCCAGAGGCGGGAGAGGATGACACTGACATGAGGAAGCAAAAAAAAAACAAACTAAAACCTGAAGATATATATATATTTTTTTTTACTTTATACTGGAAAGTTTTGCTGAGAGCCTTTTTCAGCACCATCCTGTTCCACACACATTGTCCTAGTTGAGATCAGCGAAGGCCTGATTGGAGAAGCCCCTGCTCAAGCCAGTCTGCCGATCTCGAGGCAGCACTCCGGTGGCCGAACTGATAAAAGGCTGGCCGACCTGCCAGTCATGGTAGATGGACCACTTAGTCAAACTCTGTGGAAATATGTTTTAGTTGAGTTAGCAGTTCTCTGACATGTTGACCCACAACTCCTAACTCCTGACTAAAATACTCTGGGATGTATAACTGTTGCCTCATGGGGTCACACGAAGAAGGTCTACATGTAAACCCTGAGGCCGAGCTGTGAGGTGCTTTTCCTTTGTTCCCCTGAGACAAAGGATCAGCACCAAGATGCTGCTCCCAGACAATAAGAGACCATTGCAAACTCCATTTCCCACAATGCTTCACAAATTTTGCACCTTGGTGCTGAACAGCAAACGTGTGAAGTTATTTTCCTTTAGACAGAATGCTTTATATTTATTGTGAATTTGGTTTCAGCATGTATTTTATTTCTGTGACAAAAGTTTTGGTGTGAATGTGAAACATGTACAGTTTTGTATTGTTGTGTTGTATTCAATATTAAATGAGCATCGACTAGAGCAGGACGCTAACTTTGGCTCTCTCCCTTATTAATCCACAGACAGTGTTTTTATCGGCTACGCAGTGCATCCTTGCTTGTGTAACCTTTGCTGATGGTCCAGATTTCCCCTTGGTCTGGCACCAGTAACATGTTCACCACGCTACACTGTTTCATGTTTGTCCTGTTCAGGACCACTGCTGTGTTTGTGCCACCATGAGTGAGAGGGTAAGTTGCTTCATTGATCAGAAACCAGACAATATGCGTCACAGACTGCAGACAGCTTCTCTCCTCCTCAGGGTCGCTTTCCCTCCTTTTCTCCCTCTCTTTCGACTAACCCACAAACACACACACACACTGACATACACACGCACACAAACACACACACACATCTGTAAGATTTATACATCTTATGGTCTTATGGTTTCCTTATCTGCTATTAGACACGTATTTTTCACTAAATTGGGTGAGTGCAATGACGCATGGATGTATTATAAGGTACATTATTATCATACATCCATGGCAAGACGCCGACCACTAGGTGGCGCCATCTTACTATTGTCTAACCACACCGCTGTTTTTTTCCCCAAAACTTTATCGAACAAATTTAAATGTACAAATATAGCAGACATGCACATCACAATAATGATGTGACACAACCAAAATAGGTAAGGGATGATAGCAATAATCTTAAAGGAACATAAATACAAACTGAGTAAGAATAAACAAAAGTTAATTATCTGAAAGTTGGTATAAAATAAATAAATAAATAAATAAATAACATAAAACCAAAAAAATAGAAAGAAAAGCAACAAAAATACAAACTAATGAGGCATAAACAACTTCAAAAGCCTGTTATTCTTCTTTAAAGAGTTCATCATGCAGCTTGACAGCTTTATTACTTTTAGAAAAACAGTGAAATTGGGGGATTTTTTCATTATTTCAGCACTTATGTAAATGAAATTTACCATAGAGAATCAATTAGTTTACCATGAATTCTATATTATACATATCATGTACAAAAACCGAGACACTGCCGTTCCCTCCGCCATTCAGTGACGTGACGCAACTTCCTCCCTTAGTCACGTCCACGTCCCAGACCCACAACGTCATCACGTCAGGCTATATCACCATCTTGTCACACACACACACGTGCATTTTCTTGCATGTATTCAACCCTGTACAAAGCTGTTTGTGTATTTTGCTTTGGTAGATTAGATTTTAGAACAATATTTATTGATCAGAGCATTTGTTAACTTTTGTTAATGTTTCTAAATTTAATAAACACTGTTATACATGTTTAACATGTTGGAAAATGGCTGATTCAGGGAATCAGAGCACAAATTCAACCCTCCTTTGTTTACCAATGAATATTGATCATTATCTAGTTATTGGTCATGATTTCCAGGTGGTGCCCCGTAATTGTTCATTAATATTAATAATTCTATTCATTTTCATACTTAGTTATCACTGATAATTGATAATTATAGCTAATAATATAATAATAACTAATAATACAACAATAATCTATAATAATATAATAATAGTATAATAATAATAACTGTGTTCCTCACAGATCTGATTAATTAATATTAACAATATCTTGATTTCATAATAACCAAACACACTCCCACCCTTGATATCAGCATACTGGTGCCTTCCAGTATGAGGCTCCACTGGTCCCAACATAACAGCTCTTGCAAACTATGCATTCATTCAATATATAGTATAGTTGCAGGCACTGTGTGGAGTTCCTGACCTCTAGTTTTGTTTGTCTCATGCAGACACACAAGATGCACACTCAGTTCTGCCAGTGGTTTAACACTTTTCCAATGATCCACAGGAGGCTGTAATGAGTCGGCAAAGGCAGTGAGGAAGAAGAATGTAATCTAGTAAACAGATATTAACGACAAATGATTTCAAATACTTAAATAATCAGCTTTGCAAATGTTTTATGGGGAAGGAAACGCAAGCAGATCTCAAGGATACAGACTAGATGTTTTAGTAAGTAACACTTTAAATGCAACTTTTGTTTCTTTTTTGAATGAGTCAGGGTGTTTCAAGAAAATCAAATGTCACTTCACATTTGAAAGAGAGAGACAGATGTGAGCAACCATAAAGGCCCCACCTGAGGATCTGAGGCTGCAGGCCGGCTCGTACGGGGGTCAGCATATCCGTTATGTAGCTTGGAGCTTCAGACCCAGACATGCTTTAAAAGTGATCAGTAAAATCTTAAAATCAATTCTAAAATGAACCTGGAAGCACATGAACCTTGAGTTTAAAATATTTTATCACAATAATGATCTAGTCTGGGATGGATTTAGCAGTAAGGGTGTATTTAAGTGCTGATGAATCATAAAACTGGTTCTCCTCACTGCCTGAAGACATTTGAACCACCAGTCTGATGTTATGACTGGAAGAATAATGAAATCCAGAGCCTGGTTTGCTGTATATATTTGGAGTCTAAGTGCTTTTATATGACAGATATGGTCTTAAAATATAGTACGTCAAGTGTACGGTGTAGTGGCTCATGAATAACAGTCGTCTCATATTAATGAGCCTTGAAGAGTTTCATTGGAGGTTTGTGACCAACTTTTGGTGAAAAACTGTCACTGATGTACTTCATAGATGTCCATAGGAAAATACTGCCTCACACAACATGATAAGCCTCCCTGTTGTAGTGAGTAGATATCTAGGGCTGATTATAAATTATACCACAATAAACGTCACAGTTCATTTTATAATGAGAAATGTAATTTTATTTATTTTGTTTATTTTATTTATTTTTTATTTTTATTTAGTTTGGTCTGTTCTTGGTGGGATCCACATGGCAGCATTAATTAGTGACACTCATCTCCGTGAGGCCAGGGTGAGAGTTTTCATGATAAAGAAATATCCATGTCTTTCATAGCCTATAACCATTGTTATTGCTGTTTATTGATGTAATGTAAATGGTTAGTTAGACCCTTTTATGTAATTGTTGAATAATGCTTAATCGTAAGTGCTGCTCTGGTATGTTATATTATTACTGTGTATCATACAATTTGTTATTATATTGGTTGAGTTAGATCTGAAACTCTGCATACATATAGGCTGCCATGGGCATGGAAAACCCTACCTTTCCTCAAAAAAAGAAAAGGACAAGCAGGAAGAGATCCCTCACTAATCCTGTGGTCACAAATGGAAGCGAGAAACGTCGGGAAACACAACACACCATATCGGGTTTGTTCTCTACTATACCAGGATAACTATTGTCAAAGAATAATATAATTCATTAAATGAAAAACTCTGTGCAACTTCAGGAGCCAGAAGAAGGGATCCTCTACATGAGGAAGATCTTCAGGTAGATGGTCAAGAGTTGACAACTCTTGGTGAGTGTATTGATTGTTACAGCAGTTTACTTTCACTATAGTTTTCCCACTCCTTCATTTATTTACTCATCTAGTTACATAATTAGTAGATTTTGTCAATTTCACCACAGACTTACAGTAAAACAGAACTATACTATAATATATATTTGGTATATTGATATTGATGCAGTTACTGAGTTATAGTATTTTTCTATTACTAGAGCATATTTTTTTCAAATCAGAAGTGATTTAATATCCACCATACCTTCTTTGTGTTTTTTGGTGGATTAACAGCTGTTTCATTCTTTAGAAACACGTCTTCAAGAGTTAAGGAACACTCTAACTGCTGTGCAGGTTCCAGAGGCAAGAGACAAAACAGTTTCTGCTTGGGCACAAAGACAGCTTCTCACTGATATGAGAATGAAAACTGCAAGGCCGCTGCTTTTGGATGCAAAACTCTCAGCTGAGAGAATCATCATCCAGAAGTGCCACAGATGCGGTTTTGCAGACTCTGTTATTAGGTGCCTGGACTGTGTGCCACTGGACATGGAGTTCCTCTGTGCCACTTGTGACATGGAGGCCCACAAGAGGAATGTCTTCCATGACAGAGAGGCTGTGTTCCATGGGTTTTTTGAGCCCATTCCCCCTACCAATGCTGTCATGGTGGATAAAGATGGCCAGCCTCAGTTTTGTGAACAAAGTATGTTAAGATTAACAATACATTACAGTGACCTATTTAAAGTGTTATTCCACAAATATTGTGTTGGTGCATATGTTTGTAGTTAAATGTGTTTTTGAGGCACTATTTTGAGAATGAGGTTAGCATTTTGTGAAATGTATCTAAAGGATTGAGGAAAAACTGTAAATACACCCTCCATTCTTTCTGTATTGCAGTATGTCAACTGCCTGTTCCTACACCAAGGTCAATCTGTGAATGCCGTCATGACCTCACAGTCACTCCAGGGAAGCACATTTCTGTGGTTACCATCAATGATATGATGTTCTGAAAGCCCTCTTTTTTGTGCAAGCAGTATTGTATGATAGAACCTAACTACTGTGTGCAACACAAACTTTTATATCACCTGGTCATTTTCAGGCAATTTCCAAATGCCATGTCAAATAGCTTATATATCATATATGCACATCTCCTTAACAAAATACAATATGACCAGGCAAACGATTGCAATTTCATTAATGAAGTGATTTTAGTCTTTACTATGTCCACTTGTTCACAGGACGATATGATGTCTGCTTACCACGGAAGTCCTGTACATCCTGCTCTGCAGAGTGGACTCCCGAGTTGAAAGACCTGCTCATGTATCGGTACTGGCCAGCTAGCACCAGCTGCCAGACTCTATACAAGTTTGATGTGTTCACGTCATTTGAGCAGATGAAGGTGACAGCACCAGCGTTGTCCAGACAGGCCTTCCTGAAAATGTTGGAGCACCGATCTGTTCAAGCTGGAAGGGTAATTCTGCCTGAATCACACTGAACCATACAATAAAGAAAATCATATCAGTGTAAACCTGCATTGCTTTCAAGAAAAAGTCTAAATCAAACCTTTTTGTATTATATAGACAGGCAGTATCTGTGCTGATACATTTCAGCGCAGCTTCTTTGAATTTTTCTTCTGTCAGTACAAAGAAGAGGATATGTGCCAACTCCAACATTTTGACTGTCCAGCATGTTGTCCTGACATGTTGACTGTGTGCTCAGATGGAAATCGAAAGCACTACCATTTTGGAAAGTCAAAAGGGTAAGTATAGGTATATTTATTTTAGGATTGTCTAAGAAAACACAGCTAATACAAATAGCTAAACTAGCCCTTAGGGTTTTCTTTGAGTAGTCATAACAGGCATTTTCACAAATAACAGTAAATGTAATATTTTGTGATTGTTATTATTAACATTAATGTTAACTTATCATGGACAGGACTGAGGAGCCGCCCATATACAAGGGCTTGTTCTTGGCCAAGGATGAGGAGGTTGAATCATTTGTTGACTTTGTCAGGGGCAACATGAGAAGTGTAAGAAAGTTTTGGTTTGTTCATTACAATAGTCCATGCATCTTTTTTGTTGATCTTTCTTTTTTACATTTGTCAAAATGTGTGTGTAATGAAATTACTTTATAGGCAAATGACAGTGCTGTTTGCGGTACCGCCAAGTTCACAGCTGGCAGAGAGACATCCAAAAAGTCTGGTGCACAGATAGACGAGGAGGGCATTCAAATTGCAGTCTGCAGGTATGCGTTTGTAATAGTGCATGCATGTGTGTGTGTGTGTGTGTGTGTGTAACAGAGATGTGTGGCAGGTCTTGCTGGGTCAGTTGATTATTAACCACTAGATTTTCTTCTGATTAATCAGACATGGGTTTCTCCTACGAGGACTCAATCATTATCGTGGAGAAATATTTGCCTATCCGATGTATCTCCAAAAAGAGATGTCAAAGAAGGCAAATGTTACCTTCTTCTGCATGGATGTGACCTGCAGGTAATCCTCACTCACACTCATACTGAAAATCCATCACCATGTTTAAAATGGCCTATGCCTCAACTTTACAGTTGTGATAATCATTTAGTCAGACTGATATTATTGTTATGTCAATTAAAAAGTGATCCTTAACACTCACAAAATGCTGCTTTTAAGGTACTGGCCCTACCTGAACAGAGTAGCCGAGGGGTTACCTGAGCTTCTGCCATTGACAGAGATGCGACCTTTTCTAAGTGTTATGCATGCTAAAGCCCACACAGCAAAATGTGAGGTACATGCAATTATGCAATCATTGTGATGTGAAAATAGCCACAGGGAAATAATGGGCAGGCTAATATAAGGTTCTGTGTGTTAACTCTCACCAACTGCAAATTCGTAGAACAGGGATGTTTTGTTTTTGTTTTCTCATCCAAATGAAAAGCTTATGGTATGATATATTTGAGAGACCATTTCATTGTAGATTAAATGTAGAACATACAACCTTTAACGCAAAGGATTTTTAAATGCTGTGCATGTCATACCTGATTGAATTATGTTACATAAAACTTCTAAAGTAATAATAAAGCATACTATCTAACACATCTCACGCTGTGTTTCAGGTGAGATGGAGTGGCAGAAACCAGGATGGAGCAGGAAATACAGTGGGGGAGGAAGTGGAGCAAGTATGTTATTAACATCATTATTGTAACCATTGTCATTTAAGTGGCAAATCCCATTGTTTGGGATAAAGAACATAATCTATGTATAAGTTAAACTACATACTACTACTACTACTACTACTACTACTACTAATAATAATAATAATAATAATAATGGTCCTATATTTCAGGAAGGGGTCCCAAATTCCCAGCTTAAGTCAGTATAAATGTTTTCTCTTAAACCATCCAGTTTAAGATCTATGATGTGACATTATTTTTACTTTATAGGTGAACAGCTTTCTCTCCAGGGCAGCTCTTGTCACAAAATACATGACGAAGGCAGGTTGGTATTACACTTACAGCAAAAACTGTAATAAGGCGGCCCTGATTTGTGTAATTACCAGTTCAACAAACATTTGGGTTGTTGATTTGGGCTTAATCATGTCTTTTGGGTTTCTCACTAGCCTTTTTGATTTGAGTTATAACTAGCTTGAGGATGCATTTTTGTTTTAATTAGGAAGAGTGAACATGCTGACACAGCAAGCCATGGGTTGGAACAGAAGAAAGAGGGACAACCTTCATCAAGTTTTGACCCATAGATATGTCAAGGTAAGGGCACATTTAAATTGTCTACTCATGTGACACTACAAATGCTTGTAGTTTTCTAAGCTTATAACCTCACAGCTGTATAGATATTTTTTCATTTATTCACACCTCCTCTTGTTTTTCATACAGATGGTGTCATTTAATGTTTCACCTGTTCTGATGAAGGTCTTAAATTGAAAGTTTGTATTATGGTGTAGCATGGAGCTTTTGGTCCGACATGTTAATTTCTATTCAAAAGATCACAAAGAGGGCAACGGTGGAAGCGACCAGCCTTAGCAACATCCAAAAAGAGCACAACCTCGATCAGGACACCATACAGCAGTGGGTGTGTGATGTCAAGCAATGGGCAGTCACAGGTAAAACATATGCAGTACTTTGATGTATTTTTGTATATACATCTGTTAATGACTCTACCTTCATACACACAGTAGAAGGTCATTATAGTTTGAAAGTGTGACTGTCACAGATTTCTTCTATTCTCCAATTGTTTTGTTTTACCTCTTTAGAGAGAGTCTACACTCCAGGGTGTACTGAAGACCTCAGGGCTGATATTGAGACCATCACTGTCACCCTTTTGCGCAAGAAGCAAGATTTGTATCGTCAACATGGTTTGTTAACAAACCAAGTCATTTAAATTACGCTTCAAAACACCATCACACATTTTTCTTTTCATTTAACTTTGCAGATAGCAACCAGGTAAGACAAAGAAAGAGAAAGAAAATGACAGAGCTGAAGAAGAAGCTACGTGAAAAGATACTGCAATACAACACCATAGCAGATGAGGATCAGATCGATGAGGAGTTGGCTTGCAGCCTGACAGAGGGCTACATCCTACCATGGGAAAGACATGAAGATGGTATAATACTTGCTAATGTGATGTGTTGTTCTTGTAGTCTATGCCCATACTCTATGCCTATGGTCCCACTGTACGTTGGCTTTACAATTTTTGATCCATTTTTTAATTGCTTACATTCTGTAAAACCAATGCCATTCCTACAAAGATCTGTGTCTCAGAAATAAAAATCATTCTGTCACAATATAATGATAAATATTTCTTGTCCACTACTCCATTCCTTTCCTTAACCTCAAGGCAACACCTTCAGGTTGAAGAGGTCTGTCTTTGACCAGTTAATGCTGCTCAAACGCTTAGAGGAGGAGCAGAGCATCCTGGTGAAAGAGATATCTCAGCACATTATGTACCTTCTGAAGGAAGTGCAAGAAGTAGAGGCACTCAGAGGACAGACTTTGGAGAGCATCAAAACCAGCAGTAAGAGCATTACTGAACATGTCCTATTGTGGAGCCCATATATTACTAACTTCATTCGGTTTAAGATGGATTTCTTCCATTTTCAATTGTTTTTGCATATTGTACATTGTGCATATTTGCACATTGTGGAATGCAGAAATACTTGCAGTTGTCAGAGTTTGTTTATTCCTCTACAGATTTTGCTGAGCTGACAGAGGACGCTACTCATGGGCTATACAGTGTTCTCAATCGGAGGTGGCACTCACTCCAAAGTCAACACAAAAAGGCTGTAAATGCATACAGTGGTATAGCCGCCATGGAATCCAATCTACTGGAAATACAGGAGGACAATGAGGAGTGGGATGACAATGGCTTCACCAGCCCAGAGTCAGAGGAAGAAGACATGTGAAGGCCGCTCAGGACACAAAGGCACTGGAGACCTTATGGGCCCTATTTTAATTATCTCATCATCATTATGTCATCATGTATTGATGAAGCTGGAAAGTCGATCTGTGTCTGATCAGTTGTTGTCCGGCTGTTGAAATATCTACGTGTCACAATTTGGTCAAATAATTAACCAATTTAATCCATAATTACTGCGGTTAGTTAATTCTGATAAATATTATGAGTGTCATTTCTTTAATTATATTAATATACACAACAGTAATCTTTCACATTATAACACTTTTATTTGTTACCTTTTGCATGTGTGTGTGCTGCTGTGCGTCCTGTGTGTGTAACAGGCAGAGTGTGTGTTGTGCACCCGCATGTGTAGTTGCATATTACATAATGCGCCCTTAAAATAACAATGAGACGTTGCGCCATTGACTTTAGACCAGGTTTTTGTTGGTCAAAAGCGCAATCGTTCCCTGCTTCCTCAAGATAGCATTGCGCCAACAATGCGCCTGGCCACACCTTATTTCTAATGGGCGCAAGTGTTATTGCTATTTTAATAACGCGGGCGCTGGGCGGGAAAATGACAACTGCGCCGGTCTTAAAATAGCAACGAGACTTGCGCTGCGCTTAGCGACACTCTGCGCCGAGTGTAAGATAGGGCCCTATATGTGGTCAAGTTCAATGATCTTTATTGGTCTCGGCATAGAACATGAAATACAATCTGCAGTGAAATACTCTGTATGCTTTCCTATATGAGTTTACAGCTGATAAGATTAGAGAATAAAAGATAAAAATCGTAGTAAAGATTAAAAGATGAAAGATGAAAAGGAGATCAAAGACAAAAAATATTGTCAGTGTATATGACTATATATATATATATATACCATCATAATGGTGTTAGAGGAAAGTGAATAGATGATGTAAAACGTCTAATGGATCTACAGTGTGATTGTCTTATTTTTCAAGGTTCAAGATGCAGTGAATGATTCATTTATTGTTCCAGCCCCTCAGGGGTAACCTGGTGAAAAATAAATTCCAAATGTATGTGTAAATCTCACATTGTTTGCATGGCTCTCAATGAATAGCTATATATATTCCTCAGAATAAAACGTTGGCACACAACGTTGAATGACGTGGCTCACGGGGCTTGTGGGCAGACTTGGCGTATTACACTCCTGTTTTGACTAAAATGTCATAAATCAAACATGCACCAAAGTCAAGGTTCAAAGGTCAGTATTTCAAATCAGGAGCCATGTGGAATGTTCATATGGACATATGTGTTTTTGTTTGTTTACTTGCTTATTTTTCTTTTTCTTTTCTTTTCTTTTATTTTTTTTTTAATTTAAACACTTATATAGGCCCATTTAAATACTTTGACATACATTCCATCAGAATCTATTTTATTAGCCAATGCAAGCATAAAAAAATATGTCCTGGTGTTTGCTCCCCAAAACGCAACGCAACACAGAAGATTTTTTTTTAAAGTAAAACAATAATAACAATAATGAATTAAGCAAAATAATATTATAATTATATTGTAATATTAAAATCTTTTTACAGAGTGAAATAGTAGGCTAATAGTGTTGAAATGGGATATAAAACGTGAAATGACATAGCTTATTGACTGTACATGAAATGTAAATTCCAGCTTGATCATCTCGTTTCCATCCTGTTTATGTTGCCATGGCACAAGAGATAGCAGAGTTAATGGTGTTTGGATTCAGGGTGCGGCAGACCGGAGGCAATTTGAAATGGAATGAAGCCCATTAACCCATCCTGTTTATGTTGCCATGGCACAAGATTTGATGCACACACACACACACACACACACACATAACAGAGATAGTGGTGTTTGGATTCAGGGTGCGGCAGACCGGCGGCAATTTGAAATGGAATGAAGCCCATTGACGGCCGACGATACAACGCACCACATCCAATGCTGTTAAAAGCTGGCAAAATACATTTATTTTATTTTATGGACGTAACATTAACATAATACATTGTTGAGTTAGGAAGTTGTAAATACTACACTGAGAGTACACTAGGGAGTTTAAGGGGACGATAAACACATCTGTATAATCAGATTTTAAATATCTAATTGCTTTATGAGTGAAAATTAATTTTAACCATATTTTACCCATATCTGACAGCGTCCCTAATTGCTGACTATATTCACATGATAGCTGAGGCCCAGAGCTCTCTATAACAGTTGGCCCCATGTCCGTACCCCCTTTTGTTGATGAATTATAAGCCTTCAAATATGCACTGAGGTCAAGGTTCAAAGGTCAGTTTTTCAAAGCAGGAGCCATGTAGGATCGTCATACTTACATATGTTATTTTCCAGGTCAAGACTTTTCCAAAAATGTATTTGGTGTAGGTCTATGACAAAGTTTTAATTTTCACATTTCATGGACACAAGCCGTCCCAGGCCTAGCAACACATCTAGCAACTTTTCCTGCAGGCTTTCAGTTACTGTACTAGGATTCTATTGTAGAACTGATGGTAGGAGTGGGTGGGTTCACAGTCTTCTTCAGCAGTAAAAATAAAATCATATATATGTATGTATATATATATATATATATATATATATATATATATACATACACCCCCACCTCTTACATAAACATGGTCAGCTGTACAACAATACAAGGGAAGTAAACAAAGGAGGAAGAGGGAGAATGAAGTAAAACTATAAAAATAGTAAGGGGAAGTGAGGCACACCGCTCCTATCACAGCTTTTTTGATCGTCCATTAGGTCTGTTGATTATTTGACTCGACGATGACATCGAGTTCATCTCCTCAACATCACTCAGCCGCTGTCCTGGGCTCGCAGGATCATTTTTCATCCAGTTCCTTTCTATGACCTTTTTACATGCCACTGCTTTTATCATTATTACAGTTAAATACAGTAATCTACTTCCACTATGATTATGATTATGATGATGATTATTTATCATTATTATTATTTTTTTTATTATTATTACACATCAGGACAATAACAGTGTTTTCCCTTGAATCAGTTTTCCATCAGCTTTCCTCTTCTTCATCTTTCCCAGTAATTCCCACTCTGCTGCAGCCTGTTTCTAATGAAAACACAGAGCTTCTAAATCATAACTTGAGAAGATAAGATGCTGTTTTTTTCATCCTGCAGGTTTTGTGTATCGATGAAGCCACAGCCAGCGTGGATCAGAAGACGGACAAACTGCTGCAACAGACCATCAGAGCAAAGTTTCAGGACAAAACCGTCCTCACCATCGCCCACAGGTACGAATGTTTTCTATTTTTTATTAGTTTATTCTATTTAATTTAGAAGATTAATCCTTTTTTTCTTGTCTTTGTGTCTCCAGGATCAACACCATCATGGACTGTGACCGGGTTTTGGTGATGCAGGCTGGGAAGGTGGTGGAGTTCGACACCCCGGCCGCTCTCTGCCAAACCGACCGCTCCATCTTCCAGAGGCTGGTTGGCGGGAGAGGAGGACACTGACATGACGAAACAAAACAAAAACAAACCTACTAAAATCTGAAGATATATTTTTTTACTTTGTCCTGGAAAGTTTTGCTGAGAAGTTGAAGCCTTTTTTTCAGCAGCGTCCTGTTTTTCACACGTTGTTACATCATGAACTTAAACTTCTTCTATTGCAGCAGAGAAATGATGAAATGTGGGGTTTGATGACGTTTTGTTATCTTAAACTGACTTAACTGTAGTTTCTTTTAATTAATTATTTTAATGTTCATGAAGGACTTACTGTTGTCTGAATTTTGTTCTTCATAAAGTAAAAAAAACTTTCCTTGGATGATTTTTCGTCTGCTTGTGTCGCCTCTAATTTCTGGACATTTTTCATTATTTAATCAGTACATTTACACTGCATATTGGTGATTTTACAGTTTATCCTGCTACTATTAGTTTTAATTTATTACTTCAAGCTTTTCAATGACTAAACCAGTCCATCATCATCCAAACTTTCAACCCGAATGATTGTTATCACAGTAGTTTGTGTACAAACAGTACTTGCTGTTGTTTCAGAGTTATATTTTTATTATATTCTCTTCAGCCATAATGTACTTGGAAAAATCACCCAATCATAGTCTTGTATATGGTGGCTGATAGGGGACAGTAGTTGCACTCATGTCTGAATAAATAAGTGAAGAGGATGAGAAATAATTTTATTTTGACAAGGTTTGGCTGTGTCATTCAGGTTTTGATAACGGTTACAAACCTTCAGTCCAACATGGCAGAAGCGGAGCTCTGCTGCTGTGTGCTGATGTTGCAAAGGAACGACCAATTAGCTTTCTTTTTTTAAAAAAAGAATTTATTTGCAAGTAAACTGTAAGGGCAGCTCAAAAACAATAATACAGATGTTTCATGATATCCACAGAAAGAGCAGCTTGTATCAATGTCAGTTTTACACGTAGTGTTTTGTAGGATGGCATCAACTGAGAACTTTAAAACACATTTTGACATGTGTTTCTGATCAAGTATCTCGAGAATAAGGCACACCTTACACCTTGTTCTAACAGGTATTTGGTTGTTCAAGCTCTTATAATACAGTCATGGTTTTTGCACAGTGTAGGAATTTGTGTACTTAAATATCTTTATGAATTACTTTTATGTACACTTCAACATGAAATTCAGTTTGTTTGAGACGATGGTGGAGGTGTGGTGGAGCTGAAGCTGGACTGGCCTCCCACTCCATCTCCTCAGGACCATCGCTGGAGTCCATCCCGAAAAGAAACAGATAATAGAAAAACTTTATAAGCACACAGCTCCTCCCCGATTCACCAAAATGAAGATAATATTCAGTTCAACTTCAATTAATGATGAAATAGAGGTAGGGTAAAACTCAGAAAACAGTATACAATGAATATATACAATATACATAAATGAAATATGCATCAAACATTCTGGAGTCTGGATATTTTCACATTTTAAGTCATGGGTTGTGTTGTCTATATTTGCTTTGAACTCTGCCTGCTTCAGTGTATTTCTTGATTCTCAGCTTGTTGGAGGTGATAGTGGAGCTGGAGATGGACTGAACTCCACAGTTGTGGATGAGTGAAGGGAAGCAGTTTTGGAGATTTCCACCAGTGTTTAAAGCAGACTGGAGTTTAACCCTTTAAGACCCACTGTTGTAATATTACAGCAATCACATTTAGCTATCCTAAAAAAATCTCTAAATGTTTTTTAAAGACCACATTTACATTGTCAATGGGTCCTATTGTTTATCCTTGCAGTGCTGTAGGGTATTGGCCACCTGGCCATGAACTCACACTACCTGCAAACTTTGTAATGATTATAAAATGTAGAACATGTAGATACTTAGTTATTGTGGAATACATTCATCAAACTTGATTTTGACCTTTCTATATCTATGTTGTAATTCTACAATGCTGGGTTAGGTTAGTAGTCAAACACCTTATACATTACATGGGGACACTGCACTTCTCACATGTTCACATATGGAAAAAATACTGATAGAAATATGATGTCTTTGATGATTCACTATAACTAGTCTCTAAATTGGTTTTCCCTGTTAAAATTTTGAGTTTGAGTTCTATATTTGGGCTTTACCAGTTTAATGGTCCTGGAGAGGAACTTGGCTTCCAGTCCATCTCCTCAGGATTCATTGGATTGGATTCATTCAGGCTGAGTGCAGCGAACTGTTTGCAAAGGCCTTCAATCCTGAAAGGAAACAGACAGCAGAAAAACCTTATAAACATATAAACTATACAATGAGTATATGTAATCTGTGCATAAATAAAATGTGCATCAAACACATAATACAAACATGATAGTGTAGACATATACAGTGCTGCTTGAAAGTTCATGAACTCTTTAGAATTTTCTTTATTTTTGCATAAATACGACATAAACGTGATCAGATTTCCATTCAAGTCCTAAAACTAGATAAAGACACATCAGGTAAACAAATAAGACAAAAACCTTTCACTTTGCTATTTATTCATTGAGGAAAATTATCCAATATTACATATTTGTGCATGGCAAAAATATGTGAACCTCTACGATAATCATTCAGTTCGAAGGGGAAATTATAGTCGGGTGTTTCAATCAATGAGATGACGATCTAGTGTGAGTTTTGGAGGCCCTGCTTTATTTCAAAAGAGAAATCTGGGTCTTTACTATCAAGTCTGAGCTTCACAACACCAGTTTGTGGATGTATGTCATGGTTCAAACAAAGGAGATTTCAGAGGAAGTTAGAAGAAGAGTTGTTGATGCTCATCAGGCTAGAAAGTTACAAAACCACTTTTAAAGAGTTTGGACTCCACCTGTAACGCAGATCATGTACAAATTAAAGATGTCCAACACCATTGTTACCCTCCCTAGGAGTGCTGTGCTTAGTGATTATATACTGTGGAGATTCACTTGGCGTATGCCACCATATTAATTTGGTCAGCCCAGCTAGGAGAGGTGTGAGGAGCCTGATGTCAACGATACACATCAAAAAAGCACCAAGCAGAGACTTTACTAAAGTCTGCTAAACATCTGTTGTTTCTGAGCACAGTATGCATCCGTCTGGGTCAAAGCAGTAAGCAGCCTCTCCTCTGAAAAACCTTTCACACTATAATTGATGACATGGCAGAAGGAGTTCAGTGTAATAGGCTATTTAACTCATGTGTTTTGTGTGCACTAAATTCTATGCTTTAAAGCTATTCAAACTAAATTGTGCAACAAAAGTACAATGTGAGTACATTGCTGCAACAACATTTGGGAAGTACTACATTTTGAGGTGGAAGTCATCAGTGTGTGCATGTGTGTGTGTGTGTTCCTTGTATGCCCCGTCCTCTGCAGCGCATACAAGGAAGAGCTGCAGCTCACACACTATGTTATCTTCGCTCTTTATTTATTTATTATTATTTTGGCGGTGGCGTCTGCGTCTGGCAGTTTGCAGCTCCCATATGCAATTTCTTTAGAAATTGCAAAATTTTCTAGTTTTTCTTATTTTCTTTCCTCTTCTTCTTTCAAGTTACAGACAAAGGCACTGCTAGTTAAGTTTTGCTGAGAAGTCGAAGCCCTTTTTCAGCAGCGTCCTGTTTCACACACGTTGTTACATCATGAACTTAAACTTCTTCTTCTACTGCAGAAGAGAAGTGATGAAATGATGAAATGATGAAATGATGAAATGTGCTGTTTGATGATGTTTTGTTATCTTAACCCTTTCATGCATAGTGGTCACTACAGAGGACATCTATTCAAAAGCTGTTTTCTTATATATGCATGGTTTTTTTTTGGTATAGTTACACATCAACCACCCTAATGGACTTTAGTGTGCCATCCCATACACTGCCATCCATTGGCCAGCCTTTGTAAGTGCAATAAAAATTTCTCAAAACCAAGATGGCCGCCAGCTGGCCGGAAACACTCAGTCACTCAGGAATATCTTGCCAATCCTTCTATGGTACTTGACCCTTGCAGGTAAAAAAAAAAAAGTAACATCAAGTAACAACTAAGGAGTAATACAATTGTTAAAATTTCCAAGTATCGATTTTACGTTGGGAGAAAATAACAATTAATCGTCTGTCCACTGTGTTGGACATCATGCATCACTGACATCATTTGAACTACAATTATACTGTTACTGCAACTTTGTTGTTCTTGAAAATACTTCATCTGCAGTAACTTTTTTTTTTTTTTTTAGCTCTAAATCAATTGATTTATGTTATTATACTGTAACTTGCAATTTTGAGGGGGCTACCCAGCATGCATGCTGCTTTGGGACCCATGTGGGGCCACTGTGGGTATAAAATGAGCCCACTGTGGGCCCCGTTACCGATGTGAAATGTGGAGAATGTGTGGGTCCCAAACTGTGGGGCCCAGGTGGTGCCTCACTTAGGGGCGTACTATGGGCACACTGTGGGCCCACAAAGTCCCAGTGGGACAGCCCACACTTTGGGCTGGGTATGGGCTGTCCCACTGGGGCACCACCTCCGCGCCACAGTTTGGGGGCCATACGTACCCCGAATTTCACATCTGTAACAGGGCCCACAGTTGGCTCATATTATTCCTGCAGTGGCCCCACATGGGTCCCAAAGGAACATATTTGCTCCATAAGGATGCTGATGATCCTGAGGATGCTGATGAGGATAAGTATGCTGAGGGTGCTGAGCAAATGCCTGGCACCTCTAAAGAATGTCTGGTTTAGGAAAGAAGAATCTTTTGCATTTCAAGTCATGTGGAGCTCATGTGCTAATAAATGCAGTAAGACAAAGGGGAGAGGCTGCGGAGTCAGGAACAAGATTCAGTGTTTTGATTTGCACTGAACAGTATTAGAATGTGTTAAAATATGTTAAAACATTATTTTAACAACTTTGAAAATATATATCATTTTATAGTTTTCAAATAATATATAATTTTATTAATTGGTTTGTGAAATACATAGTACTTCAGTTGAAACCTCAAATGAGTGCTGTCCACCTGAGTGAACGTGTGAAAAACTCCTTGAAAAATGCATATTAAAAAAAAATGAAGTTCAAATATTTTTTTTCATTCCTTAAGAGTAAAAATACTTAGGAAAAAAATCCTGACTGAGTTTATCATAATTCATGCATGAAAGGGTTAAACTGACTCAACTGTAGTTTCTTTTAATTAATTATTTTAATGTTGATGAAGGACTTACTGTTGTCTGAATTTTGTTCTTCATACAGTAAAAAAAACTTTCCTTGGATGATTTTTGTCTGCTTGTGTCGCCTTTAATTTCTGGACATTTGTCATTATTTAATCAGTACATTTACACTGCATATTGGTGATTTTACAGTTTATCCTGCTACTATTAGTTTTAATTTATTACTTCAAGCTTTTAACTGATTCAACCAGTCCATCATCATCCAAACTTTCACCCTGATTGTTATCATAAACAGTACTTTCTGCTGTTTCAGAGTTATATTTTTATTATATTCTCTTCAACCGTAATGCACTTGGAAAAATCACCCAATCATAGTCTTGTATATGGTGGCTGATAGGGACAGAAGAAGCACTCATGTCTGAATAAATATGTGAAGAGGATGATTCTCTCTGATAACTGCTGCTAAACATCTTGCTCTCAATCTTATTATATTTTAACTCTGATTTAGTTGAAACACTGAATCCCACTCTTTGTTTTAACTGAGTTGGCAGCTCTCTAAGACATGTTGATCCTCAGCTCCTGTTGAATAAAATACTCTGGGATTTTATAACGGCTCTTAAACTATGGATTTATTCATTAAAAAAAGTCAGCGTACAGTTTTAGGTACCATGTGGAGTTCCTGACCTCTTGTTTCTTTTGTCTCATTCAGTGGATTTCTTGGTTCTTTGAATTCTCTTCTAATCTCTTTTTTGAGGCCATCAGTTTGTTGGAGGTGATAGTGGAGCTGGAGATGGACTGAACTCCACAGTTGTGGATGAACGAAGGGAAGCAGTTTTGGAGATTTCCACCAGTGTTGAAAGATAGACTGGGGTCTAACCCTTTAAGGCCCACTGTTGTAATTTTACATCACTTTAAGCTATCCTAAAAAATGAGGCAAATGAAGATGCCAGTGAAGTCAATGAAAAAAAAACCAACTCTTTAATTTCTGCATCAGGGCCCTCCTCCAACAATATCTGAAAAGTGGAAAAAACTTGCTCATTTTTTCTGTATTTGGGCTTTACCAAGTTACTGAGAAACAGACAGTAGAAAAACTTTATAAATACACAACTCCTCCATGGATAATCCCTCCTATGCCCCTCCCTCTGCAACGCAGCAACATATAAGAGTTGCAACAGAATTTTTCTCTTCCTCTTTCTATTTACAGACAAAGTTCTCTCCTTCTCTGTTCATTCAGTTTGGGAGCCCTAGGGAACGACGACTTGATAAATAAGCAGCGGCAACAAAGGTCAGTGCTAAATTATAATGAATTATAATGATAATGAAAGCTAAAGTTATTAGGGGGCCTTTTGAGTAGGTGACCTTGTGAAATACTCTGAGATACCACTGTAACAACTCAAAATCCAGCTGTAGGACTGTAAATGTGTAGATTACAGGGCAGTAGGAGTAGTAATGTGCTGTGCTTTGCTTGATTGCTTGATTATAAACGGACTAAGGGGAATGTGGTTGTTGTCATTATCTTATATGTGTATATGGTCAAGAGAAAACACACAAAGCCTTAGCCATTCAAACTGCTATCAAGGCGGAAGGAGCAGTAGACACTGACATCTGACTATGACTCGCATGAGCTCACACCAGACCAAAGAATCAGAAAGCAGAACAATAACTATCTACACCAGTGTTAGACGACTTGCCTCACTTGAACAGTTTATGATGTTGTATATGGTATCATTGTAATCTTGACCATCAAAATGTCACCTCATCACAACAGGGCTAGACATCACCTTTTCTGTGTTATCATGTTTGGTTCAGGAGATATGATGCAAAACACATATTTCAAGTATGCCATGTGGCGTTTTTGCAATGGCTCCATTATTTCTGAAAATGTTCAGGGCCACAAATGCTTTTATGAAAATGTGGAGATCATTTTCTCAATTTGCACACCGATGGCACAGGATTGTGGAGCACACACCTATTGGAAGCTGCCGGCACTAAGTTATTGAGGCCAGCCTGCCTCAGCCTCCAAAGAAACTACCAAGGAAATAGTCTTAGTTGATCGATATGGGCGCCAATGGCACTGGATTCTGTTGTCCGTAGAGTGTGGTGAATTTCGCTTCCCCATTATGATTACATAAACAAGAATTAAGCAATCCTTCTCCACTTCCACTCGTGTCTGAATAAATATGTGAAGAGGATGATGCTCTAAGCTGCTACTAAGAGAGAGCACTCAAAAAACAGTATACAATGAATATATGCGATGTACATAAATGAAATACGCATCAAACATTCTGGAGTCTGGATATTTTCACATTTTAAGTCATGGGTTGTGTTGTCTATATTTTTTGTAATGATTATAAAATGTAGAACATGTAGATACTTAGTTATTGTGGAATACATTCATCAAACTTGAATTTGACCTTTCTATGTCTATGTTGTAATTCTACAATGCTGGGTTAGGTTAGTAGTCAAACACCTTATACATTAGATGGGGACACTGCACTCACATGTTCACTTATGGAAAAAATACTGATAGAAATATAATGTCTTTGATGATTCACTATAACTAGTTTCTAAATTGGTTTTCCCTGTTAAAATTTTGAGTTTGAGTTCTATATTTGGGCTTTACCAGTTTAATGGTCCTGGAGAGGAACTTGGTTCCCAGTCCATCTCCTCAGGATTGTCATTCAGGCTGAGTGCAGCGAACTGTTTGCAAAGGCCTTCAATCCTGAAAGGAAACAGACAGCAGAAAAACCTTATAAACATATAAACTATACAATGAGTAAATGTAAGCTGTGCATAAATAAAATATGCATCAAACACATAATACAAACATGATAGTGTAGACATATACAGTGCTGCTTGAAAGTTCATGAACTCGTTTGAATTTTCTTTATTTTTGCATAAATACAACATTAACATGATCAGATATCCATTCAAGCCCTAAAACTAGATAAAGAGACGTCAGTTAAACAAATAAGACAAAAAACTTACACTTTGCTATTTATTCATTGAGGAAAAATATCCAATATTACATATTTGTGCATGGCACAAGTATGTGAACCTCTACGATAATCATTCAGTTCGAAGGGGAAATTATAGTTGTGTGTTTCAATCAATGAGATGACAATCTAGTGTGAGTTTTGGAGGCCCTGCTTTATTTCAAAAGAGAAATCTGGGTCTTCACTATCAAGTCTGAGCTTCACAACACCAGTTTGTGGATGTATGTCATGGTTCAAACAAAGGGAGATTTCTGAGGACCTTAGAAGAAGAGTTGTTGATGCTCATCAGGCTGGAAAGTTACAAAACCACTTTTAAAGAGTTTGGACTCCACCACTCGACTGTAAGGTAGATCATGTACAAATTGAAGACGTCCAACACCTTTGTTACCCTTCATAGGAGTGGTTGAACCCTGGAGCTGCAAAATGGGGTCACACCAGTGACTAAAAGTAAGAGTTCACATACTTTTGCTTCCCACAAATGTGTAAAATAGAAAAATGATCCTGGCAAAACTTTTTTTTTCATCTGTTTAACCCTTTCATGCATGAATTATGATAAACTCAGTCAGGATTTTTTTCCTAAGTATTTTTACTCCTCTTAAGGAATGAAAAAAAATATTTGAACTTCATTTTTTTTAAATATGCATTTTTCAAGGAGTTTTTCACACATCCACTCAGGTGGACAGCATGCATTTGAGGTTTCAACTGAAGTACTATGTATTTCACAAACCAATTAATAAAATTATATATTATTTGAAAACTATAAAATGATATATATTTTCAAAGTTGTTAAAATAATGTTTTAACATATTTTAACACATTCTAATAATGTTCAGTGCAATGCAAAACACTGAATCTTGTTCCTGACTCCGCAGCCTCTCCCCTTTGTCTTACTGCATTTATTAGCACATGAGCTCCACATGACTTGAAATGCAAAAGATTCTTCTTTCCTAAACCACACATTCTTTAGAGGTGCCAGGCATTTGCTCAGCACCCTCAGCATACTTATCATCCTCAGCTCCCTCAATATCCTTATGGAGCAAATATGTTCCTTTGGGACCCATGTGGGGCCACTGCAGGAACAAAATGAGCCCATTGTGGGCCCTGTTACAGATGTGAAATTCGGGGTACGTATGGCCCCCAAACTGTGGCGCGGAGGTGGTGCCCCAGTGGGACAGCCCATACCCAGCCCAAAGTGTGGGCTGTCCCACTGGGACTTATTGTGGGCCCAAAGTGTGCCCATAGTACGCCCCTAAGTGAGGCACCACCTGGGCCCCACAGTTTGGGACCCACACATTCTCCACATTTCACATCGGTAACGGGGCCCACAGTGGGCTCATTTTATACACACAGTGGCCCCACATGGGTCCCAAAGCAGCATGCATGCTGGGTAGCCCCCTCAAAACTGCAAGTTACAGTATAATAACATAAATCAATTGATTTAGAGCTAAAAAAAAAGTTACTGCAGATGAAGTATTTTCAAGAACAACAAAGTTGCAGTAACAGTATAATTGTAGTTCAAATGATGTCACTGATGCATGATGTCCAACACAGTGGACAGATGATTAATTGTTATTTTCTCCCAACGTAAAATCGATACTTGGAAATTTTAACAATTGTATTACAATTGTTACTTGATGTTACAATTTTTTTTTTTACCTGCAAGGGTCAACTACCATAGAAGGATTGGCAAGATATTCCTGAGTGACTGAGTCTTTCAGGCCAGCTGGCAGCCATCTTGGTTTTGAGAAATTTTTATTGCACTTACAAAGGCTGGCCAATGGATGGCAGTGTATGGGATGACACACTAAGGTCCATTAGGGTGGTTGATGTGTAACTATACCAAAAAAAAAAACCCATGCATATATAAGAAAACAGCTTTTTAATAGATGTCCTCTGTAGTGACCACTATGCATGAAAGGGTTAATGGATGAATTTTTTTTGTCAACTGTTTCACAGATGGAAAAAAAAAAATTCACCTGTTTCGCAGATGAAATTTTTTTTTTTTAATGGAACTTAGAAGTATTATTCTATTATGTTTTCACTTATTCTCAACTCATAAACACAAGAGATAAAAGAATTTAGGTCAGGACTTAGAAATTGGATCTTCAGAAAAAAAAAATTCTCACTTGCCTTTCAGGGCTTCCGTAATCTTGCGTGTTTTGTATGCAAAAAAAATTCTATGCTTTAAAACTATTCAAACTAAATTGTGTTGTTATGTTGTAACAAAAGTACAATGTGAATACATTGCTGTAACAACATTTGGGAAGTACAACATCTTGAGTTGGAAGCCATCAGTGTGTGTGTGTGTGTGTGTGTGTTGTATGTCCCCGACGGGGACATACAACACACACACACACACACACTGGTGATTTTATAATTTATTCAACCGAGAGATAATAATCTTACAGTGATTCATGTTGTGTCAAAGACACAAAACGTTTGAAAAAAAGAAATATGGTCACTGTTTCACATTTTTATTGCTGCCAATACTACTAAATGAACAAAGAAAAGGCAGTATGCCCCTGTGTGGATGTTACTTCCTCTTCCTCTTTCTAGTTACAAACGTTTGTATTTTTCGCTTTCTCTTTCTCTGTTCATTCAGTTTGGGAAAGTTGTCCAAACTCAAAATGTTCAAGGACAAAATAAGATACCTGTCTAAACTCAGAATAACTCATGGAAATAGTGTTAGTTGATTTGCACACCGAGGGCACAGGATTGCGGACACTGTGGCGCATATGTACTAACGAGATTTCCCAATACGACGAAAATACGAAATCTTCCAGTCATTACAACATGTAGTGATGACACCACATGGTGCAACAGCTCTCCACCAAACCGATCGCTTCATATTCCAGAGGCTGGTTGGCACGAGAGGAGGACATGACTTTTCCTGCACCGCGCGGTGGTGGAGACGGTTAGCATATTCTCCACCACACACCTGTCAGAAGCTGCTGGCACTAAGTTACTGAGGCCAGCCTGCATTAGCCTCCAAAGAAACTAAGAATAACTCCTAAGAATAAGAATAAATAGTTTTAGTTGATCGATATGGGCGTCGATGGCACTTCTGTAGCGTTTGCTAATTTCAGATACTCACCAGCTTCGCGTCGCCATCTTGATCCCTGAAATAAGCAATATTCTGATGATGACATCACTTGAAAACCGCCCCATCTTCCGCAGGCTGGTTTGAAGGAGAGTAGGGCATTGACGAAACAAACCAAACCAAAACAATGACATTTTGTTATCTTAAACTGACTTAACTGTAGTTTCTTTTAATTAATTATTTTAATGTTGATGACGGACTTACTGTTGTCTGAATTTTGTTCTTGATAAAGTAAAAAAAAACTTTCCTTGGATGATTTTTTGTCTGCTTGTGTTACCTTTAATTTCTGGACATTTTTCATTATTTAATCAATACATTTACACTGCATATTGGTGATTTTATAATTTATCCTGCTACTGTTAGTTTTAATTTATTACTTCAAGCTTTTAACTGACTCAACCAGTCCATCATCATCCAGACTTTCAATCCGAATGATTGTTATCACAGTAGTTTATGTACAAACTGTACTTCCTGCTGTTTCCTGTATTTTTATTATATTCTCTTCAGCCATAATGCACTTGGAAAAATCACCCAATCATAGTCTTGTATATGGTGGCTATAGGGGACAGTAGTTGCACTCATGTCTGAATATATTAGACATAAATGAGAATGTGAAGAGGATGATGCTCTCTGTTAGTTGCTGCTAAACATCTTGTTTTCAGTCTTATTATATTTTAACCCTGATTTAGGTGGAGCACTGAATCCCACCCTTTTTTTAAACCGAGTTAGCAGCGCTCTAAGACGTGCTGACCCTCAACTCCTGTTGAATAAAATACTCTGGGATTTTATAATGGCTCTTAAACGATGGATTTATGCATTAAAAAAGGCACAAGGATGCACAATGGTTTAACACTTTTCCAATGATCTACTCAATGTAAACACATTTTTTTTTTTTTTTTTACAAGAAAACTCCACAGGGCACCTTTTTTAAATGAGTCATTATGCACCAAGAAAATCAAATGTCACTGCACATTTAACAGAGAGAGACATATGTCTCTCAACCCGACCGGTCAGACAGGTGGAGCCCACCTGGAGCCGGTTCTGTCTGAGGTTTCCTCCCATTTAATGGGTTTTTTTCAGATTTTTTTTTTTCAGACAGAATCCTCTCAAACATGAGTCTGTGGTCTAATGTGCATCTATTTTGAATGTCCTCAACATGGAAAAAGTTTGAGATTGCCTGATTTCTCAAAATCCCAACAGTGCTGTATTTTTCTAGCTTCTATCTATGTCCATTTTTCACTTTTTGCTCCTCTGAAGCAGTGAAAAATGTTGTTGTATTCAGGTTTTGATAACAGTCAGTGAACTTCAGTCCAAGATGGCAGAAGTGGAGCTCTACTGCTGTGCGCTCATGTTGCATTTCATTTATAAAAAATTTAAATCAAGGTTTTCTATTTGAAAATGTAATTTGGTTTTCATGACATCTGTAATTTAAATCTTTATATTATATTGCTATTATCTTAGCCAAATATCATATTCATAAAACAGCACATATCTTTATAGTAATAAAAAACTGGAACAGAAATGTTAAAATAGATGTAATTTAATTTAAAACAGACATCTTGAGGATAAGGTCCAAACTTTGTTCCACCAGATATTTGGGACAAACCTCAATCCTCAGTAATTGGTTACATATGAGATGGTGATAATGTTATTCTGTTTTGAGTTGAAGGGCCGGATAAAAAAAGAACTTGAGCAGTCACTGGGACCTAAGAAGTAAGAGGATGTTATCTTTTTCTTGTTTGCAGGTACAGCCAACCCAGTCTCAGGTTTCCTCTCTTTTGAAGCCATCAGTTTGCTGGAGATGATGATGGAGCTGGACTCCCACTGCATTTCTTCGGGACCATCTCTGGAGTGGGTCAGATTCAGTCTAGGAAAGTCACCAGAAAGAAAACTGACAGTGGAAAAACTTTATAAACACACAACTCCTCCCTGAATCACAGCATTTAAGACGATATTCAGTTCAACTTCATTGATGAAACAGAGGTAAGGTAAAACTGACAAAACACTATACAATGAATATATGTAAGCTTTACATAAATATAATATGAATCAAACATGTTGGAGTCTAGGCTATTATTTCAAACACATAATACATACATAATAACATAGACATATACAGTTCTGCATAAATATAACATAAGATGTGATCAGATATCCATTCAAGTCCTAAAACTAGATAAAGAGAAATCAGTTGAACAAATAAGACGCAAACCTTACACTTGGCTGTTTATTTATTGAGGAAAATCATCTAATGTTACATATTTGTGTGGAAAAAGCACATGAACCTCTTGGATAATCAATTAATTTAAAGGGTAAATTTGTGTTTCAATCAATGATGATCAAGTGTGAGTCTAGGAGGCCCTGATTTTTTTCAATAAGAGAAATCTGGGTCTTTACTATCAAGTCTGAGCTTCACAACACCAGTTTGTGGATATATGTCATGGTTCAAACAAAGGAGATTTCAGAGGACCTTAGAAGAAGAGTTGTTGATGCTCATCAGGCTGGAAAGGATTACAAAACCATTTTTAAAGAGTTTGGACTCCACCTGTAACGCAGATCATGTACAAATTGAAGACGTCCAACACCTTTGTTACCCTCCCTAGGTGTGGTGTGCTTAGTGATTATGTACTGTGGAGTATCTGAAGATTCACTTGGCGTGTATTGTTACAGCAGAGACTGTATTTTCTTCACAGACTAAGAGTATTTGGAGTGAACAAAAGCATCATGTTTTTATTCTACCAGGCTGTGCTAGAAAGCTTAGTCAGATATGGGATGTCATCTTGGTACGGCAACCTCACGACAAAACTAAAAACTAAACTTGCTCGTCTGATACACACGGCCATGAAGGTAATAGGGAAAAGCAACTACCAGACCCTGCAGTCCATTTACCAAGAAACTGTTTTTAGGCAAGCCCAGAGGATAGTAAATGACCCCTCTCATATCCTTCATCCAGAGTATGACCTGCTACCCTCAGGCAGATGATACAGAGTCCCCCACTGCAAACTAAAGCGTTTTAAGAATTCATTTGTTCCAACCTCCATTACATTCCTTAACAAGGAGGTTGTGCAATATCTTTTCACAGTTTCTTTAACGATTTTTATAGCACTTTCACTATGGTGACATTTTAGCATGACTTTTTTGATGTGTGTATGTACGTACTATGTTATGGGATGTGTGCAATATGGCAATAGTATGTGTTTTTTATGGGTTATGTGCAATATACATCATTCTATGTAACTGTTGGTGTTGGGATGGCTGAGGTTGTTTGTGTCATTGTGCTGTCAAGACATTCATGGTGCAGCTACAGTCCAAGACAAATTTCCCTGAGTGGGACAATAAAGTTTATCGTATCGTATCGTATCGTATGCCACCATATTAATTTGGCGAGCCCAGCTAGGAGAGGTGCGAGGAGCCTGACGACTATTGTTGTATTATTGTTGATATGTGTGTTGTTAAGTACTTTGGTTTGACTTTCATACCACTGCCTTTAAGACAGGACATGTACCATGAACATTTTCCCATCATCCATGATGACACTAGCATCATGTTTAGTACCGTTCTGCTTGTTTCACTGCCAGAATGCTAAAGCTACTATCAAAATTGCAAAACAGTTGCAAAATGATGCAATTGTTAAATTGTAAATACTTTGCTTAATGGAGTAACTGTATTCAGGAACTGTACCCGTCTAGCTTGGACAGGGGGGACTGACTTTGCTTCCCCAGAACTCTGCAACCCCTGGGCTTGGCTGGGATGCACCTTCTGGGCGGGCACACTGAAACTTTAAAAAAGTGTCTTATCTGAGACTCTGTGCTGTTGGGCTGTTGGCTGCTGTTTTACCTTTGCTGTCTTTCTTTTTTTAGGCAGCTGTTTTTAGGCGGCTCTTTTGGGCTGCTTGATGCTGTTTGCTCACTCAGAGCATCTTCTGAATCTAAAGTCATGTGTTGAGGATCAAGCCTAGGAGAGCATAAGAGCATAAACCAGGAGCTCTCTCCCAATGGGAAGACTCAGACCAGTCAACTCACTCATCACTACCAGACCCAGACTCCAGCTTCTCACCCCAGCACCATAGACTCCATTCTCCACATGAAGCTACCCCAGGGAACAAGTAAGTATTTGTACAAAACCTCCGTCAACTTGCTTAAACCCTGGTGCTTTCATGACTTGTAATTTCAATTGACAATTTGGACCTAAGTTGTGGTATCCTTGATTTGACTTGCTGCTTCTCAGTTAACAGTCATCTCATCTCTCCGTCTCTCCTATACCAACTACGCAATACATAACTCTGCATAATGCATTTCAAACTTTCACTAGCCATAGCCTTGTGTACCAGTTTCCCAATCCCTCTTGTATCTAAAGTTAACTTATTTGTGTTTTCTTGTGTTTGTATCTCAGTAAATTAACCTTAAAAGACCTTATACCCTTGCAAAATCATAATTATAATTTACAATTCTAACTGACTTCTCTTGTGTGTCCAACAAGAAGGACTATCTCTCTATTTTACACATACTCTAACATGAGTCACTGGATGAATAATTTCATATTAGAGTTGGAGTGCACAATAATAATTAATCATTCCTCCATAAAATCATAAGATATCTGAGTGTACAAATTCCTACAATGGTCTAAAGGTGTCCATAGTGGTCAGCAACTTTTGAAATATATGTATCCCCTGAGATGTATTGCTAGATTAGGGACAGAAAAATGGTCAATGTGTAGGATTTAAAATTTAGTTGGCATGGTTTGGGTCCACTTGTCCCCTTAGAGGGAAGAGTCACTGCTAATCAATACAAAGTTGTTCTGAGTCATCATCTTTATCTTGTGATGAAGCATTTCTATCCTGGTGGGAATGGTTCCTTCCAGGATGACAATGTCCCAGTCCACAGGGCACGAGGGGTCACTGGATCATTTGATGAGTATGAAAATGATGTGAATCATATGCTATGGCCTTCACAGTCACCAGATCTCAACCCAGTTGAACACCTGTGGATTGATGCATTAGACAGCGCTCTCCTTAACCAACATCAAAACACCAAATGAAGGAATATCTTTTAGAAGAAGGGTGGAGTTCAGAGGAGATCACAGACTTGTAGAATCAATGCCAAATTTCCACTCCTGCCTGTTTAAGGGTTACAGATTGATTTTGTAAGGGGGGTCTATTTTTAGTATTTTATCAGATATCTATAAATCTTTGATATAAATCTTCACATTTTGTTGGTTATGCAGGCTGGGAACATGGTGGAGTTCGACACCCCGGCTGCTCTCTGCCAAACTGACCACTCCATCTTCCAGAGGCGGGAGAGGATGACACTGACATGAGGAAGCAAAAAAAAAACAAACTAAAACCTGAAGATATATATATATTTTTTTTTACTTTATACTGGAAAGTTTTGCTGAGAGCCTTTTTCAGCACCATCCTGTTCCACACACATTGTCCTAGTTGAGATCAGCGAAGGCCTGATTGGAGAAGCCCCTGCTTAAGCCAGTCCGCCGATCCCGAGGCAGCACTCCGGTGGCCGAACTGATAAAAGGCTGGCCGGCCTGCCAGTCATGGTAGATGGACCACTTAGTCAAACTCTGTGGAAATATGTTTTAGTTGAGTTAGCAGTTCTCTGACATGTTGACCCACAACTCCTAACTCCTGACTAAAATACTCTGGGATGTATAACTGTTGCCTCATGGGGTCACACGAAGAAGGTCTACATGTAAACCCTGAGGCCGAGCTGTGAGGTGCTTTTCCTTTGTTCCCCTGAGACAAAGGATCAGCACCAAGATGCTGCTCCCAGACAATAAGAGACCATTGCAAACTCCATTTCCCACAATGCTTCACAAATTTTGCACCTTGGTGCTGAACAGGAAATGTGTGAAGTTATTTTCTTTTAGACAGAATGCTTTATATTTATTGTGAATTTGGTTTCAGCATGTATTTTATTTCTGTGACAAAAGTTTTGGTGTGAATGTGAAACATGAACTTGTAAAGCAGCAGGTTTCAAGAAGCTGACGTAACTGATAAATATGTACAGTTTTGTATTGTTGTGTTGTATTCAATATTAAATGAGCATCGACTAGAGCAGGACGCTAACTTTGGCTCTCTCCCTTATTAATCCACAGACAGTGTTTTTATCGGCTACGCAGTGCATCCTTGCTTGTGTAACCTTTGCTGATGGTCCAGATTTCCTCTTGGTCTGGCACCAGTAACATGTTCACCACGCTAGACTGTTTCATGTTTGTCCTGTTCAGGACCACTGCTGTGTTTGTGCCACCATGAGTGAGAGGGTAAGTTGCTTCATTGATCAGAAACCAGACAACATGCGTCACAGACTGCCGTCCGTACACAAGCTTTCTGTGCACAAAGGAACAGCTTCTCTCCTCCTCAGGGTCGCTTTCCCTCCTTTTCTCCCTCTCTTTCGACTAACCCACAAACACACACACACACTGACATACACACGCACACAAACACACACACACATCTGTAAGATTTATACATCTTATGGTCTTATGGTTTCCTTATCTGCTATTAGACACATATTTTTCACTAAATTGGGTGAGTGCAATGACGCATGGATGTATTATAAGGTACATTATTATCATACATCCATGGCAAGACGCTGACCACTAGGTGGCGCCATCTTACTATTGTCTAATCACACCGCTGTTTTTTTTCCCCAAAACTTTATCGAACAAATTTAAATGTACAAATATAGCAGACATGCACATCACAATAATGATGTGACACAACCAAAATAGGTAAGGGATGATAGCAATAATCTTAAAGGAACATAAATACAAACTGAGTAAGAATAAACAAAAGTTAATTATCTTAAAGTTGGTATAAAATAAATAAATAAATAAATAAATAAATAAATAAATAACATAAAACCAAAAAAATAGAAAGAAAAGCAACAAAAATACAAACTAATGAGGCATAAACAACTTCAAAAGCCTGTTATTCTTCTTTAAAGAGTTCATCATGCAGCTTGACAGCTTTATTACTTTTAGAAAAACTTATGTAACTGAAATTTACCACAGAGAATCAATTAGTTTACCATGAATTCTATATTATACATATCATGTACAAAAACCGAGACACTGCTGTTCCTCTGCCATTCAGTGACGTGACGCAACTTCCTCCCTTAGTCACGTCCACGTCCCAGACCCACAACGTCATCACGTCAGGCTATGTCACCATCTTGTCACACACACACACACACGTGCATTTTCTTGCATGTATTCAACCCTGTACAAAGCTGTTTGTGTGTTTTGCTTTGGTAGATAAAATTTTAGAACAATATTAATTGATCAGAGCATTTGTTAACTTTTGTTAATGTTTCTAAATTTAATAAACACTGTTATATCTTTAAAGAGAAGTTCTTTTGTCATTATTGTGTTTAACATGTTGGAAAATGGCTGATTCAGGGAATCAGAGCACAAATTAAACCCTCCTTTGTTTACCAATGAATATTGATCATTATCTAGTTATTGGTCATGATTTCCAGGTGGTGCCCCGTAATTGTTCATTAATATTAATAATTCTATTCATTTTCATACTTAGTTATCACTGATAATTGTTAATTATAGCTAATAATATAATAATAACTAATAATACAACAATAATCTATAATAATATAACAATGTATAATAATAATAACTGTGTTCCTCACAGATCTGATTGATTAATATTAACAATATCTTGATTTCATAATAACCAAACACACTCCCACCCTTGATATCAGCATACTGGTGCCTTCCAGTATGAGGCTCCACTGGTCCCAACATAACAGCTCTTGCAAACTATGCATTCATTCAATATATAGTATAGTTGCAGGCACTGTGTGGAGTTCCTGATCTCTAGTTTTGTTTGTCTCATGCAGACACACAAGATACACACTCAGTTCTGCCAGTGGTTTAAAACTTTTCCAATGATCCACAGGAGGCTGTAATGAGTCGGCAAAGGCAGTGAGGAAGAAGAATGTAATCTAGTAAACAGATGTTAACGACAAATGATTTCAAATACTTAAATAATCAGCTTTGCAAATGTTTTATGGGGAAGGAAACGCAAGCAGATCTCAAGGATACAGACTAGATGTTTTAGTAAGTAACACTTTAAATGCAACTTTTGTTTCTTTTTTGAATGAGTCAGGGTGTTTCAAGAAAATCAAATGTCACGTCACATTTGAAAGAGAGAGACAGATGTGAGCAACCATAAAGGCCCCACCTGAGGATCTGAGGCTGCAGGCCGGCTCGTACGGGGGTCAGCATATCATAGTTATGTAGCTTGGAGCTTCAGACCCAGACGCGCTTTAAAAGTGATCAGTAAAATCTTAAAATCACAGGTTGGCCATTATTCCTCAGGACCCCTTTCTCTTCAGCAGGACCATCAAGGAGAATCTGGACCCCTGTGGGTGACACCTGGACCAGCAGCTGTTGGACGTCCTGGACCAGTGCCATCTCAGCTCGGTGGTCAATAGGATGGGTGAGATAGTTTGGGACTGGAGAGATTTAAAAGGTGTACTGAGGGAGTTTTAAATAGTGAGTCAGTCATACCCCAAAGTGTCAGCTGAGGGGAACCCCAGTGGTGCCCTCAAAAAAGAATTGGGAGGGTCACTTAGAGGGACACCAAAGTGACCCCCTTAATGAAACCATCACATCATGTATGTGATATGACGTTGTTTGAGGTGTGTGTGGGCGGGAGGGTGCAGGGGTCACTTGTGTAGCGCCGTTCTAGTCTTCTGACCACTCAAAGCACCTTCACACTACGAATCACATTCACTCATTCACACATTCACACACTGGCGGCACAGCCATCAGGAGCCATTTTGGGGTTGCCCAAGAACACATCGGGATGTGGACTGGAGGAGCTGGGAATCGAACCACCAATCTTCCAATTAGTGGACAAACCCGCTCCACCTCCTGAGCCACAGCCGCCCGCAAAGGAGGAGTTCTACCCGAAGACTTGTTGTCACTTTGGCTGCACCCCAAAGCAAATCCAAAGTCATGTGCGAAGGGGCTACCGGATTTGCTCCTGGCTGGTACCCCAAAATTCAGTGTAGGGTGATGCGGGTGGGCTCAGGGGTCATTTGACTGTTTGTGGACCATTTTCGTTTTCAGGATCAACACCATCATGGACTGTGACCGGGTTTTGGTGATGCAGGCTGGGAAGGTGGTGGAGTTCAACACCCCGGCCGCTCTCTGCCAAACCGACCGCTCCATCTTCCAGAGGCTGGTTGGTGGGAGAGGAAGACACTGACATGATGAAACAAAACAAAAACAAACCTACTAAAATCTGAAGATATATTTTTTTACTTTGTCCTGGAAAGTTTTGCTGAGAAGTCGAAGCCTTTTTTTCAGCAGCGTCCTGTTTTTCACACATGTTGTTACATCATGAACTTAAACTTCTTCTTCTACTGGAGCAGAGAAATGATGAAATGTGGGGTTTGATGATGTTTTGTTATCTTAAACTGACTTAACTGTAGTTTCTTTTAATTAATTATTTTAATGTTGATGAAGGACTTACTGTTGTCTGAATTTTGTTGTTCATAAAGTAAAGAAAACTTTCCTTGGATGATTTTTTGTCTGCTTGTGTCGCCTCTAATTTCTGGACATTTTTCATTATTTAATCAGTACATTTACACTGCATATTGGTGATTTTACAGTTTATCCTGCTACTATTAGTTTTAATTTATTACTTCAAGCTTTTAACTGACTAAACCAGTCCATCATCATCCAAACTTTCGACCCGAATGATTGTTATCACAGTAGTTTGTGTACAAACAGTACTTCCTGCTGTTTCAGAGCTATGTTTTTATTATATTCTCTTCAGCCATAATGCACTTGGAAAAATCACCCAAACATCTCTGTATAGTAATGAAATGTTACAGTAGGTGTATTGGGCAGTAAACTGTAAGGGCAGATCAAAAACAGATGTTTCATAATCAAATCCACAGAAAGAGTAGCTTGTATCAATGTCATTTTTGCACATAGTGTTTTGCAGGATGGCACCAATGGAGAACTTTAAAACAGACATTTTGACATTTGTTTCTGATCAAGTATTTTGAGAATAAGGCACAAACTTCGTACTAACAGGTATTTTGGTTGTTCCAGCTCTTATAATACAGTCATGGTTTTTGCACAGTGTAGGAATTTGTGTACTTAAATATCTTCATGAATTACTTTTATGTACACTTCAACATGAAATTCAGTTTGTTTGAGACGATGGTGGAGGTGTGGTGGAGCTGAAGCTGGACTGGCCTCCCACTCCATCTCCTCAGGACCATCGCTGGAGTCCATCCTGAAAAGAAACAGATAATAGAAAAACTTTATAAGCACACAGCTCCTCCCCGATTCACCAAAATGAAGATAATATTCAGTTCAACTTCAATTAATGATGAAATAGAGGTAGGGTAAAACTCAGAAAACAGTATACAATGAATATATGCGATGTACATAAATGAAATATGCATCAAACATTATGGAGCAACATATAAGAGCTGCAACAGAATTTTTCTTGCTTTCTTTCCTCTTCCTCTTTCTAGTTACAGACAAAAGGCAGAAAAGTTATGACTCACATGACCTCACACAGACCAAAGAATCAGGAAGCAGGACAATAACTATCTACACCAGTGTTAGACAACTTGAACAGTTTATGATGTTGTATATGCTATCATTGTAATCTTGACCATCAAAACGTCACCTCATCACAACAGGGCTAGACATCACCTTTTCTGTGTTATCATGTTTGGTTCAGGAGATATGATGCAAAACACGTAATTCAAGTGTGCTGATAACACAGGAATGCACAACAAACACATCAAACGAGTCTGGATATTTTCACATTTTAAGTCATGGGTTGTGTTGTCTATATTTGCTTTGAACTCTGCCTGCTTCAGTGTATTTCTTGATTCTCAGTTTGTTGGAGGTGATGGTGGAGCTGGAGATGGACTGAACTCCACATTTGTGGATGAGTGAAGGGAAGCAGTTTTGGAGATTTTCACCAGTGTTTAAAGACAGACTGGAGTTTAACCCTGTAAGACCCACTGTTGTAATATTACAGCAATCACTTTTAGCTATCCTAAAAAAATCTCTAAATGTTTTTTAAAGGCCACATTTACATTGTCAATGGGTCCTGTTGTTTATCCTTGCAGTGCTATAGGGTATTGGCCACCTGGCCATGAACTCACACTACCTGCAAACTTTGTAATGATTATAAAATGTAGAACATGTAGATACTTAGTTATTGTGGAATACATTCATCAAACTTGGTTTTGACCTTTTTTATGTCTATGTTGTAATTCTACAACGCTGGGTTAGGTTAGTAGTCAAACACCTTATACATTAGATGGGGACACTGCACTCACATGTTCACATATGGAAAAAATACTGATAGAAATATAATATCTTTGATGATTCACTATAACTAGTCTCTAAATTGGTTTTCCCTGTAAAAATCTTGAGTTTGGAAATTTTTTTTGCACATTTCTTTCTATATTTGGGCTTTACCAGTTTAATGGTCCTGGAGAGGAACTTGGTTCCCAGTCCATCTCCTCAGGATCGTCATTCAGGCTGAGTGCAGCGAACTGTTTGCAAAGGCCTTCAATCCTGAAAGGAAACAGACAGCAGAAAAACCTTATAAACATATAAACTATACAACGAGTATATGTAATCTGTACATAAATAAAATATGCATCAAACACATAATACAAACATGATAGTGTAGACATATACAGTGCTGCTTGAAAGTTCATGAACTCTTTAGAATTTTCTTTATTTTTGCATAAATACGACATAAACGTGATCAGATTTCCATTGAAGTCCTAAAACTAGATAAAGACACATCAGTTAAACAAATAAGACAAAAATCTTACACTTTGCTATTTATTTATTGAGGAAAAATATCCAATATTACATATTTGTGCATGGCACAAGTATGTGAACCTCTACGATAATCATTCAATTTGAAGGGGAAATTACAGTTCTGGGTCTTCACTATCAAGTCTGAGCTTTACAGCACCAGTTTGTGGATGTATGTCATGGCTCAAACAAAGGAGATTTCTGAGGACCTTAGAAGAAGAGTTGTTGTTGCTCATCAGAAAGTTACAAAACCATTTTTAAAGGGTTTGGACTCCACCAGTCGACTGTCAGGCAGATCGTGTACATGTTGAAGACATTGATTGGGTTTACTGTATCTAGTCTGAAAACTTGTGTAAATATATTAGATCATGTTTTAGGCCATATTCATGCGGAAATGCAGGGTATACAGAATTGTAAAGGGTTGTGGTGGAGGCTACCCTCCCTTGATCAAATAGATATGCTAGTGATCTTTGTGAGGTGATTAAAGTAAAAGAAAGGAAGAAGAAAAATTTCATTTTGAGAAATGTGGAAGATGTTGAGAGATTATTATCTCCAAGCCAACTGATACAACTGATACATTTTAGAGTTTGAGACACCATTGTTTCTAAGATATTTGGATCACTACTGAAGCATCAGGGTCACTAATGAACTAAGCAATAATGCAGAACAGTTTTGAATATGATAAAAAAAAATCTTAAAATATAAATTAAGAATAGTCTACAAAATAAGTCCCGCATTAGATGGGATTATGAAAAGGAATGTAATATCATGTTTTATGATTTTGCATTAGGCTCTTTGTCCCGCGATCAAAGCCTCAGTTTGCTTTGTATTGATGCACAGTAAATCTATAATTACATTGAACTCTGTCTGCTTCAGTGGATTTCTTAATTCTTTTAATTGATTTTTGACTTTTTGGAGATTTTAACTATTTTTGAATAATTATTGTTGTGTTGTGGAGGATCTGAAGATTCACTGGCCTATCTGAATGTAATGTTTAACTCACGTGTTTTGTATGCACTGACTGCTGTGTTTTTATTTCCTGTCCTGACCGCATTCCACCTACAGATGCGGGAACAAGCAGAACCTTGTTTTGTTTTCATCTCTGTTCGCTCAGCTTGGCGCGGCTCTCTGGGACCACAACTTGATAAATAATCAGTTACAACAAAGGTCAGTGCTAAATTATAATGATAATACTGAAAGTCAAAGTTATTAGAGTGCCCTTTGAGTACAGTTACTTTGTGAGATACTGAAATACTGCTGTAACAACTCAAAATCCAGCTGTAGGACTGAATATGTAACTTTACAGTGTATAATCCTGAGAAATAGTGTACGGTATATGGTGATTGTTGTTATAATTATAGATAGGTACAGTAAAAACATGCCTATTCATTTGTTAGGAGATGTTAACTTTATGTGCTATTTGTGTTTCTGTGAGGATACACAAGGCGAAAGGGAGTATTAAGATAAGAAGAAAGAACCAGCTCAGGGCGTAGACCATGTCGCTCAGGGCGCCACCTTTTATATTTAGCGCTGGTCGCCCTCCAAGGAAAAAAACAAGATAAAAAATAAAATACTGATCAAAATAAATAAAAAAAGTTGGCATCCGATTCGCAGCTGCCGATTCAAATTTTACCGTCCACCATAACACCTGTAAGTGGTGGTCATTTTTGAGCTGATTCATGAACTTAATATTTTGACTTTTCTCACATCCAGACCACATTAGACTAAGTCCACATCAAAAACCACTATACTTAAAACTTTCAAACCTGGACTAGATTATCATAGAGACACAGTCATGAGTAGCAAGTGGGAAAATCTGTTCATGTCATGAACCTGAACTCTTTTGACATCACATTACTTTTCAATTTCCTATAGGACACTATTTATGAAAACTTTGTAGCTAAAGATAAATGACCAAATTAAAGAGCATACACTTGAGCATGAACCTGATTGAAAGGGGACACACAAAAACACAAATTAAACAATATAATTTGTTTTGCTAAATCTACTGCCAGTTTCTATACTTGTCCACTGTGGAGAGGGAGCCACATTTGGTGTAATTCTGCTTGCTTGCTGTCACTAGAACTGATGTAGTAGGCTACAAGATAGGTGTTTGAGACAATATTATTATTATTATTATTGTTGTTGTTGTTGTTGTTGTTATCATTATTAGTAGTAGTATTAATAATAGTAATTATTATTATTATTATTATTATTATGTATTTATTTGTTTATATAGAACTTTTAAAAACAAATGTTACAAAGTCTGCACATTGTAGTAAACTAGATCCACATTTAAATATATCAATAATTTAGGTCTCTACTGGATAACTGTTGTAAAATGGCGGGAATTAATGAGAAAACGATGCTGTGTGGCAGAAAAACTGCTGTTTGTTTTGAGTTCTATGACATGATTGCTCCAGCAGCATTTGTGTATATATGTAGTCACTCAGGAGTTATCTGATCTCTGTGTTACAAGTTCTTTTTTAATTTAGTGATGCACATATCACAACTTAGTAATAATTTAATGTTATAACTAAGTTTGAATTTACACACAGCTGGTGCAAATGGATGCAGAAGTTATTTGTTCTACTCTGCAGCTACATGTTGTTGCCTGTAAAAGGCTCATTTCTACTCTATAACCGTCCAAATGTAGCCAGGAAACATCCGCGGAAGCCTCTCTTCTGTCATTATTATTACTACTATAGTTGTTGTTGAATGTTACAATTACACATTGTTACCAGTTAAATGCAGGTTTTAGTCATATATGCAGTAGAATGACTCACAAGACTTAATGCAGTAGTGAAACAGTCTGTATGTTCTGTATGTTTGAATACAGCTCTTCATTTTTATTATTTATTATTAAATGGTTTCTACTACTATACTTGCATTATCATTGTAACACTAGTGCAATAAAATATATTGAATCATAAATATAATTTCTATCTTTAGAAAGGGAACATGGCTTATTTAAATACTGATCAATACTAGACTGCAACCATCATTCAAGTCGTCCTCATGACACATGACCGTGATTTATGCTTCAGATGTGTTCATTGCTTGATGTGTTGTAATTCAGGTATCACTGTGTGTTCTTCCTAAAGGGTCAACAACTATATTTGCACATGTGTTTGTCTGCAGGTGACGGAACAACAGACACGACATCCAATGATACTCTACCATCTGCAGACAGCTGGAACAGATCCTGAAGTATGTGAGTCCATCAAGGCAGCAGCCACAGGTTTTGTCTTATATGGAGAAAACAGAGTTAGTCATCAGATTGCAGTGAAATACTCAAAGACCACAACAGTCCAGAATATTCCAGGCACATCATGGGCGGAGTCATCTAGCCATCTATAGATCTCAAGAGCACTTTATGCAAAGACCCTAACTTACAAACAAACATAAATTTTATAGAGTTTTATAAACATTCAGATGAACATGGCTAAACAAGATGAGCATCGTTGCATCGTTTTCACATTTCGACAGGATGACGAATCAATCAGAGCAACTTACGGAAATCTCTGGATGCGGATGAAGAAATAGATTATTACTCATCAAGTGTTCCTGAAATGTCACTGAAGTGTGTTTATGTTCAAGTTCATTGGAACCGTTGTTCCAAAGAAAAATGCCACGTTTCCTCTTTATGACAAAAAAGCGTGTGTTTCCGCGACCACGCACCGAATACGGCATTACGTGATGACGTATTTAGTGCCGTATACTACGCTACTTCTGAAAGTAGAAAACAACGTTGGCACTGCTGCTTTTTGCTCACAGGTATTATTATCATTTTCCTTGTTATTTGAAACGTCAGCCACTTTTAAAATGACTATCCGACATTGTTTACAAGATACGTTGCTAGATTAAGGGTAGACAGATGGTCAATGTGTAGTATTTAAAATTTAATTTCAAACCGGAAGACATGTTACTGACATGTTGTCACTGCAAAAACAGATATTATCATGCACATGTCTGTACATTATGACAGTATACCCTATAGAGGCAGAGGAGATTGATCCTCCTCTATTTTTTGAGAGGCAAGAGGGAGATCAAAATATAAAAAAGAATATTTGGTTGATTTGGTCTGATTTCAAATACTTAAATAATCAGCTTTGCAAATGTTTTATGGGGAAGGAAACGCAAGCAGATCTCAAGGATACAGACTACATGTTTTAGTAAGTAACACTTTAAATACAACTTTTGTTTCTTTTTTGAATGAGTCAGTGTGTTTCAAGAAAATCAAATGTCACGTCACATTTGAAAGAGAGAGACAGATGTGTCTCTTAAGTCATGTCTCCTCGCTCCTCGCTCCTCGCCCGAACCGGAAGTTGTTCCTGACACGCCATTTTGACAGGCGTCCCAAGTCTCTTATTCTGCCCCGAGGAGCGAGGAGCGAGGATCGAGGAGACATGAGAGCGGACTTTCCGGAAATCTTTTACCGGCTGACACGCCCCCTTATTAAACGCCCCCGTTTCCTCTCTCCTCGCTTGGTTTCCTTGCGTCTCTCCTCGCATCCTCGGTGGGCGGGACTAAGACGCAAGGAAAGGACGCAAGTGAGGGAAACGTGGATGCAATTTAAGAGACTTGAGAAGTACCCTCTCTCTCCCCTCCCAGAGCTGGTTCTGTTTGACGGGAGTTTTTCCTTGCTGTGCTTGCTGATGGGGGAACTGTTTGGTCTCTGTAAATTAAAGAGTACGATCGAGACCTGCTCTATGTGAAGAAAGTCATGAGATTTGGTGCAATATAAATAAAATGGCTTGACTAACTGTTTTTTCAGTTAGTCAGAAATTAAACATTATTTAATCGGACAACAATCTAATCCTAGTTTGAATGAGTAATCTGAATGTCAGTAATCTGATCTCACAAAATGACTTCTTTTAAGTGGGAATTATAATGTGTCACTTTGCAATCACTGGGTTGTATTTACTGTTATACGAGGAACAATTTATATTAAATTAAGTCTAAATGTGGTTCATTGCATGTTAGGATTATTTTCATGGGTCCATGGGGAACAGGTGTATATAGTTGATGCATGATAGGAGATGTGGAACATAAAGATTATTATTATGTGTATATTATGTAAGGTAATCAAAGGTCAGGGGGTTTCAGGGGTCTATCTGGATTTTATCTGCTTTTTAGTTTTCTAACCTTGGTCTTATCCTTATCACTTTTACCTCTTATCAAAACTAAAAACTTTCTAAATGTGTTTTTTGTATGAAGAAACAAGGTTTTTTTATATAATGGGGATATTTTTAAGTGATGAGTAAATTATTTATTCTGTTATTCGGCAGAGAAGATTCAGATTCAGAGATTCAAACCTTCAGCTCATTGAGTGTTTGTCCTCTCTTGTCTCTGTTTTTACCCACCGTGTGTCCTTTAATGAGCTGTAACTTATTCTACAAGCAGTTTTTTAGGCATTTTATTACCTTTATTAGATAAAGTACAGTTGAAAGTTGAGATAAAATGAGGTGGGTAGGGAGAGGGGATAACGTGCAACAAAGTTCAAGCCAGACTCGGGACATAGTGATAACGAGGTCCCTGTTTTAACCCATGATCCACTAGGACTTCATTACAAATTTGCCTTCACAACATTTATCTGTTCAAACATGAAACCTCTGTAAATCACATACTGATGATCATATTTGTAATAAAACATCAACTTAAATGTACTGATTTTGATGTTTTAGGGATGTTTGGGGACTTTAAAGAATATTTTAATTCTAATATTTGTAGAGAGGACAAACTAACTTTTTAATGCACCACTATTGTTGCTGCATACATTGTCATCATATTGAAGAACTCAAAGCCATTGAACACAATAGAAATACTATCTGCAACTAACAATTCATTCCATTATTGATTAATCTGCTGATTGTTTTCTGGATTAATCAGTTGGTCTATGATTACCGTTGCTCAGATCCAACAGCGATGCCTTCATGTTTTGTCCGACCGATAGTCAAAAACATGAAGAGATTCAATTTACTGTCATATATTACAAAGAAAAACAGCAAATCCTCACAACTGAGTTGCTGGAAGCAATGTTTTTCCCCTTTTTCTACTTTATAATAGTAATTAAATTATAATTAATCATAAAAACCGTTTAATTTGCTCTAAACATTGTTGTCACATCTGTTTTGTTTCCACCAGGTTTGCCTGAGAACAGTGTTGTCATTACATAACTGTTGTTCACGCCCATCTGAAACGGCAGCTGTACCTTTCCAGGTAGGATTATATAATGACAATATGAATGGGACTGGACTCTTTTATTTATAAATTCACACAGACGGCAGTCGTTGTGACTTTAATCAGGGTGACTCACACGGTGAACGCCTGCCACTCCCTCGACACATTGGCACACGAGGAGTGATTGATTTATGTTTTTGATCTGTCTTGGTTCCTGAAAGTCAAGGTTTCAACTGTAACTCTGGCTTTAAAGGAACCGTTCACAGTTTTTGAGGTTTGTATTAAACCACCGTCAGGTGCCCATAAGAACATTGAAACAGGTTTTGCTCAGTGATATCATCCTACCTGTTCATACTTATCGTTAAAAGATACATTCCTAAAGCACTTTCGGTGTAAGTGATAAGGGACAAAATCCACAGTCCTCCCTCTGTGCAGAAATGTATTTAAGAGTGTATCTGAAGCTAATATGAAGCTCCAGCGTCCAAATGAGTCAAATCAAGTAGATATCTTTGAACGTTACAGTCTTTTTAGTGCTGAAGTTCCTCTTTTTGAAGCCTCATATAAGCTTCACATCAACTTTTAAATGCATTTTTGCACAAAATGACTGTGTGGACACCCTGTGGGTTTGTCCTCTATCACTCTTTTAATATCCAGCATGAACAGAAGGAATGATTACAGTGAGGAAAAACTCTTTCACTGTTCAAGTGGACAACTGTTGTTTTAAGACACACTTGGAAAAACTGTCAACCTATCCTTTAAAGGACTTCATCTTCAGTCTCACCTAAATCACACAGCAAGCATTTATTGTACCAAACATCAACAGATCATCTTTCTTTGTACGTCAGGAACTGTTTGTGCTGGGTGTCGTGAGTATTACGCTGTACCCTGCTTTGGAAAACAAAACATAACACAAATTAAGGATTTCACCTCACTGTGTCCATGCAAAATGTTTCATATATTCACAAGTCAAAGTCAAATCTTTTCACATTTACAGTATGTTTGATGGTTGGTGGTTCCCATCCCATATCACTGCAGCTCAGCATGGAAGCAATGTCCAGGAAAACACAAAGAGGTAGTTTTGAACTAAAATGGCCGCAACTCTGGAAGATATTCACTTGGTTTGTCGAACTCAGACAAGCTGCTGAAGCCTCGTACGAGCTTCACGTGAACTTTGGAATGTGCAGAATGTATTTTTGCACAGAAAGAGGACTGTGGATCCATCACTTACACTGACAGCACAATAAATCAAGTCAGTGTTAACGAATCACAACAGCAACTAAACATCCTCTATCCTTACACCCTTGATTCAAATAAGGAAAAACTCACTAAACAAAACTTTAACAGGGACAAAATGGAAGAAACCACTGGAGGAGCAGAGGAGGAATCCCTCTCCAGGACGGACAGACATCCAATAGATGTGACCAACAAAGAAAAATCACAGAGATACGGTATGGACAAACATTAGGAAGGGATCTGTATCAGTCTGTATGAGCAGGAGGAATGATTAGATTAAATGTTGACTATTATTGTGAGACAGACAGCAAATCTGTGTGTGTATTTACATCCATAAGAGCATGTGGGAACAGACATATCTGGGAAAAGTGAGTCAGAGATGTGTGTTTGTGTTTGTATTTGTATGCATATGAGCTGCAGGTGCAGGTAGTCAAGGTGTGTTCGCATGAGGGCGTGTGACGTGAATGTGTGTGTGTGTGTGTTTGACAGTTATAGGGGCGGGACGTCTAACGCAGAACCCGTTTGTCTGCTTCAGTAGTCGTATCTAAGACTGGCGCTCTTCTCCTCTCCGCAGTCGCAACCTGCAAAGCAAACAGCATGGACTGATAACTGTGCTGAAACAACACAGAAGACACCAAAACACCTGCCTGATGCTCCCTAAGGTCAGTTTAATTTAAGTTGTGTCATTATGAGTTCTCTTTTCAGCTGTGGGCTTCTTCCTGCGTCTTTAAGGTGGCATGTTTTGATTGACAGTGCGCTGAGTTTCTGGTGTCGTCATCCAGGTAGTTTCTGCCAAGCATCTGTACTGCTTGTCTGAGAAATTGTTATTGTACAGTTGTTTTCAATCTGGACACATAGACTTAGTTTATTAGTGGATCATTACAAGTTTTTCTCTTGAAACACACTCTGGGTTCAACTTTCTGTTCATCAAGCTGCTGTTTATTCTAATAATCTCATAATCTGATGTCGAGTCTGTCGAATCTGAGAAAAAAAAGTACCAAATCAATCTTATTTTAAAGAAGATTAATGCAGCATGTTTTTCTCAGCTAATGCTTGAATACATTGCTCATATTCAAACTGTTCTGCACCTTGATGTGTGTCCCTTCTTATGATTTAGAAACTACAAACTGTCAGGTTATAAAATGTGCTGACGACTCCAAATTTTGTGTTTTTGAAGAGAAAAGAAAAGCTGAAAAACATTTTTTTGATTGTAGACTTTGCGTCCAGCTCTTAGTGTGCGGGCATTTTCACTTTTGTAACTGATAGGCATTTGCACTTTGTCTGAGCTATAAAATGTTTAATGTGTAACTTTATGTAGTAGTAAATAAGCTGCTTCCTTTTTCCTCAAATGCCACCAGAGCCTGACTAAATCATTTCTAAACATTAAAACTCTTTTTTTTAAGGGTTGAAGAACATTTTTCTACATTTGGGGTTTCTATTAATGAATTGATTAATTAGATTTTAATTCAATTTTATCCAAATCTGTCCCAGCTGGACACTTTAAAGACCTGACAACATATATTTTTTGCTCTTTAAATTACTTAACAATGAAAATTATTTTAACATTCTGCCTGGTGATTTTGAATTTTTCATCTTGAGATATTTTGTTGTTGATCACACTGTATATATTCTGCTATAACGGCACAGTGGTGCTACATTCATCTACTTGTTAATGTGAACGAGTTAAATCTCAATTGTAACGTCATGAAAAGATTTTCATTCTTATTTTGATATATTTAGACGTGTAGAGACACGTGTGAAAACTGCAGCTAGGTGATGATGAAGGCTGAAACTCATTTTCATTCATCCAACATCACATCACATGACTTTCCCTCAGCAGTGAACTTCATAGAGTATAAGTGTTTTTGGATTCACTGGAGGTCTGCCAGTTACCAAGTGGTCAGCCAGAGTTTCTGTATTATAGAGAAATGGGTGTAGTTACTCTGACTCTGTATGTTTACAAAAAAGGAAACACCCAACAGTACAGCACTTGTTCGCAGCACTCTTGATAAACCTGTTTCCATCAAGTATAACTCGAGAGCCTCAAGGCCATAACTCGAATACTTATAAGATACACCTCCTTAGTCACCTGGGTGTCTGAACTAACTGCATAAAGTAGAAAAATTACACCCTACACACCCCTACATTGTTTGTATTTTGTGTTGAGTGTTTTTTGCAACTCCAGTAAAATTCCTGCTGTCAGCACTGGAAATATGGAGATATGGTCAAAAATTCCACATAAACAGTCTTAAAACATACTTTTATAATGAAAAAAAACTTTTGCTTTTTAAAACACATTTTAATGAAATATATAAGAAAAAATAATGTAATTTTCCCCCATATTTCTTCTCTGTTTCTGCTGTCACAACATGGATTTCTTGGGAGACAAAACAATACCCAAACACAGAATTTAATCAGATGACCCACAAATAGATTCTCTAATTGAAATATTTTTCATATTTCTAATTCCCTGCTTTCAATGGTCTTCTTGGAAACACAGGTATGTGAACTCACTGAAGTCTACCAGAGTGGTGCATTTATGTGCAGCTGTGTAGATTGGAAAAATTAGTTTTCTAGTTTGGAATTGCAAAACAAACTGCATCTGAGATGTGCTGGAGCTTATCACCAACACATAGGGCCCCACCCATATGGGCCAACCACCACAAATAATTTCTCAACCTGTGGGAAACACTGTGATACTACTGTCTTTTATGGGTTTTTTAACGTATGGGTTTTTTTAAAGTATGTATATAGTTAATATAGATGTAACTCCAGTCTTCTTGTATTTGAAATTCCCTGCAACGACTTCAGTGTAACTGTGGTCACTAAATCCACCTATCAAGTTACTGATTGTGCTATCTTGTGTACACAAACCTGTTGCTTGATCTTCATTTTCTTTCACTGGTTTAAACGACTAAAGAGGTAAAACTACTGTGTGGTCTGAGCTGGTACCTGGATTCACCTGTTTCATCTCTTTCATAGAAGGTCTGTAATGTCCTGCTGTTTTGTTTTCTAGGCTTTAACATTTTACAAACACACAATGTGGATTAAGCTACAACTGCTATATATCATTTTCCTATAACAGTTGAATGCGTTTTCTAAGCATTTTATTTTCTCCTGCAGGTTTAATCCAAAGGTTCTTATCAAATGCTACAGTGACACAAACACAACAATCATGGTACGAAACAGATCATCTTAATTCTATGATAGTTAAATTTTGGTTGTGTTTTGCTTTTTAAGCTTGTTCTGTTACTGAGTACTTAACTTTTAATCATTGTATGAAATTTTTCTGCTCGCAGCCGACACACCGCAGGGGGAAGAGCCTCTCTGATATGCTGAGCCTGGAGCAATCAGATGAGGGGGGGCTGGTTATTTCCAGCATCAACAACAGTGCCTCAGCCAATCAGGGACTAAGGGAAGGTATGACCCTTGACGTCTTATCGAACCTTTCCTCTTTGTTGCTTTTAACTGTTTTGAAAGTGAGACATAAGTGTCTGAGCTTAAAAGAGTTGGAATAGCTGGCACTTACAATGCTAGTGTGAGGAGTTTGAGTCCATTCAAAAAATACATTATGTATTTTCCAAACATATTTAAGAATGTTCTGCTACAAGCTTTTGTTATATGCTTAATTTTTATTTTTCAGGGGATGAAATTGTTGGGGCAACAATCGATTTTGATCAACTGTCAAAACAGGAGGTGTTAGATGTACTGAATCTGATGAAGCCGTTTGACGACAAGGTCCGAGTGCTCACAAAGAATAACCTGAGCAAAAGTCTTGGAAATCTGGATGAATGTTCCAGGGATCCCGAAATGGTTGGTTGAATACAGATCATATCAAATCAAACATTTGTATAGCAGTGGTCCACAGCACATTCCAAATTTGTTGATATGTCCTGCAAAGTTTTATAATATTCAAGTTTTTGTGCTGCAACTCCACCCTCTTACAGTTACAGGAAATGTTGACATTATAGTTACATTTGAATCAACATGTTTTGGCTTATATTTTTAGATGCTGAAGGATTCCTACAGCAAACTCTACAATGCCAAAATCAAGAAGTTCATGAAGGACGACTTGCCTGATGCTGAGAGAGGCTGCATGAATGAGGAGGTAACTGCCAAGCCAACTGTACCTGGCTCATCCAAGGTCCGCCTAAAACATGACATGGAATTGCCTCGTCTTGGAGTAGACTTTGGACTTCTGAAAACAAAGACACCAAACACAGACTTTGATGCTGATTCACAATCTGGTGATGCCACATTATCTGCCAAAACAAATGGAGAATTGACAGATGGGAGCAATCTGAATCTTCCACCATTGGGTCTTGGCGGCTCAAATAATCTGGCTCTACGTGGAGGTCAGGTGAAAGTGGGTAGTAGAGTTCAGGTACCAACAAGCTCACAGCGTAACACTCCTGAATTCCATCTTTCAGGGACATTACCAGAGAGTCCAGATGTCAACACCACAACTGGCATACAACTGCCAAACACAGACATCCCATCTGTTGACTTGACAATGCCAAACCATGAAAGAACTCAAATTGGGCTGAAAAACAATGGAACTTTCACAGCCCCACAAATGGGTGTAGACTTAAAAGGTTTAGATGTTAGCAACCCCGACGCAGGAGTAAATCTTAATGGGGGAAATATCACTGGTGTTCCCAAAGTGGGCATTGAAGGAGCAAGCAAAAGATTGAAAATGCCAAAATTCAAACTGCCAGACCTGGGCCTCACTGAGCCTGCTTTAAGTGGGCCAGAATGTGAGGTTGGGACACCAGATATTGAAGCCCCAGGTCTTTCCACAGGTAAACTCCATCACAAATATTCCAAGAGACTGAAATGCCCCGATCTAAATGTTGATAACCCTTCCAGTTATGGAGAATCACTGAAGCTGAGTCTGTCTGGGAAATCCTCTGACTTTGGACTGGAAACACCAGGTATGAATGTGTCACAACTTGATCTAAATGGGTCAGCCATTGACTTGTCTTACGGTGAACTCAAAGAGCCAGACCTGGACCTCACTGAACCTGGTTTAAGTGGGCCAGAATGTGAGGTTGGGACACCAGATATTGAAGCCCCAGGTATTCCCACGGGTAAACTCCATCACAAGTATTCCAAGAGACTGAAATGCCCCAATCTAAATGTTGACAACCCTTCAAGTTATGGAGAATCACTCAAGCTGAGTCTATCTGGGAAATCCCCTGACTTTGGCCTGGAAACACCAGGTATGAAGTCAGGTGAAGTCAAAGGGACACTTAAGAAACCCAAAATTGATCTTAAAGCTCCATATTTAGATGTGGATGCCCCACCTGGTAAACTTAGTATGCCCAAATTTGGGCTCTCAGGCAAAAGTGACATTGATGTTAAAACCCCTGACCTAAGTCTCAAAATGCCAAAGATAAAAGGTGAGATTAAGGCACCTGATATAAATCCAGCCAAAGCTGACCCATCCGGGAAATACAAGGCCCCGAAATTCAGAATGCCCCATTTTGATTTACCAAACATTGAAGTTCCAGATTTTAATGGAGATCTCAACGGAAGAGATGTGCAGTTGGCAGCACCAGAGCTCAAAGCTGGAATTGCAGACCCAAATTTTGACTTAAATGTACCCTCAACCAACCTGGATATTTCAAGCCCATCTGGAAAACTCAAAATGCCAGGTTTCGGACTTTCTGGGCCTAAAGTTAAAGGCCCAGACTATCACATAAAGACTCCAGACTTGGATCTATCTGCTCCCAAGTTTAAAGAGGGTATGCATTTACCAGGTATTGAACTCAAAGACCCAAAAGTAGACCTTAATAACCCCGATGTGGATATTAAAATTCCTTCTGGTAAATTAGACACAGATGCTCCCTCTGGCAAGTTTAAATTACCAAAGTTTAAGCTCTTTGGCACATTACCAAAGAAAAAAGATGTGGATATCAATGCAGGGTTGAAAACACCTGACCTAACTTTGAAATCCCCAAAAATGAATGGGGCTATTGGTTCTCCGGGTTTGAATTTGCCCGAGATGGACCAACCCAAACTGGACCTTTCTGGGCCAGATGTCAACTTAGACATGCCATCAGGTAAACTGAAAATGCCAGAGCTTCATGCACCAGACTGGGACGTCAATGCTCCCTCAGCCAAATTGAAAATGCCTAAATTTAATCTTTCAGGAACATTGCCAAAAGGAGCAAATATGGATGTAAACACAGATCTGAAGTCACCAGATTTAAATCTGAAAGCTCCAAAGATAAACGGTGGAATTGACACCCCTGACGTGGACTTACCAAACATGGGCCTTAAAGCTCCCAAGCTAGATATGGACACTCCAGATGTCAACATTGGTTCACCTAAAGCAAAATTTAAAATGCCCAAACTAAAAATGCCTAAATTTGGCCTCCAAAACCTGAAAGGGCCTGAAATTGATGGGCACTTGGATTGTCCAGATGTTGATATAAATGTACCCAATGTCGATCTCAAAGGTCCTAAAGCAGGCTTAGGAGCGCCAGATGTTGACATTGCTGGTCCATCTGGAAAATTCAAAAATCCAAATTTGAACCTGCCTGATTTGGGGCTTTCTGGTCCAAAGTTAGATGGCCCTAACTTGGACCTCAAATCTCCTGACCTAGATTTCTCTGGTCCTGACCTCAGTGGTGGAATAAATGCACCAGATCTGAACATGTCAACGGTTGGCCTCAAAAGCCCCAAACTGGACCTAAATACCCCGAATGTCAACTTAGACATGCCATCAGGTAAACTGAAAATGCCAGAGCTTCATGCTCCAGACTGGGATGTCAATGCTCCCTCAGGCAAATTGAAAATGCCGAAATTTAATCTTTCAGGAACATTGCCAAAAGGACCAAATTTGGACATAAACACAGATCTAAAGTCACCAGATTTACGTCTGAAAGCTCCAAAGCTAAACGGTGGAATTGACGCCCCTGACTTGGACTTACCAAACATGGACCTTAAGGCTCCCAAGTTAGATATGAACACTCCAGATGTCAACATTGGTTCACCCAAAGCAAAATTTAAAATGCCCAAACTAAAAATGCCTAAATTTAACCTTCCAAACCTGAAAGGGCCTGAAATTGATGGGAACTTGGATTGTCCAGATGTTGATATAAATGCACCCAACGTCAATCTCACAGGTCCTAAAGCAGACTTAGGAATGCCAGATGTTGATATTGCTGGTCCATCTGGAAAATTCAAAAAGCCAAATTTGAACCTTCCTGATTTGGGGCTTTCTGGTCCAAAGTTAGATGGCCCTAACTTGGACCTCAAATCACCTGACTTGGGTATCTCTGGTCCTAACCTCAGTGGTGGAATAAATGCACCAGATCTGAACATGCCAACAGTTGGCCTCAAAAGCCCCAAACTGGACCTAAATACCCCAAATGTCAATTTAGACATGCCATCAGGTAAACTGAAAATGCCAGAGCTTCATGCTCCAGACTGGGATGTCAATGCTCCCTCAGGCAAATTGAAAATGCCTAAATTTAATCTTTCAGGAACATTGCCAAAAGGAAACACAGATTTTAAGTCACCAGATTTAAGTCTGAAAGCTCCGAAGCTAAAGGGTGGCACTGGCACCCCTGACTTGGACTTACCAAACATGGACCTTAAGGCTCCCAAGTTAGATATGAACACTCCAGATGTCAACATTGGTTCACCCAAAGCAAAATTTAAAATGCCCAAACTAAAGATGCCTAAATTTAGCCTTCCAAACCTGAAAGGTCCTGAAATTGATGGGAACTTGGATTGTCCAGATGTTGATGTAAATGCACCCAACGTCAATCTCAAAGGTCCTAAAGCAGACTTAGGAATGCCAGATGTTGATATTGCTGGTACATCTGGAAAATTCAAAAAGCCAAATTTGAACCTTCCTGATTTGGGGCTTTCTGGTCCAAAATTTGATGGCCCTAACTTGGACCTCAAATCACCTGACTTGGGTATCTCTGGTCCTGACCTCAGTGGTGGAGTAAATGCACCAGATCTGAACATGCCAACGGTTGGCCTCAAAAGCCCCAAACTGGACCTAAATACCCCGAATGTCACCTTAGACATGCCATCAGGTAAATTGAAAATGTCAGAGCTTCATGCTCCAGACTGGGATGTCAATGCTCCCTCGGGCAAATTGAAAATGCCTAAATTTAATCTTTCAGGAACATTGCCAAAAGGAAACACAGATCTGAAGTCACCAGATTTAAGTCTGAAAGCTCCAAAGATAAACGGTGGAATTGATGCCCCTGACTTGGACTTACCAAACATGGACCTTAAGGCTCCCAAGTTAGATATGAACACTCCAGATGTCAACATTGGTTCACCCAAAGCAAAGCTGAAAATGCCAAAATTAAAAATGCCCAAAGTTAATCTACCAAGCTTCAAAGGACCCGAGATTGATGGCAAATTAAATGGCTCAGATATCGACATCAATGCACCCAACATCAACCTCAAAGGATCAAAAAGTGGTTTCGAAATGCCAGATGTTGATTTTGGCAGCCCATCCAGGAAATATAAAATGCCACATCTGAAAATGCCTGAAGTGGGGTTTTCTGGTCCAAAGTTAGATGGCCCAAACTTTGACCTCAATTCGCCAGACCTTAAAACTCCCAAGTTAGATGTGAACACTCCAGATATCAACATTGGTTCTCCTGAAATGAAGATGCCAAAAGGCCCCAATGTTGACATAAACGGGGATCTAAATATCCCAAATGTAGATGTTGATGGTCCAAAAGGAAAATTGAAAATGCCCAGTTTAAATATGCCAGACCTCAACATATCTGGACCAAAAGCAAAAACACCAGACATTTCTGGACCTAAACTGAAAGGCCCTGGAATGAGTGTAACAAATTTTGATCTGCCTGATGCCAGTCTAGGTATAAATGGTAACATAGAACAACCTGACATGAATTTCACAGCCCCAAATATCAGAGGAGGAATTAGAGGTCCAGACATTGACATGAATGTTCCCTCAGGAAACATCCAGGGTCCTCAGACTGACCTTGATTTGTCAGACAGACAATTAAAACTTCCGTCTCTTAAGCTGCCTCAGTTTGGAAGCCCAGATCTTAGGATGGGGTCCGATATTGACTTTGGTACATCTCTGAGGCCAAAAAACCTGGATATTTCTCCTCCAAATGCAAAACTGAATATGAAACTGCCAGAGATGAATGGGAATATCACAGGTCCAAAAGTTAATGCTCCAAATGTTGACCTCAGATTGCCCGAAGCAGGAATCCAGAATACACAGCTGCATCTCAATTCTCCACAACTTAACATTGATGATCCTTCATTCAGAATGTCTCCATATAAGAATCGGAGATCAGATATAGGGGGAAATATGAGAATGCCTGCCCTGGACATAGATGCAGATGTCAGACATCATCACAGGAACAAAGCAAGGTCCAGCTACCCTGTGATGGGTGCTAATTTAGGCCACCATGTTAATTTCAACCATTCAGATCTCAATATTGATGACTTCACAGGAAAGTATCATGTGCCTAAGGCCAGAGGTTCAACACCGGACCTCCAAACATCACATAGCTATAGACAAAGGAGCTCCCCATCTGGTGTTGATATTAATATGAGGGACCCAAGACACTCTAGAAGAAGAGTCCCAGCTGGTGACATTGATATGTATACAAGGCACCAGAGAGTAATGCAGTCTGTAGCTGAGGCACGCATGCCACATTTCTCTCAAGATTCAAGAGTAAGAGTGCCCGGCGGTTCAGACGGATACTACGTCACTGTTTTCCCCAAACAAGCACAAAATCAAAAAATGCCAAATCGTAAATACAACACAATTGGGGGGCTTGACTTTAATCCAGGAAATGTGAACCTTGAAGTTCCAGATGAAAATTACCTGAAAGGGTCAACATTCTTCTTCTCCAACCTCATGTAGGACTCAAACCACAGAATTTCTTGAAACCACAGAGTTTCTTTGAGTGAGCTTTTTTTTTAATCAGGATTATTTATTGTGACTTAAGCTGTTTTATGTTATATGTATGATTTATGTTATGTATTTTAATGAACCATGTCACTGCCTGTCTCCGGAGGGATTTTTCTGTACATGTACCTTTGTGATGATGCATAACTACACTGTACTGCAGTATTCTTGCACTTGTTTTATATATGAATTTGACCTTTTTCATACTTTGTAATAATAAGTGTTTATACTATACATGTTTGAAAAGTTGGTATTCTTGTATTTCTTTTTATTTGTAGATTTGTAGGTGCTACTAGGTACTATAACACGATGTAAGTTGTTCTTAGATGTTAAAAACTGAATGTTAAAATATGTACAGGTATGCATAGTTTTATACTATTTGTAACATGTCTTTGCATTTGAAAAAATATATATTTGATATTCACTGGTGATCTACTGTATATACTTAACACTATTAAAATGATATTAACAGTGTTTCCTTCTATATTTTTTGAACATATAATGAAATAACAATGAAATTGTTAAGATATGCATAAAAACTTTGAACCTGGTTAAAATGGATACATCATACATTGTCTGTATATTCAACCAATTATTTTAAAAAACAACAGTTTCCCCAGTCATATTGTGCACTTTTATATAAAAGAGGATTGTCTAGGAGCTAGACTCAATGAGTATTTTTTATCAGGAACACCCATGCAATCACGTGCCCTCCGATGCAACAGCTCTGAGTAAATTCTACTTTTACGAAGCTTATACATTTTCAGTTTTTGTTGACATTGTCAGAAAGGTGTTATTTCTACTTTATACCTATTATTGAGGGTGTAGTGGGGGTGCTGCTGTACTGGAATATTATATTTGAAAATGCTCTGAATATTCACAAGTGGGACAAAATATTCAGTACACCACCACCTCCCAGTACGACCTCAATAATAAATTTAAAGTAGAAATTATCACCTTTCTGACAACTGAAAATGTATAAGCTTCATTAAAAGTAGAATTTATGACAGGACTGTAGTATTGGATTGCATTAGGGTGCACAAGTGCTCCTAATAAAGTGCTTGGTGAGTGTATTTAAGTTTATATTAATTTAGGCTTTTCACACAGTTTCTTAAGTGAAATAATAATGTTGCCCATCATTGTCTTTTTGTAGTTAGTTATGAAAATAGAAGATTACATCAATTATTCTAATTCTAATCATCAATCAATTATTATAAATAAACAAATGGAAAACAAATAAATAAAAATAAAACGCACCATCACACTTCATAAAGCAATTGAAGACAAACAATTCAGGTTCATTATAGCGAAAATATGCGATTCACATGAATTATTGATGGATTTTCTTTTTTGAGAATTTAATTTCAGTATATATTATATCATATTGACGTGGGAAATATAAAAAATAACTCATAAAATTTTTATTATGAAACATTTTATTTGCACTGTGGATCATTTATATTTTAAACCTTAAACTTTATAAACTACAATAATAATCTGGTTTCCAGGGGGACGATAGGAACCATGGGAACCAGCTCTGTCGTCATCAACACGCGCCAACACACACGGAAACGCTACCACGACCTTTCATGCGGCGACCAGAGCGCCGCTGACAGGATTTCACTCAGTTTATAATGTTTGTTTCAACTTATTTGTAGAGGGAAATAATTATATGTGGCTGTCGGAGAAAACGGGACCGAAATGCTTCGTTTATCTGTGGTAGTTTTTGGCAGAGGAGCCGCTAGAAGGGTGAGAAACGTTTAACCTGCAGCTCTGAACAGCAGCTTCATGTAGTTTCATGTTTAATTGGAGATAAATCCACTCAGTTTATGCATTAATGTAATTTATGTTGGTCATAATTCTAACTTAAAGCATCTGGAAGGAGACGCACTTGTCAATGTAGTTGTAATTGTTTAGATAACAAACCAGATATGATGCAGATTTATTTAAAACAGTCCGAATATACATTTATATATTTATATTTTGAGAGCTTTAAGAGACAGGTTCACAGTCAGGGGCCTAAATGAATGGCTTCACTGTTTTTTCCACATTTCAGTGACTAAACAATGAATTGATTAATTGAGAAAACAACTGGCAGATTCAGAAAAATGTGAATAATCTTTAATTGCAGCCTGGACTTGTAAACAAAGTGGTCTGTAAAAACGTACAAACAAGTGAGCTGAGTGGTTTGACACTTGAAGATCTTGCAGTAACAGCTGCCGTCCTGTTATTTGACTGTGTTTGTGTGTTTTGCTCATTCCTCAAACTGCTCCACTAACTCAAAAGTCTCCTCCTCCTCTTCCTCAGTTTGCCTCGTCGTTCTCCGGTGAAAGCGCTCTGCCGTCCAACTTACTGCTGCCCACAAACCTGGTGGATCCTTCCAGATCAAGTACGTCAAGAAACTTCTGCTTTCTGTCGATTAATCTAAACTTCATCTCAGCTGAATGTGGTTGCCAGTTGCGTTGATGTGGTGTTTTGAAGCTTTAATTTAAAGTATTAAGTTTATAAATAGAAGAATAAAGAGAGGAACTCCACCTGTTTCCCACATCAGCAGGTGTTGGGGAGTCCTACTGCATGTGTAAAAAAGTAGTATGAGGCCTTTGGTGGCTTCAGAGGGAACTGTGTGACATCTGATTAACTGCCTCATGTGATGTCACTTGAGTCAGCTTCAGTCCAGACTGAAGACGAAGTTTGAAAATGAAAAAATCTGGATGTTTGGAGTCAGGAAGAAGTGCAGCGCCTCATCTCTGCTCCAGGATACATTAGCTGCTACTGTCATAACAGACCTGAGATGCATTGTGGGTAATGTAGGCGCCAGGTTTTGACAAAGAAGAAGAACATCATGTGTTTTAATGAAGACACTCAGACGTGGGTTTCGCTGGATGCCACTAATTATTCCTGATAAGACTGAATGAAAATAAAATATCCTCCAGGTTAACGATGCTAATTAAGGCTCCTACACAAATTAAATTACAGAAGTGTGTTACGATAGTGCACCTTAAGTCCAAGTGGAAGAGAGAAGTGCACATCGCTGCTTTCCTCTGCGATGAAGTGTAACAACAAAGGGGGAGCGGTAAAGGCGGGAGACATTAAAGTGAACTAAGGGGTTCAGTGAACTGAGCCTTAAATGTTCCTGTTGGCCTCGGAGGAGAAGCACGTCAGGATTTAACTTTATACAAATGTTGTGTAAATGACAAACTGTCAGCTGATACATCTTTTTTTTTTTTTTTTTAAACATAAACATAAATGTTTTCATAAAGACGCCTTTCAGTTGGTTTTTAAAGACTTGTGACCATTTTACAGTGTGAAAATAAACCTGTCGGCGCTTTCTGGTGGATAAAATATAACACAAAGTGTTTCTAAATTACCTCAAACGTACAGCGTTTCTGTTCTGCAGCTTCACTTTAGTGAGCATCGTTGCTGCTTTGAGTTTTTCTCCAGTGAGCAGCAGTTTGTTGACAAGTGAAGAAGACGATGTTCAGGAAACTTAAAGGTTCCCTGTGGAGTTTTGTTGTAGACAAAGAAACGTTTACATTGAGCGTTCGTCGCCTAAACTAAGGCATCTTTTTAAAAACAGAGTTTACAATCAAAGTAAAGACATGAATCAGATCTGACCTTAAAAAAAATGGCGGTCAAAGACGAACAGAGACGATAAAGAAATGATAAAAGTTTAAAAGAAAGATGATTAAAAGACAACGTCACATAAAAGCGAGTCTGTAGAAACGAGTTGTGACTCCGACAGTTTAATAGGAGTGAAACTTATGAAATATGTTAAATCTCTCCGCACCAGAACGATCAGATAACTGTTGACCGTCTGTGGTCTCCATCACGTCCCGTCACTGACCGGCCGATCTTGTGTTTTCCTCCGCAGAGCGTCCGCCGCCTCCTCCAGACTGCTCCCTGCCTGTCCTGAGGACGTGCGATGCCGTGGTTCCTTCTCACCTGACCCCCGTCCACACCTGGGTGGACACTCTGGAGAAGCTGGAGAGCGAGCCGCTGGGCGTCGCTCACCTCCACCCCGACGTCTTCGCCGTGGCTCCGCGGTAAAGCTGAGCGCCGTTTTAAACCTTCGACGTGCAACTTTTTTACCTTACGTCGTCAGTTGTGCCCTCAGTTGCCTCCAGTGTTCCTCTACAGTCTGTTATTTACTCACATCTAAAAGAAATAAGCTCTGTAGCAACACTTCCTGTGAATCCTGGATGAAACTTTGCTCTCTTTCCTCTCAGGCTGGATATTCTGCACGCGGTTGAAACGTGGCAGCGAGCTTATAAAAGGATTGTAAGTACAGATTCTCTCTGAAACGTTTGTCCTGTTTGTTGTCTGATAGCTTCACGCTGATGAACACGTCGGATTAATTTGAGAAAAGCCTCAAACTACGAATGAAAACCCCAAAAAATCTGTAGATAAATTAAATTAAATACATAAATTTCACATTTCTAGTTTGTTTAAGGAGGAAAAAAAGTGAGAAATCAGCACAGGAAGTTGTGTTAAAGCAGCTGATGTGTTGTTTTTTTTTTTTGTTTCCTCTCTCAGAGTCATGCCAACACAAAGATCAGGTCAGAGGTCAGAGGAGGAGGCAAGAAACCATGGCGACAGAAAGGAAGCGGAAGAGCTCGTCACGGCAGCATCCGATCACCGATCTGGAGAGGAGGTGACGGATCCTGGTTTTAAACTGTGAACGTGTGTCGTCGTGTCGTCCTGCAGTCGTTTGATCTTTAAGGATTCACAGTTTTGTAAATGACAACACGTCTGACGGCTGATGTTTCTCTCAGGTGGGGTGTCTCATGGACCGAGAGGGCCGACCAGTTACTACTACATGCTGCCCATGAAAGTCCGAGTGCAGGGACTCAAAGTGGCGCTGAGCTCCAAGATGGCTCAGGTAACCTCCAGAAAACAGATCTGATGACAAACTATCAGCTGGAACTTTTTATTTAACATAAACACATAAATGTTTTCATAAAGACGCCTTTCAGTTGGTTTTTAAAGACTCGTCAGCGCCCTCTGGTGGACAAAATGTTTCTAAACGACCTCGAATGAACGGCGTTTCTGTTCTGCAGCTTCAGTCTGTGAATATCCACAGAAACTCAAAGGTTCTCTGTGGAGTTTGAGTGTTTCTAAGCAACAAATGATGAAGATGTTTCGCCTCTTATCCAAGCAGCAAGAGGCGAAACAGTCATTTGTTTGCCGAGAAATAACTCCGACCTGGACGAATGAGAATATTCAGACTTATCACATGGCGTGTTCGTCACCTAGACTCTCCGTCTGTGTATCATTGGATGAATTTCCTCCGTCATGAAACATTTGTAAAGCTGATTTTTAAAGCCTGCTTCCTGTTCACGAGTTTAGTCGCCTGCAGTCTTCTTCACTCTGCTGACAGCTGCTCGTATTGGGAGGGGCGGGAGTTCCTTATCGAGTCGACGGTCTCAGAATAGCTGATGTAGAGCTGCAAGGATTAATCGATTAGTTGTCAGTTATTAACTTAATCCTTGACTTTTTTTGACAATCAATTAATTATTTGGTGTCATTTTTTTAAAGAAAGAAACCAGTTAAACCAAACAACGATCCAAAGATTAATTGATAATGAAGATAATCTTTGTACAGATTATAAAACCCCCCGAGCCTTGTTAATGTTTCCATCCAAAGGTAGAACAAATATTAACACAACTTCCAGATAAATATTAATGCAGGACATGTGAGTGTTTGGAGTTGGGTCGTTGAGATAAAACAGCTGTTGGCTCTAATCATCCAGTCAGTGTCATTAAAACCATGATAGAAGAAGAAGAAGAAGGTGCAGCTAAAAGATCTTCAGTTAAACTTCACAATATCAACTGAAATTTTCTGTTTCTGTTCAGTTCATTTGTTATTTTTTTATGCACAAATTGAAAATACTGATAAAAACAGATGGATAGAAATGCTCCTACAGAAATCTGCTGATCACTGGAGGAGCATGAACGTGCATCTGACGTTTGTTTTTGTGCAACGAGACCAAAAAAAAAAAACAAAACAAAAAACTGGGACACTGTAGTGGAAACTCTGCTGCTGGTGAAGAATGAAACAGAGACTCCTGCCGGCTTCTTTGTAAAGAAAAGGTCGTTCAACATGCGAGCGGTGGACGAGGAAAGACCCTGAACATGGGGAGAGCTGAACATTTATACCTGAGGCACGTCTCCCCAACTAAAAGATGTGTATTGACACATTTTGGTCTGCCGTGGGGTATTGAACCGCCCCCCTAGGGTGTGGTTCACACTGGAGGCATCCTGCTGGCCTACAATGTCAATGTGAAGGGGTCTAGACATCATGAGGTGTCTCTGGTAGTCAAGGAAATGAAATTGTAATATGACTTTTATCTTAACTGTAAGATCATTTCTGGAGTTTCAAGCAGTTTTTTTTAAATATTTTTATACTTTAATCTTTCCGTCATCGTTATAAACTGAACGCTGCGTCTTCTTCCAGGACTTCCTTCACATCGTGGACTCCCTGAACATCCCGACACCCGACCCTCAGTACCTGCTGGACCTCATCAAACAGAGACACTGGGGATCGTCCGTGTTAATAGTCGACGTGTGAGTATCATCGTCATCATCATCGTCATCGTCAGCGGAGTGTAACCGTGTTAACTGTAAGTCTGTTTTCCAGAGGTGAAGAGTTCCCAGAAAACCTCCTTCAGGCTTCAGCGAACTTAAAGACGGTCAACGTTATTCCAGCGATCGGTGAGTTATCGCTCAACTTGTCTGTATCTAAGACAAAATATTTATAGTAGTAAAGCTCTGTTGCATCTCACATTAATGCTGTAATACCACAGTTAAGGTGCTAAAATGTTGACCAATAGATGTCAGAAAAAGAAAGACCTTGTATATCTTTCTTAAATTATTTTTCTTAACATACATTTAACTCTTTGTGGGTTGAATTCTGTAATAATTTAGCTAACATGCTAACAAGCTAATAGCAACAGGCATCAAACAGTCCTCTCTCTACAACAATCACCCTAATAAACATCATTATTTTACTGTTTTCCTCCAATATGTCACTTTAGTTGCATTAATTCATCCTTTAGAAACAGTTAAAGCTGTTATAAATCTCCAAATACAAACAGCGATCATGTTTCTAGTCTCTGGAGAGCAGTTCTGTGTAAATCAGACGCCACTGAGCATGTGCAGGAGCGCCGTTCTGTTCAGTGTCGCAGCTTGTTGTGGATATTTTGAGTGACGGTCGGCGTCTTCAGTGGAGAAAAGTGCATGTGAGACTTTGATGTCTTAAAGCTGAAAGTGTTTATTGAAAGCCTCGCCCTGAACCCGAGCAGAGATATTGATCTGATTGGTTCATCAGTTTCAGACCATAAATCTGTGTCCTCTAGTTACGTTTGTATCTCAGGTCTCTGTCTTGTTTAGTTTGGTCTGCGTTCTGTTTATCAAAACAGGAAGTACAACTCAACCCTTTAGTTCTGGAAATATCAACACCAGCTTGTTGAGCTTTGAATCACATCTTTGAGAAATCTGTAACGTTGCACACAGAACTGCTCTCCAGAGACTGAAAACCTGATCGCTGCTATTTGTCTTTGGAGCCGTTTCTGAACAAACAAACCAATTTAAAGGTTTAAAGCTCAGAGAATAAGATCCATCAGACTTTGGATTCACACACACAACTTGTTAGTAGATAAATTCATTGTTTTGGATCCAAACATGAGGTTTATTGACAATAAGTTCAGCATCCTTTTATCTCTTAAACATGTAACAGAGTAAAACCAGTAGAGCAGATCGTGATCGTACTGATGAGTCTGTCTTTTCTCCGTCAGGTCTGAACGTCCACAGCATGCTGAAACACGAAGCCGTCGTCCTCACGCTGGAAACCATCAAGTTTTTAGAAGATAAGCTGCTTTGGCACGACCAGCGATTCACACCTCTGTACCCGTTTAAACTGCCGTACGCAGACTTCCCTTAAGATGTAATATATTGACCGACTGCAGTTTGTTTTCTTTGTGTTTTATTATGTTTAACAAAAAAAAAAAAGAAAAAGTCATTAATAAATAATGCTGATGATAAAAACACGTCGTCTCATTAAAAAGTGTCTTGAAGGCTCAGAAGCGGCAGCTGTATTTGTAGGGAAGGAGACCGTTGGCCAGATCGTTCCTGATCTCCCAGCGCAGCGCCGAGCGCTTCTTCTCCGTTGGCACGGTGTAGGTGTTCCTCACGTAGACCCTCCGAGGTTTAGGCTGCAAAACAAAACACCACAGAAGAAGACTGAAGACGCTTCGACTGCTGATCAGTCTGTGTTTGATTGTTTTTCTACAGTAGCTTTAAACAATAGAAACATTTATTATTTTTATTTATGGACTTAAGTGTAAGAGACGCTATTCTGATGAAATTAGTCTCTTGACGTCGTCTGTAAACATTTTGAGTTTCAGTTTCGCTCTTTACAGAATAAAAGGTGCTGATATTGATCTGTCAAACCGATCAGCAGCAGCTCTGTTTTATATCAGTGCAGATGTGTTGCACCAGATAATTAGTCAATAATTGTGTGATTAGCGTCACTGAAACATTATAAAACAGAGAAGATTGATCGGAGGAAACTTAAAGCTGCAACTAATGATTTTAACTTCCAATTTGTCAATTAATCAATTAGATATTTGATCTTTAAAATGGTGAAAAACGCTTCCTTAAGTCCAAAGTGTGACCTCAAATGTTTCAAACAGTCCTCAGATATTCAGTTTACCGTCATGAGGACGAAAGAAACCAGAAAACATTTGAATTAAAGAAACAAAACGATCAATCGATTATCAGAATAGTCGGTAATTCAGTTGGTAACTAATTGATTAATCGTTGCAGCTCTGGAGGAGACAGGAAGTGAGTTCGTGCTGGAAAACAGTCACGTCTGAAAGCATCAGATCTGCATCTGGTTACTACCTTTTAATGTTTAAAGCTTCTCTGCCAGTAAAACTTTGAAACAGGAAGTAAATAAAGACGTTCAGCGACGACGTCAGAATACTTACTGGTGGCGGCTGGTAGGCGAGTCGCTCCTGAAAACAAAAGTAAAAACACGTTAAATCAACATCTGCAGCTCAAAGTGGGAGGAAAGTAAATATTTAGAGATACAAGATATACTTTTCATACCTTTATCTCGGAGCGCAGCGCTCTCCTGTCCGTCTCTCCGGGAAGTTTAAACATCTCCCAGAGCTGCTTGTACTGGAAATACCTGCAGAGACGAGACGTTTTAATTTGGCGTGTTTATAACCACGATCAGTCCGATCATCGCATCCAGCCGTCAGTTTAACAGGTTTGTCACTTACTTGGCGACCGGATCCGTTTTCTTTTTGGTCTGCTGGTTCATTACTGGTCGGATGACTGAAACAAAACAAACAAACACGATCGATATTAAAACAGGCTGGTTGGCGACGCCATGGAAACAACAACATGTGTTTGTTTATTTAAGCAGCGACGGAAGTAAATAAGTAGATTTACTCAACTGCTGAACTTCAAAATTATACTTAAATATTTACATTTTCTGTCACTTTATTCTTCTTTTCTGCTACAATTCAGCAGGAAATATCGTCCTTTTACATTTATGACAACTGTTATTATTAATTATATTGTTTGTTAACATTTTACTGAGTAAACTGCTTATAAAATATTTACACTTAACTGATAATATTTACATTTTTCTGGACTTTTACTGGAACATTTTGAGTGCAGGACTTTTTTTTTTATGTTGTTTTATTTGCTTTCACTTAAAGATGAGAGTTTTTCTTCCACCAGGAGTCTCAGGTTACTTACAGGATTTGGGTTTTGGCCTGAAGTCGGCGTCGCTTCGACTTTGAGTCTGTCCGAAATAAAAACAAAGTGATTTTCAGTGAGAAGCGACGACGTTCAGGGTTCAAAACAACAACTAATAAAACCTGTGAATGTTTCAAAATGTGTCGAAGATAAAACAGTAAAATACAAACTGTCACTTTAAATAATAATAAATAAAATAAATAAAGTTCAGTTTTCTATATTTGGACGCACCATTCCTCTGATGTAGGACTCGAAGGCACTCATGGAGATTTCCTCGTTCACGGAGCTGCGTGCGTCGCTCTGGTCGGTCACGTCTCGGTCCTCCGTCTCCGAGTCCGGTCGCGCCGACAGATGAAGCTCCGCCAGCCGCTCCTCCAGACAGCTCGCTGCGTCTGCAAATAAAACAAACAAACAACAACGTAAACAACACTCGGCTTCACAATCTGCATCCAAAAAAAGAACAAAAACAGGTTAAAATTATTCACTCTAATTTTCTTGTTTGTGGTCACCATGACGACGTGGAACTCGTGCTATTAATAAAAGTATTGATTACAGCTGCTTTAAACATCGTCGTCGTGTTTCACGCTGATCCTGGACTACACCGCTAGTAGAGTCCTTAATGAGGATGAAGACGTAATCCTCACAGTGATTAATTTCAGCTCTGTTAAACTCAGGCAGCGACAGAACAGCATTTACCCTCCTTCTTCTTCTTCTCCTTCTTCTTCTTCTTCTCTTTCTTCCTCCTCTTGTGTCTGAGGTTTCCTTCCCACTCCATGAACGTCTTCCAGCTCGAATCCACTTTGGAGTCGATGAACTTGATGTCTTTGTTGCTTGAAGACTCGTCCGGATCCTCAGACTCCACTTTGTCCTCTACGTTTCTCTCCACTTTAACATCCTGAACGTCTTCTTCACCCTCCTCGACATCAATCAGACGTTCCACTTTCTTCCCGTCCTGTAAGAATTCATCCTCGGCGACAGAAGCGTCACCTTGTCGTTCCTCGGATCGTCCGCTTGTCTCGGACTCATCAGGAAGTTCATTTTCAGACTTCAGCTCCTCCGCCCGGCTTTCAACTTCCTCCGGTTTCGTCTCTCGGCGCGAGCCGTCGTCTCTACAACACGACACGCCGGCTTTGAGCGCGGACGACGGACGGATCCCGCCGTAGTCCGGTTCGTACGCTGGGGGTTCGATGTGAAACCCGCCGAAGCTGCTGAGCGACCGATCGTCCTCTTCGTCGTCGCCGTCGTCGTCGTCTCTCACCTCGGAGAGATCTCCCCGGCTGTCTTGGTCGAACTCGGCGATGGTGTGGTCGTCTCTGTAGTCGCCTCCTTCCTGCTCCTCCGGTCTGTAGGTGCCGTATCCGGAGGTCATCAGGCTCGGCACCGGACTGTCGCCGCCGCTGCTGCTACAGCGTCCGTCGCCGTCGCTGCCTTCCGAACTCTCCGTGCTGTCGCCGACTCGGTAGTTCAGCTCGGGCTTCTCCTCCTCCGAAGCCTCCTGAGGAGAGTCCTCCGCCTCGGCAGCAGGTTTGGACTTTCCCTCGTCAAAAACACGCTCCACTTCCTCTTCCTCCTCTTCATCCTCCCGACGCTCTCCATCAGACCAAAAAGAAGAACTGAGGGAATCCTTGTCGTCGTCGTCGTCGCTCTCCTGGTCCCACTGACTGTTGCACATTTTATACATGGTGGCGACTCGTCCTGCCGAGGTGTGTGTGTGAGATCTGAGGATGCAGGGGGGCTTAAAGGAAGGAGCTTTAGAGGATTAGCCGACATGCAGAAGCTTCCTCTCACTGCTGAAACAGCTCCGACTGCTGGTGACTGAAGACATTACACCTTCACACCTCTGCTTCGTCTCCTTTCGCTTTTATTCCAGCGTAGCGTGACAGGAAGTTGACGCAGGAATGACCAGTTTTCATTTTGTCCGTTTTATTCTGGTCCAGTCTTTTGTCATCTTAATAAATCCCCTTTTAATTACATTTTATATTTATTTTCTATCACTTGTTGATGTTAATTTTCTGCCTTTTGTGAAGCACTTTATAACTTTAAGGTTGTTAAAGGTTATAATTATTGTTATTATGACACTACAAAGAGGCGTTTACGTCACCTGAGTCTTCGCTGTACACTGATTCATCGCAGACGAGCGACTGTCCTTTATGTTTCCTGCAGGAAGAAGAATAAAAACTGTTATTGTGACGTTTCTAGCAGAGACCTCAGTGTGAAGACAAAAGCTCCTCATTTAAATATATTAAAGAAAAATCAATAAATTAAACACAACGATCCTGTGAGTCTGCATCAGACCTCAGCAGGACCGTGCATACGAGTCTTATTAAAAACGACCTGAGGACTTTTCTCTTGATGAAGCGTCTCTCCAGGGTGTCGGGGGTGGACGCGTAGCTGTCGGTCTGCGGCGGGTGCAGGGTGTCCTCGGGGTCCGACTCCACCTGCAGCGTGGTGGGAGCGCCCGAGGGAAGGCGGAGCTTCAGAGCCACCGAGTGCTGAGCGTAAGAGTCGCAGCGGTCCTGCCTCCAGCCGCTGTCTTTACTCTGACAAAAAAACACAACAAATAACTGCGTGTGTGTTCGTCTGAGTTTGTTACTGAATGGTTTATTTCTGTTTGACAATAAATGAACGTGCACTAAACTTTTCTTCACTAAATTTTCCTGTTAGGAGACTCTTAAAGAAGCTTTCAGAGAGAAATTAGTCTCTAAAACTGCTAAACTTTCAGTTCTTCTTTCACTTTATTACATTATCAGATCTTTATTATGGCTGTTTGCAGGTATGAAGTATTTATAGTCTAATTATCACGTTTCAGTTGATTCTTACCAGTTGAGTATAAGCGTGACATTTAAACAATGTATGAAACTTTATCTCTTTCAGTTGAATGTCAGTGTAAAACAGCAGCTCTAGTTTAATTTAATGTGTATAAAATGAACAAAAGAGCAAAATCAACCACACAGTGTTACAATTATATTCAGTTGATGGTTAAAACATATGAAATGTGCGACTTCTGTGTTTTTATTTTGCTTTTATATTGATGTTATGTGTTGTTACACTTTTATTTTTATTCTATTTTATTTCTCTCTTGTTTTATTTGTGTTGTAAAGCTTCGGTTTAGAAAGCCGCTTTATAAATAAAAAGTTTACTTTACTTGCTTAAATGCTAAAAACTGGACGTCGGGGTTACTGGGAACGACCTTTTCCTTCTGTGACGCATCGAAACATCAGATATTTGATGCTCCAAATCTCAATATGTGATGCCATTTGGCTACTTAGCAACAGAAAAAAAGAAAAAAACGACGTCTTACCTGTCTGTCCACTTTTCCTGCATGTAAGAAAAAACCTTCACCGAAGTTGTCGGCGCTGCATCGACTGACTGTGAAGAAAACACACAGTTCACCAGTAAACACACAACAACAACAACTCAAACACAAAATCTGTAACCATTACAGTTGTGAGGTCAGAAATAAATCATCCCTGCATGGTCACCTTTCTCTTTGGTGACGGCAGGAGGACTCGGCTGGAGCGCCGCTGTCGGAGAACATCTGGAGGAGTTCACGTGATGAGACGAGGTCAAACTTTCCCAATCGCCCTGACGGATCAGTTTATCGAGATCTGACACGACACAAAGAGCGACAGCAACATAATGAGACATGAATATTCATTAATTTATGGAGTTACTCGTGTATTCAATCTATTCCTGAGACCGTTAGTAGACTGTCTGTAGTGATATATGCCACATGACTTGAAGATTTTAGGCTGGCTGATGAGATCTTTGTATAAACAAACAAACAAACAAACAAGATAAATCTCAGCTGTTCAGATGTTCTAACCTCGCTTGAATCCGTGCAGTCTGTCTTTGGGTATGTTTTTGTAGCCGAGGATCTCCAGCTGTTCCCGAAGTTCCTCTTCAGAAAAATCCAGTTTGTCCATGACGGATGTTTTCAGCTTCAATTCAATGAGGTAGCTTTAAACCTGAAGGGAAATAAAAGGTTAAAAATTAAAGTTAACACAGTTTGAAACTCACAGAAATGAAGAAGAAGAATGACTTGTTGTTTTTATGGAGTCAGTCAGGTGATTTAATGTAGATGTTTATTATTTTAGTTTAGGTTTTAACATATTAACCTTCATGTATGCAGGATTTATTGCAGCTGCGGCTTCATTAGACTTCATTACTTTCAGCTAAGCTCATGAAATAAACTGGCAACTGAGTGTAAATCCAGAGTTTAAAGTATCTGCGTTTGTTAAAAGGCAAAGTTGAAGCAACTTAATGTTGAAGTATTTTAAAAGAATAGCAAACAAACCTGTTTTTTTATTTTATTAGGGGGGATGTAGTGATCTGATATAATGATAATGATGATAAATCTGAAGTAGATTATCATTATTAGGATTTGACAGTTTTTGATCTGGATCTGTTCTCATGTGATGTGGACGGAGGAAAAAAGCAGTGAAATCACCCTTTTTTTTGTATTTTTAAAACTAGAATAAAGGTTTCACAAAGCTGAAACTGTTCTGATGATTCTCTACAGTCTCCTTGTTACTCCTTGTATAGTGGATTTTGATCTGTGGTCTAATGTGGTCTGGATGTAGAAAAAAAAGCAGTGAAATCGCCTTTTCTGTCCTGTTTTCATAAGCAAAATAAAGGTTTCACAAATCTGAAAGCGAGTTTAAACAGCATGGAGGCTTTCGCTATGATGTCTAACACTTTTTCATGAGTGTAAGTGGTGAAAAAACGGAGAATCAGCAGCTAAACATCAGTATTTATGTGTCCTATCACTTTTCCCTTTAAACACGAATCAGAAGCCAACTTCAGTCGCAGCTCAGTTGATATTTAGCGTTAAACAGAACAAAGTTAGTTGCAGTTTGGAGGCTCTTGCGCATCCAGAATTTATCAGTAGATCATTAAGATTTTACAGCACTCAAAAAATGTGTCTAATACTTTCATATATCTGCTGAAAAGCGCGCCAACCTTAAACTGAGAGGTTTTTTAAAAGAGGTTTGACATGTGTAAAAGTGGACGGCAGCGAAGAAGGCTAATAGTTAGCAAACAGACTAACTTTAAACATAAACAATGTTATATCGTAACAAAGCTTTAACGTGTTTGTTTCTCACCTGCAGGAGGACCGGGTCGCTGTTAAACTGAACCCATCACGGTAACATTAAAGTTACCGGTTGGGTGTTTTATTGTTTACGGGCTCGGACACGGCACCAAGACAACAGCCGTTAACGAGCTTTGAAAAAGACGCCTGCTCGTCTTCCGTCATAAACTTCCGGTCTGCTGCTTCTTCTTCGTGGGTTTTTTTTGTTGTTGTTATCATTACCGCCACCTACTGGACTAACGTTAGAGCGCATAGCCGCAGATTGACAGCATATAATCTGGACTAACTCCCTCTGCTGGCTATATATTTTAAATATGTTGTGGCCATTTGTTCAAAAAGCAAAAAAAAAAAAAAAAAAAAAAAAGACAAATCAAGAGTTCCTTCAAAAATATCATTAAAAATTAAAAAAGGGCCACAAATGCACCAGGTTAGTTAGGCTTACTCAGACAGTCAAAGAATTAATTTTTCAGGCAAAAAGCTCCATTCAAAAGGTTCATTTTCCATCTTTCAACAGCAAACAACAGGTTTAATATTTATTCCATGACTTGTACCTACAGCAGTTTGTTTACTTTGTCTTAAATGAGACATTACATTTTGCAATTAATCAGCAGTTCATATGCCTGCTGAACCATGGGGGGTGATCCTTATGAATCAGGGGTCAACTACGATCCGTTACACCACTAGCTAACACCTGTTATTCTAGTTACTTTAAACTTATTACTCAATATACAGCTTAGCTTTAAAACTAACAGTGAAACAGTGAGAAGCAGCCAGACCTCCTGCACACTAATCACACAACAGCAACAGGTGACTGGACAACCACTCAATTAAAAACCAATGAATGAGTCCAGACAGCTCACTGTAACTTGTAACTTCAACAAGCAAACTAACATTACCCAAAACACATTACATGATCTCTGCTGCATTCTGGTTAAGGAGATTTACAAAAAAGCCACATCTGACGTCTTCTTCTCTCTATCATGGAGATGTTACACATATTGTCTTAAAGTGTATCATATTATAGTTTATGACTGTAATTATAAGACACTGGAAATTAGCTTGCTTTAGTTGTTTTATATGTTATATATGAAACATGGTTTCACACTTCCATTTGAAACCTGTCGCTTGTTTTCTCTTTTAACTCACTTTTTTTAAAACACCTAAATAAAAGCTATATAATATGTTTTGCAAACACTACGGTCTATAAAGTCTTTGAGGCCAAGTCAAGGACAAAGCCAAACAATTTTCCTTTTTTGGTCATTTTCCACTTTACTGTCAGCTTTAAACTTCATTTAATTTCAAAGAAAAGGTAAGTACACCCCTCCCTTTTTTTGTGCAGTGAAGCCCTCCTCCTCATCAGCCTACAGATCCTCAGCTTCTCATGAATAAACAGCACTTTCCAAACGTCCTCCCCTTCCAGCAGGCGGTGGGGTTTCAGTTAGGGGGGAGACTTGACAGGTGGACCGTCCGTGAGCCCCGTCTGTAATCTGGGAAAAAAGGGACTTACAGCGTCTTCCTCGGCCCTGGGAAGACCATGGCTCTCTCCAGGATCTGTCGGGAGTCTTTGCTGGTGCTTTTACTGCAAATCGTGTTGATTTGCTCCGCTCAGGTGAGAGATGGGTGTTCTTTCTAAGTGTTTCTTCTCCTGCTCTCTAAAAATATTTCTATAGGTTTTTACAGATGTATAGATACTTTATTGTACTTTTATGGTGTTTTATTTGTTATGCATCATGCAAAATAACTGGAGTTGATTCTGGAGTGTGTGTATGATGCTTAAAAGTAAGTGTAAATGTACTTTTAGTCTCCTGTGGTGTCATATTTTACACTGAAATCTGCATTTTCAGCTTGTCTGTTATGCTCAATAGACCCTTTCCCCCTGTTTATCACTATACTGTACATATTCTACAGTGAAGTACTTGTATTTTATGGCATTTTGATTAAAATTCCTTGTATCCACTTATCATTCGTTTAGGGATACAAGTGCACTTATAAGTCTCTTAGAGTTTTAGCATTAGATTTTCTTTGATATAAGCTTAGACGGTATTTTTTCTCTCTCGAAAACACAACTTTTGATTATCGTTGGAGCCATTTACACAATCAAGATGGAGTAATATTCACACGTACGCTCTCTAACGTCACATTAATTACAAAAAAAACCCATTGATAACTGTGGTTCATTTATTCCCGTGTGCACACCTGGCACCAATATGGTCCAGACAGCAGTCCAGCAGTAATCTTAACACATGCAGTTACTTAGCCTGTATAATGGGACTAATATGGGAAACCAGATTTAGTTTCGTGACCTTTCCCCTCACATCACCCAAACAAAGGGACTCTGTGTGAGCTGCCCTTCACACCAGCAGCAGCAGCAGCAGCATTGTCTGATATTTAGAGATGAAAAAAAAGAGAAATGAATGAAAACTGATTTTTTTTCGGTGTGTGTGTTTTTTCTACAGAGGGGCCCGGTCGGTCCCAGAGGCCCCCCAGGGCCCGTCGGAGTAGCCGGCGTGCCAGGAGTGGATGGCATTGATGTGAGTCAGCGTTTCGTCTCTTCTCAGTCGTGAACTTCAGCTCTCAGATTTGGGTCATAGCTGTGGATCAGAACCTTTAATCAGATCAGTGAACAGTGAAGCAGCACCAAACAGAGGCAGTTTTATCAATGAAGTCCTTTCTGAAATAAAAAAATGTCTTTGCATGACTGTCTCCTCGCTCATTCACCATCATTGTAACCGCTGATGTTTCAGTTTCAAAACCATGTTCTACCTCCATGAAAGAACTGATTGACCTGACGAGGGTTCAGAAATGAGCAAAAAGCTTTTAGAGGAAAGGGAAGGGGAGCCATTCAATGAAGTGAAATATAGATTTTTGTATATGCTCAATATGTGCACAAATACAAACATTAATAGATCTTTTTTCATGCAGCATCAAAAGAAAGCCATTTGTGTTTTTTTCCCCTCTCAGTGGCTGCAGTTGTGCACAAATTGAACATATTAAAAACACATTTTTCTCTTTTTACATAAAACAGCTCCTCTCACTTTTTGAAGGTGATTCTTGCACTGTTGTTGTTTGGGCTCCTGAGAAAAAAGCCTCTCAGTTGAACAATGCAAAGCAGCTTTTGTTATGTTCAACATTTTATTATTTTTTTATATTTAAAATCTTAGATTCTAGGGTGATTTTTTAGAGTAAACAGTAGAGAGATGACAGGAAAAAAGAGAGAGAGAAATGGGGAATGACATTCAACTAAAGTACCCAAGCCAGACTTGAAGCAGGGATGTTGTGGTTTTTAACGTCTTGGTCTACCAGGGCAGCGCTGGCAGCTTTAAATTTAACTCAAAGATTAAATGCTGCATTGAAAAATTCTGCTTGAAGTTTAAGAAATGTTTCTGAAATCCTGTTCAATAAACTCAAATATGTATCAAGGTCGAACTGAAACAAGGTTGTTTTTCTCAGTTTAAAACAGATTTTTCCATTTTATGGGCTTTGGAAAATAAAACAGAAATTATTAAATAGACGCTGAAACTAATCATCTGAACATCTTCTTCATGCATCTTCAGGGCGACAGAGGAGAGGACTCCACAGTGAACGGCGGACCAGTGAGTGGGCTTTAAATCTCTCCTTTCACATGCAGAAATGTGAAATGCATATTAACTTTGGTGCTTATATGAACCCAAACCAACAGTATTAACATGAGGTGACTTCTGCTTTCAGGGCCCCGATGGTGATAACGGCAAAGACGGAGCTCCCGGAGCTGCAGGTCTTCCAGGAGCAGATGTAAGTGAAACAAGCGGTTCTTCTCTATCACACAGTTTTTACAGCTGGTCCCGCAGGTCGGTCTCTACTCCAAAAACAGTTTGGATAAATAACAAAAGAGGCTGTTGAGTTTTGAATCCTCTAGCTGCTTGATCTGTCCCGCAGGTTAAACTCTCCAATAAGAGGACGTATTAAAATCTGTGTCAGATCTGAGATAGAGGACTCAAGGTGTTCAGATCTGCTGTTATGTGAGTAGTTTGTTCTGGCCTCCTCTCAGTAAAAGTGTAGAGAGAGAGAGAGGAGAAAAAAAAACATTCCTGGAATAAATCAATCTGGCTATTTAGGGGAGAGTGTCGGATAGCTTCCCAACAGAAACAGGGGGCTTTTTGTGTGAGATCGAGGGGGGATCGGCTGCCCAGAGATGGCTGACAGGAGAGAACTGTATGCTGGGAGAGGCGGCGCAGAATGGACCCAGTGTGTTGGCTGTCTGCTGTGGTGATGCTGCTGAGGACACACGAGCAGATTCAGAGATTTCAGAGTGCACTGAAACAGAGAAAACCAAAATTTACACCAGGCTTGCACAAACATACTTTAAGATGGAGCTGGTTTCTATCCACTTTTTGGGATTTAACCCTTCGCTCTGAGACAGAAGTCATCTTTCCTAGTCATACTGTAGGCTGAATGTCTGGTTTTAAGGCCTTAAGTGTTATGAGGGTAGTTGAGGGGAGGAGCTGAAGGCCACACTCTCCAGGTTGGTCATTCTCAACCAGGTGGACCTCAGGGTGCCATCTAGTGGGCCACAGAGGCAATGGTATTGCCAAATGGCTAAAAAAATTGTTGGCTGGACCACAATGGCGGGCCAGCCGGCCAGCCCTGTAACCATGGTTGTCCATGAGTTAGAGAGTGAATAATGAAGATAGGTCAATTTATAACATGCTCAAATCAGCATAACACCATCAGCATTATGGCTGTAGTCTGCTGGTCAACTAGTCGATTAGTTGGTCACATGCTCTGGTCGGACTAAATTCTCATTGGTCGAATAATCTCTAACCCTAACCCTTTCATAAGGAGAAAAGTGCCACATTATTCCGTTTGGGAAATGCCTCGATCTCCAGGAAGCATTAGCTGAAGTCAGCAGGGACTCTGTTGCTAAGGTCGTTACTAAGGGTCAGTCTACTTCCTGGAGTAGTAAACAAGGCTTCATTACATTGGATTCTACTGGCGTGAGAGATTGTCTTCCAGGAATTAGTCATACCCCATGTATTGTATTTCTATGTAACCAGAGATGGCAATAACTTTTATTTTTTAAAAGCGAACTGCCTCACAATATGGATAAATTTAGTTTATATCCTTTATATTATTGGTAAATGTTGTATAATCACAATATTATACTTGACTATTGACTTGTCTTTTTTTGTCATGTTATGTTTTGTGTATTTTTCTATTTATTTAGGAGGGAATATTTTTCAACAATCAGACATGGGCCTTGAGCTACAAAAGGTTGAGAACCCCTTAAATTTTAAGAGAGACTCTCACTTAAGGCATCTTAAAATAAATAGAGTGATCAAAATTGAAGCTTCAGAGCTTCTTTTAGTCTGTTATGTGGGTTATGATACAAAAACAATGGTTCCTACATTTCCCATAATGCAACTCAGCAGCGTGTCTTCATGAGATCCTTCATGTCTGTGAAACACTCAGCCATCTCGAACACCTTTTAATATCTCCAAGGACAAGCTGCGACATCACCATGACATCATTTGACAAACTACTCATGTTTGACAAATCTGGATTACTCAAAACAATCAATCCATTATCAAAATAGTTGGCAATGAATTCTCTGCCTATTGGCTTTATGGATTAACTGACTAAATCTCCAGTGTGCCCTTTTAATGAGTTTGGAAAGATTAACACAAACAGAGAAAGTATGTAGAGAAAAAGTTTGATACAAGCATCACTAGTCTTGGTTTTAAAGGACTTTTCCAGTTTATTAAATCAGAGCGGTTAGATGGAAAAACAAATTGTAAAACCCAAAAGTTAGACAAACATATTTGGAAGTGAAAACAAAGGCAAAAGTTAACTTTATTATTCAAACTGTCTGTTGTAAACCTCCATCACAGTTTACAGATGGACTTTCCTCAATGAATCGATTATTATTGTGGTCTTTAAAATGTCAGTTCAATGTCATGGCTACTTTTCAAAATGTCTTGTTTTATCTGACTAACAGATAATTGGATTATTATTGTGGAAGAGTATGAAAATATTCACATTTGAGAGGCTGGAAGCAGTTAACTTTTAACATTTTGCATTAACATAATTGCTTAAATTACTATTTGATTACCAAAATTGCTGTTAATGTTCTGTCAGTTGATTAATCGCTGTAGCTCTTGCTTGTTGCTCCATCTGAACACTATTTACCGCTGCCACTGTGTGCCCAGATCTCAGCTGTTAACTTTGGTTGTGTCATTTGCGTGTCTTTGTAGTGTCGACACAATGAATCGTACAAATGGTGCACACATTCAGACAGACTTCTCCGAAGCAATCACAGTGTTTTAGTTGGTTACTCACACAGACAGTGACTCAAAGAAGTTGTATGATGAAAGAAAGAGGAGACTTTAAGAGAGGTAAATCCAGATGTAGTTGAATAAATGTCAGAGATACGGTGGGACGAGGTCATTGTTGTTCCTGATATGTCTCTGATATTTAGTCTGACAGCTGAACCCTCTGTCCAGTTAGAGGTTTATGCTCTACTATATGAAAAATAAACTCTATGCAGGCAGCGATCCCCACAAAATAGTCTTGAATTCTCTCTGTTCAACAGTAATAGTAACTATAGAACCTGTAATATATGAAGTTTGGGAAAAAGTCATATAAAAGTGGTATTTCGACTTCCTCCAAACAAAATTATCATCATATCTACTAAAATTACAATCCAGACATTTGTTCTAAGTGTATAGAATAACTGAACTTTCTGCACTCAACAACATATTTAACTGTGTGTGAAGTGTTAACAGTGTCTTGTGCTGTATTTTAAAATGTGTTTAACTCTAATGCGCTGCTGCTGCTGCTGCTGATGTTGTCTCTGTAGGGACCTGTTGGACCTCCTGGAGATCCAGGTGCGGTGGGCGCACAAGGGCCAAAAGTAAGTTTACTATCTATAAATTTTTATTGAATTTGTTGTTTTTGTTGAAACGTCAGTCGGTGCTGATTTTCACTCTCAGTGCCGTCTGAAGAGCTGACGACAGACTTCATCAAATGCTCTGTCTGCTTTTATGAGAGTCACGACTAATTTATTCTTTTATATATTTTAAACTTACACTAGTAGAATTACACTTGTTGCTCCTGTGAATCTGCTTATATTATTTCCCTGTACGAGACATCAAATCACATTTCTGTTCCTGTTTTCAGGGCGACGCTGGAGCACGCGGACCTCCTGGAGAGCTTGTAAGTGCAGATCATAACAATAACAATCATTCAGTTCATTAGATCGGTCATTATAAATGCAGATTCTGCACAGATTCATGTGTAAAGATACTTAATTAAGGGATAAAATTAAAAAAATAACAAAACCTATAAATTGTTCAGTGAAGGAAACAGTGCTTGATGTGCTCTTGGAGTTATATAAATCAGTATATTTATGTGATATATCCTGCACATATTATTTAATTTATTGTTTATATTAAGTAGCTAATGTATACTCTGAATGTACCACTGTTACTACAATGAATCACATCTAAGAAAAAGGCTAAAAGGCCGGTTTATTGTGCAGTAGTCTTCTTTTTCTTCTGTTTTGACACTGTTAATTCTCCCTCACAGGGCGTAGGACCTCCCGGGCTTGATGTGAGTATATCTACACTAACAGTATCATGTTTCTACAACCAGGTTTAAATTCAGACCAGCATGTGGAGGCGAACACAGTGGTTACTGTGAACAGGCTGTTTTTTATGTTCTTTTCACTGACTTAACTGCACCTGATCATAACCACAGCAGGGACTTTATACTTTAGGTACAGAGAGGTGAAGTTAATAGTGAAAGATAAGATGAACAAAGTTTAATAATAATAATAATAATTGATGTTATTTACCCATAAATTATTACATAAGAAAGAGCCACAGTATCTTTAAACGAGAAAGAATGAGAGAGAGAGCGTCTGAAATAACGGCTAATGCTAATGGAGCAGAGGAAACGGTTAGCAGCAGCAGTAAGTTGTCAGTCTGGCAGTAAATGTACAGTACAGACTACAGTGTGTCAGTTAATAAACGCTGCAGCTTGTCAACACCATGAAAAGTCAAGTCTGTTGTTCCCCCAACAGCTGGAAAAGTGAAAGTTAGCTCCAAAGTTAGCAACAATGGGTTAGCCTAGGTTGGCGATACTAAACAGATAAATAGGAAATAAATAGGAAATATGTAGCTGCCTGCTCACCCCCCTAATGCCCCGCCAGGCCAGACCACTCAACCTAGGGGAAACACTGATACATGGATTAGCAAACAAATGATATCATATAAGCATATGGGAAGGAAGGATCAGTATCGTTGATATCAATGTACAGAGGCCTTTATGCAGAGTAACTATGAGGATGTAAAATTTGTAAAAAGTTTCATGGCAGAGTGAGAGATTACAGCAGCATGCAGAGTAATTTAACACTAAACTGAACAATGTTGTTTGACTGACCTCTACCGGACTGGGCTGCACCAGCTGTCAGTAAATACACTTAGTTTTTAGTAACTATTAACTAGTTTGCACCATTAAAACTTTAGAAATATCTTGGCTCATTTTAATAATGTGTAAATTAGTTGCTAGGAAACACATAGCGCTCTACATCTCTACGTAAGAGCTCGTCTGTGTGGTGCAAATCTCCACTTTATAACAAGGCTAAGTTTGAACAGCAGGTGCGACCGGCTCTCGGTGTGTAATCACGCCCGACAGTGATGTCATTATGTACTGACCACACCCTGGGGTACACTTTGACATCACTGCAGCGAGGTGAGAACTGCAACCACCAGGGGTCAGCAAAAAACATTTTCAGCCGGTGTTAAGTGACTCTTTAATATCATTATGAACTGTTTTAATTTGTAATCAGCAGAAAGTGCATTTGTAAAAGTCTAAGAGGACATGTTTTGTTTTTTAACAGGGTATTCCAGGAACAGACGGGCTCCCAGGTGAACTGGGCAAAGTTGGACCCCCGGTGAGTAAAATTTGAGAGTTCAAGCTCCATTATTTTTTAAACTAAATAGATTTTTGCCTTTGATTCAATTTGAATTTAAACATTAAAATAAAGGAAATAAAATAATAATGATAAATGAGAAGTGTATTGTGAGGCTGCATGAAGCTTTTAAATTAAATATATTTCCTGTCCATGCATTAATAAAAAGTTTTGTATCTTTCACAGGGAGCAAGAGGACGCAGAGGTCAAGTGGGTCCTCCTGGTCCTGCTGGGGCTCGGGTAAATACTGCAGCTTTTGTCTGACAATGACAGAGAGACACCAACACTACGGGATGTTAGATACGCAACATGGAAAACATTCATTTATTATGATCTAAAAAAAAGTTGTGATTTGTATTAGAAAAGAGAATAAAAGCTCAAATGTTCTTTTTTTTTCTAGGGACCTCCTGCTGTGTATCAAGGCGAGGACCTGGTAAGTTAAATGATAAGTTAAAACAATTTATCAGCAAAATCCTTTAAGCTTTTAAATTGTTTATATGCTGTAACTTCATCTTTTTTCTGCACAGTAGTTATTATACACAAATATAAAAGACAGGAATGACACAGTATGTGAGCTTTAATTAGTCATTATAAGGATAGTACCACATTTTTTTACCGTTATTTCACATACCTGCAGTCAATATTATAAACTATACAACAGGTTTTTAGTTTAATGAATGTGTTGTTCCTACTTTCAATTTCATATTTATTTCCTTAATTGCCAACCATGTCAGTTTGTGTCATTACAGCATAAAAATCAGTCCATTTTTTGGTTAAAGTTATGTTATTGTTGTCTTTTAGCAGAACTGAAAACACTGATTATTCAGGTTGATGTGTTCCAACATTAGACGCTTTAAAGAGTACTACATCTATTTATAATACACTGTTGGGCTCACGATGGACAGAGTTTGATGTGGAAAATGATTTCCTCTTCAAGAATCCGCAGCTAAACAGCAACATTTTTAAAACAAGAAGCCTCAAAATATAGATTTCAACAACGTTATTGCTTGCTAATTGTTTGTTCTTCAGGTTTGATTCTTAGAAACATAAGCTGGTGGAGGTAAAGATGTTCAACAGCTGACTTTTAAATGCATTTCAGATTTCAGAGCTTCGCATCAGTGCAGGAAGACGTTTCAAAACAATTCACACATTCAGCTGCATCATAACACAAACTAAAAACTTCCTAAAGCTTCTCGGAACGTACGCAAAAATATGAAACAATTTTAAGGAAATAATCAGCAATAAATTTCATATCAAATCATGTTAGTTTGTCTTCCCTGCTCTTGCTAGCTGGGTCTGGGGTCGGTGTCAGTGGAGCCCCCTGGTGGCGGGGCTCTTCCATGACCTCAAATAGGTTGTTGTGTTTTTCAGTGTCCCAACGCCTGCCCCTCTGGTCTGAACGGACACGCTGGTCTCCCCGGCATGAAGGTGGGTAATATGTCATTGGCGCTGATAATATATTTGATTGCATTTATGACATTTTCTGTTTGTCTTTTTTTAATCGCCCGCCTTATAAAATGCAATTTAAGATTAACGCTGTGTTTCCTTCTGAAGGGCCACAAAGGGGTTAAAGGTGAATCTGGTGAGCCTGGAAGACAAGGACACAAGGTAAAACACTTTCCTCCTCCTTTTCATTATACTACACACTGAGCAGCCTCTGTGGACCAAATCCTGCAACATTCAAAGAAACTGATCATCACCTTTAACATGGAAATAGGACATTATTATTAATTCTTTTATATTGCAAGTCCTTTAATTTTATACCAATTTCCTGTACGTTTTCTGTGTAATTTTCCAGTAACAGTTCATTTTTAGGGCATTTAAAGAAAGGGCGGCACAATATATGTTACAAATTATAAAAAAAAAAAAAAAGAAAGTGTGAAGTTGGTTTAGTTTGTAAGTGCTCACTCGTGTTTGGACTCATATGTAGTTGTTATTTAATGAAAAAAATCTTGATAATTTAGACACTTCACAATTCTTTAACAGACAGAAAACACAGTTTAATTTTGTGTTACAAATGAGATATTATTATTATTATTACATTATTTCTTTAAAAGTTGTATGTCATTTCTCCTATACTACCAATTGCATAAAAAGTTACACACAAACTACTTTTAGGAAACTGTTGAATAAATTAATAAGAAAGTAAAGGATTCATTATGATATGGAAATTATTCATAGATGCTCACTCATTATAACGCTTTTAAAAAAGAACCTAATATATTGTTGACACACAAAACCACAAACTTTTTTCAGTCTGTTAAATAATATTTAAGAACCTAATTTACTATTTTTTGCAAATTAAGAACAACATACATCCAGATAATGTGTAAACCAACTTTTTCAATTATTTGTAGCAAAATGTTTTGCAAAATGTTCCAAAAATAAACACGTACATGCTTTCAAATTACTCTGAAAATGTTTGATTTATTCATATACTGTAGAGTCTAAATGTCAGTAATTATGAGCCAACACACATATACTCAAAGATTTTAAAAGCTGACAAAACAGATTTTATATTTCTAGTTATAAAATGATGACATATCTGGGTTTTCTTGTCTTTCAGGGCGAGGAGGGCGACCAGGGACCGCCGGGTGAAGTCGGAGCTCAAGGACTACCAGTAAAATATTTCACCGTTATTTCTCATCTGACCGTCACAGTGAAAAGTTTCCTCCACACCTCCTGAATGCAGTCAAACATATTAACATGGCACATGTTTGTCTTTTTTCCTCTCCGCTGAGTAATTTTAGGGCCCAGGTGGACAAAGAGGTCTTCCAGGAATAGTGGGCTCTAAAGGTGACAGGGTAAGAGGTCAAACACACTGATTAAAACCCCCACAAGCTACAAGACATGGACCGATTTTTATTGTGGTCCTTAATGGAAAAAATAGATAAAAGAACTCAACAAGAAACACACAGTGAAAGAAAATACACAAGAATCAAAACATGGCTCTTAAAGTTTTATAATTTATATGTCAGAGAAGAATCTGAGTGTCCAATAATGATGCTGCAGAAATGTTTCCAGCGACATGAAACACGTTCTTTGGTGGAAAATGAATAATTTCCACATTTAAAAAAAAAAACAAATTTGCCAAATTTAAAGATTTAAAACAACCTTTAGAAGTTACATGAAAACCGCTTATGACAGCAATACTTCCTGTTTTATCACAATAACTTCCACTTCCTCCCAATACAAGATAACATTACAGGATACATACAGTCTCATTACAGGAAGTTACTGGAGCAACTGAATATAATGCAATAAGTCTATCTATCTATCTATCTATCTATCTATCTATCTATCTATCTATCTATCTATCTATCCACTTCTCATGTGTCAGTCAGCTTAATCACACCCCCAACTCCGGGTGTGATCTCCAAAAGGAAATGTGCATCATGTAGCAGGTGGATGTGACCCCCTTTGTTGAGACCTGCTGATACACATAATGGCAGAGCAGAGTACAGAGACTGAGACAGCGATGTAACTGACCTGCAAGCTGTTTTTGTTTACCTATCCATCCATCCACCTACCTACCTACCTACCTACCTATCTATCTATCTATCTATCTATCTATCTATCTATCTATCTATCGTTCCCATAGTGCAACTTGATTGGCTTGACTTTTTTTGGTAGACTGCTGTTAGTGGAGTGTCCCTTCAAAATCCTCACTCACTCTAGTATGATGCCCACGTCTTTTAATAACTCGAGCATCTGCATTATTATAGATAGATAGATAGATAGAATAATTGATCCTCAAATGGTAAACTACAGTCGTCACCACATGCCAACATATACAACAAGAAAAACATGAAAATAAAGGACAATAAAAACTGCTGAAACAGCAAATAAAGAATACAAAAGGTCTTCCAGCCAGCAGTAAATAAATACTCTCACGTCATTGAAAAGCTTAACTGCTGCAGGCACAAAGGCAAATCAATATTGAATCATAATATATGTTTGTTTAAAAATGTATTTATAACTTGAACGACTTTCCATCTCTTTAAAACAGGGACCTCGTGGAAAGCCTGGTGATTTAGGTCCTCAGGGCGCCCAGGGATCCATTGTAAGTCACCATCACCTCTGCTGACTCTTCCTTCTCATTTACACAAAATACTGATTATAAAAACCTGATCACATCTTTTAGGGTGATCCGGGCCAAAGAGGAGCGATAGGCGAGACCGGGCCAAGAGGAGTGTCGGTAAGATCTGAATCATGAACGAAGCACATTCTAGTTCACGTGTGACTTAACTGTCATCAGATAATGCTTTGTGTTTGTGAGTTTAATTTATTGTTATTTAAGTTTGACACTTTGTTTGTCTTTAGGGGGAACGAGGTACAGGAGGAATCAGAGGAGTGCCGGGACAAAAAGGAGAGCCTGTGAGACACTTCTTCTCTTCTTAATTAATCAATCAATCAATCAATCAGTAAATCAATCTGTGTATCTATCCTCTGCTTTCCTCACCACCCATCCGCCTTCCTCCATACCCTCATACATACCTTCCCACTGATGTTTTACCAGATTATGTCTCTTATAAAGCTTAACAACCATCCTGAAAATGTGTTTATGGCTGCAACTAACGATTATTTTCTCACCTAGTAGTTGTTGTTTGTATTTAAAATGTCAGAAAATGGTAAAAAAAAAAAAAAAGTCGGATCAGTGTTTCCCAAAGCCTGACGTAAGAAACCTGAAAATATTCACATCTAAGAAGCTTTAAATAGAGAACTTCACAGTATTTCTTTCTTCAAAATGAGTCAAAATGATCAGCTGATTATAAAAAGTAGTTGGCGATCAACTAATATATTAAATATGTAATCACACTAAATGTACTCATCCTTCTCTACTCAACATATGACCTTCCTTACTCTTTTTATCTCCATTTAAAAGAGACACATTTGTGTGAAATTAGTTTTAATGTGTTTGTCACACTGTTCAATGTCAACAGGGTCTCGTCGGTCCAGACGGTCGTGAAGGAATTCCCGGGCTGCCGGGGTCAAAGGTAACAACTACCTGCTGTATAACAGTAGTGTGTGAAGTGTGCTTTGACATTCGCAGAGTGAAGACAGGTTTATGGTTTTTGTTGTTTTTCAGGGTCTTCCAGGGAAAAATGGGGCTCCAGGTGATGCCGGCCCACAAGGTCTTCCTGTAAGTTTGACCTCTGACACCGAAACATCCCAGATTCATGAGAAATTTCCCCTTTTTAATACCAGACGTTGATGTTTAATACAATCTTCTCTGTGTAGGGTTTGCCAGGCACTTACGGTCAGAAAGGTCACAGCGGTGCAAAGGTATGACGAAACATCATTATAATATTTACAGCAGTATAATGTAGTGCTGTACTTTCACTACTAACAGTGGCATCCAGATAGTCGTATTCCTAGTAAAATAAACGGTACTGTTTCTCTCTTTTTGTTACCAGGGTGTCACAGGTGATCCAGGAAGTGTAGGACTGATGGGATCCTCGGGGAAACAAGTAAGTGTTAGAGACACATCAGTGGTGTTACAGTCAAGTTGAGTGAGTTATATATAACCTGTAAATTAATAAATAAATATTTACTTAAGCAAACTGACGTCACCAGCTGATGATTCAATGTTTTATTTGTTTCCAGGGCGAGCGTGGCGAGCAGGGAGAGGTGGGACCTGTTGGACCCAGAGGAGGACCAGTGAGTTTTTAATAATCTTTTTTTTTTGAGACAGGAGGAAAAACTCACCTCCACTTCCTCCCCCAGCTCATGTCACTTATCCAGATGAGGTACCCAGCGTCCTGAGAGTCTCCAATGCAGATCTGACTCAAATGTTTATAACCTCCATTTCCTGCTTTGTGGCCTTTAGCTGCACTGTGATAGCCACACGAAGCTCAATGCTGGCGATGCCCATTTGACATAAAATAGCCCCAAAATCTAAGAAACTGAATGAAACTCCTGGCAGGAAAATGTAGGATATCTCTTGTATATTAAAGCAGCTTGAAGTCTGAGTGAAGGAGGCTCATAAGCAAGCGCACAACATTTTTTCTGTATTAGATTCCATCATATAATTTATCTTTTGTTTCAAAGATCTAAGTTAAAACAGACTTAAAGGACCAGTGTGTAGGATTTAGTGGCATCTAGTGGTGAGGTTGCAGATTGCAGCAAACTGACACCCGTCCCCGTCCAAGCGTGAAGGAGAATCCACAGCGTCCGTGAAACTTCAGTTCAATTCAGTTTTATTTATATAGCACCAAATCACAACACAAAGTCATCTCAGGGCACTTTTACATGGAGCCGGTCTGGACCATGCTCTATAATTTACAGAAAGACCCAACAGTTCCCACCATGAGCAGCACTTGGCGACAGCGGGAAGGAAAAACTCTCTTTTAACGGGAAGAAACCTAAAGCAGAACCCAACTCTGGGTCAAACACCCTCTCTAGAGACAGTGTTTGGTTTGTCCGTTCTGGGCTACTGTAGAAACATGGCTGGCTCCGTGGAAGGGCTTATATGTCATGGATGTATAAAGTGGACTGGATACGGCATCGGAGGCGGGGCCTCGTTCATTCCTATGAAAGTCGCTCAGTGGCGCATGAAACCAAAAAAGTTTGACTTCCACACATAAAATTACTCGGATCTTCCAGGATCATTTGGCCCATGGAACATGCGCACTGGTGACTTTCGCCAGTCGTGTCGGCTACTTCCTGTTTATCCCTCCTCCAACTTGAACGGGGAGAAAACAATTCAATCGTGCGGCTCTTTAAGGCTTTTGAAATGTGATCGGACTCAACGGATCAAATTCTGACAGTGAGACGACTCATTTTACCGGTTGTGATGCTCCAAAAAATGTATCCACTGATTTACAGACGTCTCTTTCACAATGTAAGTCTGTGGGAAAAAAGTCTTTTTGGGCCAAGTAGCGTCACGTCATTACACGGTTTGGCCGCTGTCAAATTGGCTTCACAGCTCAGTGCTGTTCCTGAGGACTTGTTATATATAAAGGGCTTATTCTAAAGTAACAAAAACACACTGATTCTTATTTTCAGGTGATTATACACTAATTAAAACTTATACACTAATTAATATTTTATTCCATTTTCTCCCATTTACACCATGTCCATTCCCTCTAGATGCCACTAAATTCTACACACTGGTCCTTTAACTTGAGCATAAAGGTCAAATCATTTCAGAAGTTGAGTCCATTTGTTTTTCCCTGAACAGCCAGAACACGTACAGCCTGCTGCAGTTATTTTTATCATGTACTCTGCAGATTAGACGTCACGTTACCACATCGTGCGATCTGATGTAACAAATGATGATCTAATTGTCCAGAAGGAAATTCAGTTTGCAAAAGTCTCTAAACAGAAAACAGCGTGTGTGTAACTGATGATGTAAACTGCCACATAAAAGCCAGTAAACAGTTCCTCTCAATGGAGTAAAACTGGTTTATATAACTGCATCTGATCATCACATTAATAAAGTATTTAAACTATTCAATAGAGTAACAGAGCACCAACTGCTATGAAAAACAACAAACAACTCAAAATGACATTTGAGGGTTTTTTTGGTTGTTTTTTACATTTCCATGTTCATATTGACTGGTCTGTTTGGTGCAGTGAAGGATGCTAACAGGCCAGAAATTACAAATAACTTTTCGCTCTCGACTCTAAATATTTCTTTTAATTGTGTTTTGATGCATGGAGGTACCAGTCTGTGTTTCCAGATTTGACTGTGGCTCTTCTTTGTTTCAGGGTGAACGAGGAGAAAGAGGACATGAGGGACCTTCAGGACCACCAGGACCCAGGGTAAGACCCCGAGACCGTCCGTTTAATGTAAAGAACACAATCTCACAGTCACACAACACCTCGATCAGTGACTCAGACCGTCAAGGAACAACATATAGAGGTGGCAGTGACAGATGAACTGATCCCACTATGCTGTTTCCAATTATATAAACTTCCTGAATGACAAGTCAGCGCCACCCTCTCTCACAAACTGACCGAACATTGGTGAGCATTCAGTGGGAAATTACCATATTAGATCTAATAAATCATGTATTGACGTGTTAATGAAGAATTTCCAGCACATTAAACAGGTCGAAGTTAAATCAGACTGACCTCAAAGCAAAGTGAAAACAAATTAAACACAGTGAGATTAATTTCCAACCCCCTCATGCAGCTCTAGTCTTCTAGGAGCTGCACATAATATAACAATAAACCCACTTGGATCCCACAAAGAGACACATGCTAATCAAACTGGCAGCTCTCCCAGTAACAGTCTGTCAGGAAACTGATGATTGATGAATGAAATGCGGAGGACGAAGCATTTGAAGGCGGCGATGTTTAAGAGATGAGTTGCTCTGCGTGAATGTTTAGTAAAGGGAAAGGAAATCATAACTATGCACCAAATATATTAACCAGCTCTGTTAAAGTTACTCACAGACGAGATAAACAGCATTACGTTGATACTCGGTGTAAACGTAATAGTGTCATATATAATTAAAGTCATAGGTTACAAGAGAATATACTAGACTGACATTCAAGTACTTTGATCAGCTCAACTTTTGTCATCAGGAGGAAACGTCTACAGTCCTGATATTCCCAAGAAGTTAGATCAAATACAGAAGAATAAGCAAAACATTTAAAGAACGCTTGCATTTACAGGAAACTGCTTAACTTGGATTTCTTTCAAGGAGCTTTCAAATAATCCGACTAGCGACAAAGATTCTGCCGAGACGACAAATTCCCCAGAAACAGATGAAGAGATTTCTGCTTTATTACAACAAACAACAAAGCTGCTGCCGTTTGCTGCACTAAATCTATGATGTTGCATTTTTTTACCCTTTCAATGCTAGAAAAGCATATTTAATCTGAGATGTGGCTCAGTAATCCTGGATACGCCCAGATTATTGAAGTGTCCGGTTATAAAAAAGTGCAACTACAGTGCTCTGTCTGCCTCTGTTTATCACCTTTAGTGTTTATTATCTTATTAACAAGAGCTGGATTCACAATATCAGAGAAAACATGTTAAAAGACCCTTTACTGTCAAGTTTTCGGTAAATATGAGGTCATTGTGGACTAGAAACGGTTACCAGCAGGTGTTTATTTTAGACTCTTAGATTAAACAATTCTCCACATTTTTGTTACACCAACAGGATTCAAATCAGATTAATTTCTTAAGCCTGCAAACACACTTGAAAGATTTAGGATCAAGTCTCTTTCTCTGTTACAGTTATGAATGGAAACAACAGTCGTCACCTGGCAGAAAAAAAACAGATATGGAGTTATTATTTATTTATTATTAAAGAATAAATTAGTTCTGTGAAGTTTCTTGCTTCAGCAGGTAAAAACGCTCCTTCTTTGGTAGAAATAATTCAAGCTTAGAGAAAAACAACAGGATTTATTGTAATACTGGAAAAGACGTGAGTAAAAGGAGACGACGGGTTGATCGAGAGAGGCAAAAACATCCTGATGAAGTTAAATCAGGCTTGAAAACATTAAAAGTGTCGCAACCTTTGAAGGACGTAACAACCTCCTGGATCTTATGTGCATGTCAGTCGACTCCTGGCTCGGATCTGTCAAACTAACGAAGGCCTGAAACATAAAGTGAGCGACAAGCGTTCGTAAATACATCTTCTGTCCTGATCGTATTATTCAACAACCTCGTGTCTCGCTCAGACATCCACTGCAGGGAAGCGGAGCCTTTTTGCTGTTGTTGAAGAGTGGCGTGTCTTTATGAACCTCCGTCCCCGTTGGTTAAGTCTCTAATCCGCCGGCGAGCGGGGCATGAATGGCCTCTTGTTACAGAAGTCTGAAGGCGCAAAGGGGTATTTCTGCAGCTCAGGAGGGGTTGGGGGGGGGGGGGGGGGGGGGGGGGTGATTCAGGGGCAGGAAAAAGTCCTGAAAGAGCTCTCTGTTCCCCTGGAATGCTTGAAACCGGTCGGTCCACCGTACACCTCAATCAGCACCCGCACACACCCAGAAACATCAGAGGGAGGGTTGGGGGGTCCTCGAGAGCCTCCCGGTTCAGACGATGTGAAGCTTTTTTTTTCCTGTACATGTGGTCGGGTTGAGGTGGGCGGCAGTAACGCTCCTAAACAGTCAACCTTGTGTTGTGAATCTGTGTGTTTATTTTTTTTTTTTATGTGTGTTTTAACAGGGAGGCAAAGGGGATCTGGGACTTCCAGGACTTCCTGGTCCTGCTGGTTATCGTGGCCAGAAGGGCGACAGGGTAAGACGTTTCAAATAAAGGGATTAAAAGTGAAGTGAGTTTTATTTGAGCAGTAGAAAATCATAAATTTGCCTCATGAGGGTTTATAATCTTGTACAACATCTCCTTTGATAGGTGAAAATATCAAATAGAGGTTGGTTCAAGTCAAACGTCTCTTTAATTCAAACACAAACAGACATGGAGAGTCCGCAGAGTCTCCATGGAGACACAAAGGAAAATCACAGATATATATTGGTGACCTTGGGAGGCCCTTCAGTTGTTACCCGCCACACCTAGACACACCTAGGATCAGATATCGGCCACAGCTCACACATCAGGCATAGTCTGTCACTCTTAAGACCCTGATCTGACCTGCTCTACTATGAACCACAACACTTAAAGACAGAATGCAGGGTACATTTTTCTATCATCCTTAAACACACATAACCCAATAATTCACTTTAAAGTGAAGCCATGAGGACACAACAAGAGTCACTAAGTGATAAACCAATGCATTTATTTCACAGTTTTCAAATGTACTCCGATCATATTCATAAACATTGTTACGGACATTTCCATAACTGAAGGGTGACCAACTCTACTCTTGTCTTCTCAAATAGAAGATAAAGGCATGTCTGTTTGGTAACCAGGAGCCTCGAAACAAGACAAAGACCTGAGATACAACTAGAGGTCACAGATTTATGATTTGGAACCGATGAACCAGTTTCTCTGATTTGCTTAAAGGCCAGTCTTGGACTTTCAGAGGGCCGACAAAGACGTGGACTCTGTATCGTTCTGCCTTGATCGAGGTTTCATTAAAGCGTTCCCAGAAAAATCAGCTCCTCTTTTACTTCTTCAAACTGAAGAAAATCCACAACAAACATGTTTTTACAAAGTAACGCCATCTGGTTAAAGCCTCTAGACCGTCACACACAGGTGTTCATAATTATTTTGGCTGATTACACCTGAATTTGAGTTTCTGAGGTCACTAAACTGCACCAGGTGTAACGTGTCATGAAGCTAAATGAAGACTTGGGCGGTGTCCAAACTCACTATTCGCTCCCTATTTAACTATTCAGAGCATTATATTTACACTCTGCTGTTTTATTTGAGTGTCCAAATCCTGAAAAAAAATCCACAATGGAATAAAAACAGTAGCGTCCGTGGCGTGTGCGCTACTTTCCACTAACAATCCCACAATTTTATGCTATGCCAAATCAGTGAAGTGCAGCTGACACGATAAAGATGATCAGCGAGTGTCTGAAATCTCGATTAGCTCTTGATTTCAGACGCAGCCCTGCAGACAGTTGAGGTCCTGTGAATTTCTAAACATCAATAATATCATAGAGATGAACTAAAGTCCCATCACAGCTCTGTCCTATTAATTTAGCTGTTTTCTATCTGTACAGTCAGAGTTCACCTTTGTTCAACCAGGCAGATTTTTGATGCGTTTGGATTATTCGAGCGTGTTTCATCGCCATATTTCAGCACATTATTGTTTTGGATTTCCAGTTTGAAGAAGTAAAACCAAAAGAAGAGTTTGCTGAAAATTCTGGGAACACTTTAATGAAACCTCGATTTGAGAGAACACGTCTTTGTTGTGCGATGTCTCAGCTTGTCTGACCCCGACAGTCCGAAACCAGCCTTTAAAAAAATCAGAGAAATTAGTTCATCAGTTCCAAATCATAAATCTGTGACCTCATTCCTCCTGGTTATCAAACAGCCTCTATCTCCTCTCTGATAAGACACTTTGTGGCTCAGGTCAGATATGAAATATCCATAACAATTATCACACGACCAGGCTACACGCTCGTAGTGTTATCTCTTAACCTGCATCACATTAACAGACTGGTAACTATTTCCGAGCACGGCGCAGCAGCGTGTCTGACGCACGCCGTCATTTGGGCTTCCATTGAAGTGAACGGGAAAAAAGAGTGAATATATTCTCAAGATGAACGTCTTTAACTTTCTGGAGAACAACACTAGGTTTGAGATATTACACATTTCTTCCATATCTTTGTTTTTGTGTAAAATACATATATCAGGTTTCTTCCAGGTATTTTTTTTAATCCAGAGCTTTATGTTTGGCAGAAATAATACGATTTAGTAACACTGAATATCAGCTGCTGATCAGCTCCAAAACACATCGATCAAATCCAAACCAGCAGAAGAACGAGTCTCGTTCATTAAAAGGACGAACAAGCGAGGTGATGATCTCAGGAAAAAAAGTGTAGTCACTTACTGTAGCTGTAACTGTATAGGCTTTCAGTCAATGACCTTCTTCAGATGTATAGTTTTGGTTTGACTTTTTCCATTTTGTCTGTAAAAATCAAATATTCATCTTGTCCTTTTTTTTTCTTCAGGGTGCGGTCGGTCTCGATGGTCCGAAGGGAGATCAGGTAACGTTTCATAAGCTGTAATATTACACCTGTTATTAAAAAAAAAAACCCACTGAGGTGTTGAGTTGGAGCAAAATTAAATGCCAACAAATCTGTCGTGCGTCTTTATTTCAGGGATCTCCAGGCTCTGAAGGAACGTCAGGAGAGAGAGGAGATCTGGTGAGTGATCGGCTACTGAAACACCTGCTTCACGTAAAAAGCCGCCATATCAGTGAGAAACAAGCATACGCAGCACCGTGAGCGAGCAAAACTGTGGTGGTTCCCTCACATATTAAACTGTTAGAGTCCATATTCACCTTTATTATTATATATTTTTTGTATATAACTGATTTCATCATTTGTTTTGTTTTTTTTGCTATTTTTGAAGTGATAAAGTGTTTTATATCCCCTCAAAATCAGCACAACCTCAACTATCCAGTGATGTAACTAAATAAGATGCATTATAATGTAAAATGTAAAGAAATAAGGCGATAATTGTAGAAAATACACAAAACTAGCCGATAGAAAGTCATAGTTTTAAATGAAAGACATGTGATGGTAACATGAAGAAGAAACTGATCAAACAGAAAACACACAGTGAGGCACAGAGAACATTTTTGAACAGCTTCATTTGATCTTTTCCTCCATTATAACCTTCAAATAGACGTTTTTTTTGCCCCATAACTCTGAAACTCTTAACCTCTGCCTTTCCAGATTGTTATTTTATTTCTTACTTACTTAAACGGCGATGCAGAGAGACTACAAAGGAACAACAAAGGAAGAATTTCATTGCACAATAAAATCTTTAAATTCATAAATTACAAAAATACCCTCCTCCTCTCTGGCGCCATCCGCTGGTGACGCCCTATAAGACCAGTTACCTCACCTAAAACTGGCTCTGCTGCAGCGTCACTGCTTCTACAAACTCTGGATGTCACGTTTTTTTTGACATATATAATTATTTTTGTGTGTTTTCTCTCTTTTTTTCAGGGTGATCAAGGCGAACCAGGAGAGAAAGGATCGGTATGTTTTACCTAAACACATCTCAGGGAACATTTAAATGATTCTCATCAGGTTTTTACTGCATGTCTCGACTTTTACAAGATGTAAAGTGACTTCTTGTTCATTCCAATAAGAAAGTCTAAATGTTTCCGGACACACTGTTGACATCCTGCAGCTGTTCAGAGAGCAAAATCAGCTGCTTCACTGCAGTTTGTGTGTAATATCTTTAACTGGGAAGCTGCTACAAGACATTTACTTTATTCCCGCTTCTTGCTCCCAGTTTATTATCAGATATATAAGGTTATTTTTTTTATTAAAGATTGACTTTTGCAGGTTTTCATGTCTCTAAACGATCAGATTATAAAATTAGACGTTTAGATGATGACAGAGAGTCTAACTTTTAGCGTCTACCCGCTCTGGTTGCTCGCAGACGGGCCCGCCAGGAGAGACCGGAAACAAAGGACCCGAGGGCGGCCGAGGACAGCAGGGGAAAGAGGGCAAAGTGGGCCAGCCGGGACCCCGTGGCATGCAGGGCGACATGGGGGTTCCAGGCCTGCCGGGGGTTCAGGGAGCACCGGTGAGACGTTTTATCTCTGGATGAAGGACGAAATGTTAGTTTGTCGGGCCGCCTTGCATGTGACGGTCGACATCAACATCTGTTTTTCTTCATTACAGGGAAAGTCTCCGACGGATACGCACATCAAACAAGTCTGCATGAGAGTAATGCAAGGTAAGTGTTTGTCATCTTCTTTTTTTAAACGTCTACCTTAAATCGCGAGGACTCAAATATAAACGCCACGTGTCGTCCCGTGTCACAGAGCAGCTGGCTCAGCTAGCAGCCAGCCTGAGCAGGCCTGAGTCAGGTATCGCCGGACTACCCGGTCCCCCTGGCCCACCAGGACCTCCGGGCCCTACAGGAGAGAACGGTTTCCCCGGACACACCGGATCACGAGGACTACCCGGTCTGAAGGGTCCGCCTGGGGTAATTGGCCGTAAAGGAATCAAAGGTGAGATCAGGATTAGCAGTTTGTTGTAGTGTTATATTTATTTTAGATTAGAGAGATGTGACTGTTATGGTGCCTTTAAGACGCCATTTAAACCTTTATTAGCAACACAAACTATAAAAATATGACAAAATAACAAAACATAACTGTTTGCCGCCATCTTTGTCAGCTGCTTTGATTCAGAAAATCCTGTTTTGGCCGATCAGGTGAGCTACATTAACTGTTAGCAGCTGTTTTTTTTACTTCTGTCCTTTTCTTTGATGCTGCAGTGACCTACTTCCTCCTTCAGGGATCAGTCACGTTCTTCTTCTTCACATGAACGAAGGAGAACAGGAAGAAGAGTGAAGTCCGAGCCCGAACTCCGGCTAATTATAGTAACTTCAATTAAGTGTTATCCTCTCAGTAATGGATATTTTCCCGCTCCTGCAGGTGACCAGGGTGACAGAGGGGACAGAGGACCCACAGCGAGAGGACCCAAAGGAGCACCAGGTGCTCCTGGTCTGCCAGGTAAGTGACGGGTGGAGGGTAGATATCTAATCTAAGAATAAATGTCCTCATTTCAGACTCTAACTGCAATCTAAATAAAACATTCAGCATCATTAAAACCACATATAAGCCAATATACATCATGAAAAACAAACCACATGTATTTTTATATTGATTAAAAATAAAACTCAATGTTTAATTAATCATTTAATTGATTTTTACTTTTAGTTCAACCTCCATACAGCCAGAACTGTATATGTGGTGTTAATGTGGAGTCATTACAATATAATGGATATATTTTTATACTGTGAACTGCACTAATGCTTTAATAACGTCATTATTCCAAACCTATTTGATTACATCCTTGAAAATATCTCAAAACAGATGCAATGATGTAGTAAAATTTACAACAATGCTTCTTATGGACTGTTTTATTATTTTTTAAATGAGAAGACGTAACGTTTGATTTGTTTTTTATTTGTAATTTTTTTTTCACTTAATAGAAAAAGCAAAAGTTCTCAAATGCTAAATGTTGCTGTAATCAAATCTAATTTAAAGTCTGAACTTGACACTTTTTGGTTTAAATCAGGATTTAATCAGGCGGCCTCAGCGCTGCCACCATGACAGAAAATATTTGCTATGTTTCTCGTTTTAATAAGATCCTTTTTTCACATTATGACAATATTTTTTCATGTTATATTTTCTCATTATTACGACGTAGATATAAAATTGTTCTTATTTTTCTTGGTTATATCACAAAACATTTTTGTTATTTCTCATAGGCTCGTAAATATCTAATTTAGAAACAAAAATTCATCTTTTATTCATCTAATAGTGAATCATTTAGTAAATCTATACTCCCATGAACAGGTGCAGTGTTCCCGCTATAATAGTACAAGCCAAGGAGAACCCCCACCAGGCCAAAAATATTTTTTAAAATGTCAAAACTAACGCCAAATATACATTAATCTGTAAAACAATAGTGTTTGGGAGCCGCTGAGCAGTGCTGTCTCGAGACGTCAGTTAACGTCTGTATCGTTGCCATGGAAACTGCCGTTAGCGTAACTCCTCAGCCAGTGAGTGGTTAAGCGAGAGAGAGAGAGCGTCTGAAATAACGGCTAATGCTAACGGAGCAGAGGAAACGGTTAGCAGCAGCAGTAAGTTGTCAGTCTGGCAGTAAATGTTCAGTACAGACGACAGTGTGTCAGTTAATAAACGCTGCAGCTTGTCAACACCATGAAAAGTCACGTCTGTTGTTTCCCCAACTGCTGGAAAAATGAAGGTTAGCTCCAAAGTTAGCAACAGTGGGTTAGCCTAGCGCGACGACGCTAAACAGATAAATAGAAAACGGAGTAATGTGTAGCTACCTGCTAATCCCCCCAACCTAGGGGAAACACTGAGGTGGAGTTAAAAGTCAGAAAAAGATAAATATTGACCTCCCTGCTTGTTTCTGTCGCTCCTTCCTGTCAGGTGATCCCGGCAGAGCGGCTTACGGCACAAACGGTCGTGACGGAGAGCGGGGACCTCGCGGCGTTCCCGGTATCCCCGGCGTTCCCGGGCCTCCCGGTCCCGCCGGTCTGAACGGTTACTGCGAGTCGTCGCAGTGCGTCCTGCCCAGGGTGGCGTCGCCGGTTTCGGCGAAGGACTCCAGCATGAAGGGCCCCAGTGACATGTGAAGGAAGGGCTCGAAGCTGAAAGTGGAGGAAAACTGAGAGACTAGAGGAGAAAAAAACAGCGCTCCATGGAAGATTTGTCTTTTGGGGGTTTTTGTCATTTGGTCTCTTCAAGCCATCTTTGTGGTTATAAACAGAAACGAGGGTGGACAATGAACAGCAAACATCATTTTTAAGACACTCCTTTAAACAAAAAGCTTTCATTTTTACCTCAGTTTTACCATCTCTGTACTGTAAAATAATAAAAAAAGGAGTAGTAATAAGAACTCAGTGTATATGTACAAAACAACCAGCCCCATTTCCCTCAGATCAAAACTAAAAATGCAACAACGAAGCGAATCTAAAAGTTTTTTTTTTCTGTATGTTTATGTAAATGTGTCAATACGCAAATTATACCTGCTGGATGACGTACATCTGTTTGTGAGTATCTTTGTTGTTTACCGACTAAAATCCCCCCCCTGTGCCTTTTTCCTCTAAATGTTTAAATAGTTTCTCTGTCATGACGACTGTTGTTTTTGTGATTGGAAACCTCTCTAGCAGTTTTATATGACTTCTTATTTATTATATCAAGGTTCGACGGGACATCTTCAAGTTGTACAAAGGAGGAAAATAAACACATTTTGATAACCTCTTGCATGTTTTGTATGGACGAGTACGGCCAGAAAAACAACAAAAAAACCAACCAGGACTGAGTGTTAAATATTCCAACAATCAACTTTAAGATGTTTATTCCTCCAAAAACAGAGCAGGAGTGACGAGAAATGAAGCGTCAGGTGTCATTTTGACAGTTTTTATGTAAGTTTTCAGTATTTCATCTGAACATCTGATATCGTCGGTGTCCAAGGTGGAAAAGCCTCTTAAAAAACAACATTTATATCAGAGGTTATTGATAGTTTTCACAGTTTTGTAGAGCTGCAATGATTAATCAGCAACTATTATGATAATTGGACAGGATCATGTGAGGTACGAGTGTCTGAATGTTTCTGGGACAAAACAAAACATCTGAAGACGTTTTTCGGACGTTTTACAGACAAAATGACGACTTGATTGATTGAGAAAATATTGAGCAGATCAATAACAGATAATGAAAATAACTATTGCAGGTTATAAAATTAAAAATGCATGTTTAGAGATTCTAGACAAAGCAGGAAAAATGGCTAAAAACGACTCTGGCTTTAGATTTTTTGGTCTTTTATGACAGTAAACTGGATATTTTTGTGTTGTGGACTGTTGGTCGGGGCAAAACAAAACATGTGAGGGCCTCACTTTGGACTTTTCCTTTTCTTTTTAAAACCATTTTCTGACATTTTACAGACCAAACAATTAATCAAGGAAATAGCTGCAAGATTAATCAATAAAGAAAATAAATGTTAGTTGCAGCACTACAGATTTGTTCATATCTGGGTTCAGTTGGTGTTAAACAGTTTAATCTTATTTAATTTAGTTTCTTTTAGCACATTTAACGCATCATAAAATACCAAATTCTGCATTTACAATTCAGCTCAACTTGATTCACTTCGATTAAAAGGCGAGTTCGGTGTACAGTTATTTAACATTTGTAAAGCCAAGGCACAATTTAAAGTATGACATTTAATTTTGAGGCTCAATTTTGACCCTTAAATGTCTATTTTAGGGTTTTTTATGTGTCTAGTAGATATTTTCAACTCACTTCTAGGATATTCTTTCCTCCTACACAGCTCACAAAAACAGCATCATCTGTCAGCAGAAGGTTGTTCTTCAATAAATGACAACACACACACATATCACACACACATATCACTGTGCTTCACTGGAGGGTTTCCTGTAGATGACACACATCTCTCTGTCTTTGTTTGAATCTCTCTAATGAAATCCAAACAAACAGTATCCTCTAATTGTGTCGGACCAGTTTCAGTAGATTGTATCAGTACGAGACTATTTTAAACCTGAAGCTGTAAGTTTAAAAATGACCACAAGGGGGCAAAACACAAAGCAGCAGTCCTCTTATAACACTATAAAAGCTACTAATACCAACCTCATACAACAATAAAAGATCCTTTTATTACTTAAAACAAGAAAAAGAGACGTAATCTCTTTTTTTTGATGAATAAAACTTGTCTTGCTGCATGATGACGGTTTCTCAGAGCAACATGAGACTCCTCAGTGTTTAGATTCGGCTCATTTATCTGAAGAAACACAAAACAGGATCTGAAGAAGGACGCGGATGGAACAAGGAAGTGAATAAATAAAGGTGACACTTCAGCCATTCATGACATTAGAGGGATCGGCTCATACCGAAAGCTCCAGAATATGTCAGCGCATGATCTTTTGATGTAGAATTTAAAACAGGAGCTCAAAACCGGAGAAGTACAAATTATATGAAAACCAAAATTACAGACTGGCTATTTGTGACTTCAGGGTGAACAACACCACAGTTCCCAAAGTTACTGGAAGTTATGAAGCGCTGGACATGAATCAGAAGGATCTGACAACTGTCTGGAAGAAGAATATCACATTTTGTTTGAATGTAAGTGTAATTAATCATAGAGAAAAGCAATTATACTTACATAACAAGACATAAATACTGTTTATAAACTGGTAGCTTTTCATTCAACATGTTTAAATGTATTTAAGAATATCGGATTTTTAAAAAGACTCTGAATTATTATAAAACAGACATTCCTGTATAGTTATTTTATCTATATCGTCCTCTTTTGATTGTAACATGCAGTCAGTTGAAATGAAATGCCAAAATAATGTGACTGAAATGTTTCTAAGAAAATGCAGATGACTTCAAAGTAAAGCGGTGAGACTTGTAAACATTTTAAAGCACCTCAACTTCCTGCTATTTAATCACTAACTGATATACTGTAAGAAATATGACTCACAAACGAAGCAGAACGATCTGAAAATTAGTGTCTAACTGAGAAATATTGTCGATTTTATCAGAAGATTTTGCTGCATGTGTGTATATTTAGGCCAGTAACTAATAAATAAAGTGTCGAAGTATATTTTAAACCATCCATCTATATGTTTAAATTAATTTTGTTATTACAGTCGGATAAGTCAAGTTATTTGATGCTCAAGTTTTTCAAGTGCGTCTTAAAACATCAGTCAGGAGCCCAAATGAAGATTGAAACCTGTTTTTCTTGCTGTAATATAATATAATATAATATAATATAATATAATATAATATAATATAATATAATATAATCTATAGCTTACTGTTGCTGGTGTGGTAATGTGTTATATTCTTCTTTATAAAGGTACCTGGGAGAGGGTGGGTGTGGCAGCCGGCTGAATTTGGAGCACCTTTTGTGCCTAATGCTGCCAAAAGGGATAAAAGGCCAACTCCCAGTGTTGTTCCCTCTCTTCTCTCACGCCAGCCAGCAGCCACACGACACCTCACACTTCATAATCCACACACTCACTTACACGACTGATGTTACTGACCGACACACTCCATATTTGCAAATTATTGTTTCAGTAGTTTACTTTGTTATAATAAATATCTTTACTTTATTGCCATCCATGTGTTATGGCCTTGGAACCTTCATAATTTATTTACAATGGAAGTGATGGAGGACAAAATCCACAGTCCTCCTTCTGTGCAAAAATGTATTTTAAACGTTTAATGTGAAGCTAATAAAAGGCTTCAACAAAGTAGATATCTACAACTTTCTAGTACAAAATTCCCTCTTTGTGGTTCCCTGTTAAGCTGCAGTGGAAGTATAGAAACAAAAAGGGGAAAGTTTATACTAAAAACGACACAATACTGATTAATTACACCAATTTTTACAGCTCAGGGCTTACTTTTTTTTTTTTTGCACAAAAGGATTGTGGATGTCCTTTATCAGGTACTTTGCAGGCACGTTAGGAGCAGATGTCTTAATGGCCAGTATGAACAGGACATTTATATTTATATTACATTATGTCATTTGTCAGTAGGACTGTAGTCAACCAAAGAAAATCTTGCTCGACTAAAATTGTACACATAATCTTCGACTAATCCATTAGAGTGCACAGTGAACTCAGCAGTCTGTATTTCTCTGTTTAGCGTCTTCAGGCTAGGCTAACCCATCGTTGCTAACTTTGGAGCTAACTCCCTTCACTTTTCCAGCACTTGGAGAAACAACAGACGTGACTTTTTAGCATTTAACTGACACACTGTAGTCTGTGCTGTACATTTACTGCCAGACTGACAACTTACCGCTAACCTTTTCCTCTGCTCCACTCGTATCCACCGTCGCAAACATACTACAGGATGCTGTTGCTCGTTTCCCAGGCAACGACACAGCGGTTCACAAACGCTAAATATTTCTGAATGAGTGGATATTTGGCGTTAATTGTGGCATTAAAAAACTTTTTTTGGCCTCGTTGATATAATTGTAGGAGAAACAATGATTCAGTAAACGTTCAGTACGTTTAGTAAATTGTCAATAACCGTTGAAAACAGTTAGACCCAGAAGTTAGTTTGGGCGAGTCCAAAGTTGTGAAAACAACGGGGGTCTTTTGAATACACCCCCGTTGTTTTCACAGGTAATTATAATGGATTAATCCCAGAAAGCTGCTGATGTAGCACTTTTCTCCTTATGAAAGTAACGAGATTATTCGACCAATGATAATTTAGTTGGATGAGCGCAAATCGACCAACTAATCGACTAGTCGACCAGCAGACTACAGCTCTATTTGTCAGATGCTTTTTATCCAAAAAGCAACAGTCAAACTAGGACGGTGACTAAAAAGAGCTGTGTCTCCTGGTGACGAGGTAGAAGTGTTTTTTTTTTTGTTTAATATTCACAAGAAAGAGGAACAGGAAGTATGAAAGAGGAACAGGAAAATTGATTACAACAAGCAAAACCTGTTGCATTGTTCATTTGCGTGCCTGAAGTGTTTCAAGACAAACTTGTGAACATATCCTTTAAGTTAATTGTAGTTTATTCCTGCTAGATGCCATTCTTCTGTTATGATTGTGTTGTATGTTTTTGTTTGTACTCATTTCCATGTAATTGTGGTCTTACGTCAAATGACTCAAATGTAGAATTAAAAAAAGATTAAAGGTGTGATTTCATATCAACAAGATAAATCCCCTTTTCTATCAGTGAAAAGGATCATTTTAAGAAAAAAAAGGAAAATACCTCCCTTTCTATTTCACTAAGGACACCAGAAAGTGTATCTAACTGAAAAACTGAGTTTTATTTTGTAAAATACAACAAAGGAAACAGATAACGCTTATAACTAGCTTATTCTCTATTGATCAGCAGTGAAAATAACCAGCCATTTACAATTTGTAGTTTTTCAGTGTATCATTTTAATGTACTCTCACAAGTTGGTGAACAGGTACAACTTTGTCGCTCACGGTACTAAATCACACATCCATTGATAGTATAAATAGCCAACCTAATAATAATAGTACACATTTTCAAATACATAAAATCATCAAGTATCCAAGTCTTAAGTTACAGACATCAAATAAAAAGGCATACAAAATATCGCAGACGTTGGAAGTCCAGTTTGAAGCAAAAAAACGAAACAAAAAGAGAAATAAAAAAAAAAAACTGAAAAAAAAAAAAAAAATCACATTTTGGACATGGCAGTTAATTAGTAAACAGAAGGTTTGATAGAGAACAGAAAAAGTACGAGTTCCTAGACTTTCAATTGACAAATATTGCAACAATTAAGCATTTTTATATTAAAAAATAGTTACTGAAAGGAGATAAGTGTGTAAGACTTCCTGCACAAGACAAAGGCAACGATTGTTTTTTTTTTTTTTTTTTCTTTGTTTGTTCCGAGTAGAAAAATGAAACACCTTTTCCAAATGCCGGCGGGCGTCGACTCCCGCCTCGATTGCCTTTTTTGTTCCACTTCGATTGTAAGGCATTTATGGATGAAACCATCTGATTTGAAGGAAGGCATACGTCTTTCTAGTCAGTCTTGTTGAAACGGAACCCTAAAAATTGAAAACGGGGCACATAATTGCTCACATTAAAATTAAAAGTGTTTTTTTTTTTAAGTTTATTTTTAGCACATTCTCAGGCAACGTAAACGCACTGGCCAATCAAATCTTTGGGATGCGTTTTTTTTTTTTTGTTGTTGTTGAAGAAAACAATTATTCCAACATCTTACAATGATACACGACTCAGCGCTGCCCTTCCTAATTCTTCTTCTTCTTTTAAACGGGCACATGAAGAGAAAACACGGTGATTCCCGGTTCACACAACTCTTTGTTTTACCTTTTTTTTGTTTGTTTTTTTTTTTCTTTGACACTTCATTTTGAACCTGGAGAGGGAGGAAGGGGGGACAGTAGAGTTACCAAGCATGGTTTTCCAAAGAAAAATACTTCAACACAATGACTAAGAAAAAACAAGCCTGCCAGGTTATAAGCTAGCGAGGTTAAATTGAACTCGTCAGATGTTGTGGGGTAGGATGGGGTAGGATGGGGAGGGATGGGAGGGGGGGGGGGGTGTTGGCGTGGCTCAGGGTTTTGGCTCTACTGGATGCAGCAGTTATTGCGATGGCCGTTGGAATCTTTGAAGCGCAGACGCATCTTTGGACGATATTTCTCCAGGTAGAACAGCTGCTTACTGTTGAACGCTCCTCGACGCTTCCTGGAGAGAAACAACAACAGATGAGATGAAATCAGAGTTTAAAATAATAGATTTACACACGACAAGTCTGACTATTTCAGAGATGCTGCTGGGCCCTGAGATCATTTTATATCTGTACAGCACCAAGCAGCAACTTCTGAGGACGTACAATGAAGCCAAAGTGGAAGTGCCAAAAAACTGCAGTCCCTCTAACGGCCACTTGAGGCTACAAAAGTTGCCGTGACGTCACCCGTTCGTTTTAGAGGAGCGGTTTTGAAGTGTTGCCATCTTGGCAGTGCGTGAGTGACGCTACTTAACTCCCAGCCAATCAAAAACGGGCAAAGAGGCGGAGCTGAATGGCTCAAACAAGCCACCTAGCGGCTGGTGGACCTGTCACTCAAAGCAGCCTTATGCAGAACTTTACAGCATAATAAAATTTAAACGGGTGAGTTATAAAAAAAAATCAGCCCCTGTACAGTTGTCTTAAATGGGGACATTAGCTTTTAACCGCTGTAAACGTGTTTCTGTCTGCTGTAAAGTCGGGCATTTTGACATGGAGGTCTGTGGGAAATGACTCGCTTTTGGAGCCTCAAGTGGCCGTTAGAGGAACTGCAGTTTTGGCGCTTCCGCATTGGCTTCATAGTACAGCCCCAGAGGTTGCCGCTTGGTCATTCCTCATAAAATACCTCATCATAGAACAGTAAAATGTCCCAATGAGTTCACATCTTAGTGACAATGAACTAATAAAACCAAAGCTAAAGAATCATTAATAACAATAATCATGTGTTTGTTAAAAAACAAACAAACAGAAAAACTCCTTCTCACGTCATTTCCTGTCGTCTCTTAAATAAAAACCATCATCTAAGAAATATATATAGTTATAAGCCAAATAAATCCTGCATCAGTTTAATAAAAAAGGCTGTTTCTCTGTGGGATGAAGAGTCAGCAGGAAGCTGCGTCGGCTTTTCAAACAAAAACATGTTGACTTACTGTCGAATGAACTGGACAGCATCTTCGTATTTCATCCCACATTCAATCAAGGCGAGTGCGACCAGAACAGGAGCTCTGCAAGGAAAACATTTCGTTATATATTAAAAATACTCCGTTCAGTGATTCGTCTGGTTTTAGTGAATCAGCAAAAAACACATGTGAACACACAACCTCCGTATCTGTGACGGAGGAGAAGTAATTAAAGGCTGAATCTAAAAAAACGAGAGCTTTGTCTGTACAGGGACGTAATTAAAGAGTTCAGTGAGGCGACGTTCGGATATTTTGGAAACTCAGACGGCATGAAAACAACTTGCTTGGTGCTAGGAAAAACTATCCAGTTAAAAAAAAAAGATAAATTTAAATAAACACTTTTTCTATTCTGCTTTGTCATCAGACAACTAGTGTAGTTTTCAGTTTCAGTGATTTTTCAAGCAAAAATATCAAATATTTGATGGTTTCAGCTTCTCAAATGTGAAGATTTGCTGTTTTTCTTTCTCATAAATGAAAGTTAACTGAATATTTTAACATTTTAGACTGTTAGTCAGACAAAACAAGCCACATAAAGACGTCATCTGGGGCTCTGAGAAACTGTGAATGCCATTTTTAAAAAAAACATTTCATAAACTAAACTATTAACTGACTGAAACATGAATCAGCAGATTAAGCAATGATGTGAATAATTAACTGTAGCCCTACATCCGTCTTATTTATGAGTTCATAACAACTCTGACTCGTTGAGAAAGAACGCCAACATCTTATCTACTTCTAGTTCAGCTTTATCTTGCTAATATTTAGTTTTATTATGTTGTTGTTGTATTATGAATGTTATCAATTGTGTTTTTATTTAACCCTTGTAAAAAAAGAGATAAAGTATCTCACAAGACTTCCTGGTTGAATATAAACACGTGTAGTTGCCACCGTCTTATTTTCTGAAGACAACAAAATGACGGAAATAACATTTGTGAAAACGTAAAAGTTTCTAATAACTGCATAAAGCTGTTAAAGTATCATCAAAACAATCAATCTGTCAGTATTTGTGATTAATAAATTACATGTTTAATCTATTTAATGTCTGAAATTAGTGAAAAAGGCCAAGAAAATACTTTTAACTGCTTGTTTTGTCCAAAATATATTAAATTTACAACAATATAAAAGCAAAGAAAAGTTTGGCGTTTTAAACGATTAACGACAAAAACTGCTTTTAATACGTTTTCTGCATCACGGGATAAACAAACGGCGCACGTGTCTCATCCTCGCCACATGTGAAATATATAAATATATATATAAATATGTAAAAACGCTGCCTGATAAGAACATAATACTTTAATCTTGATAACAGCGAGCGCTCACCTCCCCAGCCCCGCCACACAGTGGACAGCGATGCAGCAGCCGGGCTCCTCCCTGAACTTCAGCTTCAGCAGGTTCAGCCAATCGTCCACGATCTGGTTGGAGGGAGGGGCGCCGTCGTCGAACGGCCAATCCTGGACGAGGAGAGAGGGAGAAGAGGGAGAGGGAAATGACGTCATTGGCCCAGTTTCTTGGAAACCAAAACAAAAGAAGTGTGGAGGGCCGAGCCGGCTGCAGGGGAAAGAAAAATGTTGTTGTAGGGGGAGGGACGGTAGCAGGCCGGTTTCCCCCCCTCGGTGTCTTCATTTGACGTTTCACTTTATTTCTCTTGGTGGCTTCACACACAGCTGGTTTAATTACACATTTATTTAAGGTAGAGATAGATTAAGTTAATGTAAAATTAACAAAAAACACAGTGTTCATCTGTCTTTAAATTGATTTTAGTAGAAAATGTTGCAGAAGGAGGAAAAAAAGCTGCTTTAATTTGAGACAATTTATCGCTAAATTGACAGAAATGTATTTATTACACACACATATACACATAAAACACTAAAACATTTGCTGGTTTCAGCTTCGTTTTGCTTTTATAAACTGAACATCTTTCCATTTTAGACTGTTGCCGTCAGCTTGAGCTCTGGAAAATTGAGGTTACTGCTTTTTTTTGTGACAAATTAAAACACCAAACAGTTCATATAAAGAAAACAACAGATTAAAACTGATACTGAAAATACATCCGCTGCAGCCCTACATGTGATACACCTGTTTATACACATGTGCCTCATCAATTAATCGAGCTTTAAGCAAAAAGAAGACATGTTTTTGACGTGTATAAGAAGGACTGTGATCATTAGGACAAACAGTAAATTGTGAAAATAATAAAGTAGTTTACACTGAGATCACATGACTGCCCATAAAGATAGAGAGTAGGGAAAAAGTAGCCATAAAAACCCAGATTTGGTGGCACCTGGCGCACATTTTAACGAGTTTGCCGACATGATTGTAAACATGCAGTGTGTTAATTGTTCATTTATTTCTTGTTATCTGTCAAAAACATCCGAGTATCTATGAATCCCTGATTGTTTTCCTTCTCTGCCTTGTAAAACAGTTGTTGTGCGATGACTCATGCTGCACTCACAGGGACGTTTACTGAAGTTCATCCAATCAGACCCGACTCCGGGGCGAGTAGCCGACCACACCGCTTATATAAAACCGCGCCTCGCTGTTTTGTGGGTTGTAAAAGCTCAACAGAGAAAGATAAAGAGAGAGACGGGAAGAGGGCTCGTCCTCCTCCTGATCTAACAGCAGGTTGTGTCGGGTGATTGTGGAGCCGAGAGTCTGCTTCTCTCTGCTACGCTGTGTCGCGCTACTCTCCATAAGCCCCGCCCCCTTTTTTAAGTGGTCCAATCAAATACGAAGGATTTGATTTCATCCCTCTCGTTAACGTCACTCTGCTCAAACATCAAATCTCCTGTTTCAGATAAAAGACGCTTTTAATATTTAAAACCACACCTACTCCCGACCAATCAGAACTTTTAAAATTAAATAATTAACGATGTTTTATATATTGATTCCTTCACTGTAAGTTTTTATAAAGACAAACCATAATATGTTGTTTTACTGGAAACATGAATGAGCTCATATTCAACAAAAATAAACAAAGTTATTTAAAGAAGGAACATGTTTTTAATCTCATGTTTATCTAACCTCTCATGTACTGGTTTTAAATTATTTATAAAATAAACCCGAGCCAAAGATAAAATTACAAAAACATGTGAATCATCTTCATCTTCACAGTCAGCAAAGCGGCCATTTTCCCCTCACATGACTCTGCTGTTAAATGTAAATAAAAGATAATCCGTTCGTTCGTTAAAGCTCGTGAACGTCAGTGTGGCGTTCGTGGAAAATGCAACGCTTTACGGCGCAGTTGTCAAGTTGTTGCTGACGGTGTTTTGTGTTCCCGTCTGTGCGATCAGTGCCGTTCTTAAATATGTTTTTTTTCCATCAGTTATTTTGCTAATATTTGTCAAACACTGAACGCGACTCTCCGCTCTCTACTCAGCAGATCGTCCCTCTATTATCACGCTGTTTTACGGTGGAGGCTAGCGGTCGTAAATGTGAACACAAAGCGAATCGCAACTTGTTAATTAAAACTATTTTATTAGAATTTTAAAAAAAAAGAATATAATAAAGTCACCAGCTGGACTTCAGCTGTTTGGCCGTCAGCCAGCGTTCATGGGAAACTCTCTGTTCAAATCAGCTGTTCTGATTTGTCGCTAAATGTTTTGAAAATGAAAAAAAAGGTTAATAATGTTCATATTAGGCTGCTGGTTGTTTTTATTCTCAATAAATCTAAAAGATAAAGTCCAGAGAGAAAACTCAGCGTCGTACAACTCATCGTGATCGCACTTCTGTCATTTATATTACTGGGTCCTGCTTCAGGTTTCTTCTCGTTAAAGGAGAGTTTTTCCTTCCCGCTGTCGCCAAGTGCCGCTCATAGGAGGAACTGTTGGGTTTCTCTCCATGTAAAAGTACCCTGAGAGGACTTTATGTTGTATTTTGGCGCTATAACTGAATTGAATTGAGAACCTGAGCGTGTTTCTTCAGGTATAAAAAGCTTTAGTTTAAATAAATCGAATCACAATCAGAGAGGGTTTTTGTAGGTTTGAACTCACCAGAACCTGGATTCCCTCTTTCACCACCAGGGTGGCGTCATAGGTGGCCTCACAAACCCTCACGACGGTGGTGACTCCGTATTTCTTCAGCTCCTGTAAAAAAATACATCACAGGATTTATTAGAACAACCAAAAAAAATGACATAAAAGGAGTTATTACAGTGATAAAATACACTTAATTGCTGTTAATTTTCTTCTAACTGAGGTTTGTCTTCCAGTTTCTGACTCAAACTTCACCTTAATATAACTTTAAACGCTCTCCAATGTTTCATTTTCTCTTTTTTACTCAAACTATCTCTAAATAAAATGATCTTTATTAAAACTGCAAATTAAATCAGGTATCCGTTAACTCCGGAGGCTCACCTCGATGAACTTGTTCAGGGTGGCGTTGGTGGGATTGTGGGTAATGAGGAACCTCATGTTTTTGTAGGTGATCTCCACAGGGGCCGGTCTGTTCATACGAGCCATTGTGACAAAAATAAAATAAAAACGTCTTCCACAGAGTAAAAACACTAATGTAAACACTTAGTTAAACCCGGAGGGAATGTCAAACAAACAAACGAACAAACAAAAAAAAAGGTCCAATGAGCTTCCAGACACCCAGAAACAGAAATCCTTCGTCTTCTTTCCGAGGTTGGCGAGGCTAAATAAAAAAGGTACGAAGGCTGCGACAGGCGCTGAGGGGAAAACGTGAGGAGTTGGCGGCCGAAAAAAGTGGCGGACAATCAGAAAAAAAACAAAAAACAAACAAAAAAAACCTCTCCTTTAGAATAAAAACAAAAGAAAAAGGAAGAAAATAAAAAAAACAAGGCTGGTTCCACCTTGATTCTGGCCAGGCGGAAGCCGACGAGGGCAGTGTGCAGCGGGTGGAGTTACCCCATCCAGGCCGAGTTGTCGCTGGTTCTGGGGGAGGCGTCCCGGTCCTTGCCAAACTTTGCTGGGGGAGGGAGGGGGGGGGAGTCCCTCCTCGTGGGCTCAAGTGCGTCGGATCGATGGCGAGTTTGGCCGTTCACTCGTCTGCATAGGCGGCGTGCTGAGCCTGGCAGTAGTCCCCACTGCCCTTCAGAAACTCCATAAATGTGTGACCCAGAACACCACAGAACTGCTGCAGGACACAGAGGGAGGGAGGGAGGGAGGAGGGTGAGGGAGGTGGAGGGGGGACATGAAGAAGAAGAAGAAGGAGAAGAAGAAGAAGAAGAGGCTTTTAAAAAAAATATATAACACAAAAACACGAGGACAAAGAGAGCTTCTGTTGAGTCCTGAACCCATCAACCCCCACCAGCGTCTTCAGGTTAGGCTAACCCATCGTTGCTAACTTTGGAGCTAACTCCCTTCACTTTTCCAGCACTTGGAGAAACAACAAACGTGACTTTTTAGCATTTAACTGGCACACTGTAGTCTGTGCTGTACATTTACTGCCAGACTGACAACTTACCGCTAACCTTTTCCTCTGCTCCGCTCGTATCCGCCGTCACTTTCTCTGTGTCCGACTCGCTACGCAATGCTAACAGAGTTACGCTCGTTTCCCGGTCAACGACACAGCGATTCACTCACGTCCTGTGTTCACGAATCGGTAGATATTTGTTGTTAATTCTGGCATTAAAACATATTTTTTGTCCTGGCGGGGGTTCTCGTTGATATAATTGTAGGAGAAACACTGATTCAGTAAACGTTCAGTAACCGTTGAGAACAGTTAGACCCAGAAGTGTCTGTTAGTTTGGGCTAGTCCAAAGTTGTGAAAACAGCAGGGGTGTTTTGAATACACCCCCGTTGTTTTCACAGGTAATTAGTTAGTCTGTCCCCCCCGCTGCAGGAAATAATGGTTTAATCCCGGAAAGCTGCTGATGTAGCACTTTTCTCCTTATGAAAGTAACACTGAGATTATTCGACCAATGAGAATTTAGTCGGACGAGAGCATATCAACCGATTAATCGACTAGTCGACCAGCAGACTACAGCTCTAGACAATATATATTGTTTCAAATTGCACTCTTTACAGCGACATCTATTGTTATTTGAAGACGCTTTGTAGAATAAAAAAGGACAAAATGATCAAATATGAGTGAGTATCTTTTATTTTATATAAAATATTTATTGATTAGTGATATGACATTACTTATATTGTGATATGAGATTTTGGTCATATCGTCCTAATCAGTGGTGCTCTTTGGTTTGAGATTCTTGCTTTACAAAAAAAAAGTGCATTTTATTCTGAAAACCAACTAAACTGCAACTAGTTATTACAGCTGCATCATCTGACTGACTGAATATTAAAACCTGGTTCTTAAATGTGAATGTTTTCTAGTTTTTTTTTAGTCCTTTATGACACTAAACTATCTTCAGGTTGCATTTTGGGCTTTCGGGGGGAAACACTGATGAACATTTTTCTCAGTTTTTCTGACAACAAAGACCAAAACACTGACTGATTAATCAAGAAAATAATCTGACAATGACAGTAAGTGTTAGTCGCAGCTCTACTGGTGACGTCTTTTGTCTTTACTGTTGCTGTTTTGTTTGTCACCGGGCTCAACCGGCCAAAGTTTGATGGCAGAAAATCCAAAACACCAAAACTACATGTTGAGTTTTGTGTAATTGATGTTGACAACACTGCACATTTGTTTGATTTTCTCCACTGTTATAAACGGGGGAAAACATTAGACTTGTTAATCCGGCACGTTGGACTCTCTGACATTTTTACAGAACAAAGGATTAACTGAAAACACAACAACAGATTCAACAGGAACCACAAATATCCCTTCAGTTTGCTGCCCTACTTTTAAACTGCTGATATTGGACATTTTTTAATCTTTCCAACCTTCTCTGTTGTTGACATTTTTCAGTAGTGTTACGTAGTAGTTGTCTTCTGCAAATAATATAATATCTGAATGATCGATCAATCCAACGATTATTTTCTCCATTAACGTCGATCAGAGTTGCCAGAAAATTGTGAAAATGTGCTTTATGATTTCCCGCAACTCAATGAGACGCGTTAAAACGTTCTGTTTTGTCCGACCAACAAGTCCCAAAAGCTTCAGATGTTCAACTTTGTTGCCACAAATCACACACAAACTGGAAGTAGAGCTGCAACGATTAGTTGAGAAAATTAACTGGAATCTATTGTGATAATCAAATAAATGTTTTTTTAGCTTCTCAAATGTGGTGATTTAATGTTTTTCTTTGTCACACATGACACTGAAGTGGACGTCTTTGGGTTTTTGACTGTTTGCTGGATAAAATGAGACATTTTAAAAACATAATCTTTGATTCTGGGGAATTATAAAAGGCATTTCTGATCTATCCGACCTTCATCCAAACACACACACGACATTTTACAGACAATATTATCAACTGAGAAAATAATCAGCAGATTAATCTTTAATGGAAAATAATCGTTAGTTGCAGAAGAGGGACTGACGGCATTTTAGCTTGAAAAGTGACGATTATTTGATGATGAGAACGGTTGCCGATTAATTTTCCATCCATCGACTAACCGGTTAATCGCTGCGGCTCTAATAAAGCGAGTCTCTGTGAGGTTAAAACACTGATCGAGGCGGCGGCAGCGGGGTGATGTCCATACTGAACAGGTGAACAAAATGTCAGATATTCACAGGAAGGCAGCAAGGAAAAAGCAAACAAAAAAAAAAGGGAAGGAAAGGAAAAAGGAAATCTACCTGCCACAGTGTGTTATATAAACTTGCACTGCAGCGCTGTGTAATATCCTTACTAATGGCTGCCAGTTTACAATAGGAAGGATGTGTCATTCCTGACATCTCGGTCACATCTCTGAAGGGCTGAGCTTCCCAACATGAGGCCTTCAAGCTGTGTAGGGAGGAGGAGGAGGAGGAGGGGGGCTTTTAAAACATCCAACTCTGTTATTATCTTCACCATCATCATCATAAAAACTGACTGACTTTAAATGGTTTCACTGTCATTTAAAGCTGTTTTACTGGGATTGTTTTTACCTTCTACACACACATACACACACACATATATAAAGACCTGAAGTTCCCCATTTAGAGGGAATATTTCTCTCCAGCTCTCAAGATACTAAGCTGTTAAAGTACGCTTTGTTAATCCGGCATTTCCCTGCTTTTCATAGGAAATAGTGCACAAAGACTAAGCGGGAGGTGATGCAACTCAAAGAGGAAGTAAAGAGGCATGAAAACATCAAAATAAATACAGAAGACATGTTGTTGCATTTCATGACAAGGCTGTAAAGTGTCCTTTGTGTGTGTGAGAGCAGACTGGGCGCCATCATATAGCGTTTAGAGGCCTATATGTGCAGGCAGCTGTGAGATGGACAGTCTCCACACGCTGCTTTGCTTTTCCAGGTGACAAATACGACACCTCGTTGCAGCGGCAGACAAGCGGGTTTATCCCAGAAAGCACGTATAAAATGTCGTTTACATGTTTGGTTTGTTTCAAGAGAGATAATTGAAGAAAAATAGGTCGATTTCACCCGAGAGAAACTTCGAGTTTGACTAGCCAGGACCAAGCCCCGAGCTGCGCAGCCGTCAAAGCCGCTTCCTCACCATGACGAACATTTCATAAACCTTTCAGAAAAACGGTTTAATAACCGTCAAAAAACACGACTTCAGTCGATTGTGTTGCATTAAAAGTGTTAAATTAAGTGTTAAGCGTCAAAGTCATGGTGATGTGAAGCCGGGTTTTTTTTTTAAAGCTGAGAAGGCCCGTGATTTTAACCCGAAGAAAGGCCAGCTGGTTACGATTTTACAACTACAACACAAACCCGAAGAAGAGACAAACGGAAACAGAAAACGGCCAACAGTCGACATTAAAATTAACGTTTTACTTACTGGGATATGCTTACTCATTGAAGATTGTAGCTTAATCATACAGCCGGTCCCCAGAAAAAGGTAAAGATATGAAACGGTTCTCCACCATACAGTCCGGTGCTTTTTCTCCGAGCGGAGCCGAAATCTCCCGAAGTGTCGGGACGAAGAACCGCCACGTCCTGTCAAGAACTTTCAAAATAAAAGAACACCCTCGTCATCTGTAATCATTTTCATTTTCAATTCACTTCCCTAATAATCTAAAAAAAAAAAAAAAAAAACACTATGAGAAATCACGTGAAAACGCACGTAATGATAATAATAATATTACATAACAATAACGAGGTCACAGCAGATGAATGCTGAATAAAAACAACACTTTAGATTTGCATATACCAAATAATTAGGCCAGTCAGTGGCCAGTATGAGCAGGGTAACAGGTGAACTTTAGTGTAAGTCTGTGTGGCCTAACTAACATTAAATATAAAATGCATTAGAACATCTGTAGTTAGTCTCTCATAATGCAAAAATGTACAGTGTTCGGCCACAGTGCTCTAAGGCTGAATATTTACGATGAGTTTTAGATTTTCAGTCATTTATAACGGATTTCAGTCATCACTACAATTACACTGATGGGAGAAAACATGTGCACGGCCCCCTGGTGCCCCCTGTTATTTCTGGTGAAGCCGACTCTGACTAATACTGCCATGTAAAAATACTCTATTAAGTAAAAGTCCTGCATAAAAAGTCATACTACATTAAAAGTGATTTAAAGAGTTGTCAGCTTGATGTAGTTAAAGTATTACAGTAAAAGTAGTGGTTGGTTTGAGCTAGTCTGAACTTCCCAACCTAGGGGTCATCAGATAAATCTGAGGGGTCGTGAGATGATTTAATGGGAGAGAAAAGAAGAAAAAACAAAGTTCTGATACACAAATCTGTTTTCAGCTTTTGGACATTTTTTTATTTTTTCAATTCAGTCTTATTTATCAAGAGCCAAATCATAACAAAAGTTATCTTAGGACACTTTTCACATTGAGCAGGTCTAGGCCAAACTCTCTGAGGTCATGAACATGCACTTGGCAACAGCGACGAGGAAACACTTCCCTTTAACGGGAAGAAACCTCAAGCAAGAACCAGGTTCTAGGTTGGAGGCCATCTGCTTCGAATGGTTTGGTTGAGAGAAAAAGGAGGGAGAGGGAGACACAGAGACGCATAATAATAACAAAAATGACGAGAATAATAATAATAGACATGTGACTAGTAATAATCTTTTGGTTTTGTACTGTTTGTTGGGCAAATTAAGGAATTGTCACTGTAGGCCCTGAATAATGGTTTTTTTTTTTTGGGGTATTTTCTGACATTTCTTTGACCAAATCAAATTAATTATAATCTTTACATGTTGCAGCTCGCTAGCTGGACACCAAGGATACCCACTCTTTAATCATTTTGGAAATTTAAGAGTGTTTAATGACATGAAAAGGAGTTTAAACTCTATGATTACATGTGTGTATTAAAAGGCCGATTCAGATATTTATTAGGCAAACTATCTTGAAACTGGATCGCTTTTCTGTGTCTCCAGAGTGTCAATCCTTCAGTCATCTGTCTTCTTACCTTTAACTGCACACACTCAAGTCTTTCCAACCTGTTTCTTGAGGTTACGGGTGAATTTTCTGAAACCACAGAGATACATGTGAACTGGCATCACAAAGTCTTCCCATATCAGCAATATATTGTGTCCACCACCATAAAATATACATTATATATGTGTCTTCTATATGTAGTTTTGTGACATATTTAAGTATTTTCATATATTCTTGTTATTTTAATCCTTTCCCCCATTAATGACACACCTGCAACACTATTTTGAAGGGGACCCTGATTGACTTCCTACATTTTCTACATTAAATTGTGTTGAACTTGACGTAGCTTTTGTAACCCCACCCTGAAAATGTGAGGTGTTGTGTCCAGACATCTCTCTGCCTCCATGCTACTGCTGCTGCTGCTGCTGTACAGGTCAGGTGGTCACTGCTGCTGCTTCTCCTGGGACAGATATGGAAATACACCACCAGAAAACATCAGGAATTTTACAAAAGATATGACAAATCAGTTGTTATTACACCTATGAGGATGACTTTTCTGTCAGTCACTGCATCCACTTTGGCCAATCATAATTTTATACTGATGAAGATGATAAAGAAAGTGTGAAAAAAAGATTTGTCACAGTTTAAAGGGTCAATTCACCAGAAAAAGAAAGAGGAAAAAGGTACCTCTAGTGGTATCTAGACATGCATGCACCCTGCGTAAATGGGACATTATTTTTTGGAAAGACACAACATGGTTGAGTTTTTCAGTTGATAATTTTAAAATGCTTTTAGCAATGGGTGGAGACAAAATGGATAAACTCTTTTATATGTATTTTATATTGTTATATTTGTTATATCATGGTAAAAAAAAAAAAAATCTGAAACAGTTGAAATGATAAAACAAAAATGTAAATTAAGATATAAATAAATATAAATATAAATAATAAGCAAAACAAAATACATAAAAATCCAATTAAAACATAAAAGACATAAATCAAAAATAAATAAATAACTATTTTTTATGGTTGTTTGTATAACTGGAGTATAGAAAAAGGGGAAAGTATCAGAAGTAGTAGATGTATAATTGTAGTATTAGTTGTAATATAAATGTAGTCGTAGTAGTAATAGGAGTTTATCAGCAGTATCAATAGTAGCAACAGATGCAGGAGTAGTAACCACAGTAGTAGTTGTATCATTGCTAAATAGTAAAGTTTATATAAAAGCATTTAAGCCATTTGAAAACCACAATTATGTTGGTATGTTTTTCTAATAATATGTACTTTACTGTTTATAAGTTGTAACTAATGGCTTTATTGATGGTTAATAAATCATTCATCGATAATGTGCTGATAGATCAACAATAATCCTTCAAAGAAAGGCATCTTTGGGATTGTAAAACAATTATTTTATTTTCTGTCATCTTCAGTGTATTTTCAAAAACCTTCCAAGAAGTTTCCTGCAAAGAAGCTGGGAATTTGATTCTAATTTTAGAGAAAATAGAGACGGTTTGAATTGTTACAATTAAATAATAACAGTTAAATACATAACCTACATTGTAAAAAAAAATCATTTAAAAAAATCATAAAAATTCTGGAAGCAAAAGTTACCGTCAAATAACAGTAAAAATTTTAAGTTATTCTACAGAGATTTATTTTAAAATACAGTCCAACAGTTGTAAAATACAAATAAAATCTTGTTATGAAACATCACTAGAATATTAAACAAATGTATATATTTGCACAAAAAATTGAAAAAGATTGCAAAACTACCTTAAAATAACCTAATTTAAATGATTGTACAGTAATCTTTGATAAATTCATAGGATTATCCGATCCATCCTCATCAAAGAAATTTCTGGATGTAAAACAGAAAAATTACACAAAATTTCACTCAAATTACCCGTAATAGCATCTTGAGAGCTTTCGGCTTTTATTTTATGTGATTATCAATCTATTTACAGTACAGTAGTATTCCTGTAATAGTAATAGAAGAAGAAGAACTTCCTCCAGTTGTAGTAGCTAGCACAAAGCTAGTTGGTTTTAACAGCAGCAAAAATATGCTGGTGGACTGTAAGCTACATATATTGCTATGTTGTGGTTTTAAAGTGGATTTTTTGAAATTCACTGTTGTAATTTTAGTATCATGTTCCCTTACTGAGAGTTGCTTAACTTTTTTTGCTTTTGCATTTCTTTGCAGATTATAAAGTCTCTTTCTGATGATGCAATTTTTGTATTTTTGTATGTGAATTGTATCTAAACATCTTAGTCTCCGTCCTCCAGAGGACATTTGCAGTTGAGGCCATGCCTGCTCTTTCTGAGGTCAACAACATGGTCTAAATGGTTTGTAGGTATCTGGTATCTGCTTGCTGATAATAAGTGCATTTTATTTTATTTGTGATCAATAAATTTCATCCTAATTTAATTCCTCAGACTGTTTTTTATCTTCTTTTTTTCTTTCTTTCCATGTGACAAAATACACTGTCAGCTAATTTGAATGGGGACAAAATAATTTCATTGTGCGGCTCTTCTAGACTTTCAAATGTTTGGACCAAATGGATCAAAATCAGGGGTTGTGTGATGTCCAAAAAAATGTATCCATCGTTTTACAGCAACATCAGTAGCCATGGAGTAATCTGTGGTAGAGCCTATGTAAGCAAGTATCGACAATGTTTTTGTAATTACTCTCATTGCCATAAGGGGGAGACAAAAGTCCCACATTTGGGCTTTAACTGTATGAACACATATTTTTGAAGGTATACAAACTGTGTACAATCTGTAACAATTATTGCATTGATTGATCCAAATATACTTAGAAGAGCCCTTGCTTTTGGGATGTCTTGTTGAACTGCGGAGTGGCTGAGGCCATTCAGTGAGGGTTCATGTTCAGGCTCCTACAGTGATTAAACAGGCATGGTTGGTCCTACCTGTCTCAGTGATGCTGTTAACCCCTCAAACAATACAATACAAACAGTATATAAAAAATATCCCTCTGAAGAAGAGTATCAGATGGATATATTGGATAGTTGCTTGTAATTACTTTCAAATAATGTTTATATAAAGTAATGATTATTAAAATTATGTTTTTGCAAGCCATTTTCGCATGATCCTATTTTTTGTACAGTATAAAACTAATTTTACCAGTAAATAGATGAGATAATCACATACAATTAAAGCCTAACGCTCTCAAGATACCATTAATGGGTGTTAAAGGAGGATAATTTGAATATCATTTTACATATTTTTTGTGTTTACATCCAGACTAATATAATTAAGATAATTATATGAATTTACAAAAGTAAATACTATATAAAACAAACCTTTATTTAAATTAGGTAATTCTAAGGTATTTCTTCCATGTTTGAAGTTGGGCTGTAATTACATTAAATTTAATAAGTGTGAAGATGTTTAAATTGTATCCCTGTTGGCTTAAAGTTGAGATTGATCGTTGTATACAGTAATCTCCAGAACAGCCAATAATTTGACCTTGTGGTGAGATTGTTTTGTCAACCACATACAAACCCTGTTATATAACTTTTCAGAGAGTGTACCATCTTATTTGTACAATAATAGAAATACAGAAGATAATTTCTGCCTTAAAACATTTTTGTGCAGCTTCTACTTTAAGAAACATTCTGCAGATTTGAGAGTGATTTCACTCAGACAGCAGCTCTTTAATGCAAAGACCATCAATAACAGCAGCCATTGTCTGGAGCCTGTAGTTGTGTGTTTTCATCTCTCTGGAATAAATACTTTTGCTCCTATATCTTTCTGGAAGCACAAACAGAGCTGCTGAGCTCTGCAGTTTCACTTTGCAATGAGACAAAAGCGACTCTGAATGGTCCTCACCGGCAGCCAATGAGCTCAAAGCAGCAGTGGTTCAGTGTCTACCAGCAGCTGGTGGGTGCCAGTTTCCAGCCGGATGCCTCTGGGTGTTGGGGGCAAAAAGAATTTTCTAATCTGTCACCATTGTATCAATTGTGTATAAAAATTAATGTGCGAGTTAGGCTCTGCCTTCATATGAAGGCTATCAAATTCAAATTCAAATCACAGTTCATGAAAGAGTTCAAACAAAGAAATGAATGACTCTGAAGATTTCAAGGTAACAATTCCACATCTAACTTTTTGATTTGAGTTTTGTTTCAGCATAAAACTGAATGGATACAGCAGCGTCGGCTTCAAATATATTTTTTTCTCTGGACTTGTATTATAATTTGTCTTAAACTGTCTTATGCCTTATTTCAGATTTAGTTTCTTACACTCTTTGATAATTCTTTTCATGCACACTTGACCATTTCTTACCATTCTGGTGACAGACACATTGTGTGTTTTCCAGGAGGGCGAGAGTAGAAGCAAAGACCAGATAGATGGTACAGGGATGAGCCTGGGCAACAGGAAGGGAGTAAGGGTGACGGGAAAATATGTGCCTCCTGTGGACTGGAGCAGTGGAGAGGGTCCATCCATTGTTCATGCACCCACCAGCATCCCCCTACCGCCAGACACCCCCACTGTGATCTCCATCGCCCCCCTCCCTCAAAGGCCTCCGGAACAAGTTGATGATCCCAGGATGGACGAACCTGCTGCTGGGGAGGACTGGACCAAGGAGAAGGGCGTCCCCAGGCAGACCATGGAGGAGCTGAAGACCATCCTGAGGGACAGTCCTCTGCTCAGCATCCGAGGAAGAGATGACGGAAAACCAGGGAGTCCTTATACATACCTCCATGTGAGCAGTGGTGGTGGTCGGCCCGATGGACGACAGGATGATGGAAACTCACACAGGGCGTTCAGCACCTTCAAACCCAACTCTGACGCTTCCAGAAGGGGGCCCAGGTCCAGAGATAGCACATCTATTCAGCTCCCTTCCAGCATGGATTCATCCAGCTCATTCAGGGCTGATGCCAACACAAATAGGCAGCCTGGAGTTAGGACACACACATATTCAAGCGGTGACTCCTGGGGTGAGACTGGAACTTCTCATCACGGTAGGTGATGCTTTGGTTAGGTTTATACCTGATATTAATGAACAGATGTCTCCTTTTACAAAGTTTAATTGACTCACAGTTAGCTCTTCTTCTTGGAGGACAAATTGTTAAAAGATGCTGACTCACAGGGCTCCAGCACAGCAGATTCGTCTCAGTCTAGTTCCTGTTTTAACTTAGACTTGACTGGGTTTCAACCATCAGTGGATATTGGCTACTTCTTGTCTGTTTTTAGCATGAAATGTTAACTGATGTTTTCCTTTTTTGTGTGTGATTTGAAGCTGTCTGTGTATTGATCTTTTAACTTCTATAAACTGATTAGTTACTACAGCCATTGCTTTTCAGTCTGGGACAACATTTACACTATTTGTTGGCAATTTCGGTATTGTTTTTAGATGGTATTTGATTTCAGTATTGGCTGGATTTTGATCTGACTTCACTAAAGTGGTCACTGGATTTCTTTTCTTTTCTCAGAATGGGATGATTAGTGTTTTGAAATTCTCCACTGGTATGTTTTTGCAGCTATTTAACACTCTTTTCCACAGATAACGAAAACGAAGTTGCTGAGAGCTCTGGGAATCAGAGGTTCATTTCAGCCATGGAGCAGATCAAACAGCAGATCGCCCGAGAAAACATCAACTTTGTCCGCTTTGAGGCCACAGACCTCCATGGGGTATCCAGATCCAAGACAGTGCCTGTCCGCTTCTTCCATGTAATCACCTTTATGTATCTATCTGTCTATCTATCTATATATATATATCTATTAGAATCCAGTTTTTATTTTTAATACGGTTTTAATTTTAGGATATTAAAGTGTTAAATAGTTTATGAATAAACTATATTACTAAGGAGATCTCCACACCAAGTCTTGAACTTGAGTCTCCCAGATCATAGATGACTGTGCTGACTACTTAACTAAACAGAATGCATCACTGGTGTGCAGTCAGACCTCTATCTATTTATATGCCCATTACACAGAGACAGCTCAGTGTGTAATGTGTAGAGAACTTCAAAAGCAATTACTTACTTTGCACTTTTCATTTATTGCCTATTTTTTTTACAACTTATCTTTGTGGAGAGGAGAAGGGGAACAACAGGTTATGGAGAGACCCTTGAGAGCACTTCTCATGTGTCAGTCAGCTTTATCACACCCCCAACTCAGTGAGTGATGATGTCCAAATAAGGAAATGTGCGTCATGTAGCAGGTGGATGTGACTCCCCTTGTTGAGACCTGCTGATACACATAACGGCAGAGCAGAGTACAGAGACTGAGATAGCAATGTAACTGACCTGCAGGCTGTTTTTTTAATCTATCTGTCCATCCATCCATCCACCCACCCCTGGATTGTTATATGCTTGTTTGTCTAAAACAGCACTGGATCATTTGAATTTTGTAGGACAAAAAGTTTGAGACAGTAATTTTGGGAAATATGATCATTTGTTTTCCTACCAAGACTTAGATGACAAGATCAATACCACTCTCCGAGAGGGATATTGATCATCTCATTTTGCAAAATAGAAATGTATTTTCTCAAGATGTTACATACATACTATTCTATTAATGTAAATGTTGCACCTGCAGGAGAAATCAGTATATGGTATACCGATGCCAAGAAGCTACTTGGAGCTGACCTTGAGCCCCAAGAGCAATGAAGTGGACAACGCCAACACTGCCAACTTCAGCAGTGATGTACTTCTGATCCCTGACCTCTCAACCTTCAGGATCCTACCTTGGGCAGAGCAGACAGCACGGGTCATCTGCGACCCCTGTACGGTGACAGGAGGCCCCCTTCGTACTTCCCCTCGCCTCATTGCCAAGCAGCTCCTTGGTCAGCTCCAAAGCATGGGATTCTCCCTGCACTCATCCTTCACCTATGAATGCTGTGTCCTAGGAGCACCAGACCGAATTGGACCAAAGACCCTCCTGTTCCCCGCCACAACCCTTCTGAGCAACCACGATCTGCCTTTCTTCCAGCAGTTGGTGGACAGCATGTATTGCATGGGTGCAGACATAGACAGCATCGCCTCTGCCAGCGGCCCCGGCCAAATGGAGATCAACCTGAGGCCAGAGTTTGGGATTGCAGCCGCAGATAGCGCCTTCACCTTCCGCACAGGAATCAAAGAGATGGCTCGTAAATACAGTTATATCGCCAGCTTCTTCACTGATGATGGTCTGTACAACGCTGGGGTGCTCTCTCACAGCCTGTGGGATGCCAATGGGCGTCGTAGCCTGTTCCACAGCGGAGAGAAGGCAGGCGAGCTGTCTGAGATTGGCAGGAAATGGCTGGCCGGGCTCCTCACCCACTCTGCTGCACTGAGCTGCTTGATGTCGCCCGGCTTAGGCTGCCGGAGCCACATTGCCAAGACGATCAAAGACCCCAAACGGATGCTGTATGCCACCTGCGGCTGCAATGATAATGGCTGCTCCTTCAACATCAAGTGCCATGGTGGGCGGGAGACTCACATTGACAACAAGCTGGGTTCAGCCATGGCCAACCCATACGTTGTGCTGGCAGCTACAGTGGCAGCAGGACTGGATGGCATCAGACGCAACCTGAGCGTTGAGAGCGGTCTAAACAAAGCCCCCGCTCAGCAGAAGGAGTTTGCCATTCCCGTGAAGCTTGATGATGCTTTGGAGGCATTGGGGGAAGACCACGTCATCCGCAGCACCCTTGGAGAGCCGTTTGTTCAGTATTTCATCGCTATGAAAAGGTTTGAGATTGAGACCCAAGAACTGGATGATGAGAGGAACAAGTGCCTGGAGTATTTCATCTAGAAATCTGTTTTGTTCCATAATATCTGAAAACCCACTTACTCCTGCCAAACAAACAAAAAGCCCAAGAAACATCAGTTTGAATACAAAAGCTTCTTTATTTTATATATAATGTTGATGCCTTATTATTATCATTATACAGATTGTAGATATTTTTCAGAGTCATTTTAAAATAAAGGTACAAGTCGACCCTCAATGTGCAAAGCAGTGTTGTGCAATTTTGTTGTTCCTGTGTGAATTTGCAGTTGTTTATTACTTTCAAGAACAATACTGACAGCCGCAGCACGAGTGTGAGCATAGCGGTCCATAAGTACAATAAACCAATGTAAGAAAAATAAAGGAGGTGGCTTTGACCAGTCAGAATCTATCCAACCATTTTATTTTCTGGTGTGTAATAACTGTTTGAACCTCTTGGGGGTGCTAGCATAGCTGAAGACTTTAAGTCTTGTTTTCCTATAGTCTGTTAGTGCTCTCTAATTTTATTTAATTCAACATAAGTATAAACATTTGACTGCTAAACCTTCTATCTCGTCACAAAAACACACAAGTAAAATTCTACTTGTGATTAAGATTTCTTTAAAGGTGCACTATGTAAGATTTGGCACACTGTTAATAATCAGTTATTTTTTGAATGTTTTAGACTAAAATTCTGGTCAAATCTTACATAGTGCACCTTTAATATTTAAACTTTTTTTTTTCACATGCTCATATTTACAGTTTATATTTCAGATGTCAAAATCTGTAGGTGTTGTTTTTGTTGTTGCAACAATTCAGTTTTTCACATTATGACTATTGACAACAGTTTAAATGGTCAGTTCACCCAATTAAGTAGTTGCTATAGAGCATGTTTTTTTTCTTATTGGGTGAACTGACACTGTAAACTGTCCTGTTGTGAATAGTCACATATGAAAATGTGGATTGATGAAAAAACACAAACATACTCATCACTTACCCTCATTAGTATCTATACATGCAGATAGTTTCCATTTTGTGTGTCTCTGGAAACTGTTGCCACACTAATACAACGGAAGGGATTGGAATATTTCTAGTTTTCCATCTACTCTGAAAATTACATTTAAATATTCTATATATATACAACATATATACATACATACAGTATAATATAGTATAATATCATCCATAATCCATGTCCTGGTTACTCTGGATAATCTGAGGACTTCACTGTGATCAGTTTTCAGAGGAAATATTTCTTCAGTAGTTTTGATGAAAATTGGAAAAACTTCTAAAAACTTATTTTTTAAAAAGTAATTAAGAATTGATGATGGATACCTCATTAGTTCTTCTGAATTCTTTGGTTTCAAAGGTACATTTCCCTTTAGTCAGTGTGATTGTACTCTGTGTTTTGTTTTATTAAACAACATTTCTCTGGATTACAGCCCAGTATTTCAAACATGAATATCAGGATGGCTGAACCATGAATGTCAAAGATATTATGACATTAGAGAGAAAATGTGTCATATCACTGCTTATTAGAAAAGGGATATTTTACAAAAGTAGTTTGGCTAAGAAAAAAACAAACAAACACATTCAGCACAAAGACAGATGTATTTTTTTATCTGCCATTTTTACAATTAAATTTACTTGATGAGATTTTTTCCTGTCTACAAACACTACGATTATATTCTCCCTGCTTTTACTTCATCTGTAACAACCCTGTCTCCTCAAAATTACACTTATATACAACTTAGTTGTTTTCCAAATTACATTACATTGGCAAACATAATCACTACCTGATTTTTTTTAATGAATTAAGTGCTATATAAGCACTTTGGTTAAAGGTTAACGGTGACGATCTTCTATATTTTTTATTGTCAACAAATCTCATATGCAGAGCCAAACCAGTGATGAATTGTGTGTGTATCCAGATCTGTATACATAGGAATATCTTATTCCTCTGTGCTGTAGACCTCCGTTGTTGTCCAAAAGCAATTAAAAACATGTAATTAAGCCACACTGCTGCACTGGGTGACATGTTCCTGCGCCACAGTAATTTGTTTAGAAATGGCTCCAAATACTAATTACAGCGATCAATGTTTTCAGTTTCAGGAGAGTAGTTCTGTGTAAAGCAGATGCCACAGAGGATGTGCGCTTTGCTAGCTTGTTGTGCTACATATCACAACCTCTTGGCCTCGTTGCTGTTATTAGTCTTCAGAGCCGTTTCTAAACATGGTCAAACTCTTCATAGTGAAGGAACATGGTGGTGTGACTCATCGTTGTGTTTTTAATAGTTTCTAGACAACAACAAAGGACACAGAGGAATAAGATATATCAGGCTTTGAATGCACATACAAGCACCATCCGTCCCTTTTAAGGTAAGGGACGGATGGTTTTGCTTAAATGTTAATAAATGTTTCCCTAACCTTAATCAAGTACTGCAAGTGCCTAAACATAATCATAAAAAGTTTACCATTGCTGTAGTGTCTACTAGTGGATATTTTACTGCAAAAAACGGAATTAAAGACGTTGTCACTGATCATTTCTCTAATACGTTCAGTATGAATATTTTTTGCAACCTGAAAAATATGTTAATTAAAAACATTTTCTCATTATGTTGAGAGAAAACGTAACTCAGCCAGCACTATGTTTCTAGTAAATTTATTTCTAGGCACCAGGGTCATCTGTAAAAACTTTTGACATACTGGTATTATCACATCCATATCATATCCATCCAACTCTCCTGTTCAGACGAATACACACGTAAATTTATTTAGAGGGAGATACCTGGTACATCACATCTTGTGTTTTGGCACCTGTAAGTCGTATCTTCCTTGATAAGATCTTAGTCACATTATCAAACCCATCAAAGGAAAAATGTAGCACACTGCAGAGGTGAACACATAGAGCATCCGTGTCTCTGTATGGCAGTCGGAATAAATCAAGGAACAATTTAAGGACTTTGCACTAACTTTGCCTTCATTCCTGAGAGCACAGTGGCCTTCTCCGCTTCCCGCATCGCTACTTGTTCTTGCCAATGAGATTCCCTACTCGCTGCATGAATCGCCCCAGTTTGTTGTCAGCGTTTTGTGCAGTACTTTGTGTCTGATAAATCGAATAGTCACTCCTGTTCAAGTAAGAGTTTCTGTCTTTGTCTGAAGGTTGCATGCTTGCAGTCTTTGTTGATTTATCCTGAGGAATATTATCAGTGCTCAGGAAATACTCAAATCGACTGTAGACTTTCTCTCTCCTGGTTTGATTGGCAGTTGGTACCTCATCATTAAGAGTACTTCTTGAACCTAGTTCCTGCTCTTCTGCAGGGATTATCTTCTTTTTGCTTAAACGTTGAGGAGATAACCTGTTAAAGGAGAATGTAGACTTGTGCTTTTCTGTCTCTGACGGAGAGCTGATGATCGGTGATTCACATTTCTTTGTTGTTTGCTCTGCAGCAGATGGTGTCCATGAGCTGTCTGTCTTGAGTGATTGGTTCGATCCTGAGGGATTCTGTGATCTAGATGAGGCCTTTTTTTGCAGCAACTTCTCCTCTTTTTTGGATGCTTTCTTTTCATCTGACATAAGCAGTGAATATACTTTCAACTTTATGGAATTCTTCCTTTGGAACGGGTTTTCCTCCTGCTGCTTTTCTGCTTGACCATTAGAGTCTGCAACAAGCTGAGATCCTGCAGATGTGTTTAAGATCTTTGGGTTAGTTTCTGTCTCGTTGGATATTGATTTATCGCCTTCTCTTTGAGCAGTGGAGCCCGAACCATAAGCTGTAGAGTCCTCGCTTTCTCTGCGTACATCCTGCTGCTGAGATTCTAGAGGTATGCTCGATTTCACAGAGTTCGCCGAGTTGACGCGAGTATTTGAACCTTCTTTCTCTTCAGGGATTTCGATCAAAGACATTATCGCTCTTGGGTGCTGAGAATACTTGAGTGATGGTTCGCTGAGTTTCATATCTAGATCTGTAGCTGAGGTCGTCCTGGAGAGAGGCTCATGCCAATCGTACATCTTTCGATCTAGAACTGTTTTGATGTCATAGTGAGATGCAGAGCGGTGCCCGTCAGTGAGATGGGCCTCCATTTTTGCCTCATTGTCTCTGTGATTGGCTGGTTCCAAGCTGCAGCTGTTTTGTGTATTTGGCTCTAATTCTATCATGCTCTGCCTTTTGTCCAGACCTCTTAAGGAAGACATTAATTTAGGTCTTTCCAATGTTGAGTACATGGACCTTATGGACTCTTGGCTCTGCTTGAGATTGGTTACGTCATGCTGACTGAGTCTGTTTTGCCTAATTTCCTCCAACCTGGACTTAACATCCCTTGACCTGCTGTGAATCAGCTGTGACTGATGCTCGTTTAAGCCCACGTGACTGCCATATGGTGACGTCAGAGGGGACAACACATCACATGGCGCATCTGGAGGTGTATTACTGTCATTAAGGTATGTGTCGATTTTCCACTTGTTGAGGGACGTCTCAGAGCAGAACGGTATCGCATTCTGGTCTGAACCGTAGAGAGTCCGGTGTCTAAGATGCTGCTGCGACAAGCTGTTGTTTAGCATCAAGGTAGAAACAGTCCTTTCAGGAGGGCCAACGTCTTTGGCCCCCATCCTCAGCCGGCTCATGGAGTTAAACCTCTGCAGGTCTCCTCCAAAACTGTGTCCCCTCACCAGATTCCCCATATCGTGGTAGTGAGACTGATTCAGCCTTTCCTGCATGCTCAAGCCCCTGGTCAACATGCTGGCAGTGTTAAACCTGTCATCCTGAGCACTTCTCAGGCTGGGCACTCCTCTGGATCTCATGTTAATTTGGTGGATGGAGAGCTGGCTGGAGCTGAGCAGGCTCACGTTGTCTCTGAGCCCCTGACCGGAGGTGGACAGGAGTGCAGGGACTATGGAGCGAGCATACAGCCGTCGAAACTCCTCGTCATAAGAGCAAGCCAGCTGACCCGTGATCACCAGGACCATGCTCAGTCTGATCTTCTCATACGACCATGTGTAGCTGGAAAGGAAAATGGAGGTAAACAGTTATCACAACTTGATGTCCGGATGTACCCTTAGATTATTAATACTGAAGCATCAGTGTTAGAGCAGCATGTTACTGTTGTAGCTGCTGGAGGTGGAGCTAGTTTACACTACTTTATATACAGTTAGCTAGTTTAGTCCACTGGTTCCCAACCTAGAGGTCTGGGCCCCTCTAAAGGGTCAACAGATAAATCTGAGGGGTTGTGAGATGATTAATGGGAGAGGAAAGAAGAAAAAATAAAGTTCTGATACGCAAATCTGTTTTCAGTATTTAGACTTTTTGCTGAAATGTAACGTTTCTGAAGGTCTTGTCAGTCTGCAGCAGCTACTCCTCTGAATCCTGCAGGTTGTTGTTATTCAAGATCAACCTGCTGATATCTACCTTCTACTCACTGAAAGCATGTGAGAAGTTTAGAGGGAAAAATCACTATTTGGTGGAGCTGTTAACAACTCATAGACATGTGAAATGTGACCCTGACTACACACTGCTTTTTGTAAGACGTCAAAAGACAAAAAGGTTGGGAACCAACTGGTTTCATCTTTAACAATGTGTTGTATTTAAAAGCTTGTTATATTATCCATTGTGTCAAATCTTCATCTGAAAAGTAACTTAAACTGTCAAATAAATGTAGTGGAGTAGAAAGTATAAAGTAGCATCACATGGAAATACTCAAGTAGAGTACAAGTACCTCAAAATGGTCCTTAAGTACAGTATTTGAGTAAATGTACTTTCCACCACTGGTGAGTTTGGCAGGTTGGTGTCGACTCACCTGTATGTTCCGTACAAAACTGTTCGGCAGTCCACGAGTATAAATTTCTGCTCCAAACTTCCGTGAAACCTCAGCCCAGACTGACACTGATACTGCTGTCCCCGAACTGTCCGAACACGAATGGTCTGATGGAGAGAGAAAGATGAATTAGATCAACCACAGCCTGCGGGGAAGAAACAAACGGCATCGTCTGTCATCACTGTAACTGAGTAGTTGTTTGTGTACTTTTGACTTTTGGCAATCAGTGATTATAGATTTATTTAAAGGACACTTGTGAACTGCAGTCATGCTAATGTTGGTGATGTGATGCTCCCTGTGGTTGATCACAAAACTCTCAGAAGTCTGCAAACTGATTCATTTTCATATCACGTGGAAATATAAGGAACCAACAGCAACAAGAATTCATAAAAACATCATTAAGTTTTAGAATCTCCAATTGAATGATCTAGTTTGAGGGCAGTTTGCATATCACTCCATTTAAAGCCTGTTCTGCCAATATTAGTTGGTATGTTAAGGATATTTAAGGTTAAAGGATGGGTTCACAATTTTTCAAGTCTTTAAACAACAGTCAGATGTCCATATGAACAATGAAAGAGGTTTTTCCTACTGTTTCATTGCTCCTGTTTATACTGGCTGTTAAAAGATCTCCTTCAAATGTGCTTTCAGTGTAAGTGATGGAGGACAAAATCCACAGTGTGTCCACACAGTAAAAGTTGATGTGAAGCTTCTATTCAGCTTCAGCAGTCTGAGTTATTCATATCAAGTGGATATCTGACACATTTACAGTCTTTTTAGCATCAAATTCTCCTCTTTGTGTTTCCCTGTTGAGCTGCAGGTGGAAGTATAGAAACAAAAAGAGGGACTTTGCCACTAAAAAGACCGTAACGTTGAAAGATATCTACTGGATTTGACTCATTTGGACGCTGAAGCTTCACATTAGCTTCAGATAAACTTTTAAGTACAATTTGCACAGAGGGAGGACTGTGGATTTTGTCCCTCTCATCACTTACAACAACCAGCAACTGCAAGATGTTGCATTACTATGACAGCCTTTTTTGCTTCCTTTATTTTTTAAAACATATTATAATGTAACTCAAAATTCAGTTAATGCAGATTTCTCCTTATGTCAATAAGGCAAAATTATATTAAAAATGTAACATAGATGTCCCCAAGCTGCTTTGGGAACCACTGTTATAGACTTTACGTCTTGTGAAATGTGACAAATGTCAGCCTTCAAGTGGTTTTAATCAATAGTTTTATATTATGGAGTGAAAGAGGTCGCCATAGTGACAAACCCGACCCCTAAGCTCTGTGCAGCTTTACAGCAACTTTCAGCCCATTGTTTTTGTTGTTTCTGGACCACAAATCAACTGCTCTCATTGACTTTTCTCATCAATGCTGTTTCTAGCAGCAAACAAAAGCTCTGATAAATCCACTCCAACACTAAAAGCCCCACAGACAATGTTAGAGACTGTAAAAGATCCTCGTTTGAACTTTCTGTCCTCTTCTCCTTTTAATGTTTCACAGGAAAATCAGTCTGTTTTTAGGTAAATCAATATAATTTTCATTTTAAATTAGATGTATTTTGCTTTAATAGATTCAATCTGTACTTCAAGTAAATTTTTAAAAAAGCAATTCTGAAAAATTAGAGGTAGTAGTAGACACACACACACACACACACAGATACACACATGTATAAGGCACACACTCGACAAGATCAGACCTGTGTGTCTTTTTTTTTTATGAGGCAGGTATTTAGATGTGGCTACTGGCTAAGTAATTTGCATGAAGATGGCAAAACCGTCAGTGTGTTCACTCTGCTGACTTCTTATTTGCACTGTTTAAGTATCATCTTGACGCAGTTTAACAGGAAAATCCAGCCATGCAAACAGATCTGTCCTACGGCTGCTGCTGTTCTGTTGTCTCATAATCATAGGTAGAGCGGCAAGCAAGGAAATGCTGACTTTCCATGAGGGTGTGGAAACAAATGTCAAATTTAATCCACTAAAATAATCCTGCCAATAAAAGAAAGGTCATGCCACAGGCGAATCCTCGTCTGGCAGGGACACGTCGGCGGAATACAAATCTACAAACATGCGGCTGAAAGAGCAGGAAAATAGCTTGAATTTCTAGTTTAAAATGTCAGAAAATGGCTATTTAACAAGTCATTGCGTTGTACTGCTGAATGTGCTACATCATTGTTTTCCTTTCTTTCTTTCTGCTCATCTCGTTATTCTTTGGAGCAAAATCTTCTAATGTTAAACTTTACAGTCCCCATGATAGTTTCCATATTCCAGAGTAAGGAGAAATGTGTCAGAAGTTAATAACTTTAAGGACTAAAACAAGTGGATTTGATCCATAAGAAGTCATTAAATGTTGCGTACGCACCTTTGTTTGCTCTCTTATGAAGAACAGTTGGAGAATTTCAGGTATTTAAGGATTAAAATTGGGCAATTTCAGACTGTAAATTTACGTAAAGGCGTGTGGGTGGAGATTAAGAAAGGATTAAAGTAGTCCGCCTTCCCTCAAAAATGTGCTTTTGCTTATTATTACTCCAGTTGGATGTTTGATGTTCTCCATGCAGAATGATATATGTGTAGTATTTTACACTAGAGGGCTGTTTTCACATGAATTTGCCGAAGCAGGAAAGTTTGTCTGTGTTCATGTTAAGTCTGAGTTTAAGACATGTGCTTACAAGGATGATTAATGGCATCACAGCAAGTATGGAGCCAAATGCGATGCAGCATTTTAACTTACACATGTTACAGGATGTGTAAACTTGAAATTTCATTAACTGAGAACAAGACATCTTGTGTCTAGCATCCAACGTTCTGGGTTTTTCTATGTTGGAGAAAGAGGAGTCAAATGTGTCTTAAAACAACAGTCAGGAGTCCAAATGAATATTGAGGCATGTTTTACTTGCTGTAATCATTCCTCCTGTTCATACTGACCATTAGAAGATCTCTCCATAATGCACTTACAATGTAAGTAATGGGGAACAAAATCCACAGCCCTCCTTCTGAGCAAAAAGTTTATCTTAAGCTAATATCTAATTAGCTAACTAGCTAATATAGCATCAGCATCCAAATGAGTCAAATCAAGTAGATAGCTTTCAACATTACAGTCTTTTTAGTGCCAAAGTCCCTGATTACAGTGAGGAAAACCTCTTTCACTGCTCATACGGACACCTGACTGTTGTTTTCAGACACACTTGGAAAAAACCGCAATGTAGAATGTAGTACACGTGAAGAAGTTGTGATATGTAGCACAACAAGCTAGTGAACTGCATTCCCGTACACACTCAGTAGCCTTACACTGAACTACTCTCCAGAGACTGACATCATAATTGCTGTCATTAGTCTTTGGAGCCATTTCTAAACAAACTAATGTGACCAAACTCTTCATAATGAAGGAACGTGTCACTCAGTGCAGCGGTGTGACTCACTGATGTGGTTTTTTGGACAACAACAGAAATCTACGGCACAGAGGAATACACACGATACTTGTTAGTAGATCAATTCATTGTTGGTTTGACTCCGAACATGAGATTTGTAGGGCTGTAGACTGCTGGTCGATTAGTCGATTAGTTGGTCAATATGCTCTGTCTGACGAAATTCTCATTGGTCAAATAATCTGTGTTACTTTCATAAGGAGAAAAGTGCTACATCAGCAGCTTTCTGGGATTAATCCATTATTTCCTGTGGTGGGAGGAACAGACTAACAAATTACCCGTGAAAAGAACCGGGTGTGTTCAAAACACCCCCGTTGTTTTCACATTTTTGGACTCGCCCAAATTAACGAGACTTCTGGGTCTAACTGTTCTCAACGGTTACTGAGCGTTTACTAAACGTATTGAATCAGTGTTTCTCCTACAATTATATCAACGAGAACCCCCGCCAGGCCAAAAAACGTTTTTTAATGCCAGAATTAACACCAAATATCCACTCATTCAGAAATATTTAATGTTTGGGAGTCTGTGCAGTGCTGTTCAGGACATGAGTTAACCACTATGTCGTTACCTGGGAAACAAACAAGTCCGTTAAGTTATACATTATTGTGTAGTATGTTTGCGTAGCGAGTTGGACACAGAGAAAGTGACGGTGGATACGAGCGGAGCAGAGGAAAAGGTTAGCGGTAAGTTGTCAGTCTGGCAGTAAATGTACAGCACAGACTACAGTGTGTCAGTTAATAAATTCTAAAAAGTCACGTCTGTTGTTTCTCCAAGTGCTGGAAAAGTGAAGGGAGTTAGCTCCAAAGTTAGCAACGATGGGTTACAGAACAGAGAAATGTGTGGGTGCTGAGTTCACTGTGCTCTTTAATGGATTAGTCGAAGATTATGTACAATTTTAGTTGACCAAGATTTTCTTTGGTTGATTACAGCCCTAGAGATTTGTTGACAATAAGAAAAACAAAAATCTCCAAACTAATCATTTAATGTTCAGTGCTGTCTGCGTTTCTTACCTTGATGTCTTGGATGTTGACGCCCATCCTTTGTGACATGTTGTGGAAGCTCTTGAACTGGGAGTCATCCAGGACCATGTAGACCACCACCCCCTTGAGTGCCACGTTGATGATCTCCTTGAAAATGTCGACGTCAGTGAAGATGTCCATCGCTATGGCAATCATCTGAAGACGAAGGATTGAAAAACAGATTATAAAAAACAGATAACTAAAGAGTTAAATGTAGGACTTTTGAAGGCGCGTTATTGACAGGCAGAGCATATTATACAACAGTTTTACATGTTAAAGTGTAAATCAGTTGCATACCATCTAATGGCCACATAGAGCAGATCTAGAAGGTCTTTGCGTGCATATGCAAAACTAAAAAATGCAAGTTTAAACCTCTAAAACTAACTAAAAAAGCAAGTTGGTCATGTGGAACAGTCATTATGGGATGTTTTTACACTCTGTTTTTTTTTTTAGAAAGAGCCGACTCAACATTTCTAGCCTGATATTAATCTTTATGAGGAGAATGAGTAAGAGGACACATCGCAGCATGTTGTATCAGATAGACGCTCTGTAAATCAGAAGAGGAGCGGCGTTCCTAAGGAAAAAAGTTAAAAAAACACCACACACACACATGACTGAAATCATCAGTGAAATCAAAATGATACACGGTTTGTGTTGTGATGATAGTCAGATCAGGTTTTACCGGCTACAGTTGCATCACTGTTGCATTAGAGTACATATCAAGAAGCTCCACTGTGTCATTTTCAGATGGTGGATATCTGTGGCATGAAAGTCCATTTCCTGCACACTTAGATAAAGACACACACACACACACACCCTGCTCTGCTGTAATTTATGAATTATGAGTGTCAGCTCTTAAAACAGGGAGCTGAACATCAAGTACATTCAAGCCAAGACATGTCGGGTTGTTCGTATGAAACATGGCTGACATTCTGACCTTTTTCATGAAGAGCTTGCACGGCAGGAAAATGTATTTTTGTCTCAATGAGGCTGAACGTACAGTTTATTTAGACTGTTTGTTTGCATTTTTGAGTGTGAAGCACTCTCTGACCCTTTGTTATCTGTCGTCATAAACGCAGTCATGACTAATTATTTGCCTCAGGTGCTCAGTTTTTCCCTGCAAGTCAGTGTTCTGCCAGCTGTCTTGTTATTTTTCTACATGTTCTTGTCTAAATTAATGTTACCGCCCAGGTTTTTGTGACGGTTACAGCGGAACAACTGATGAATGATTTTATTGTATTACTACTGTTACACAACAAAAGCTTATTAATACTTAAATATTCTGTTTATTAACTTTACTGCTGGCTTTTAAGTGACATTTTGTCACATTTTGACAGTATTTTGTCTTGTTTAACGTTCAGACTCAGAGACAAACGTTTGGAAAAAAAAAAAATTTGGAAAGCTGTGGAAGGATTGCGCAACTCCGCCACCGTACATGTTGTTTTGTGCAAGTCCTCATTTCCTCCAGATCTCTATAACAAGTGCAAAGTTAGCAGATACACAGAGCTACAATGGCCACGTGTATGGGGAAATACATCAGGTTGGAATAAACCAGAGTTTCCCTATAAGTCTAATTGAGTCTCATTGTAAAAGTCTGTTGTTTGTATTATTCTCCTCTGGTTATTGTTTACTAGCTGCTACTAAAGGACAAACTGACCTGGTTTATTCTAGTCACTACATTTATTATGACAGCTTTGCATTGATGATAAATGACTCAGTACATTAACTTAGTAAATAATACTGTATGTACAATTTGGAGGTTTTGAATGTTTAAGTTTTAAGCTACTTTATACTTTGTTTTTGGCAAATACTGAGCATCCATATGGACAGCAGAGATCATGCTGCAGACTTTGAGATGTTATTGTAAAAATGTGTAACCACAGCCTTTACAGATAAATGTATACGAGCCTACAGGATGTCAGTTTTTCATATTCAAAGGAACCTTTTTGTTGCAGCCCTCAGTGTAATCCTCTTTTTGTTGTCGCCGTTATGGCCCAAGCAACTTGTTAAGCCCTGGTTGTATTTGCAAAAGAACTACAGTAGATCTTCTGTTATGTCTATTATGATTGATGTTTGCAGTAATGACAATAATGCTTTGTATATGGCTCATATATATTTAAAACTGTAGAGTCATAGTGATGTTTAAGGTCGGTATGTTCCAATTTATTATCATTCTTTTTCAGTAACACTTTATTTTAAGTCTCCTTATTCATATACATTTAATAAACACACTATAATGTAGTTATAAGCAGATATAAGGACATATTTGAGTGCTTATTAACGTCCAGTATTTGTCAATGCATATAATTTCTATTATAAATAGATATTTTATATTATTACAGTAATACAGGAGAGCATTATATCTGCTAACAACTAAAATATAGTCTGTTATAAACTATTATTTTAATGTTTATATACTTCCTATAAATCTTAAATAGGGTTTGAAGTAAATCTTTGTTTTTCTTTTATTGTTTTGTCTTTGTAAATTGAATGTATATAAAGGTATAAATACAGACAGGTGTCACTTTAATCTAAAATACTCACCAGTACTAATTAAATCATAGTTCATGTTGTGAAACTGCAACAACAGCAGCAGCAGACTGATGATGGGTATTACAAGTGCTTGTTTAGTAATTTATGCTTGTTTTTTTTTTTTAGAGAATTAAAGATAAGTTTCCTTCTGTAATAACCGACAACATCAAACCAGGTGACTCGTGTAGTCAGCTGACCGTGTGTTAGCGTGTACTGTGTGTGTGTGCAGAGAATTATGTAGAGTGATGCATGTTTTTTTTTCCCTGTGTGTGTGTGTGTGTGTGTGTAAAGTGACGCCTTTCATTGTTGAGTTTGTGCTTTTCAAAAACCGCTTTTGTCCTCGTTCTCTGTGCGCCAGCGTGCAGGGTTACACAGGTGCAACCAAAGCCACAAAGATGAATCCCAAACGCACCTGACAGATGAGGAGAGTCTGGCTTTGAATTCACTTTCATAGATTTTTTTTTTTTTTTTTTGTCCTCACCTGTCTCGCCTCCTGAATCTGTTTCCGAATCACTTCTTTGATGGTCGGCGTGTTTTGTCTCGGCGGGTGGAACAACAGGCTGATGCTCGTGTCCAGGCCGTCCAGCGTGACCTCTGGCCAGCCCAGGTCCAGATCCGGCACCTCCTCGTCAGACTCTAGCGGGAAGTAGGTGGAAGGGTAGATCTCTTCTGTGATCTGTCTCTCCGTGGTGTTCTCCTCCTCGACTGGTAACTCTGCATTTTCTAAAATGAAAGAGATCTCCTCCTCTGAAAGGAAGTGTCTTATCTGCTCGGCTCGGAGGAACTCGTCGTAGGCCTCTTTGCCTCCCCTCAGCAGGGCATAGATGGCCAGGCGGTAGCACTCTCTGTAGTGTGGCTGAACGTAAACCGGATTGTCTTCATGATTCAGCGACAGGTTGGACAGATTGGACTCCATTGATTACAGATCCCTCTCTATTTGCAACAGGCTTCTTCTTTACCTTCAAGTGTGACAAGTTAAAGGACCGTTAACAAGGCTGTGCAGACTAAAAACCTACATTTAATAATTGCAAAGCTCTTTGGGGAAGAAAAAGCAATTTATATTAGTAGTAGGTAGGTATGGGGCATGTGGTGTCTTCTATCCCTGAACATTATGACTGACATGAACTAAACATGCAATAACTGGGAAAAAAAGCAAGTTCTTACTTACTTCATGACCAGTGGAAGAAATATTCCTGTGCAGTCCGAGTCCAACACTGACCTGAAGCTTATTATTAAAAGAGCAAAGTGAAGCTCTGCAGTCAGTCTTGGTGTGTGTGTGTGTGTGTGTTGCCTCCTCCATGAACAAGCAGCACTAAGGGTGTGGATTGTCTATGTTGTACCTGCCCTTTAGCTCCACTGACAGCACACATACTGTAAGACGCCCCGCCCCGCTTCGGCTCACCTGGGTTTCAGGTGCAGGAGCAGGTTTGTCTGTCTATCCAGCTGCTACAAAAGTCCCCCCACCAGCCTGGTTACACTTTTTTTTTCTTCTTTTCTTAATTATTTACTTTGTTCATTGCTGCAGAAGGTAGGAATCATGTTACCTCCTCACCATCCCACTGACGAGCAGGGTGAGGCTGAGAGGAGGATTACTCACAAAGACAACAGAGAGAGAGTTTGATAAGTAAAGTTTATTTGCCATTACAAGCCATCACAAAGCATTGGAAGGGGGGGGGGGGGGGGGGGGGGGACATGTCACAGACAGACAGATAGTCCTCTCTTTTTTTTTTTTATTCACAGAGCTACTCACTAACAGAGAAAGCTACCTGGGAGAAAAGTAGGTTGTAATAAACGGAGGAAAACTTAACCATCTCAGAGGAAAAAAAAAAAAAAATCTGGTATTTGGTGTTAATTTCCCACCCAGGTACTGACAGCTCTGTACCTGCCGACTCCCAGGACGTCCAGTTTAAAGAATAACACTGGTTTATTACCACTTTGGTCTTATTTCTGTAGTTCTGGATAAGATAATATTGCACTCACAGGTTTACTTGCTAAAATCTGAGAACATGGTAACATCACAACAATGAAGTCAGACAGAGAAAGAAACATGACAGACAGGTTGTTACCAAACTGAAAGTACTCGCTGCAGTCACTTTGTAAACTGTGGTGGTAATGATTTTACCAGATTTTTTGTGTTTGTTTTCTCTCCCAAAATAAGTTTATCAAGACTGGGAGGACCGCTCAAATCCTTCTCGCCCCCCATCTGACTTCTTTTTAAGAGATGCTGCTCCCCAGAAAGTCAGCATTGAACTAGAAACGATGGCCAAAACTAAATAAATAAGACCCAAGTTGTAATAAACACCACAAAAAAATGGATACAAGCATTCCACTAATATTGCAGAGTGGAAGGTGCAGCTTTTTTAATAACACTGAACATTAATATCTACCCGGCCTTTTATTTTTCTTATTTTTTTCCCACCTGTGTCATCAGCACAGTGACCAGTTGAAGGACATCTACTGTGTGTTAGTAGCCACTATAAAAGTCCCTCCTGTGTAGTTTTTGTCCTACATATATCCTGTAACTAGTTCTATGGACTGGTTTAGCAACCTGTTTTTTTACTAAGTGGTAGTCCAGAGTACGCAGCAATTCAGAAAATGGGACTTTAAAAGTGATTACATCAAAAAAAATAAACCTTAAAGTAACAACGTGGTTTCACACTCATGCTATAAATCAGCGTTGTTAGATCAGCAGACGTTTTCCCCTTCAGACATCACCACCGTTTACTTCCTCGGTGGGGTGGGAGACTTCATGAATCTGGGCGGGGTGGGCGACTTGACGCTGCGAGTCGGGGTTGGAGACTTGGGGGTCGGAGTATGAGACTTAGGGGTGGGAGTTGGAGACTTGGGGGTTGGGGTATGAGACTTAGGGGTAGGGGTTGGGGATTTAGGGATGGGGGTGGAGGCTGGAGTTGGGCTCTTCATGGATGGCGCAGGGGTGTGGGCCTTAGGGGTGGGGGTGGGCGTCTTGGAGTGGGGAGCGGGGGACTTGGGTGGCACAGGCGTGACCACAGGTGTGGCGGTTTTGGGATGGTGTCCCGTTTTGGGCTCGGGGATCTGCTCGCCGTGCTTGTAGACGCTGACGGTGATCTCGACGAACTCACCGCCGTACTTGTTCCGTACGTTGATGCTGTACTTGCCGGAGTCGTCGGGAGTGACTTTGTTGATGACGAGACTGGCGTACTTGCCGCCGTCGAAGGCGATCTTGGTGTGGTCGCTGGAGGCGACCTCCTGCTCGTTCTTGAACCAGGTGACCTCGGGAGTCGGCTCACCCCACACGGTGCAGGTCAGGCTCAGGGACTGGAGAAGGTCAAGAGTCAAACTTAAGTCAATATTTATTCAGAGAGAGCGAATTTAAACATGGTGGGTTTGTCAAAGAACAGCAACAAAACCAATTAAAGGCTAAAAAAAACCACTAACAGTATCTAGACTACTAAATATATAGTTTGGGTTGTATTTACTAAGGTTTTGAGATCTCCTTTGCTGAGAGTTCAGCCAACATCCTGACTCAATCAAAGTCAAATCATTGAAAAAGTTTGAAGTATATGCTACCTTCTGGAAACAGTCTACAACCATGCTAGTGTCTGTGTGAGGCTAAATGCAAATATCACCTTGCTAACATGCTCCCAATGGCAATGCTAACATGCTGAACTTTAGCAGCTATCATTTTTATCATGTGCACAACATAGTTTAGCATGTTTGCACGCTAACTTTCGCTAATTAGCACTGAACATGAAGTACAACGTAGGCTAAAAACCCTGGAACATAAAACTGAAACTATCTGTAGAGCATCACACCATCAGGTTTATGTAGGAAAATCTATATTTGTGTAATTTACATGATTGACAGTAAAACAAAAAAGTCCAATGAGAGGCTTGTGACTGAAAAATGATCTCTTTATGAATCATATCAGAATCCGCCATCATCCGCTCTCACTTTTTTACCACTTTTTTTATGTTTTTCACCAAAATAAGAGCATGTGGCAGCCCATAGATGTTGTTTTGACATTTTGTTCGAGCACTTGCTTCGTAGGAATGCTGTCAGGGCACTAAAAGCTCTGACCTTTGACTTCCTTACTGCGTGGCTGTTTGTACTGATGTAAACAAAATACCTGAAACGAATCTGTAAAAAATGTCGTTTTACATGTTATCAGCATTGTGCTTTGAGAAAGTCTCACCTTCTCTTCCATAATAGTGACCACATCAGGCAGGCCGCCAACCACTCTGCCACGGTCTGAGGAGAGACAAAAGGATTGTTTAGACCAACTTCAGTGGACACACATCAGTTTGCATTCATACATTTGTCTAAAAAACACATTCTGTAACAAGTTCACAAGCAGAAAGACAAGAAAAACTATGTTAAAAACACTTTGAACTTTCAAAACTCGACAGTCATTCACACTTTAAAGGAAGTAAGCTTGTCTGAAAACGTTCAAAGAGCTGTTGAGGTCGCTTGAGGGGTCTTTAAAGACGTCACCACAATGTGATTCCACATTATCCCTCGACTTATACGTAACATTTAAAAAAAAACAACCTAAATAGGTCAATGTCTGAAGGAATAATCTCTCCTTAACAGCGTGGATAGAATAAATGACGATATACTCACTCTTCTCGGCAAATGCAGCTGCCCTAAAGGAGAAGAGAGAAGGTTGAGATGATTAAAATCTTTTAAATACAATATACAGATTCATTCAGGTACTTTATTTAATGCTGTCTAATAACTTACTTAAGTCTTAGGTACTCCTCGTAGGCATCGGTGTATGCTGTAAAAAGAAAAACAGTCTCATTAACACACTTGTTTTATGGTTTTCTTGGTCTCCCTGAAGAGTAAATATGTTGTTTGTAGTCTATTTTTTTTTTATTAATTATATGATGGTAAACTTGACTTGATGCCAACTGATACCAGGCCATCTGCCAGAAATTTGGGAGTAATCCCTGATTCAGATCTGACCTTTGAAAACCAGTTTACTAAAGTTTTTCAGTCTTTGTTTTTTGTCTGTTGAGGAGAAGCATCTTTAAAATCAAACCATTTCTGGGGACATCGTGCTTTTCTCTGTGTGGTTTCTTCCCCCCCGTGTTTTTCTCTATCCAGGTGCTTTCAGCTAATTGGTTTCCATCCATGCGTGTCAATCATACAACTCGTTTTGAATCAACCAATCAGAGCTGGAGCTCCTTTCTCGGCCCTTTGCCTGTCTGTATGAGCTGTTGCTTCACTGTCAGATAAACTTGTTATGAAGCAAATGTGTTGGGAGGTTGAGGACGGGAGATACGATCGGGTACCAACATTTTCAGTCACGTAGTTAAACATTGTCAGACACACTGGGTTTATTGGTTGGTGCACCCATCGTAATGGTTTTGGTGAAGTCATCTTTGTAGATAAGTAAGTTTTGTTTTCATAGTTATTAGTAAGGCCTGGTTTTGTTTTATTGACTTTTCTGTCACTTTGTCCTGTCCTCCCTGACATTTTGAGAACTTTCTGTGTAGTTTTAAATATGTTAAATAGCTAAAAACAAATTTTAAGCTCATCTACTTGCTTGTTGCGTCACTGCTGCCGTTTCCCCCGGTTCCCCTAAAAGGGAGGCGTAACAACTTCTGTCTACTTCTGACCCTGAGTAAATTATTCATGCCTTCATTTCACCCTGTCTGGATATCACTAACTATCCAATGTTTATACCACAATCAATATATAAGCACTAAATCACCTACAATTAGTCCGATATACAAAACCACAAGAGGGATCTTAGCAATCAATCTTAGCTTCCCTTCATCGGCTTCCCACTGCATCCAGCATGCAGTTCAGAGTTCTTCTAATCACAGAGGTTAAAATGGATTAGCTTCGAGCTACAACTGTGACACGCTAAAACACATGTGTACGGGCGTACGCTATTCAAGAACATAAGTCCAGACTTGCAACCAAACATTTGCTGCCATTGCACTTAAACTGTGGAATGCATCACCGTTTATAATCCACTCGACTACATCTGTATTTTCTTATAAACGTTACATAAAAATGCACCTTTTTAAGTACAATTTATTATCTCCTGGTGAATATTATATTATTTTAGTTAATATTTATTTGCTTTTACTTTTTACTGATTAATTTCATGACTGTCTTCTTCCTTTATTCAAGCCTTTTGTTACCGGATTAACAAAAATGCTACACAAATAAAGTTATTATTATCATTATTATGTGATGATTTACAGACTACACGTCATTTATTTCTGATGAGTAACTGTTTGGCACAGAAGACAAAGTTCTTTGTGATGTAAAAAGACAAATATTTCACCACGGCAACAGAGTTTTTAGTGTCTTAAGAGTCCATCTCAAGGTCAAGAAAATAAAAATAAATAACTCAGGAAACAATAAAAACAAATCCAGAAGAATCAGAGTCATAAAATAAGAAAAACAGTCAACAAAAAAATAGATATTGTCATTGTTTGTTGATATAAATAAAGTGTGTTTGTTCTGCGTCTATCTTTTACCTTGTCCAGAGAGGTCAAAGGTCCTGGTGTATGTCTCCACGCCGTCGGAGATCTCAATGGTGTAGTGACCCTTCTCCTTGTCGGACGGGTCGCAGATCTGCATCCAGGCCATCTCCGCGGTGCCGCCGATCCTCATCTTCTCGGAGGAGGCGATCTTACTGTCCCTGCAGGGTGAAACATGGCAGGCCGCAGGATTCAGTTTCAACTCATACTGATAATATACTGAAATGCGTCCGCTACAGCAGCCGCATAAGGACGTGTTTAAATTCAACAATGCCGCAACTGATGAAAAATATAAGTACAGTCATTAGTAAAAGTTTATTTGAATCTTAAATGAGCTTTCAGTGGTCAAATAAAGTGTTTATCTTCCAAAGTTGATGTCTTTTGATTATAAATTTCCTCCTTTTCCAGCAGCAATGTAAGGAAATTAACAAAAAGAAGGAAATTTAAACCAAAAAAGCCTTGTATACTTCAAACTTGATGCAAACTTTTGAACACATTTATGCTCAAAATGAGAACTGTGGATTTTGCCGCCATATCACTTCCATTGAAACCGCGTTATGAAGTGATCTTTAACCAGTCAGCATACACAGGAGGGATAATTACAGTGAGAAATAACAGTTTTTAATCTTAAACTTGAGCATCTGACTGATGTTTTGAGGCGGACTTGAAACATTGTGAAGCCGTCCTTTAAGACATTCAGGCCAAAAACATTTACAGTAATGTGTTTTAACAGTTTTTACTTGAACTTAGGTGTTTTGCCTTTTGACAGCTGACAGAAAACAGCTGCTGTAACGTCACCAATTCGGCCAGAACAGCAACAGTGACATATGTATGACTGAAGTGTTTGGCTCTTTCAGCTGATTCAGTGATGATAAACTTTGAACTTTGGACACTGGAAGTCTGAGATAATACAGTACGTACAGCATCACAGAGCTGCACTGTGGTTAACTGTCATAACTAATGGAGTAGAAGTGGATTACGTTTTACTCTACTTTTGGTTGTACATGTGTCAGGTGACTACAATACAATCACCCTTTAAAAGAGCTTTGAAACAGAAGCCAAGTCTCCAAACAAAAATATCTGATATTGCTCATGTAGATCTGAAAATCATTTTTAATCCTCGCCCTCGACTGACTGAAAGCGTTTCTCTGATGAACTGATCGAGCACTCGTCCCTGGTTGCAAAAATCAGCAAGCTCAGATACGGAGATGCTGATAAGAGGCGCCACTTTCTCCTGATAAGAGGTCAAATCTCCGGCAACACCTGCAGTACAAAGAACGACCTCATTATGAGGCCGACGTTTTTCAGCTGGTCGGTAAAAACATGTTAAAGTTCAGCGGTTCAGCTTGTGGCCTTCATCATCATCATCATCATCAGCAGCAGCATTCAGATGTCTCATAATAAAGTTGTTCTTTACACTACAAATGTTGCTGGAGTTTTATCTCTTCAGACTCGCTGCGCTCTCCGTGCACCTCGGAGGTGGATTAAGCTACCACTTTCTGATAAGCCACCTTTTATAAGGGATTATAAAGAGAATTAATGGCTTCATCAATAAATCATTTACTAATTCTCTGCAGTCGAATCGGAATAATAACTTTTAGGTTGCCAGGTTGTGGAAAATCCTCCTCTAGCATCAAATTTTCTTTGTTTTTTTAACGCTTAACTTCATCAGGAAGACCCTCCAATGGGCGGTTTGACCACTTACCTTGTAGAAAAGAGCTGCAGGCATCTGGATTGAAATAATCTTTTACAACTTTTACAGCTGCAGACTTGATTGATAACTATAAGAACCATTTATTAAAGGAGACGTAACATGTTTTCTGGGATTTATATACCATATACATCTATAACGTTGGATGTTAAATATGATGTAAAAATGATCCCTGAAAGTCAAACTCCAGGGCTTCAACCAGCTCTGAACGCTTTGTTTGGAAGGTTTACGTCTGCTTCCTCCTTCACGTCAGAATGATCGTACATGCCCACAAACAGACTGTTCAATAATCATTGTTTCACGCGTATATTTCAGATCGGATTTTGACTGGAACATGTACAGCTGCATCGGGGAAGTTGACATTTCAGGTAAAGAATAAGAAAAAGAAGTGAAATCCTGCTTGTTTGTTCACCTTAAAGTGACGGAGCTTAAGTGTTTCAGACAGAGGCTGAACTGAGGAGCTGCAGTAGAAGATAAATAAGGAGATTTTTGAACAGTAAATCATATAAAGACATAATATAGAGCTGGAAATGAGCACAATGTCCCCACAAGTGTTTCATTATCATTTATAACTGACAAATTTTTGCTGATGTCTTATTAGAAATCGACAAACTTGACTAACTATTAAAGACCCATTAAAAATGACTTACACCTGCAGACATGTGGATATTAGAAGGTGAACTGGGACCGTTTATTAATGTCACTGGAGGGTCTTCCTGATGAGAAAGAGCTAAAGTCACAAAGTAAGTTTGATGCTGGAGGAGGATTTTCCACAACCTGGCAACCCAAAAAATCATTTTATGGCTTATAAGTGATTTATTGACCATGATTAAAGCCATTAATTGAGGCTTATAAACCCTTTATAAAGGGAATCGGGGGATACTGGTGCCTGGCAACCGTTAGAGAGTTATGACTGGCTGGTTTGCAGAAGAGCTGCAAACCAATATTTGAATCCGGTATAGTTAATAAAGCATTTAAACTGTACTTGTGTTTCCAGACGGTCTTCATCTCCTCGGTGTAGTAGTTCATGTAGCACTGCAGCCTGATGCCCTCTGGAGTACACTGCAGCACCAGCTCAGAGGCAGACTTACCTGACGTAAACAAAACACACAGAAACAAGCAGCTCAGAATAAAGATGCTTTTACAGTTTGACTCAAAAAAACATGTCTGTGCAATCAGTAAAGGCCACAGGCATCCAGATATTATACATTATACAGTATACTTATGTTGCCAGAGCACTATTTGTGCACTTTTTTCATCTTTTTTCAGTGTTAAAAAGTGCTCAGCTTGGATTATTTCTGTACATGTGTTGCTTCTTTTTTCCTTTCTATAGCATTTTTTTTTGGCCAGCTCTCACATCCTTAGGTGCACCGTCACACCTCTTCACAAAATGACCTTTCAAACACGTAACCGAAGAGCACCTTAAGTCATTGTTTAAAGGTTAAATTTGTTTTCTGTTTTACATTCTTTGTGCGTAGAGGCAGTCACACCTCCGGGCTAAGTCATGATACAGCTGCGTGCAGCGGCAGCAGCACAGAGGTAATACTGGATCCGCCGCGGTACCTGACTGAGGAAAAAAACTTGCCGGCACATGTCGTGTTTAATCACACACACACACACACACAGGGCGGTTCATACCGGAGCATTTTTCATTAACAAATCAGTCGAACACAATCGTTTCCATCCTATCAGAAGTCTGAGATGATGCAGCTGATCAAACCTACCAGCGATGTGGGCGATGGCGTTGATGATGTCGTCGAACACTGCGAATCAAAAAGAGACAAAGTGTTAAATATAAAATACTGTATAACATGCTTACTGTAGGAATAATAAGCGTCACATTAACTATGTCTGGACAATGAGCGTGCACCTTGGCCTGAAATGTCAATCACAGACGTGTCCTTTCCTCTGTCGTCACTGAGTACGGCCTTGTAGATACCGTGATCTTTCCTGGAGAACTGAGAGAAAAAACAAAGGTTATTAACTCTGTGATTTTACGACAAGCACAATAACTGGATGATTAATATAAACATATAAGATACATGTGGGATGGGGATAGCGCAGGCTCCAGACATGACGTTGGGAGGAGTTTCTGGAACGATCTCTTCGTCCTCTTTGTACCAGTGGAAACTTGTCTCCTTCTTAACATTAGCGACCTGTCATACAAACAGCACGCAGGAGGATTAGATTAATTTGCAGGGTGTGAAAGAAAGAAACGAGATACAACAAAAAAAAAGAAAAAGGTGGAAAAAGTGAGAGCGAGATCATTTTTTACCTTGCATTCGAGCATAACGGTGCAATCCTCGGTGACGGTGAAATACAGATACTTAGAGAAGTGAGGACCTAAAAGGACAATAAAGAGGTTTCAGGTAAAATTAGGATATTTGTTCAAGTAACATAAAGAGCTACTTTGAAGGCAGTAAAAGCTAGAAAGTGTCCAAGAACACATATCTCTGCCGAGGCTGCAAAATCCTCTAAATTTGTCATTTTGATCATAAATATATTTAGATATTTTTGCATTTGAATCTCACAGAGACAGACAACAGTCAAAATGTTAAAAACTCTAATATCTTAAAATATCACACAAGTGAATAAACCAATTATTTTATGGACAACGGCTTAATTTTCATGTTTTAGCTTTTTTAAATACATATATATATACTGCTAACTATCAAAAACAATTATTTATAATTAAGTCTGATTAATAGTGGTGTTTTGTAACTAAGTGCTTTTATTTTGGCGAGTGAGCTTTAGCACATAATGACAGTTGAGCCTCGGTGAAAGGTCGTCCTCTCGGCGTACCTTGCTTCCTGATGTGCTCTTTCCTCTGAAACTCGGCCTCCTTCAGAGCGGCTTTGAACACTGAAAGACAAAAACATGTGTTTAACGTTCAGTGTTTACTGTTACAGGACGTTCTTCCTGTCTGTCAAATCATTTAAAGACCGCAACTAAAATAAGTGATTTTTTATTGTTTGGACTTAACTGAAAAATCACAATCATACCTTTAAACCTCCAGAGTTTGTAAAGCGTTTAGTTTCTTTCCCTCCAGATTTGTATCATTCTCAGGATTAAGCATTTACACATGACACAATCTTATATAAATGTATGTATATTTACTCCCTGTAGAGTTTGTGACCATCTACAGGCGGCTGTAATGCCCAAAGAAACACAGCGATGTGCCAGTAAAGGCAGCTAAGAAGAAGACTGCAAGCTAGTAAACAAACTTTTCTTCTTTTAAGAAGAAGGAAATGCTTTCAGTGTGTTTCTTAAACCACAAGGATTCACACACTGCTTCTCGGAGAGTAACTATAAAGGTAAACATGTCCTTTGTTTGTCTACAAGAAAACCCCACAAGGCAACTTTCAGTAAAACTTCAAGCACATATTTCAGGTGAAGAAGATCTCATTGCGCTTTAAGATAGAGATTATATATTTCATTTGAAAGAAGTCGTAAATTATTTTGATCTTCTTCTATTTTCTTGATCACAAAAGATTAAACTGAAATTAAAAAGGTCAAAACACATAAACATGAACTATTCCTAATAAATCTGCAATTCTTGTATCACAGCCGTCCCACTTTTGTGTCACCATGACAGTCATGAGAGGCGAGAAGAAAGCCTCACCATCTCCGACCAGGACCAGGGAGGTCTGGGCCTTGGCCTTGCCGTCGTGGATCTGGACGGTGTAGGTGCCCTCGTTGGCTCTGGTGAAAAGATCCACAGTCATCTCGATGATTCCTGTGTTCACATCGTGGCTGATCTTGTGGCCCTGAGATGGAAAAAACAGGAAAATATTTATTTGTTTTGTATGTATACTGTACATAAACCTGATTTTAAAATGGAGAGTCCACAGAAAAGGAGATTAAATTCCCCAAAAACCTTTATTTAACGAGGAGAAACCAGTCGAGAGCACAAAAATCGAAGCATCAAAGTACAAATGTTAAGTCTCCCTCCACTCAAAAGTAAGTTTTTCTTGTTGTTTCATTGTGCAGAATGATGAATGTGCAGAGTTTTGTTTGTTTTTCACCTGCTGAATATGAAAAGTCTCTCTTGAAAACCAGATTTCAAGAGGTGGGTTTTACAGATATGATTTGTCAGTTTTGTTTTAAAGTCAGTCCTGGTTCAGCATCCAACTTAAAGAAGAATGGACTTTACAGTGAAGCAGGAGACATTTTGCTGGACTTTCTAATGATGGAGAAGGAGAAGACACCATTTAAAGGGTTTTAACACGGTAATTATATTTTATTTGGAGGAAATAACATATCAGACACATATTATTGTATTTTTACGTCTTAATAAATGTCTTTAAAAAACATTTATTAAAGTGGCAAAATGATAAAAACAGGACCGATGTGTATCGACTCGTCTTCCTCAGAGTACATTAATAATTTACATTTAGTGGATTTCTAGAAAATGAGGTCAGTGTTGTGTAAACTGAAAACAGGCTCCGTGTTTGCTTTACATTTTAATCTTTGGTTTTCATCTTTACTTTTACCCATCCGTCAAAAAACCTGTTAAATTAGCAGCGCTGCAGAGAGTTTAATTCAAGAGACTTTCTGATTAAAACCAATAAAACAAAAAACAGTCAGCAAAGTTAAACATTAAAATGATGAGTCATGTGATCATTTTACCTGAAGCATTGTATTTGAAGACTAAAAGCTGACTGGCATACTCTTCTACAGGAATGATTCAGCTGTGTTTGTTTGGGTTCCTTGACAACAAGGTGACATTGTCATCAGACGACTGAAACCTGACGTGCTGCGTTTCCTGTCCTCCAGCCTCGGAGGGCAGGAAACGCAGCACGTCGTTGCCTCAAGGTGCAAAGTTTTGTGCCGTAGCTTTGGGGATAAGTGGTGCAAAACTCTCATATGATTACATTTAAATTTTGAAACTTAGTCAAGCGTTACCTCGCCGCTGGTGACCTCCTTGTCGTTGACGATGAACCTGTAGGACACGTCCGGGGACAGTTTGATGGCTTGCAGCCAGAAACGCACGTGACCCTTCTCCAAAATCTCGTAGTTCAGAGGATGTTTCAGAGGAATAACTGCACAGAAACACACACAAAAAAACAAGAAAGACACAAATATTAGATTTTTGATGAAACAGCGATACAACAAGTCTGCTGCAGATCCAGAAGACTCACCTGGATGTCTGATGGCATGGCTGAGCTCCAGCATGGTGTTCAGGGCTGCAGAACAGAGTCAAGAGAACCAACATGAGCTGAAAAACCCCACAACAATAAAGCCTCAGAAGCTAGTTGTTTACTAGATATAATAACGTACCGTCCTCTTCCAGAGTGTGGCTGGCAGAGACTCCATCCGTGTCAGTGACGACCACAGAGTATCTGCCCAGATCGTCTTTATCAGGGTTGGTGAAAGTCATTCTGGAGCTGAGAGACAAACAAACACATACGAGTTTACGAATAGCTGAAACTACAAACACCAAATTCAGGCAGTTAAGAGAGTTTGTTTAAGCCATTTTGGAACAATTGTACGAGCAAACCTCACAGAAAAAAGTCTTTTAAAAGTACGAAAAATGAAATATTCTTGCATGATTCTTGAGTGAAATCAAGTTAACGTTGAGTTCTGCCCGAAGCCTTTGTGATGTGTCGAAAAGATAACGGTGAGCTTACGTTCTGCCGTCCTTTGACACGGCGACCCTGGGGCAGTCGCCGATGGGTTTGTAGTTCTTCGACCACACAAACTTGGAGGTCTCGCAGATCTCGCAGGCCTCGAGAGACAGGTAGATGTCTCCGGTCTCCTCGTCTACGCCAGCCACGATCTCCTTGGTGCCTGTAAACACGGATATCGGCTCAAAATTTGATCCGCGTCCATTAAGATTGAGCTGAGAGATAATCTCTGTATTCCTTTGCACCTTATAAGGTGAACAGTTTAAGATTTTCATCATTGTTCACCAAGTTGTGGTATAAAAAAAAAGAACTGTACACATAGACCTGCAATTTCAGTGACAAACACTAAAATTGAAAGTCTTTACGCTTCTTTTCAAGTACTACAATTTGGTGTTTTATTGGCTTTCTTAAAATAAATAAATATAAATCCTCTGAACACATTAAAGCCTTAAATAGACTCTTTGTGAAGGTTAAGGGCAGGTTTTTTAATTTCATTATTCTAATGACATACAGTACCAGCCAAAAGTTTGGACACACTTTCTCATTGAAGTGAATGGGAAGGTGTGTCTGTATGTTTTTGTTTGTCTACACCTTTTAACCCAATCACTGCCGATTTTCAGTCAGAGAGTGTGTTTTTGGAGGCTCAGATGATTTTAACGTCCAAACATTCAAAGTCAAAGTTGCTGAACTGTTAGCAGGTGTTTTGTTAACATACAGATGTGTGGAGCAGAGTGAGTCCAGCACATGTGGCAGTAGATGTTAAGTAGTTGTTACCTGGAAGAGGTTTGGCACAGACGGGCTCGGACAGCTGAGAAGCTTTCCCGGTACCGTGGTCATTCACTGCATGGACTCTGAACACGTAGGATTCACCTTCCACCAGATCGTGCACCTGCAGGAAACCACGGAAACATCCTCACATGTATATATTGTGACAGGGATTGTGGGAGGAGGTTTTGGGGAACAGTTTAAGTATCGTATTCAGTCGGATGGGCGGTTTCTCACGTGCAGGTAGCGGTGGTGCACAGCTTCGTGATTTAGGGCGACAAAGTCTTTTGAGCCCTTTTTGGCCATTTCCACCATGTAGCCGGTGATCGCACTTGTTCCGGTGTAGACTGGAGCCTTCCAAAGGAGGACCAGGGAGTGACTTCTGACCTCACTGAAGCTCAGGTCATAAGGAGGACCTGTTGGTGATAAAATAAACAAAAAAAAACATGAGTGGGAGCAAATAAAGGAGACTCACAGTGCTGTTTGGAGTCTGATTGTATGATGTAATCAGTGATATGAAAGTTTAATTTAATCGTCCATTAAAGAAACAATTAAAGAGATTAAAGAGACAATTATGTTACATAATAGACATAAAAACATATTATTCTTTATCTTATCAATAAAGTATGACAGGTGAATTATTGTGAGTACCATCCTCCAACATTCAGTAGATCAGTATTGTCCCTGAGGAGGTTATAGTTCATCCATGATCGATCGATCGAGATCAATTACACTGACAACCATGTGCATATACAGCTCTATTACAGCATCTTCTACAGGACAGTTGAACAAACTTAATTAATGCAGGTTTTAGAGCTTTAATAATTTGCTATTCTTTGGAAAATGTGGTAATTTACTCTTTTGGGAACCCCCCAAAAGGTCTAGTGACACATTTATTGACTCTCAGTAAAACCAGGACTTGAAACCCTGACGGTTCTCTTACCAGGTTCTTGCATGTGCCAAGCTTCACATTTCATCGGGGCGCTGGGAGTAGAGGCAAGGCCCACACCGGCGATATTAGCGGCCTGGACCTTAAACTCGTAGAAGGTTCCCTCCGTCAAATGTTCAATCTGAAGACACAAAGAAAGTGGAACATAAACTGTGTGCTGGACGACTGTGACGACTTTTTGTTTCTGCAGGTTTAGTTTAAACTCATAGATGACATTATATATATTACATTTCCTGATCCCACTCACAGTGCAGATCCTCTCGTGGATGGCCGATTCGTTGACCTCCTTCCAGGTGTGAGTGTCGGCGTGACGCCTGCTGACGTAGTAAGCGTTGATCTTGGAGCCGCCGCAGTGTTTGGGACTCTTCCAGGCGATAGTCATGGAGGAGCCGTCGCAGCTCAGCATGGTGATGCCGAAAGGAGCGCTGGGAGTCGCTGAATCACAGAGTTTCATGTTTTACAACACATTTACTTTTGGATTTTAGACACTCACCCTTTTACAGCGCTGCGGAATAACTCTGTGTTGGATGATTTGAGTAACTGTGAACTGCAGAAGCACTTCATGCATTTGTGTTTTAAAACTATATATATATTTATGTCATACCACGTCACTACAGTGTGCTAAGTGGTGAATAACTGTAGTTTTATTGGTACTAATGTGATCTTTCTGGATCCAATCAGTGCATTTTTTGTTATTATTGTGTACAGTGATATTTAAAATATGCAGTCCTGTGATTACAAAACCAAATGCAAAGTGAGAGTGCGAAGTACGAACAGTGTGTAAGTAAAGTGGGAGAAAAAAAAAACCCTCATCTCCTTCTGATTTAATACATACCATATTGAAACCCCCCACCTAGACAGAACAATGAGCCATAAAAAAAACATCAAATGGAAGAAAAATTATGTCTCAGAAACTGCTAAGTTCAAGATTTACACATCAGCTTTTGTTCTTGACTCTTACATAGACCCGTTTTTACATTTGAGAGCAGTAAAAACACCTTTTACACCTCTCTATTAGAGCCAGGTCTCCCGCAGCGACCCAGAACATAGAAAAATGGAAATATTTCAACTTGCAGCTGATACACATTTTTGTACAAACAGAGTGTTCCAGGTTAAATTTGACCCGTGTTTATTCAAAACGACACTCTCTCTGCTCTCTGAAAGCTTCATTAAGGATTAATCTTCCATTTATTAATGATTGATGAGGCATTTATGAATGAAAAATAGATTTGTGGTTCAGAAATGTGGTATAGACTCATTGTGAGGGGATACTGTGAAGGGTCAGAATATGAACCTCCTCTGACATTTTCAGTTGTCATTTTTGAAGCACTACATAATAAAACGTAGAAACTTAGTGTGTTTGTCATGAATGCGGTGTCGCTCTTACCGAGGGCGGGCTCGGCAGCGATGGGAGAGGACTCCTGAGACTCGTCGCTGAGGCCGTACACGTTGACAGCTTGGACGCGGAACACGTAGCTCTCTCCTGGGATCAGGCCATGGACCACAAACCTGAGACACACACACACAGTTTTTATTTAAAATCAATAAAACAAACAGTTACTAGAGTAAAATGTGGTGCTATAAAGTAATTTTTTCCTTCTTTAACATGTTTGGTGCCTAATACTGCTGCTCAGAAGTAAGACATTTAGTTTCCGTCCATTTTAAGATTCATTTTAAAATCATTTTATTTGCTTTTAAAGCCTTGAATGGCCTCGCCCCACCTTACTTCCCTGAGCTGCTGCACCCCTACACTCCCAGCCGCTCTCTCAGGTCAGCTGACCAGCTGCTCCTGACAGTACCTAAAGCTCGGCTTAAGCTCAGAGGTGAAGGAGCGTTTGCTGTCGCAGCTCCAAAACTGTGGAACGGACTTATGCTGCACATTAGACAGGCCTCTCTTCTTCAAACCCACCTCTTCTCTCTGGCCTTTGACACCATGTAGTGTGTTGCATCCTGTGTGAGCACTGCACTTTACCTTTTTTATTTTATTTTATTTTATCTTATTTACTTGCTTTTATCGTCTTGCTGTGCAGCACTTTGGAAACCTTGTGTTTGTTAAAATTGTGCCATATAAATAAAGTGGATTCTTTCATCTTGTGCTTGTATATTCTCATTTGAATTACAATTAAATATTATTAAATGACATTATTAATTGTTATTATTTTGGAACACCATATAAATTTGGTGCTGAGGTGATAGGTGGTGGATCATTACTGGTCCTGAATCCTGCTGGTCAGCAGATATCGTAAAAGCTCTTTAACGTTCATGAGTGCTGGCTTGAGAGTTTTGTTTTAAAATTAATGATAAAGTTCGTATTATAACATTAGTTTGCACCAAAACTCCTCTACAGAAATTGCTTACACAACAATTTTATTTGTATTAATTAAATTCTATGCTGTTAATTTGTCAAACTGAGGTGAAAACAAGACAAAAACTTGGTCACACATAATATAATTCACAATAAACCACAATAAGAACAGAGAACAGCCACAAATCACTTCCTAATATTATTATAGTGAGATTCAAAGTCACTGTACAAACATTAAAAACACAGAAAAAATCCTGTTATGTATGCTAGAATGATATTAAAGTGATTAAAAAAACAAGCTATAAATCTTACATATGGTGTTTTTAATCTTCAATTAAACACTTTTCTGCTCTTCAGATCACAGCAGCTCCGTCGCGAACACTCACCTGGTGTGTTTGAAGGGTTTGTTGTTGCACGGGAACCAATCCTTTGATCCGACGACGCGGCCGTCGATGTAGTATCCCACCAGGTGATTGGGATGTTTGGGAGATTCCCACTGCACAAACACAGACGACTTTGTGTTCCTGGTGGCGATGACCTGGCCGGGAGCGGAGGGGACGCCTGGTCACCGAGGAGAAAGAAAACACGATTAATTACTAATTAATGATTCTTAATTACTAATAATTACAATAATCGGTAGATCTTTATCACTCAGTTAATGTGTTTAAAAATGGATCAACATTTAACATCTAGTAAAGGGATCCAGACACATATAGTAGATAGTAACAGAAACATATAGTTAAACATATTAAACTATGAAAAACATATTAAAAAATATTATTATCTGTTTATAGTGTGCAAAATCTTTTAATACGCGTTAATGTAACATTACTTTAACTGTAACTGCTGTTTATAAATAGTAGATTCCTCATTTTGAACAGACTGTAAACTTATAATTTACATTAAATTGTCAGACATCATCAAATAAAAAGATAATTCATGCAAAATATGCAGAGATATAATATAATTTTATCCAATAGATATGAAGAGAACAGGCTCTGCATCAGATGAAAATCATAAGATTTATCAAACCGACTTTAGCAAACACTTCCTCGAAGCAACAAACCAATCCTGATCCATTCATCTGTAAATATTCCTGCAGGTCTGATCTGTGCATTTTCTGATCCGCAGGTCGTGAAATCATCGCCACCGCTGCCAGTTTTATTGTGAAACATGCGATACTTAAAAGGTTTGTGGTGATTTAATGAAATGTTAGCTGTCATCTTAAAACAATCCTAATGTGCACAAATGAACTTTTTAAGATCTCTGTATGGAGAAAAGGACTGATACCACTTTTAACATACATACGAGCACATCTGTATTGTTTTAAGATAGACTTGAAAGTGTGTGAACCTTTAAGTGAGCATACATAGATCTACACAAAACAGGAAGTTGAGGCAGAACGTGATGTCAGAGAGGACTTCCTGGTTGGATCTTTGTCAGGTCAAAATGTTTCAAATGTTCAAAGATCCAATTTGGAGTCTGTGTGCGTGCATCAAGAAGGAGACATCAGACATTTAAAATACAAGAAGCACCAGCTCGGTCAGATTTAATGAAGGAAGGACGTCTCAGGCTGGAGATATACTTGCTTTTTAACCACCTGTTCTTGTAGACAAGTGGTCATTTTAACCCAAACCATGATCTTTCCCTGAAGTGGTTTTTGTGCCTAAACCTAACCAGACCTTAACCACAGCGTTGTCACTGTTTCACAAATCCAGGGTACGACCTTCTTGTCTTTAAAGTTTTCCACCGTTGTTGTCGCTGCTGACGTTCCTACTGACCCCTGACCCTGTCATATCACCATACTGCCCCCCCCACACACACACTGCCCCTACTGTTCATTCATTTGTGACGACGTGCACAACCAACGCTCCAAACTGACGCAGCTATACGCGAGGTGGCCATCATGCACACGTATAAAAGCAAGTATATCTCCAGCCTTACAGAATTTTAATGATTCTAATGTGCTGCAATTTAAGTAAAAAGTTACTAAAAAAAACAAAAGAAAATCAAAGTTTCCCTGATCTTCTCTTCTATATCATAGCGCTTATTCATCTCTATTACAAACTGTATATAAATACGTTTCCTGTGTGCTCTGCCCTTCACTCACGGTTAGAAAACACACACACACAGTGGAAGAGTGAACAAAGTTTGTGACGTTACAGCAGCGTGGAAACGTTACTTAGAAAAAAAAAAGGTATTTTATATTTCCATTAAACTGTTGGTACGTACCAGTCGGCAGCTCAGTACCTGCAACATACAGCGACTCATTTTTAACACAAAAGAAGGTCAATTTGAACATTACATGTAAGTGTTTGTGTTTGCAGATACATTTAGACTCATGGTTTCTATGTTAATATGTGTGTTTATTTGTACATACATGTATCTACAGTATGCATGTTAAGGCTTTGCATGATCTATCAGTTGAGTTTCAAGACTTTAACAGTGAACTAAGAGAAGGTTTTGGGTTATAAAGGTGCTCTAAAGCTCTGTAATAAAAGACAAGAAACAATCATTCTTTAGTTTTTAACACAAAAATCTATAAAACAAATATTGTTGTTGTCATATTTGTGTGTACTGTACTGCTGACAGTGTGTCTGTGCGCTGATCCCGGCCCCTTACCATACTCATCAACCTTTTGGATGGGCTCAGAGGGCGCGGAGGCCTCGCTGGAGCCGTACATGTTGACCGAATACACTCGGAACTGGTACTTTTGCCCGTCTTGCAAATCAAAAACTGGGTAACGAGGGGAGTGCAGTTTGACTGCTGTGTTGATCTTCTGCCATGCTCCAGTGCCTGCTAAGCACTGTGGGAGAATCAGGGGGAGGGAGGAGGGGGGAGGGGGATATGAGAAGGTGACAGCCATCTGTGACAACCTCATCAATGTAGCACAAACACAAAGAGGAGCTCTCAGTCTGTGAGTTATGTGTTTCTGCATAGTCGGGGCCTAAATTTAGTTTCAGTTTTTGAAGATGTAAATATATAACTGATATAGAAATTTGAAATATTATATAGTGTGTCTATTCTATTCTTCTATTCTCAAGAAAATCTGCTTTTTGATGCATCGTAGAGCCCAAACAAGACTGGATTTTTAGAGCAGATATGTTGATATGTTGTTCTTTAAGAGTATTGAATAGGAAATCTGATGGTATGTTAGCATCAGTAAAGTTTTTCTATGAGTCCCTGAAAAATAAGGACTATACTGTGCATAAAATCAGACTATAAAAACATTTGTTATTGCAATTTCCTTTAAAATATCTGCAAACATTAGTGCAAATTCTAATGTATCTATTATAAACCAATAAATTGTGAAAATATTGATCATGCCAATGTCATTTGGGCTCTAGACACTCTCATTTCCATCATTTATAATAAACATATATATATGATATGGAATTTATTATATATAGTGAAGCCCCAACAGCGAAATGAGTGCTTTCATATTCATGTGATTATATTAGATCAGAATAAATTAAAAAAAACAAACACATTTAACTTCTTAAACTCTGTCAGACTCCTTAATTACAAACTTGAACTTTCCCTTAAAGGCACTAACGCACCCACAGTCCCCCCTACACACACACACACACACACACACACACACATGATGTCAGTTATTTGTGGTTAATTAGAGCTTTCTCAGCACTGTGTGTTCCTGCACAGACTGTTTGATCTATATGTTCCTGATTTTCCTGTCAGCTTTGTCGCACCTGCGAGGGTGCGATAAATTACAGCTTTATCAGTCTTATTGGCACGTGTAGTCAGGGGGGACGTCACTTTCTCAGCATAGCTTTAAGTTCAATGAAGGTCTCACCAGCCAGAATGAGGGAAACACCTGTGTGGGTGAGCAGGGCCTTTAATTTCTAGCGGAAATACCACAGTTTAAATAATACCAAATCAGTAAGGCTGATTTTTGAGGAAATAATAAATAAAATGATGCACAAACATCTGGAATATTTCTATTCAGTGTAATGTTGCAGCCATGTAGAGATATCCTTCTTATGACTGAATGTTTTACCCATAAAGCATCACATATATTCAGTGATGCATTAAAACAACACAATCACGTAGCATTGAAATAGTTTTTACTTCTTTTTTTTTGGAAAGTTCAAGGTATAATCCAGAGTTTAAGAGGTTAACGTGGTGTTTATTTCCCAACTACAGTGCAGCGCTGAACAACGAGCTACATTGATGGAAAAATGGATGGCCAAAGGTGGAGCGACACACACCTTTTCAATGACATACCACAGCGGGGCTCGTCCACGAGGGCTGGGAGGCTTCCAGCTCAGCACAACGTACGATTTGAAAATCTCAGACGCATGCACGTCGGTGGGCTCTCCCGGGATTGTTACGTCGCCTAGATTGGGAATGAACGGTTTTGAGGCAGAGAGTACATACAGCAGCGGCGACTGAAGAAGTCCCACATTATGTGCTTTCTTTATACTGGATGTTATTAACTGAAATTAACTTCTACTGGCTGAGATGTCACATTATACTGTTTTCAATAATGTAGATTATGATGTTATATAACCAATGTGTTTAGTTAAAATTGCATTAATCATTGGAGGTGTGCTTGATGTGGTAGATGCTCGTTCTGCTTAGAATATGGAAAGAAAAGAAACCCTTTTATGAGAAATTAAAGTAAATTGAGCCATAAAAAACACCTTCAATCCTTCTGTATGGACTGTCAGGACCAGAAGTTTAATAATTGAGATACTTTGCATTAAAATGTGGGACTTCTACAAAAGCCTCATCTGTAAAATGATACCAACGCATATTATTATTTTTTTTTTAGCACTTATTTAGTTTAGCAGTTTAGCTCACTTAGTTTTTGTGTTATCGTTTAGTACCGCAGGTAAGACGGCACACTTCAGAGTAGGAAGGAAACTAAAACAAAAGGGTTTTAGTTGATTAAAGCATGAATGGAGGAGTCGGTTAGATCACAGATGGTACTGCAATAGTTAGGATGGGTAGGGGTTAGGTTTGTTCTGTAGTGAATTTTGTGTAATTTTCATATTTTCATTTGAACATTTGAGACGAGCGTGTAGATAAAACAGGAATCTACAGTTGCTCACTCAGGACTTAAGTATCCTACATTCATATCAAACCTGTGTTAAAGAGATTTAGAAGAATATACAAATGAATATCCCAGTTAAAAAACCTGTGAATAATGTCAAAAATTTGAGATTAAAGAAAAGACATGATGAAATTTCAAATATGAAGATGTTGGGATGACGTCATGTATGAGAATCAGGATATAAAATTTACATATTTTTTACATTAAACTACATTTTTATTTACAGTACAGGCCCCTTTTGAAAAAGTGTTATTATGTTTTTGCTTGTTAGGTTTGAAAAAGGCTGATTTGTTTTAGTATTTGCTCTGCGGGAGATTAAGATGAAGTGGTTTAAAGGGTAGGAGAAAGCAGGTGAACCCAGACCAGACTTTGTTCACTACCGTACCTTCCAGTTCATCATCCCTGATCACTATGTCGTATTTCCCTTCGATTTTAATCACTGTTGCAGGAAACAACAACAGATCCGTTAGGAAAACTCTCCCGTCCCGCTCTTCTCTGTATTTTGCATTTACCTTCCTCACTACCTTGCAGTCTCTTGTTCTCATCGGCCTCCAGGGCAGTCACCTTGTCCGACTTGCGGGACGGCCTGCTCATGCCGGCGCTGTTCACGGCTCTGACCCTGAAGTGGTAGGAGTGGCCCAAGCTCAGGCCGTGCACCGGGTATTTACAAACCTTCACCGGGGCGTCATTGCACTGGACCCAGTGGTCGCTTCCGTGCTCACACCTACACATCAGGACGACAGCAAAAAGAAATACTCTGAGTTTTTACATCAACAAAAATGCATTGTATTGTACTGATTGATGTTATTCAAGCTCTGTTGACGGCTTCCATATCATGGTTGAGACTGTTTTACAGTTAAAGCTCATCAAAATAAAGATAAAAAATAAGTTAAAGTGCCACCTTTTTGCTTTTTTAACATTGCTGGACTGGTTTTAGGTCATGGTAGCACCCAAAAAGGGCATTTTTCCAAGTAAGTGTGGTTGGTCTTCCCAGAAAACTGCAGGTCTGCGGCGACTCTCAGTTCTTTTAAGACTTTTCTGTTCATTAAACCACATAAAAGGTTAATATTTTATGCTGCACTGTTACTTTTATTCTCTTCTTTTATCTGTCTTATTTCCTTTTTAGTGTCTTTTCATTTACAAATGTAACACTTTTAATTGTTTTTATGTCTTTTTTACCTGTCTTGCTTTTATATTCTGTTTTAAAGCCTTTTATGAACTATATAAAGCACTTTGAATTGCCTTATTGTTGAAATGTGCTATATAAATAAACATGCCTTCTAACTATTAACTAGTGTAGAAGGGATAAAAACATTGCAGATTGCCTTTACACTCATTTAGGTTTTAATTTTTTTTAGTTTAAACTGTAGCCATTATAATAGTCACTCTGCTTTTAGTCCTGCTTTAGTCTGTCTGCTGTTTGGTACTGGGCAGGCAGTGGATTGTGGGTTTATTAGAGCTTTTTCATTAAAAGACAGCTGCCTGCGTCTGCTGGAAACGAGACTAATGATGAGGAGACTTTGTGGGCCACAAAACCAAAACAATAAGTTAAAAGAGGCTTAAAAAACCTTTAGAGTCTAGAAGACTATGATAACATAATGTAGCTTAAATACAAATACAACTGCATCCTGGTTGGAATAAATGAATGAATCCTGGGACAAATAAACAACATCCTGTTAAAATCATGACAAAAGCTATTTGAAATGGGAGACAAGCCAAAAGGGGGGGCTGCTGATGCGGCAGCTGAGGGGCCTCGAGGTCAATCCATTGCATCAGATCAAAGTTGGACACCCTGTTAAGTAACCCAAAGGGAATAAAAGACTGTTTTAAAGAGTTTTACACTTCTAAATGTGGCGCCACTCCCTCTGACTTGAATGACTTCTTTGACCCTTGTGTAATGCTCAAACTTAGCGATGCTGCCAGGACCTAGACTCTGATTTCACATGGGAAGAAATAACCCCTGCCATTAAGTCATTTCATCTGGCAAGGCAGCTGGTCCACACGGATTTGGCTGCGAATTTTATAAGAAATTCTGCAGCATCCTCGCCCCCAACTCCTCCTCACAATGATATCTGGCTCTAAATAGAGACAAAGCCTTGCCTAAAAACACTGTATGAGGCAAATATCTCCCTCATTTGAAAGAAAACACACTTTAGACCCTTTTCTACAGTCACAGGACTCCTTACTACTATGTATGCTGATCAAGGGACAGCCGGTGGAGCAGCGATCTTATCTCTCGGCTTTTGACCAGGCTGAGTGGCCGTACATGTCACTGTACAAATTTGGGTTTGGTGAATCATTTATATCCTGGGTGTAACTGATATATGCCAGCCTAATGTGTTCTATCTTAACCAATGGTGACGAGTTAATCTGTTTTCCCTTATACTGCTTGGTCTAGCAGGACTGTCGCTGGCCCTCTTTGCCGCCACGCTGGAGCCCCTTGCTCTAAGAATAAGAAGTCACCAAAACATGGTGGGTCTGAAAATGCGAGGTATGGAAACACTCATCAGTTTATATGCTGATGATGTGATATTGTACTTACATAAGTCAGTCCCCCCCCCCCTCCTAGATTTAACCACCATTTTTGGGCAGGTTATCTGGATACGCAATCATTTGGACAAAAAGTGACTTCATGACTCAAAATAGTTACTGTATTTTCCGCACTATAGGGCGCACTGTCAATGAATGGTCTATTTTCTAACTTTTTTCATATATAAAGCGCACCAGACGCATTAACTGAAACTAAACAGTCAGAAGTCAGTCTCTCTTGACAGCTGCCATTTTGGGGTCTTTGTACACACACACTGTAATATTATGGTGAAGCACAGTATGTATTACTCCACGACGCTCCTGACTACGGTAGCCGTGATGCTGCAAGAGGTGCGGCTTTGTAGTTTACCAAAGTCGCGTACCACACAAAATCGCCTCGAGGTCAGTAAGCACAACCAGAATTAATCCATATATATAAGGCGCTCCAGATGTCGTTTTTTGAGAAAATTACAGTCTTTTAAGTGCGCCTTATAGTCCAGAGAATACACTAAATGATCTTACCTATCTGGACTAAACAATACCCAAAGATCCTAAGCTAATAATTTCAAAACTTCTGTCCATGAGTGGCCGTATAAATTCAATTAAAATGGTTTCCTTTCAGAGGTTTCTTTGCCAAAACATCCCAATTTTCAGCCTTCTTTAAAATATTGGACTCCATAATTTTGTCTTACATCTAGAGTTACAAGAACCATACAATATGGAAAATCCATTTATAAAAGCCCAAGTCTGCCAGTGTTAGGGCTTTAATGTTCTGGCAACAGGGGGCTCCGGGTAAAACTCGGCCTCTGTGGCCCCCTTATAGCTACATACAGAGCCTAATTCTGTTGGGAGTGCGAGGAAAGAAGAATTGGCCATTGAACTATCCAAAGGAGCATGGGTCCTGATGCAGTTCAAAGTTGTCCACTGTCTTCACTATTTCTAAACTCAATTTGCTCAAGATTCATCCTTTCCTGTCTCGCCACAGTGTGACAGATATCCAATGGCTCTTCTGGTTCTGCCCTTTGCTAACTGGATTTTGGACCGATATATTTGACTTTTACTCAAAAGCCTATAAAAGATCCTTCCCTTTGGAAACTGCTGGGGATGACTGCTGCCAAAAGACTCATTTTTTGAGGGAATGGAAATCACCCGCTCCCCTTTCATCCGGAGATGGACGGTTGACATGATTTCAGTCATACAGATGGAAAGACTCGATCGCTCATTGAACTTTATGGAGATCTAACTCACAGCACTTTTAATCGCTCTGTAAAACTGGCAGACCTTTAATGATATGTTAATGTTATTTTATTTATTTACTAATTTTCTTTTCAATTTTTATTTATTTGCTCCTTTATTTATTTACACATCTGAGCTTTCTAATGATCTGTTTTATTGCTAATGCCATCGAAAATGATTAATTTGATCCATTGATAACATAAAAAAATAATAATTAGTGCAGCTTTTTTTTTTTTATATAACTACAACATCTTGTCATTTTGTTGGCAGTAAGTGCAGTATATGTCTGTGTGTCGATTCCGGTCAGTAAAAAGAAAGCCTGAAGAGGTTTCAGGGCGCAGACTGACCGATCCACAAAGTATCCAGTGATTGCTGCCTCATTGACGGTGTTGGGGGGTTTCCAGGCAACCAGGACGTAGTCTGAGTTGACGTCATATGCCTTGACGCTCATTGGTGCACCGGGGGCCCCAGCTGCGGAGGGAGCAGCATCTATGGAGCAAGGAAACAATGACATAAGGGGGGAAGAAAGGACACAGGAACACAAACTGAAGGATAAATAGATAGATAATAGACTGATACTCAATACTCAATTTGCATTAATGACAAGAACCGACAACACTCAGATATACAATGTAGTTTTTGCAGCACTGAATAAAAGGAAACAAGAGTTTAAAGACAATTTAATTTTTTGTGATATGATAGATTTGAACCTTTTTCCTCTTGTTTCTGTACACTTCTTTGTTGTGAATGTATTTCTGAGCCTGTTTGTTGAATATTATAATTCAAAACTCTTCCTTTAATTTTTATTTTTTTTTATCATAAATCAGACTAAATATCTTGTGCAGAAACCGTGGGAACTGAAGCATCCACTTAATCGGTTAAAAAATAATGAATATGTAGTTTGACCTTTTTGTCATGTTGAAGCACATTCTGAAATCCAGTTTGGCGAGTACTGAGTGAACTTCCCCTCAGTTCAAGAGCAAGCTGTGCACTACTGATGTAACAGGGTTGAGATTTGGCTTGACTCAGTTCTAAAATGTTGACACTGTTAAAAACAAGATAAATATTTAGCTTCAAATGAAACAATGACATAAGAGGTAAGATGCACTCTACATTTATGGCGACAAATATAAATTTATTTAGTTAGTATTTAGTTGTAGGTGTGGTGTTCCTGCACAGCATTTTTCATAAGTCACCTGTCAATCAAACAATATGATGAGTTTACATTTGATTTTCTTTAGATGGGGTTTGAATTTCTGCAGTCGGAGCTCTTTTACTCTATTTGGTGACAGTCCAGCAGGTTTTCTAAGTCCACTAATCTCTAAAATCGACGTGATGATGGATTTGAGTATCGTGTCCTACCTGACACAAACAGGTAGGCGCTGTGCTCAGCGGTGCCGTCCTTCGTAAAGATGCGGAGCGTGTAGAGACCCTCGTCGTCCTTGGCCAGGTGGGGCAGCGTCAGACGGGCCATTCCTCCGCCCACTGACATCTCTGCCAGCTTACCTGGCTTCAGCAGGTGATCTGTCAGCAGACAAGATGGAAGTCGTAGTGAGGAGTGGTCGAAATACACAGTTAACACACAACCGGCATGCAAATTAAAGGCTATAATAAAGCAGATTTAAATTGAATTTAACTAAAAGAAACAACAATGCTGACGCGTCCTTGGCTGAATGTCTTACCGTCTCTGTACCACTGGGCGTGCGGTGGTACGTTGGGGAGGTCGGGGACAACCACCATGGAGCACGCCAGGCTGATAGAGGCGCCCTCCACACCAAAGCTCACAGAGAAGCGTTCCAGCAGGGTGACCTCCAGCTTACTTGGATGGATATCAGTCAGATGAGGCACTGGCCAGCAGAAAACAACAGTTAAACATCATCAGTAATCAATGGCATATCAAATCAGGACTCTACTATAATTGTGTGTTTTTTCCTCCCTAAAATTGCACTTTATTGCTGTTTATCTGTATTTCAACAGTATGAATCAGAGTTAGGATGTATATGGACATAAATTGAGAAGCAGACCATCCTGTAAATCATGTCTAATAAAGTGTAATTCTGTTGTAATTGTTTCAGCAGTTTATACATTCAAATCGTGTATAATGTCCCTTCAAAACCCACAAAAACTACCACAAGAAATTCCCCTAATTATTTCCTGTTTATATAAAGTGGTGAAATCGAAAAAACCCTAAAACTGGAAATGACTTATTTCCGTCTCTTCAAGGACTGTCCAGTAAAATGTTGAATATTTCTGCCCCAGTTCATCCTTTTGTTTCAGATGCTACTAGTTTTGATGACACCTTTGTAACTCTTTATAAGTTCTTTGATTTCTCCACAATTATGATTTTTTTGTCAACTTATGCGCCTATAAATCTTTCATAATGTCAAGAAATCTAATATTTCTTGGATTAAGTGTTGTGTAATGTTTAATATCTTTAATATTTCACTAATTGGCTAAAGGAGAGCATCATGTAACGCTGCCTGTTCAGACGTTTTCGATCACTAATTGGGCTAAGGGGAGCTCTGTGGTAACTGGTCATGAGACACTGTGGTCTGTTCGGAGCACAGACATCATGATCTACTAATCATGATGTCTCATGATGTACTAATGGTGGAGGAAATTATTTTTGCTAAATTTTAACATGATTTAATTTCCTGAAAAACGAATACATCACGCTTAAGTATATGCATGTTTAATTAGATCATCGGGGGGCCTGAAATATTGATCGTCAACAGACGTTTCTCTTGTTTGTTTTTTTTACTCTGTCTGGATCTGGATGAGAACAACAGCGTCTCACAATAGTTTCCATTTCTTATCAGGCCTCTCACATGCTCTGCTATTTGCAGCCCATGTGGAGCTGAGTGTCTGGGCCTGACTCCAACCAGAAATTAAAAAGATCCCCCCTCCCCTCCTTAACTGCTAACGACTCATCAGCTACTGCCCCCCCCTTCTTTCGTCTCACCTAGATCGAGATGGCAGGACTCCCCGTGTCCCGATGGCCCTGTTGAAAAACAAAAACTGTGATCACAGAGAGGAACATGACAGATGAACGCTGTCTTAATAGGAGTCAGAGGAAGACTGGAGGCTTACTCTTCACAACAACTTTAGCCTTGGTGGTAGTTGTGCCATGAGGGTTGGTGGCCACAGCGCTGTACTCAGCAGTATCACTCACCACACATCTACGAGAGCAGACAGAAAGGAAACATGTCACAGTGTTATTTGGTGAAATATACGAACATACTGCTATAGCTTTCATTAGAGTGTAGTTTTGACTTCCCGAAATCTGACGTATGGTTCTGTAAGTGTTTTAAATTTGTATTTTAATGCACTGAATATGAAAGTTTTGTCCTCTGGAAGTTTTATCAGCATCGGTTAAAGTGACTACTGTGATTTATTTGATCATTTTTGAACTTTTTATGTGAATTTCACTTGAGATTTTTTTAGATGCTCTTTCAATACAAATCTTAAAATTATTCTCATACTAAACGTTAGAGAAAATCTGTAGTAATACTCAGGTCGATTTTCCAAAAGTTAGATTCCACTAACTGATCAAGCTTGTCTTCTCGACTGGTTTGAGTGTTTCTTTCATCAGTCCCTCTAAAACAATGAAATATTATACTGGTATTTTTAAAATATTCTCCAGTAAATTAATGTCTAACCTGTCTTTGTGGTATAATTGCTGCAAGCTGATGCTTTTGTGTCGTATTTTACCTTTTACTTTTGGTCACAATACTCTAAGATGTGTGGAGAAAGATATTTCACTATAAGAAATGTTTGGCATAACCATTGAACTTGATGAAAAAGGGGTTTTAAGCATATTAGGGTAGTGGTTCTCGGTAGGGGTTCTTGAAGGGGTTCCCAGCAATAAGGCGAATTATTTATTTTCAGTATAATTCCTCATGTAAGTAAAACAATGACAGAATGTAATTTGTGTCAGTTTAGGGGTCCTTAATGTGAAAAAGTTTGAGAATAACTGCATTAAGGAGCCAAAAACCAGTGATATTTAACGTAAAAAACCTGCAGTTAACAGACATTATCACATTGACTAAATGCTCTTTGAACTATCCTGTCAAGACCAAACTGGATCTTTGTGTCTTTCTTTTTATTAAGAAAACTATTTTCTCAGGTAAACCTGTTAATTGTTTAATACACCAGCATCTTTGCTGGGATGAGAGGAAGAGTCAATTATCTCTACACAAACCTAAAGCAAACTATGAAAGACACTGTGCTATACAGATATGAACAATCAAATATGTTATTAGTACAAACAGCTTCAAATTGCAAGTGAAATATATTTTAAGAAATACAGTTTAATGTAAATATCTAACTTTGTAATTATCTTTCAGGCCTGTCTTTTTAAATATCTTTCTGGGTTATTCCCTAATTCTGTCTTCAATTAAGCTAATTAGTGTTTTCCTTTTTCTGCATTTTACATTCCTCATGTTTTTTTTCATGACTGTTAATGTCCATATTTTTGTCTCAGGTCATTTGTGGGTATTTATGTACCCTAAGACTAGCAGCTGCACTAGCAGAACATAATAGGAATCCTATAAACATGCTGAATATTGAGGCTTGCAACACAGAGTTGCACTTCAGTAAGTGTGACGCAGTAAAGCTCTTACTTCCCTCAACAGCACTTCGGTAGCTCTTAAACTTTGGCTGTGAACACAAGACATCATGTACTGCTTCTTTTGAAAAATGATCTCATATGTTAGGAGTGCGTTGAAAAGAAGGTGTATGGAGGCGGCCTTGTGACGGCGATTGAAGAGAAGTCAGAGAGTGAGAATAGAAGGAAGAAATGTGACCTTCACCCTGAACGGGAACTATTTTAAAGGTGATCCATTTTCTCAGCTGTGAGGGACATAAATTGAGACTGTGTTCTTTTTCCGGCTGGACATTTCACTTAGCACTTTTGTTTGTGCTTTGAATGAGAAAATTCTTCATGTTAAAAGTTTTAAAAGGTTGGAGACATAAAGCACATTCTCCTGAATGACCCTGCAATGCAATGACGGAGGACTGGAGATATTCAGTGCCTCTGAGAGAAAGAGAGAGAGAGAGAGAGAGAGAGAGAGAGAGAGAGAGAGAGAGAGAGAGAGGGAGTGGGAGGAATTCATGGCTCGAATGACGCAAAGGTCAGCACTTCGACACGAACAGCTGAGGAGTCTTCAAGATGACGAACAGGCCAGCAGACCCTCCTCTCACTCCCTGTTCTCTCCCTCTGGTCAAACCTCTACTGAATTTAACTCCCAAAATGAAGATAAAGCGCTAAAAGCTTTCAAGTGACACAGAGGAAATTATTAATAATCGCAAATAAGTTATTCTATAATCTTTTAATCCTGCCGCTAGTATGTTTTCCTCTCTTTCTTCTTCTTTTTTTTTCATTTGCTCTTATAACACAGTGTCTTTCATATTTTAAAAAATGACAAGATTCTACTTATTTAGGTCGTGTAAAGCTTTATAACACAAATCAACATGTTTATGCACCTGTTGCTTCAAAGCACCTGTCCAAAACCCACCACCCTTACAGCCCATGTCACACTTTATAAGGATTAAATAGTGAACAGAGGTTTGATTTCCCCAGTTTGGTTAGTTAATATATTACAATTTTTGATTAAACCAGAGCTAAATAACGTTATCCTGCTAACTAAACTCAGACTAGTTTATCCCTGTTAACTTCTTCCTCCTGCCCACAGAATCCGGACTGGTGTTTTTACTGGTTTTTACTCTTTCAGCCCTTTTTTTTCCAACGTTTTTTAGGTTTGCTATTCATGTAAAGCCGGTCAGCTGTTTGCCTGGTCAGTGTTAAAACTGCATCATACTTCCACACAAACTGTAACGGAGCAATTAAAGCGATGGGTTGCAGCCAGGTAACCGAACTAAATTGGCCAGTGGAGGGAAACGGACATGAGGGTGATGACAGCCACTCGGAAAAATATTGCAGACCTCTCACTCAGTGGTGTTTTGTTTTTTCATTGCACCATCTGCCCAATTTGTGCAGCGCCAGCGGGAAAAGTCCCAGTGCTTCCAATGACCAAAAAGAAACAGATTTATTTGTTGTAGTTTGTGATTTAAGCAGATAAGAGAGGTGTATTTTTAACCTGAACGCTTTTAACCAAACTATTTTTCCAATATTGTTTTTGATCACTTCAAACCTGTTTTCAGGCCTTTGATATCAGTATTTCTATAATTTGAGTTTGAATGAATGAAACAAAAGTAGTTGATAATTCAAGCCCACATATTTAAAGACAAATACAACAATGCCTATTCAAATATCTTTAAATAAAAGAACAGTAATGTGTTATGTTTCATTAAAATTCATCGTCCACTCAGCAGAGTTGTGTTTGTGTCGTACCTGCTAATGATCAAACTGTGGACTCCATACTTGTTGTCAATCTTGTACTTTCCTGGAGCACTCAGTGGGTCGACTGGCACTCCGTCTTTATACCTACAAAGAGTCGGTAGTCGTTCACAGTTACAATACATGCTAAGACTTTAAACTGATAAAACATATTGAAGTATGTGTATAGGGATCCGTGTCTTTCTGATGATCCACCCGACTACAAAGTATTATGTAATATTTACAAGGTGCAGGCTACTAAGTGGATCTGCCCAACATTGTAAATAGGTATTAACAGGATTAAATGAATGCCAACAGCGCTAACAAGCCCTTTCAGGGGAGATCAAAGGATCAATACTGCATATTTTACAGGGTGAAATTTAAACAACTGAACTAGAGACTAAACTGACACTAAATGAGGAGTACATTTACAAAAATGTGTGGTTATACTAATGAACTGTAAGCATGTGGTCATTCAGTTCATTGGACATGTTGCGTGATGGTTCGTAATTAATCGTGTGGGTGGTTTTGTTGTCTAAATATTGTTTAAAATAAAAGTGTGTTGGCTATAGCTCTTATAAAATGAGTATCATGAGTTGCACTTCAATTGTAGGCACTTCTCTTTATTCTTACGTAAAAAGTAGAGTGAAGTTAAATCTAAAAACCACTGCGGATGAGATGTGAATGTTCTGACCATTTAACAATGGGCCTTGGTTTTCCCTCCACGGTGCAGAACAGTTTGACAGGTGTCTTCTCCCACACGGTGTGGGACCGCAGGGCCACCATGAAGTCCGGCATCTTGTGGACTTCATCATACACATCCACCTTCCTATGCATCATCTCCTGAACCTGGAGACAGAAGATGGCAGGTTGAATTATACTGTCCATAAGTCACAGGACAGTTGTGTTCATTTTTATGTGTTTATCATGCAAAGTAGATGTTAAGAGCAACTGTTTCTATGAAAAGAAGACATCACTGTAAGTACTTCTATGCAAACATTTTGTAATCAGCAACCTTCCCAGCTGACACCTCTATTAACAAATCTGAAATATGCCCAGAAGGATTAAAGAGGTGATGTCAGCAGGCAGCAGTGAACAGCATTGCAGTCAACAAGCAGTCAGCAACTTTTAATTTTTAACGTCAGCATCATCCGTCTACGTACAGCAGGGGAAAGACTCTTATATTGCACCTTTCATATATGAGACATACCACAGCATTTCTTTTAACCATGGCCAAGATCTTTTCCTGAACTTGAGTCATTTTTGTATGAAAATTGTTTTAGAAGACTGTAATTCTGCTGATAGGGGCGTCAGATCAGAAAACTTCTCATTTTTATAGATTAGTTTGTTTTAAATGTAGTAGACTTTGGGTGCAACTCAAGTCCTTGGGCATTTTTTTTTGCTACAGACAAACTGTAGGAACTAACTAAATAAAAGCAGAAATGCAGCTTAGTTCACACTAAGAGAAGTAAGCAAATCAGTTTCAAATGACCTGAGAGGTCCAAAAGATTACTATCTTACAATCATATCAGAGATTATTTGTATCTACGTGTGAGGAAAGCATAGACACACTGTATGTAAACATTGTTCTAATTAGTGCATTGATGCAGCGTGCTAAAAAGACCATGATGCTGAGATAAAGAGAAATGTACGATTGAGTATCATCAGCATATCTGTGATATGAACTGTTCTGTAAACAAACTTTGTCATTTAAACTATAATACTGTGCTCAAAGTAGGAAGTCAACATTGTTTTAACCTTTGGCTGCAATCAGTATACTCATTAAAGTCACATTTTGAGGCGACCAAACTCAACTTTCTTGTTAAGTTTCACTTTAGTTTCACATAGAAATCATAAAAAGACACCACAAAATCAAAGAGTACAGTTGCACAAACAGAATTAAATGGTGAAATGTTGTCCACTTAGTCATTTACCTCTCTCTGTATAGCAATACTCTCCACTTGGGCCTTGGTGGAAGCCCGCATCCTGTGGAGCTCCTCCTGAATAACAGCCAGTCCTTTCGCAACATGTGTAGTTACTCTCTGGTACTCTTCAGTCTCATCAGCACTCCTATCAACACAGAACTCCTATTAATATAATTTTAATCTAGGATCCAGCTAGTAAAAAACCAAGCAGGATTAACAATCTTGACGCTTTCGTATCAAACTTTACACTTGAAACTTTTGGATTGGATAAAACTTGGAGGCAGGAAATGGAGGAATACATTATATCTGCAAATCAGATTCAAGTTCTGGGATTTACAATTACTTTCCCAAAAGCTTTTAGAATCAAACATACCATCAAACATTAGCTTAAAGTAATTTTCTCCATATCGTGCCACAATATTGCCCATCTGTTTTGTATATTTAATCAGTTTTACTTGGTACAGCAATAGTAAGAAGTTTAAGAGTTAATTTATCACTTGCAGCATTAATACTGTACCCAAGTCCACTCAGTTAATTTAGCACACTTGGTAGCTCTGGACAGACATATCGTGTATATGACACCGATCTCCAAATTATTATGATTCTGAAAAATAAGCAGTTTTTAACACTGAAGAAATGTGCTGCCTTGACTCGAGTCAGATTGTAGAGACTGTAGTTCAGTATTACCTTACACCTAAAATAGCCGCACAAGTGTCAGCAGCCAATGGGAACTAACCTCTGCCGGAACGCAGGTATGGTATAGGCCGGTTCTGCCATAGCCTCTCTGGCATGGGCGTGCACGTGGCTCTCCTTAGAACTTGATTTCCTGTTGAGGGGGAAAAGTCCATCAATGTGAATTAACCATTGAAGGGAAATTACACCAGCACGGACCTTTCCGGTTTTGATGAAGCAGTCGCTTTGGTAAAAACTCCCAAAAGCCACCAGAGGTCTCGCCTTAGTTTGATCCAATTGTACAGCAGCGCAAAAAGGCAGGAAATTCTCACAAATGAAGGCCTCCTTGTCTGTGATGTCATGTTTTAATATTCTCTCATCTACCAAGGACAGGCAGAATATGAGTCCTTACTTAACTTCAAGACTATTTTTATGACTTCTCCTCTGTTGTTGGAGCACCATTTCTCTCCTTCACATTGCCAATATAATGCAATAATATTTCCTAAATATCCTAAGCAATCCCTTTAAATGATATTAAGTCACTTGCATTACATTCTGCACTTTAAAGGGTCTGTAGCCAAATCCATTTGACAAAGTCGATGGGTTGTTCTGATACAAATGAGGAGATTTCGACCAATGAGCAACATGGACACGGACTCAGATTTCATCCAAAAACCCTTTTGAAAGGAAACATTAACATGGCTGATCAAACTGACAAAATAATAATAAAAAAAGGTCTGTATTAAAACTAATCAAGAACCATTCAGCCTTTCATTTTTTTTCTGCTCAGTGGTGATATGTGTATCTACAGTTCTGATCACTGGCCTTGGATGTAGGTCAGGTTCAGGGGAATGGCATGCATCCTTTCACGTAAGACAGGGGTTACATGACAACATGGCAGCCAGCTACACGAAGACCTGGTAATCAGAACTTGGCTTGAGGTGCCTCATATGTGGTACTTGAGGCAGTTTTAGGTCCTGCCCTCGTCGCATCATCACTAGTGACAACAAAGCTGGCACAGCCATTGAGTCATGAATCAGACTCAGCGCAAAGTGTGACTATGCTGCTTGGCGGAGCTGGACTAAGAGCCAGGCTGGTTGCAATCACACACAACAGCTAAACAGCAAAATACATAATGGCCGTGATCTGTATGATAAAATCGGACAAAAGGCGTTGGCAGAAGCTGCAGCACATCAGCGGTACTAGGAAGTAACTCGATATATGAGACTGTACTTTTGTTTTTTCAGTGGTTCTTCTTGGTCAAGCCTAGGTTGGATATGTGTGAGATCCAGAGGGTCTAACAATACATTAGAGGGTACACCTTTGATCTTACATACCAAAGTGAATTTACTAGTCACAAACTGAAACTATTTTAAGTAACATTACATAACTACCTACACCAAACTGGATTGGCTTCTCCTTCTTTTCGTCAAGAACAAACTGATCTTAAACGTTCCTCTGATTGCTAATTTCAACATTTCTATTCAGTTTTCAACTTTAGATCAGTTCCATTGGACTTAAAATAATGTAATGCTCTTTGAGTTCTCACTATCTGACTAAAAATACCACTATGGGCACAAACAACCACATAAGAGTTGCCAATAAGCCTTCAAGGAGATAAAAACAAGTACATATGTTCTCTGACGCTCATCATGCATTGTTGAAGTATAGCAACAAAGGCAGCGTAGGTGAATAATATCAATTTTCAGCAAGCGCTTGCTTAACTATAGGGTCTATGAAGCTGTAAACCCAAAGAAGACAAAGAGACAAAGGCAAAAGACCCAACAACAGTGAGTTCAACAGATTTGTTGAAGCAGAATCTGTTTGCTGCTGTTTAGGAGAAACTTCAGACTTTAAAACCTGACCCTGCACAGCTTTAAATCTGAAGTCAGAAGACAAATGAGAAGCCAGCGAGGAAGCAGACACATACACAATAAGAAAAACCAGGAGGCCGTGTCACAGATACGCCTCCCCCCCCTCAGCAGTGGCTCTAGCAAGTCTTTAGCTCTACCTGGCGAAGCGGCACGAGGGGGGGGCAGGTGAACTCCACCATCATACCTTTCTGCATGATGACTTTCGGCATGATGCCTTCCTGCATGATGACTTTCGGCATGATGCCTTCCTGCATGATGCATTTCTGCATGATGCCTTCCTGCATGATGCATTTCTGCATGATGCCTTTCTGCATGATGACTTTCTGCATGATGACTTTCTGCATGATGCCTTACTGCATGATGACTTTCTGCATGATGCTTCACAGCACTTTTAGCATGATGGTAAGCATAATCAGTTTTGACATGGCTCACATGCTTCTTCGTACTCCCATGTACGACATTGGAAGCCATGACTGGAACACTTCAAGGAGACCTGGCCGAGGGCACCAGGAGGGGAGGGGGGAGACCAAACATATGTTAGCCGTGACAGCAGTGTCAATACAAGCCTTCCCTTTACCATTACTGCTACTGCAGCCGTAATGAAGTATCTGTGATAGGCATGTACCATGCTGTCGTCTTTTCAACATGAGTATCCAGGGTTAACAGATACCGAAAGCATCATCACAATCGTGCACTGGTGTTGCTCTTGCCTAGAATAGTTTCTATGGTTTTATTCAGATTACAGAAAAATACTAATATTTAAAGAATTCATAAATATCATATGAACATATTTATCCCATTGGAGAACATTTAGGAGGCATCAGGATAGTTCAAATGTACTGCCAGAGCTCAGCACTTCAAATGTTTCACCTTACAACCTCACACAGCTCAGCTATGAATAGCTTGCAGCAGTCTGCCTTATTCCATGATTGGAGAAATGAAGGAAATAGAGTCATTAGCAGCAGTGCACAGCCCTCACACTATTTAATTAAAACCCATCACAGAGGAAATGAGATTGATCAGACTGAATAGGCTCTTTTGACTTGAATACAAGAGTAGGGCTACATGTTTTTTTTAAAAACCAGCTGTCAAATCCAGACTCTGCTTCAGGATAATAATTACACTTCCATTTCGTAAAATAAATCATTTCAACAAAAGAAACATTTCTATCTGGATCTATTTGGCTGACACAAATGAGCAAAAAAAGAGGGCCAGCAACCTCTTAATGCACTGGTATGTTAGGAACTAGAGATTACAACAGACTGCTGCTGAGTTTCCCCACACAGGAGACAGATTAACTACAAGCCATTTATTATAGCAACACATTACACTTATCCCACTCTTGACAGCAGTTAATTGCCCTTCCTACTTTGTACTTCCTTAGTTATTTTTTCCCAATAAAATCAGCACAATTATGAGGAAAATTTAAAGAAAAGTGTCTTACCCCAAGAGATTAAAACAGCGCAAAGCGGTGGCAGACCAGCCTGATGCCACTTGGGAAGCACTTGCTGATGGTAACAAAAATATTACCCTCTCACAGGAGGAATGCTGTTCCCCTTCCTCCCCATGTATGGATGCACTTAAGACTATATATAGCATTTACCTCCAAATTTCGCTCTCATTCTGCACTTTGGAGATGGAGAGAGTGCATCTGTACCTGCAAATATATTGAATTATTGGAGGTATGTTTTATATGCTGCATTTATCAAATTTAAGTATATATTTTTTAATTTTTAGAGAAAGTTTGAGGGACATTATAAGTGTTTGTAAATCACTCATGAAGGCTATATATTTCTAAAATGAAATATTGTTTCCACTCAGCAATATTTAATCTCAGAAGTTATTAAATCGATGTTTAAATGGCGTGTTGCCAGCCTTCCCAATACTGGTTAAGAAGATTTACTTTTCTAAACAATAATCCTAATAGGAACCTTACCTTTAGATATCAAAAAATATTAGTCTACGCAAGAGCCGGAAAGAAGTTTTTAGATAATTTGCTGGTTGATCCCAACACTGAGAGACGTATGAAACCTTTTTAGGTTTCTGGAGACAGCCTGTCTTCCTTGGCTCAACACTTGCGAGCAGCAGTCAGGCTATTTTTAACTGCAAGTCCTCCGATACAGTGATACCCCCCAATTCTTACTGTACAAGAGCCCCTGCAGCTATTTATATGCACATGAGTCTATTTGGAAATTAAAATGACTGAATACATGGAAAAAGAACACTCATGAGGCAAAGTTGGTGAACTGAGATGTGACATAAAGCATCACAGTGAAGCACGCCTCAAGGTTATTGCTCAGATGACCTGCAGTTGCTTTCATGTGGCTTCACTAGAAAGTTTTCTGTTTTAACTCTCTGTATTTACTGGCCTGCAGTTTTGTTCACATATTTAAATTACAGTATGCTCATATGAAACCCAGAAAACTTTGTATTATATGTGTCCCCCTCAAAGCCCTTAAGTGTAGGATTTGAAAACTTCTTTGGATTTTAGCGACTCCAAGTGGTGGCAGACGAAAAAGACAGTGGCAGACAACTTCTGACATCGAAAGTAAGGATCAAGCAGCTGAAGGAAGATCCAGATGATTGACTTAAACCACTGTAAAGATACATTTAACTTGTAATTTTAACCAGACAAGAGAAGACGGGCAAGTTTGAGCTGAGTTTTGGTGAAAAACACGAAATGATTAAGCTAACTCAAACATAAGGAAATTTTAGTTAAACTACACTGATGATCAGGCTCTGACATTTACTGGCAATGAATGTGCTGATGAAATGACCCAGAAGATCATCCATCTCCCATATTTATACAAGTGGACCCTCCTGCAAAGGCACACCGCAGTTAGTTTACTATCATTTCATCCATATGTGCGATATCAAACAATAAAACCTGAGCTAACACATTCTCTTTACTGCATTCAGAGTGGAAAAAACACAAATATATATATGTATTCAGTGCAGGAACACAAACTAAAAATCCCCTCAGTAATTTATCCCATGTGTCTCCTCCACTAATAACTTTAGATTGTCCTATTTCTGTATTAACAGTCGGCATTTTTACTTTGAGATACAGACGCACACACAAACAAACACTCTGCTGATTCTCCGATTTTAAATATGTGACTTTGGATTTTAGTCTATCTACACAATTACAGCAACAAGCCTGCAGTGTAGAGCCTTTTCACAGCAGACATCTTGACTTGTCAAAGCAAGAAAAGCACAGGTGGAATTAATAACATTAATGATGATCCATCAAGGTGAGCCAGTTTTCAGAGCTCCAGTATCATCCATGTTCACTCACTGACACGACTTACTGAGACAATTAATGTAATGGAGCCATTGTTAATGTTGTTGTTTACACCTGTGTGTGGTTCTCCTGCTTTGACAAAAGTCAAAATGTCTGCCGTGAAAAGGCTCTACTCTGTCAGCAGGAGAAAATAAAATAATACACAATATTGCACAGCAGACTATACACATTACTTTACAGGTAACACATAAAGCATTCACGTGTTCATATGTGCGTTTAAGTGACAAAAGATAGTCACTTAACATGACAAAAACAAAAAAACACATCACCTTAACTTCACATTTAAAGGACCAGTGCTGCATATCTTTATTTACCTTCAAAAACCCACATTCAGTTTACTGTTTACAGTCCAATGCTGCCCTCTAGTGTCCCTTTAGCTGACATTACACTGGAGCTGACCTGGAAAAAGTCATTCTTACTTTGCCTGTTTCATGTTTTTTTTTTTTTTGCTTTCTCTCTGTCACTCAGGAAGATTAGAGGAAACAGTGATATGTGCAGGCTTTGACCCTTATAATTATTTTGCTATGGTGACAATAATTATTATAAACATCTCCTTTCAAAACAAATGTGCAAGTTGCATTTTACAGCAGAAATTAATTTGATAGGAATGGTGCAAAAACATAATGTGCACATCAGAAGAATAATTATATGATCCAGTAACGTAATATTTAATATTATTATTTAAAATTACCACTATTAATGGGGACATCACTTTCAGTTTTATTATGCATGGGAACATTTACAGCTAACCTGATGTGCCAGATGGTTTGTTACACATAAACATCTGAGAAGTCGTCCATGGAAACTGTTTGGAAAAAGGCAGGCACTTTAAAAAAATACTTGGCAGGTGATTGGATGAACCATCTGTACATCACCGCCTATCATCGCCTCACCTTGAGAGGCAGCTGGATTTGTGACGCTGACTGTGGTTCGGACCAGTACATAACTTAAAACCCTTAAAACATGATTGACTCTGACGTGATCTCATGAATCCAGCTGCCTCTCTACGTAAATCTATAGCATCAATTAACTATAAATTTTGTAGTTAAGTTAAAAAAAATCTTTGTTCATCATTAAAGATATGTCTGGGATGTTTTTAATGCACAAACTGTTTACAATTAAAAGGGTCAGTTCACCCAAAATTGCAAAATGGCATTTCCTCTTGTGCTCCGGATATTATCTAGACATGCGGTTTTCTTCAGATATCTATCTCAGAACATGCTGTGAACAGTTTTCATTGGAACCAACTTCAACAAAAGAAATGATCTCAATAAAAAATGTTCAAAGTGAAAGTGGCCTTTGCACATTTATAAACAGACAGGTGTGCAGGAAATAAAACAATAGTTCAAAACAAAAAATCTGCTTCCGCACACTGTCAGCTTTATTGGTGAAGACATTGTGGCTGGAAAGACCCATTGCTGGTGTTTTTGGTGTCTTTTTTATGTGATTATTCAAAGTTTTAAGCCACAAATGACTCTGGACACTGGTGTGGAGGGTTAGAGTTAGAAATCTGAGAGACCAATATCTCAAAATAAGAATTAGCTTTATTGGCTGATTACATTTTAATACACAAGGATTTTGTCTCCGGTTTCCAATGGGTATATAGAAATATATATGAAACCATCTCCACAGCATGATACCAGTGGAGCTAGGTGAGAAAATGTGTTATTTTTAATGTGTAATTTGGGTAAACTGAGCCTTCAAACCTCAGCCTGAGCAGGGCCTATCCCTACTGAGTGAGACACAAAAACAGCTGTGTGGCACTGTTGTGCACTTTAAGTGTTGTTTTTATCCTTGACCTTTTATCCCTTATGAGATTTCAAGGACAGAAACTGTCTCAGATGTACGTCTGAGTGCAGAACACGCTCACAGGAAACACTCAGAACTTATCAAAGTGTGCTGTAAAGCAACATAGGGAAAAAAGTAACAAATAGACCGTCGGCAACATTAACTCATATACGATTAGCAGGGTATTTGCTTGTCATCACAACCTTTGATATCAAAACCGATCGAGTGGAATCAACCGTCTCAACAAAAACTTCACAAACTTCATACTTTTTGAAGGTTTACTATGTTGTTAGTTCTTTTTTACTTTATTCAACCAGTCAAAGCACGTGTGAATGTCTGTGTGACATTGTTAAGTCTCCTGCTGGATTCCAGTCTCCTTCCTCTCTCTGGCCCCAGTACACAGCATGTTTGTAGTGGGAATAAAAAGAGATTATTGGAGCATGATAATATGATGAGCAGGAATTTCACAAGTTTGAGGGGGCCTCCTCGCTGCACAGCGACACACACTTCTGACTATTCTGCATTCTTTGAGGCTGTATGGGAACACACAGCTGCATTCGTTTGTAACATACATGACAACCGTGTTTTGTTTTCATTGTTATTTTTTGTTAATGGCTTTAACTCTGTGAGTCCTGTGCTTTTATTATATTGCATTATAAAAGAGACTGACTTCGTTATTGAAGATTAATTCCAGTATTTTTTATGTTTTAATCACATTGTGATGTTAGGAAAACATTATCAGTTGCTCGTTCGTTTATTTGGATCATTCATCCATCCAACACTTTGCTCCGAAGCAAGATATCTCAACAGCTGATTGGCCAGATTTCCATGTGATTTGGGCTGGATATTCATCCCTTCCAGGGGATGATTGCAAATAAAGGGCTGGATATACTTCAAATGGTTGTGAAAACAGGCACTGGATGCGCACACGGTTCTGTTTGTACGGCCACGTGGATGTGGAAAGTATACTTTGGAGTTAATCTGGCTGAACGCCCGACTTTTTCTACAGTACACTGTCACGTTAAAACTTCCCATTTCTCCCAAATTACTTTAGTCCAGACAAAACATCTTGAAAATTATTTTCAGTGACTCCCTTTACCGTCCTCTAGCACCACCATCAGGTCTAATTTCCCACTCGTAAAACAAGAGATGCTATAAAATCAACTGAACATATTCAGGAACTTGATGTAGGAGGCCTCATCCTTCCCATCAGAGCACTGAAGGGTCATTTTGCATCTTTTTTTGTGGTATTTTGCAGGTTTAATATTCTGCTGTTGGTTGAAAAAAAAAAACATCCTAAACTTTTATATTTTGTTTTTGCTGAAGATGAAAAGCAAAACATTTCCCAAAGCTTCCTGCCACAGCTGATTTATTGACTCCTGTATCATATTAAATTGTCACGGCCTACCAGGCTGTGTGCAGGTAGGCGGGGTGATTGTCGAGGCAGCTGGGATTACGAGCCACACCTGCACCTCATGACAATCAGATGGCTATTTAAACCAGCCCCTAATGCTTCCCCAGTGCCAGGTTATTCCTCTTTCTACTTATGTGAACTCTGCTCATGAGAAGATCCCCCTGCCTCAAGTGTCACCAGTTGAGTTCCTCCTGGTCATCTTTAGTTGTTTTTTTTTTTTGAGGTTTTCCCCTTTATGGTGATTTTGTGTTTTCTTTTGTTACTTTGCCCTTTATGGAGATTTTTGTATTTGTTGTATTTTTCCCCGCCTGGGTGAATTTTTGTTGACTTTTTCGTGGTAATAAATCACTCCATCAGTCTGCATCTGGGTCCTGGCTCTCCCTGAACTCAGACCGTGACATTAAATACTATAGTTTATTATACAAAACATCATAGAAAGCATCAAAGCAAACCTGTAACGCAGGTTATATTGTCTGTGCAAATGTTTTAAGTACTTTTAGATGTTAAGATTCTTATCCAGAGAGGCTCCTCATTTATTCTGCAGCATGACAACAAATCCAAACGTACAGCCAGAGTCATGAAGAATTATCTTCAGCGACAACATGAACAAGGAGTCCTGCAACAGGTGGTTTATCTCCAACAGAAGAGATGCCTAAATCAAAAAACTGTGGCATCTTCTCTCAAGATGTAGGAACAATCAAGTACCTGAAACCCTAAAAAGAATCCTCACTTTACTATTAGTGCATGAAACTTTTGCACAGAACTATATTTAAACTGCTTTACTAATTTAATGTAGCTTTAATGCCACCTTAGTATGACATGTTGGGGAAGAACTTACAAAAATATGATTAAAAAAGAAAGAAGAGAAGTTGGATCTGACTTGATGTTGGCAAACAGGCCCTTTAAAGAATCAGGAGCATGAAAAAAAACAGTGACTCAGCACCACTGCTTTGACACTTTAAATGGTCAAACTGAGGCTCTGAGCCCAGTCGGCCTGTTCAGTAAGTGTATTCATGTTCCTCAGAAAATATAAACACTCTACTTTAAACAACCTGAACTTTCCTCTAGCACCACCCTCTGGACAAAATGTCAGCTTCACACACAATGGACCACTTCATCCTGAGAGGATAAACCCTTCATTGACTTTCTATTAGTGCCCCTCATTTGCTAACTCCAAAGCACTTCACTAGAAATAAATGTATTTTCTAGATATTCTGCTAAATAATTAACACAAAGCATTAAAAAATATAACTTCCCTGGTAGGAAACAGCTGGTTAAATGGATGGGAACACTCAGGAAAAAAAAGGAAAGGAGCTGTTGGATGCTAAAAAGAAGGAATTCAGTAGTCAAAATGTGCACAATTACGAGCACTCAATAGCATGAAGAACACACAAAAGGTTTTGTGCATCTGACAACTTGCTTCCTTTTTCTGAGTACTTTCATTGACCTGCTTGGGGAAGTCTGCACTGCTTCCTCTGATTCCTGTGGATGAATGAATGAGAAAACGTTTCACAATTTCAGAAATTTTAAGGAAATTATCACTGTTGTTAGATGTAAGTTGATGTTACAGTTAATATTTGGTTACTGTTTAATTAAGAAAAGTAAATGTAACAAGATTTCAGCTGTTTTTATAACATTGATTCATAACTTTTATGTATATTTCTTGTTTTTTAGACACTTTTTTCAGTGTTTTTCTTTACAAGTGACAAGGACATCTAACACGGCTGTAAACTGAAAACTTGTGTCTCATCTGTTAATCCTGTTAGCGTCAGTGTGTGTGTGTGTTAAATTGAAAAGACACGCTGTTCATTCCTCGGTTCTAGCAACCCACATCTCACAAATGAAACGCACCAACAGTAAGAGTTTATGTCTGAGTCCATCTGCAGGTTTGAAAACCAGAATCACAGCCCTCATTATGGCTCCCGTTCATCAACAGAACCTGCCCAAACATTGATTTGTTGGTTATATTTAATAATGAAGAGGTTGTAATGTGTTTGTGTGTCAGCAGTCGGATGAAGGTCACCGGAGAAGGTCACCCTGAAGCAGCCATGACACCAGTGCGGGATATTCTGCCTCGGTGGTGGTGAGGAGTGAATGAATGCTAAACGCTAACCCCCCTCCCTCTCCCTCTCTTTCCTCTTTGAGCTGCTCTTTTGGGGCACAGAGGGGGAAAAGACGGTACAGGGAAGCCGTTCAGTTCATTCATGCACTCACTGACTCGTGGTTGCAGCCTGTTGAAGATGGGGCAGAGGAGGAGGAGGAGGAGGAGGAGGAGGAAGGGAGGGGAGGGGGAGTGTGGGCGGGATAGAGGGGGATAAAAGAGGGAAGTCCTAAATTGCAGTGGTTCAGCGGGGAAAAAGCAGGACGTCAGAGGTTTTGCACGTCATCGAGTCAGCAGACATGAGTCCTTTTACGCAGAGCGTGGTGACGTTAGCGAGCTGCAGGGGGGAGGGTGGGGGTTGGGGATGGTGGGGGGGGGGGTCGTCTTAGACTATGTATAGCAATGCTCAGATTTGTTGCATCAGGCCTAATCAGCAATTTAAAGAAGGGCTTTAAACCACGTGTTGTCTATGATTGAAAACAGGCAGAAGAAAATTTAACTTGTATTTCCATAATAATAATAATAATAATAATAATAATAATAATAATAAAATGCAGATTTGCAGTGATGGAGGGATGTTTATCGTCTCAATGACCTTCACTGACTTTTAGGTATTCTCATATTTTTAACATGATTCAACAACAAAGCAGTGATACAATTCACTCATTTAAATGTTTTTGTGAACATTCGACCATAGCGATTATATATAATTATATATATTGATGAAATGTTTTTATCAATGAGGCCTTGCAGCATCAGATTCAATGCAGGTTTGTCCGCTTGTTTCCAAAGCTCTCATTTTGTTTTGTGGCAGAAAATCAATAACTATTCCTGAATTAAAATCCATTTAACTAAGATTGCAGCTAATGATTATATTCATTATCAACAGGTCTGCCAATTATTTTCTTGACTAATCGATTAGTTGTTTGATCTATAAAATGTGCCCAGTGTGACGTCTTCAAATGTTTTGTCCACAACCCAAAGATATTCAGTTCACTGTCAGAGAAAAGTAAAGAAGCCAGAAAATATTCACATTTAAGAAGCTGGAATCAGAACATTTGGACACTTGTTTCTATATAAATGACTTGATTCATCGATTATAACAATAATCGGTGATTTAATTTAATAGTTGGCAACTAATCCATTAATTAACTAATCGTTCCAGCTCTTAACTTTAACTTTAAGCTATAACAGAAATTAAATCTGTGTTTTAGCCAGTAAGCCTCTTAATTATATGTTGATATATTTTGATTGTCTTATTGTTTGTTTTGTATTTATGTACCCAAGACTCCCTGTAAAGTATTGATACTGTGTACTAAACTCTTCAAGTCTAACAAAACCATCAATCAACACAAAGTAGCAAGAAACTTTAGCACAGAGAAAAACGACTTAAACACTAATTAGAGATGAGATGATAAGTATGAACACTTCACCACCAACAATAAACGATGAATCAGAACTAAGAGTGAAACTGTCTCCTCTTCTACTGGCTCTCACTTCCGTCCTGGAGATGCAGCGCTCTGCTAGTTTATGCATGAACCTTTTAATCAGTCACTGATTTACACCTGAAATTCCACCTGAACACATTTAAACAGCTGGTAGGACAGAAAACCAGCCCTGCACTGGACCCTGATACTATAAACTAACTCTAATACTATAAATTATATGGTATGTACTTCCTGTGAAAAGCTCCCTGCTTTGATAATTACTATACAAGAAATTAATGCAGTTTATCTTTAAGGGAAACAATGTGAAACCTGTCAATCTGCGCCTGCTGCAGTAACATTTTATTTAAATGTATTTTACGTCTTTGGTTTAGTTTCATATCTGTTTAGTTTCTTACAGTTGATGAGTAGTTGCTCCGTTTCTGTTTTGTGGGATAAAAGGCTGAAAATTTTAGCAAATGTATGTGAATACTGTGTTTTTTTTCTCATTCTGTGCAAGAACAAAATACTCAAAACATGTTCAGAGTTTGTGTTAAGTATACAAATTGAGAAACAGGGATATTTTTTCCATTTTTTGGGGAGTTTTGACAAAAAATGTATGATAAAGTTGGTGTTTTAGTTCATGTTTGTTAGGAAAGCTTTGAGTTCTGTTTGTTTTCTTTGTCTTTGAAGTTCTTATTAATGAAAGTTGAGCTTTAATTTAAACGTTGCTGGTCATGCTTGGAAGAGGAAATAGTGCGGAGTCTCTATAACATGTTATTTCTCAGTTCCCCTAAGCTGAGGATATAACCTAAATTGAGGGGGGGCTTGTTCAGGAATTAAACTTTCACGCCTTTAGTGAGAATCAGCATTAAAAATCAGTTAGCGAAAGGAGATCAGCTGTTTTTTCCTCCCATCAAACACCACAAACTGGAATGTACTCTGTGCAGTTTAGCTTTATCATCATTTTAAAGTAATGACGTGTTGGTATGCAAGTTGCCACGTATGGCATCTTGACATTAATTTATGTAGAGAGAGGGTGGAGGGGGGGGGTAGAGTGTTACAGGAGATAAGAAACAGTCAGTCACGAGCCTGTTTGTCCAGCTGTAGTATTTGTGGAGCTGTGAGGAGCTGGTTGGATGTTCCAGCTGGTATCGGTTGCCTCTTCAGCCTATAGCTGATGCTGATGCGTGATGCAGCAGGAAGAGGTGTGATGACATCATCGTGTGTGGCTGCTCTGCCCCTCTGCACGTCCACTCCCGGCTGCCGTGGCAACGTGTGAGACGTGCCGGGGCCCGGGGAAAGTCTCTGCTTCGCTGTGGTGCTGGGAGGAGCGTGGCAGGTTATCATGCAGATGCAGCTTCCTCCTTCAACTCACAATCCTTCCCCCCCCCCCCCTCCTCCTCCTTCTCCTCCTCCTCGAGCTCTTCCTGACTACCCTGCTGCTATAGGAGAAGCCCCCCCCACCTCCCTCCCACCGACCCCACAACACACACTCCAACAATCGACCCCTCCCCTCCTTCCTCTCCTTCACATCCCCAGCTCAGCCAATCAGAGCACACAGTGGGGGCAGGGCATAGCAAAACCACCATTCCAGTGCAGAGCTGCTGCATCTCCCCAGAGCTAACAGGGAGCTAGCAGCTCAGAGGGAGGAGACACAGTCAAAACCCAACCTCTGTGTGTGTTTGTGTGTTCCAGTGTATGTGTGTGTGTGTGTGAGGCTGTGAGTGTGTGCCTGTCGCAGACTAGCAGGCACGGCCACTGCTGCACTCTTGTTTCAGACTACTTTTTTTTTTTTTTCTCCCCCTTTTTAACCTTGCCTTGCCACGGTGTTTTCAGCTCAGGCCTGCTTCTTCCTCTACTGCAGGATAAAGAGGGATCAGCGTGGGGGGACAGGAGAGAACGTACGGCACAGCCTTCCTTTCCCTCCTTCTTTACTATCTAACCACCTCGTAGTCGCTGACAGCTCCTGGCGGACGTGCAGGCAGGATGATAGCAGCTCAGCTTCTGGCCTACTACTTCACTGAGTTGAAGGATGATCAACTCAAAAAGGTGAGGGGGAACAGCGTGTTGTTGGAAATGTGTGTGTAAATGTGACAGCAGGCTAGTGGACAGCCATATTAATGGTAGTCAGCATTGAGTCTGTGGGGCGTTATCAGGGCTGGGAAAGGAGGATGCACCATTTGGGAAGTAGAGGAGGAAGAGGAGGAGGAGGCCATGATGAACTCAAATATTAGATTTGATTATGTTGTAGTTTTACACGGGGGGGGGGTTAGTTTAGCAGTGCTGGACACGGATGTCCTTGAGAAGGGCTGTGGCCAGTGATGGTGGTGATGTGGGTGCAGACAGACCCTCGTTATCGAGTGTTTCCGGAGCGTCGGTTGCCAGGGCATCTGAAGCAGACAGGTGTCTGTGTGAGGCTGTTGGTGATGAGGGGAGGGGTGGGAGTTTAAAGTCGTGAGCTCTGCGATTCTCCTCCACTCCTTTACTGCTTTTTCAACTCTCTTTCTCTCTCTCTCTCCTGTTCCACCTCTCCTCTGTTTATACCCTTCTTCTCTCATTACCTCTGGCAAAGACGATTAAACTCGTTAGCGGGAACACAGGCCGGTGCCATCAGTGAAATGTGAGTTGGGTCACAGCCATCCAGAGAAACTGACCTTGGGTCCAGTGCAAATTAGCCGCTGGATAGAATGACAGACCGGCAAGTTGCTGTTCCCAGAAGGGGCAGGCGGTAGAGACGGAGGGGGGCTTCGTGTGCTGACGGGAGTAGGGAGATTCATGATGTCATGCGTGATGTCACAGTGCAGTGGATGCACGTGCCTCTGGTGAAGTAGGCTACTGGAACGTATAGCCGTCTCTACTGAGGTTACAGTTTTCCTTGAAAGGATGAAAGTTATCCAACCGTGTAAATCTCGGGTGAAAGCTGGTACACTTAATTCCTTAATAAGTAATGTGGGAATAGAGCAGAAGCCAAGATGTCTGTTATAGAAGTGAGGAAGTATCAATCTATTCACCATCAGTGGCTTCACATGTTTGAACAGTATCAGTTTACAAATGAAACAACTGTGGCAGGCTCAATTTAAAGGGAACGTGTACAGAGAGTGATGCTTGGCACTGGATAGAAAATGTCCATTTACTGTAATGGAGCAGCCATAAATAACAGGCTTAGTCTTAGTTTTAATCATCTAATTCACTGTAGGCATTATAAAGCTTCAATTAAACGTTGGAGGAAGCAGAGACGGAGTATATATGCGAGGCTGGTTTTTGTAAATTAGATTAAAAAAGCTTTCACAATTAAACAAATAACCCAACTTCCCAGAACATGCAGCCTCCAAAAGCTTGCCAGTGTGGCACAGGAATAGAAAGAGGAGTGATTGGTCTCCTTTTTTATTTCTTGTAAATCATGTCATACTGTATTCGAACGCTCAGAGGATAAAAATAGTGGCTAAATCCACACAGTTGAAGCATGATGACCGTCACATGTGTGGTTTGTGTCTCATGGTGACAGAATAGATTTCTGAATGGTGCTGAGCCCGGTGGCATGCGCTGTGATTATGTAACAATAACAGTGAATATACAGAGCAAATCCCCCCCTAACATCACTCCATTAATCAGAAGCATTAACCGTAATACAACAATTAAACTGCACAATGTAGCTTCTTTTCACAAATTGATTATTATGTCGCTGAATTGACCGATGTAGCCGTCTTAATTATCTCCATCTTGTGTTGACCTACAGCAGTTTTGTGTCATATTGATGTGTTTCTACAACATGTGTCATGGTTTTTTTTAGGGGAGGGGAGGGGTTACGGTGCTACAATATGTGCCACTTTATGTTAAGTGAATCAATGTATTGATTTTTTCACTACCACTCAGCCTCAGTATCTAATCTCCCAGCATGCCTCTCATGCAAATAGCAAATCAAGTGGTAATACAATCCGAGGAGTCCTGAAATAGGGCAATAATTGATGACATGGAGGCAAACAAAAGCAATCTAAAGTTGATTTTAGTGTATATCAGTGTATTAGTGCAGTTATTATTGAAGGAGGAGGCAGCGTTTAAATGGTCATCCATTGTTTTTCCAGTTAACTTTAACAGATTTTAGACATCAAAGTGTGTTTCCAGATGTGGTGGAGTACTACTGCATGTAAAAAAGGTTGTAAAAGGTCGTTTGCGGCTCCAGGGGGAGCTGTATGAAATCTGATAAGTTGGCTGTCGGGGCTGAAGGCTACAATTTTGCAAATGAATAAAATCAGGAGGTGCGCAGGAGTCTGCTTGAGGTTAGCAGCTCCAGGCTACAGATAGCTGCTAATAGCACAACACACCCAAATCTATACAGCTGAGTGAATGGTGTTGAGTTGCATTGTGGGTAATGTAGGCAGCCGGGGGGGGTTTTGACAAGAAAGAAGAATGTATGGAATAACTAAGACTATATCTTTTCATCTGTCCATCATGAGTCTGACTGTCATAGGAGTGCAATATTAAATCAGTGGAGTACTCTTTTAAATGTAGTCAGTTTAGTAAAGTTAACCTCAGTGATATTGCTGATGTTGCTCCACTATAATACAACTTGCAGACTGGTTTATAATCTGTGGTTAAACTACCTGTTGCTGTTTGTTTCCATTAAATTCTGCACCATGGAAATCCCTCAAATGCATCATTTTCTTAGATACGATCCTCAAATCCGTCATCAGGCTGTGAAGAGCAAAAGTTTTCTTCTATTTAAATAATTTGGCATGTTTTTATCGCTCCCTAACGCTCCGTGTTTGTGTCCTGTCTGTGCCTGCTCCTCAGATCGATAAGTACCTGTACTCCATGCGTTTCTCCGATGAGACGCTTAAGGACATCATGAACCGCTTCCGCAAGGATATGGAGCTCGGGCTCGGCCATGACACCAACGTTACCGCCACGGTCAAGATGCTGCCCACCTTCGTCAGGTCCATCCCTGACGGATCAGGTAGAGTGAAGAGTATCAGGGCAAACACAGATCATTATAGATTAGATTGGAATAAAATATTTGTTTAAAAATGTCCTCCCTGATTCTGGTTAAAAGTCCAAAAGTTTTTTCCATTTGCTTTTGATGTCAGTTTGAACTGCAGGAGTTTGCATGATCCATTTTTGACTTGAGCTTCAAAACATTTTAAACAGTGTGCTGAGGGTAACATTAGGGCTTTTGGGGACACAGTGGGACACTTTAACACAATCAGGGAGATCACCTTTAACATTTTGAGCCTTTTAAAGAAAAGTTTTTGACAACTTGGAGTGAAAAGAACTTGATTATAGCCGCTAACTTCCTTTACACTACAGGTATTGTTTGGACATCTTCTTCTAATTGGAAAAATCCAGCTTGAAGTTAAATATTAGCTAAATATTGAATTACCTGCCACTGATCTACATCTGTTCCTGCTGTTCTGTAACTTAAGGAAACAGTGGCAGAATAAGCCCATTGAGTCAGCAAGTAATAACTATAACTAACTATATAACTATAAATATATATGTGATACGTAAGAAACTGTGTAAACTGTACAAGTTGATAAGGTCATATACCATTAAAAGAAATGAATAAGTGTCAAAAATATATTATATAACTCACATTAACAACCTCGACTAAACTGTTTTCTAAATTTCCACCATATAAAAAAAACAGTTTCACATCCTAAAAGTCCGCATGTGGTTTTTTAATCACCGGCTCATGATGCAGCAAACTGCTGAAATCTAATTGTACACATTGTATACAACCAACCAAACAACGACAAATAAGCGATGTCACTGTTTTGTAAAAGAAGCAACATCATGAGGATGACCAGTTTAATCAGATTACAGCAAAAAGTCATCCCGCTCAGACATAACATGATAACAGTGTTTAACTACAATACAGTGTCATGTTGTGTGTGTGTGTGTGTGTGTGTGTGTACAGTCTACCTATAATGTTAGCGTGTTAAAGCACAGCCCCGATGTACCCTGTTTCTATCTGTCTAAAAAAATGTGCTGATGTGTTTAAAATCGTCAGGCCTGTTCTGTGACATAAGCCTCTTTGTGATTGTGCTCTGGATTTGGACTCAGTAGATCAGTATTGTTTTAGCCCCCGGGCCAAACAGTTCAAACAGCCCGATCACACACTGGGTTCATCTCATAACATCACACAGCCGCTGCCACAGAGAAAAGTCTTAATCTCAGTTTTATCGCTCCTGAATTTAATTTAATGGCAGGCAGTTTAATGACTGCCTGGGCTCACAAAAGCCTTTCATTCATAATTCATGACGTTCATAATTATCAGTCGGAGGATTGGCCTGTTATCAATGTTTGCCTGACAGAATAACGTGTTACATTAATGATGACTGTGCCTTGTTTATTTGGATGAAATTAAAACTAGCAAAGTGGATGAAAAAGAAGATTTCACCATTCCTGTAACAGTATAGTTTGACTTAAAAAGGACATTACATGAATACAACGCATCAACATAAATTAAAGCCTTTTCCACAACTCTATGGTAAGTATAAGCTAATAAGTTAATAATAAATGAGATTAGACTCTCAAAAATATTACAACTGATACAACAGCTCTGCCATAAATTCTACTTTTTATGAAGCTCATACATTTCCAGTTTTTGTTGACGTGGTCAGAAAAGGTGATAATTCTACTTTATGTGGTGTACAGGAGTGCATTATATTGAATGGTGTTCCTAATATTTTGTCCACTCCATTAACAAATGAAGTCCGCGGCCTCGGTGCCAGCCGGGGAGCGTCATGTCGCTTCTCAGGATGATGTCTGGAGCTAACCCGGAGGTGCGCCTGGGGGTCGCTGCACATGACAAACCTCCAGCGTCGGTCGGCACAGCTTCAGCCAGGAAGAAGCACGCGAGCTCGCAGGGAGGAAACGGCTCTCCGTGCACCAGGAGCCATGAGGGAGAGCGAACCGTTGAAGCACAATCATTGCATTTATAACATTTTTTTTACTTAAACGTAGCTTGACCATGTCATGTGATGCTACGTCAGTGCACTTAAACCACAAATATGACTGGAACCGCTACAGAAATATCCAGGATTTCAAATTAAAGGCACTATATTTACACATTGGCCATACCCAGGCTTTCACCTAATCTTCTTTTCTATCTGAGACATCATGTCTCAATGATGAATACACAGCCATGGTGATATAGTCTTTGTGATTTCAACACACAAACTGACCTTAAAGAAACAAACCAACCACTCCAAACTGTTCAACTGAACAGCTCTTAACACTCAAGTCAAGAGATTCACCACCTCCTCAAACCAGGCCTGTGTGCTGCCCTGCCTGACTTGTCCTTGTTAGTAAACAGTGCCTGTACTGTACACAGAAATAACATCAAGTGCATGTCAGACAGATCGAGGCCCGAACAAGGCCAGCGGGGAGAGGGGGGCAGGCCGCTCTGCCCAACTCTCACGTTATAAATAGCCTCAGGTGTCGACTGAGTTTGGGGGGGAACAAGCAAAGGGCAGAGTTGAAGCCGCGGCGGCAGTTAAACCCTATAATTATTTGAGAAACAGATGCAGCAGTGGGCGACGCAATGGGCAGGACGACAGATAACTTCTGTGTAATCTGTATTTTCTAGAAAGAGTTAATCTAATTCCTCAGACTTTCTGTGTGTCTCAGTGGAAAAAGTGGAAAAGGAAATCATGGCTAAGCTTTAATAATGTCAGTTCACAAATCTTTAGTGTGTAATAAGATTAAACTATTAATAAAAAAGCTAATAAAGAACAGCTCATCCAAATTTACCATTAGAGCCTCACAAATCCATCTTAAATCTAAAGTTCAGCTCTGAGATTTTAAAACGTTAATGAAGAATTCGTTACGCCATCATGATCGAATGATGTCCACTACATGCATGCACGAGTTCCTGGTCGTGGGTGTGCGATTTGAGTCCTGCATGGGAGCAGCAGACTCCACCAGTAACAATGGAAATAATTACAGTATTAGAGAAGCAAGTAAAGATATAATGAATGGCTATCGCTGAAAAAAAATCAGTATCAAAAAAAAGAAAAAGCAGCGACTTAAAACCCACTTATTTGTATTTTTTTTGAGCTTTCAACCACATATGTTTCAGTTTGTATGAAACTTTGGTCACATGATTCATAAGATGTGGTTGAAAGCTTGTAAGTTGTATTTTTTGGTCTTTGTCATCTACTGCTATCAAGTTCAAAAATTAACTTTCACGCTCAACTTAAAGGTTGTTGCTTTAAAATCCAGCATGGTACAGAGACTGCCAAGTCTAGAAAACAGAAAATAAATATATTTTTATTTCTTGGCTGGGAGCAATGACTTCCTGAAGTATCTGCTGGTTGCCTGTCAAATCGTCAAACAGCTTAACCCCTGTAACACTGCATGGTGTCACTTTTAAACTTCTGTTTATATATGAATTAAACAAATGAGATATAACGTGTTAATTTGTGAGCCTTTTGTTGCCTTTGGACAGCGCCAGGCTAGCTGTTTACCTCTGCTTCCAGGCTTTATGCTAAGCTAAGCTAACCTTCTGCTGGCTGTAGATTCATATTTATAAAACAGATGTGAGAGTGCAGTGTTAACCCCTGTAACACTGCATGTTGTCCCCTTTCACACTTCTGTTTTTATATGAATCAAACAAATGAGATATAACGTGTTAATATGTGAGCCTTTTGTTGCCTTTGGACAGCGCCAGGCTAGCTGTTTACCTCTGCTTCCAGGCTTTATGCTAAGCTAAGCTAACCTTCTGCTGGCTGTAGATTCGCATTTATAAAACAGATGTGAGAGTGGTATCGCTTTTCTCATCTAACTCTTGGCAAGAGAGTGAATTCCCCCCCACATTCTCAATTTCAACTACAGCAAAAAAATTCAACATGTGTATATAAACCAAGATGTAGCATTTCAGCTCACAAGTACAGTACTCGCACTATAGAAGGCTATAGAAGGGGCCGAGGCTTTAAAATGAACACATGCTCTGCAGCAAATCAGTAACACTTCTATATGTCAAAGCCTGGTCACAGCTCATTCCACTCAGGTCAAGAGGATAAATACCGTAATGCAGCAAACACTACAGTCATGGTGGTAATACATGAACAACATTGTTATGTTAGGAGGCGGGATGTGTCAGTCGCTTTTTTTTGTAACATGAAAGGTCACAGAGCTGATCCCAGAGACGGTAAATGCACATTCACAGACTATCATGTGTTCTGTTGCAGTGTCCTTTTCCCCAAGACATTAATCCTTCTCTACTCTCTTTCATTTTAAATAACTCGAGGTCAGTGTTAAATTAATCAATTGAATCTATGTTTGTGAAATAAAAGAGCTGCTACACTCTTTGCCAGAAAGAAAACACACATTTTTCTATATTCATTTACAAATTTGTGACATTTTAGCACATTTAAAGACCTGTAGTTTTAAAATGATGAGAACTACAGTACAGGCAACATGTTGTTTGTTCATTTTAGAGTAACAAAATGAAACCAACTCTGTGTCTGATGTTACAAGAAAGTTTCTCTCTATGGAGGATCGATTTACGTCTGCGGTGATACTCTACCTCGGCACCTGGCTGGCGGCTCGGCTCACATAAAAGAGCTTTGTGGAAAACTAGTGCGTCTTAAAATGAGATCATTTTGTTTGTGTTCGTGGCCGCTTTGTTTTTCATTCCTTTTGTGTCTTGAAGGTTTCACATTGTGGTTGTCTCTATTATGAACTTCAATCATTAGGTTTGTTATTTGTGTGTGTTTTACTAGACACCTGTTAGAGATCCAGACTCTAAAGACAGACTGCCATGATCTGTATCTCAGCGATGGCATGTCACAGTGGTGGAAAAGTATTCAAATCCTTTACTTAAGTAAAAGTACCAGTATAACAATGTAAAAATACTCCATTACAACTAAGTAAAAGTACAAAAATATTGCAGTAAAAGTAGTGGTTTGGTCCCTCTGACTGATATATTATTATATATGACATCATTAGATTATTAATAGTGAAGCATCAGTGTTAGAGCAGCATGTTACTGTTGTAGCTGCTGGAGGTGGAGCTAGTTTACATTACTTTATATACAGTTAGCTAGTTTAGTCCACTGGTTCCCAACCTAGGAGTCATGGTCCCTCCAAAGCCTCAGCAGATAAATCTGAGGGGTCGTGAGATGATTAATGGGAGAAGAAAGAAGAAAAAACAAAGTTCTGATTCACAAATCTGTTTTCAGTTTTTGGACTTTTTGCTGAAATGTGACGTTTCTGAAGGTCTTATCAGTCTGCAGCAGCTGCTCATCTGAATCCTGCAGGTTGTTGTTATTCAAGATCAACCTGCTGAGATCTACCTTCTACTCACTGTTACTGTTTACAAGAGGAAAGAAGAAGAAACAAAGTTCTGACATCTTTGATTTTTGCTGAAATATTGGATCATTTGAACTTTTATTGAAATGAAAGCATGTGAGAAGTTTAGAGGGAAAAATCACTATTTGGTAGAGCTGTTAACAACTCATAGACATGTGAAATGTGACCCCGACTACACACTGCTTTTTGTAAGACGTCAAAAGACAAAAAGGTTGGAAACCACTGGTTTCATCTTTAACAATGACTATGTTTACTTTCACAAAATATACCGGTTTCTGTCCTTATTCTGAAAAAGGTGATACTCCTACTAAGCTGTTTAAATGGCTAAAAAAAAAATAATATTCCACTAATATTTCTGTTTACATGCAGAGGGTGGTTTCAGCAGGCAGTGAAGTAAACCAGCGAGGTGAAAAACATCAGTGAGCTGCTGCCTGATATTTACCAGTGATATTTATATGACTAATACTATAAATTTAACCATGATGTTTACTTCACTGCTGAGTGTTTTTGGTGGCGTTTTGGAGCCGTCACTGTCAGTTAATGGCTGCATGTCAGGATGATAACCAATCCCCCTCCGTCCCCGTCGTGGAGAAGGCACATTCTGTTTTTTCCAGCCCACCCTGAACAGCTCTCCACTCTCCTCTCGTTCCTCTTCTCTGTCTGCCTTCCTGCTCCACCATATGTCATTTTGCCTGTGCAAGGGTAAACAGGCAAAAGGGCCATGTGTTGCAAACTGTGGTAAAAACCCCAATTGAGACGCATATTCTGAATGCACTGTATAAATGTAAAACCAGAATAACGCCAGCATATCCCACGTCTTAATAAGTCAGAATAAGACCTAATTTGGAATATCCAAACAGAATATGCTGTTTACATGACCCCTATCAATTATTATTAGACTATTACCATATTCAGAATAATAGTGGGATATTAGTGTGCATGTTGTTATAATATCCATCATGTCGCATATTAATCTGAAGAGTAACTAGAGCTGTCAAATAAATGTAGTGAAGTAGAAAGTAATCTGAGATGTAGTAGAGTGGAAGTACAAAGTAGAATTTAATGGAAATTTTCAGAAAAGTCAGAAAAATGAGCCCAATGTGGAGCAGCGTGAAACATGTTGCCCACGCCAATGTTAATAAAAGATCCTTTATCATAAAGTTTAATGGGTTGAAAGGGAAATCACCACCTCAAGCATTTACAGTTTGTTATTGACATTCATCTTTTTGTGATCAGTTTTCTTTTTGAGATTTAAGCACAATTATATAAAGAATCGGTTAAAAGTTTAAAGCCACAGCGAGAGCAAGTACAACAGCATACATTAACCACAAGAACTGATGTTGATGTTAGGAGCGCCTCTCGCTCTCTGGTGTACGCTGTGCGCCAAGCTGCTTTTTCCTTTTGTCGAGTTTGGAAAGGACGACGGCCTCTGGGAGCAGTAGCAAAGCCTCCGGCGTTAGTAGGGTATTAAAAATGAACACATTGAAGAGACATAATGCGAAATAAGAAAAAAAACGAATGATACAAAAGCAACACAATTTCATACCAATCAAGTGAAAACTTTCCCTGGAGTGAGAGACTTCTTAGCACAGTGAACCATCTCGAAACCAAATGGAAAAATGCATGCAACCAAACAAACACTTCATCAGCTCCCTAAAAGTTTACATTGTGTTGACACAAGATGTTCACTTGAATACAGCAGATTCTAACTTAATGGTCCTTTCTAGGGGCCTTAAGGTCACTTAGTTATCTTATATGTTGGGCTGTTTCTGCCCCACATTTAGAACAGTCTGAAACTGTGATTAAATCTATATCTTGCCTGGAGAAAATCCTTTGGTGCACAGGAAATACAGCACTTCGTTTGTTTTGAATACATGTAAAAAGAATGTAGGAGAAGGAAGGAGACATCGCAGTACTTCTAACGTTGTTTGATGGATAAATAATCTCTGGGATGTGCGAGTAAAGACATCAAAAAAACAAGAATCTTGCAAATTAACATGTTTAAATCTCTGTTTTTTTTATTCTGACAGAAAAGGGAGACTTCATCGCTCTGGACCTCGGGGGGTCAAACTTTCGGATCCTGCGTGTGAAGGTGACACAGGACAAGAAGCAGCCGGTCCAAATGGAGAGCCAGGTCTATGACACCCCTGATGACATCATTCACGGGAGCGGGACGCAGGTAAATCAAAAATATTACTTATTCAGATATGCCTACATGTGTTAAATTTCCATAAACTCAAAAAGCAGCTTGGTAAGGTCAAGTTTTGCTAATAAAAAGCAAGACAACTATGCTTTCTGTCACACGTCTTGTCTATTTTACACAAAGTGCTTCACAGACATAAAAACAGAAGATACACAGTGCAATTTATGTCAGACATATCCCACAGAAAATGCAATAAACTGCCAGTAGAAACTCCTTGTGACTTCCTAATCAGAACTGGATCGTATTTTCTTAAATTATTTTCTGGATGTTGCGACAAAACGCTACGTGACCCTGGTCGGACATTCAATTGTTTCCACCGCAAAATAGTTTATGTAATGTCTGTGTCTGTCCTCAGTACGGAGCCCGGTAGCATTTTAAAGTCGGGTAGAGGATCAGTTAGTGTAAAATGACCTCCTTAATAGCGCTCACAGTAATGAGAGTGACGTCAGAAGCTACGCTGACCTACACTGAACTTGGAGAGAACAGCTGGCAGTCGTATAGTAACACGATAACCAAAACATGAGTGACTGTCTGAGGCTGTGTAAATTGGTTCAGAGCATGACTTACTCAGACAGAGCACAGACAGATGCTGTTTAATGAAATGTCAAGGGGACAGCTGGCCAAAAAAAAAAAGTAACGTGATATATGAATAGGTTTGTTAACAAAAAGGTTTGTTTTACCGGAGAGCGGTTTGGTAAAATACAAAAAAACATAAATAAATATTTCCATCATCAGAGCGGGATTTGAAAAAAAAGTTTATAAGTTAGCAGTCAAGTTACTCAAAATGATATCTTTCGAAAAGTGGTCTGAAAGCTTTTCAAGAACTCAGATTAATTATTGATAAATGTTATTCTTATTCTTTCAAACACTGTTAACCAATTAGTCACCTGGTACAATATATCAAAATATAAAATATTATCTTTTGTTCTCAATCCCTCGTCTGATGGATCAGGAAATGATCACAAAATAAGAAAAAAATCTTACTTTTTTCTGGCTTTTCCTTGTACTTGTGTTCTTTGTTTTTGTTTTGTTTTGTTTTTTTTACCTCTTGAGGACATATTAAAATGATGCAATCAGAGATGGAAACGACACTCTAGACACATACAAGTATTTTGACAAGGACGTCACAAACCACAAAGGTTTTAAAGTAAAACTGAGCAACACCTGAAACAGCAAACGTTCCTCTGTCGTTGTTCAGAGTGAGTTAACAAACTAATGGTTATTTTCATTATCGAACAATCTGCTGATTAATTAATTAATTAATTAATGCTTTTGTCTATAAAATGTCAGAACAACGCTCGTTATAATGTCTGTGACATCTACAAATGTCTCGTTTTGTCTGATCAACAGTCCAAAATCCATCCAGAGATCTTCAGTTCCAGTTTCTTTTATGAGACATAAAAGCTTAAAATCCTCATTTGAGAAGTTGCAACCATCAAGTTTTTCCACATTTTAGCTTATAAAAAAACTCTCAAAATAGTTGCAGATTACTTTTAGCAATGAAGTGTCCAGTGATAATAATGTGACATGAGAGAACAGTTCATGAATGTATAATAACACTTTTTAAAAATGTCATATTTGGTCAGATGTTTTCTTGTCGTTCCTTAGTGTCAAAGTGTCCTTTCTGTCTGCAGCTCTTTGACCATGTTGCAGAATGCCTGGGTGACTTTATGGAGAAGCAAAAAATCAAGGACAAAAAGCTTCCTGTAGGATTTACGTTCTCCTTTCCCTGCGCCCAAACCAAACTGGACGAGGTAAACGCTTGGAAAAAAAAAAAAAAACGTTGGGAGGGAAAACTGTGCCACAATTCATTTCTCAGATTACAACAGATATGCGACATGAAAATTACATTAAAAATGGCCAATAAGTTATTGGAAGGCATTTTTTTTTACATGTTCATAAAAGTTTTTTTTTCACAATTTTAAACGATTAAAATACATGTCAGACCAAATTCTTTCAACACTTTAAATGTACTGTAATTGTCAAGAATGCTTCTAAATACGTTTATAAAACAAGTAGGTGGTTGGAAAACTTGAATACAGTGTAATTATAGTCACAGTATCTTTTGGACAAAATGTTCCTAAATGTGTTTGGAGACCAAAACTGTGTTTGGAATAGCAATGGACAGACCCTTCAGTGTTGCCAAAACTGTCTAACTGTAATTTAAAGCCTGGTCTTATAAAACCACTTGTTTTATAGGCGGTCTTAGTGACATGGACAAAGAAGTTTAAAGCCAGCGGAGTAGAAGGGATGGATGTCGTGAAGCTTTTGAACAAGGCCATCAAGAAACGAGGGGTGAGTTTACAAGAGCGATGCAAAAAAATATGATTTTTCTTCAAACTTAACAGCGTTTGACTGGTGGCTTTTATTTTGGATTTTTCTTTGAGTTTAACGTGATTATCTCGTTGTTTTTTTTGCAGGACTATGAGGCAGACATCATGGCGGTGGTGAATGACACCGTTGGTACCATGATGACTTGTGGTTTTGATGATCAGCGCTGTGAAGTGGGTATCATCATAGGTAAAGACACAGACTGGATTTCTTTTTCTTAATCTTGGGAGGGGCAAACGAATAAAGAGGATTATTCGATTTCACTGTGGTCTGGTGCAGCAAGAAATGACTGCACTTAGTCTTTCATCAGAGCCATGTCATTTGGACAAAAAGCAAACTCATTCAGTCAATTCATTTAACCAAAACTGTTCAGCATCATGAACACAATTTGACATGTGGGGGCGCCAAAGTTATTACAATCCTAACCTTGGCATCATTAGGACAGTGCACTCCGCATACTGAGCTCCACAGAGCAAAAAGCCTCGCGCCACAGGATGTCATGCAGCTCTCCATCCTTTCAGGGACGGGGACGAACGCCTCCTACATGGAGGAACTGCGTCACATTGACCTGGTGGAAGGAGACGAGGGCCGGATGTGCATCAACACCGAGTGGGGAGCCTTCGGGGATGACGGCTCCCTCGAGGACATCCGCACAGAGTTTGACCGCGAGATCGACAGGGGCTCCATCAACCCAGGGAAGCAGCTGTAAGATATTTTGAACCTTTATTTATTCAGGCAAGAGTTTTACTGAACAAGCACAGTCTTTCTGAGAAAACCCTGGGAGATACTGTAGCTACAGATAAATGACTACCCTTTTCAAAACTTTCCCAGTGGATTCAGTGATTCTACCGCTCCAACCTGTGAGACACCCCTTGCCACCATTGGTTCAAAATGGTGGGAGATACATGCAGTGTAAAATAAGGCTGAACATACAGCTGCTGTAACATTAAAAAAAAAGCTACCATTTGATAAATGTTGTCCATTTTTGCAGGATAACTAAAACAAAGAGCCGTACCAAACTTTTAAAGGACGGTTTAGAGGTTTCTGTGATACATATATTATGAATGAACCTCTTTACTAAATGTAAATCAGTGCACAGTGCAGCTGATATGCATCAGTCCTGTTTTTAATTATATAGCCACGTCAGCAGAGGATTTTAATCTCCTACAACAAAGCAGAGTACTTGATTTCCTGGGGATCCTGTCCCCGTTTGTCATTCATGCATCAGGAGCATGTTCATAGTTCTTCATGTTTATGACCTAAAGTGCAGCCATGATGTCCCTCCTAGAAACAGTCAAAGGGGTTATAGGCTCTCCAGAACTGCATCCTATCAAGCAACAGAAACATATCGACTCTATCTGAAAACGGCGCTGTGTTTCTCCCCGCTCAGGTTCGAAAAGATGGTCAGCGGGATGTACATGGGAGAGCTGGTGCGACTCATCCTGGTCAAGATGGCCAAAGAGGGTCTGCTGTTTGAGGGACGGATAACCCCCGAGCTCCTTACGAAAGGGAAGATCGAGACGAAACACGTGTCTGCCATTGAAAAGTGAGTGGGGGGACGTGACTCGTGGAGGAAAATGTACATCATATACTGCACATTATCTCGTTTTATCAGAAGAACACTATTGCAAAGAATTTCTATAAGCATGAAACACTTGAAACACTTGAAACGCTTGACTATACGATGAGGTTTTAAAGGTATGGGTGACTGAAGCGTCAATGCTTTTTTTAGAGAGTTTTGATACTGACAAGCACTTCTGATTTCAGGACTAAGGAAGGGCTGAAGAAATGTATGGAAATCCTGACGAGGCTCGGGGTGGAGCCTTCAGATGAAGACTGTGTGGCTGTGCAGCATGTGTGCACCATTGTATCCTTCCGCTCAGCAAATCTAATTGCTTCCACACTGGGTGGCATCCTCTCTCGCCTAAAGGAAAACAAAGGAGTCGCACGCCTCCGCACCACCGTTGGTATCGACGGGTCTCTCTACAAGATGCACCCTCAGTGAGTTTGGACAAAGAGTGACTAACAAGCAATGCTTCGTACTGAAAGTTGTGATGGAGTTTACAGAAATTTGTTTGCCTTGACTCCCCCCTACCTCCCCCCCAAAAGACCAACAAAACCAGAATGAAACGACAACCAGGGTGCTTAGGGATAGCAACGCATACTCCAGTTAAAATAAATCCTACAAACAAAATCCTCCGAGGAATACAGAGGATGCAAACCAGACATTCCTTTTAGTTGTGGGAAGATTTCAGACACCCATAAAATAATCTTTAAAAAAACAAAAAACAAACCACACACACACAAACATAATTTCCATCCCATTCACTGCTTTAAATTCGGGTCGAAGTTTCTTCATAAAATACTCTTTTCAAGCAGTGATTCGGTCGTAGGAAAGGCGCACAGTGTAAAATTATTTATCAAATTTCAGCGGCACATACTGAAGTTAGCCTCTTACGTCACCTTTCTAGATTTCTTTGTAGTTTAGATGAATGATTCAAGCTGTAATTAGACACAAAATTAAGTTCTGACACATTTAAACAATTTGGCTTCATATAATACATAACAATGAGATACAGGTAAATGCTTTGAACATCAGTTTTTCAGAGATTCATCAGAGATTTTATGCGATTTTACCAACATTTGCCATATGATGCAAAAGCGCCTATATTTGAAAATATCCACACCCATATTGTAACCATATTGTAACCACGCTCTATTTAGTCATGTACTGGAGTTTACATTTAATAGTATGTCATATAGTTGTGGTGCAATATCTTGAAGTAGTTTCGCTTAAGAGTGATTGTGTGAAATACCATTCAAGACCATCTCAGTCTTCTTCTATATGTCCGCGTCCAAACAGGATTTGGTGTTCTGATCTACTACGAAGAACATTTTGGATATCGTTTATACAAATCAGGCCTCTTTCATGAGGATATTTCCTTCTGCTCTAAACAGATACGCCCGCCGTCTACACAAGACCGTGCGTCGCTTGGTCCCAGACTCGGACGTCCGCTTCCTGCTGTCCGAGAGCGGGAGCGGCAAAGGCGCGGCCATGGTGACGGCGGTGGCGTACCGCTTGACGGAGCAGGCGCGGCAGATTCAGCAGACTTTGGCGGAGTTCCGGCTGAGCAAAGCGCAGCTGTTGGAAGTGAAGAAACGGATGAGGGTGGAGATCGAAAGAGGCCTCAAGAAGGACAGCCACAAGGAGGCTTCGGTCAAAATGTTGCCCACCTTTGTCCGGAGTACACCGGATGGATCAGGTGACTAAAAAGATGCAGACAGCTGGAAGAGAGGATTGACAATATGTACTAGGGCTGTAGTCAACCAGAGAAAATCTTGGTCGACTAAAATTGTAAATAATCTGTGACTAATCGATGGGGGGGGGGGGAGTGCGCATAGTGAATTCTGCAATCTGGATTTCTCTGTTTAGCGTCTTCAGGCTAGGCTAATCCATCGTTGCTAACTTTGGAGCTAACTCCCTTCACTTTTCCAGCACTTGGCGAAACAACAGACTTGACTTTTTAGCATTTATTAACTGACACACTGTAGTCTGTGCTGTACATTTACTACCAGACTGACAACTTACCGCTAACCTTTTCCTCTGCTCCGCTCGTATCCACCGTCACTTTCTGACGTATAACACCGTTGCTCGTTTCCCAGGCAACAACACAGCGGTTGACTCACGCGCTGCACAGACTCCCACACGCTAAATATTTCTGAATGAGTGGATATTTGGCATTTATTCTAGCATTAAAAAAATTTTTTTGTCCTGGCGGGAGTTCTTGTTGATATAATCGTAGGAGAAACACTAATTCAGTAAAAGCTCAGTACATTTAGTAAACGCTCAGTAACGTGTACAGTTAGACCATGAGTTAGACCCTATCGTCATACAGTCTGTTTGGGCGAGTCCAAAGTTGCCAAAACAGCGGGGGTGTTTTGAATACACCCCCGTTTTCAAAAGGTAGTTTGTTGGTCTGCCCCCCCCCCCCCCCCGCTACAGGAAATAATGGATTAATCCCAGAAAGCTGCTGATGTAGCACTTTTCTCCTTATGAAAGTAGAGACAGAGATACACGGAGATTTGTCGACCAATGAGAATTTAGTCGGATGAGAGAGTATCGACCAATTAATCGACTAGTCGACCAGCAGACTACAGCCCTAGATATGTCAGTATATGTGTCTATCTAACAGAGCCATACGGCCTCGCCTAAAACAGAGACCGTCTCTGCTTAATGTCAGAGGGAATTATTACACTTTTATAACATAAATATAACATAACCTTTAAGAGAAACAACAGAGGCACTATATCAAACAACAAAGGCAGTGTTTTAATAATTCATTGGAGAAAAAAAGTAGAGGCAAACAGCCCAATCAGTCACACTCAGCCGGGGATGTGTGAGGGAGGAAAAAGTCACCACATAAGTGCAAGCAGACGTCAGGCTGAAGTTACTTTGATAATCTCCAGCTGGATGTTTGGACGATAATTTTCATCAGAGAGTTATTGTCCACTAACTACTTTATTGTGGGGAAACGCTGGAGATGCTAAAAATGGTGTGTTTAATTGTGGACGCATGTGTGCCGGTTGAACAACAACACTTCTGTAAAATCTTAAAGTACGTTTGCGCTCACGTCACCAGGTCGGCTGATGATATTTTCAATCAACAAAGAGGTGAAACAACTCAAACTAAATCCTCTTTCTTTATGCTGTAGTTATGGACTTATAAGTTCAGTTTGCCAAGCTGGATCCAAAATTGTAGCCATAAATCAGGTTCTTTCACTTTATTTTAAAAAGATCCGCAGGCATCACCAAGTTAAACGTTATCACATTAAACTTGTCTAATCTTAGCCATTAAGAGATTAATGTCACATGCCGCAAGATGTTCAGACAAGAACATCAAGATTTTCAAAACCTACATTTGTTTTTTGAGGAATTCTCTGTATATGGTGGTAAAAGTTGAAATTATTGGCATTATTATGACTTCCGTGTTTGTTAAATTGTATTTTTTAAGAGTCAGGGAGTGGGTTAGGGTTAGATTTAGTGGTTTAGTTCTGTTGGCTAACAAGGTCTTTCCTTCTAAATACAGAGAATGGAGATTTCCTCGCTCTGGATCTCGGAGGAACAAACTTCCGTGTGCTTCTGGTAAAGATCCGTAGCGGGAAGAGGCGATCGGTGGAGATGCATAACAAAATCTACGCCATTCCCATAGAAGTCATGCAGGGCACAGGAGAAGAGGTAACCTTGTCCTTGAGCATTTAGAAATATCTTTTGCTTGAAATGCTAAAGTATAACTAGACTAGTACTCGATTTATTCCTGAACTTTCTCTGTTTTTAATACAGATTTACTTCTATTTATCAAACAGATGTTTCTGCTTCCCATATCTCCCCACTAAAAACACGTCTCTCTCCAGCTCTTCGACCACATCGTGCACTGCATCTCCGACTTCCTGGACTACATGGGAATGAAGAGTGCTCGTCTGCCGCTGGGTTTCACCTTCTCCTTCCCCTGCCATCAAACCAGCCTGGACGCAGTATGTTCTTAAACAATTATCTCAAAAAAAATAACACAAATTCCACGTTTATTTTCATCTGATCTGGGTTCCTACCACCTTTTTAGGTGGAGCTTAGCAAAATAACCCATGCAAAGTGGTATCTCAGACACTTATATTGGGTTTACTAAGAGGTTTTTCAGATTTTATTATCTTTATTTGCATATTTTGGTGCAGCAGCTTCCACATTTCAGTAGTTGTTGTTGTTACCAGTCGCCTCAGGGTGCTTCTGCAGGTCTCTGTCCGGTATCATCTTGTGTTGCAGCTGACAGTGTAACATCACCCACTGTAGGCTATAATATTCTCTCCTCCTGGAGTGTTTGCTTTAGAAAGATGTCTTTTTTTAGCATCTACCATCATGTCAAACTATTCTCTCTTTGTTTCTGTCACAGTACGACGCTGCTCTGACGACATGTTGGCAGCTGGATTCATATTCTCTAATTGTTTTGGGTCCTTTAATACGACGACTACTGACAGTGCTTGAATCTGAGCAGTGTGAATTCCTCCTGCTACTGTCTTGTAAACATTTTCACCTAATAGGATGGTTTTAGGAGCGTCATCTGTACTAATGATCAAATCTCATGAACACACACCTCCTTCATACATTTTATGTTTGTGCAGTTGAGAGTTTGGAGACTTTATTCAAGCAAATCTCACAGAAAAAAGTAAGAGATTTTGTTCTTTCCTGAGGTCCCACGTCTATATTTTTCTTTCATGTGCAGGGCATTAATGGTCCCCGTCCTAGAAAGAAGGCCTCTCCAACCCATTAGACCGTTATAAAATGCTCTATCCAGACAAAGTATTTTGCTAGATGTCGTCTTACGAATGTTATGTGATCCTCAGGGAATCCTCGTAACCTGGACCAAAGGCTTCAAAGCCACAGACTGTGAGGGTGAGGATGTGGTGGAGCTTCTTCGGGATGCAATCAAGAGGAAAGAGGTAATCACAGACGGGGGGGAAAAACATCTGATGCAGTCACATTATTATTAGCTACGCTGCTACTACAACTCCAGAAACACAGATAACACACGCACCATAGTTAGTTTCTCTGTTTCTTTTAACAAACTACACTCCATGAGACTTATTCACATGTGGTTATTTAGCAGTCTTTGCTGTCACAGTGAGAAAATTGGAAAGAAAATAGTATGAGTGTCGATTTTTTTAAAGGTAAGAACATCATGATAAAGAACTTTGATTTTAATATAATTAAATCAAAGCATTTCATTATATTAATGATGCATAATGACAATAATAGGTTAAGATTCGTCAACAATCTGTACTATTAACAACTATCATATTCCTCTTGGTTAGTTTCAGCTTCTAACTGCTGTTTCTCTTTGTCATATGTTGTCATATGGCAAACAAAAACCTGAATATGAGTTTCAATACTCACTTTAACACATAAAAAAAGGTGTTTTTGGACCAACTGCCCCAGCAGCTTTGGTTTAATCTGACTGCTCAGTTCCTGGTCTCTTGTTTAAATCCTTCTTATATCAAAGTTCTGACTGATAGACCTCTTTAAATACCTCACAAATGTCACTCGCTGCCGTTCAACCGGCTTCTTCAACCATGTTATTGTTGTGATTTCAGAAGCTAAAGGCCCTTTTGTCATGAGGCATTTGTTTTGTCTACCCACTGCATATTCCTACTGTACACACAGAAGAAGAACGCAGAGATACGACTTAAAACAGACCACCTTGTAAAAAACACCAAACACAGAAGGATATTGTACTCGTCAACAACATCACATGACCGCATAAAGTGCTAATCCTGTTCTACTGACACCTTTGGACTTAAGTGCAACTTGTGCAGTTTCAGCATAAAGACGCTTCTCGCCATCCCCCTTCTCTGTTTACCTGCAGCTGGACAACACTTATTATACAACAGCAGAGCCAGCAACTCACTCTCTCTTTACAACGAAACACATTTCAATATTGATTGTTGTTGCAACATTTCTCTACTCAGAAAGTTTTAATTATTCATATGTCATCACTTTTGAGGTTCTTATATCAATTTCACCCTTTTAGATGGAGGACCCAGTGAGTATTAAGTGACTGTAAATCATTAACCGACAAGTAAAACCAGTGCCGGACTGGAGCAGTGTGTGCTTATTGCTGTAAGAGCATGTCATAACGCCTGGAAAAACCCTGATTGTACTTTCAGACTGTTGTGGAGAGGTGTGCCTGTCTGTGTCTGCAGTGTGGGGGTCTTATTTGAAACCCTGAATTACTACAGCCATGACAAGGATGACTCTGACTCTGTATTTTGTGTGTTTGGCAGAGCTCCTCATATATATATTATATAAAAACAGCCTGTGTATTTTACTGTATAGCCTGTGTAGGAATGTGAGTGAACTACATTGTGCTCAGTGTGGGGTTTGAAAAGTTGCCAGGCCTGACATTAATCCTGCTGTAAACACAGCGATTTATTTATTCAATGGTTTGATGTAAAAATGTGGACATAACAGTAATGATGTGTGAAAACCTGGAATCATGAGTAATTATTTTGTATTATAATAATGTCGGTAAAGATTTAGTTTGGGTAATCATCTGATATTTTGTACCTTAAAGAGAAAAAGAAACAATTATCTTGCTTTACAATTCTAAAAAAAATAACACTAACATGATTTCAAATGATCCAAATGTTCAGTAATACGATTATTTCAATCAGATTTACCTCTAACAAACTAAATCTACTCTGTGCATTGATTTATTGGATTGTAAAACAACGCATGATTCTTGTGAATTCTTGTGATTCGCTTTAAAAACAGTGACAGTGTAAACAAGCCTGTTCGTCACATCACTGCCCGGGGATAAACGTCCTCGTTTGTTTTTCACAGGAGTTTGAGCTCGATGTGGTCGCCATTGTTAATGACACGGTGGGAACGATGATGACCTGCGCGTATGAGGAACCCACCTGTGAGGTGGGGCTGATCGCAGGTGAGTTTCAACAAACATCTCTTTTATTTGTAGACATTTAATCCTTAAGAAAGGTGCCTGTATCTGTTTAATTATTAGACCGTGAAATTATCTACTTGGGGTCGTTTGATGGGAAAAGAAAATAAGGTTCCTCTTGAGATGTTTGAGCGGTGGTTTTCGTCTCTTATCAGGGACGGGCAGCAACGCCTGTTACATGGAGGAGTTGAGGAACATTGAGATTGTGGATGGGAACGAGGGTCGCATGTGTGTCAACATGGAGTGGGGGGCGTTCGGAGACAACGGGTGCCTGGATGACATCAGGACGCAGTACGACCAGGCGGTGGACGAGAACTCGCTCAACGAGGGAAAACAAAGGTCAAGATGCTTTCAAAGATATTTAACAACAATCCTTCTCTCTGTACTCTAGATTAAAGATTTTGTAGCATCACCTGGTCGTTACGGAGGAAATTATAATTTCTTCTGTGGGTATTTTTTCTCTCTCTCTCTCTTACACACGTCTCAGATATGAGAAGATGTGCAGCGGCATGTACCTGGGAGAGATCGTCAGGCAGATTCTGATCGATCTGACCAAGCGTGGCTTCCTCTTCAGGGGACAGATCTCAGAGACGCTGAAGACCAGGGGCATCTTTGAGACAAAGTTTCTGTCACAGATTGAGAGGTGAGCACATCATTTCACATTTATGTTGCGCATTCGCCACAATCAGACAAACTTGAACCGAGTTGGACGACAGAAAAATGTTCATTCAGTCACAAACAGCTCAACTCTTAGACAGTGGTTTCAGTATATGGAGGTGGAGAGGTGCACTATGGGAAATGTAGGAAATCAAGTGAAGCAAAATAGTTGATGCAGGGTTTAAGGAAAGTGGATACACTGATAGCAGTAAATTTCAACACTTAAATTACAGCAGCTGTTACTGTACTGATGAATACACACGTACCCGAGAGGGGAGGGGAGGGAGGTTCTTCTTTATAGGACTACACCCATGATTTCATATGTTTGAGCCCTTTTATTTCAGATCGTTTTCAAAATAGCGTCTCTTCTACCTTCCCTGCAGCCATCATTTTCCATTATCTTCCATACTCGCTGTGATTGATTATCTAAATGTATCAAAACAGCGAACAGGTGCAGGTTGATTTTCATACCGCAGTGAGATTAATGCAAACTGGTGGCTTTTAAGGCTGCGTTTAAAAAAACCCGAAACACCAGACACAGCTGGCCCGTACTGTAAAATATAGGTGTTTGTTTATATGGTTAAAAGGAGCGGCGGATCTATACGCGCACACGCTTCAGCAGCATTGTTCACTGAAAAGTAGCATCTAGTGGGATAACACCTAAGAACCAGAGGAGGAGGGGGGGGACGCAATGTGACGACTTGAGTTTATACACTGTTTAAGCCTACCTTAGCCTCTGGCAACAGCTGTGAGGTATCCGGTGACTCTCCTGCTGTTGGCTGACCTCTGACACGCTCTCACCCCGCCACCCCTCCCCTCCCCCCCTCCCCTATCCGCAGCGATCGTCTGGCGCTGCTGCAGGTCAGGGGGATCCTGCAGCAGCTGGGGCTCGACAGCACCTGTGATGACAGTATTATCGTCAAGGAGGTGTGCGGCACGGTGTCCCGCCGCGCGGCTCAGATCTGCGGAGCCGGGATGGCTGCCGTGGTCGACAAGATCCGTGAGAACAGAAAACTGGACCACCTGGACGTCACCGTGGGCGTGGACGGCACGCTCTACAAGCTGCACCCACAGTAAGACGGCGGGATAAGGGCATAATAGAGGGCGTGGTTTTTGGGTGGAGGGAGGTTCATTCATCCTAAAACACAACAGGATGTGTTGGATTTCATCGGGCTGCAAAGGTTGTAATTATTTATCTTCTGGCATCAATCCTTTTTGGAAGTAGTAACTCATTTTTGAATGATATTATAAGATCATTTGTTCTCAGCCGGGTTGCTAAAAATCTCAGGACACCTCTATTCTAGTCCACTTATAAGAGTTTCTGTTTTTCTCTGGTTTTAAATTTTTACAACCAGTGAAAAGACGGCAACAAAGGAAAATGTGATGCGAGCAGAAATGCCAAATATTTGATGGTTTGGGCTTGTAAAATACCTAAAAAAATCTTTTGGTTTGGACTGTTTGTCAGGCAAAGTAAGAAATCTAATCACCATTTCCATCATTTTACAAGCTAAGGGATTAAGTGGAAAATATTAGTTTAATCGATTAATTGATTATTTGAGCACTACAGATAACTTATATTATGTCAGGTGATGTCAGAAGCAGTGGCAGAGAGGTTGCTGTCGACTTGTAATCTTTATTTCCTTTAATAACAAACTCAGAAACCTGTTTTCGAGGCACTAAAGTCTCGCAAATATGAGATTTTTTTTTTTGTGTCTCTCCGGCAGCTTGTGTTGACGGAGACGCTCCATAAATCAGGAGCACAGAAGAGCTGTGTCATCATATTATCGCAGTCCGTTTATTTGGACGCTGTATTTCTCTTACTCCCACACACTGTCGGCACCTACGGTAAATTTATTCAGTCGCTACCTTTTTTTTTCCGGTTGAGCAACCTTCATCGGGCAAAAGACTTATACAGTATATTTACACACACACACAGTAATCAGCCTGTTGTAGGGAGCAAGTTATCGACAGTCTCAGAAGTCTGGGAAGGGGTGGGGAAACAGTTGTGAAACATTTTATTATCTGGAAAGGTGGTTACTGCCCACTGATAATAGTTTTTCTTTTATTTTTATGGGGGAAGGTGAGGAAACGTATACTGTACATACATACACGGGCTCTCTGTTTGCTGTGTGAAACACCTGACGAAGGACGGCTGACGACCAAAACATAGCGACTGTCTACACGTGCCGACAGTGTGTTGATTTATTTTTTTATCTTCTCACACCCCTGCCTGTATGCAGGTGTGCAAAGACCATTTTTTTTTCTGCAGTGTTTCTCTCTAATGTTCTTGTTTTGATGCTTAGCGGCATCAATCTTTGATATTTTGTGGCGGCTGTCATATTTCAGCAACCACGGGACACCATAACATATTTCAGCAGGTTGCCAAGAAGAGTTTTTTTTAAACTTCAGCCCCCTTCTCAGCTATCCAGATAACTTTATAATCCTTCATGACAGGCCCTAAATTAACTTCCTTGCTTTACCCTTTTGCTCATCTTAATTTTAAAGCTCGACCGATAGCTGACAGCATTTGTTTCTTGCTCTAGAAAAGCATTTCTTTGATTTTTAAGCAGAGAACTGCCCTCCTGACCGCAGTTTCCCCCTCCCCCCTCCCCCGTCGCTCTCCTCCCCTACAGCTTCTCTCGGATCTTCCAGCAGACGGTGAAGGAGCTCGCCCCTAAATGTGAAGTCAACTTCCTGCTATCGGAGGACGGCAGCGGCAAGGGAGCCGCTCTCATCACCGCCGTCGGCTGCCGCCAAAGGGAGCTGGACGCGCAGCAGCACTGAGAAGCAACCTACCGCCCACTCTGTCCTGGAGAAGAAGAAGAAAAAATAAAAAAAAAACTACCTGCTGCTCTGCCGTGACCTTCACCCACCGCACAGCCCGACTCCATCTCCCCCCCTCCTCCTCCTCCACACCCCCACTTGGCAGCCGTGACTCCACCTCTGCCCCCCCCCACTCCCACCCCACAGCCAGAGAGACATGCTGCATGCATAGGGAATTAAAACTGAATATCTAAATATTTATTTATACTGCACCAGAGGGTTTATTATTTCCATGTTTGTACATTTTCCTCAATAGCTTGTCAATAATCTGATAAATTGAAACTCCTTTAGGCGTGCAATATTTGTGTATTGCTGATTTTATTTTTATATGGAGGCAAATATATAATTGTATTTATATAGCTGAGGCCACTTTGAATCCCGGGAGGTCATTAGGATTTTTTTGCACCATAGACACAAGATAATGTCTGCACTTTTTATATATATAGAGAGAGTTACAAACAGCAGCGTGTAACTTCTTCCCAACGAAGGACGTCCTTCTCACTTGAATGATCATTTTTACAGGCTCCACTGGTTCAGAGAAAAAAAAACACCAGTCCCCCAAAAGGGCTCGCTGCAAAAGGGTCGAACGCGAAGAGTCACGGCTGTTCAAAATCATCCTCATTTTATGTGCAACATACTCACACGATGTGCTAAGCTACTAACCCCTCCCCCCTCCCCCTCCTCTCTCCTCTCTCTCTCTCTTTTTTTTTTTTGTGTAACTGTCGATGTAACTCACATATTAAAGTATTCCAGCAGCACCATGCCATTTATTCCTCAAGAGCTGAGAAAGGTAGACAAAAAGGCCCAGCGGAAGTGTTTAGCGTATCTCCTGTTGCTATTTGTGAACTACTATACTTTCGGTGTTGTGATGAATCTCCCACTTCTACTCATTGTAAGTGCAAAGAATAAATGTTTATTGGGCCCCAAGAAAAAAAAAGAGTGGATACTACGAGCGCTTTTGTGTGTAATTTGTGAGTGTCGGTGTGTCCTACTGTAATGACCTGTAGCTTTCAATGTCCAAAGCTCTGTGGAGACTGCATGCCTTACATTAAGACAGAGGAGAAGAGTGCTGGATCTTCTTTCTTTCTTTCTTTCTTTTTTTTTTTTTTACATCACTATAGATTTGTGATCGACACAGTGGAAAAAAGTGAATTCATTAAATTATATTTTGTTGTGGAGTAAATCCTGGTGTCTCTTTCTTAAAACGAACAAGCAGCAGCAGCAGCAGAGGCATCCCTGAACTTTTAATACCAGACGCCAGTGGGGGAACCTGATTAGGGGCGGACACACGTGGGGCAGTTATATGATACGAGGAAGAGAGCAATTAGCTTCTCATGAAGCTTACTCGCTGTGTGGGTGTATGTTGCGGCTCAGCATTTATACAGATCTGACAGTCTACATTTGTTTAAAGGTGGAATTCAGACATTTTTTAATGTTAAAACTATTTCCTTTTTGTTTTTACATGAAGAAATGTTTATTTTAAGGGAAACCATAAAAGGTTGCTGTCCATTAATAAATGGCAGCATTTTCAAATACACATAACACTCAGCGAGCACTTTATTAGGAACACCTGCAATCCAGTGCAACAGCTCTGCCATAAATTTTATGAAGCTTATATTGATTTTATCATTATATTGTAAGTTTTTCCTAATATTTTGCTCCCCTCATGTGTGTTAATGCGCTCCAGTACACCACCACCACCCACTACCACCTCAATACTAAACATAAAGTAGGATTATCACCTTCCTGACAACGTCAACAAACACTGAAACTACCCAAACTTCTCTACCTTCAGGTGTTCTCAGCGAGTGCATATGAAGTTATATTTATCTAATAACTCGACGACGTGACCCGTGTCGCTTTTGGTTCATATGCAAATCAGGAAAAAAAAAAAGAAGAATCAGAAATAAGCTGACAACAAAGTCGTTCAGCCTTGGGCTTTGTCACGGCTCATCGGCTGCAGGTGTTGTTGCTGGGGGGACAAATTTATAGCGGTCATTTGCATAATTTCTCTGCTTTTGAATAGTGCAAATTCAAAGAGTAAGTCTCGGTGCCGTCTGCTGACGTCACACAAAACTGCTTATAATGCGGCTTTAACATTATCATTCATCTGCGACGAAGCAAATTTGTTCTACATGTCCTTCTTTCCCACTGTGTAGGAGAATTTTAACAAACATCTAAGGGACAAAATATACTGTTACTTTATTTTTATGATTGATTATTCACTCATTTAATCTTTAAAACATTAGAAAAGAGTGAAAAATGGCCATCACAGTGTTTTTATATCAACCAAAACACTTATTATACATATATTCTACATCAGTTCATCATCTTGATCAGACCCGACGTTATCGCTTTCCTTAAAACATCTACTTATTTATGTCAGCTGTTCTCTGTCTGTGCCCTAATGCATCATACTCACTTCAAGCCTTCATCCTTGAGAGTACAATCCAGGAATCAGGCTGTGCTCGGGACACCAGAACCGCTGCCACTGTAAAGTTTACGCACCCGGAACAAGGCTACAGCACACAGAGGATAATTAAAGTAAACAGTCTTTCGGCCTTTAGACACACATGCATACACCCTTTGAATGAGCTGTCAACTTCTGCTAACATGTAAATGTCTGTGATGATTAACGTCATTACGCGTTAAGAATGAAGATGCTGTATCTTTATACAGTAAACAATGTATTATCCCATACAGTGTATTTCATATGTTGTTCCTCTTTTTATGCTGACTTCTCCATGACATAAGGGACATACACATTTTAATCAAATATATAGATTAGAGTTTAAACAATAGTCTTTGTGTTCATCTATCATCTTTTTTTTTTTTTTAATAGTCTGTTTCCTCAAGTGTGTGTGGGTGTGCTCAGGTGTGTTTGCATGCATTTGGATGCATTCATGTCTAATGACCCTGCTGTGTGTTTTATGTGGGCTTGTGTGTAGGTATTTGTTCTACTTTTTTGAAGGGTGTGTGCAATAATTTGAGGGGAAGTACTGCAGGCATATGAACATTTATAGATGCTTCTTTTTTTTTTTTTTTTTTAAAGCAGGAGGAACTCTATATCCCTGTATGTGCTTGGTGTCTGTATATGTGTGTATGTGTATGTGTATGTGTGTGAGTCTGTCTGTGTGTGTTTGTGTGCATGTGTTTGTTTCCAGCTCTCACCAGGTTGGGTGCGTTATACTGAGGGCTTCCTGCTGCATCCATCTGCCCGAAACTAACAAGCGCCGAACTGTCACTGCACATTGCAGGTATGTAGTCACGATTAAACAACAAGCAAAGGCGTTATAGCTGTAAACTACTTCGGTGTAACGTTATAACACGCTCTGTGTGGAAAAGGGTGGTAGCCCGTTAGCTGGCAAGCTAACTTTACTAGTTGTGTCTTTGGAAATTTGCACCAGCTAGCTCGTTATCTAGCTAGGTTAGCATTGTATTGGAGCGTGGGGGCGAGCTCCAAAAGCTGCTTTTGTGTTACGTGAGGCACGTCGCCAGTTGCCATCGGATGTTAAACAATTGACGTTTGTTTTTTAATCGATGGCGATGCTTAGTCTGCATGTATGAATCTGTGGTTTTCGTGCAGATTTCCGAACGGGAGTTGAGTGGCTAATGTCAACAGCTAACGCTAGCTAACGTTAGCTTGTTACCGTTAACCTGCTTGTTGCTGGAGCTAAACGGCTGGTCAGTAGTTAACCTGTTTACTGGAACTGACAGTTAAAGAAACGTTTTTCAGTTAACGAGGTGTTTTTGTTTTTTCAGCGTCTATTACCTCACTCTTCGTGCGTCTGTTTAGCACAACTAACAGTCATATTATCTTTGGTGTTGCGTTACCGGCCACCTACTGTGCAAATAAACGGACCTGAGGAGCTGCCGGACTCGCGCAGGGCACGTGCTGCTGTCATTTGTCCAAAACAGGTGTTCCAGATGATGCGCGCGATTCATTTGATGTTTAATTAACGCCCGCAGTTGCTGAGCTGTCAGTCACCTTCAGCTACAGCTTCGTTATTTGGCTTGAAAATGTAACAAATCAGTGTAAAAATGTAAACTAGGACAGCATTTAGCGATAATGTTCGATTATTTATTAATCTGGCTGTTGTTTATTTGAGCGAACGGTTAATTGTTCGTCTGTTAAGTACGAGAAAACAGCGAAAATGGCAGTCATAATTTTCCAGATTCCGAGGTGACGTCTTCAAATGTCTTGTTTTGTCTGACCAAGAAGTCCTAAGCAAGAATGTGGAAAATATCCATTATAAACCAGAGAAAAGAAGGAAAGCGTCAGATTAGGGACGATGGACCCAACAAAATGACATAAAGGATTGATTGATTGTCAGAATTGTTGCCAGGTCTATTCTGTTGATTGACTAATCCTTTCAGTTTTGCAGAAAATAGTTTAAAATGCCTGTAGTTTCCAGAGGTCTTTTTCCATCTTACCAACAATCAAAGATATTCAGTTTACTGCGATACAAAACAGCAGATCCTCATGTCTGAGCAGCTGCAACCAGGAAAATGTCTGGCTGGCATTTTTGATAGACGATAAACAACTTAAAGGATCAATCATCAACATTTTAGATTTTGAATTTCCTGTTGATTGACTCGTGGTTTTACTAAATGAGCCTTTGGGCGCTAATGCAAACATTTATAACACAACTGCATTTGATGTTTAATCACTTTAATTATGATTTATTTCAACAGGCTTTTAACAGAGTCCGTGAAGCCGGTGGAGACCTCTCGACGTCCATCCCTCTCAGGAGAACAAAGGCAGCTCCTCGCACACTTGAACCACAGCAGAGCAGCAGTTTCAGCTTCCATCAGACTCATGACTGTTTGAGGGGACACGGCCCCACCGTGGCCCATGCACTGTACCCGTTTCCCTCCCTGTCCTCCTTATCCCTCAAGCTGACGCAAAACCCCAGACACCTCCCCCCCCTCCCCCACCCCCACTCCCACCCCGTCCCCAGCGACTCACCGCCCCCCGCCATGGCGTCCGGCACAGAGACCGTGCACTACATCCACCTTCACAACTCCAGCCAGTCGGTCCTGGAAGCCCTGCGCACGCAGCGGCGCGAGGGCCTCTTCTGCGACGTGACCGTGCGGATACACGACGCCTCACTGCGCGCCCACGCCTGCGTGCTGGCGGCCGGCAGCCCCTTCTTTCAGGACAAGCTGTTACTGGGTCACTCTGAAATCTCCGTGCCGCCGCTGGTGCCCGCCGAAACCGTGAAGCAGCTGGTGGATTTCATGTACAGCGGCTCGCTGGTGGTGCTGCAGTCACAGGCCCTCTGCATCCTCACCGCCGCCAGCATCCTGCAGATCAAGACGGTCATCGACGAGTGCACCCAGATCATCTCTCAGAGGAAGGCGGCGGCGGGGGCGGCGAGTGCGGCCGCGGCGGCCGCAGCGGCAGCGGCAGCAGGGGGAGGGATGCTCGGAGGGGTTCTCCCTAAACAAGAAGAGCGCGGCGGAGGGAAAGGGAGGGAGAGCGGTGGCAGTGGAAGCTGTTCTGGCGGTGCGAGTGGCGGTGGGGGTTACCCAAACTTCTCTAACTTCATGGCTGACTGTGGAGCCAGTAACATGGGTGGGGGGTTGGGCGCCAGCGTCAGCGTCAGCGAGAGCAGCCCGATGGAGCAAGCCAACACCGTGAGTCTGATGGTGCTGGGCGACATGGGACCCAGCTCCATGTGCGGCGGTGACGGGCTCGGCTCTGGGGCCGGCACGATCCTCATGAAGCAGAGCTCCAGCTGTACTCAGGACGTCAGGTACAAGCTCCGAGACCTGTTGGGGCATACGGCCAACGGAGCCAGCACTAGTAGCACAGGGAACCTCTCAGCGGGCTGCAGCTCCGGCGTGGGCAGTGTGGACAGCATTGGCAGGGACAGCCTCCGCGGCAACACAACTGACCTCTCTGATGACCTGGTGGGGATGGACAGGTACAGCGAGGAGGAGGGGGACTTGGACGGCAGAGAGCGGGGAAGAGACGGAGACCGAGACAGGGGGGCGGGCCACAGCCGCAAGCAGAGGCAACCGCTAAGACTCCAGGTAGGGGGATAAGGGGAAGGGTTGCCATGGTTACAGCTTTCAGGCATGCAGAGCTGCAACGGTTTGCTTTTCTTTCTTTTTCTGCTTTTCCCTCTTCTCGCACTGCATTGGCGTATATTGCTGAGATGTTTCTGCACTTTGCACAATTGAAGAGAGGCTCTCGTCTTAACTTCATCAATAATTGCCTTGTTGACATTCTATGGACTTCTGCATATTTACTGTAGGTCATTAAACTTATCAGCGCCTGCTTTAAAAGGGTCGTAGCTGTTCTGTTCTTCATAGATTCTGTCTGCTGCCTTTTAGCACCTGCCACTGCTGTGCTCTCCTGTTAAAAGCATAATTGCTTATACTCCTTTTTCTTTCCCTCTGCTGCAGGTGCTGGGAGGAGAAGGAGTGGTGGTGAAAGATGAAGGGGTTCAGGACACAGATGGGACTGTCTACGCCTTGGAAGACGGGAGAAGAGATGGAGAGCAGGAGGGCTCCCAGGAATCCATGGCAGGATTTGGGCAGGTGGGTTTAACTGAGAGGTGAGCCAATGAAAATGCAAAGATTGTAAATAATTTATCAACCACTGTTTGCAAGAAGACACAACTGAAAAGTGCGAAAGGGTCCGTCAGGTTAGAAATGTTCAGCCTTGATTTCAAGGTGATAACTTAGTGGAAAATAGCTCATTCTGCTTCAGAGGAAAAACTTTGAGAATGATCTTTTACTCTGTGAATTTATGCTCAGCATTTCTGTCACAACTCCTGAAGTAAGTGGAGATAAAAAATAAATAAATAAATAAAAAAAAAAAAACATGGTGGAGCGGATTTATGCCGCAGCCTGCTGTACCCTGCAGACTACACAAGGAACATCTGCCACACAGTCAAAAGGATTCAGCCTTTGCCTGTCAGTTTTTCTCAAAAGTGCTGCATAGGAAGTCATCATTGGAAATGGGGAAAACTGCTCTGTTTAGAAGGTTAAAGCGTTATGTGTTTTTTTTCATGCAGAGTGAAGCATGTGATCATTAATTCGCTCCCAACACAAATTAGCTGTTAAGTGCAACACGGTTATGGCGAAAGCGGAACATCTGATGATTTTGCGCTTAATTTTCTGCCTTTTTTAAATCTTTTCACTTCTCCAGATTGGATCCTCTTAATTTTTCTTAGATTTTTAAAAAATATGCAACATCCACACACTGTGTGTATCTTTCATGTGACTCTTGGCAGCAGCACAGCATGTCCCCGTATATGCAAACTTAGTCGGCCAATAAAGCCGTGTGCTTTCTAAACCTGGTGACGTCTGACAGGAGTGATGACAAATATAATCATTACTGTGATGAGTAACCGGATGTTATTTGTTTTATTCTATTCAATAGATAATTGTCAGCCAGTAGAGATTTTGCGGAGGTTATTATCTGTTTAATACATCTGTTTGTACCCCATAGGATATGTTATCTGGGTATGGAATAACACGTGTTAATCTGAGGTGTAACTGCAATGCGATCAGATTGGACAGTTTTAATCAGGAGAGACTATTTGAATGGTTTTAAATGATACACTGTAGCGTGAAAAACTCAAGAGATATACGAGAGACGTACAGGAAAATCCAACCAAAGGAGTCCAAACACACACTGGTGTCGGTCGGTGAAGGAGCGAAGAGCAGCATAGCTGAAGATTTGGATGTGGAGCAGGATTCCTGATGAGCTCACTCACTGGAACGACCCGTTAGACGAGTTCTTATGAAAATTAAGGTGGAGTTGTGGAGGTTGGTCGCATTGATTGGAGACCGAAATACCAGCGGACAGCAGCAGAGAGAGAAAGAAAGAAGGGGAACCAGAAAAGTCTGAGCCAGGTTCGACTTTTTTTTCCCAGACGACGCTCCGTTTTTTGTTTTTTTTTGTTGCCGGCGACCTCTGCATTGCAACCGAATGACCGGGCCGCATTCATGTCATATCAGAGTCAGTGTAATTACGAGTTTCTGACTTATAAATAGCGTTCACGTCAACATCCAAGACATAATTACAACTGGGGAAACTGGGATTTTTTCTGAAAACTCGAGACGCGTCCAACTTGGCACTTAACCAAAGTGCTTGAAAACCAAGTAAACATGGATGTCGAACGCCAGACAAAGGCTGTCATTTCATGTAATTAAACCAAAATTTTATGGATTTTTGTCAACGTGCAGTATTTTAAACCCTCATGCAACCAACTCAGTTATCATACAACCCTCTGGAGCTGTCAGAAGTCCGTCCAATCGGACATAACGGCGGCATAACGTCGGACTGAGTGCAGCCTCACGGTATAGATTAACTTAGTTAGCAAGGCTGTCCGTTACCATGCACATCATAGAAGACCTTCCAGGTGTAAGCCCAGTTTTAATATCGAAACAATCTCTGTCTTGTCTCTCTTTCTGCTTTACTGAAAGCTCGAGTGTCGCTGTTTTAATCTGCAGCGTGAAGAGGTTTAAAGACCGTCAAACCAGCGGGGCACCGCAGTGATTCTCACTCTGAATATTTCAGTGCCGCGGTCGTGTTTGTCTCGTGAAACGCTTTGAAGCAGCTCTGCTTTGTGTTGTCGGTCTTTATCAGAGGGCGGACGTTTTTTAAAGATTTAAAACGTGACGAGTGTCGGAGGGTTGGCTTATCGAAACGGCCGGCGCAAGTTGCACTTTTTTAAAAAACTGGACTCACTCATCATCATCATCAGCACTGCTGTCACTGATCATGGGCGGATGATAAAGCGGCAGAATCAAGCTTTTGATTCTGCAGAGTCTACCACAGACTGTACATGTATAGGCTGTATGTAGCCTGCGAGTGTCTGTGGCACTGTGTGTGTGTGTGTGTGTGAGTGAGATAAAGAGAGAGTTCAGGGTGAGGGCAGTAGGCCTATCAATAAAGGCCTAATAGACAAAAGAAAATATGAATCAGCAAAGTTTTAAAATAATAGGCCTATATATTTTCTTTTCACATAATTATTGCCTCCTAAAATAAAACCACTATCATCACTTCTGCTTGCATTGTTTCTATATTTGCTTGTGCTTTTGTGTGTATTTGATTTGATTGTTTTCTCACTTTTATTTCTCACTAAATGCTGCACGTGTTTGCTTATGTTTCGCCTTTATTGCGCGTTTTTATCTATAAGATGTAGCACGTCGAGCTTTCACGGTAGAAAGAGGCTTTATCGTCTCCGGACGGTAACATAGCTCGGCTGCTCAGACGACGCCGCGCGAGTCGATCTTTCCAAACATCTAATAAATGTAAATAATGAGGGATCTGCTCGGTCTGTATCTGTACATGAAGGGAGATGTCACCTCCTATGTTTGACACGTGTCAGCAGGGATTTGTTACTTAACGTACCCCTCCGAGGTGCGCTCGCACGAGGAGTCGGAGCGCAGGCGAAGGATCTAACGCCTGTATAGAGGTGCATGTTAAGTAGTCTTCATATATGTCTCTGAACTGTCTGTTAGGATCTTTAATTATGACTCTGTGTGTGTGTGTCTGTGTCTTCTTCCAGGATTTCTATGATGAGCAAGGGGTGTTTTCAGAGAGTTTCTGGCCCCAGAGCGAGCCTCCTCAGGCCATGGCTTTTAACCCCAGAGGACGGGTGAACAAGCCTATGACTCCGCCCCCAACCACACAGTCCATCAACAACCAGGTCAGTGCTCCTGTGCAATCTTATCATGACGTACTCGCACACTGAGTTAGAGTTAAAAGGTGAAAGTCAGAACAAAGTAGGCACCGAGAGACAGACGGAAAACAAACATATTGTGTTTCCATCGATGTATTTTTATGAGCATTTTTCGAAAAGGTTGATGGAAACAGAAAAAATTTGAATATACTTCCCTCTGACGTAGGGAATAATTAACTCACATGACCGATCAGCTGTTTCCGCTGTCGACGTCTTCCCGGACGTTCCCGTAACGTGTGAAAACATGGCTGCTAGTAGCAACCAAGCGACCAATACTAGCTGACATGGAAGAACTCCACTTCTTGTTTTCTGTTTATTACAGCCATGCGTAACCCTGCCATATATAAAGATGTCAACTTTATCTCTGGGGAGCTTGTGATGGACCTTTTTCATGGTTTTCTGACATTTTATATGTATAATAGGGCCCAAAATCTTTGTTTGTTGCAGCTAATATGCATAAATGTAGCTTTAAAATGAACTACTGGTTGAATGAATAAAGGATAACAAGGGCTTTCAGAGCTACTCCTGTGCCCTCAATAAGGAAGTTAGGCTTCCCACGAGTGAATGAATGAATGAATTATATGAATGGTTTTCCTCTCGGACCTTTTTGAGATTCACTTCATCTAAAAAGACACGGATATGGCAATCAAGTTTGTCGCTGTAAGACAAATCTTTTAGCGTTTAGACATCTGGTTCTTCCTGCTGGTTTGAAGATGGAGTGATTGGCAGAAAGAGTTTAAGGCAACACACACACACACACACTCAACTTAGCACAATGAAACAAAGATAACACAGAAAACCAAACAAAGGCTTCAGTGTTAGTGTGATGAACTGCCTTTTTTTTTTTTTTTTTTTTTTCAAGGCACTTCCTACACATTTTGATTGACAGGCTGACTTTGAAAGTGAAAATGCAAATGAAGGCCTTCATTTGCATTTGAAGTTTTGTCGACTAGATGATAAAAAAAAAAACATGTAGAAAGGTAAATGTTAACTTCACAACTGCACATTAGTTTGATTTGTTGAACTGATAAATAGAAATTAAAAGTTTTATAATTTAGTTTTTCCCCATAGATAGTTTGATAAGAATTATAAACTGCTAATTATATTTATATATGTTGCCTGTTTCATACACATTAATGCATTGTGCTTCACAGGAGGTGAAAAATACAGATTAAAAAGACATTAAAGATATAGGAGACATTTAAAAACTAGTAAAAATAAATGACTACTGTACTGCAGAAAGACAGTGTGCATACCTTCACTTGAAAATGTCAACTGGTGCTCTGCATCACAGTTACTTATGAAGTAATGTCATAATTTCTATGGATTGAAATGAATAAATAAGCACAAAAAAAGCAAGTTTTCCTCAACGACACATGAACAAAACACCACTTTTCTCATTTACACACACGCTGTACGTGAGAATCCAACAAGAAATAATAAATAAAAGTCATTTTTTTATTCTAATAATGTCCAGATTATTAATCCGAAGCTCAAAGTCGATGTCCCTCCCCTCCCTCAGCTTCTTTTCCAGTACCCAGTGAGCCAGTCGCAGCCAGCTCCGTTCTACGTGGGCGGGCCCATGGGTGGGATTGACAGCATGGCGGGGACTGAGCCCAGTCAGCAGGCTCCGCCCCCGGCACCGATGACCCCGGCCCCGCCTCCCTCCACCTCATCCTGCTCTGCAGGCCCCTCCCCTTCCTCCCAGGGATCCGAGACCTCGTTCGACTGCACGCACTGTGGCAAATCTTTACGTTCCAGGAAGAACTACAGCAAGCACATGTTCATCCACTCCGGTGGGTCCGGCGTTTCTCCTCCATCGTCTGTAATTTCTATAACAGTGGTGCTCCTCTAATTATGTTGTTTATGTAATGAAAAATTATATGGAATTACATTGTGAAAGGTGTCATTTGCATTGTTGTGAACCCACAGAGAATTATCACCAATCCTGTAGATCTACGGAGCATTTAGGCTTTGGGATAAACCCACATTTACTGCATGGTTCAGTCTCAATACTCTCATCAACCTTGTTTCAAGCAGCGGGCGTCTCTTTTTAGACAAAGCTAGCTACTAGCTGGTGAGGAAAGTGGAACATTTAGCTGCTAAATAGTCAGATATTTTTCTCAAGAGGTGGTGGAGACCAAACCAGAGCTATTGGACACAAACGTGACCTCCAGCTCTTTGCTGACATGTGTCGGGTCTATCAGGGAGTTCTTCTGCCTCCTAGTGGCTGGAAATAACATGACTGTGAGTTTAAAGACAATCACAGTCATGTTATTTCTTCTTTATTCACACTTTGCATTCACTTCATTTAATTAAACCCATAAACCCCGAGGCTCAGTGGATAACAGCTACCAACAACGCCTGCTAAATCAACTTTAATGTGTCAGTGCTGTTGAAGCTTCTGAGGAGGAAGAGAGACATTATATGGTGCTGTTGGAATATTTTTTTAGCTATGAGGCATCAACCAGACACTGTCATTTAGTCTCGATAGTGTAGAGATTCATGTCTAAAATCTGCAAAACTTCTTTTTACCCTTTTTTTAAATTTATTTATTTGATTGCTGAATTGGTGAGGAGTTGAGTGCTGCTAGATTTTAAATGTTTTTAGTGTCCTGTGTTGGTCTCAATTCTGTTTTAGAAGACGTATTTCTGCTGCCCTGCTTAGATTTTGAATTTTTTGAGCTATTAACAGCAGACCTTGCTTGCCTCAGTCAGCCTAAATCACTCTGTTTATACTGAGAAACGATTCAGAAGCACTGACTCTGTTGCTCTCTGTTTGTCTGTATGTGTCTGTGTGACCGGTCTGGGGCCCCTGCAGGTCAGAAACCTCACCAGTGCTCCATCTGCTGGCGCTCCTTCTCCCTGCGTGACTACCTCCTCAAACACATGGTGGTGCACACTGGCGTCAGGGCCTTCCAGTGCTCCATGTGCGGCAAGCGTTTCACCCAGAAAAGCTCGCTCAACGTGCACATGCGCACCCACCGTGCCGAGCGCACCTTCCAGTGCAATGTGTGCCACAGGGCCTTCACCCACCGCACCTTGCTGGAGCGCCATGCCCTGCAGCACGCTCACCACGCACCCCAAGGCCAGGGGCGTGGCGCCGACATGACCTCACCTACCAAGCACAGCCCTCCAGCTCTGGGAGGGCCCTCAGGTATGGCTGGCGCGGCTGGCATGGTCGGCAGCATGGCCAACATGCCCAGCCACGGAGCTTCCTCCACCTAGAGAGAGAGAGAAAGGGAGGGAACAGGGGGGGGAGAGGGGGAGGGGGAGGGGGAGTTAGCCCATTCCTTGAACCAACACTTATTTGGTCCTAACAGCCTTGTTGATCCTTTGTTCAGGTGGGAACAGCGCTTACAGGTTCCCCTTGTTTTAGCTTAGCGTCACTTTCAATCGGGGTTCCTACACAGGTCTGGACGGCCTTTTTGAAAAATTATGTAAATTTAGATTTTTTGGAATTTGCACGGAAAAGTTTGTAAAAAAAAATAAATATATTGTTCCCTCCCCGATGACCCATCTTATATGCAGTAGTTGTCCTGTGTTGTTACATTTGCTGCTGTGAGGACTAATCATAAGCTGTAGAACATCGCTAACAATCATACACAGCCATTCAGAAAGCAGCCAAAAAGTTAATTTTCTTGAGGAAAAAAGTCTTTTTTTTGAAATGGACCGTGTGTAGGAACCCTGTTTCAAAGACACCAGAGAGTCACCAAAGAGGTTAGGAATACAGAGCGGGTTTGGGGACTGGGGGAGTTGAAGGGTGTCTAGGTGGAGTGAGGGTGGGATTAGGAGGGGGGGGTTTGTGGGGTTTTGGGGTTATAAGGAGATGCAAGTTAGGGGCAAAACAAGGGGAAGGAAGGGCTGGTGGGGAGGGGGGTTTGCAGGGTCCGATTCACTCTTCAATTCATTTAATTCTCCTTGAAAATTGGAGTTCGGTGTCGCGGCCTTAAGAAGTTCCTGTTGTTGCCAAGTGCTTAAAGTCCAACGTGGAAAAAAAACAACTGGGGTTTGTTTACAGCCTGCCTTTAGCATTTTGTAATGCTAGTGTCCTTCAATGTGGTGACATCGCTACGTTCCCAGTTTTCAGCCATGACGACGACCCAGACGACGAGGATGTGACTTAAAAAAAAGAAAGAAAGGATTACAGTATTGAAGGATTCTCAGTAGCATTCTCTCCATTTTACGGGTAAATTAAGTTTGCTAACCTCAGCTGTAGTTTGCGTATTCTCCAACCGTCATGACCGCAAACAGCCCACAACAACAGCTTGTAGCATCAGGATCCAATAAGAGAAACGTAACGTTAGCTTTGACCAGTTGACCAGTTGTTGGTCTGGAGCGGATACGACATACACTACCAACCAAAATGAAAAGGTGGAGCTTCTTCTCTGAGCCACTGCGCTGAAGTCTTGTCTTAAACTTTATATGGCCTCGTTATGTAACCAGTGGAGCCTTTTAAAATATTAAATAATAAGATTTTTAACACCTTTTAAAGGTGATAAATTAAGTTAATATGGTCAGTTACACACACGGGATGTGCCGGTGTCTAATAATCACACTGTGATTGTTGAAGAGAAGTAGTTGGTATTATCACAATAATCATCTGAAATACTACCACACAGCAAAATTACTTCATACTATAATCTAAAACCTTGGATTTAATCAAACTAAACAAAGTGAACCATCAATTGTTTGACTGGTAAAAATCTTTTTCTTGTGGTTTTTCAAAATAAAACTCATGTGCTCTCTGGCGGCATCATAAAAACTGTATACCGGCACATCTCTAGTTTACAGTGTGTATAAAATTATGGATGTAAATGAATCCACTTTTGATGATGCGGAAAAAAATTGTCCAACTTAAAAACCCACCCATTTAAAAAAAGCTTTGCAAACGCAAACGATGACGCAAACAGACACACGTTTGTTTAAGGCAGCACAAACTTAGGCTGAGACTCGTCATTTGGTGTTGAAAATGTTTTCAACCGGGCCAAAAAAAATGCAGTCAAAGCAGCTGGAACAGAGACGAGAAGAAAATGAAGAGAAACTAGAAAAAAAGACGAGAACTGAAGTTGCTGGTGGCCTTCGTGTCATTAGCTTGACAACAGCGGCCGCTACGGCACTTCAGTGGTCAGAAGCTCACGAAAAAAGGTTTTTGCATTCAGTCTGAACGCACCTTAAGAACCACTTTATTGTAAAAGTTTTCCTCTTTTTCTAATTTGAAGGGGAAATAAAAAAAGAAAAAAACAGCTCCTGAATTAACTGAATTGAATGTGAATGGACCCCGGGGCTATTCAGGGTGCAAACCAGGGTGAGAAAAGGTTGTTGATGAGTTATTAGAAGGAGAAGGAAAGTAGTCCAAGCGAGACTACTGCAGGGAGGGAGGGAGGGGAGGGTGGAGAGGGTGGGGGGGGGGGGGAGGGGGAGGCGTGATGCACAGCAGCGTGAATGAAATTCACCATCATCCATCAGACAGCTTTGTAACATTTTCCACAGGCGCCACCGGTCGGCCCCACAATTCATATACCTCGAACCAGGACGAGCCCCCGGGCGGCTCGGAGGGACACTATTTTCTCATTTGAAATGTTTGGGAAACATTTCAGCATGTTTTACACACACACAGACACACACACATTCATACACATACACACACCTACAATTACCTCGGTGGTCCAAAGACAGGCATTATGCTTCACATCTTTTAAGCTACATCAAACGAAGAAACAGTGAAAACTAAAGCTAAGATAGATCCGTTTACTTTTTGAAAAACTTACTAAAGTACTTCTATGTAAAATTCCTGTACATGGCTATAACGCTCAGTTTGTTATCTGTTGCTCATGTGATTCTTTGATGCAGAAATAAGGCAGAACATTTAAAAAAAGAAAAGAAAAAAAAAAAGAATTTTTAAAGTGAAGAGCCATTCAGAGGAAGTTAAACTTGGTGGAATAACTATGACAAATCAGTGATTTTTATCAGGATTTTTATTGAGTGTTTGGTTGTGTTTGTCTTTTGGGGCTCTGGTTAATAATAAATGGGAAGTGTTTGTTGCTTAAAAAAAAAAAAACTTAAAATAAAAGCTTTTCTCGCAGCACTATTAGAAGAAAAAAAAAAAACAACCTTTTTAACGTTTTAGTAAAACTAAATTAATCATGAAAATGTACAATCACCCCCTACAAGTTTTGACAAAGTCAAACAAGTGATAATATTAATTATCACATTAATATTTATTACAATTTGATCTCTATGCACAATTAAGTTTGCACATCATGTTATTTAGACGTAGATGTTGTTCTCCCCTCAAGTATTTGGCCTAAGATTGTTTTTCTTTTCCTTTTTTCCTTTTTTTTTTTTTTTTTCACACCTAAGGTGATCTTTAAAAAGACCTTTCGTGTCCCTGCTTTTCGCTAATTTTCCTTCATGTTTGTCAGTCGAAGCATTATATGATATTCAGTAGTTTCCTTAAGCTTTTTGTAAGAGCCTTCTAATTGACATGATTTCGTAAATGTGGACCTCCCTTAACAAGTGAGACATTTTTGAGCTTTGAGAACTTTGCGAGTGATGAGATAATTTGACTAAAATATCACTTTAATCAGTTTTCATTTGAGGAATTAAAAAAAAAAAAGAAAAAAAGAGTGAATCCAGCAAAGACGTAGATTCAGATCCTTTCTGTCTGGACTTCACTATAAATATTGACATTAAATGTCCCATTTTCAATGTGGAAAAAAAAAAACTGCTTATTTACACGGAGCGGGCCTGGCAGCGTGCGTTCATTGGCCTCTGAACATTGCAAACTAATTTGCAGACTCAGTTGTTTCAGCAGCCAGCGTTGTGGATGATTAAAAAATAGAGTTTAAGAGAAGCTGGACTGAGACGCCTCCAACTCACTGTTGGTTATAAGCTATATATAAAATTTTAACGCCAAACCTTTGGTGCTTTTTTGGAAATATTTACCTCATTTGCCAGTTGCCAACACCATGCTGTGGTCTGGGTTTGGTAAATAAGCAGTGTTGAGCTGTTTCAGAGGTTTGATCTATCCTCAGCAGTGGAAGTGGTTTTGGTGCATTTTGTCTGAGGCGGACCCTTGTACAGTACTGTAATATGTGTGCTTTGAAGCCATGTCAGCGCATTGTAACGTACTGTGTTATGCCTTTTATGTTTTCTGTTTTTTTGTTTTACTGGGAGGGAAGTTGATAATTGTTTTTCTACATTAATATTTCTTTAACAGAGGTTAAATATGTCAGAAGAAGAAACAGTCATTTTATAAAAAAAAAAGAAAAAAAAAATCACTTGTCATCGTAAAACCACATCTTTTATGTATAAAAAGACTAAAGGCATGATTTTAACTTTTTCTGAGAACTTAGATGTTGTACTCAATGAATTAATTGAATTTTAAAAATGAGTGATTTCAAAGATTTCTTTCTCCAAATAAAAGTCTTCTATGGCTCCAGGCCAGCTGCTCGTCCTGGATTTTTTTATTTCAACTGATAATAAAATGGTGTGTGTGTGTGTTTCTGTGTGTTTCTGTGTGTGTGTGCGCTACAAATCAGAGCTCAGTGCTGATAAGGCATCATGCAAACTTAATGTCAACATTCCTGATCTCTGACTGGATTGTGTCTGAAAGTTTGCACTGAATGTTTGATCAGCTGCTTTTTTTGCAGCTGATATTAAATCAGAAGCGTGTTGACTGAAGGTCGTGCTGCAGGCTGAGGAAGATGCTTTAAAGTCGACTAGTCTTCGCTTTCCTTTGCTTTGTATGTTCGACCTTTTTACTGTGAGGAGAGACGGATGTACACTGTTTGTTTTCACGTTCATCTGCTGAAGGGGGAAAGTTTCTATGTCTTCACTTTAAATCTTTCAAACCTTTTTTATATTTTTCTGTTTCAAACCTCTGATGAGCTTCAAAAGCTGAGCCCTGCGTTACATACTGTATATTATAATTATATACATATAATTGCCATATATTATATACTTAGATAGACATTTTTAATAATGTCAATATAAAAGAGAAATGGTCTCAGATACCAGAGGTTGAATAAAAAATGTTTTTTTTTAATATCAGCCCAAAAGTGGTCAGTAAATCAATCAGTTAGTCAATCAACTGAATATTAATAGGCAATATTTTTGTTAATTAATCACTAAAACCGGTAAAAATATCACAAATCAACTGGAAGAATCGATGCTACAATAGTAAACAACATATCTTTGTGTTTTGAACTTTTTTTTCACTATTTTCTGACATTTTATAGACCAAACAACCAATTAAGAAAATAATTGACAGATTCAATAATGAAAATAATCATTGGTTGCAGGCCTGTCTTAAAGGGTTTAGAGGGATACCCAGCTCTAGCTGTCAGGTTTATTCATAAAAATGCTCACTCTTGTCAAAAGCAGTTCAACCCCGGCTGTATTTTCTTTCAGCTGTTAAAATAACTTTCATTTATTCTTTAAAAATGTTGATTGAAAGCTTTTTAAGAGTGCGGCAGTACTGTACTTTCTTTATCTGATTCGTCACTCAACACAAAAAGTCCTCTTTATTATGTGTTTTCTTATCTCGGCCATTTCTCAAAATCCCAACAAATTTATCGGGGGGGGGCGGAGGGGTGTAAGGAGGGGGGGGGGGGGGACAATGTAAAAGCTGTCCTTTCTTGAAGGGCCCATAGATAATCTTTTTTTCTCTGCAGCTCGGGCCTTTGAAGGTCTGGCTGGTCGTGGCTGAACTCTGGCCAGAAGGCATCTGTTACTCAACAACATCTGTTCCTGTTACTCTCTTTCTCCCAGCATGCCGAGGGACATGCAGGCTCTCCCAAGGGTGGCCTTTTGTGTGGCCCATTGTCAATTCCATCATTGTCTGCTGAAGTCTGCTCCCATAATGCCGTGGGGTTATAAACCCCTCCAGAGGCCACCTCTACCGGGCTGATGATTTACAGTTATTTGTGTCTAAATACAATCAGCGTCTTTGTGGGGCAATTAAGAAAGAAAACTGAGGGGAATTTAAAGAGGTAATAGTGAGAAACAAGGGAAATGTAAATTAAAAAACAGCGTATTTGTTTCTTATTTCTTTTTACGTGACGGCTCGGTTTAGATATGACAAAACTTCACGGCTGCGAAAAGGGAAAAAACTTCAGATACGAGTGAGGAAAAAGTCACAAAAGTTATTTTTGGTGTAAAGCGGAAGGGTGGAAAACCAGAAGCTTAAGTGTTGGACGTCCAGTAGGCGTTACTCTTACATTGATGTGAATTTTAGAGCCATGAATTACCTGACTTGTTCTTTAGGAGGAGAAATAGGAGTGGTAAATCTAGCGTAGGGGACATTGTTTTATATGAATAGGCCCCCTCTCCCGTCTCCAGGGAGACACTTTCAACTTCTGGCAGTAGCCAACAGTGTCGGCATAGAAAAGCCCACTATGGGGTCGCCAGGGGAAGACAACAGATGTTACTGATTAACTTTGCTCACAGACCCCTAAAGAAGTGTTTTTCAGAGCGCTTGCAGATGGACAAAACAAAAAAAGTTGGACGCAATTAAGAGAAATTTCATGTTTAGCAATATTTATTTGGAAAAATAGTCTTGGCTAATTCCTTCATTCAAAAACGGTAAAGGAGACAGTAACATAACAATTTGTACAGTACAATCCCTCTTAAATAACATTTTCTTAAAAAAAGTCCCATTGACCTGAAGTGCCTTTGCAAATATCATCATTAAAGAAACCAACTTAAATAATCATAACAAACATCACAAATATACAATACAAAATAAAAATAACACAAAATCATTAAATTAACTTAAATTAAATCATAATTTTAAATCATAACTTTTTTCTTGTTTTTTTTTCTTTCTTTATTTTACAAAAGGACAATCTGTATCAAAAAGCAATATTTATTTATTATTTTTTTTTAATTAAGACAAAGTTTTCATGTCCCAAAAAAAAAAAAAAAAAAAAAAAGAAACAAAACAAAAAAATAAAAAATGAACAATACTATGTCATAAATGGTTTGGAGGGCTTAAGGGAAGAACACGCACTTCGGTTAATACAGTGATCAAGTATACATACAGTCCTCACAGGTCTAGTGATGGGTGCACAGCCCATGTGAACAGCCTCGTGAAGAACAGGCCAGTATGGCCAAACATCCACCGTTTGATGCAGTTCCTGCGCTCAGCAACGGCGTGTGGGTTAGAGAAAAGGCCTGGGTGCAAATGTTGCAAAAACAAACATCGTAGCGTCGCACGTTATCGCCACGTGTGACAGTGTCCATTTATATTTTTATTTTTATTTTTTTTTTTTATCCCCACTCCCCGATAAAAAAAAAAAAAAGGCAGAACAGAAAGCTAAGTGGCAGTTTACTTTCAACCGTAAACTTTTAATTTTTTTTATTTTTATTTATTTATTTATTTTTTTACCCCGCCAGTTCTTATCCCACAGGCCGCCGCTGCCTGCGCTTATTTTCCAGTAGAGAACCAGCTCACTCTGAATATCAGTTAAACGTCTCAGTATCAGCAGCAGTCTCAAGGTGGGACACCTCCCCCTAGGGTTAGAGCAGCATCTGAAGGAGTATAAAAACTCTCCCATAGAGCAAATGAGCAACGGGCAGCCCATTGGTGGCTCGTTACACCTGGAGACACAAAAAAAAACACAAAAAAACATCAGTGTTTGTTGGCAGAATGACCACAGAGAGAAAAGTCTTGTTTCCGCTGAAATGTAAACAAAATGAAACGTATGAAACTCACCTCAGTTGCAATTATACATTCGTCCTTTTCCTCTGACATCACAAACACAGATTTGTACTTGGTGTCCGCACATGCAGACATTTCTGGGGCTTTCTTTTCTGATGCATCGCTTTTGGGAAGAAAAGGAAAAGGAAAAAACGTTAGCTTCATCGATACTCGATGTTAGATCTCTTCTTTTTTTTTTTTTTTTTTTTTTTAGCCTTTCACAATAAGAGACATTTACCATTTTAAACGTTTGCTGCGTTTCTCCTCAAACTCAAACGAGTCCAGGGATTGGCACTTGTCCTCGCAGGCCGCCTCCAGCATGGCCTCTTTAGCCGCCTGCTCGTAGTTCGCCTCGTGTACGAGGTTGTAGTCTGCGGGCGGATGGCGGCTCTTGTAGCTGCTCCTTTCTGGTGAAGATCCCTCATCGGGGTCACCACTGCAGAAGTCCATCTTCTTGTTGATATTTTTGACGCCTGGCGTCGGCATCATGCTGACCGCCAGGTCTCTGTCACTGCGATGACAGTTGTTAGTCAGGTTGTTTATTGTTTCTCCCTCACCGGCGGTTTCTACCTGACCGCCACGCTGGACTTTCGATCGGAAAAATCCAACAAGTACAGCGCATCCCGCCAGCAGCAGCAGCACCAGAGCCACGCCTGACCCGACGGCCATCCAGGGCACCTCTGACCCTCGGATGGCGGCGTGCTCTGGAAGCAAGAACTGACAGTTTCTGCCGCCGTAGCCGGGAACGCACGCGCAGACGTAGCGGTTGTTCCTCTCGTGGCAGGTGGCGCCGTTGTGGCAAGGGTTGTGTTCGCAGCGGCTGATCGGCGAGCTGCAGTTGCGGCCGGTGTACCCCGGCGGGCAGGTGCAGGTGTAGCCGTCGGGACCTTCCTGACAGGTGCCGCCGTTCTGGCAAGGGTACGCCGAGCACTCGTCCCCGGTGTGGTCGCAGTTCATGCCGGTGAAACCGTCTGGACACTGGCACAAGTAGGAGTTGACAAGATCCACGCAGCGTGCACCTGAAGACAAAGAAGAAGACTGACATCAGTGTTTGGTACGATACATCTCATCTGATGGTTTGCCATTCAAGGCACGCCGACAGCGATCCGCGCATCTCAAAGAGCCTCCCTCGGCGGTCTGGTCGCTCTTACCGTTGGAGCACGGGCTGGAGGTGCAGTGGTCGATCTTCTTCTCGCAGTTGAATCCCGCGTACCCTGTGGGGCACTGGCAGAAATAGCCTCCGTCGGGGTTGTCAGCACAGCGGCCACCGTTGGAGCAGGGCCCATCAGCACACGTCATGGCACTCAGCTCGCAGTTGTTGCCATAGAAACCGTGAGGGCAAGTGCAGGTATATGTGTTTTCCAAATCCTGCGGGGGGAAAAAATAGAAACAGGCTTGACATCAAGGTCTGTCTTATAAACGCAGCTGCTGCAAAACGCACCCTTGTTTGATTTTATAACGGCTTTCATTTTCAGAGGCTTTTCTGGTTTGATGGAAATAAAAAAAAAAACAGGAAATATAGAGGAGGAGGGATAAAGGCATGCGACAAATGCGCCAAGCCGTGTTCAAACACAGCTGGAAGCGAGCCAGGATGTCTCTACTGTGATTCCAAGTTAATTTAAGAAGACCCAAACAACACTTACAGTGCAGCTTCCTCCGTTGCGGCAGGGGTTTCCAGCGCATTCATTGACCTGGATCTCACAGCTGGCCCCAGTGAAGCCGGGCCTGCAGGAACAGGTGTAGCTGCCCTGACCAGTGTTGCTACAAGTGGCTCCATTCATGCAGGGCTTGTGGTGAGTGCAATAGTTGAGATCTGGAAAGACACAGCGGCACATGTGGATTAGCCTCAGCACAACACATGGCAGGACAACAGCAGCAGCGACAGAATGTCTTTTTGTCCTCCTCCACACTTGACTCTCTCTTCTTCCAGTGTTTTTTTTTTTTTTTTTTTTTGTTTCCTGTCCTCACTGTCCATCTGGAAACAACTGCTGCTCTGTTGTTGTTTCTTTACCACACAGTGTTGATGCCCTTCATGCTGGTCATGTTTTACTGAAGTCTGCTCCTCTCTCGTCTCTTTTTTATCTTTTTTACAAAACAATGAAGAGAAACCGCAAAGATCTTTGTGCTGAACTTTGTGAAACTTGTCCTAAAGTACAGTTTGTGCAGTTTCTATTCCCTATATCTCTCTAAGCAGTAAGCATAATTTCAGTCGGTTTCGACTGACTTATTCCTAGAAACACTGCTGATTTGCAGGTCAAGAACATCCCGGCATCCAGGTCAAATCTGGACTAAATTTGAGACGTCTAGGTTACCTAAAATCACTGTTTCAGCAGCATTTAAATGAATACTTTCACTTTAAATCAGAACCTGCTGATAAATATTCAGCTGTTGAAACATAATTTATATCCTAAACTAAGCTTTTTAACCAAATTTAGCCATTTTTAACCCAAATACCTAGACATCTCTCGCACATCAGCGCTCTCCGCTTCCTCTCCTTTCAGTCTTTCTTCATCACCCCCCCTCCACCCTCACTCACACCCCCCTCTCATCACACTCTCTCCTCACCTTGGTTGCAGAAGAGTCCCCCCCAGCCCTCCTGACAGTTGCACTGCCAGGGCTGCTGGCAGGTCCCGTGGAGGCAGCCCGGGTAACGAATGCACTCGTCGCAGTAGCGGCCTTTGAATCCCACTCTGCACCTGTTGTTGTCCAATTAGGAGGGAACACCGGTCAGACCACTCACATTACCTCATATGTAACGCTAATTAATTAATGCCCCACTGAACCGGTGGAAGGGGAAAAAAAAAAAAACTCACTTGCACTCTCCGGGTTTCTCACAGAAGCCGTGCTCTTCGTCGCAGCCCGGCAGGCAGATTGCTGCACAGGATGAGAAATAAAACACTTTTTTTTTAGACACTTTGCTCTGGAAGAGGTAAAAACTTATCACCTAAACCCCAACAAAGTCATTAAAATAAAAGAGAGGAGGGGGGGGGAGGCTCCTAAACCCCAATAGCTGTTACCTTAAACTCAATCTCCTTATCACCGTGGAAGAATTTTCTGCTTAACATAGTGTATAGACAAAGGAGGGAGTGTGTGAATGTGTGTGTGCCACAGAGAGTGTACACTCACACACAGACCCCCTCAACCCACCCCACCACCCTCTTTTTTTTTTTTTTTTCTTCTTCGCTGCGGGTCAAAACTCTTTTATTCATTCTGTGCACACACACACACACACACACACTCCCCATAATGTCTCGGATTGGGGCAGATAAGAGTGGACAGCTGGCGAGTGTGTTGCCAGTGCGCGACAGCTGCTCCATTGTCTCCTCTCTGCCGGCAGCTGCCCACTTCAAACAATACCTCCCCCGCCTCGGCCAATCAGCGCCCGGCCCACTCCGAGAGTAACGAATCGGAAGGTAGCATGTAAATTTATGGCACGCGTGAGATTATTCCCAAAAACTTTCCTTAGAATAAATCAAGTGGTCGTGTGTGTGTGTGTGTGTGTGAGAGAGAGAGAGAGAGAGAGAGAGAGAGAGAGAGGAAAAAGGAGGGGGAGGAGTGTGGTGTTTACGCACAAGTTGCCTTCTAACGGCACTCAGGGGTTCTGATTATAGACCCAATATAGAGATGAACTTTTTTTTAACTATACATTTGCCAGTAAAAAGTGTTAATGTTGAGTTTAAAGCAACTTTAAAGAAACTTTATCTTGTTTTTTTCTTCATCTCATTAGCCTCTAAATCCAACTGGAGCTTTTATTGCATCTTAAAATATGTTTTAACGTCATTCCTTAAAGTTTAACCCCCCCAACACACACACACACACACACACACACACACACATTCACACACATGTTCTCCTAATACAATAACAAAGTTTTGTTACTCACGTTCAGTGCAGTACTGTCCTTTCCACCCGGCGTCACACACAATCTCCCCGCGCTCTCCACAGGTGAAGTGGCCGAAGGCGTCGTCTCTCGGCCGGCAGAACACCGAGCAGCCGTCCCCGTAGTAGTGCTCATCACACACGAACCGGTAGGAGTACTTCAGCTCCGTCTTGCCGCCGGTGTGCAGGTCCTGGGACCACTCCTCACCCACCGTCAGATGCCTCTGGGTGGTCATGGTGCTGATAACGCGGTCTGGGTTCTCTGAAGTGCGCATGTGGAGAGAAGAAAGTGAAGGGGTTAGATGATGGGAGGAGGAGGAGGAGGGAGGAGGGGGGAAATGTTTGGGGAAAATGTGAGAGAAATCGAAAAGGGAAGGGTGTTTGTTTTTTTCCTACCTGTGGAGAGGTCGTCTTTGGAGTCGGTGTGTAATGCCTCAATGATCAGCGAGAAGGTCCCCTGGGAACACAAATGGCTTCATGAGACAGGTGGCCAGCGGAGATGTGGCGATAACATCAAGCAAAGGCCTGAGGCGATTGTGCCATACACTCACTGTGCTGAATACAGACTCAAACTGCTTAACCTGATCCGGTGAAACTAAATACCTGTAAACTTTGAGCGCTCTCAGCCCCTTAGTTGTGGTGAGAAAATCGTGCCTCTGCGCGTTTTTACGCACGGATTTACCCCCCCAAAATGGCGCGATTTTCCCTTGCCTTGACTTCTACTCTAGTGAAATGGAAATGAATCACTGTACTTACCGGCCACGTGAATCCGAAGTTAATCCTGATGGGGTTGGTGAATGAACTCTCGGGGATGACATCGGGGACCTGGAAGGAGTTGGAGCCGAGCACGGGCGTCACAGCGCCGCCGTAAGTGCACGGTGGTTCCGGGGAGGCGTTGGGCTGGTAGTGCTTCAGACAGATCCTGAAGAAGGTTTTACATTCGCACTGCTGCTGGAAAGACGAGGTCAGGCCTCCTTTACAGCAGTTTTTGTTGCCTTGTACTCCCTTCTTGTTTAGGAACTCCTGCAACTTCAGCTCAAAAACTCCCGAACAAAACCCCTGCGGAGGAAAGCATCTTATTATCATCAACTATAGATACAGTACCGCTTCTGTATGAGCGTGTGTGTTGTGGTGGGAGTGAGGGAGGGGAGGGGAAGGGGGCTGTGTGTGTGTATGTGTGTGTGTGTGTGTGTGTGGGGTGGGGGGTAGGTGGGGGGGTGATGGTTCATTGTTTGGAAGAAATAGAGATTCAGCAGCTTACCTGGCACAGCAACATGGACATGACGGCAAGAGTCAGCAGGATGACGCGCCCCATATTAAATAAATACATAATAAATAATAAATAAATAGTGTAAAAAGTCTCGGGGCTCGGCTTGTCCTCAGGGTGCCTCCTCCTGTTCAATCCCTCTGAGAAAGATGCATTGAGCACGTTTCTGTCGCCTCACGGGGTTTTCTCATCAACTGCTGCCGCTGTCAGCCACGCCGCTTTCATTCATGTCCCGAGGAACAACAAAGGGTAAATCCCAAACCTTAAAAAAATAAAAATAAAAATAAAAAATAAAATCACGAAAGAAGATTTGTGAACTTGTTCGAGTGCGCGGCGGCAGATTGAAAAACAGAGAAGTCCTCCAGTTCCGTTATAAAAAAGCGTTAATCCAGTGCGTAAAGAGAAAGAAAAAGGATGGGTTCCTTGTTCTTTTTTTTTTTTTTTTTTAAGAAAGTGACAAATTTAGGAAGTAGCTTTTTGTGTGAAGGTCTTGGTCTAACCCAAGGACAGATTTGTCACTGGTCCAACATGCTTCCTTCTTCCTCCTAATGTCTTTCCTCACTGTGAACTGTGCGTCTGTCTCCAGCCAAGGCCGCCTGCAGCCTGTTATATACGGCCTGACACATGCTATGGTAATAACATGCAAATGGACCCCCTCCTCCTCCTCCTCCCCAACTTCACCTCCCAATCTGGCCCAGCTCTCCACAATGGGATCCCATGCAAGTACCCCAACAGCCTTCTCATTACCCCCTTTGCAGCAGCAGCATGCAGCACAGCACACACAGCGTTAATATCTGAGCCCAAAAATGGAGACGTGTGAAAGTATTTCAGCCAAATAAGAAGAAGTGAAATTTAAAAAAAAAAAAAAGAAGAAAAAAAAGGCTGTGTCACTCCTACAAGCTGAGGACAAGCAACCAACCTGTTGTGGGAAAAGACTAAACCACTTCATCCATGTTTATACTGGATGTTTCTACATTTTTAAAGTTGATAAAAATCCTTCCAGGAAGAACAAAACGTTTAAGAAAGCTTCTTTTAAAAGGGGGGATAAACCTGAAATCTACATGAATTATATGAAATAACACATTAAGGATCTCCCTCTCTGTAAATTTAACAAATTAATTAAAGTGTTTCAGTCAAATTAGGAGCATAGTTGAGCTTTTTAAGTTGCTCTAAAGCAGAATGTAAGGAGTTTCGAACATCATACAGATGCCAGGTTTCCCCTCCCTGACATGATGTTGCTGACATGTGGCTGATTTGATCCCTCCAGCTGTTGCCTCACTGGACTGTTTTCTTTGTTTCTGGTGTCTTAAGATGTTTTGGGTTAAGTGCCAACACACACACACAAGCGCGCACACACACACACACACACAATCCTCAAACAGTGTGAAGTTGATTGAAAAAAAAAAATCTTCCAAAAGAAAGAAAGAAAAAAAAAGTTTCTTGGTCAAACCCTGACTCAGTTAATTGTTTTCGCCCTTCCTCCTCCTCCCTTCTCCCTCCTCCTCCTCCTCCTCCTCTTCCTCTCTCTTTCCTTCTCTGCATACACACCGTCTACATTTTGGTATTTCTGGTTGTGGGAAGAATTTGATGCTTTGAATCGGACTCAAAAGACTAAAGAAAACATTCCTTGGCAGAGCTGTGTGGTGAGGTAAACGACTTGAGGGGCTGGACTCCTGCTTTTCCATTTTGCTCTCTCTCCCCTTCTTCTCATTCTCCGGGCTGAGATGAGAGAAGAAGAAGAAGAAGAAGGAGAAAAAAAAACAACAAAAAACGCGTGTGTCCGTGTGTGTGTACGTACGTGCAAGCGAGGGGGTGGGGCGCGCGCACCGGAGTCGCTCGCGTGGCCAACATGAGGGGGAACTTTTGTTATTGTGTGTGTGGTGGAGGAATAAGTTTGCTCTCTCTCTCCCTCAGCTGTATGGTAATTCGGTCAGCACCTGCTCTCCCCTCAATAACAGCGTGCGCGCGCTTCTCTTGGCTTGAGCGCGCGCACTCACGTCCCCCCATACACAATACCCTCCCTCCACACACACACATAGCCTACACACACTTTTCACCTCACACCAAACAAACATAACCGGACAAATATCGCATACATTTGCTTTTTTTCTTCTTCTTCTCTTTAAATATTGACCACATCCTGTGTAGCTCGAGGGAGGGAGGGAGGAAAACATACTTTGGGTCATTATTCAGCTGCTGTTTATAAGTAAAGGTGGTGTGTGTGTGTGCACGTGCATGAGCGCGCGCGTGTGTGGATAAGGAGCAGGAGGTGGGGGGTTGTTTCTTAATTAGGTCGTTCATTAGAAGTGTGATTTTTTTTTTTCCTTTTTCTGTTGTATAATGGAGGCCTATAGCGAGCTGCACGCGCGGGCTGCCGAGCGTGCACGTACATTGCGTCACCGTGTTCAGATATGCACGTCACGGCTGGTGTTTTCCGGCGTCTCTCCGGTGTCCGTTACCTGCTGCTGCGATCCGTCCTTCACACCGCGGCTGTCAGGAGGAGGAGGAAGAGGAGGAGGAGGCGGCGGCGGTCACCCACCACCATCGCCAAACCTCCCCCCCTTCCTCCCCACCCTCGCCCAAAAAAGTGACATGCTTTCCCTTTCTCATCCAAATTACCTTCACTTCTTATGTCACATAGCAGAGCTGATGTGTCTGTAGTTACTTATTACCTCTAATCAATGCAAGCAACAACCGAACAAAGTCCTCCTCCATTAATAAACCTGTCCATCTCTCCTTTCACACCGGGCCATTTCTCAAACCAAACGCCGGCTGAACCGTGACCATCACAATTAACCCCTCATAGAGACAAGAAAATCAATTATATTTTCACTCCGAGAAAGAAAAAAAAAAGTCTTCTATAGTCTGTAAAGGGAGGCAGTTTGAAATGTTTTACAGCCCCTTACAACATATATGTTGAGCAAATCTCAGTTTGGGGCCACTCTGAAGCCATCACATAACTTTTAGTATCCAGAAAGTGAAATGATGAATACCTGCAGGTTTTACCTTCCTGTGGAGTTTGTACTAATCATATTATGGGGTATAATCTATAGGGCTAAAGTTGGGCGTGAAACTAAAACTAAATCCATATTAAGAAACCCGCCCCCTGACTGAATCTTAATCCTTTGCCGGTAATCTGATGGGATTCAAAAACAATCCTTATCAGGAATCAATACTGCGTCGATTGCGGTCAGATGTTCTGCTTTATCAGCACCCACAATATGTGCACAACAACATATGAAACTAAACCTGAACAATAATTTATAGAAACGAAACAAGAACCACGTAAAGCCACTGGGGAACCAACTGAAAGTAACGAGAGATAAACTGGGGACTCAAACTCAACCAGTAGCTGAACTTGTAACAAAACCTGCCCCGGTTTGGACACAGTTGTTCCTACTTTCTGCTGCTGGCTGAGCTCTGACTGTTTAACTAAAGTGCTACTGTAGGGGGCTGCTGTAGTTTAACTCCTGCCCACCAGTAGCTGTGCCAAACAAAAAAGGGTGACTCGGGGTCTGACTATTCATCCATTCTCTGCGCTTTAATTTCCATTGATTGTGAATGCAGCAGGGAGGGAGGACGGGGGTCTTCAGTGAAGGACCACGACACGCCTTCAGACGCGGACAGACCCTTACAAGCCATCTGCCACTAACTACCCCCCCTCCACATCCAGAAAACGACGTTTATTTCCCTGCTTCCCTCCCTCCCTCCTTCCCTCCTCCGGCCCTGAAGCGCACGTCTCTATGCGCCTCTGTCCACCGGGCTCCGTCTACACTCAACTGGAAGCATGTTAAAGGACCTGTAACGGTATGGGCCCTCCGGGGCCATATGGCGAGGGGGAAGCCAGGAGTTTTTTTTTCTTTTTTTGGTCCCAGAAGAGGAGACACCACATGGTCACTCGTGGGAACGTAAACACGGCGCGCATCACACGATATCGATCATATGAAGGGGTGATTGGGGAAAGAGAAGGGGGAAGGGGGGCAGAGGGTGCTACTGTGTGATGATCAACTGTTTTTTTTTTACGCCGATAGCTCATCAGTTCAGGAAATATCGATGCATCTTCACCCAGAGTGAAAGCTTCCACCCCGGTTTAAGCACAATGAGCTGAGCCCGTGATGGTGCCAGAGCTGGTGGTTCCATGCCCTGAATGAGAAAGAGCAAGGCATCAAACCAACGCTGCCAGGGAGGAGGATGAGGAGGAGGAGGAGGAGGAGGAGGAAGGGAGGGGGAGGGGGCGTCACAGAGGCTAATGTAAGCTTGTATTAAAAGCCACAAGGAAATGGAAGGTTTTAAACCAACACTTTCTCAGGAGAGAGCTTTTACGCACGCCTACGTCGAGTCCTTAATGATGCTTACGCACAAACACAGTTAAAAATAGCCACTATAATAATCACATGGGGAATTATAATTAGTGCGTGCCACTCAACAGTGAGTTTATGGCTGCTATATATATTATATTTACATGAAATGTGAATGTATTTGAATGTTATATAGATTGGTTTTGTTATGATGTTTACTCCTTTGGAGACCCATGATTCAGGACTGGTCTTGGACTGTCTTCTGCTGTCTGGTTCCTCCTGCTTTACCTGCTGAAACGCAGAGATCAACAGGCTCCTTTGTGTCCAGATCAGATTACTGTGGCCAGCTGCTATAAGAGGGGGCCACAGGCCAGATCCGCGGCTCCCCAGGGCTCTTCAGGGTTCCCCGAGGCTCCCCATGGCTTCCCACGGCTCCTCGAGGCTCCCGGTCCGGGCTGCTGTCTCATTTGCATGCGTTGCTGTTACTGGAGACGTGCTGAGCTTAAGTTTATGGGAAGAGTGCCGCAGTAATTACATGGGGGGCCCAGAGACGCGCCTGCAAGTGTGTGTGTGTGTGTTTGGGGGGGGGGGGGGTTACGTTAGAAGTGTGTGTGAGAAGGGAGGGGGTGATGCGTGTGTGTGTATGTGTGCAGAGACACTGGGGACCTAAGGGGGAGGTAAGGAGGGAGCTGTACGTGGCCAGTCGCGTGCCAATGTTTATGAAAACACATCTGCCGCGCACCCCGGGGTGACGCACCACAACATATGCGGGTCCCTATGAATAAAATCGATAATTCAACAACTGATACTGTGCGCGACACGTTTACCCACAACAAATACACATGTTAGTGTGATCAACCTGCCAGGATGATGAAGAGCTGCAGGGTTAAACAAACACCAACACAAAACTTAATAAATATGATGTGGGCTATTATTAGGTTATTATAGGGTTATTTTAATAAATAAAGAAGCTTAAAGGGAAAAGCTCACAGTTGCTCTCTCTACTAATATTATAGGTTTGTTATAGGGACTCTATAGGAGATTTAAAAAGTAAATAAGGTCATTGTGAACTACTTGTGAGCCACTATGTTCATCTAAAAATATCAGAGGACTGTTATGGTGACACCTTAAATTATTTGAGTGACTTTATATTTTATAATAATAAATGATCTCTGTATTTTGCAGCTACATGCAAATATAAGAATATACAAATACAATTGTTGAACAAGTAGAGAAACATAACTAACAATCTAACACACACACACACACACACACTGGTCTTAAAGTTAAAATATCCCCATTAACAGAGCATCAAGGATCACCGAATGGTTTGATGGTTAGATGTAGGAGCAACCGAGGAGCACTGGAGCTGCTCTGGAGGCTTGTGATGGAACTACACTTTTTTTTATTTTTCCCATGCTAAGGCTTCGCTCTATCGGGATGGCAGTGTTGGTTATCAGTTGACCACTTTGGTCCAGACTGAAATATCTCAACAACTATTGGATGGATTGCCATGAAATTAACTAGAAAGGTTCATGATCTCCAGAGGATGAATCCTACTGACTTTGGTTATCCCCTGACCTTTCATCTAGTGTCACCATCAGGTCCAAATTTTAGTTTGACTTTGGTTCATGACCAAATACCTGCAGAGTTAATGACATTTACCTTCAGCTTTGTGTTAAGTGCTAATTAGCAAATGTTAGCATGCTAACACGCGAAACTAAGATGTTGAATTGCGAACATTATAACTGCTAGGCATGTTAGAGCAGTGGTTCTCAAAGTGAGATCTGAGGACCTACAGGGGTCTTTGAGGGGGTTCTGGGGGTTCTTGTCAAAAAGGGGAGTCATTTATTTTCACTATAATTCCATCTATAAATAACACAATGACAGAAAGTTTAACTATTTTGGTCATGGGTTTCAAAACATCCAAAAGCAAAAGTGGGGATCGGGACTGGGGACAAAATCTTATCAAATAGAGTTCTGTGGTCTAATTTGTGTCAGTTTAGGGGTCTTTGATGTGAAAAAGTTTGAGAGCCACTGAGTTAGAGAGCTGATGTTAGCATTTAGCTAAGTACAGCCTCAATACATGCACTTTGCAAACTGTGACTTCAGTTAAACTTAACAAAAAAGACGACAAAAATTCAACAGTTCGCTTTTGTTTTCTGCTTCACCACTGTTCACTATCACTTTTAAGTTTGTTCAGCTGTGAGTAGCTCCTCCATTTCCTTTGTGCACTGCATAGTGGGAGAATAGCATCCATCAACAGCAACAGTCAAAAATCAAACACACTACAAACTAAAACCCTGATTACAATTAGTGTGTAGTGTGGATTTGGGACACATCTTGTTTTCCCTTCGTTTGTTCCCTAGCTCTTCTTATGCGCTGAGTATTGGCATCAGTAGCTCTAGGCTGTAAACTGATTTATAAACTAAGATTTTTATAGAGTGAAGCAGTTGCACAATAAAGTCAAGAGTACAATATAATCAAACACAATAAAATCATATAACAATAACCGGTCATCCTCTCTTCTACGAAGGACGCTGACGTGACCAGCTCAAACGTTTGATGTGCAGTCTTTTATATATTATAAACACCACATGATCAAAGGTATGTGAACACTCAAACATTACACTCAAAAGCCTTTATGTGAAAGATGTGTGTGTCATTCAAAAGCACAGGCTGTACCAGTCTCTGGTCTTCCAGGAAGGCTTTTTCAGCTACAACAGTATCGGTAGGGTCTAACACTGATGATAGGTGATAAAAGTTGGCTCGTAGTTTGCCAATTAGGGTTGAAACTGAAGATTATTTCCATTATCAATTGATTTGTTTGTTAGTTTTAAACGAATTAATGAATTGTTTAAAGGTGTGAGTCATTGATTTTACACATTAAGTTCAGAGTTATCTTGTATTACAGTGATGTTATCAGGGTTTAATCAGTATCACCTACAGATATCAAAATTTATAACAGATAAAACCAACACTTTGAATTTTGAAAGACCTCTGCCATTATCGGACAGGGAGGGTGTAACAAAACACGATCAACACACGATCAAGTTGGATTATGGGAAGCGTGAGATCAGTCTTATGGTGTGATTCTTAGATTGGGACTGTTCTTACTTTCTTTCTTTCTTTTCTCAGAAGCCCCTGAAATTTATGGAATAACATTACTAAATTGCTGTTGTACCCTTCAAAGCTATAAAATGTCAGAAAATATTAGATAAATCCACACCACAATTTCCCAAAGCTCAAGGTGGAATGCTGGTTTGACCCAATGTCCCAAACCCAAAAGATCAAATTTACTGATATATAAGACACAGATATATAAATCAGAGAAAATTTTATTATATAATATTTGAGAAACTGCTTGATAAATGACCATTAATCATTTGTCAAAATACTTAATGTAGATCATTCGATTAACTGTTTTAGCAATAGTGCAAACTGTGAAATCAGCCTCCACATGATATAATAAAGTTAAATAAATAAATACATGGGTGATTTGGACCTTTTCTTTGATAAAGACGGGGTGCAACTCATCATTTATTGCACTCAACTCAACTAATTTTGTTCTATCTAGGCCAAATCGTCTTGATGAATGATGAGAGAGTAAATGGAGGAAGTCCACCTCCCCTCCCCTCTCTCTCTCCCTCTCTCTCTCTCTCTCTCTCTAACTCTCCCTCTCTATCTCTACAACCATGAGCATCTGCCCAGAAATGAACAGATGTAGGCACCTGCGTTGTGGGCCCACATATGCGCACATGTCCCCCTCCCCAAACCCCCTTTCAACCTTCCATGGGACCCGGAGCTCACCACAATGGGGAGAGATCAGGGATGCAGTAACCAAATACTGCCTATCCCCCCAGGACACTCGCTCTGTTAGAGGCATTGTCACCAGTTATATCAAGTGGCTGCACCAAACAATCTGCTGTATGACTGCTCATTTGAGACATAACATAATTCAGAGGGACAGAGGAGGGAGGAGGGGGGCTGGGTGGTGTACAGAGGTGGCTGCCTGGATAATTTCTATGGCTCAGATATGAAGTGGTGGATGTTTTAAACAAGTGGTCTCAGGTTTTCTTGCAGTTGGGCTTCGATTGAATTGAATCCAATCTTGGGATAAGTGGCCGTTGGGCTTGTTTGGAGGGCCCAGGGGTGGCAGGTGCTAGCTGGGGTAGGAGGATGAAAGAGAGGCTTGTCGGAGCAGGGTGGGTACAAGACCAGGTTACACATAAAAGGCCTTGTTTTTGTTCGGAGAAAAGAGGTCCAACAGCCCACCGGTAGAGCAGCGGCAAATAATGGCGCCATAATAGCCCCCCGTCCCTATCTCTCAGCTGCCGCTGGACGACAGAGGATCCACACGCACCTGTTGTCGTCCCCCCATTGTGTCCGACTAGCGTTAGTGTGCTACACCTCAGGAATGCTCCCAATCCAGAGGCCTGCCTGCCCCGTCCCAGGAGAGAGCTTAGCCACGGTGGGATGAGGGGAGGGTGTCAGGAGTGTGTGTGGAGGAGCTTCAGGGGCACGGGAACCAGCAGGGAAGCTTTAGAGGACAAGGCGAGGAGAAGGAGGGGAGGTGGAGGTGTGGGAGGAAGGGAAAGAGGGAGGGAGGGTGCGTTCCTCCAAAGCCAGTGTCCTCTCTCCTCCTCTCCAGGGGCCTGTCCAGAGAGCCCTGTCCTAAATCACTGGCCCCAGGGGGAAGGCTCTCCATTGTGAAGAGATGGCCCCTGCAAGCTGGGCCGCCAGCTGCCACTGCTGCAGCGTCATGCCCCCCCTCACACACACACACACACACACACACACACACACACACACACACACACACACACACACACACTCACACTCACCTCCTCCCAGTATCCCCTCCACCTTCAGCACCATGACAATGCTCCCTGCGGCCAGGGCCACAGGCCAGCGGAGAGCATTAAAAAGGAGTTGGAGGAGACTCTTGAGAAAGGCCACGGCAGAGCAACACGTTTTTTGTACGAACATTAATGATGACAAACTCAGAGCAGGGTTACGGTGCGCGACACGGTAACCTGGACGAAGAGGACTCCCAGCCCCCTCTGAATGAAATAAACTGCTGAATGGGAGAAAGAGAGATCATAATTTCTGTGTTGAAGTAGTAGTCGTAGTAATTTATTTCGGTCCTTATTAACAACAATTTTCAATGACAATTTTCACGAATCAATGCAAATAGAAATAGATAAATAACAATAAGACATTAAATTAAAAGGAAAACAGAAAAAAGGATTGATCAAAAAGCTGAAGCTTTAGTTTATTATACCAATATTTTTTACATGTTCTAATAGGCAACTCTTTCATTAATAGATTTAGCCTAAAATATTTTATGCTTTAAACATTATCTGTGCAGTTTTAAAATCAACTAGATCACAAAATTTTATAGCATGTAAGTTAATAAATAGTGCAATGGTTGGTTAATAATAATCTAATAGATTTACAATTCTTATAGCTCCATTCTGTTGCATGAAAATTGGATTAGTGTTGGTTTTTTATGTGTTTCCCCATACCGCCACACAGTAGGTAATGTATGGAAGTATGAGAGAACAATACAGTATACATAGTGAGTTCTGATTCAATATATCTTTAGTTTTATAAAATATTATAATCCTTTTTTGACATTTTTGTTTATGTGAGGTTTCCAACACAAGTTATGATCAGTTATCATGCCCAGAAAGGTATTTTCATACACTCTTTCTATCTCACAATCATTGATCATAATGTTTACTTGACTATTGACTTTCCAATTGCAAAAAAACAAACTTGGTTTTACTTATATTCAATAAGAACTTGTAAATATTACACCAAGACTTTCAATGCAATTTCCAGTGTATTCAGGACCCGTTCCAAACTTTTCCCAGAGCAATATAAATTAGTGTCTGAATGTCATCAGCAAATAAAACAAATTTTTAACAATTTAGACATCTTACAAATATTATTTATATATAGTGTAAACAGTCATGAGTGTGTGCTATCCCTCTAATACCATATCTCTCCAGTTTCTTCATTAATAAGCCATGATCAATAGTATCAAATGTTTAATGTTTTAAGTCTATAAACACCCTCACAGTATATTTCGTGTTGTCCATTGCAGTAGATAACAACACCAGTTCACTGCCATGAAGGTGTACCTATTTGCTCTAAAGCCATACTGATGATCAAATGATCAATAAACTGTCAATCAAACCTTCGCACAAATAGTTTTTCTACAATTCTTTAGAGTTGGGAAAACAGAGAGACTCATCTATGATTGGAGAATAGATGTTGACTTCTACTTTTATAAATAGGAAATACTTTTGCTGTTTTCATTTTGCTAGCAAATATACCTGTTTGGAGGGCATCGACAAAAGACTTCCATTTCCCTCGACTATTAGCAATTCCCTCTAGCTCTCTACAGCTGAGCCCACTTATTATTTCCGTCTGGGCATCTCTCCTCCAGGTATTCCTGGGTCGACCTCCCTGTGGGTTAAATTTCAAGGCTGGTTGCGTGATGTCTGTGGCAGGTTTCCTGAGGGTATGCCCAATCCAACTCCACTTCCCCCTCAGAATTTGTAAGGCAATGGGATCCTGGCCTGCTCCTCTCCACGGATCCACATTTCTTTGTCTCTCCACCAGATTTTGAATATACCTCTCAGGCAGGTGTTAATGAATGTCTGTAGTATGTTTGTTGGTTGTTTGGTTGTCCTCCATGTTTCAGATCCATACAGCAATACCTGCTTGACGTTGGTGTTAAAGATTTTCAGTTTGGTGTTTGTTGAGATGTTTTTTAGGCTCCAGATCTTTCTGAGCATGTTAAACACCACCCTTGACTTGTTGATCTGGCTTTTCATATCAGCCTCTGTCCCTCCGGCGATGTCCACAACACTGCGAACACCTCCACCTCTTCCAGGCTATTGTTGTTCATGAGGATGGGGTTGCTGGATTTGGAATGGATCTTGATGATCTGTGTCTTAATTGTATTGGGTCTCAGTCCAAGTGGCCTTGTCCACAGCTTCCTGCAGACAGTTGAGAATGACCCAGTTTAAGATTTTGCTGGGTACAGAAAGTAGGGTGATCCCTCAATAATTGTTGCACTTGATGCAGTCGCCTTTTTTTTGGCAGTTTCACAATGTGCCCCTTCTGATGGTGTCCTTTCCTCTTCCCAATTCTCCCAAAGAGACTGTAGAGCATGTCTGTTGACAGGGTGGCATCTATTTTTAGGGCTTCAGGTGGAATATTGTCGGATCCAGCAGCTTAACCAGATTTTAGTTGCTTGATTGCTGTCCTGATTTCCACTTTTGTTGGTCTGTCACACTTGATTTGTAGTGGTATCATGGCCTTAGGGATATATGGTGGGTCGCCGGCTTGTTCAGGATGTCTTCAAAATGTTCTGCCCATCTGTCAAGCTGTGCCTCTTGAGTTGAGATCAGTTGGCTGCTTTTTTCTAAAATTGGTTTATTGGAATGTGAATATGTCCCAGAAAGCTTCCTTGTGATGTTGTATAGTTCTTTCATGTTCCTTTGAGTTGCCACCTCTTCTGCTTCCTTGGCTATTATCTCCACCTCTGATCTCTTGTCTTTCCTGATGTTCATATGCACTTCTTTGTGGCATCTGTTGTACTCCTTTTGGGCAGATGCCTTTTTGGATCTTGTTCTTGAAGTGCTCACTTTTTGTTTGAGTTCTCTCCTCTGTTGGATTGTTTTGAGGGTTTCTGATGTCATCCATTCTTTGTGCTTTCAGGTCCTCTTTCCTAGGCCCTCCTCACAGGTTGAGCTCCAAGCTACTTTTAGGTGTTCTCATGCTTCGTCTATGGTCCATCCCTCCATACTCCTCTGATGTAGTTCTTTATTTTCTCTTGAGACGACGTCTTTGAAGGTCTTTGCCACTTGAGTGTTGGTGAGGTACCTCTTCTTGCTCTGACATCTTCCATGGACCTTCTAAACTTTTTGTAGATACAGATATGGTTAATTTGGTTTTCTGTGACATGGTCTGATGACACCCAAGCTGTTTTATGATTGTTTTATTAGGGAATACACTTCCTCCGAACACTAGGTTGCTGTTAGCACAGGTCTCTGCAAACATCTCTTCGTTTTCATTCATGTCTCCCGCTCCATGTATCCCCATCACTGCCTCATATCTGTCATTTTGACCTCCAATCTTGGCGTTGAAGTCCCCCATCAGGATAGTGAGGTCTCTGGCTCCAAAACTTACAAGTAGGTGGTTTAAGCTGTCATAGAACCTGGCCCTGACCTCTTTGCCAATATTGTTGGTGGGTGCGTAGCACTGAATAATGTGGGCTTTCACTCTCCTGTTCTTAGTTTGGAAGGTTGCAGAGATGAGGCGAGAGCTGATGGGTTTTCATGCAGTCATAGCCTTTCTAGCATCCTTCGTCATCAAGATAGCTACTGCATGGTGGGCTCCTTCGTTTTCATGTATGCAGTAGATAATAGTCTCCCCGCTGGCCAACTTGACCGTGCCCGACTGAATCCATCTTGTTTCTGCCAAGCCCAGGACTGAGAGATTGTAGCGTGCCATTTTCTTGGCAATAATGGCAGCCTTGCCAGCCTGGAACATGGTTGGGATGTTCCATGTACCCACATGGATGACTTTTTTTGGCCTCAGAAAGTGTATTGGCTTCCCAGCTCCCTTGCAGGTTTAGCTGGGCAGCATCATACTCCCCATTACTGGGGCACTTTCGTTGACCAGATGGGTTATTTGGTTTTTGTTTGTCAACGTTTTTATAACTTGCTCTTTTTTATGGGGTAGGGAAGTTAGCCCCACGTCCAACCATCTAGCCTGGAGGAGCTGGGACTGCATTCCCCTGACTCCTCCCCCTTGACCTGTCCGGTATGGTTGAACCTACTAGGGGTATAAACCCCCACCGACTTAGGTCTCAGGTTCACAGGAATGAGCAAACCTCTCCACCACAACAAGGTTGCAATCCATAGGGAGGGGTTTTACTATATACATTCTATAATATTTTTTTTACTAATGATATATCAATTTCAGTCAAATCAATGAACTTTTTATTTGTAATTTTTTTTGACAATGTCAAGTATTTTCTTTTGACACCCCAATTAAAATGCAGTAAGAGTTTTTATGAACAGTATCTTCATCTACACCATTCCTCAGCTCTTCAATCTCATTTTCTAGATTGTATATTACATTTACAAAAGAATCATTAAATTAATTTTCAATTTCTATTGTTTTATTTATAATTTATACTATTTTACAAAGTATAGATTTTCTGTTTTATCAGGACTGTTTTAAATTATACTGTTGTTGAGTACTTTACTGCTATAATGTTCCGATAGTTTGTGATAATATTACTTATCTCATACTACATTTTATAACTTATAGCTGCTTATTTCTGCTTCTTTTGTTCTATGTTTTAAAAATCTCCCAAATAATACATTTTTTTTCTTTTTGCATGCGTTCTCTATCCCTTTGGTAATCCATGGCTTGTTCACATATTTGTGTTCCTTTGTTAGTTTTCTTAACGGACAGTTTCTTTCATATAGTACAATTAATGTGGACAAAAAAGCCTCATAGGCTTTGTTAGGATCATCATTAGCATAAACCTTGCTCCAGTTTTGTTTCCTTAGGTCCACCTTGAGGGCAGCAATGGCTTCTGGTGCTTTGTATTGAATCAGTTTACAAGTGTTAGATTTTTTATTTTTTTATTTTAAAGTACTGAAAAATTGCAAAAAAAGGGAACCTTCCTTTTTTATTTGCATTTTTTCTGGTCACTTATGTGATTTATGAGTACTTTACCTAATATTTTGCTTTTAATTTTATGCGTGAATATGTCATCTATCAATCTAGCAGCATCTGTTCTTAATCTACTTGGTTTTCAGGAAGTAGGCTTCTCTCCTTTTGTGTCCATTTGGATTTAACAAATCAATATTAAAATCACCACATACAATTTGCACCTTTTTGTCATTCAATTTGTCAAACATACCATCTAATTTATTCTCGAATGTATCAAGGCAGGTTCGCGGTGTTCTATATATACAGCTAAAAATTATATATTTAGATTTTTCAACATCGATTTCTGTAGTTAAACATTCCAAAATATTTTCTATAGTGTAATAGTGCATCTTACTTATCGCACTTTGAAGATGATATTCAGCAGGAAAAGAAAACTTGATTGAAGATGCAGCACTTGATCCTTGGTATCGCGATGAAAAGAGTTACATCCCAATTAAAAGCTGTGGATTTCTTTTGACTGTCAGTTCTCAAGAATGTTTTCTGTTAGATAAAGTCAGAACAGACCAGACTTTAACCCTTGGACTCAAACCATAAAACTAGCAAAGTTCATCTTGCTTTTAGCCAATAGTGGTCAGTAGATACTGGTCTTATCAAGTCAGATACATTTTTATTTAACTGTTAGACACCCAACCCATCAATTCAGTGGAAAACCATAATGTATGTTGACTAATTTTACAACAGGGAAATCAATTTGAAAACCAGGATGTTGACAGCACCTCATTTAAAGCCCTTAGATGTCACTAATGATAAGGAATTTCTGATTCCTACATACAGAACCTTTAATAACAAATAATGTTCTTTAAGTAAGATTTCCTTATCAAAACAATGGTGATTTTAAGGGGTGGCGTGGGATGGCCATGGCCCCAATACCTGAAATCTCATTGGCCACCCCAGCTCTGACAGGTCATTGGTCAAGTTCATCAACACAATAAGGTGGGACAAAGGCTGGTCAATCAATGATGACAGCTGATCAGCAGATATAGGGCCAGTTTGCCATTTCCTTCTACTATAGTAATGGTTGGACTGCGGCTGTGAGAGATGATCTCTAGTCAGCAGGCCTTTGGACCATGAGTCAGAAAAAAAGCAGGTCTCAAAACCTTAAGTACATGCTAGCCGTCACAACCCAAGACTCCGGTCACAGTGAATGCCACGCTCAGTAAAGTACTGACAACTGTTTTAAATACGTTTTGCAGAGGAAAGAAAATTAAAATGGGACTGTTATGGTAACAAAATAGAAGAACAATAGGGTCTTCGCCCTTTGGGCTCAGGCCCTAATAAATGCTGTAAGTGCTGGGGACATTGGTTTGGGGTCACATACAATGTGAATTTAAATGTACATGTGGGGCCAGGACGTGTGTATGTGCTGGAAGCATTAGCGTTTTCATGCTAGTGATTAGCATTAATGATTAGCATATGTAACGTTTGTTAATAGATAGAATTAATGGATATTTTGATGCAACAAAGCCTGTGAAATTTTTAGCTCATGTGCACTCACCACAGTAGTTCGTTCAGTTTTGTTTAATACCATTTTACTGTGTTGTGTAGGTAATGTTATTTGTGTTCAGAATCTATAAAAGTGAGATTATTGCTAGAATACAGGCAGCCAGCCAAGTTAAAACTGTGAGCCTGTAGAGATGTAGGCTGGAGAGCGAGGTTTATTGTATTGACCGACCATGTTTCCGTGAGTTAAACTGAGTAAGAGACATCTATAGAATATAAGTTTTTGGTTGAGTTTTACTCATGCAGATAAGAAAATATGTGTCCAATTGCGCATGCTCCATATTGTTTCTGTATTGGTAGAAAATGTTATGGTGCAGTTTGCACATGTAGGTATTTATAGCATTGTGTACAGGATGCTTGATATAAATGAAGTCCATTGAGAACATTAAAGCAGGACAGTAAACGAAAGTTATTACAGTGAAGTTCACAGTTCAGAGATAATAAAACTGATGCAAGCTGAGTTAACGCCATGATGTTATGAATAACATTGCAGACAACTGTTTTAGAGCTTCATTCTGAACCTGTAACATATAACTTATTTACTCTACTACAGGGAAACAGCTCTTTGAAAATGCATAGCCTATCCTAAACAGAATTACTGATCAAACAAAGACATGTTTAAATAACCAGTGCTTCCTAGCGACTGTGATAGGTGGAAATGGAAAATGTAATGTACGTGGAATAGATAACTGAATAGTGGTAGCTGCATGTTAGTGCTGTTCTAGGTTGAAATTTTAAATTTATTTGTTGTAGGTGGTCAGCTTTAGTTTAAAGCTGTACTATAAAATATAAAAACACCAACCTGTACCTGGAGTACAAACATTACGATGGATGCTCACATGAGTTTATCTGTGCCTAGGTTGAAGCAATGTGATGCATTGAACATCTATATTTACACATTTTGATCACCTGCCATTAATTAAGGTTCACTATGCCACGGCCACTTCACAATAACTCTGTGCTCCCATCTTGGCCACCACAGTCGAAATGTCCTGAATATGCCACTATACCAAAATATATTTTAATATCCAACTGGAAATCGGCCCAGAACATTGACACATGTACACACTGAATAAACACATGATCTAGCTTTTCCACCATATAATTACAAAAAGAGTATTTGTCTTCAATATTTGAAATATGTGTAATAAGTAACGTTATAAGTATATAATGTCATAATTACAGTGCTATGCTCACTTTGGGAGACACTGGGAGATATTTCTCTATAAATATATTTATATGAATACAGAAGCCCTTCACAGTTAAAGAGCTGTTTTACAAGCAAAATGATGTTAAACCACTTTTCAAAACACATTACTACTATAATACTAATACTTTGTTTTTTTGACATTATTCCATAAAAACAAAAACATTTGTGAGGAGAATAGACATGCTTATATAGAAAGGAACAGCACATACAAGCTTACCTATTAAAGTTGGAGAGTTTGATAGGAAGTTTACTGACAGCATAAGGGCACATTAATAAAAAAATATTAAAAAATAAGACCACCCCACCATCCCATATTCTATCCAGATCGTTTAGAATTTTTTTTTTGATCCAGTTAATTTTGATAATATGATTGAAGTCCAATAACCTCCCTTTTTATTTTACCTTGTCTGGCTTTTTTTTTTTTTTTTTTACAAATAAAGCTAAAAACTCTGTGTAAACAAGAGATTTTATGTTTGGTGACATCAAGGGAGGAAAAGACATAAGAGGTCCTTGTTCTTGTATAACGGGCTGCTCAAGTGGCCTATTTAGTGCTCAAGCGGCCCACATAGCGACCGACCTACCGGGATTTCTCCCATGCTCCCGATGGCCGGTCCACTTCTGCCTCAGGATGACAATGGATGTTAACTGGCTGGTCATCTCAGGAGTTGGGTTGTTAGCAGCTGAGATGACCAGCTGGCACCTGACCAGCGCCTCCTCACATCTCCGAAAATGTTGGAGCAGATTTCTAAATAGGTGTTATTTAGATAAACTGATCACATGTTGGGAATCTAAATGGTTTCTTTCTCATCTGAAAGAAAATAAGCAACAGAGGAGGGATCCTTGTTCCAGGACAGATCAGTATTTTATGATATGCATCAATGGCTTTAAAAGATCATTTTGCCACTGTTTTCCTGTTTATTTGGAGATGAACTGTTTCATTTGCAGAGCTGTGCTGCCTCATCAGACGAAACTGTTGCAGTTTCACTAAATAGATACATTTACTGAGACTTTTTTGTGCTCTTTTTTTTTTATTTCATCCCCCCACTGCCACCATCACCCCAGCGGCTCTGGTGGAGGATTTTCCCATCCATAGCTAAGGGAGGCGTGCTCCATTGTTGCAGCTTCTAATGATGATTGTAATGATGGCTTGTCCATCTTTGATAAGAAACAGCACGCCCCTCATTAAAGGGCCCGGGGCCCCGGTTCTCATGGCTGCCGGTCCCTCCACAGAGTCGGACAGCAGGCAAGGGGAGGCGAGACGACACCCGTGGCACACGCCTGTTGACCGAGCCACAAAGCAAAAGTGTGTGACACTCGCCCCACCCCCGCCGGTCCCATTGTCCTCCCCGTGGGTCCCACAGACAAGACCAATCCTGTTACCCTCCCACCCCTCACCCCTTCTCACCCACCCTTCTTCGCAACCACAAAAACCACAACACACACACACTCGTATTACTGCCCAACACACACTCCCCTTCTTCCTTTCCCTCTCTCCTTCACAATCAATTTTACCAATCAGCTGATCTCTCTCTTTCTCACACATCCATCAAGGGTTGCCCTCATCGCCTTCTCTTCCCACCCTCACTCCTCCACCCACCCCCACTGCCCCCCACCACTACCGCCATCAGCTGCTACGTAAGGTGGAAATCCATCATTGTGTGTAAAGAAGGTGCTCGTGCACGATACGCTGCCATTACCATACACACATACACTTAGTGGGGTGTGTTTGGGGGGGATGATTGGTCCAGGAGGTGGTGGTTGGCGTGTGAGGGGTAATGGGGGGGGGCTCTAATTCACTGATTCACATGCAGACAGTATTTCTTGGTGGTGCTGGAGGAGGTGGGTGGGGCAGGTGGGTTGGGTCTGGGTTTTAGGGATGCTGGATGGTGATGGTCGTGGGATGGAGGGAAGAAGAGGAGGAGGGGGGGAGGCACGGGGTGATGGGAGGGGAGGGGGTTGCCGCGGCTGCCGGGGTCAGGCCTGTGTGTCCTGGGAAAGTTGGGTTCTCCATTTAAATCTGCACATGTTGCGGCCTTCTGGTGGCTGCGTGAATGTGCACGGTGACAGATGGCCCCGGCCCATAACTATAGAGTCCGAGCACCCGGTCCCCCGAGGGTAGATAGAGAGAGAGAGGGAGAGAGAGAGAGAGAGAGAGAGGGAGAGAGGGTGCAGGGGAAGAAGAAGAGAATGTAGCGCTCAGCTGATCCCATCAAAAAGAGAGATGAGGGAAAGAGGAAAGGCAGAGCGAAGAAGGAGGAGGAGGAGGGTGAGGAGGAGGAGGAGGGGGATGACAGTGTGTGTTTGTGTGTTTGTATCTGTGTATGTGTGTGTGTGTGTGTGTTAGAAGAGGGGGAGGGGCTGGTCCTTAATCCCAAACTCTAAATTGAGTTAATGTATTTGCCTGGTCTGCAAACTCCAAAAGGAGGCCCAGGGTCCCCAAAGATTCTGATTAGGTGTCTAGTTTATCAGATGTTGGATGAGAGGAGGAGGGGGACTGTTTGTACATGAGTAGAATAGCAGCTTTGTATATTACGTGTGTGTGTGTGTGTGTGTGTGTGTGTGCTGACAGGGTTTATAGGTTTCTGAGTTTAGTGCCAACATCCAAAGCTGCCCAACATCTCCATTCACAGAGTTCGTAGATCTCTGTTGTCTCTCACTGACTCTTCATTAATCCTGTTAAGCAGTGATTTCAGCGCCTGGTTAAAGATTATTTTTAGCAGATTTACACCGAAGAGGAGCTGAAAGATAGTTTGTTCTTGTACGTCTGTCTCTATGAGGAGCAGTTTGTGTTTTTAGACTTTGACATTTTGTTTGGCCTGTATGTCTTCAAAGGTTAGAGTTAGGAGTTAAGGAGTGCTTTATGCCAATATGCAGTAGAACAAGAGCCTGCAACTGGCTGCAACCATGGGCTTGCAGAGGAAACACAGGCCTCTGTGTTGTATTTATTTAGTTTAATTCATTAAATGAAGTAAAATAGATTTATAACACTGTTTTGGATTGTATCTGAAGATAGATGTCATGTTTCATATTAGTAAGTTATAACATATTGAATACTCATGTGACTAAAAATGACTAATATGTGAATATACTGTATGCTCTGTGTTGCACTTGGAGACCAGAGACATACTTTACTGGTTATCCATAGATGATAAACAGCAGCCTGCTTCATTTGTGGTTCATTGAAAATCTGTTGCTGTTGCCTTAGAAAAAAAAATGGCAACAACACACCATTTCTGTTAGATTGCCACTTATTTGTGTTTGTTAAAAACAAATGTGTTTTTGGTTAAATAGGCTGAAGCTGAGTTATTATTCACACATTAAAATTTGTAAACTGACTTAAATTGTGGTTTCCAAAATTATATTGAAGTGATTAAAAAATATATGTTCTTAAAATAACCAACTTGCAGTCTGACACACAGTGGAGTCAGACTGGTGAGGACTAGTCAGACCGATGCGTTACGAACTGATGAAGCCGCTTGGATAAGAGGTGAAACGTCTTCATAAGACAATCAAGTCCAGTTGCCTTCGAATCAATTGTTTACCTAGAAATAACTATGACCTGGACGAATGAGAATGTTCATAGACTTTCTGGAGAAAGCCGACTGTAACCTGACTACTTAAGTGGATATAAATGCACTGATTGTCTCTGAAAAGACAGGTTACTTGACTAAGTTTTCCATCCTGCAAGCACCACAAACAAAATTCAGTTCACCTCCATTATTTGGGTAACAGCAGGTGCTTCATCTCCAAACCTGGATAAATAAAGTCATGATGTGTATGTATGAGTGAGTGTGTGCATGTGTGTGAAATGGTGTCTTGTTCTCTGCTGGTGTGTATGGTTTCACTCCCACTCACTGGTGTTTTTGGTGCTGTTCAATGCATGGCAACACATTCTGCCTCCCACACACACACACACACACACACACACACACACACACACACACACACACACACACACACTCTCCTGCTCTTTCTCCATGTTGTCGCTCTGCAGCCTCCTGGAGAAGTGAAGACATGTGAAGACGGAGGAGGGAGATGCTGGTTTTGTGATGCTATTTGCTCGTCTTGGCTGTAATGCAAGAATAAAACATGTTATATTGATACATCAGTCAAATACAGGGCTATCAATGCACAACTGCAGGTTCTATAATTGTGTATAATATATGTATATTTGTCATCTATATTTTTTTTCTACCACCAAACATTTGTGGGGGATGCCTGAAAGAGCTGCTAACAATTAAATAACAGATGAGTCCTGTTTCAGGCATTTTTATTGTCCTGTTAAGCTCAGAAAAGCTGTTTTAGTGAATTTTACTTTGACAAGAGGAATGTTTCGGAGACAAACACTGCATGCTTGAGGTTTTAGGGTATAAAATCATCATTTAAAAAAAAAATGGTTTAAGATATCAGTGATTTGCACCTGTATCAGCTCTCAAATACATCATATCAGTCAAACAATGTAATAAAATGCCATCACATTTCAGGAAATTGTATAAATAACTACTTGAAAAATGTAGTGATATGATACTCATGAATTTATTGCTTGTTGAAGATTATAAAAACAACATCAAAGCCAGAAATTTTCTGTTCTCTTTGCTGCATGGAGAGATTTTTTCAGTGTGTGTACTGCAGCCTCCTCCTCTCCTCTTTTGATGTTTTAATCTGTTTTTTCCCCAGGCTCTCTCTCTCTCTCTCTCTCTCTCTCTCTCTCTCTCTCTCTCTCTCTCTCTGCTCTCTCTGTGTCTGTCTGTCTGTGGAGGCAGGAGGCTCTGCTGTTTATTTGTCGCTGGTGACAGTGATGAGAAATGATGATTCATGCGTTGCTTTCAGTCTCACAGCTGACGTGACTTCACCACTAGGGGGCGTCCGTCTGCTACTTCATATGAACATGCTGCATTTTCCTACAAACAGCCTGGTGGAAGTGAGATATGGGGGTTGTTTACATAGATGTTATGTTAGGACAGAAGCGGTGAGTCAGAACGATAAGGAAAAAGAAATTATAACATTTCGATGTATATTATTTTCATTTATTCACTCATTTATTCCATTAAAATTGAATTGTAATCAGCAGAAGGGACAGATTTTGTCCTAGGGAAGCTCCATCTGGGAATGTATTTATGATTAAATATAATTTATTGGACAAACACTGTCCATTATATGTGTGTAATCAGTATTGATGTGTTTTGCAATGTTTTAAAAAGGCTGAAATTCACCTATTTAGTGTTTGGCCCTTGTTTCAGGAAGATAATCCACAAAACTTTATAAATCCACTAAATTAAGAGTTTTAATTCCTTCTTTTATGTGTAAATTGTCTAAAGAGAGACATAGCCTGCTGTATATTTTACTCCGTGGGATAAATGTTTCCAGTGAGCTTAGTTCATTTCACTTGGAAAGCTCTGCAGCTTCATATGGTGCTCTACTCGGTAAGCCTCTTAGGAATCACGACCACAGCAGATGTAGGGAGAATGCCAATCAGGAGCTCCTGCTGAGCGGAGAAACCCGACGGCTGTGCCACTGCGCGCTTCAAATCTCTGCCAGGGTTCACATGAAACACACCTAAATATCATTTGGTGCTTTAAGTTTAAGTTAAGAAACACGAAATCTGTCAAGAAGATGGAGAGCGCGGGGAGTCTCCACGGACTCTGAACCGTCAGTCTACACAACAACAACAACAAAGCGTAATTCTCAACTCTTCGGCAAAAATATGCTTCCTCAGGATATCGGGAAGCAGAAGCTCTACCGTGTGTCGGACCCGGTGTGCGGGAGTGACTGTCCCCCGGTTCCGACACGGCGCTTGAAGAACCGGGATTTCCCTCTGAGCGTGAAGCGCCGGCGGTCCGGCTCCGCACCTGAGCGCAAGGTGAACTGCGTCCTGGTAGGAGACGGAGCGGTGGGCAAGACCAGCCTCATCGTTAGCTACACCACTAACGGATACCCGACAGAATATGTCCCCACAGCGTTTGACAACTTTACAGGTAAACTTTGACATCAATGTAGCTGATTTCTAGAGTTTTACAAGTTTTACGCACACCTGAACGTTCAGGTTCCCAATGCTTTCGGTTCTAAAGCGTGCATACCATGTCCATGTATGACATTTGACCTTATAGAGAGGCGAATGAAGCGTATGTTGCAAGAAAATGCTTCGACACATATAGTTTCTTCTAATTTTCTCAGTGATGGTTGTGGTCGACGGAAAACCAGTGAGACTGCAGCTCTGTGACATGGCTGGACAGGTGAGCTGCGCCCTCTCTTCTCTAAATTTTACAGTGTTTAATACGTCTTAACTCACCTGAACGTGTTGGCAGCTGATAAACAGGTGCATGACTTTAGGCTACAGGGAGTCTAATAACTTATAGAAGAAGTTATATTCTAACTTCAAACAAATTCTCTTTTCCTGCTTTGCCACACTAGAAATGGGGGCTGGTTGATGGATCAATCAATGTAAGTCATCAGTGATCAATATTTGTCAGTGATAAGTTTCACAGTTAACAGTTTGCAGTTCTTGCTGTGTTTGTATTGGTTGCCCCCTGCAGCCTGCTTTTAGTCCTGGACTCAAATCCTTTAAGACCCCTTGTAGTGTAAGGTGCCTCAGTAGTCCTGTAACTCCACAGTTAACATCGCCCCCTGCAGGAATGAATAATACTTGTATTTTAGAGGTTTTGGACCCTTCTGTCATCTCTGTGCTCCTTCGCCCTCTTTTGGTTCAGTCTAACCCTTCACGTTTCTTATCCACTATTGAGTCAACTCTCCTGTTAGTAGCTTCCCTTTTCTAAACTGAAAATAAACAGCTAAAGTAGAGTCTTTTCAAACATATATGGGATAAAATCTGCAATACTGATGTCTTTTAGATTGTTTAAGTAAAAAGCAAATAAACAAAAATCAACAAGGCTAAAGTCACTCACAAACACGCCATCCCCCTGAAAATAGTCCCCAACAAATGCACTATTTCCTGCTGTTTGTTTGTTAAAAACTATAGGGACCAGCTGGAAAAGACTGAGACCATTTAAAAAAATGTAATTACACACTTGTGAGCTGTTTTTAAACATTTACATTTTCAGTTGGAACCAATGTGTTTGGGGCTTTTTGCCAAAGAGAAGTTACTGTCTGAGTGACGGGCCAACACATTGTTGGTTTTGGTCTTGGATTTGTGGTCAATAAGAAATATATAGAATAATGCCAGCTGTATCCTTTAAGTTGCCAAGTTGATTTTTGACATGGCCTCTTTGTGTCTTTGCTCCATGAAGGATGAGCTGGAGCACATCCGACCGCTGTGCTACAAGAACGCCGATGTCTTCCTCCTCTGCTACAGCGTGGTCCGCCCCTGCTCTTTCCGCAACCTGATCCACAGATGGGTGCCTGAGATCCGTCAGCATTGTCCCGGCGCACCCCTGATCCTAGTTGGCACCCAGTTGGACCTGAGGGAGGATGTCCAGGTACTGATCCACCTGGCACAGAACCAGGAGCGACCAGTGGGTACAGAGGAGGGCCAGCAACTCGCCCAAGAGCTTGGGGCGGTAAGCTTTGCAGAGTGCTCCGCGCTGACCCAGAAAAACCTGAAGGACACTTTTGATTCAGCCATCTTGGCCAGCATCCAGCAGATGGACAGTAGCAGCGTCCAGCAGCAGCAGAGGCTGACTCTGAGGAAGAAGACGCCCGATAAGATCAAGAGTCTCTCGGAGACCTGGTGGAAGAAGATTAACTGTCTGATGGGAGAGCAGAGCTGTGAATTCAAGTGAAGTGATTTCAAACCTGGGTCAGATAAGGCCTGCAAATAACTTGGTTTGTTTTAACTTGCTGACAGAAGGTGCCAGATGGGCAAGGATTATCACCACGCAGGACAACGCAAGTTCCAGAAAGAGCTCAGAAAAGCGGGTTTATGACTTAAAGGTTTCCAATTAAAATCCTCAAACTGAAAGGGAATGTGTGGACAGGAAGATTGTGAAAAACACTCATCCGTTGCTTTTAGGGGCACTCCACTTGATTTTACACATCAGATCAGTTCACAGATCTGTCATAAAGTTAATATCTTGTGAGAACGGTTGTAAACTATCTACTGTGGCTCTGGTTGAAGCTTTTGTAACATTTAGAGCTGCTCATTTGCTGAAGACCTTACATTAATAACAGAGAGTAGAGATTGTAGAGTTTTAAAGCATTTACAAGGCAGGGAAGGTCTAACTGAAGATGCTTTATAGAAACTGTAAGATCCAGCATTTGTTTAGAGCTCGACTCATACAATAGTGACTAAAATTCAGAATATCTTGGCCTCTGCTGCTTCATTGTTGCCTCCCACAAGTCCCCAACTTAACAGAAGTGCAATACTAAATTGCTGAAGTATCCCTTTAATATGCATCAGTCCCCTTGAACAAGCGTCTAAAGTAAACCATCAAACGCTCAATGACCTCCAACAGCAGAGTGTAGTGGTTGTTGGGCTGCTGAGTGCCACTTTGTTACTGTGGCTGTTCTGGTCTGCAGGTTCTGAGTTTACTGATTTGTTTGAGTATAAAAAGCCTCTAAAGTTACTGTGAGAACTTATGCTTTAAAAGTGCAGAATACATTTGAATTTTCCACCGAGTCAGCCACTCCTGGTTTGCAGATTAAATGAACTATGCGTCAGTGATCATCTAAAAGTTGCTGGAATTATTTTTCTTTCACATTTTTAGAGCTGCGTTTTGCTTTGACTTCTTTTTTTCTTGTTTTTTTTTTTTTTTTAAACTATACATCTGCTGGAATGTGGAGAAGGGAAACAAGCAAAACTGCAGGAAACTTAAAATATACATTTGCTACCTCACCCAGTTCTTTTCAAATTTGTCCTGATATGGTTAACCCCACCAATCTGAGCCTCTCAGGAAGTTAAAACAAGCACCACAAATGCTATCAGACCCAGGTTTGGTTCGACGTAAGGAGTTTGTCCAGCAGGATGATGGAGTTAAACTCGATGTGTGTCAGGACGCTTACTCTTTCTCACTTTTACACCCCAAAAATGATTAGTACTTTGTTCAACTGTTAGTTTGTAGGTTATTTATTTATTTCTATGTATATTTATGGTTACTTTCATTGCCATTGCTGACCATGGAATATGTTCAGAAGCCTTGATTAAAGTTCATAACAACTGTATACAAGTTAATTTTATTTGACAAAAGAGGCATGTTTATTGTGATGTCTTGCATGAAAATCAAATATCATTGAAATATTTGTTCCAAAAACAGCAAAATCCCACTCAATATAATTTAGAGAACTAACATTTATTTATTAGAAATGTTATATACAAATACTTTAACAGCATCTGCCTGTTTCTTCAGTGCTCTTTATCCGTCACTATACAAAAACAGAACATGTTGGAGGGAAAAAGCTGTTGATTGTCTCATCAGCTTTCAGACCCTCCTGAGCAATTATTACCAGAGCTCAACCACAGACTTACCTACATGCTTAAAATGCATCTTTACCTCAAAAATAAATATCAAAGTCATGCATACAGTGAGAGAACGTCGCCTGAGTAAATTGCCCATAATCTCTAAGTAAGCTCCAGATCAATTTACTCAGCTTTCCTCACTGATTCAGAGTCAGCCTGATGGATGATGGCTGATGGCTTCTCTGGTCGCAGCCTCCTCTAATAGAAGCAGACAGGACCACCTGGACTGGATTAGATCAGCATATGGAGCCTGAATCTCTCCTCATGAAGAACTCACAGGCAAATTCCTCCTCCTTCAAGGGTTTATCTAGTTCTCATGTGCAACCAGTAAGTAAAGGAAATTGTGTTACTGTAACTTATTTGTACAAATTATTATGTCACACAAACTAAATTAATTAACCTGATTATAATGGATATGTGTGTCATGTATAGGACATATCATACAAAGTACTGTAACTCAGAATAATTTTGGAAACATACAGTAGTTTGGTTTAAACAGACATAAGAAAGTGTGTTAACAACATGAAATAGCCCTTAAAGTCAATGTGAAGAAAACAAATTTGTGAAGAATATAGCAAATTAGAAACAAGTCATTCAATACTTATTTAACATCATGTTACAAAAAGTTACAATTTATAAAGGGCGTATAACAAAGCAGATGAATGAAGCCATCATTATGATTAACCCAAATCAATTAACAAAATTAATTTACTAAACATGTAAAGTATTTTGATTAAACCTTTAAAAAGACAGCATTATGTTAATTTCCTTGTTTTTATGTGACTTATTGTAAAATTTTTTAACAACAGTCTGTCCAAAAACATGCCAGGAGAGGACAGGTAAGTTTAACAGGTGACCTCCTTTAACCTGGCCTAAATTCCCTCACAGAGACACAGACAGCTTAACAGATTTTACAAACAGGTGTTGCTCCCTTTCAGTCGTCTCTGCTGATCAACTCGGGACTTTCAGTCACTGAAAGAGTGTTGATAAGTCATCCAGCAGCTCCTCCCGATTGAAAAACAGTTTACACCTGGTTCATTTTTCAATTCATCTTCCTCCAGTTTGGTTCATTTTGGAAGATGCTTTTATGTCTGTGTGTGCTAATGTAGGACACTACAGCATACATACATTACATTTCTTCCTTCTACTGTGATGAATCTCTTTTAGGAAACAATTGGTGCTCTGAAGCCTTTTATATGCAACATGAAGCTTCACTACTAAAAAGCAATGCTGATTCAGAACAGGCAGGGTTGGCACATTTATCTAGCAGCTTTGAAAGGCAGCAATGTTCATTGCACACCACATTTGTTGGACCAAGCAGTGACTTTGTGCTTTCTTTTTTTTAGAGAAGCAACATAAAAATAAACAATAGTGACTAAAATTCAGAATATCTTGGCCTCTGCTGCTTCATTGTTGCCTCCCACAAATCTCCAACTTAACAGAAGTGCAATACTAAATTGCTGGAGTATCCCTTTAATATGCATCAGTCCCCTTGAACAAGCATCTAAAGTAAACCATCAAACGCTCAATGACCTCCAACAGCAGAGTGTAGTGGTTGTTGGGCTGCTGAGTGCCACTTTGTTACTGTGGCTGTTCTGGTCTGCAGGTTCTGAGTTTACTGATTTGTTTGAGTATAAAAAGCCTCTAAAGTTACTGTGAGAACTTATGCTTTAAAAGTGCAGAATACATTTGAATTTTCCACCGAGTCAGCCACTCTTGCATGTAGTCCTGGTTTGCACATTAAATGAACTTTGCATCAGTGATCGCCTAAAAGTTGCTAACATTATTTTTCACACTTTCACATTTTTAGAGCTGCGTTTTGCTTTGACTTCTTCTTCTTTTTTTTTAAACTATACATCTGCTGGAATGTGGAGAAGGGAAACAAGCAAAACCGCAGGAAATATTTAAAATATGCGTTTGCTACCTCACCCAATTCTTTTCAAATTTGTCCTGATATGGTTAACCCCACCTTGATAAACTTAATGGACTTTGTGAACCAGGACAGGTGCAAACCAGGAAACCAATCAGGATTCTTCAAAAGCGATTTATTATATAAACATACAAAATAACTTGCATAACAGCTCTAATCAAATCACAACAAAATTTGTTGTGATTTGGTGCTATATGAATGAAATTGAATTGAATGCCTCTATTCTGAACAGACTTAATGAGCTTTGTGAATCAGGACAGGTACAAATCAGAATTCTTCAAAAGTGATTTATGATGATATGATGATAACTGATGATGATGCAATTGGAATAACATTTAAAATAACAGCTCTAATCCTAAATATCTGGAATATAACTACAGAGAAAGATTTACTCCACAGAGAAAAAATAAGCTTGCATTAGTTCAAACAGAACACTCAGTAAATTATAAATCGAGTCTCACACACCAGCTGACATTCAACTGATCTAAACAATCAATCATGTTTGACACATCGGCATTATTCAGTTCAAGCTGCTCAGCACATTCTTCTCAAACCTTCTGCTACATGCTGTTACTGACTGTCTGTGCTGCTCACTTCTACCTGCTGCTGCTAATGAAAACTCAACATGACAACGTCCACATCATCCTCTACAGCCTCTCTCTCCACTGTCACATTTCACTGTTGTACTACTTCCTGCGTTCATCAGGTGAGTCCAGCCTCTGATTCAACTGCATCACAACAAAACCAGTTTGGTGAGGTATTTGACAGCTGGTGTTTTCCTTTCAGGAGGCTCCAAACTGACTGGACTTTACTGCAGGTTTTCGTAGATCTCTTCGTCTTCTGTCTGTGCTGCAGCAGCGTCCTTCAAGTCTGAGGTGTTCTCATACACAGGAGAAGAGTCCAGCTGATGGAGAGAGATGACAATATAAGACTCATTATTATTAAAAATACTTCAAAAATTGACTGTTTCAGGCTAAATTCTCTGCTGACCTTTAAGGCTTAAAGGTTTCTACTCAGCAGGTTGTTCTTTACATTTAAATTCACTTCCAGTGCATTTTGCTACATCCTGTTTTATTTTGGTCTTTCCTGTTGCTCCCTCTAGGTTGATCATCTATTGACCTGTGCTGATTAGTGGGCTGAGTCTATATACACAGGTCTTTTTTGTTCAGCTCTCTGTCCATCCTGCTGCAGCAGCACCTTTGTGGTGTCAGGTATCTGCTTTTGATTTATTCATTTAATTAATTTACTTTCATAAACTCATATGTAGTAAATTCCTACTGGTGTTGTGTCCATTATTATGTTTGATGTTTGAGCCAGCCATAATTTATAAGCCAAATCATCAGAACTGTATTTTAGGGTAAGTTCTGTCAATAAGGTCTCTCTCTCACCTCTATAGTCTCTACAGGTTCATTCAGTTCAGTGGTGGATTTCAGAGTTTTCTTCTTCCTGAATTGAATCCAACACGAACAAGAAAAATGTAACACAATGAAATTCATGATTTAAAATCATTGAAAATGTTTAAATAAGTAAATATGAGAAGAAATGTCTTCTTTATAGTTTTACCTCATCCGCAGACTCAAGAGAAGCAGAGGAATCAGTAACAGGACCACCAGAATCACCACAATGGTATAAATTACAAATACTGATTTCCCTAAAAATTGAGACAGACAGAAAGTAGGTATGAGTCAATCAATAAATGCAGGGGACAAGTGTGTATGTGTGTGTGTGAAGGTCACTGAACATAACTTACCTGCCACAACAATCAGATATAAGGTGGAGTTATGACGTCCTCTTCTGTTCTGGGCTTCACAGTAATAATTCCCACTGTGTTCAGGTCTGACATCAGTGATGGTGAAGATCTGTCCTGATGCTTTTGGTGAGTCTTCATTCTCCTTGTACCAAGTATAATTAGCTACTGGGTTAGCATCACTGCTACAGGTCAGAGTCACTGAACTGCCCTCCACTATCTCACCAGAGGGACTCACTGACACAGAGGGAAGCTTTGGAGCATCTGGAAATGAATTTACACAGAACAAATTGGGGTGTATTACAACTGTGACAAATATTGTAGGTGTTAGTGAGTTAAATAGGCAGGGCTCGCTTGTTTAGGGTTTGGCAGTAAACAGGATGGTGCATTGTCAGGATACAAGAATGAAGGATGTAATTGCTTTTCTGAACTGTGCTATGGTCCAGCCGTGTTTATTGGCAGTTCAACACTAGTATTGTCATCAGTCTGAAATAAATAAATCACCATTGGGCACTGATCACTGTTAAACATGAATAAAGGAATATATATATACACACACATATTGTTCCACCGAGACTCAGTTAAACATACATATATCAATAAGATTCACAGTCCCCATTCAACAGAACAATAGCTAAGTTACATACAGATGAGAATACTCCTCAGAGAAATAAACAAACTTTCCATACATATCACTGACCAAGTCACATAAAGTACAATTGCGACACCCTTTGGTCAAATAAGTACTACGTAATGGCGACCACACACCACAGACTTTTTTTTCCTTCATAGAGGTGTTATTAACTTAATTCGTTACATCAGTGTAAACAATACTACTTTAACTTAAACATATTAAGGTTACCGTAACTAACTTGGATGGTTATAAAACATATTCAAACAAAAAAGAAAAAACTGCAGCATGGTTTGCAAAGTGTTGTGCAATAATGTGTAAGTTTGTTAATTTACTACAAATTATATATACACCACTGGTATGGTCTTTTAAATAAGTTGTTTCACTCACATTTCACATCAATAAAGATGTATTCACATGTCCTCTTCCCCAGCTGGTTCTCAGCTGTACAGTAATACTCTCCAGAGTCAGAGGACTGGATGGAGCGGAAGACAAGCTGTGGTTCTTTACTGAGAGGTTGAAGGTCTTGATTTACATTCTTCTTGTACCAGGTGTAATTAGCTGCTGGGTTAGCATCACTGCTACAGGTCAGAGTCACTGAACTGCCCTCCACTATCTCACCAGATGGACTCACTGACACAGAGGGAAGCTTTGGAGCATCTGGACGAAAACATGTATGGAGATAAATCTCATTAAAATTATTATGAATAATGTTGGAAGAATAACGAAGAAAACTATGTTGTGTATGTGTGGATGCTTTTAATATTACAGCATCTTTCAAATAACTCTGGTGGTACACATTTTTGTTGAAATTGTTGACAAATAGATGCCTGCCACATTCTTTTGAACTTCCAGCAGGAGGTGCCAAAGTCATATATAACAAACCAACTTTATCATCATTATCCCAGAGGGAAAACGCTTTGCAGTGTGGGTTTAACATTTAACATACACAGTAAGAAAGACAAAAAACATCCACTTGTTGCACATTGAAGCTTTTTAGAAAACAGTTTGACTTTCATTCATCATGAACTGTAAAATATTAAGGCTTAACTATTCTCCATGTTTGCAAACAAACTACAGCTGTGGTGAGAGGTTCAAATCAACTATGTCTCATCATTTCCAACAACTTGCATCATAAACCAGTTTAAAGTTAAAGTCAGTCTACTGCATGTTGAACCTGTAGCTTTCTAAGGCTATAATTCGTTTGCCATTGTAGTGTTATTAAACCTGACTGTTGTTGCTATTTATGGTCACATGACCAATTTAGTCTTTGCTTCCCTAGATTTCCTACATTTCTGTACTTACACTGGACATCAATGAATAGAAATGAAGAGCTGATCTGTCCATATTGATTCTCAGACTTGCAGTAGTAGATCCCTCTGTCCTCAGAGCTGACGGAGATGAAATGAGAAGTTCCTCCTGATTCTTGGTACATTGTTTGGTTCTCCTTGTACCAGGTGTATTTAGCTGCTGAGTTAGCATCACTGCTACAGGTCAGATTCACTGAACTGCCCTCCACTATCTCACCAGAGGGACTCACTGACACAGAGGGAGGCTTTGGAGCTTTGTAGGAGATGTATCAAAATTAATGATTAAATTAAATCAATGTGAAGAAGCAACATAAATATAATTTATTCTCAACAGCATTGTCAGTGACATTTCCAAGATATTAACTATTTGAAATTCAGTTAAATGTTCAGATGAAAATGTTACCTGTGACAGTTAAAGTGACTCCAGGTGAACCAGTAAATCTCCCTCCTGGTTGGTTTGTTATGAACCTGAACTTGTACTCAGTTGAGTCACTCTCTCTCAGGTCTGTGATTCTCAGAGTGCAGTTGTTCTTATCACAGAGAAACTGAACACGACCTGTGTAGTCTGAATCTGTTGTCAGATCCACAGGGTCATTATTTTTCCCTTTAGTGAACCAGAGTGTTCTCTCAATTTCAGTATCATTGTCCTTTATTCTGGATGGGTATCTGTAGGTGCAGTTTATGTTCACTGTTGATCCTTTTAAGGCACAGATCTGAGTAGAAGTGTAAGTCACTCCCCAGTCATCCTGACCCTGTACCACTGTAACACAGAGCACATCAGAAACCACAATCAGATTCATAACAAGTTAAGAATCAGTGAATAAGACAAAGTGGAACATGGCACCAATATGATTTTATCTGCAGTCGTTGTCATTCAAAGCTCCTCATGGTGCATCAATCTAACTAGAGCTGAACTGGAATACAGTATTTTATCAGTAGTTTAATATATTTTTATCATTTGTTACTGCTGAGTGTTTCAGCTTTAGTCCATTCATTCTGCAAGTTTTTACTGTTGTTCTACTTTGTTGTAGTTTTAAAAAAGCTAAAGCTGAACACCAGAAATGTGTCTCTTAGGTTAATTTTCTTTATACTTTTCTTCATAATTCTTATTAAAATGTTTTTTACTTTGACTTTTATTTCTGAATGAAGCCTGGATGAACACAGGAATATAAAAGTCCAAAGACAAATTATTTAAGTACAAATAAACAATTTTAGATGTTGTTTACAGTTAATCTCTCTGTGCACTGAGACAGAACATCGTACAGTCTGAAGCTGCAGTGAAGGGACAAGAATGTATTGAAACTGTGAACAATAACCACAGAGAAATGCAGAACATGAGGTGTGAGAAACTTTTGAAAGCAGCTACAATAAAATAGGTGACAATAAGTTTTCACAGGGAGGAGCAACTGGTATAACTGTAACAGTTAAAACAGTTGTCCAGCTCTACAGTACAGAGTGCACAAATTAACAAAAAGATTTAAACATAATGACAAGATGAAATTCTCAGTGCATTGCTGTACCATCATAGAACTATGTATATATGCATATGCATGTATAAAAATATATGATTCTTACAATCCATGCAGGGAGGGTGGACAAACCTTATTAGCTAGACATCCTCACCCCCACCACCCATGACACAGACAAAGCTGAACATCTTAACATAATATTATTAAAGAGTTCAGCAGTAAATATTGATGTTATTTTTTACCATTTTGTCTTCATTCAACAGCTATAGTTTACACAGCAATAAACAGAAGTGAATGTTTGGTGTTGTAGAGTTTAAAAGTTATTCATCAAACTGCATCACACATACATCAAACCTAGAAAAGTGCTGATCTGGGATATTTTATATTTACTTTCTTAAAATGACTTCATGCTGCTCTGAATAAGTGAGCTAAATGTCCTACAATGTAAATGTAGATATACAGTACCTGACACAGAGAGAAGGAAGACAACAAATCCACTCGCTGCTGCTGTTAAACTCATAGCTGCTCCTCTCATCTCTCTGTGAGGCTTCAGAGACAATAAAATACATCAAATAATGTTCACAACATGTAATAATCATATCAGTAAACTATTCTACTTACAACAGAGAAGGATGTTGTCTGTTAAGATGCTCGTCCTCTGTGATGTGTGAGCAGAAGTCAGATATCAGGATGTTAAAACACTTGATTTAGTTCCTCTTTCTTAGTATCATGAATATGCATGAGGAGCCAAATGACAGTGAACATATAAGTTAAAAACAAGCTTCAGTTTTCCAAATACTGAATATAAACTATGTTAGAGAGAATAAGAGACCAGTGTTCTGGCATATTAGTAATATAAAGAGAAGTAATAAGACATTTTTACTTACTCTTTTTAAGTTTGGGCACTGTGAGGAAATGATATGAATAAATGAGTATGAATATGTATAAATGTTTGTGTGAACTTGTGAAACGTCAGAATGCTTAATGACAGTCACAGAAACCATGTTGGTGCATGAAAACTGTTTGTTCTTGTTTCAAAGAAAAACAAAGAACATCTACTTATTCAGAAACAGATCCTGCCCTGTCTGTTTGGGTTTAATGATACACAGAGCCGTCACAACAACTCCTACAGGTTGGTGTGATACAGATTAAGAAGTATTCACCCCACTCGTAAGGTCTCACTCCTCTACAGCAGCTTGTATGTCTGTATTGAGTGTGAGTGTGTCACGCTCTTAAAGACAGTGTGACAATATAATATCTTTCCTCACTGATGTCAACTGCAAGAGGTAAATTGCAGCACAGCTCAGTGTCAGTGCAGTTATTTTTTACTTATTCTAATTAAGTGTGGGAACAGTTCAGTGTCTAAAGAAAAAACATGACACGTGATAGATGTGTGACATTTGGTTTGATGCATCTCTTCACACTTGTAGTGCATGTTAAGACACTGAACGCACCACCATGAGTTCAAAGAGATGTACTGCAACAGTGTGAGATGTAAGAAGTAACATGCTGAGCACAATGTTTATTGTAAGTATTAAGAAACAAGTAAAAAGCAAAGTACATCAAAACATAATACAGAAACCTATGTATAAATCAGATGACAAAATGTTTTACATGTGCAGTTGGAAACTCACTCATTCACAATCATTGTGACTGTAACACAGAGCACATCATCAGTGATGAAGCCTGAATGTGCAACACTGAAACTTCACCACTAGAGATACTGAATCACAACCCTGAAACAACATTTTACCATCCATCACTGATTGTTTACACACATTTAAATGTATTTTGCATTACCACAGACAGAACACTCAATATACATAAACACAATTGTGAGTCACACACACTTGCTGCTACTGAAAACTGAACATGAAAACATCCACATCATCCTCTACAGCCTCTCTCTCCACTGTCAGATTTCACTGTTGTACTACTTCCTGCTTCCATCAGGTGAGTCCAGCCTCTGGTCCAACTGCATCACAACAAAACCATATTGGTGATGTATTTGTCAGCTGGTGTTTTCCTCTCAGGCGGCTGCAACCTGACTGGACTTTACTGCAGGTTTTCATAGATCTCTGTGTCTTCTGTCTGTGCTGCAGCAGCGACCTTCACGTCTGAGGTGTTCTCATAGACAGGAGAAGAGTCCAGCTGATGGAGAGAGATGACAATATAAGACTCATTGAACCTCAATTCTGTGCTGACCTTTAAGGCCTAAAACATTACTGACATTACTAACATTTAAATTCATTTTACAGTTTCATGTTGATAATAAAATGAGTTCTCATGCATTTGTAAGCCAAATCATCATAACTGTATGTTAGGGTGAGTTTTGTCAGTAATGTCTCTCCCTCTGTTTGCCTGTTTTTTCTTTTTTCCTTCAGGAGGCTCCATCCTGACTGGACTTTCCTTCATATCTTTCTGCTCCTCTGTGTCTTCTGTCTTCTGCAACGGTGACCTTCAAGTGTGAGACGTTCTTATACACAGGAGAAGAGTCCAGCTGATGGTGAGGTCTTGACCTGGAAAATAACATATACAAGTATGAAGATCCTACATGGCTCCTGCTTTGAAAAACTGACCTTTGAACCTTGACCTCAGTGCATAGTTGAAGGCTTATAATTGATCAACAAAAGGGGTACGGACATGGGACCAACTGTGATAGAGTGCTCTGGGCCTCAGCTATCATGTGAACATAGTCAGCAATTTGGGACGCTGTCAGATATGGGTAAAATATGGTTAAAATCAATTATCACTCATAAAGCAATTAGATATTTAAAATCTGATTACCCAAATGTGTTTATCGTCCCCTTAAACTCCTTAGTGTACTCTCAATTTAGTATTTACAACTTCCTAATATATTGAAAACTCTTAAAAGAAAATTTAAAACTACAATTCCCATGAGCCTCGCCATGCTTCGTGATACAAATAAGCACCACAGTTGTAGTTCTTCTGGTTGTAGAGTAGGGTAGTAAGATAGGGTCGTGAAAAGATCTGTTGAATATATCAAACATTTAATACACCCGAACTAATAATCACACTGCATCTAAATGATCTATGTTAACAAAAAAGTTAAGATGTTTGTTTGTTTAAGATATTTTAGTGAGTGTTTCATAAATGGCGTTTTTGGGATGGCAGTTCCTCTGTTTTGTAAAGTAGGGTCGTGAAATAGGTTCATAAAACAACATAACTACTGAATATATCAAATATCTACTACAATCGGACTAGTAATTACACTGCTAGATGATCTATGTTCAGAACACGTAAAGATGTTGCTTTATTTTAGACATTTATATTTGTGTGTGTGTGGTGTGTGTGTGTGTTGGAGGGAGGGGTGGGTGTTTGCGCGCGCGCCAACAATTTACGAATTACTCTTTTGGCGGACTGAAATTCCGCCAACTCGTCTTGCTTGCAACCTCGGGTTTTCAAGAATGAAGATGTCATTTCAATGTAGACACACGTGGGGTCGCCAGGCTGCCTGGTTCATTGAGCCATCCACTGTCTGTTGAAAGAGCGATGAAGAAGATGAAGTAAAGCGAAAAAAAGGGGGTGTTGTAGGGGGCGGGGTATGGGGGTCCATTTTGTGGGATCTTACTACGCATGACGTAGCCCTTTGACACGTTTAGGATTTCTTTCTTTTTCCAGTCCCGTCTTATGAGGTTAGGCAACAATGGCCAGAAAATTTGGGTTCCTCATTTCTTTCTCATTTTATTTTTCAAAGCAATGACAGGCGGTTAAATAGCGGTCATAATGCGCAAATCATAAGATGTTAGTGGAGATACAAGATACACAGCAATTATACATCAATCCATTAATTAAAATGAGTACCGGCATGTTGAAAAAAAGGACATATCCAGGTTTGTTAAGAAAAACACGTGAGCCTGTCACCAATATATGTATGTTAAAGTAGAGAAAGGTTGTTAGAATTAAAATAGCTAATAGCATTGTAGGAAAGCAAATATATGTTGATAGAAACGTATTCGTGATACGTTACAAACAAACGTAATCGCGGACATAAGTTCGTAGAAATGTAATTGAGAATGCAGTTTAGTTGTGTGTGAACGTAATTTTGAGGAGACAGGGTTGCCTCCTTCACAAACCACGTCTTCTTAAGTTTCTGTTTTGACGGTGGGCGGGGCCCCATCAGCACACTGAAATAAATGGGTGATAACAGTCTCCCGAACCTACTATTAGGTTGGTAGGTCCCCACTAGCCCCTAAGTTTGGGACTGATGTGTGCTGATAACGCCCATTCAATAGGCTGACAACAGTCAGATCGGGGAGCGTGATACTGGTTTATAAGGTTGTTGTGAGCTAATACTGATGTAGTTCTCCTGTTCACTTGCATGATTTATATGTGCACTTTGAGTGTGACTTGCATATCATCGTTTTGAAAGTATTTTCAGTCCATGTCCATGAGAGTTCATGTTATTCATAAAAACACTCAAAGTTACATTTCTAAGCAATTTATATGGTTTATTTTAGTACTACTCATTTCATCTCATTGTGACAGTGTGGGTGTTTAGTAGCTAAACTCATGTTTGTGTCAATTCATGTGTTTAAAAAGCATTGTTAAAAAGGTAAACTATTTACAGTGGAAAAAGTTATTCAGTATACATTGTAAATTCATTCTTTGTGTATTTCATGTCATTGCAGTTCTACAAAAATATATTAAAAGAAGAAAAGGAAAAGAGAATCAAAAAATTATACAAGACTTTGCCTTCAAACAAAAATCAGTCTCCTCCTGGTCCTTTTTCCCACCTTCTGATGTTAACTGTCTGCCTAGCTTTGCAAAAGTGGCTTACGCATAGTGAGGGCAGAACAGTTGTTGTTGTTGCCGTTATTGTTCAACTTCTCTGTAAATCGAAGAGTATGGTCTAAACCTATTCTATGTGACAAGTGCCCTGAGATGAAATTTGTTGTCATTTGGTGCCATATGAATGAAATTGAATTGATTTGAATGTCTCTATTCTGGACAGACTTAATGAGCTTTGTGAACCAGGACAGGTGCAAACCAGGAAGCCAATCAGGATTCTTCAAAAGCGTTTTATTATGAAAACAATTAAAGTAACATTTTGCATAACAGCTCTAATCCTAAATATCTGTAATATAGAAAAAGCACAAAGGTGTAAAGTACAATGATATAGCCTGCATTACCACAGACAGAACACTCAATATACATAAACACAATTATGAGTCACACACACCTGCTGCTACTGAAAACTGAACATGAAAACGTCCACATCATCCTCTACAGCCTCTCTCTCCAGTCTACAGTATTTTTTACATTTAAAATAACATTTCACATAACAGCTCTGATCCTAAATATGTGTAATATAACTAACTCTACAGAGAAAAAATAAGCTTGCATTAGTTCAAACAGAACACTCAGTAAATTATAAATCAATTGAGTCTCACACACCAGCTGACATTCAAGTGATCTAAACAATCAATCATGTTTGACAAGTCGACATGATTCAGTTCAAGCTGCCATCAGCACATTCTTCTCAAACCTTCTGCTACATGCTGTTACTGACTGTCTGTGCTGCTCACTTCTACCTGCTGCTGCTAATGAAAACTCAACATGACAACGTCCACATCATCCTCTACAGTCTCTCTCTCCACTGTCACATTTCACTGTTGTACTACTTCCTGCGTCCATCAGGTGAGTCCAGCCTCTGATCCAACTGCATCATAACAAAACCAGTTTGGTGAGGTATTTGACAGCTGGTGTTTTCCTTTCAGGAGGCTCCGAACTGACTGGACTTTACTGCAGGTTTTCATAGATCTCTGTGTCTTCTGTCTGTGCTACAGCAGCGACCTTCAAGTCTGAGGTGTTCTCATACACAGGAGAAGAGTCCAGCTGATGGAGAGAGATGACAACATAAGACTCAATCAATTTTTGAAGTATTTTTAATAATAATGTTTCAGTCTCAATTCTCTTCTGACCTTTAAGACTTAAGGGTTTCTACTCAGAAGGTTGTTCTTTACATTTAAATTCACTTTATGATTTCATGTCTATAAAAAATGTGTTCCAGTGCATTTTGCTGGAATTTTCCTATTTTATTTTGGTGTTTCCTGTTGCTCCCTCCAGGTTGAGCATCTGTTGGCAGGCACCTGTGCCGATTAGTGGGCTGAGTCTATATACACAGGTCTTTTTTTGTTCAGCTCTCTCTCCATCCTGCTGCAGCAGCACCTTTGTAGTGCCAGGTATCTGCTTTTCATTTATTCATCCATTTCATTAATTTACTTTAATGAACTCATATGTAGTAAATTCCTACCAGTGTTGTGTCCATTATTATGTTTGATGTTTGAGACAGCCATAACAATTTCTAAACCAAATTATCATAACTGTATTTTAGAGTAAGTTCTGTCAATAAGGTCTCTCTCTCACCTCTATAGTCCCTACAGGTTCATTCAGTTCAGTGGTGGAGTTCAGAGTTTTCTTCTTCCTGGATTGAATCCAACAAGAACAATAAATATTTGACAAAAAGAAATTCATGACTCAAAATTGATGAAAATGTTTTAAAAGGAAAAACTGTCTTCTTTATATCTTTACCTCATCCACAGACCCAAGAAAAGCAGAGGAATCAGCATCAGGACCACCAGAATCACCACAATGATATTAATCATAATTACTGATCTCCCTAAAAATTGAGAGAGATAGAAAGTAGATATGGATCAATCAATAAATGCAGGGGACAGGTGTGTGTGTGTGTGTGTGTGTGTGTGTGTGTGTGTGTGTGTGTGTGTGTGTGTGTGTGTGTGTGTGTGAAGGTCAATGAGCATAACTTACCTGCCACAACAGTCAGATATAAGGTGGAGTTATGACGTCCTCTTCCGTTCTGGGCTTCACAGTAATAATTCCCACTGTGTTCAGGTCTGACATCAGTGATGGTGAAGATCTGTCCTGATGCTTTTGGTGAGTCTTCATTCTCCTTGTACCAGGTGTAATTAGCTGCTGGGTTAGCATCACTGCTACAGGTCAGATTCACTGAACTGCCCTCCACTATCTCACCAGAGGGACTCACTGACACAGAGGGAAGCTTTGGAGCATCTGGAGATGTATTTACACAGAAGAAAATGGGATGTATTAGAACTGTGACAAATATTGTAGGTTAATGTTTCGATATTAGTAGTTAAATGGGGCAGATTGTAAAACTGGATGTCTGACAATTACATTCCAAAAACTAAATGTTTACATACATACAACGAAAACCTTCATTACTAGTTATTCAGCATAAATGTTTGGAAAAGGCAAACACTCGGATTACAATCCCAAATTACTGGTAGAAGACAATGAACCTTTTGAAAAGAAAGTAGGATTCAATGGATTTGATCTGCAATACCCCATTTTGATATCAAGACACCTTGCTGGATATTTATGGATTATATAGTTAACTATATAATTCATCAACATATATTACTGGTCTGATTAGGAGAGACGGCATACATCCCACTTTGGATGGAGCTGCTCTCATATCGAAAAATATGGCTGAATTCATAAGAAAACCTAAACCATGACAACCCAGAGTCGAGACCAGGAGGCAGAGTTGTACTCTTACACACTTCTCTGTGCTTCCATTAGATCAGTTACCCGCCCTAAACCACATAGAGACTGTGTCTGTCCCCCGACCATTTAAATCAATTAAATCGAAAACTAATTGCAGAAGTATCAATCATAAAAATCTAAAACATATTAACATTAAGTCTGGAATTGCTCAGCAAAATAAAACAATTAAATGCGGTCTCTTAAACATTAGATCATTATCTTCTAAAGCTTTATTAGTAAATGAGCTAATCTCAGACCAGCATATTGATTTATTTTGTCTTACAGAAACCTGGCTATGTCAGGAAGAATATGTTAGCCTTAATGAATCCACTCCTCCCAGTCATATTAATACTCACATTCCTCGAGACACTGGCCGAGGAGGTGGAGTTGCAGCCATTTTCAACTCCAGCCTTATTGTCAGCCCTAGACCTAAATCTAAATTTAATTATAACTCTTTTGAATGCCTTGTTCTCTGTATTTCCCATCCAACCTGGAAAACTGTACAGCCAGTTCTATTTGTTATTGTGTACCGCCCTCCTGGCCCGTACTCTGAATTCTTATCTGAATTCTCAGAGTTTTTATCAAACTTAGTCCTCAGTACTGATAAAGTAATTATAGCAGGTGACTTTAACATTCATGTGGACGTCGACAACGATAGTCTCTGTACTGCCTTTATTTCATTATTAGACTCAATTGGCTTCTCTCAGTGTGTAAATAAACCCACTCACTGTCATAATCACACCCTGGATCTTGTGCTGACTTATGGCATAGAAATTGAACATTTGATAGTTTCTCCTCAAAATCCCATTTTATCAGACCACCATTTGATAACTTTTGAATTTTTATTGGTAGATTACACACCATTAGACAAAAATGTTTTCACTAGATGTCTTACTGATAGTGCTGTAGCTAAATTTAAGGAAACAGTTCCATTAGCGCTGAATTCAATTCCCTCTATCAATACTGCAGAGGACTCTTATGATAATTTTAGTCCTTCTCAATTTGATAATTTTGTTGACACTGCTGCAGGTACTCTACAGCAAACACTCAACTCCATCGCTCCTTTAAAAAGAAAGATAATAAAGCATAAGAGATTAGCTCCATGGTATAATTCTGACACCCGTAAATTAAAGCAACTTTCTCGTAAATCTGAAAGGATTTGGCGTTCCACTAAATTAGAGGAATCTCGCATAGTCTGGCTTGAAAACCTTAAAACTTATAAGAAGGCCCTCTGTAATGCCAGAGCTGCCTATTACTCCGCATTAATAGACGAAAATAAAAACAGCCCTAGGTTTCTTTTCAGCACCTTGGCCAGGCTGACAAAGAGTCATAATTCTGTTGATCCGAGTATTCCGAGGGCTCTCAGTAGTAACGATTTCATGAGCTTTTTTGATGATAAAATTCTAACAATTAGAGATAAAATTCAACAGTCTCTCATCTCAACAGGCACAGATTTATCAAGCTCCCTAGAAACAGCCACAAAACCTGATTTAAACTTGGACTGTTTCTCTCAGATAGACCTTCCTGAGCTAACTTCTATAATTTCGTCATCAAAACCTTCGAATTGTCTTTTAGATCCCATCCCAACTAAACTCTTTAAGGATGTCGTACCCTTAATTAGCACCTCCTTACTAAATATAATCAATATGTCTTTGATAACTGGATATGTACCGCAGTCCTTTAAAGTAGCTGTAATTAAACCCCTCCTTAAGAAGCCTACTCTCGATTCAGACGTCTTAGCCAATTATAGACCCATATCTAACCTTCCTTTTTTGTCTAAGATTCTCGAGAAAGCAGTCGCTAATCAGTTATGTGATTTTCTAGATAACAATAACTTATTTGAGACTTTTCAGTCTGGATTTAGAGCGCATCATAGCACAGAGACAGCGCTGGTTAAAGTCACAAACGACCTCCTGACTGCATCAGACAAAGGCCTTGTCTCTGTACTTGTCTTGTTAGACCTTAGTGCCGCATTTGACACTGTTGACCATCAAATCCTGTTGCAGAGACTGGAACATTTCATTGGCATTAAAGGTATTGCATTATGCTGGTTTAAATCTTATTTATCGGATCGATTTCAGTTTGTTCATGTTAATGATGAATCGTCCATAAAAGCAAAAGTTAGACACGGAGTTCCTCAAGGTTCTGTTCTGGGACCTTTATTATTCACTTTATACATGCCTCCTTTAGGGAATATTATTCGAAATAACTCCATAAATTTCCATTGTTATGCAGATGATACCCAAATATATTTATCAATGAAGCCAGATGAACCCAATCAGTTATCTAGACTCAAAGTGTGCCTTAAAGATATAAAGACCTGGATGACCTGCAATTTTCTGCTGCTAAACTCGGAAAAAACTGAAGTTATTGTGCTTGGCCCTAAACACCTTAGAAACACATTATCTAATGATTTAACTAATCTAGACGGCATTACCCTGGCCCCCAGCACTACTGTAAGGAATCTGGGAGTTATCTTTGATCAGGACATGTCCTTTAATTCCCACATAAAACAAATATCAAGGTCTGCCTTTTTTCACTTACGTAATATCTCTAAAATCAGACATATCCTTTCACAACAAGATGCAGAAAAAATAATCCACGCATTTGTTACTTCTAGGCTGGATTACTGTAATTCAATATTATCAGGCTGCCCTAATAGGTCTATAAAGACTCTGCAGCTGGTCCAGAATGCAGCTGCTCGTGTTCTGACTAAAACTAGAAAACGAGATCATATTTCCCCCATCTTAGCTTCGCTGCATTGGCTTCCTGTAAAATCCAGAATAGAATTCAAAATCCTTCTTCTTACTTACAAAGCTCTTAACGGTCAGGCACCATCTTATGTAAAAGAACTCTTGGTACCATATAATCCCACTAGAGCGCTGCGCTCCCAGAATGCAGGTCTACTGGTGGTTCCTACAGTATTTAAAAGTAGAACGGGAGGCAGAGCCTTCAGCTATCAGGCTCCTCTCTTGTGGAACCATCTCCCAGTTTCGGTCCGAGGGGCAGACACCCTCTCTATGTTTAAGAGTAGGCTTAAAACTTTCCTTTTTGATAAAGCTTATAGTTAGGTCTGATCTGACTCGCCTTGGATCAGCTCTTAGTTATGCTGCTATAGGCCTAGACTGCCGGGGGACTTCCATTGATGCACTGAGCTCCTCTCTCTTCCATCTCTATGTATTCTATTACTATTAATGCATGTTACTAATTTCACTTCTTCCCCGGAGTTCTTTGTGCTTTCTGATCCACAGGAAGCTTCATAAACCATAGACTATGCTGATGTGCTGACGTCCTTCTTCTGCCCTCGGCCAGCTGTTCCTGCTATTGCTGCTGCTTGCTGCTGCTTACTGACTATTGTTGTTGTTGTTGCTGCTCTTTCACTGTGTACAACCCCCCCCCCCCCCCCCCCCTCTTTCTCTCTCTCAACCCAACCGGTCAAGGCAGATGGCCGCCCACCCAGAGCCGGGGTCTGCCTTAGGTTTCTTCCCGTTAAAGGGGAGTTTTTCCTTTCCGCTGTCGCCAAGTGCTTGCTCATGGGGGGAACTGTTGGGTTTCTCTTTCTGTAAATTAAAGAGCGTGGTCTAGACCTGCTCCATGTAAAAGTGCCCTGAGATGACTTTGTGTTGTGATTTGGCGCTATATAAATAAAATTGAATTGAATTGAATTGAATTGAATTGAATTGCATTACACAGAAACAAATGAAGGTTCCACATTTCCTTCTACGTGGTTTGTGGAACTGCAGAAGAAATGCTGTGGAAGGAAGTCGACTGGTTCATTTTGTCACAAATCAGAGTTATCTTAATAGTGTAATGGACAGAAGCTGATTTTCTTTCTGCAAAGCGCTGTGCAATATTATGTAAGTTTGTCAATTTACCACAAATTATATTTAAACCACTGTTTATAAACCACTGGTATGATCCTTTAAATAAGCTGTTTCACATTTCACATCAATGAAGCAGGCAGAGCTGAAGAAAGCAGACATGATCAGACAAATATCTACTTAACAAGGTTGACAAGTCCATCAGCTGTATGTTTCTTTTGAAATAAACTGTTTCACTCACATTTCACATCAATAATGTATTCAGATGTCCTCTTCCCCAACTGGTTCTCAGCGGTACAGTAATACTCTCCAGAGTCAGAGGACTGGATGGAGCTGAAGACAAGCTGTGGTTCTTTACTGAGAGGTTGAGGGTCTGGATTTACATTCTTCTTGTACCAGGTATAATTAGCTGCTGGGTTTGCATCACCGCTACAGGTCAGAGTCACTGAATTGCCCTTCACTATCTCACCAGAGGGACTCACTGACACAGAGGGAAGCTTTGGAGCATCTGGAGGAGAAAACATGTATGGAGATAAATCTCATTAAAATTATTATGAATAATGTTGGAAGAATAACGAAGAAAACTATGTTGTGTATGTGTGGATGCTTTTAATATTACAGCATCTTTCAAATAACTCTGGTGGTACACATTTTTGTTGAAATTGTTGACAAATTGATGCCTGCCACATTCTTTTGAACTTCCAGCAGGAGGTGCCAAAGTCATATATAACAAACCAACTTTATCATTATTGTCCCAGAGGGAGAACGCTTTGCAGTGTGGGTTTAACATTTAACATATACAGTAAGAAAGAAAAAAAAACATCCACTTGTTGCACATTGAGGCTTTTTAGAAAACAGCTTGACTTTCATTCATCATGAACTGTAAAATATTAAGGCTTAACTATTGTCATTACTGATGCTCACTCCATCTTTGCAAACAAACTACAGCTGTGGTGAGAGGTTCAACTCAATCATGTCTTATCATTTCCAACAACTTGCATCATAAACCAGTTTAAAGTTAAAGTCAGTCTACTGCATGTTGAACCTGTAGCTTTCTAAGGCTATAATTCATTTGCCATCATAGTGTTATTAAACCTGACTGTTGTTGCTATTTATGGTCACATGACCAATTTAGTCTTTGCTTCCCTGGATTTCCTACATTTCTGTACTTACACTGGACATCAGTGAATAGAAATGAAGAGCTGATCTGTCCATATTGATTCTCAGACTTGCAGTAGTAGATCCCTCTGTCCTCAGAGCTGATGGAGGTGAAATGATAACTTCCCCCTGGTTCTTGAGACAGTGTTTGGTTCTCCTTGTACCAGGTGTATTTAGCTGCTGGGTTAGCATCACTGCTACAGGTCAGATTCACTGAACTGCCCTCCACTATCTCACCAGAGGGACTCACAGACACAGAGGGAGGCTTTGGAGCTTTGTAGGAGATGTATCAAAATTAATGATTAAATTAAATCAATGTGAAGAAACAACATAAATATAATTTATTCTCAACAGCATTGTCAGTGACATTTCCAAGATATTGATCATTTGAAATTCAGTTAAATCTTCCAATGAAAATGTTACCTGTGACAGTGACAGTGACTCCAGGATTACCAAAATATTTCCCTTTTGGTTGGTTTGTTATGAACCTGAACTTGTACTCAGCTGAGTCACTCTCTCTCAGGTCTGTGATTGTCAGAGTGCAGTTGTTCTTATCACAGAGATACTGAACACGACCTGAATACTCTGAGTCGTTTCTCAGATTCACGAACACATCATTACTCTCTTTTATGAACCAGAATGTTTCCTCAACGGTAGTATCAAGGTTATTTATTCTGGATGGGTATCTGTAGGTGCAGTTTATGTCTACTGTTGATCCTTTTAAGGCACAGATCTGAGTAGAAGTGTAAGTCACTCCCCAGTCATCCTGACCCTGTACCACTGTAACACAGAGCACATCAGAAATGAAATGAGTAAAAAGACATTTAACTAACTTGGTTTTTTGAGTGGCTCAGTAGATCAGTAGTACATCAATGTTGTTTTCACTTCCCCGTGTTCATTTACTTTTTATACACTTTTAAACATTTACAGTACAGAGAAACAGTTTTAGATGTTGTTTACAGTTAATCTCTCTGTGCACTGAGACATAACATCGTACAGTCTGAAGCTGCAGTGAAGGGACAAGAATGTATTGAAACTGTGAACAATAACCACAGAGAAATGCAGAACATGAGGTGTGAGAAACTTTTGAAAGCAGCTAAAATAAAATAGGTGACAATAAGTTTTCACAGGGAGGAGCAACTGTTATAATTGTAGCCGCTAAAACAGTTGTCCAGCTCTACAGTACAGAGTGCAGAAATTACTAAACACATTTAAAACATAATGATGAGATGAAATTCTCAGTGCATTGCTGTACCATCATAGAACTATGTATATATGCATATGCATGTATAAAAATATATGATTCTTACAATCCATGGAGGGAGGGTGGACAAAACTTATTAGTGAGACATCCCCACCCCCACCACCCATGACGCAGACACAGCTGAACATCTTAATATAATATTATTAAAGAGTTCAGCAGTAAATATTGATGTTATTTTTACCATTTTGCCTTCATTCAACAGCTATAGTTTACACAGAAAAAGTGAATGTTTGGTGTTGTAGAGTTTAAAAGTTATTCATCAAACTGCATCACACATACATCAAACCTAGAAAAGTGCTGCTCTGGGATATTTTATATTTACTTTCTTAAAATGACTTCATGCTGCTCTGAATAAGTGAGCTAAATGTCCTACAATGTAAATGTAGATATACAGTACCTGACACAGAGAGAAGGAAGACAACAAATTCACTCGCTGCTGCTGTTAAACTCATAGCTGCTCCTCTCATCTCTCTGTGAGGCTTCAGACACAATAAAATACATCAAATAATGTTCACAACATGTAATAATCATATCAGTAAACTATTCTACTTACAACAGAGAAGGGCGTTGTCTGATAAGACGCTCGTCCTCTGTGATCTGTGAGCAGAAGTCAGATATCAGGATGTTAAAACACTTGATTTAGTTCCTCTTTCTTAGTATCATGAATATGCATGAAGAGCCAAATGACAGTGAACATATAAGTTAAAAAAAAGTTTGAGTTTTCCAAAGACTGAATATAAACTATGTTAGAGAGAAAAAGAGACCAGTGTTCGGGCATATTAGTAATATAAAGAGAAGTAATAAGACATTTTTTTTTACTTACTCTTTTTAAGTTTGGGCACTGTGAGGAAATGATATGAATAAATGAGTATGAATATGTATAAATGTTTGTGTGAACTTGTGAAACGTCAGAATGCTTAATGACAGTCACAGAAACCATGTTGGTGCATGAAAACAGTTTGTTCCTGTTTGAAAGAAAAACAAAGAATATCTACTTATTCTGAAACAGATCCTGCCCTGTCTGTTTGGGTTTAATGATACATAGAGCCGTCACAACAACTCCTACAGGTTGGTGTGATACAGATTAAGAAGTATTCACCCCACTCTTAAGGTCTCACTCCTCTACAGCAGCTTGTATGTCTGTATTGAGTGTGAGTGTGTCACACTCTTAAAGACAGTGTGACAATATAATATCAAGAGTTTTCTCTTTCCTCATTGATGTCAACTGCAAGAGGTAAACTGCAGCACAGCTCAGTGTCAGCACAGTTATTTTTTACTTATTTTTATTAGGTGTGGGCACAGCTTAGTGTCTAAAGAAAAAAACATGACACGTGATAGATGTGTGACATTTGGTTTGATGCATCTCCTCACACTTCTAGTGCATGTTAAGACACTGAACGCACCACCATGACTTCAAAGAGATGTACTGCATCAGTGTGAGATGTAAGAAGTAACATGCTGAGCACAATGTTTATTGTAAGTATAAAGAAACAAGTAAAAAGCAAAGTACATCAAAACATGATACAGAAATCTATGTATGAATCAGATGACAAAATGTTTTACATGTGCAGTTGGAAACTCACTCATTCACAATCATTGTGACTGTAACACAGAGCACATCATCAGTGATGAAGCCTGAATGTGCAACACTGAAGCTTCACCACTAGAGGACAGTGAAACATCAGAGATACTGAATCACAACCCTGAAACAACATTTTACCATCCATCACTGATTGTTTACACACATTTAAATGTATTTTGCACTATGTAAGACAGAACACTCAATATACATTAACACAATTATGAGTCACACACACCTGCTGCTACTGAAAACTGAACATGAAAACATCCACATCATCCTCTACAGCCTCTCTCTCCACTGTCAGATTTCACTGTTGTACTACTTCCTGCTTCCATCAGGTGAGTCCAGCCTCTGATTCAACTGCATCACAACAAAACCACATGAAATTTAGATGAGTTACTTCTCCTATCTTTAACTATGAATCTGATGTCGGCCTGTTTTTTTTCCTTTCATGATGCTCCAACCTGACTGGACTTTACTCCACGTCTTCCTGCTCCTCTGTGTCTACTGTTTGCTGCAGTGATGACCTGCAAGTCTGAGACGTTCTCATACACAGGAGAAGAGTCCAGCTGATGGAGAGAAATGACAATATAAGACTCAATGAGCCTCATTCATACAGTTTAGTTATATTTATATATTTATATTATATTTATATTTTTTCAATATTTTTTAACAATAAGGCTTCAGCCTAAATTCTGTGCTGATATTTAAGGCCTAAAACATTACTGACTTTTACTCAGCAAGTTGTTCTTTACATTTAAATTTACTTTGCAGCTTCATCTTGATTATAAAGTGTCATAATAAAATCATCATCATCATCATCATCCATCTGTATTCTGTACTTTAGGGTAAGTTCGGTCAATAAGGTCTCTCTCTCACCTCTATAGTCTCTACAGGTTCATTCAGTTCAGTGGTGGAGTTCAGAGTTTTCTTCTTCCTGGATTGAATCCAACAAAAACAAGAAATATTTAATATAATGACTTTGAAACTTTGAAAATGTTTTAATCAGAAAATAAAAGAAGGAATGTTTTCTTTGTCGTTTTACCTCATCCACAGACCCAAGAGAAGCAGAGGAATCAGCATCAGGACCACGAGAACCACCACAATTATATTAATCATAATTACTGATTTCCCTAAAAATTGAGACAGACAGAAAGGAGATATGGCTTATCAATAAATGCAGGGGACAGGTGAGTGTGTGTGGGTGGGTCTGAAGGTCAATCAGCATAACTTACCTGCCACAACAATCAGATATAAGGTGGAGTTATGACGTCCTCTTCTGTTCTGGGCTTCACAGTAATAATTCCCACTGTGTTCAGGTCTGACATCAGTAATGGTGAAGATCTGTCCTGATGCTTTTGGTGAGTCTTCATTCTCCTTGTACCAGGTATAATTAGCTGCTGAGTTAGCATCACTGCTACAGGTCAGATTCACTGAACTGCCCTCCACTATCTCACCAGAGGGACTCAGTGACACAGAGAGATGATTTGGAGCATCTGGAGATGTATTTACACAGAACAAATTGGGGTGAATTACAACTGTGACGAATATTGTCAGTCAACATTTGGTTTTAAGCAGTTAAATGGGGCAGCTTTTCAAACTGGATGTCTGACAGTGACATTTCAAAAACTGAATGTTTACATTCAACAAAACATTTCATTACTGGTTATTCAGAATAAATGTCTGGAAAAGGCAAACACTCAGATTACAATCCCAAATTTCTGGGAGAAAACCACTGAACATTTTGAAGAGAAAGTAGGATTCACAGGATTTGACCTGCAATACTCCATTTTGAGATCAAGACACCTTGATGTATATTTATGGATTCTTTAGTTGACTCCACATTTACACGCTTTATGAGCTGCAGAAGGAATGCTGTGGAAGGAAGTCGACTGGTTCATTTTGCCACAGATCACAGTTATTTTAATAGTGTAATGAAGCTGATTTTCTTTCTGTTATGAAATGAATAGAAAAACAAGGGCTGCCTGGATGGTTATAAAACATATTCAAACAAAAAAGAAAAACTGCAGCATGGTTTGCAAAGTGTTGTGCAATATTATCTAAGTTTGTCAATTTACTACAAATTATATATAAACCAATGGTATGATCTTTAAATAAACTGTTTCACTCACATTTCACATCAATAAAGATGTGTTCAGATGTCCTCTTCCCCAGCTGGTTCTCAGCTGTACAGTAATACTCTCCAGAGTCAGAGGACTGGATGGAGCTGAAGACAAGTTGTGGTTCTTTACTGAGAGGTTGAAGGTCTGGATTTACATTCTTCTTGGACCAGGTGTATTTAGCTGCTGGATTAGCATCACTGCTACAGGTCAGAGTCACTGAACTGCCCTCCACTATCTCACCAGAGGGACTCACTGACACAGAGGGAATCTTTGGAGCATCTGGAGGAGATGTATCAAAATTAATGAAGTATAAAATGAGGAAGGGTTGCATTAGTACAACATGTTGTATTGGAGCTGCTCAGTGATCTACAGCAGCAGACTGAATGTGAAGCAGGCAGAGCTGAAAAAAGCAGACATGATCAGATAAATCTATACTAAACAAGGTTGACAAGTCCATCAGCTGTATGTTTCTTTTGAAATAAACTGTTTCACTCACATTTCACATCAGTAAAGATGTATTCAGATGTCCTCTTCCCCAGCTTGTTCTCAGCTGTACAGTAATACTCTCCAGAGTCAGAGGACTGGATGGAGCTGAAGACAAGCTGTGGTTCTTTACTGAGAGGTTGAAGGTCTGGATTTACATTCTTCTTGTACCAGGTGTAATTAGCTGCTGGGTTAGCATCACTGCTACAGGTCAGAGTCACTGAACTGCCCTTCACTATCTCACCAGAGGGACTCACTGACACAGAGGGAATCCTTGGAGCATCTGGAAAACAAGAAATTAGCATGTTTTAGATTGAGAACAGGGATGTCATTTCACTGTGGGATTGAATACTGAAATGGTCACTTGCTCATATCCAAGAGAAAAATTAAATGTTAGATATAACATCAGAGGTGGGTGATTCTCTTCTCAGCTGCTCATATTACAAAGTACATGCTATCTTGTTACCTTTGGCAGAAATTTGACACAAAAATGTCTTGTTACAACCCAGCCAAGGATTACAACCCTGGTGCAACATGATCCCAACCTCCAAAAACCACCAACGACAGAGAATTGTAACCCTTTAAAGATTTATTTTAAAATATTTTATCTCCAGGTAGGGTTAATAGCAAAACAAAAGGGAAACAAAGATGAGCAACTTAAGATTACCTACTTAAACAAAATGAACAAAAAGACAAATCACTAAACAACTTCTACTGTGACAAAAACAGGAGAAAAATAGAATAAAACAAAAATCCTACCCATCCCTACCAAACTTGGGCTGAAAGTTCTGAATTATCCACCAATAAAGTCACACTGGGAACAATGTACAGCAAGTTAACAGTTACAGTCTGTGGCTGGTGGTTGCCACAGTAACACAGAGCAGGTTGTACTGTTGGGATACTGACAACTGTAGAGGTCCTCTTGAGCTCAATGAGAAAAGCATGGTACCAATAACAAGTGAGGCAGTGGGGTCGCTGATATTAGAAATATATGAAGTACATGAGGTCATTGTACAGAGCTTTAGATAAAAGATGCTGTCATGTTAGTGAAAGACTGTGAAGAAAACTCACAAACTGAATGAGAGAGGGTATCCTCGTGTCCTTTAACAGCACAGGAAAAGCTTTCATCAGGATAAAAGTAGTTTGAATAAGACGACGATGTTCCCCTCCAAAATTCCTGTCCATTCTTGTACCAGATGTAGAGAGAGTGATCAGGGAGACGACAACTGCTGAAACACTTCAGTTCTGCCCAGGTAGAATATTGATAGACTGTTGAACTCATCACCTGCATCTGGAGATCTGTATGATCTGTATATGTGAAGTAAGAACAGAAATGTCATTTCTGTCCAGACAGACACAAACATTCACAGTACCGTTTCCAAGATATTAACTATTTGAGGTAACTCTTCCAATAAAAAATTTACTTTTGACAGTCAAAGTGACTCCAGGTGAACCAGTAAATCTCCCTCCTTGTTGGCTTGTTATGAACCTGAACTTGTACTCAGCTGAGTGGCTCTCTCTCAGGTCTGTGATTCTCAGAGTGCAGTTGTTCTTATCACAGTGATACTGAACACGACAGGCATACTCTGAGTCTGTTATCAGATCGACAGGATCATCATTTCTCCCTTTGGTGAACCAGAATGTTTTCTCAATGGTAGCATCATTGTCATTTATTCTGGATGGGTATCTGTAGGTGCAGTTTATGTCCACTGTTGATCCTTTTAAGGCACAGATGTGAGTAGAAGTGTAAGTCACTCCCCAGCCATTCTGACCCTGTACCACTGTAACACAGAGCACATCAGAAACCACAATCACATTCAAGTTAAGAATCAGTGAATAAGACAAAGTGGATCATGAGATCAATATGATTTTATCTGCAGTCGTTGTCATTCAAAACTCCTCATGGTGCATCAATCTAACTAGAACTGAACTGGAATACAGTATTTTATCATTTGTTACTGCTGAGTGTTTCAGCTTTAGTCCATTCGTTCTGCAAGTTTTTATTGTTGTTCTGATTGTTTGTTGTAGTTTTAAAAAAGCTACAGCTGAACACCTGAAATGTGTCTCTTACGTGTTATCAAAAAGTCTTTCAAACATGAAATGAGTAAAAAGACATTTAACTAACTTGGTTTTTTGAGTGGATCAGTAGATCAGTAGTACATCAATGTTGTTTTCACTTCCCCGTGTTCATTTACTTCTTATACATTTTTAAACATTTACAGTACAGAGAAACAGTTTTAGATGTTGTTTACAGTTAATCTCTCTGTGCACTGAGACAGAACATCGTACAGTCTGAAGCTGCAGTGAAGGGACAAGAATGTATTGAAACTGTGAACAATAACCACAGAGAAATGCAGAACATGAGGTGTGAGAAACTTTTGAAAGCAGCTCAAAAAAAATAGCTGACAATAAGTTTTCACAGGGAGGAGCAACTGTTATAATTGTAGCAGCTTAAACAGTTGTCCAGCTCTACAATACAGAGTGCAGAAATTACTAAACAAATTTAAAACATAATGATGAGATGAAATTCTCAGTGCATTGCTGTACCATCATAGAACTATGTATATATGCATATGCATGTATAAAAATATATGATTCTTACAATCCATGGAGGGAGGGTGGACAAAACTTATTAGCGAGACATCCCCACCCCCACCACCCATGACGCAGACACAGCTGAACATCTTAATATAATATTATTAAAGAATTCAGCAGTAAATATTGATGTTATTTTTACTATTTGCCTTCATTCAACAGCTATAGTTTACACAGAAATAAACAGAAGTGAATGTTTGGTGTTGTAGAGTTTAAGTTATTCATCAAACTGCATCACACGTACATCAAACCTAGAAAAGTGCTGATCTGGGATATTTTATATTTACTTTCTTAAAATGACTTCATGCTGCTCTGAATAAGTGAGCTAAATGTCCTACAATGTAAATGTAGATATACAGTACCTGACACAGAGAGAAGGAAGACAACAAATCCACTCGCTGCTGCTGTTAAACTCATAGCTGCTCCTCTCATCTCTCTGTGAGGCTTCAGACACAATAAAATACATCAAATAATATTCACAACATGTAATAATCATATCAGTAAACTATTCTACATACAACAGAGAAGGGCGTTGTCTGTTAAGATGCTCGTCCTCTGTGATCTGTGAGCAGAAGTCAGATATCAGGATGTTAAAACACTTGACTTAGTTCCTCTTTCTTAGTATCATGAATATGCATGAGGAGCCAAATGACAGTAAACACATAAGTTAAAAACAAGCTTCAGTTTTCCAAAGACTGAATATAAACTATGTTAGAGAGAATAAGAGATCAGTGTTCTGGCATATTAGTAATATGAAGAGAAGTAATAAGACATTTTTATTTTTTACTTACTCTTTTTAAGTTTGGGCACTGTGAGGAAATGGTATGAATAAATGAGTATGAATATGTATAAATGTTTGTGTGAACTTGTGAAATGTTAGAATGCTTAATGACAGTCACAGAAACCATGTTGGTGCATGAAAACTGTTTGTTCCTGTTTGAAAGAAAAACAAAGAATATCTACTTATTCAGAAACAGAACCTGCCCTGTCTGTTTGGGTTTAATGATACATAGAGCCGTCACAACAACTCCTACAGGTTGGTGTGATACAGATTAAGAAGTATTCACCCCACTCTTAAGGTCTCACTCCTCTACAGCAGCTTGTATGTCTGTATTGAGTGTGAGTGTGTCACGCTCTGAGCATTAAAGACAGTGTGACAATATAATATCAAGAGTTTTCTCTTTCCTCATTGATGTCAACTGCAAGAGGTAAATTGCAGCACAGCTCAGTGTCAGCTTAGTTATTTTTTACTTATTCTAATTAAGTGTGGGAACAGTTCAGTGTCTAAAGAAAAAACATGACACGTGATAGATGTGTGACATTTGGTTTGATGCATCTCCTCACACTTGTCGTGCATGTTAAGACACTGAACGCACCACCATGAGTTCAAAGAGATGTACTGCATCAATATGAGATGTAAGAAGTAACATGCTGAACGCAATGTTTATTGTAAGTATTAAGAAACAAGTAAAAAGCAAAGTACATCAAAACCTGATACAGAAATCTATGTATAAATCAGATGACAAAATGTTTTACATATGCAGTTGGAAACTCACTCATTCACAATCATTGTGACTGTAACACAGAGCACATCATCAGTGATGAAGCCTGAATGTGCAACACTGAAGCTTCACCACTAGAGGACAGTGAAACATCAGAGATACTGAATCACAACCCTGAAACAACATTTTACCATCCATCACTGATTGTTTACACACATTTAAATGTATTTTGCATTACCTCAGACAGAACACTCAATATACATTAACACAATTATGAGTCACACACACCTGCTGCTACTGTAAACTGAACATGAAAACATCCACATCATCCTCTACAGCCTCTCTCTCCACTGTCAGATTTCACTGTTGTACTACTTCCTGCTTCCATCAGGTGAGTCCAGCCTCTGGTCCAACTGCATCACAACAAAACCATATTGGTGAGGTATTTGTCAGCTGGTGTTTTCCTCTCAGGCGGCTGCAACCTGACTGGACTTTACTGCAGGTTTTCGTAGATCTCTGTCTTCTGTCTGTGCTGCAGCAGCGACCTTCAAGTGTGAGACGTTCTTATACACAGGAGAAGAGTCCAGCTGATGGTGAGGTCTTGACCTGGAAAATAACATATAGAAGTATGAAGATCCTACATGGCTCCTGCTTTGAAAAACTGACCTTTGAACCTTGACCTCAGTGCATAGTTGAAGGCTTATAATTGATCAACAAAAGGGGTACGGACATGGGACCAACTGTGATAGAGTGCTCTGGGCCTCAGCTATCATGTGAACATAGTCAGCAATTTGGGACGCTGTCAGATATGGGTAAAATATGGTTAAAATCAATTATCACTCATAAAGCAATTAGATATTTAAAATCTGATTACCCAAATGTGTTTATCGTCCCCTTAAACTCCTTAGTGTACTCTCAATTTAGTATTTACAACTTCCTAATATATTGAAAACGCTTAAAAGAAAATTTAAAACTACAATTCCCATGAGCCTCGCCATGCTTCGTGATACAAATAAGCACCACAGTTGTAGTTCTTCTGGTTGTAGAGTAGGGTAGTAAGATAGGGTCGTGAAAAGATCTGTTGAATATATCAAACATTTAATACACCCGAACTAATAATCACACTGCATCTAAATGATCTATGTTAACAAAAAAGTTAAGATGTTTGTTTGTTTAAGATATTTTAGTGAGTGTTTCATAAATGGCGTTTTTGGGATGGCAGTTCCTCTGTTTTGTAAAGTAGGGTCGTGAAATAGGTTCATAAAACAACATAACTACTGAATATATCAAATATCTACTACAATCGGACTAGTAATTACACTGCTAGATGATCTATGTTCAGAACACGTAAAGATGTTGCTTTATTTTAGACATTTATATTTGTGTGTGTGTGGTGTGTGTGTGTGTTGGAGGGAGGGGTGGGTGTTTGCGCGCGCGCCAACAATTTACGAATTACTCTTTTGGCGGACTGAAATTCCGCCAACTCGTCTTGCTTGCAACCTCGGGTTTTCAAGAATGAAGATGTCATTTCAATGTAGACACACGTGGGGTCGCCAGGCTGCCTGGTTCATTGAGCCATCCACTGTCTGTTGAAAGAGCGACGAAGAAGATGAAGTAAAGCGAAAAAAAGGGGGTGTTGTAGGGGGCAGGGTATGGGGGTCCATTTTGTGGGATCTTACTACGCATGACGTCACTGGGAATTCCCTTTGACACGTTTAGGATTTCTTTCTTTTTTCAGTCCCGTCTTATGAGGTTAGACAACAATGGCCAGAAAATTTGGGTTCCTCATTTCTTTCTCATTTTATTTTTCAAAGCAATGGCAGGCGGTTAAAAAGCGGTCATAATGCGCAAATCATAAGATGTTAGTGGAGATACAAGATACACAGCAATTATACATCAATCCATTAATTAAAATGAGTACCGGCATGTTGAAAAAAAGGACATATCCAGGTTTGTTAAGAAAAACACGTGAGCCTGTCACCAATATATGTATGTTAAAGTAGAGAAAGGTTGTTAGAATTAAAATAGCTAATAGCATTGTAGGAAAGCAAATATATGTTGATAGAAACGTATTCGTGATACGTTACAAACAAACGTAATCGCGGACATAAGTTCGTAGAAATGTAATTGAGAATGCAGTTTAGTTGTGTGTGAACGTAATTTTGAGGAGACAGGGTTGCCTCCTTCACAAACCACGTCTTCTTAAGTTTCTGTTTTGACGGTGGGCGGGGCCCCATCAGCACACTGAAATAAATGGGTGATAACAGCCTCCCGAACCTACTATTAGGTTGGTAGGTCCCTACTGGCCCCTAAGTTTGGGACTGATGTGTGCTGATAACGCCCATTCAATAGGCTGACAACAGTCAGATCGGGGAGCGTGATACTGGTTTATAAGGTTGTTGTGAGCTAATACTGATGTAGTTCTCCTGTTCACTTGCATGATTTATATGTGCACTTTGAGTGTGACTTGCATATCATCGTTTTGAAAGTATTTTCAGTCCATGTCCATGAGAGTTCATGTTATTCATAAAAACACTCAGTTACATTTTTAAGCAATTTATATGGTTTATTTTAGTACTACTCATTTCATCTCATTGTGACAGTGTGGGTGTTTAGTAGCTAAACTCATGTTTGTGTCAATTCATGTGTTTAAAAAGCATTGTTAAAAAGGTAAACTATTTACAGTGGAAAAAGTTATTCAGTATACATTGTAAATTCATTCTTTGTGTATTTCATGTCATTGCAGTTCTACAAAAATATATTAAAAGAAGAAAAGGAAAAGAGAATCAAAAAATTATACAAGACTTTGCCTTCAAACAAAAATCAGTCTCCTCCTGGTCCTTTTTCCCACCTTCTGATGTTAACTGTCTGTCTACCTTTGCAAAAGTGGCCTACGCATAGTGAGGGCAGAACAGTTGTTGTTGTTGCCGTTATTGTTCATCTTCTCTGTTAATTGAAGAGTATGGTCTAAACCTATTCTATGTGACAAGTGCCCTGAGATGAAATTTGTTGTCATTTGGTGCCATATGAATGAAATTGAATTGATTTGAATGTCTCTATTCTGGACAGACTTAATGAGCTTTGTGAACCAGGACAGGTGCAAACCAGGAAGCCAATCAGGATTCTTCAAAAGCGTTTTATTATGAAAACAATTAAAGTAACATTTTGCATAACAGCTCTTATCCTAAATATCTGTAATATAGAAAAAGCACAAAGGTGTAAAGTACAATGATATAGCCTGCATTACCACAGACAGAACACTCAATATACATAAACACAATTATGAGTCACACACACCTGCTGCTACTGAAAACTGAACATGAAAACGTCCACATCATCCTCTACAGCCTCTCTCTCCAGTCTACAGTATTTTTTACATTTAAAATAACATTTCACATAACAGCTCTGATCCTAAATATGTGTAATATAACTAACTCTACAGAGAAAAAATAAGCTTGCATTAGTTCAAACAGAACACTCAGTAAATTATAAATCAATTGAGTCTCACACACCAGCTGACATTCAAGTGATCTAAACAATCAATCATGTTTGACAAGTCGACATGATTCAGTTCAAGCTGCCATCAGCACATTCTTCTCAAACCTTCTGCTACATGCTGTTACTGACTGTCTGTGCTGCTCACTTCTTCCTGCTGCTGCTAATGAAAACTCAACATGACAACGTCCACATCATCCTCTACAGTCTCTCTCTCCACTGTCACATTTCACTGTTGTACTACTTCCTGCGTCCATCAGGTGAGTCCAGCCTCTGATCCAACTGCATCATAACAAAACCAGTTTGGTGAGGTATTTGACAGCTGGTGTTTTCCTTTCAGGAGGCTCCGAACTGACTGGACTTTACTGCAGGTTTTCATAGATCTCTGTGTCTTCTGTCTGTGCTACAGCAGCGACCTTCAAGTCTGAGGTGTTCTCATACACAGGAGAAGAGTCCAGCTGATGGAGAGACATGACAACATAAGACTCAATCAATTTTTGAAGTATTTTTAATAATAATGTTTCAGTCTCAATTCTCTTCTGACCTTTAAGACTTAAGGGTTTCTACTCAGAAGGTTGTTCTTTACATTTAAATTCACTTTATGATTTCATGTCTATAAAAAATGTGTTCCAGTGCATTTTGCTACATCCTCTTTTATTTTGGTGTTTCCTGTTGCTCCCTCTAGGTTGATCATCTGTTGACAGGCACCTATGCTGATTAGTGGGCTGAGTCTATATACACAGGTCTTTTTTTGTTCAGCTCTCTCTCTCTCCATCCTGCTGCAGCAGCACCTTTGTGGTGCCAGGTATCTGCTTTTCATTTATTCATCCATTTCATTAATTTACTTTAATGAACTCATATGTAGTAAATTTCTACCAGTGTTGTGTCCATTATTATGTTTGATGTTTGAGACAGCCATAACAATTTATAAACCAAATTATCATAACTGTATTTTAGAGTAAGTTCTGTCAATAAGGTCTCTCTCTCACCTCTATAGTCCCTACAGGTTCATTCAGTTCAGTGGTGGAGTTCAGAGTTTTCTTCTTCCTGGATTGAATCCAACAAGAACAATAAATATTTGACAAAAAGAAATTCATGACTCAAAATTGATGAAAATGTTTTAAAAGGAAAAACTGTCTTCTTTATATCTTTACCTCATCCACAGACCCAAGAGAAGCAGAGGAATCAGCATCAGGACCACCAGAATCACCACAATGATATTAATCATAATTACTGATTTCCCTAAAAATTGAGACAGATAGAAAGTAGATATGGATCAATCAATAAATGCAGGGGACAGGTGTGTGTGTGTGTGTGTGTGTGTGTGTGTGTGTGTGAAGGTCAATGAGCATAACTTACCTGCCACAACAGTCAGATATAAGGTGGAGTTATGACGTCCTCTTCCGTTCTGGGCTTCACAGTAATAATTCCCACTGTGTTCAGGTCTGACATCAGTGATGGTGAAGATCTGTCCTGATGCTTTTGGTGAGTCTTCATTCTCCTTGTACCAGGTGTAATTAGCTGCTGGGTTAGCATCACTGCTACAGGTCAGATTCACTGAACTGCCCTCCACTATCTCACCAGAGGGACTCACTGACACAGAGGGAAGCTTTGGAGCATCTGGAGATGTATTTACACAGAAGAAAATGGGATGTATTAGAACTGTGACAAATATTGTAGGTTAATATTTCGATATTAGTAGTTAAATGGGGCAGATTGTAAAACTGGATGTCTGACAATTACATTCCAAAAACCAAATGTTTACATACATACAACGAAAACCTTCATTACTAGTTATTCAGCATAAATGTTTGGAAAAGGCAAACACTCGGATTACAATCCCAAATTACTGGTAGAAGCCAATGAACCTTTTGAAAAGAAAGTAGGATTCAATGGATTTGATCTGCAATACCCCATTTTGATATCAAGACACCTTGCTGGATATTATATGGATATGGATTATATAGTTAACTATATAATTCATCAACATATATTACTGTGCATTACACAGAAACAAATGAAGGTTCCACATTTCCTTCTACGTGGTTTGTGGAACTGCAGAAGAAATGCTGTGGAAGGAAGTTGACTGGTTCATTTTGTCACAAATCAGAGTTATCTTAATAGTGTAATGGACAGAAGCTGATTTTCTTTCTGCAAAGCGCTGTGCAATATTATGTAAGTTTGTCAATTTACCACAAATTATATTTAAACCACTGTTTATAAACCACTGGTATGATCCTTTAAATAAGCTGTTTCACATTTCACATCAATGAAGCAGGCAGAGCTGAAGAAAGCAGACATGATCAGACAAATATCTACTTAACAAGGTTGACAAGTCCATCAGCTGTATGTTTCTTTTGAAATAAACTGTTTCACTCACATTTCACATCAATAATGTATTCAGATGTCCTCTTCCCCAACTGGTTCTCAGCGGTACAGTAATACTCTCCAGAGTCAGAGGACTGGATGGAGCTGAAGACAAGCTGTGGTTCTTTACTGAGAGGTTGAAGGTCTGGATTTACATTCTTCTTGTACCAGGTATAATTAGCTGCTGGGTTTGCATCACTGCTACAGGTCAGAGTCACTGAACTGCCCTCCACTATCTCACCAGAGGGACTCATTGACACAGAGGGAATCTTTGGAGCATCTGGAGGAAAACATGTATGGAGATAAATCTCATTAAAATTATTATGAATAATGTTGGAAGAATAACGAAGAAAACTATGTTGTGTATGTGTGGATGCTTTTAATATTACAGCATCTTTCAAATAACTCTGGTGGTACACATTTTTGTTGAAATTGTTGACAAATTGATGTCTTCCACATTCTTTTGAACTTCCAGCAGGAGGTGCCAAAGTCATATATAACAAACCAACTTTATCATTATTGTCCCAGAGGGAAAACGCTTTGCAGTGTGGGTTTAACATTTAACATATACAGTAAGAAAGAAAAAAAAACATCCACTTGTTGCACATTGAGGCTTTTTAGAAAACAGCTTGACTTTCATTCATCATGAACTGTAAAATATTAAGGCTTAACTATTGTCATTACTGATGCTCACTCCATCTTTGCAAACAAACTACAGCTGTGGTGAGAGGTTCAACTCAATCATGTCTTATCATTTCCAACAACTTGCATCATAAACCAGTTTAAAGTTAAAGTCAGTCTACTGCATGTTGAACCTGTAGCTTTCTAAGGCTATAATTCATTTGCCATCATAGTGTTATTAAACCTGACTGTTGTTGCTATTTATGGTCACATGACCAATTTAGTCTTTGCTTCCCTGGATTTCCTACATTTCTGTACTTACACTGGACATCAGTGAATAGAAATGAAGAGCTGATCTGTCCATATTGATTCTCAGACTTGCAGTAGTAGATCCCTCTGTCCTCAGAGCTGATGGAGGTGAAATGATAACTTCCCCCTGGTTCTTGAGACAGTGTTTGGTTCTCCTTGTACCAGGTGTATTTAGCTGCTGGGTTAGCATCACTGCTACAGGTCAGATTCACTGAACTGCCCTCCACTATCTCACCAGAGGGACTCACAGACACAGAGGGAGGCTTTGGAGCTTTGTAGGAGATGTATCAAAATTAATGATTAAATTAAATCAATGTGAAGAAACAACATAAATATAATTTATTCTCAACAGCATTGTCAGTGACATTTCCAAGATATTAACTATTTGAAATTCAGTTAAATGTTCAGATGAAAATGTTACCTGTGACAGTCAAAGTGATTCCAGGTGAACCAGTATATCTCCCTCCTGGTTGGTTTGTTATGAATCTGAACTTGTACTCAGCTGAGTCGCTCTCTCTCAGGTCTGTGATTCTCAGAGTGCAGTTGTTCTTATCACAGAGATACTGAACACGACCTGAATACTCTGAGTCTGTTCTCAGATCCGTGAACACATCATTACTTTCTTTTATGAACCAGAATGTTTCCTCAACGGTAGTATCAAGGTTATTTATTCTGGATGGGTATCTGTAGGTGCAGTTTATGTCCACTGTTGATCCTTTGAAGGCACAGATCTGAGTCGAAGTGTAAGTCACTCCCCAGTCATCCTGACCCTGTACCACTGTAACACAGAGCACATCAGAAACCACAATCAGATTCATAACAAGTTAAGAATCAATGAATAAGACAAAGTGGATCATGGCACCAATATGATTTTATCTGCAGTCGTTGTCGTTCACAGCTCCTCATGGCGCATCAATCTAACTAGAACTGGAATACAGTATTTTATCATTTGTTACTGCTGAGTGTTTCAGCTTTAGTCCATTCATTCTGCAAGTTTTTATTGTTGTTCTGATTGTTTGTTGTAGTTTTAAAAAAGCTACAGCTGAACACCTGAAATGTGTCTCTTACGTGTTATCAAAAAGTCATTCAAACATGAAATGAGTAAAAAGACATTTAACTAACTTGGTTTTTTGAGTGGCTCAGTAGATCAGTAGTACATCAATGTTGTTTTCACTTCCCCGTGTTCATTTACTTTTTATACACTTTTAAACATTTACAGTACAGAGAAACAGTTTTAGATGTTGTTTACAGTTAATCTCTCTGTGCACTGAGACATAACATCGTACAGTCTGAAGCTGCAGTGAAGGAACAAGAATGTATTGAACCTGTGAACAATGACCACAGAGAAATGCAGAACATGAGGTGTGAGAAACTTTTGAAAGCAGCTAAAATAAAATAGCTGAAAATAAATTTTCACAGGGAGGAGCAACTGTTATAATTGTAGCAGCTTAAACAGTCCAGCTCTACAGTACAGAGTGCAGAAATTACTAAACACATTTAAAACATAATGATGAGATGAAATTCTCAGTGCATTGCTGTACCATCATAGAACTATGTATATATGCATATGCATGTATAAAAATATATGATCCTTACAATCCATGGAGGGAGGGTGGACAAACCTTATTAGCGAGACATCACCACCTCCACCACCCATGACGCAGACACAGCTGAACATCTTAATATAATTAATTATTAAAGTGTTCAGCAGTAAATATTGATGTTATTTTTACCATTTTACCTTCATTCAACAGCTATAGTTTACACAGAAAAAGTGAATGTTTGGTGTTGTAGAGTTTAAAAGTTATTCATCAAACTGCATCACACATACATACAAAAAATCTAGAAAAGTGCTGATCTGGGATATTTTATATTTACTTTCTTAAAATGACTTCATGCTGCTCTGAATAAGTGAGCTAAATGTCCTACAATGTAAATGTAGATATACAGTACCTGACACAGAGAGAAGGAAGACAACAAATCCACTCGCTGCTGCTGTTAAACTCATAGCTGCTCCTCTCATCTCTCTGTGAGCCTTCAGACACAATAAAATACATCAAATAATGTTCACAACATGTAATAATCATATCAGTAAACTATTCTACTTACAACAGAGAAGGGCGTTGTCTGATAAGACGCTCGTCCTCTGTGATCTGTGAGCAGAAGTCAGATATCAGGATGTTAAAACACTTGATTTAGTTCCTCTTTCTTAGTATCATGAATATGCATGAGGAGCCAAATGACAGTAAACATATAAGTTAAAAAAAAGTTTGAGTTTTCCAAAGACTGAATATAAACTATGTTAGAGAGAATAAGAGACCAGTGTTCGGGCATATTAGTAATATAAAGAGAAGTAATAAGACATTTTTATTTTTTACTTACTCTTTTTAAGTTTGGGCACTGTGAGGAAATGATATGAATAAATGAGTATGAATATGTATAAATGTTTGTGTGAACTTGTGAAACGTCAGAATGCTTAATGACAGTCACAGAAACCATGTTGGTGCATGAAAACTGTTTGTTCTTGTTTCAAAGAAAAACAAAGAATATCTACTTATTCAGAAAGAGATCCTGCCCTGTCTGTTTGGGTTTAATGATACATAGAGCCGTCACAACGTCTCCTACAGGTTGGTGTGATACATATTAAGAAGTATTCACCCCACTCTTAAGGTCTCACTCCTCTACAGCAGCTTGTATGTCTGTATTGAGTGTGATATCGAGAGTTTTCTCTTTCTTCACTGATATCAACTGCAAGAGGTAAATTGCAGCACAGCTCAGTGTCAGCTAAGTTATTTTTTACTTATTTTTATTAAGTGCGGGAACAGTTCAGTGTCTAAAGAAAAAACGTGACACGTGACGGATGCGTGACATTTGGTTTGATGCATCTCCTCACACTTCTAGTGCATGTTAAGACACTGAACGCACCACCATGACTTCAAAGAGATGTACTGCATCAGTGTGAGATGTAAGAAGTAACATGCTGAGCACAATGTTTATTGTAAGTATTAAGAAACAAGTCAAAAGCAAAGTACATCAAAACATAAAACAGAAATCTATGTATAAATCAGATGACAAAATGTTTTACATGTGCAGTTGGAAACTCACTCATTCACAATCATTGTGACTGTAACACAGAGCACATCATCAGTGATGAAGCCTGAATGTGCAACACTGAAGCTTCACCACTAGAGGACAGTGAAACATCAGAGATACTGAATCACAACCCTGAAACAACATTTTATCATCCATCACTGATTGTTTGCACACATTTAAATGTATTTTGCATTACCTGAGACAGAACACTCAATATACATAAACACAATTATGAGTCACACACACCTGCTGCTACTGAGAACTGAACATGACATCACTATTGTACTACTTCCTGCTTCATTCAGGTGAGTCCAGCCTCTGATTCAACTGCATCACAACAAAACCACATGAAATTTAGATGAGTTACTTCTCCTAACTTTAACTATGAATCTGATGTCGGCCAGTTTTTTTCTTTCACGATGCTCCAACCTGACTGGACTTTACTCCACGTCTTCCTGCTCCTCTGTGTCTACTGTTTGCTGCAGTGATGACCTGCAAGTCTGAGACGTTCTCATACACAGGAGATGAGTCCAGCTGATGGAGAGAAATGACAAGACTCAATGAGCCTCATTCATACAGTTTAGTTATATTTATATATTTATATTTTTCAATATTTGTAATAATAAGGCTTCAGCCTAAATTCTGTGCTGATATTTAAGGCCTAAAACATTACTGACTTTTACTCAGCAAGTTGTTCTTTACATTTAAATTTACTTTGCAGCTTCATCTTGATTATAAAGTGTCATAATAAAATCATCATCATCATCATCATCCATCTGTATTCTGTACTTTAGGGTAAGTTCTGTCAATAAGGTCTCTCTCTCACCTCTATAGTCTCTACAGGTTCATTCAGTTCAGTGGTGGAGTTCAGAGTTTTCTTCTTCCTGGATTGAATCCAACAAAAACAAGAAATATTTAATATAATGACTTTGAAACTTTGAAAATGTTTTAATCAGAAAATAAAAGAAGGAATGTTTTCTTTGTCGTTTTACCTCATCCACAGACCCAAGAGAAGCAGAGGAATCAGCATCAGGACCACGAGAACCACCACAATTATATTAATCATAATTACTGATTTCCCTAAAAATTGAGACCAACAGAAAGGAGATATGGCTTATCAATAAATGCAGGGGACAGGTGAGTGTCTGTGGGTGGGTCTGAAGGTCAATCAGCATAACTTACCTGCCACAACAATCAGATATAAGGTGGAGTTATGACGTCCTCTTCTGTTCTGGGCTTCACAGTAATAATTCCCACTGTGTTCAGGTCTGACATCAGTAATGGTGAAGATCTGTCCTGATGCTTTTGGTGAGTCTTCGTTCTCCTTGTACCAGGTATAATTAGCTGCTGAGTTAGCATCACTGCTACAGGTCAGATTCACTGAACTGCCCTCCACTATCTCACCAGAGGGACTCAGTGACACAGAGAGATGATTTGGAGCATCTGGAGATGTATTTACACAGAACAAATTGGGGTGAATTACAACTGTGACGAATATTGTCAGTCAACATTTGGTTTTAAGCAGTTAAATGGGGCAGCTTTTCAAACTGGATGTCTGACAGTGACCTTTCAAAAACTGAATGTTTACATTCAACAAAACATTTCATTACTGGTTATTCAGAATAAATGTCTGGAAAAGGCAAACACTCAGATTACAATCCCAAATTTCTGGGAGAAAACCACTGAACATTTTGAAGAGAAAGTAGGATTCACAGGATTTGACCTGCAATACTCCATTTTGAGATCAAGACACCTTGATGTATATTTATGGATTCTTTAGTTGACTCCACATTTACACGCTTTATGAGCTGCAGAAGGAATGCTGTGGAAGGAAGTCGACTGGTTCATTTTGCCACAGATCACAGTTATTTTAATAGTGTAATGAAGCTGATTTTCTTTCTGTTATGAAATGAATAGAAAAACAATGACTGCCTGGATGGTTATAAAACATATTCAAACAAAAAAGAAAAACTGCAGCATGGTTTGCAAAGTGTTGTGCAATATTATCTAAGTTTGTCAATTTACTACAAATTATATATAAACCAATGGTATGATCTTTAAATAAGCTGTTTCACTAACATTTCACATCAATAAAGATGTGTTCAGATGTCCTCTTCCCCAGCTGGTTCTCAGCTGTACAGTAATACTCTCCAGAGTCAGAGGACTGGATGGAGCTGAAGACAAGCTGTGGTTCTTTACTGAGAGGTTGAAGGTCTGGATTTACATTCTTCTTGTACCAGGTGTAATTAGCTGCTGGATTAGCATCACTGCTACAGGTCAGAGTCACTGAATTGCCCTCCACTATCTCACCAGAGGGACTCACTGACACAGAGGGAATCTTTGGAGCATCTGGAGGAGATGTATCAAAATTAATGAAGTATAAAATGAGGAAGGGTTGCATTAGTACAACATGTTGTATTGGAGCTGCTCAGTGAACTACAGCAGCAGACTGAATGTGAAGCAGGCAGAGCTGAAAAAAGCAGACATGATCAGATAAATCTATACTAAACAAGGTTGACAAGTCCATCAGCTGTATGTTTCTTTTGAAATAAACTGTTTCACTCACATTTCACATCAGTAAAGATGTATTCAGATGTCTTCTTCCCCAGCTTGTTCTCAGCTGTACAGTAATACTCTCCAGAGTCAGAGGACTGGATGGAGCTGAAGACAAGCTGTGGTTCTTTACTGAGAGGTTGAAGGTCTGGATTTACATTCTTCTTGTACCAGGTGTAATTAGCTGCTGGGTTAGCATCACTGCTACAGGTCAGAGTCACTGAACTGCCCTCCACTATCTCACCAGAGGGACTCACTGACACAGAGGGAATCCTTGGAGCATCTGGAAAACAAGAAATTAGCATGTTTTAGATTGAGAACAGGGATGTCATTTCACTGTGGGATTGAATACTGAAATGGTCACTTGCTCATATCCAAGAGAAAAATTAAATGTTAGATATAACATCAGAGGTGGGTGATTCTCTTCTCAGCTGCTCATATTACAAAGTACATGCTATCTTGTTACCTTTGGCAGAAATTTGACACAAAAATGTCTTGTTACAACCCAGCCAAGGATTACAACCCTGGTGCAACATGATCCCAACCTCCAAAAACCACCAACAACAGAGGATTGTAACCCTTTTAAGATTCATTTTAAAATATTTTATCTCCAGGTAGGGTTAATAGCAAAACAAACGGGAAACAAAGATGAGCAATTTAAGATTACCTACTTAAACAAAATGAACAAAAAGACAAATCACTAAACAACTCCTACTGTGACAAAAACAGGAGAAAAATAGAATAAAACAAAAATCCTACCCATCCCTACCAAACTTGGGCTGGTAGTTCTGAATTATCCACCAATAAAGTCACACTGGGAACAATGTGCAGCAAGTTAACAGTTACAGTCTGTGGCTGGTGGTTGCCACAGTAACACAGAGCAGGTTGTACTGTTGGGATACTGACAACTGTAGAGGTCCTCTTGAGCTCAATGAGAAAAGTATGGTACCAATAACAAGTGAGGCAGTGGGGTCGCTGATATTAGAAATATATGAAGTACATGAGGTCATTGTACAGAGCTTTAGATAAAAGATGCTGTCATGTTAGTGAAAGACTGTGAAGAAAACTCACAAACTGAATGAGAGAGGGTATCCTCATGTCCTTTAACAGCACAGGAAAAGCTGTCATCAGGATCAAAGTAGTTTGAATAAGACGACGATGTTCCCCTCCAAAATTCCTGTCCATTCTTGTACCAGATGTAGAGAGAGTGATCAGGGAGACGACAACTGCTGAAACACTTCAGTTCTGCCCAGGTAGAATATTGATAGACTGTTGAACTCATCACCTGCACCTGGAGATCTGTATGATCTGTATATGTGAAGTAAGAACAGAAATGTCATTTCTGTCCAGACAGACACAAACATTCACAGTACCGTTTCCAAGATATTAACTATTTGAGGTAACTCTTCCAATAAAAAATTTACTTTTGACAGTCAAAGTGACTCCAGGTGAACCAGTAAATCTCCCTCCTGGTTGGCTTGTTATGAACCTGAACTTGTACTCAGCTGAGTGGCTCTCTCTCAGGTCTGTGATTCTCAGAGTGCAGTTGCTCTCATCACAGTGATACTGAACACGACAGGCATACTCTGAGTCTGTTATCAGATCCACATGCACATCATTACTCTCTTTTATGAACCAGAATGTTTTCTCAATGGTAGCATCATGGTTATTTATTCTGGATGGGTATCTGTAGGTGCAGTTTATGTTCACTGTTGATCCTTTTAAGGCACAGATCTGAGTAGAAGTGTAAGTCACTCCCCAGTCATCCTGACCCTGTACCACTGTAACACAGAGCACATCAGAAACCACAATCAGATTCATAACAAGTTAAGAATCAGTGAATACGACAAAGTGGATCATGAGATCAATATGATTTTATCTGCAGTCGTTGTCGTTCACAGCTCCTCATGGCGCATCAATCTAACTAGAACTGGAATACAGTATTTTATCATTTGTTACTGCTGAGTGTTTCAGCTTTAGTCCATTCGTTCTGCAAGTTTTTATTGTTGTTCTGATTGTTTGTTGTAGTTTTAAAAAAGCTACAGCTGAACACCTGAAATGTGTCTCTTACGTGTTATCAAAAAGTCATTCAAACATGAAATGAGTAAAAAGACATTTAACTAACTTGGTTTTTTGAGTGGATCAGTAGATCAGTAGTACATCAATGTTGTTTTCACTTCCCCGTGTTCATTTACTTTTTATACATTTTTAAACATTTACAGTACAGAGAAACAGTTTTAGATGCTGTTTACAGTTAATCTCTCTGTGCACTGAGACAGAACATCGTACAGTCTGAAGCTGCAGTGAAGGAACAAGAATGTATTGAACCTGTGAACAATGACCACAGAGAAATGCAGAACATGAGGTGTGAGAAACTTTTGAAAGCAGCTAAAATAAAATAGCTGAAAATAAATTTTCACAGGGAGGAGCAACTGTTATAATTGTAGCAGCTTAAACAGTCCAGCTCTACAGTACAGAGTGCAGAAATTAACAAACACATTTAAAACATAATGATGAGATGAAATTCTCAGTGCATTGCTGTACCATCATAGAACTATGTATATATGCATATGCATGTATAAAAATATATGATTCTTACAATCCATGGAGGGAGGGTGGACAAAACTTATTAGCGAGACACCCCCACCCCCACTACCCATGACGCAGACACAGCTGAACATCTTAATATAATATTATTAAAGACTTCAGCAGTAACTATTGATGTTATTTTTACCATTTTGCCTTCATTCAACAGCTATAGTTTACACAGAAATAAACAGAAGTGAATGTTTGGTGTTGTAGAGTTTAAGTTATTCATCAAACTGCATCACACATACATCAAACCTAGAAAAGTGCTGATCTGGGATATTTTATATTTACTTTCTTAAAATGACTTCATGCTGCTCTGAATAAGTGAGCTAAATGTCCTACAATGTAAATGTAGATATACAGTACCTGACACAGAGAGAAGGAAGACAACAAATCCACTCGCTGCTGCTGTTAAACTCATAGCTGCTCCTCTCATCTCTCTGTGAGGCTTCAGAGACAGTAAAATACATCAAATAATGTTCACAACATGTAATAATCATATCAGTAAACTATTCTACTTACAACAGAGAAGGGCGTTGTCTGATAAGACGCTCGTCCTCTGTGATCTGTGAGCAGAAGTCAGATATCAGGATGTTAAAACACTTGATTTAGTTCCTCTTTCTTAGTATCATGAATATGCATGAGGAGCCAAATGACAGTAAACATATAAGTTAAAAAAAGTTTGAGTTTTCCAAAGACTGAATATAAACTATGTTAGAGAGAATAAGAGACCAGTGTTCGGGCATATTAGTAATATAAAGAGAAGTAATAAGACATTTTTTTTTACTTACTCTTTTTAAGTTTGGGCACTGTGAGGAAATGATATGAATAAATGAGTATGAATATGTATAAATGTTTGTGTGAACTTGTGAAACGTCAGAATGCTTAATGACAGTCACAGAAACCATGTTGGTGCATGAAAACAGTTTGTTCCTGTTTGAAAGAAAAACAAAGAATATCTACTTATTCTGAAACAGATCCTGCCCTGTCTGTTTGGGTTTAATGATACATAGAGCCGTCACAACGTCTCCTACAGGTTGGTGTGATACATATTAAGAAGTATTCACCCCACTCTTAAGGTCTCACTCCTCTACAGGTGCTTGTATGTCTGTATTGAGTGTGAGTGTGTCACGCTCTGAGCATTAAATACAGTGTGACAATATAATATCGAGAGTTGTCTCTTTCCTCATTGATGTCAACTGCAAGAGGTAAATTGCAGCACAGCTCAGTGTCAGCTTAGTTATTTTTTACTTATTCTTATTAAGTGCGGGAACAGTTCAGTGTCTAAAGAAAAAACATGACACGTGATAGATGTGTGACATTTGGTTTGATGCATCTCTTCACACTTCTAGTGCATGTTAAGACACTGAACGCACCACCATGAGTTCAAAGAGATGTACTGCAACAGTATGAGATGTAAGAAGTAACATGCTGAGCACAATGTTTATTGTAAGTATAAAGAAACAAGTAAAAAGCAAAGTACATCAAAACATAAAACAGAAATCTATGTATAAATCAGATGACAAAATGTTTTACATGTGCAGTTGGAAACTCACTCATTCACAATCATTGTGACTGTAACACAGAGCACATCATCAGTGATGAAGCCTGAATGTGCAACACTGAAGCTTCACCACTAGAGGACAGTGAAACATCAGAGATACTGAATCACAACCCTGAAACAACATTTTACCATCCATCACTGATTGTTTACACACATTTAAATGTATTTTGCATTACCTAAGACAGAACACTCAATATACATAAACACAATTATGAGTCACACACACCTGCTGCTACTGTAAACTGAACATGAAAACATCCACATCATCCTCTACAGTCTCTCTCTCTTCACTGTCAGATTTCACTGTTGTACTACTTCCTGCTTCCATCATGTGAGTCCAGCCTCTGATTCAACTGCATCACAACAAACCACATGACATTTAGGTGAGTTACTTCTCCTAACTGTAACTACAAATCTGATGTTGGCCAGTTTATCCCTTTCAGGAGGCTCCAACCTGACTGGACTTTACTCCAAGTCTTCCTGCTCCTCTGTGTCTACTGTTTGCTGCAGCGACGACCTGCAAGTCTGAGACATTCCCATACACAGGAGAAGAGTCCGGCTGATGGAGAGAGATGACAATATAAGACTTAAAGAGACTCATACAATTTATATACTTTTAGTATTTCTTCAATATTTTTTAATAATAATGTTTCAGCCTCAATTCTGTGCTGATATTTAAGGCCTAAAACATTAATGACTTTTACTCAGCAAGTTGTTCTTTACATTTAAATTTACTTTTCAGCTGCATGTTGACAAGTGTTATAATCCAAATCATCATAACTGTATTTTAGGGTAAGTTCTGTCAATAAGGTCTCTCTCTCACCTCTATAGTCTCTCCAGGTTCATTCAGTTCAGCGGTGGAGTTCAGAGTTTTCTTCTTCCTGGATTGAATCCAACAAGGACAAGAAATATTTAATATAATGACTTTGAAACTTTGAAAATGTTTTAATCAGAAAATAAAAGAAGGAATGTTTTCTTTGTCGTTTTACCTCATCCACAGACCCAAGAGAAGCAGAGGAATCAGCATCAGGACCAGCAGAATCACCACAATGATATAAATTATATTTATTGATTTCCCTAAAAATTGAGACCAACAGAAAGGAGATATGGCTTATCAATAAATGCAGGAGACAGGTGTGTATGTGTGTGTGGGTCTGAAGGTCAATGAGCATAACTTACCTGCCACAACAATCAGATATAAGGTGGAGTTATGACGTCCTCTTCTGTTCTGGGCTTCACAGGAATAATTCCCACTGTGTTCAGGTGTGACATCAGTGATGGTGAAGATCTGTCCTGATGCTTTTGGTGAGTCTTCATTCTCCTTGTACCAGGTATAATTAGCTGCTGGGTTAGCATCACTGCTACAGGTCAGATTCACTGAACTGCCCTCCACTATCTCACCAGAGGGACTCACTGACACAGAGGGAAGTTTTGGAGCATCTGGAGATGTATTTACACAGAACAAATTGGGGTGAATTACAACTGTGACAAATATTGTCAGCAAATATTTGGTTTTAAGTAGTTAAATAGGGCAGCATGTCAAACTGGATGTCTGACAGTGACATTTCAAAAACCAAATGTTTACATTCAAGAAAATCCTTCATTACTGGTTCTTCAGCATAAATGTCTGGAAAAGGGAAACACTCAGATTACAATCCCAAATTACTGGTAGAAAACCACTGAAAATTTTGAAGAGAAAGTAGGATTCAATGGATTTGACCTGCAATACTCCATTTTGAAATCAAGACACATTGATGTATATTTATGGATTATATATTTGACTCAACATTTCCTTGTATGTGGCTTTATGAGCTGTAGAAGAAATGCTGTGGAAGGAAGTCGACTGGTTCATTTTTCCACTAATCAGAGTTATTTTAATAGTGTAATGGACAGAAGGTGATTTCCTTTCTGTTATGAAATGAATAGATGGATGAATATAAAACATATTCAAACAAAAATTCAAACTGCAGCATGGTGCTGTGCAATAATATGTATGTTCTAGTCAATTTAATACAAATTATATATACACCACTGGTATGGTCTTTTAAATAAGTTGTTTCACTCACAGTTCACATCAATAAAGATGTATTCAGATGTCCTCTTCCCCAGCTGGTTCTCAGCTGTACAGTAATACTCTCCAGAGTCAGAGGACTGGATGGAGCTGAAGACAAGCTGTGGTTCTTTACTGAGAGGTTGAAGGTCTGGATTTACATTCTTCTTGTACCAGGTGAAATTAGCTACTGGGTTAGCATCACTGCTACAGGTCAGAGTCACTGAACTGCCCTTCACTATCTCACCAGAGGGACTCACTGACACAGAAGGAAGCTTTGGAGTATCTGGAAGACAATATGTATGGAGATGCATCTCATTAATATTTTTATGCATCATGTTGGAGAAATAATGAAGAAAACTGTGTTGTGCAGACACTATTAATGTGATCATAGCATTTCTTAAATAGCTCGTGGAACACATTTTTGTTGAAATTGTTGACAAATTGATGTCTTCCACATTCTTTTGAACTACCAGCAGGAGGTGCCAAAGTCATATATAACAAACCAACTTTATCATTATTGTCCCAGAGGGAAAACGCTTTGCAGTGTGGGTTTAACATTTAACATACACAGTAAGAAAGAAAAAATGCATCCACTTGTTGCACATTGAGGCTTTTTAGAGAATGGTGTGACTTTCATTCATCACTAATTATAAAATATTAATTTTTAACTATTGTCATTACTGATATTCGCTCCATCTTTGCAAACAAACTACAGCTGTGGTGAGAGGTTCAACAATGTCAACTATGTCTCATCATTTCCAACAACTTGCATAATAAACCAGTTTAAAGCTAAAGTCAGTCTTCTGTATGTTGAACCTGTAGCTTTCTAAAGCTATGATTTTCTTACCATCATAGTGTTAGTAAACCTGACTGTTGTTGCTATTTATGGACACATGACCAATTTTGTCTTTGTTTACCCAGAAAAAATACAGTAGTTGGTTTAATGTCCACTTTAGCTCCAATTCTTCCACTCTAAGCAACTTGTAAATCCACCCTTTGCCTAAAAGATGTGTCAGTGCTTTGTACTTACGCTGGACGTCAATGAATAGAAATGAAGAATTGATCTGCCCATATTGATTCTCAGACTTGCAGAAGTAGATCCCTCTGTCCTCAGAGCTGATGGAGATAAAATAATAACTTCCTCCTGGTTCTTGGTACAGTGTTTGGTCCTTCTTGTACCAGGTATAATTAGCTGCTGGGTTAGCATCACTGCTACAGGTCAGATTCACTGAACTGCCCTCCACTATCTCACCAGGAGGACTCACTGACACAGAGGGAAGCTTTGGAGCATCTGGAGATGTATTTACACAGAACAAATTGGGTGTATTACAACAGTAACACATATTGTAGGCAAATCAGTTGTTAAATAATTAAATGGGGTCGCATGTCAAAATGGATGTCTGACAGTTCCAAAAACCAAATGTTTACATTTAACAAAACATTTCAGTACTGGTTCTTCAGCATAAGTGTCTGGAAAAGGGAAACGCTTGGATTACAATCCCAAATGACTGGTAGAAGCCATTTAGAAGAAATTCTGTGGAAGGAAGTCGACTGGTTCATTTTGCCACAAATCAGTTATTTTAATAGTGTAATGGACAGAAGCTGGTTTCCTTTCTGTTATGAAATTAATTGAAAAACAATAGTATCCTGGGTGGTAATTAAACACATTTAAACAAAAAAGAAAAGCTGCAGCATGGTTTGAAAAGTGTTGTGCAATAATATGTAAGTTTTAGTCAATTTACTACAAGTTATATATAGACCACTAGTATGATCCTTTAAATAAACTGTTTCACTCACATTTCACATCAATAATGTATTCAGATGTCCTCTTCCCCAACTGGTTCTCAGCGGTACAGTAATACTCTCCAGAGTCAGAGGACTGGATGGAGCTGAAGACAAGCTGTGGTTCTTTACTGAGAGGTTGAAGGTCTGGATTTACATTCTTCTTGTACCAGGTGTAATTAGCTGCTGGGTTAGCATCACTGCTACAGGTCAGAGTCACTGAACTGCCCTCCACTATCTCACCAGAGGGACTCAGTGACACAGAGGGAAGCTTTGGAGCATCTGGGGGACAAATGTATGGAGATAAATCTCACAACTAATTACATATAATGTATCTACAATATATGTTAGTGTTGTAATACACCCCATTTTCTTCTGTGTAAATACATCTCATTAAAAGCATCCACACATACACAACACAGTTTTCTTTGTTATTCTTCCAACATTATTCATATTGTTAATAAGTAGTTAAATGGGGCAGCATGTCAAAATGGATGTCTGACAGTTCGAAAAAACAAATGTTTACATTTAACAAAACATTTCAGTGCTGGTTCTTCAGCATAAGTGTCTGGAAAAGGGAAACACTCGGATTACAATCCCAAATGACTGGTAGAAGCCAATGAACCTTTTGAAGGGAAAGTTGGATTCAATGGATTTGACCTGCAATATTTTTGAAACCAAGACACTTTGATGGATTTGTATCATTCTGTTGTTAACTATGTAATTAATCAATAATTAATATATATATATATATATATATATATATATATATATATATATATATATATATATATATATATATATATATATATATATATATATATATATATATATAACCAGTGGAAGGAAGTCCATTTAGAAGAAATTCTGTGGAAGGAAGTCGACTGGTTCATTTTGCCACAAATCAGTTATTTTAATAGTGAATGGACAGAAGCTGATTTTCTTTCTGTTATGAAATGAATAGAAAAACAATGACTGCCTGGATGGTTATAAAACATATTCAAACAAAAAAGAAAAACTGCAGCATGGTTTGGAAAGTGCTGTGCAATAATATGTAAGTTTTTGTCCATTTACAACAAATTATATATAAGCCACTGGTATGATCTTTAAATAAGATGTTTCACTCACATTTCACATCAATAAAGATGTATTCAGATGTGTTCTTCCCCAGCTGGTTCTCAGCTGTACAGTAATACTCTCCAGAGTCAGAGGACTGGATGGAGCTGAAGACAAGCTGTGGTTCTTTACTGAGAGGTTGAAGGTCTGGATTTACATTCTTCTTGTACCAGGTGTAATTTGCTGCTGGGTTAGCATCACTGCTACAGGTCAGATTCACTGAACTGCCCTCCACTATCTCACCAGAGGGACTCACTGACACAGAGGGAAGCTTTGGAGCATCTGGGGGACAAATGTATGGAGATAAATCTCACAACTAATTACATATAATGTATCTACAATATATGTTAGTGTTGTAATACACCCCATTTTCTTCTGTGTAAATACATCTCATTAAAAGCATCCACACATACACAACACAGTTTTCTTTGTTATTCTTCCAACATTATTCATATTGTTAATAAGTAGTTAAATGGGGCAGCATGTCAAAATGGATGTCTGACAGTTCGAAAAAACAAATGTTTACATTTAACAAAACATTTCAGTGCTGGTTCTTCAGCATAAGTGTCTGGAAAAGGGAAATGCTCGGATTACAATCCCAAATGACTGGTAGAGGCCAATGAACCTTTTGAAGGGAAAGTTGGATTCAATGGATTTGACCTGCAATATTTTTGAAACCAAGACACTTTGATGGATTTGTATCATTCTGTTGTTAACTATGTAATTAATCAATAATTAATCAATATATATATATATATATATATATATATATATATATATATATATATATATATATATAACCAGTGGAAGGAAGTCCATTTAGAAGAAATTCTGTGGAAGGAAGTCGACTGGTTCATTTTGCCACAAATCAGTTATTTTAATAGTGAATGGACAGAAGCTGATTTTCTTTCTGTTATGAAATGAATAGAAAAACAATGACTGCCTTGATGGTTATAAAACATATTCAAACAAAAAAGAAAAACTGCAGCATGGTTTGGAAAGTGCTGTGCAATAATATGTAAGTTTTTGTCCATTTACAACAAATTATATATAAGCCACTGGTATGATCTTTAAATAAGATGTTTCACTCACATTTCACATCAATAAAGATGTATTCAGATGTGTTCTTCCCCAGCTGGTTCTCAGCTGTACAGTAATACTCTCCAGAGTCAGAGGACTGGATGGAGCTGAAGACAAGCTGTGGTTCTTTACTGAGAGGTTGAAGGTCTGGATTTACATTCTTCTTGTACCAGGTGTAATTAGCTGCTGGGTTAGCATCACTGCTACAGGTCAGAGTCACTGAACTGCCCTTCACTATCTCACCAGAGGGACTCACTGACACAGAAGGAATCTTTGGAGTATCTGGAAGACAATATGTATGGAGATGCATCTCATTAATATTTTTATGCATCATGTTGGAGAAATAATGAAGAAAACTGTGTTGTGCAGACACTATTAATGTGATCATAGCATTTCTTAAATAGCTCGTGGAACACATTTTTGTTGAAATTGTTGACAAATTGATGTCTTCCACATTCTTTTGAACTACCAGCAGGAGGTGCCAAAGTCATATATAACAAACCAACTTTATCATTATTGTCCCAGAGGGAAAACGCTTTGCAGTGTGGGTTTAACATTTAACATATACAGTAAGAAAGAAAAAATGCATCCACTTGTTGCACATTGAGGCTTTTTAGAGAATGGTGTGACTTTCATTCATCACTAATTATAAAATATTAATTTTTAACTATTGTCATTACTGATATTCGCTCCATCTTTGCAAACAAACTACAGCTGTGGTGAGAGGTTTAACAATGTCAACTATGTCTCATCATTTCCAACAACTTGCATAATAAACCAGTTTAAAGCTAAAGTCAGTCTTCTGTATGTTGAACCTGTAGCTTTCTAAAGCTATGATTTTCTTACCATCATAGTGTTAGTAAACCTGACTGTTGTTGCTATTTATGGCCACATGACCAATTTTGTCTTTGTTTACCCAGAAACAATACAGTAGTTGGTTTAATGTCCACTTTAGCTCCAATTCTTCCACTCTAAGCAACTTGTAAATCCACCCTTTGCCTAAAAGATGTGTCAGTGTTTTGTACTTACGCTGGACGTCAATGAATAGAAATGAAGAATTGATCTGCCCATATTGATTCTCAGACTTGCAGAAGTAGATCCCTCTGTCCTCAGAGCTGATGGAGATAAAATAATAACTTCCTCCTGGTTCTTGGTACAGTGTTTGGTCCTTCTTGTACCAGGTATAATTAGCTGCTGGGTTAGCATCACTGCTACAGGTCAGATTCACTGAACTGCCCTCCACTATCTCACCAGGAGGACTCACTACCACAGAGGGAAGCTTTGGAGCATCTGGAGATGTATTTACACAGAACAAATTGGGTGTATTACAACAGTAACACATATTGTAGGCAAATCAGTTGTTAAATAATTAAATGGGGTCGCATGTCAAAATGGATGTCTGACAGTTCCAAAAACCAAATGTTTACATTTAACAAAACATTTCAGTACATACAATCCCAAATGACTGGTAGAAGCCAATTAGAAGGAATGCTGTGGAAGGATTATTTTTATTAATATATTTTAATAATGTAATGGAGAGAAGCCGATTTTCCTTCTGTTATGAAATTGATTAAAAAAAAACAAACAATGGCTGTATGGTAATTAAACATATTCAAACAAAAAAAAGAAAGACCACAGCGTGGTTTAGAGAGTGATGTGCAATAATACGTAATTTTTTGTCAATTTATTACAAATTATATTTAAACCACTGGTATGATTTTTAAATATGCTGTTTCACTCACATTTCACATCAATAAAGATGTATTCAGATGTCCTCTTCCCCAGCTGGTTCTCAGCTGTACAGTAATACTCTCCAGAGTCAGAGGACTGGATGGAGCTGAAGACAAGCTGTGGTTCTTTACTGAGAGGTTGAAGGTCTGGATTTACATTCTTCTTGTACCAGGTGTAATTAGCTGCTGGGTTAGCATCACTGCTACAGGTCAGAGTCACTGAACTGCCCTCAATGATTTCACCAGGGGGACTCACTGACACAGAGGGAAGCTTTGGAGCATCTGGAGGAGAAAACATAGTTGGTCAGCAGTTGAATAACTGACACAATGTAAGAAGCAAATTTTAGTTGTTGCCTTGGATACATTTTGTGTTAGTGTCATATTTAGGTAAACTCACACACTGAAGGAGAGCGGTAATCCTCATGTCCTTTCAAAGCACAGGAGATGTTGTCACCAGGATTAAAGTGCCCTGAATAAAGAGAAGTTTCCTCCGTCATAACTTTCTGTCCGTTCTTGAACCAGACGTAAGAAATACGAGCTGCTGGACTGCAGCTACTGAGACATTTCAGCTCTACCTCGGTATAAGACTGATGGACTGTTATTGTGATCACCTGCACCTGGAGAGCTGGATATGTGAGGAAGGATAAAAAAAGTCATTTGTTACCAGTAAAATACACACATATAGTCAAAATAACCTTTGCAGCTTGTTAGTGAAATAATTTGGGATCATCCAATCAAAAGTGTAAATGGGGGAAAGTATTCAATATAATCAGTTTTATGTGAAACTCTTCAACAATAACTATTCATCACTTTCACTAGTCATCAGTTTGTGTTCATAAGTACCTGTGACAGTCAGAGTTGTTCCAGGTGAACCAAAAAGTCTCCCTCCTGGTTGGTTTGTAATGAATCTGAACTTGTACTCAGCTGAGTCGCTCTCTCTCAGGTCTGTGATTCTCAGAGTGCAGTCGTTCTTATCACAGTGATACTGAACACGACCTGTGTAGTCTGAGTCTGTTATCAGATCCACATAATTATGAACTGTTGTTTTAGTAAACCAGAATGCTCTCTGAACTGTAGTATTTTTGTCATTTATTCTGGGTGGATATCTGTAGATGCAGTTTATGTTCACTGTTGATCCTTTTAAGGCACAGATCTGAGTAGAAGTGTAAGTCACTCTCCAGTCATCCTGACCCTGTACCACTGTAACACAGAGCACATCAGAAACCACAATCAGATTTAAAACAAGTTAAGAATCAGTGAATATGACAAAGTGGATCATGACATCAATATGATTTTATCTGCAGTCATTGTCATTCAAAGCTCCTCATTGTGCATCAATCTAACTAGAACTGAACTGGAATACAGTATTTTATCAGTAGTTTATCATATTTTATCATTTGTTACTGCTGAATGTTTCAGCTTTAGTTCATTCATTGCACAAGGTTTTATTGTTGTTCTAATTGTTTATTGTAATTTTACTGCAACTTTTTTGAGTGTATCAGGAGATCAGTGGTACATCAATGTTCTTTCCACTTCATTAAAACTCAGACTTGTTCTGTTTCATTTTTTCCCCATGTTATTTTATTTCCAATACACTTTATATCTCTATTTTTCTGAATTGAACTTGGGTGAACACAGGTATAGAAAAGTCTAAAAGTCCAAAGATGATTATACATACTTTGAATGTACAGTAACAAGAAACAATTTTAGATGCTGTTTACAGTTAATCTCTCTGTGCACCGAGACAGAACATCGTACAGTCTGAAGCTGCAGTGAAGGAACAAGAATGTATTGAACCTGTGAACAATAACCACAGAGAAATGCAGAACATGGGGTGTGAGAAACTTTTGAAAGCAGCTAAAATAAAATAGGTGACAATAAGTTTTCACAGGAAGGAGCAACTGTTATAATTGTAACAGCTGAAACAGTTGTCCAGCTCTACAGTACAGAGTGCAGAAATTACCAATGAGAATTAAAACATCATGATTAGATGAAATTCTCAGTGCATTGCTGTACCATCATAGAACTATGTATATATGCATATGCACGTATGAAAATATATGATTTTTACAAAACATGGAGGGAGGGTGGACAAACCTTATTAGCTAGACACCCCCACCCCCACCACCCATGACGTAAACACAGCTGAATATTTTAATATAATATTATTCAAGCGTTCAGCAGTAAATATTGATGTTATTTTTACCATTTTGTCTTCATTCAACAGCTATAGTTTACACAGAAACAAAGAGAAGTGAATGTTTGGTGTTGTAGAGTTTAAAAGTTATTCATCAAACTGCATCACACATACATCAAACCTAGAAAAGTGCTGATCTGGGATATTTTATATTTACTTTCTTAAAATGACTTCATGCTGCTCTGAATAAGTGAGCTAAATGTCCTACAATGTAAATGTAGATATACAGTACCTGACACAGAGAGAAGGAAGACAACAAATCCACTCGCTGCTGCTGTTAAACTCATAGCTGCTCCTCTCATCTCTCTGTGAGGCTTCAGACACAATAAAATACATCAAATAATGTTCACAACATGTAATAGTCATATCAGTAAACTATTCTATTTACAACAGAGAAGGGTGTTGTCTGATAAGATGATAACACTTGACTTAGTTCCTCTTTCTTAGTATCATGAGTATGCATGAGGAGCCAAATGACAGTAAACATATAAGTTAAAAACAAGCTTCAGTTTTCCAAAGACTGAATATAAACTATGTTAGAGAGAATAAGAGACCAGTGTTCTGGCATATTAGTAATATAAAGAGAAGTAATAAGACATTTTTATTTTTTACTTACTCTTTTTAAGTTTGGGCACTGTGAGGAAATGGTATGAATAAATGAGTATGAATATGAATGTTTGTGTGAACTTGTGAAACGTCAGAATGCTTAATGACAGTCACAGAAACCATGTTGGTGCATGAAAACAGTTTGTTCTTGTTTCAAAGAAAAACAAAGAACATCTACTTATTCAGAAACAGATCCTGCCCTGTCTGTTTGGGTTTAATGATACATAGAGCCGTCACAACAACTCCTGCAGGTTGGTGTGATACATATTAAGAAGTATTCACCCCACTCTCAAGGTCTCACTCCTCTACAGCTGCTTGTATGTCTGTATTGAGTGTGAGTATGTCACTCTCTGAGCATTAAAGACAGTGTGACAATATAATATCAAGAGTTGTCTCTTTCCTCATTGATGTCAACTGCAAGAGGTAAATTGCAGCACAGCTCAGTGTCAGCTTAGTTATTTTTTACTTATTCTAATTAAGTGTGGGAACAGTTCAGTGTCTAAAGAAAAAACATGACACGTGATAGATGTGTGGCATTTGGTTTGATGCATCTCCTCACACTTGTAGTGCATGTTAAGACACTGAACGCACCACCATGAGTTCAAAGAGATGTACTGCAACAGTATGAGATGTAAGAAGTAACATGCTGAGCACAATGTTTATTGTAAGTATAAAGAAACAAGTAAAAAGCAAAGTACATCAAAACATAAAACAGAAATCTATGTATAAATCAGATGACAAAATGTTTTACATGTGCAGTTGGAAACTCACTCATTCACAATCATTGTGACTGTAACACAGAGCACATCATCAGTGATGAAGCCTGAATGTGCAACACTGAAGCTTCACCACTAGAGGACAGTGAAACATCGGAGATACTGAATCACAACCCTGAAACAACATTTTACCATCCATCACTGATTGTTTACACACATTTAAATGCATTTTGCATTACCTAAGACAGAACACTCAATATACATAAACACAATTATGAGTCACACACACCTGCTGCTACTGAAAACTGAACATGAAAACATCCACATCATCCTCTACAGTCTCTCTCTCCACTGTCACATTTCACTGTTGTACTACTTCCTGCTTCCATCATGTGAGTCCAGCCTCTGTTTCAACTGCATCACAACAAAACCACATCGGTGAGGTATTTGTCAGCTGGTGTTTTCCTTTCAGGAGGCTCCAACCTGACTGGACTTTACTGCAGGTTTTCGTAGATCTCTGTGTCTTCTGTCTGTGCTGTAGCAGCGACCTTCAAGTCTGAGGTGTTCTCATAGACAGGAGAAGAGTCCAGCTGATGGAGAGAGATGACAATATAAGACTCATTGAACCTCAATTCTGTGCTGACCTTGGCCTAAAACATTACTGACATTACTAACATTTAAATTCATTTTACAGTTTCATGTTGATAATAAAATGAGTTCTCATGCATTTGTAAGCCAAATCATCATAACTGTATGTTAGGGTGAGTTTTGTCAGTAATGTCTCTCCCTCTGTTTGCCTGTTTTCTTTTTTCCTTTCAGGAGGCTCCAACCTGACTGGACTTTACTTCATATCTTTCTGCTCCTCTGTGTCTTCTGTCTTCTGCAACGGCGACCTTCAAGTGTGAGGTGTTCTCATACACAGGAGAAGAGTCCAGCTGATGGAGAGAGATGACAATATAAGACTCAATCAATCTTTGAAGTATTTTTAATAATAATGTTTCAGGCTAAATTCTCTGCTGACCTTTAAGGCTTCAAGAATTACTGGTTTCTAGTTGTTTCTTTACATTTAAATTCACTTCCAGTGCATTTTGCTACATCCTGTTTTATTTTGGTCCTGTTGCTCCCTCTAGGTTGATCATCTGTTGGCAGGCACCTGTGCTGATTAGTGGGCTGAGTCTATATACACAGGTCTTTTTTGTTCAGCTCTCTCTCCATCCTGCTGCAGCAGCACCTTTGTGGTGCCAGGTATCTGCTTTTCCTTTATTCATTTCATTAATTTACTTTAATAAGCTCATATGTAGTAAATTCCTACTGGTGTTGTGTCCATTATTATGTTTGATGTTTGAGCCAGCCATAACGATTTATAAGCCAAATCATCATAACTGTATTTTAGGGTAAGTTCTGTCAATAAGGTCTCTCTCTCACCTCTATAGTCTCTACAGGTTCATTCAGTTCAGTGGTGGATTTCAAAGTTTTCTTCTTCCTGAATTGAATCCAACAAGAACAAGAAAAATGTAACACAATGAAATTCATGATTTAAAATCATTGAAAATGTTTAAATAAGTAAATAAAAGAAGAAATGTCTTCTTTATAGTTTTACCTCATCCACAGACTCAAGAGAAGCAGAGGAATCAGCATCAGGACCACGAGAATCACCACAATGGTATAAATTACAAATACTGATTTCCCTAAAAATTGAGACAGACAGAAAGTAGATATGAGTCAATCAATAAATGCAGGGGACAGGTGTGTATGTGTGTGTGTGAAGGTCACTGAGCATAATTTACCTGCCACAACAATCAGATATAAGGTGGAGTTATGACGTCCTCTTCTGTTCTGGGCTTCACAGTAATAATTCCCACTGTGTTCAGGTCTGATATCAGTGATGGTGAAGATCTGTCCTGATGCTTTTGGTGAGTCTTCATTCTCCTTGTACCAGGTATAATTAGCTACTGGGTTAGCATCACTGCTACAGGTCAGAGTCACTGAACTGCCCTCCACTATCTCACCAGAGGGACTCACTGATACATTGGTAAGCATTGGAGCATCTGGAGATGTATTTACACAGAACAAATTGGGGTGTATTACAACTGTGACGAATATTGTAGGTGTTAGTGAGTTAAATAGGCAGGGCTCGCTTGTTTAGGGTTTGGCAGTAAATAGGACGGTGCATTGGTCAGGATACAAGAATGGAGGATGTAATTGCTTCTCTGAACTGTGCTATGGTCCAGCCGTGTTTATTGGCAGTTCAACACTAGTATTGTCATCAGTCTGAAATAAATAAATCACCATTGGGCACTGATCACTGTTAAACATGAATAAAGGAATATATATATACACACACATATTGTGCCACCGAGACTCAATTAAGCATAAATATATCAATAAGATTCACAGTCCCCATTCAACAGAACAATAGCTAAGTTACATACAGATGAGAATACTCCTCAGAGAAATAAACAAACTTTCCATACATATCACTGACCAAGTCACATAAAGTACAATTGCGACATCCTTTGGTCAAATAAAGTACTACGTAATGATGACCACACACCACAGACTTTCTTTCCTTCATAGAGGTGTTATTAACTTAACTCGTTACATCAGTGTAAACAATACTACTTTAACTTAAACATATTAAGTTTACCGTAACTAACTTAACACTTTCTCCAGGAAATTACAGAATATGTATCATAACACCTGAAATATTGCTCATCATGCTGGACACATGTAAATATGTATCTAAACTTATGAGGTGTAAACATAACAACAGAATAACAGACAGTTACTTCTTGGCATTGACTCATCATTTGCCTAAAAGATGTGTCAATGTTTTGTACTTACACTGGACATCAATGAAAAGAAATGAAGAATTGATCTGTCCATATTGATTCTCAGACTTGCAGTAGTAGATCCCCGTGTCCTCAGAGCTGATGGAGATGAAATGCAAACTTCCTCCTGGTTCTTGGTACAGTGTTTGGTTCTTCTTGTACCAGGTATAATTAGCTGCTGGGTTAGCATTACTGCTACAGGTCAGAGTCACTGGATTGCCCTCCACTATCTCACCAGAGGGACTCACTGACACAGAGGGAAGCTTTGGAGCATCTGGAAATGAATTTACACAGAACAAATTGGGGTGTATTACAACTGTGATGAATATTGTAAGTGTTACTGAGCTAATTAGGCAGGGCTCGCTTGTTTAGGGTTTGGCAGTAAACAGGATGGTGCATTGTCAGGATACAAGAATGGAGGATGTAATTGCTTCTCTGAACTGTGCTATGGTCCAGCCGTGTTTATTGGCAGTTCAACACTAGTATTGTCATCGGTCTGAAATAAATAAATCACCATTGGGCACTGATCACTGTTAAACATAAATAAAGGAATATATATATATACACACACATATTGTGCCACCGAGACTCAATTAAGCATAAATATATCAATAAGATTCACAGTCCCCATTCAACAGAACAATAGCTAAGTTACATACAGATGAGAATACTCCTCCGAGAAATAAACAAACTTTCCATACATATCACTGACCAAGTCACATAAAGTACAATTGCGACACCCTTTGGTCAAATAAGTACTACGTAATGGCGACCACACACCACAGACTTTCTTTTCCTTCATAGAGGTGTTATTAACTTAACTCGTTGCATCAGTGTAAACAATACTACTTTAACTTAAACATATTAAGGTTACCGTAACTAACTTAACACTTCCTCCAGGAAATTACAGAATGTGTATCATAACACCTGAAATATCGCTCATCACACTGGACACAATGTAAATATGTATCTAAACTTATGAGGTGTAAACATAACAACAGAATAACAGACAGTTACTTCTCGGCATTGACTCATCATTTGTCTAAAAGATGTGTCAATGTTTTGTACTTACACTGGACATCAATGAAAAGAAATGAAGAATTGATCTGTCCATATTGATTCTCAGACTTGCAGTAGTAGATCCCTCTGTCCTCAGAGTTGATGGAGGTGAAATGCAAACTTCCTCCTGGTTCTTGGTACAGTGTTTGGTTCTTCTTGTACCAGGTATAATTAGCTGCTGGGTTAGCATCACCGCTACAGGTCAGATTCACTGAACTGCCCTCCACTATCTCACCAGAGGGACTCACAGACACAGAGGGAAGCTTTGGAGCATCTGGAGATGTATTTACACAGAGGAAAATGGGGTGTATTAGAATTGTGACAAATATTGTAGGTTAATATTTCGTTATAAGTAGTTAAATGGGGCAGATTGTAAAACTGGATGTCTGACATTTTCATTCCAAAAACAAATGTTTATATTCATTTCATTACTGGTTCTTCAGCATAAATGTCTGGAAAAGACAAACACTGGGATTACAATCCCAAATTACCGGTAGAAGACAATGAACCTTTTGAAAAGAAAGTAGGATTTAATTGATTTGATCTGCAATACACCACGTAATTCATCAACATATATTACTGTGCATTACACAGAAACAAATAAAGGTTCCACATTTTCTTCTACGTGGTTTGTGGAGCTGCAGAAGTAATGCTGTGGAAGGAAGTCGACTGGTTCATTTTGTCACAAATCAGAGTTATCTTAATAGTGTAATGGACAGAAGCTGATTTTCTTTCTTTTATGAAATTAATAGAAAAACAATGGCTGCCTGGATGGTTATAAAACATATTCAAACAAAAAAGAAAAAAAACTGCAGCATGGTTTGCAAAGTGCTGTGCAATAATGTGTAAGTTTGTTAATATACTACAAATTATATATCCATCACTAGTATGTTCCTTTAAATAAGCCTTTTCACTCACATTTTACATCAATAAAGATGTATTCAGATGTCCTCTTCCCCAGCTGGTTCTCAGCTGTACAGTAATACTCTCCAGAGTCAGAGGACTGGATGGAGCTGAAGACAAGCTGTGGTTCTTTACTGAGAGGTTGAAGGTCTGGATTTACATTCTTGTTGTACCAGGTGTGTTTAGCTGCTGGGTTTGCATCACTGCTACAGGTCAGAGTCACTGAACTGCCCTTCACTATCTCACCAGAGGGACTCACTGACACAGAGGGAAGCTTTGGAGCATCTGGAGGAGAAAACATAGTTGGTCAACAGTTGAATAACTGACACAATATAAGAAGCAAATTTTAGTTGTTGCCTTGGATACATTTTGTGTTAGTGACATAGTTAGATAAACTCACACACTGAAGGAGAGCGGTAATCCTCATGTCCTTTCAAAGCACAGGAGATGTTGTCACCAGGATTAAACTGCCCTGAATAAAGACAAGTTTCCTCCTTCATAACTTTCTGTCCGTTCTTGAACCAGACGTAAGAAATACGTCCTGCTGGACTGCAGCTGCTGAGACATTTCAGCTCTGCCTCGGTATAAGACTGATGGACTGTTATTGTGATCACCTGCACCTGGAGAGCTGGATACGTGAGGAAGGATCAAAGAAGTCATTTGTTACCAGTAAAATACACACATACAGTCAAAATAACCTTTGTAGTTCTTGTGGGTGAAATAATTTGTGATCATCCAATCAAAAGTGTAAATGGGGGAAAGTATTCAATATAATCAGTTTTATGTGAAACTCTTCAACAATAAATATTCAGCACTTTCACTAGTCATCAGTTTGTGTTCATCAGTACCTGTGACAGTCAGAGTTGTTCCAGGTAAACCACTCCTCCATTCAAAGCTTTGTGTTTTGAATGTGAAGTGATACTGGGCTGAATCGCTCTCTTTCAGGTCAGAGATTCTCAGAGTGGAGCGTCCTCTCTCTGTTTCAAGGAGCTGAACACGATCTGCATACTGGGAGTCTTCACTAAGGTCCTCAGGCTGTGAGGAATTCTGCCACTGATGACTACGATAAGGACTGAACCAGAATGTTGATGTGATAGATTGATAACTGCTGTATGAGCAGGAAATGTTCACTGATGATCCTCTGAAGGCACAGATACTTCTGTCAGTATAAGTCACCCTCTGGCAGGACTGAGGAAAGAGACCTGAAAGATAAAATTAATTCAAAACAGTACTATTATCATAGTACTATTCTACCTATTGTTATAGTAATAATCCTGTATAAAGCTCAACAGGAATCTTGTTTTTCGCATGAATAATGTTGGTTTACCTCACCAGAAAACAAACAATTATCTCCTTAATTTGTGATGTCTATATATAAAGATATCTGTGGATTCCACAGCAAGGTCTGTAAATTATCCAAAGTAACAGAGATGCTGTTTCTGGTAAGACACATACATCCATACTTTTCTAAACATATGTTTTCAGTGTTTTAAGCAGTATAAACACTATTTAATTCACTTTCATTGTATTGGAATGGCAGCAGACTTTTCCAGGATTGATTTCTCAAAATCTGGGCACATGAAACTGTAATTATTCACATGGTAAAAAGCGGAGCAAATCAGAAAATATGTTTGTTTTTTTTGTATTTTGAGTGAACTGACTTTTAAAATATAGGTTCTCATTTTACATTTATTTTGCAGTCAACATAGTCAGTATATATAAGAGTACAACTGTCATGGTTCTGTCATTGACTCTAAATAATCTTGTGAGTCTGTTTTTGAATTCCTTGGTTCCCATTATCCTCCAGATGCCCCCAGACTTTTTCTGTTTTGTGAGTATTGGACTGTGTGGGAGAGGTCTTATTTCAACTTTTTTGGAGGACTATCTGATGTATATTGCTTTGGTTGCCCTTTTTCATCATGTGTTTTACTTGTTGGTTTGCTGGGTTGTATTGGGGGTGTTTCCCTTTGTGTGTTCCTTCACTCCTGCTGTGTTTATGTACTCCTCCTTTCACCTGCCCTCCATTTCCCTCATTAGCCCTGCCCCACTCTGTCTTCCCCATGCCTGTCCCGTCCTATAACTCCCAGCCTGCTCTTATGTCCAGTCATCTGTTCCCCATTTGCTCATTAGTTCAGTTTCTCTGTTGCATCCTCTGTTTTCTTCTGGTCTGTCCTGTCTGTTCAGTTCAAGTTGTGTTTGGCCAGCTATAGTGTCTGGAATAAAGAGTTTTCTTGGGTACCTGCTGCCTTCAGGATTCTGCATTTGGGTCCACTTTCTGCTACTTTCATGACAACAACATGTCTAAAATATCATGGGGCTGTGGTTTGATTTACAGAGATTCCCCCATGAGCAAGTACTTGGCAACAAGAGCAAGGAAAAACTCCCCTTTAAAGGGAAGAAACCACAAGTCGAACTGGGCTCTAGGTGGGTAAACATACATGTACATACAAGGTATAGTAGGAGGTTGAAGGCTCCACTAGATGTGGTTTTGTTAGTGAGAGACTGTGTTGCAAACTCACACACTGAAGGAGCAGGATGATGCTCAAATCCTTTCAATGCACAGGAATAGCTGTCTTCAGGTGAAAAGTACTTTTTATAAGTAGAAGATGTCACATCCTGAATTTCCTGTCCATTCTTGTACCAGATGTAAGAAGAATGACCAGATAGATGACATCTGCTGTGACACGTCAGCTCTTTCCAGGTAGGATAGAATATTGTTCCACTCACCACCTGCACCTGGAGATCTGTATATGTGAAGAAAAAACAGCAATGTTTTTTATACTCATACACACATAAATGACATTTCCAAGGTATTAGCCATTTGAAATTCAATTAAGTCTTCAGATGAAAATGTTACCTGTGACAGTCAAAGTGACTCCAGGTGAACCAGTAAATCTCCCTCCTGGTTGGTTTGTTATGAACCTGAACTTGTACTCAGCTGAGTCGCTCTCTCTCAGGTCTGTGATTCTCAGAGTGCAGTTGTTCTTATCACAGAGATACTGAACTTGACAGGCATACTGTGACTCTGTTCTCAGATCTACAGGGTCATCATCTCTCCCTTTAGTGAACCAGAGTGTTTTCCCAACTTCAGTATCATTGTCATTTATTCTGGATGGGTATCTGTAGGTGCAGCTTATGTTCACTGTTGACCCTTTGAAGGCACAGATCTGAGTAGAAGTGTAATTCACTCCCCAGCCTTTCTGGCCCTGTACCACTGTAACACAGAGCACATCAGAAACCACAATAAAATTCATAACAAGTTAAGAATCAGTGAATAAGACAAAGTGGAACGTGACATCAATCTGATTTTATCTGCAGTCATTGTCATTCAAAGCTCCTCATTGTGCATCAATCTAACTAGAACTGAACTGGAATACAGTATTTTATCAGTAGTTTATGACATTTCATCATCAAGTTATTTCTGAATTGAACTTGGGTGAACACAGGTATAGTCCAAAGATGTTTATATATACTTTGAATGTACAGTAATAAGAAACAGTTTTAGATGCTGTTTACAGTCAATCTCTCTGTGCACTGAGACAGAACATCGTACAGTCTGAAGCTGCAGTGAAGGAACAAGAATGTATTGAAACTGTGAACAATAACCACAGAGAAATGCAGAACATGAGGTGTGAGAAACTTTTGAAAGCAGCTAAAATAAAATAGGTGACAATAAGTTTTCACAGGGAGGAGCAACTGTTATAATTGTAACAGCTAAAACAGTTGTCCAGCTCTACAGTACAGAGTGCAGAAATTGTCAAACAGATTTAAAACATCATGATGAGATGAAATTGTCAGTGCATTGCTGTGCCATCATAGAATTACATATATATGCATATGCATGTATAAAAATATATGATCCTTACAATCCATGCAGGGAGGGTGGACAAACCTTATTAGCTAGACACCCCCACCCCCACCCCCACCACCCATGACGCAGACACAGCTGAATATTTTAATATAATATTATTAAAGTGTTCAGCAGTAAATATTGATGTTATTTTTACTATTTGCCTTCATTCAACAGCTATAGTTTACACAGAAATAAACAGAAGTGAATGTTGTAGAGTTTAAATGTTATTCATCAAACTGCATCACACATACATCAAACCTAGAAAAGTGCTGATCTGGGATATTTTATATTTCCTTTCTTAAAATGACTTCATGCTGCTCTGAATAAGTGAGCTAAATGTCCTACAATGTAAATGTAGATATACAGTACCTGACACAGAGAGAAGGAAGACAACAAATCCACTCGCTGCTGCTGTTAAACTCATAGCTGCTCCTCTCATCTCTCTGTGAGGCTTCAGACACAATAAAATACATCAAATAATGTTCACAACATGTAATAGTCATATCAGTAAATTATTCTACTTACAACAGAGAAGGGTGTTGTCTGTTAAGATGCTCGTCCTCTGTGATGTGTGAGCAGAAGTCAGATATCAGGATGTTAAAACACTTGACTTAGTTCCTCTTTCTTAGTATCATGAATATGCATGAAGTGCCAAATGACAGTAAACATATAAGTTAAAAACAAGCTTCAGTTTTCCAAAGGCTGAATATAAACTATGTTAGAGAGAATAAGAGACCAGTGTTCGGGCATATTAGTAATATAAAGAGAAGTAATAAGACATTTTTATTTTTTACTTACTCTTTTTAAGTTTGGGCACTGTGAGGAAATGATATGAATAAATGAGTATGGATATGTATAAATGTTTGTGTGAACTTGTGAAACGTCAGAATGCTTAATGACAGTCACAGAAACCATGTTGGTGCATGAAAACAGTTTGTTCCTGTTTGAAAGAAAAACAAAGAATATCTACTTATTCTGAAACAGATCCTGCCCTGTCTGTTTGGGTTTAATGATACATAGAGCCGTCACAACGTCTCCTACAGGTTGGTGTGATACAGATTAAGAAGTATTCACCCCACTCTCAAGGTCTCACTCCTCTACAGCAGCTTGTATGTCTGTATTGAGTGTGAGTATGTCACACTCTGAGCATTAAAGACAGTGTGACAATATAATATCAAGAGTTGTCTCTTTCCTCATTGATGTCAACTGCAAGAGGTAAATTGCAGCACAGCTCAGTGTCAGCGCAGTTATTTTTTACTTATTTTAATTAAGTGTGAGAACAGTTCAGTGTCTAAAGAAAAAACATGACACGTGATAGATGTGTGACATTTGGTTTGATGCATCTCCTCACACTTGTAGTGCATGTTAAGACACTGAACGCACCACCATGAGTTCAAAGAGATGTACTGCATCAGTGTGAGATGTAAGAAGTAACATGCTGAACGCAATGTTTATTGTAAGTATTAAGAAACAAGTAAAAAGCAAAGTACATCAAAACATAATACAGAAATCTATGTATAAATCAGATGACAAAATGTTTTACATATGCAGTTGGAAACTCACTCATTCACAATCATTGTGACTGTAACACAGAGCACATCATCAGTGATGAAGCCTGAATGTGCAACACTGAAGCTTCACCACTAGAGGACAGTGAAACATCAGAGATACTGAATCACAACCCTGAAACAACATTTTACCATCCATCACTGATTGTTTACACACATTTAAATGTATTTTGCATTACCTAAGACAGAACACTCAATATACATAAACACAATTATGAGTCACACACACCTGCTGCTACTGAAAACTGAACATGACAACGTCCACATCATCCTCTACAGTCTTTCTCTCCACTGTCACATTTCACTGTTGTACTACTTCCTGCTTCCATCAGGTGAGTCCAGCCTCTGGTTCAACTGCATCACAACAAAACCACATTGGTGATGTATTTGTCAGCTGGTGTTTTCCTCTCAGGCGGCTGCAACCTGACTGGACTTTACTGCAGGTTTTCGTAGATCTCTGTGTCTTCTGTCTGTGCTGTAGCAGCGACCTTCAAGTCTGAGGTGTTCTCATACACAGGAGAAGAGTCCAGCTGATGGAGAGAGATGACAATATAAGACTCAATCAATCTTTGAAGTATTTTTAATAATAATGTTTCAGGCTAAATTCTCTGCTGACCTTTAAGGCTTAAACATTACTGGTTTCTAGTTGTTTCTTTACATTTAAATTCACTTTATGATTTAATGTTGATAAAAAAATGTGTTCCAGTGCATTTTGCTGGAATTTTCCCATTTTATTTTGGTCTTTCCTGTTGCTCCCTCTAGGTTGATCATCTGTTGGCAGTCACCTATGCTGATTAGTGGGCTGAGTCTATATACACAGGTCTTTTTTTGTTCAGCTCTCTCTCTCTTCATCCTGCTGCAGCAGCATCTTTGTGGTGCCAGGTATCTGATTTTCCTTTATTCATTTCATTAATTTACTTTAATGAACTCATATGTAGTAAATTCCTACTGGTGTTGTGTCCATTATTATGTTTGATGTTTGAGCCAGCCATAACGATTTATAAGCCAAATTATCATCCATCTGTATTTTAGGGTAAGTTCTGTCAATAAGGTCTCTCTCTCACCTCTATAGTCCCTACAGGTTCATTCAGTTCTGTGGTGGAGTTCAGAGTTTTCTTCTTCCTGGATTGAATCCAACGAAATCAATAAATATTTGACAAAAAGAAATTCATGACTCAAAATTGATGAAAATGTTTTAAAAGGAAAAACTGTCTTCTTTATAGTTTTACCTCATCCACAGACCCAAGAAAAGCAGAGGAATCAGCATCAGGACCACCAGAATCACCACAATGATATAAATTATAAATACTGATTTCCCTAAAAATTGAGAGCAACAGAAAGGAGATATGGGTCAATCAATAAATGCAGTATGCAGCTGATTTTCTTTCTGTTATGAAATGAATAGGAAAACAATGGCTGCCTGGATGGTTATAAAACATATTCAAACAAAAAAGAAAAACTGCAGCATGGTTTGCAAAGTGTTGTGCAATAATGTGTAAGTTTGTTAATTTACTACAAATTATATATACACCACTGGTATGGTCTTTTAAATAAGTTGTTTCACTCACATTTCACATCAATAAAGATGTATTCACATGTCCTCTTCCCCAGCTGGTTCTCAGCTGTACAGTAATACTCTCCAGAGTCAGAGGACTGGATGGAGCTGAAGACAAGCTGTGGTTCTTTACTGAGAGGTTGAAGGTCTTGATTTACATTCTTCTTGTACCAGGTGTGTTTAGCTGCTGGGTTAGCATCACTGCTACAGGTCAGAGTCACTGAACTGCCCTCCACTATCTCACCAGATGGACTCACTGACACAGAGGGAAGCTTTGGAGCATCTGGACGAAAACATGTATGGAGATAAATCTCATTAAAATTATTATGAATAATGTTGGAAGAATAATGAAGAAAACTATGTTGTGTATGTGTGGATGCTTTTAATATTACAGCATCTTTCAAATAACTCTGGTGGTACACATTTTTGTTGAAATTGTTGACAAATTGATGCCTGCCACATTCTTTTGAACTTCCAGCAGGAGGTGGTAAAGTCATATATAACAAACCAACTTTATCATTATTGTCCCAGAGGGAAAACGCTTTGCAGTGTGGGTTTAACATTTAACATATACAGTAAGAAAGAAAAAAAAACATCCACTTGTTGCACATTGAAGCTTTTTAGAAAACAGCTTGACTTTCATTCATCACTAACTGTAAAATATTAAGGCTTAACTATTGTCATTACTGATGCTCACTCCATCTTTGCAAACAAACTACAGCTGTGGTGAGAGGTTCAACTCAACTATGTCTCATCATTTCCAACAACTTGCATCATAAACCAGTTTAAAGTTAAAGTCAGTCTTTTGTTTGTTGAACCTGTAGCTTTCTAAAGCTATGATTTTCTTACCATCATAGTGTTAGTAAACCTGACTGTTGTTGCTATTTATGGTCACATGACCAATTTAGTCTTTGCTTCCCTGGATTTCCTACATTTCTGTACTTACACTGGACATCAATGAATAGAAATGAAGAGCTGATCTGTCCATATTGATTCTCAGACTTGCAGTAGTAGATCCCTCTGTCCTCAGAGCTGATGGAGATGAAATGAGAAGTTCCTCCTGATTCTTGGTACATTGTTTGGTTCTCCTTGTACCAGGTGTATTTAGCTGCTGGGTTAGCATCACTGCTACAGGTCAGATTCACTGAACTGCCCTCCACTATCTCACCAGGAGGACTCACTGACACAGAGGGAGGCTTTGGAGCTTTGTGGGAGATGTATCAAAATTAATGATTAAATTAAGTCAATGTGAAGAAGCAACATAAATATAATTTATTCTCAACAGCATTGTCAGTGACATTTCCAAGATATTGACCATTTGAAATTCAGTTAAATCTTCCAATTAAAATATTACCTGTGACAGTCAAAGTGACTCCAGGTGAACCAGTAAATCTCCCTCCTGGTTGGTTTGTTATGAACCTGAACTTGTACTCAGCTGAGTCGCTCTCTCTCAGGTCTGTGATTCTCAAAGTGCAGTTATTCTTATCACAGTGATACTGAACACGACCTGAATACTCTGAGTCTGTTCTCAGATCCACAGGTTCTTTATTACTTAATTTAGTATACCAGAATGTCTCTTGGATTGTAATATCATGACCATTCATTCTGGATGGGTATCTGTAGGTGCAGCTTATGTTCACTGTTGATCCTTTTAAGGCACAGATCTGAGTAGGAGTGTAAGTCACTCCCCAGTCATTCTGACCCTGTACCACTGTAACACAGAGCACATCAGAAACCACAATCAGATTCAAAACAAGTTAAAAATCAATGAATAAGACAAAGTGGATCATGGCACCAATATGATTTTATCTGCAGTCATTGTCATTCAAAGCTCCTCATGGTGCATCAATCTAACTAGAACTGAACTGGAATACAGTATTTTATCAGTAGTCTATCATATTTTATCATTTGTTACTGCTGAGTGTTTCAGCTTTAGTCCATTCTGCAAGTTTTTACTGTTGTTCTGCTTGTTTTTTGTAGCTTTAAAAATGCTAAAGCTGAATGCCTGAAATGTGTCTCTTATGTTAGTTTTCATTATAATTTTCTTCATAATAATTGTTAAAAATGTTTTTTACTTTGACTTTTATTTCTGAACGAAGCCTGGGTGAACACAGGAATATAAAAGTCCAAAGACAAACTATTTTCTTTGAATTTACAGTATAAAGAAACAGTTTTAGATGCTGTTTACAGTTAATCTCTCTGTGCACTGAGACAGAACATTGTACAGTCTGAAGCTGCAGTGAAGGAACAAGAATGTATTGAACCTGTGACCATTAATGCAGTTTTACTGAACAGGGTAAGAAGAAGGAAATGAATCATTAGAGAGTCTGTGGTTGTCTTGGTTAGTTTCATCTCTGTTAGTTCTTTGGTCAAGTTGCTGCTCAGTTAAGCGTAAAAACCACAAAGAAATGCAGAGCATGAAGTGTGGGAAACTTCTGAAAGCAGCTAAAATGTAATAGGTGTCAATATGTTTTCAGAGGGAGGAGCAACTGTTATAATTGTAACAGCTAAAACAGTTGTCCAGCTCACAGTACAGAGTGCAGAAATTACTAAACACATTTAAAACATAATGAGGAGATGAAATTCTCAGTGCATTGCTGTACCATCATAGAACTATGTATATATGCATATGCATGTATAAAAATGTATGATTCTTACAATCCATGCAGGGAGAGTGGACAAAAGTTATCAGCTAGACATCCCCACCCCCACCACCCATGACACCGACACGGTTGAACCTCTTAATATAATATTATTAAAGTGTTCAGCAGTAAATATTGATGTTATTTTTACCATTTTGTCTTCATTCAACAGCTGTAGTTTACACAGAAATAAACAGAAGTGAATGTTGTAGAGTTTAAAAGTTATTCATCAAACTGCATCACACATACATCAAACCTAGAAAAGTGCTGATCTGGGATATTTTATATTTACTTTCTTAAAATGACTTCATGCTGCTCTGAATAAGTGAGCTAAATGTCCTACAATGTAAATGTAGATATACAGTACCTGACACAGAGAGAAGGAAGACAACAAATCCACTCGCTGCTGCAGTTAAACTCATAGCTGCTCCTCTCATCTCTCTGTGAGGCTTCAGACACAATAAAATACATCAAATAATGTTCACAACATGTAATAGTCATATCAGTAAACTATTCTACTTACAACAGAGAAAGGCGTTGTCTGTTAAGATGCTCGTCCTCTGTGATCTGTGAGCAGAAGTCAGATACCAGGATGTTAAAACACTTGATTTCCTTCCTATTTGTTATTTTATGAATATGCATGAGGAGCCCTATACCAGGAAATACCTAAGTTAAAGCCAAGTTTTACTGTTTCCTAGAAATTTAATAATAATTTAATATAATCTATGTTAGAGAGAATAACAGTCCAGTGTTCTGGCCTATTAGTAATATAAAGATCAGAAAAAAATGATGAGACATTTTTATTTTTTCCTTATCCCTTTTCTTTTTAAATTTTGGCATTGTGAGGAAATGATATGAATAAATTAGTATGAATATGTATAAATGTTTGTGTGAACTTGTGAAACGTTATAATGCTTAGTGACAGTCACAGAAATCATGTTTGTGTGTGAAAACAATTTGTTCTAATGTGAAAGAGTCGTCACAACAACTCCTGCAGGTTGGTGTGATACGGATTAAGAACAACAGCAAAACATGATACAGAGATCTATGTATAAATCAGATGACAAAATGTTTAACATCTGCAGGTGGAAACTCACTCATTCACAATCATTGTGACTGTAACACAGAGCACATCATCATGATGAAGCCTGAATTTTCAACACTGAAGCACTTGTCACTAACAAATATTGGAGCTACCAGCGAAGTTTCAGGAGCAGGACCATACCTCAATTACGCCACGTCTGGCATTCCTATAAATACCACCTCACCCTCTAAGCTGCTTCTGCCTCGTATTCTGCGCCCCTCACTCCCACCCCTTTTCTCTCTTTCTTTCTCCACGACTCTTCCTCACCTTCGTAGGATCCTGAGGGGTCCGCTGTAGCATCCGGGCCACAGCGGACCCCCTCAGGATTCCCTGTAAGCTTCCCCACAACGCAGTCAGCAACTGGAAGAACGAAGCATATCAAACGTTTTCCTCAATAAATCATTCAAACACATATGATTGATGGTGTGGTCCTTGCTAGTGAATGGACTGTTATACTGAAAAGGCTTCATAGTCAGTAAACTGCACACACATTCTTCTTCCCTGAGTGACCCCAAAGAGATTAAATGGACCAAAAAGGAGTTAACAGCTCACATGATGTGTATTTATCAATGGATGTGTATTTAAAAGTTTATTTGAAGCTATTATGAAGCTTCAGCCATCCAAACTACAAACAATATCTTTTGTTATTGTGTTTAAGTTCCAAATTCCCTCTTTTTGTTATGATCCCTCCACTGCAGCTGAACAGGAAAACACCATCCAAAGACAACATTTCTCACTAAAAAGACTGTAACTGTAATCTTTATTCTTTCTCATCCGCAGGAATCCCCAGGGAACAGGCTCTGGCCTGTGGCCGTGGGGATTCCCTTCTCCAACTGCTACTACTGTTTGTTGTTGTTAGTCATGTATCTATTGTTGTTGTTGTTGTTGTTGTTGTTGTTGCCATTATTGTTCAACTTCTCTGTAAATTGAAGAGTATGGTCTAGACCTATTCTATGTGACAAGTGCCCTGTGATGAAATTTGTTGTGATTTGGTGCCATATGAATGAAATTGAATTGAATTGAATGTCTCTATTCTGGACAGAGTTCGTGAGCTTTGTGAACCAGGACAGGTGCAAACCAGGAAGCCAATCAGGATTCTTCAAAAGCGTTTTATTATGAAAACAATTAAAGTAACATTTCGCATAACAGCTCTAATCCTAAATATCTGTAATATAGAAAAAGCACAAAGGTGTAAAGTACAATAATATAGCCTGCATTACCTCAGACAGAACACTCAATATACATAAACACAATTATGAGTCACACACACCTGCTGCTACTGAAAACTGAACATGAAAACATCCACATCATCCTCTACAGCCTCTTTCTCCAGTCTACAGTATTTTTTACATTTAAAATAACATTTCACATAACAGCTCTAATCCTAAATATGTGTAATATAACTAACTCTACAGAGAAAAAATAAGCTTGCATTAGTTCAAACAGAACAGAACTCAGTAAGTTATAAATCAATTGAGTCTCACACACCAGCTGACATTCAACTGATCTAAACAATCAATCATATTTGACATGTTGACATGATTCAGTTCAAGCTGCCATCAGCACATTCTTCTCAAACTTTCTGCTACATGCTGTTACTGACTGTCTGTGCTGCTCACTTCTACCTGCTGCTGCTGCTGAAAACTCAACATGAAAACATCCACATCATCCTCTACAACCTCTCTCTCCACTGTCAGATTTCACTGTTGTACTACTTCCTGTGTCCATCAGGTGAGTCCAGCCTCTGATTCAACTGCATCACAACAAACCACATGACATTTAGGTGAGTTACTTCTCCTAACTGTAACTACAAATCTGATGTTGGCCAGTTTATCCCTTTCAGGAGGCTCCAACCTGACTGGACTTTCCTCCACGTCTTCCTGCTCCTCTGTGTCTACTGTTTGCTGCAGCGACGACCTGCAAGTCTGAGACATTCTCATACACGGGAGAAGAGTCCGGCTGATGGAGAGAGATGACAATATAAGACTTAAAGAGCCTCATTCATACAATTTAAATACTTTTAGTATTTTTTCGATATTTTTAATAATAATCTTCCAGCCTCAATTCTGTGCTGATATTTAAAACCTAAAGCATTAATGACTTTTACTCAGCAAGTTGTTCTTTACATTTAAATTTACTTTTCAGCTTCATGTGTTATAATCAAATCATCATAACTGTATTTTAGGGTAAGTTCTGTCAATAAGGTCTCTCTCTCACCTCTATAGTCTCTCCAGGTTCATTCAGTTCAGTGGTGGAGTTCAGAGTTTTCTTCTTCCTGGATTGAATCCAACAAGAACAAGAAATATTTAAAATAATGATATTCATGACTCTGAAACTTTGAAAATGTTTTAAATAGAAAATAAAAGAAAGAATGTTTTCTTTGTCATTTTACCTCATCCACAGACCCAAGAGAAGCAGAGGAATCAGCATCAGGACCACCAGAATCACCACAATGATATAAATTATATTTATTGATTTCCCTAAAAATTGAGACCAACAGAAAGGAGATATGGCTTATCAATAAATGCAGAGCACAGGTGTGTGTGTGTGTGTGTGTGTATGTGTGTGTGTGTCTGTGTGTCTGTGTGTGTGTGGGTGAGACGGTCAATTAGCATAACTTACCTGCCACAACAATCAGATATAAGGTGGAGTTATGACGTCCTATTTTGTTCTGGGCTTCACAGGAATAATTCCCACTGTGTTCAGGTCTGACATCGGTGATGATGAAGATATGTCCTGATGCTTTTGGTGAGTCTTCATTCTCCTTGTACCAGGTATAATTAGCTGCTGGGTTAGCATCACTGCGACAGGTCAGATTCACTGAACTGCCCTCCACTATCTCACCAGAGGGACTCACTGACACAGAGGGAAGCTTTGGAGCATCTGGAGGAGATGTATCAAAATGAATCAAGCATAAAATGAGGAAGGGTTGCATTAGTCCAACATGTTGTATTGGAGCTGCTCAGTGAACTACAGCAGCAGACTGAATGGGAAGCAAGCAGAGCTGAAAAAAGCAGACATGATCAGATAAATCTCTCCTAAACAAGGTTCACAAGATGGATGATTATAAAACATTCAAAACAAAAAAGAAAAACTACAGCATGGGTTGCAAAGTGATGGGCAATAATATGTACGGTTTAGTCAATTAAATATAAATTATATATACACCACTGGTATGGTCTTTTAAATAAGTTGTTTCACTCACAGTTCACATCAATGAAGATGTATTCAGATGTCCTCTTCCCCAGCTGGTTCTCAGTTGTACAGTAATACTCTCCAGAGTCAGAGGACTGGATGGAGCTGAAGACAAGCTGTGGTTCTTTACTGAGAGGTTGAAGGTCTGGATTTACATTCTTCTTGTACCAGGTATAATTAGCTGCTGGGTTAGCATCACTGCTACAGTTCAGATTCACTGAACTGCCCTCCACTATCTCACCAGAGGGACTCACTGACACAGAGGGAAGCTTTGGAGCATCTGGAAGACAAGATATTAACATAATGTTAGGTCGAGAATGAGGATGTCATTTCACTGTGGGATTGAATACTGAAATGGTCACTTGCTCATGACTAAGAGAGAGATCAAATGTTGGATATAACATCAGTGGTGGGTGATTCCCTTCTTAGCTGCTCATATTACAAACTACATGCTATCTTGTTATCTTTGGCAAAAATGTGACACAAAAATGACACAGTGAAGTTAACTCACACACTGAAAGAGAGTTATAATCCTCATGTCCTTTCAAAGCACAGTAGATGTCATCTCCAGGATAAGATGCAAAAGTTTAGGCACCCTTGTTACAACCCAGCCAGTGATTACAACCCTGGCGCAACATGAAAGATGACACTCCCTGTATCCCAGCCTCCAAGAACCATCAACAACAGAGGATTGTAACCCTTTAAAGATTTATTTTAAAATCTTTTATCTTCAGGCTGGATTAATAGCAAAACAAAAGGAAAACAAAGATGAGCAACCTAAGATTACCTACTCAAACAAAATTAACAAAAAGACAAATCACTAACGAACTCCTACTGTGACAAAAACAGTGACATTCTGTTGCTGATTGGTGCCACAGTAACACAGAGCAGGTTGTATTGTTGTTAGGATAATGACAGCAGTAGAGGTCCTGTAGAGCTCAAACAGAAAAGCATGGTACCAATAACAAGCAAGACAGTGTGGTCGCTTATATTAGAAATACATGAGGTCACTGTACAGAGCTTTAGATAAAAGATGCTGTCATGTTAGTGAAAGACTGTGAAGAAAACTCACAAACTGAATGAGAGAGGGTATCCTCATGTCCTTTAACAGCACAGGAAAAGCTGTCATCAGGATAAAAGTAGTTTGAATAAGACGACGATGTTCCCCTCCAAAATTCATGTCCATTCTTGTACCAGATGTAGAGAGAGTGATCAGGTAGGCGACAACTGCTGAAACACTTCAGTTCTGCCCAGGTAGAATATTGATAGACTGTTGAACTCATCACCTGCATCTGGAGATCTGTATGATCTGCATATGTGAAGTAAGAACAGAAATGTAATTTCTGTTCAGACAGACACAAACATTCACAGTACCGTTTCCAAGATATTAACTATTTGAGGCAACTCTCCCAATAAAAATGTGACCTTTGACAGTCAAAGTGACTCCAGGTGAACCAGTAAATCTCCCTCCAGGTTGGCTTGTTATGAACCTGAACTTGTACGCAGCTGAGTCGCTCTCTCTCAGGTCTGTGATTCTCAGAGTGCAGTTGTTCTTATCACAGTGATACTGAACACGACAGGCATACTCTGAGTCTGTTATCAGATCGACAGGATCATCATTTCTCCCTTTGGTGAACCAGAGTGTCCTCTCAATTTCAGTATCATGATCATTTATTCTGGATGGGTATCTGTAGGTGCAGTTTATGTTCACTGTTGATCCTTTTAAGGCACAGATCTGAGTAGAAGTGTAAGTCACTCTCCAGTCATTCTGACCCTGTACCACTGTAACACAGAGCACATCAGAAACCACGATCAGATTCATAACAAGTTAAGAATCAGTGAATAAGACAAAGTGGATCATGGCACCAATATGACTTTATCTGCAGTCATTGTCATTCAAAGCTCCTCGTGGTGCATCAATCTAACTAGAACTGAACTGGAATACAGTATTTTATCAGTAGTTTATCAAATTTTATCATTTGTTACTGCTGAGTGTTTCAGCTTTAGTCCATTCATTCTGCAAGTTTTTACTGTTGTTCTGCTTTGTTGTAGTTTTAAAAAAGCTAAACTGAACACCTGAAATGTGTCTCTTACATGTTATCAAAAAGTCATTCAAACATGAAATGAGTAAAAAGACATTTAACTAACTTGTTTTTTTGAGTGGATCAGTAGATCAGTAGTACATCAATGTTGATTTTCACTTCCCCGTGTTCATTTACTTTTTATCCACTTTTGTATATTGAATTTACATAGAATCAGTTTTAGATGCTGTTTACACTTAATCTCTCTGAGTCTGAAGCTGCAGTGAAGGAACAAGAATGTATTGAACCTGTGAACATTAATGCAGTTTTACTGAACAGGATAAGAAGAAGAAAATGAATCATCAGAGAGTCTGTGCTTGTCTTGGTTAGTTTCCTCTCTGTTAGTTCTTTGGTCAAGTTGCTGCTGAGTGAAGTGTGAAAACCACAAAGAAATGCAGAACATGACGTGATGGAAACTTTTGAAAGCAGCTCAAATAAAATAGGTGACAATAAGTTTTCACAGGAAGGAGCAATTGTTATAACTGTAACAGCTAAAACAGTTGTCCAGCTCTACAGTACAGAGTGCAGAAAGTACCAAACACATTTAAAACATAATGATGAGATGAAATTCTCAGTGCATTGCTGTACCATCATAGAACTATGTATATATGCATATGCATGTATAAAAATATATGATTCTTACAATCCATGGAGGGAGGATGGACAAAACTTATTAGCGAGACATCCCCACCCCCACCACCCATGACGCAGACACAGCTGAACATCTTAATATAATATTATTAAAGACTTCAGCAGTAACTATTGATGTTATTTTTACCATTTTGCCTTCATTCAACAGCTATAGTTTACACAGAAATAAACAGAAGTGAAAGTTTGGTGTTGTAGAGTTTAAAAGTTATTCATCAAACTGCATCACACATACATCAAACCTAGAAAAGTGCTGATCTGGGATATTTTATATTTGCTTTCTTAAAATGACGTCATGCTGCTCTGAATAAGTGAGCTAAATGTCCTACAATGTAAATGTAGATATACAGTACCTGACACAGAGAGAAGGAAGACAACAAATCCACTCGCTGCCGCTGTTAAACTCATAGCTGCTCCTCTCATCTCTCTGTGAGGCTTCAGATACAATAAAATACATCAAATAATGTTCACAACATGTGATAATCATATCAGTAAACTATTCTACTTACAACAGAGAAGGACGTTGTCTGTTCAGATGCTTGTCCTCTGTGATCTGTGAGCAGAAGTCAGATATCAGGATGTTAAAACACTTGATTTACTTCCTGTTTGTTATTTTATGAATATGCATGAGGAGCCCTATACCAGGAAATACCTAAGTTAAAGCCAAGTTTTCCTGTTTCTTAGTATCATGAATATGCATGAGGAGCCAAATGACAGTAAACATATAAGTTAAAAACAAGCTTCAGTTTTCCAAAGGCTGAATATAAACTATGTTAGAGAGAATAAGAGACCAGTGTTCTGGCATATTAGTAATATAAAGAGAAGTAATAAGACATTTTTTATTACTTACTCTTTTTAAGTTTGGGCACTGTGAGGAAATGATATGAATAAATGAGTATGAATATGTATAAATGTTTGTGTGAACTTGTGAAACGTCAGAATGCTTAATGACAGTCACAGAAACCATGTTGGTGCATGAAAACTGTTTGTTCCTGTTTGAAAGAAAAACAAAGAATATCTACTTATTCTGAAACAGATCCTGCCCTGTCTGTTTGGGTTTAATGATACATAGAGTCGTCACAACAACTCCTGCAGGTTGGTGTGATACAGATTAAGAAGTATTCACCCCACTCTTAAGGTCTCACTCCTCTACAGCAGCTTGTATGTCTGTATTGAGTGTGAGTATGTCACACTCTGAGCATTAAAGACAGTGTGACAATATAATATCAAGAGTTGTCTCTTTCCTCATTGATGTCAACTGCAAGAGGTAAATTGCAGCACAGCTCAGTGTCAGTGCAGTTATTTTTTACTTATTCTAATTAAGTGCAGGAACAGTTCAGTGTCTAAAGAAAAAACATGACACGTGACGGATGTGTGACATTTGGTTTGATGCATCTCTTCACACTTGTAGTACGTGTTAAGACACTGAATACACCACCATGAGTTCAAAGAAATGTACTGCATCAGTGTGAGATGTAAGAAGTAACATGCTGAGCACAATGTTTATTGTAAGTATTAAGAAACAAGTAAAAAGCAAAGTACATCAAAACATGATACAGAAATCTATGTATGAATCAGATGACAAAATGTTTTACATGTGCAGTTGGAAACTCACTCATTCACAATCATTGTGACTGTAACACAGAGCACATCATCAGTGATGAAGCCTGAATGTGCAACACTGAAGCTTCACCACTAGAGGACAGTGAAACATCAGAGATACTGAATCACAACCCTGAAACAACATTTTACCATCCATCACTGATTGTTTACACACATTTAAATGTATTTTGCATTACCTAAGACAGAACACTCAATATACATAAACACAATATGAGTCACACACACCTGCTGCTACTGAAAACTCAACATGAAAACGTCCACATCATCCTCTACAGCCTCTCTCTTCCCTGTCAGATTTCACTGTTGTACTACTTCCTGCTTCCATCAGGTGAGTCCAGCCTCTGGTTCAACTGCATCACAACAAAACCACATTGGTGATGTATTTGTCAGCTGGTGTTTTCCTCTCAGGCGGATGCAACCTGACTGGACTTTACTGCAGGTTTTCGTAGATCTCTGCGTCTTCTGTCTGTGCTGTAGCAGCGACCTTCAAGTCTGAGGTGTTCTCATAGACAGGAGAAGAGTCCAGCTGATGGAGAGAGATGACAATATAAGACTCATTGAACCTCAATTCTGTGCTGACCTTTAAGGCCTAAAACATTACTGACATTACTAACATTTAAATTCATTTTACAGTTTCATGTTGATAATAAAATGAGTTCTCATGCATTTGTAAGCCAAATCATCATAACTGTATGTTAGGGCGAGTCAGTAATGTCTCTCCCTCTGTTTGGCTGTTTTCTTTTTTCCTTTCAGGAGGCTCCAACCTGACTGGACTTTACTTCATATCTTTCTGCTCCTCTGTGTCTTCTGCCTTCTGCAACGGCGACCTTCAAGTCTGAGGTGTTCTCATACACAGGAGAAGAGTCCAGCTGATGGTGAGAGATGACAATATAAGACTCAATCAATCTTTGAAGTATTTTTAATAATAATGTTTCAGGCTAAATTCTCTGCTGACCTTTAAGGCTTAAACATTACTGGTTTCTAGTTGTTTCTTTACATTTAAATTCACTTTATGATTTAATGTTGATAAAAAATGTGTTCCAGTGCATTTTGCTACATCCTGTGTTATTTTGGTCTTTCCTGTTGCTCCCTCTAGGTTGATCATCTATTGACAGGCACCTGTGCTGATTAGTGGGCTGAGTCTATATACACAGGTCTTTTTTTGTTCAGCTCTCTCTCTCTCCATCCTGCTGCAGCAGCATCTTTGTGGTGCCAGGTATCTGATTTTCCTTTATTTATCCATTTCATTAATTTACTTTAATAAACTCATATGTAGTAAATTCCTACCGGTGTTGTGTCCATTATTATGTTTGATGTTTGAGCCAGCCATAATGATTTATAAACCAAATTATCATAACTGTATTTTAGAGTAAGTTCTGTCAATAAGGTTTCTCTCTCACCTCTATAGTCTCTACAGGTTCATTCAGTTCAGTGGTGGAGTTCAGAGTTTTCTTCTTCCTGGATTGAATCCAACGAAATCAATAAATATTTGACAAAAAGAAATGCAAGACTCAAAATTGATGAAAATGTTTTAAAAGGAAAAACTGTCTTCTTTATAGTTTTACCTCATCCACAGACCCAAGAGAAGCAGAGGAATCAGCATCAGGACCACCAGAATCACCACAATGATATTAATCATAATTACTGATTTCCCTAAAAATTGAGACAGATAGAAAGTAGATGTGGATCAATCAATAAATGCAGGGGACAGGTGTGTGTGTGTGTGTGTGTGTGTGTGTGTGTGTGTGTGTGTGTGTGTGTGTGTGTGTGTGTCAAGGTCACTGAACATAACTTACCTGCCACAACAATCAGATATAAGGTGGAGTTATGACGTCCTCTTCTGTTCTGGGCTTCACAGCAATAATTCCCACTGTGTTCAAGTCTGACATCAGTGATGATGAAGATCTGTCCTGATGCTTTTGGTGAGTCTTCATTCTCCTTGTACCAGGTATAATTAGCTGCTGGGTTAGCATCACTGCTACAGGTCAGATTCACTGAACTGCCCTCCACTATCTCACCGGAGGGACTCACAGACACAGAGGGAAGCTTTGGAGCATCTGGAAATGTATTTACACAGAAGAAAATGGGGTGTATTAGAACTGTGACGAATATTGTAGGTCAATATTTCGTTATAAGTAGTTAAATGGGCAGCTTGTAAAACATGATGTCTGACGGTTATACTCCAAAAACCAAATGTTTACATTTAACAAAAACCTTCATTACTGGTTCTTCAGCATAAATGTCTGGAAATGGGAAACACTGGGATTACAATCCCAAATTACTGGTAGAAGCCACTGAACCTTTTGAAGAGAAAGTAAGATTCTCTGGATTTGACCTGCAATACACCATTTTGAGATCAAGACACCTTGCTGGATATTTATGGATTATATAGTTAACTACCTAATTCATCAACATATATTACTATGCATTACACAGAAACAAATGAAAGTTCCACATTTCCTTGTATGTGGCTTCAGGAGCTGCAGAAGAAATGCTGTGGAGGGAAGTCGACTGGTTCATTTTGTCACAAATCAGAGTTATATTAATAGTGTAATGGATAGAAGCTGATTTTCTTTCTGTTATAAAATGAATAGAAAAACAATGGCTATAAAACATATTCAAACAAAAAAGAAAAACTGCAGCATGATTTGCAAAGTGCTGTGCAATAATGTGTGAGTTTGTTAATTTACTACAAATTATATATACACCACTGGTATGGTCTTTTAAATAAGTTTTTTCACTCACAGTTCACATCAATAAAGATGTATTCAGATGTCCTCTTCCCCAGCTTGTTCTCAGTTGTACAGTAATACTCTCCAGAGACAGAGGACTGGATGGAGCTGAAGACAAGCTGTGGTTCTTTACTGAGAGGTTGAAGGTCTGGATTTACATTCTTCTTGTACCAGGTGTATTTAGCTGCTGGATTAGCATCACCGCTACAGGTCAGAGTCACTGAATTGCCCTTCACTATCTCACCAGAGGGACTCACTGACACAGAGGGAAGCTTTGGAGCATCTGGAGGAGAAAACATGTATGGAGATAAATCTCATTAAAATTATTATGCATAATGTTGGAAGAATAATGAAGAAAACTGTGTTGTGTATGTGTGGATGCTTTTAATATTACAGCATCTTTCAAATAACTCTGGTGGTACACATTTTTGTTGAAATTGTTGACAAGTTGATGCCTGCCACATTCTTTTGAACTTCCAGCAGGAGGTGCCAAAGTCATAGTTAACAAACCAACTTTATCATTATTGTCCCAGAGGGAAAACGCTTTGCAGTGTGGGTTTAACATTTAACATACACAGTAAGAAAGAAAAAAAACATCCACTTGTTGCACATTGAGGCTTTTTAGAGAATGGTGTGACTTTCATATATCACTAACTATAAAATATTAAGCTTTAACTATTGTCATTACTGATGCTCACTCCATCTTTGCAAACAAACTACAGCTGTGGTGAGAGGGTCAACTCAATCATGTCTTATCATTTCCAACAACCTGCATCATAAACCAGTTTAAAGTTAAAGTCAGTCTACTGCATGTTGAACCTGTAGCTTTCTAAGGCTATAATTTGTTTGCCATCATAGTGTTATTAAACCTGACTGTTGTTGCTATTTATGGTCACATGACCAATTTTGCTTCCCTGGATTTCCTACATCTCTGTACTTACACTGGACATCAATGAATAGAAATGAAGAGCTGATCTGTCCATATTGATTCTCAGACTTGCAGTAGTAGATCTCTCTGTCCTCAGAGCTGATGGAGATGAAATGATAACTTCCCCCTGGTTCTTGAGACAGTGTTTGGTTCTCCCTGTACCAGGTATAATTAGCTGCTGGGTTAGCATCACTGCTACAGGTCAGATTCACTGAACTGCCCTCCACTATCTCACCAGAGGGATTCACTGACACAGAGGGAAGCTTTGGACCATCTGGAGGAAATGTATTAACATATATTCTCATAAATTGAGGATGCATTACTACAGTGGAGAGTATTTTATTTAAAAAATTACTATTTAAGTATGTAGCAACACTTTGGAGGAATGATGAATTTGATGGTTTGAATATCCTCAATAGCAAAGTAAATATGAATGACAATAGTGATTCAAATCTATCTACTAATAACTAAATCTATTTGTTGCATTTAAAAAGCTGTTTCACTCACATTTCACATCAATAACGAAGTATTCACATGTCCTCTTCCCCAGCTGGTTCTCAGCTGTACAGTAATACTCTCCAGAGTCAGAGGACTGGATGGAGCTGAAGACAAGCTGTGGTTCTTTACTGAGAGGTTGAAGGTCTGGATTTACATTCTTCTTGTACCAGGTGTGTTTAGCTGCTGGGTTAGCGTCACTGCTACAGGTCAGATTCACTGAACTGCCCTCCACTATCTCACCAGAGGGACTCACTGACACAGAGGGAAGCTTTGGAGCATCTGGAGGAGATGTATCAAAATTAATGATTAAATTAAATCAATGTGAAGAAACAACATAAATATATTTTTTTCTCAACAGCATTGTCAGTGACATTTCCAAGATATTAACATTTTGAAATTCAATTAAGTCTTCCAATTAAAATGTTACCTGTGACAGTCAAAGTGACTCCAGGTGAGCCAGTAAATCTCCCTCCTGGTTGGTTTGTTATGAACCTGAACTTGTACCCAGCTGAGTCGCTCTCTCTCAGGTCTGTGATTCTCAGAGTGCAGTTGTTCTCGTCACAGTGATACTGAACCCGACCTGCGTAGTCTGAGTCTGTTCTCAGATCCACAGGTTCATTATTACTCAATTTAGTGAACCAGAATGTTCTCTCAATTTCAGTATCATGGTCATTTATTCTGGATGGGTATCTGTAGTTGCAGTTTATGTTGACTGTTGATCCCTTTAAGGCACAGATCTGAGTAGAAGTGTAAGTCACTCTCCAGCCATCCTGACCCTGTACCACTGTAACACAGAGCACATCAGAAACCACAATAAAATTCATAACAAGTTAAGAATCAGTGAATAAGACAAAGTGGATCATGACATTAATATGATTTTATCTGCAGTCATTTTCATTCAAAGTTTCTCATTATGTATCAATCTAACTAGAACTGAACTGGAATACAGTATTTTATCAGTAGTTTATCATATTATATCATTTTTTTCACCACATAGTGTTTCAACTTTAGTTCATTCATTCTGCAAGTTTTTACTGTTGTTCTGCTTGTTTGTTGTAGCTTTAAAAATGCTAAAGCTGAATGCCTGAAATGTGTCTCTTATGTTAGTTTTCTTTATAATTTACTTCATAATAATTGTTAAAAATGTTTTTTACTTTGACTTTTATTTCTGAACGAAGCCTGGATGAACACAGGAATATAAATGTCCAAAGACAACTATTAAACTATTTTCTTTAAAACTATTTTCTTTGAATTTACAGTATAAAGAAACAGTTTTAGATGCTGTTTACAGTTAATCTCTCTGTGCACTGAGACAGAACATCGTACAGTCTGAAGCTGCAGTGAAGGAACAAGAATGTATTGAACCTGTGAACAATAATGCAGTTTTACTGAACAGGGTAAGAAGAAGGAAATGAATTATTAGAGAGTCTGTGGTTGTCTTAGTTAGTTTCATCTCTGTCAGTTCTTTGGTCAAGTTGCTGCTCAGTTAAGTGTGAAAACCACAGAGAAATGCAGAGCATGAAGTGAAGGAAACTTTTGAGAGCAGCTCAAATAAAATAGCTGACAATAAGTTTTCACAGGAAGGAGCAACTGTTATAATTGTGACAGCTAAAACAGTTGTCCAGCTCTACAGTACAGAGTGCAGAAATTGTCAAACAGATTTAAAACATCATGATGTGATGAAATTCTCAGTGCATTGCTGTACCATCATAGAACTATGTATATATGCATATGCATGTATAAAAATATATGATTCTTACAATCCATGCAGGGAGGGTGGACAAACCTTATTAGCTAGACATCCCCACCCCCACCACCCATGACACAGACACAGCTGAACATCTTAATATAATATTCTTAAAGTGTTCAGCAGTAAATATTGATGTTATTTTTACTATTTTGTCTTCATTCAACAGCTATAGTTTACACAGAAATAAACAGAAGTGAATGTTTGGTGTTGTAGAGTTTAAAAGTTATTCATCAAACTGCATCACACATACATCAAACCTAGAAAAGTGCTGATCTGGGATATTTTATATTTACTTTCTTAAAATGACTTCATGCTGCTCTGAATAAGTGAGCTAAATGTCCTACAATGTAAATGTAGATATACAGTACCTGACACAGAGAGAAGGAAGACAACAAATCCACTCGCTGCTGCTGTTAAACTCATAGCTGCTCCTCTCATCTCTCTGTGAGGCTTCAGAGACAATAAAATACATCAAATAATGTTCACAATATGTAATAGTCATATCAGTAAACTATTCTACTTACAACAGAGAAGGGCGTTGTCTGTTAAGATGCTCGTCCTCTGTGATCTGAGAGCAGAAGTCAGATACCAGGATGTTAAAAGACTTGATTTCCTTCCTGTTTGTTATTTTATGAATATGCATGAGGAGCCCTATACCAGGAAATACCTAAGTTAAAACCAAGTTTTACTGTTTTCTAGAAATTTAATAATAATTTAATATAATCTATGTTAGAGAGAATAACAGTCCAGTGTTGTGGCCTATTAGTAATATAAAGATCAGAGAAAAATGATGAGACATTTTTATTTTTTCCTTATCCCTTTTCCTTTTTCTTTTTAAATTTTGGCATTGTGAGGAAATGATTGTATGAATATGTATAAATGTTTGTGTGAACTTGTAAAAGGTTAGAATGCTTAGTGACAGTCACAGAAATCATGTTTGTGTGTGAAAACAATTTGTTCTAATGTGAAAGAAAAAAAAAGAACATCTACTTATTCTGAAACAGATCCTGAAACATCTACAGGTGGAAACTCACTCATTCACAATCATTGTGACTGTAACACAGAGTACATCATCAGTGATGAAGCCTGAATGTGCAACACTGAAGCAGTTGTCACTAACAAATATGGACTGTTATACTGAAAAGGCTTCATAGTCAGTAAACTGCACACACATTCTGCTTCCCTGAGTGACCTCAAAGACTTTAAATGGACCAAAAAGGAGATAAACAGCTCACATGATGTGTATTTATCAATGGATGTGTATTTAAAAGTTTATTTGAAGCCATTATGAAGCTTCAGCCATCCAAACTACTTATATCAAGTCAATATCTTTTGTTATTGTGTTTAAGTTCCAAATTCCCTCTTTTTGTTATGATCCCTCCACTGCAGCTGAACAGGAAAACACCATCCAAAGACAACATTTCTCACTAAAAAGACTGTAACTGCAATCTTTATTCTTTCTCATCCGCAGGAATCCCCAGGGAACAGGCTCTGGCCTGTGGCCGTGGGGATTCCCTTCTCCAACTGCTACTACTGTTTGTTGTTGTTAGTCATGTATCTATTGTTGTTGTTGTTGTTGTTGTTGTTGCCATTATTGTTCAACTTCTCTGTAAATTGAAGAGTATGGTCTAGACCTATTCTATGTGACAAGTGCCCTGAGATGAAATTTGTTGTCATTTGGTGCCATATGAATGAAATTGATTTGAATTGAATTGAATGTCTCTATTCTGGACTGAGTTCATGAGCTTTGTGAACCAGGACAGGTGCAAACCAGGAAGCCAATCAGGATTCTTCAAAAGCCTTTTATTATGTAAACAATTAAAGTAACATTTTGCATAACAGATCTAATCCTAAATATCTGTAATATAGAAAAAGCACAAAGGTGTAAAGTACAATAATATAGCCTGCATTACCTCAGACAGAACACTCAATATACATAAACACAATTATGAGTCACACACACCTGCTGCTACTGAAAACTGAACATGAAAACATCCACATCATCCTCTACAGCCTCTTTCTCCAGTCTACAGTATTTTTTACATTTAAAATAACATTTCACATAACAGCTCTAATCCCAAATACTAGTAATATAACTAACTCTACAGAGAAAAAATAAGCTTGCATTAGTTCAAACAGAACACTCAGTAAGTTATAAATCAATTGAGTCTCACACACCAGCTGACATTCAACTGATCTAAACAATCAATCATATTTGACAAGTCGACATGATTCAGTTCAAGCTGCCATCAGCACATTCTTCTCAAACCTTCTGCTACATGCTGTTACTGACTGTCTGTGCTGCTCACTTTTACCTGCTGCTGCTGCTGAAAACTCAACATGAAAACGTCCACATAATCCTCTACAGTCTCTCTCTCCACTGTCACATTTCACTGTTGTACTACTTCCTGCTTCCATCAGGTGAGTCCAGCCTTTGATTCAACTGCATCACAACAAATCACATGACATTTAGGTGAGTTACTTCTCCTAACTGTAACTACAAATCTGATGTTGGCCAGTTTATCCCTTTCAGGAGGCTCCAACCTGACTGGACTTTCCTCCACGTCTTCCTGCTCCTCTGTGTCTACTGTTTGCTGCAGCGACGACCTGCAAGTCTGAGACATTCCCATGCACGGGAGAAGAGTCCGGCTGATGGAGAGAAATGACAATATAAGACTTAAAGAGCCTCATTCATACAATTTAAATACTTTTAGTATTTTTCGATATTTTTAATAATAATCTTCCAGCCTCAATTCTGTGCTGATATTTAAGGCCTAAAGCATTAATGACTTTTACTCAGCAAGTTGTTCTTTACATTTAAATTTACTTTTCAGCTTCATGTGTTATAATCAAATCATCATAACTGTATTTTAGGGTAAGTTCTGTCAATAAGGTCTCTCTCTCACCTCTATAGTCTCTACAGGTTCATTCAGTTCAGTGGTGGAGTTCAGAGTTTTCTTTTTCCTGGATTGAATCCAACAAGAACAAGAAATATTTAAAATAATGATATTCATGACTCTGAAACTTTGAAAATGTTTTAAATAGAAAGTAAAAGAAAGAATGTTTTCTTTATAGTTTTACCACATCCACAGACCCAAGAGAAGCAGAGGAATCAGCATCAGGACCACCAGAATCACCACAATGATATAAATTATATTTATTGATTTCCCTAAAAATTGAGACCAACAGAAAGGAGATATGGCTTATCAATAAATGCAGAGCACAGGTGTGTGTGTGTGTGTGTGTGTGTGTGTGTGTGTGTGTGTGTGTGTGTGTGTGTGTGTGTGTGTGTGTGTGTGGGTGAGACGGTCAATTAGCATAACTTACCTGCCACAACAATCAGATATAAGGTGGAGTTATGACGTCCTATTTTGTTCTGGGCTTCACAGGAATAATTCCCACTGTGTTCAGGTCTGACATCAGTGATGATGAAGATCTGTCCTGATGCTTTTGGTGAGTCTTCATTCTCCTTGTACCAGGTATAATTAGCTGCTGGGTTAGCATCACTGCGACAGGTCAGATTCACGAACTGCCCTCCACTATCACACCAGAGGGACTCACTGACACAGAGGGAAGCCTTGGAGCATCTGGAGATGTATTTACACAGAACAAATTTGGGTGAATTACAACTGTGACAAATATTGTCAGCCAATATTTGGTTTTAAGTAGTTAAATAGGGCAGCATGTCAAACTGGATGTCTGACAGTGACATTTCAAAAACCAAATGTTTACATTCAACAAAAACCTTCATTGCTGGTTCTTCAACATAAATGTCTGGAAAAGGGAAACACTCAGATTACAATCCCAAATTACTGGTAGAAGCTACTGAACATTTTGTAGAGAAAGTAGGATTTAATGGATTTGACCTGCAATACTCCATTTTGAAACCAAGACACTTTGATGTATATTTATGGATTATATAGTTGACTCCACATTTCCTTGTATGTGGCTTTATGAGCTGCAGAAGAAATGCTGTGGAAGGAAGTCGACTGGTTCATTTTGCCACTAAGCAGAGTTATTTTAGTAGCGTAATGGACAGAAGGTGATTTCCTTTCTGTTATGAAATGAATAGATGGATGATTATAAAACATTCAAAACAAAAAAGAAAAACTACAGCATGGGTTGCAAAGTGATGGGCAATAATATGTACGGTTTAGTCAATTAAATACAAATTATATATACACCACTGGTATGGTCTTTTAAATAAGTTGTTTCACTCACAGTTCACATCAATGAAGATGTATTCAGATGTCCTCTTCCCCAGCTGGTTCTCAGTTGTACAGTAATACTCTCCAGAGTCAGAGGACTGGATGGAGCTGAAGACAAGCTGTGGTTCTTTACTGAGAGGTTGAAGGTCTGGATTTACATTCTTCTTGTACCAGGTATAATTAGCTGCTGGGTCAGCATCACTGCTACAGTTCAGATTCACTGAACTGCCCTCCACTATCTCATCAGAGGGGCTCACTGACACAGAGGAGGTCATTGGAGCATCTATAAAAGATGTTTTAACACAGATTACTTTAATGTGATGATTACTAGAGTGACACATGATTTTAAAAACAGCATCATGCATGTGGCAGCATCTGTAAACTTGAAGGTGGTCTGGTGAATGGATCAATAGTGGATATTGTATTAATGTTTTGCTGTCTCCTGCTGCTCTGCACGGCTTGTGAGCTGTATTGTGAGTTATTATTTGTTGTTATTGTCTGTCTGTAATGCATCTGGAAGACAAGATATTAACATAATGTTAGGTCGAGAATGAGGATGTCATTTCACTGTGGGATTGAATACTGAAATGGTCACTTGCTCATGACTAAGAGAGAGATCAAATGTTGGATATAACATCAGTGGTGGGTGATTCCCTTCTTAGCTGCTCATATTACAAACTACATGCTATCTTGTTATCTTTGGCAAAAATGTGACACAAAAATGACACAGTGAAGTTAACTCACACACTGAAAGAGAGTTATAATCCTCATGTCCTTTCAAAGCACAGTAGATGTCATCTCCAGGATAAGATGCAAAAGTTTAGGCACCCTTGTTACAACCCAGCCAGTGATTACAACCCTGGCGCAACATGAAAGATGACACTCCCTGTATCCCAGCCTCCAAGAACCATCAACAACAGAGGATTGTAACCCTTTAAAGATTTATTTTAAAATCTTTTATCTTCAGGCTGGATTAATAGCAAAACAAAAGGAAAACAAAGGTGAGCAACCTAAGATTACCTACTCAAACAAAATTAACAAAAAGACAAATCACTAACCAACTCCTACTGTGACAAAAACAGTGACATTCTGTTGCTGATTGGTGCCACAGTAACACAGAGCAGGTTGTATTGTTGTTAGGATAATGACAGCAGTAGAGGTCCTGTAGAGGTCAATGAGAAAAGTATGGTACCAATAACAAGCAAGACAGTGGGGTCGCTGATATTAGAAATATATGAAGTACATGAGGTCATTGTACAGAGCTTTAGATAAAAGATGCTGTCATGTTAGTGAAAGACTGTGAAGAAAACTCACAAACTGAATGAGAGAGGGTATCCTCATGTCCTTTAACAGCACAGGAAAAGCTGTCATCAGGATAAAAGTAATTTGAATAAGATGAAGATGTTCCCCTCCAAAATTCCTGTCCATTCTTGTACCAGATGTAGAGAGAGTGATCAGGTAGACGACAACTGCTGAAACACTTCAGTTCTGCCCAGGTAGAATACTGATAGATTGTTGAACTCATCACCTGCACCTGGAGATCTGTATGATCTGCATATGTGAAGTAAGAACATAAATGGCATTACTATTCAGACAGACACAAACATTCACAGTACCGTTTCCAAGATATTAACTATTTGAGGCAACTCTCCCAATAAAAATGTTACCTTTGACAGTCAAAGTGACTCCAGGTGAACCAGTAAATCTCCCTCCTGGTTGGTTTGTTATGAACCTGAACTTGTACCCAGCTGAGTCGCTCTCTCTCAGGTCTGTGATTCTCAGAGTGCAGTTGTTCTCATCACAGTGATACTGAACACGACAGGCATACTCTGAGTCTGTTATCAGATCCACATGCACACCATTACTCTCTTTTATGAACCAGAATGTTTTCTCAATGGTAGCATCAAGGTTATTTATTCTGGATGGGTATCTGTAGGTGCAGTTTATGTTCACTGTTGATCCTTTTAAGGCACAGATCTGAGTAGAAGTGTAAGTCACTCCCCAGTCATCTTGAACCTGTACCACTGTAAAACAGAGCACATCAGAAATCACAATCAGATTCATAACAAGTTAAGAATCAGTGAATAAGACAAAGTGGAACGTGACATCAATCTAATTTTATCTGCAGTCATTGTCATTCAAAGTTCCTCATGGTGCATCAATCTAACTAGAACTGAACTGGAATACAGTATTTTATCATTTGTTACTGCTGAGTGTTTCAGCTTTAGTCCATTCATTCTGCAAGTTTTTACTGTTGTTCTGCTTGTTTGTTGTAGTTTTAAAAAAAAGCTAAAACTGAACACCTGAAATGTGTCTCTTATGTGTCATCAAACAGTCATTCAAACATGAAATGAGTAAAAAGACATTTAACAAACTTGTTTTTTTGAGTGGCTCAGTAGATCAGTAGTACATCAATGTTGTTTTCACTTCCCAAGGTTCATTTACCTTTTATACACTTTTGTACATTGAATTTACAGTACATAGAATCAGTTTTAGATGCTGTTTACACTTAATCTCTCTGAGTCTGAAGCTGCAGTGATGGAACAAGAATGTATTGAACCTGTGAACATTAATGCAGTTTTACTGAACTGGATAAGAAGAAGAAAATGAATCATTAGAGAGTCTGTGCTTGTCTTGGTAAGTTTCCTCTCTGTTAGTTCTTTGGTCAAGTTGTTGCTCAGTTAGGTGTGGAAACCACAAAGAAATGCAGAGCATGAAGTGATGGAAACTTCTGAAAGCAGCTCAAATAAAATAGGTGACAATAAGTTTTCACAGGAAGGAGCAACTGTTATAATTGTAACAGCTAAAACAGTTGTCCAGCTCTACAGTACAGAGTGCAGAAATTACCAAAGAGAATTAAAACATTATGATGAGATGAAATTCTCAGTGCATTGCTGTACCATCATAGAACTATGTATATATGCATATGCATGTATAAAAATATATGATTCTTACAATCCATGGAGGGAGGATGGACAAACCTTATTAGCAAGACACCCCCACCCCCACCACCCATGACGTAGATACAGCTGAACATCTTAATATAATATTCTTAAAGTGTTCAGCAGTAAATATTGATGTTTTTTACTATTTTGCCTTCATTCAACAGCTATAGTTTACACAGAAATAAACAGAAGTGAATGTTTGGTGTTGTAAAATTTAAAAGTTATTCATCATACTGTATCACACATACATCAAACCTAGTAACGTGCTGCTCTGGGATATTTTATATTTACTTTCTTAAAATGACTTCATGCTGCTCTGAATAAGTGAGCTAAATGTCCTACTATGTAAATATAGATATGCAGTACCTGACACAGAGAGAAGGAAGACAACAAATCCACTCGCTGCTGCTGTTAAACTCATAGCTGCTCCTCTCATCTCTCTGTGAGGCTTCAGACACAATAAAATACATCAAATAATGTTCACAACATGTAATAGTCATATCAGTAAGCTATTCTACTTACAACAGAGAAGGATGTTGTCTGTTAAGATGCTCGTCCTGTGTGATCTGTGAGCAGAAGTCAGATACCAGGATGTTAAAAGACTTAATTTCCTTCCTGTTTGTTATTTTCTGAATATGCATGAGGAGCCAAATGCCAGTAAACACAAAAGTTAAAACCAAGTTTTACTGTAAGACTTAATATAATCTGTTACATAGAATAACAGGCCAGTGTTTTGACCTGTTAGTAATTTAAAGATTATTCATTTTAAGTGTGCACATGGTTCACTGTCTAAAGAAAAAACATGACACGTGACAGTTGTGTGGCATTTTGGTTTGATGCATCTTCTCACACTTGTAGTGCATGAAACTGAAAACACCACCATGAGTTCAAAGAGATGTACTGCATCAGTATGGGACAGAAGGACGTTGTCTGTTAAGATACTTGTCCTCTATTATCTGTGAGCAGAAGTCAGATATCAGGATGTTAAATGACTTGATTTACCTCCTCTTTTTTTAGTATTATGAATATGCATGAGGAGCCAAATATCAGGAAATACCTAAGTTTTACTGTTTTCTAGTAATTTAATATAATCTATGTTAGAGAGAATAACAGTCCAGTGTTCTGGCATATTAGTAATATAAAGATGGGAGAGAAATGATGAGACATTTTTATTTTTCCCTTACTCTTTTTAAGTTTGGGCACTGTGAGGAAATGATTGTATGAATATATATAAATGCTTGTGTGAACTTGTGTACAGCAGCTTGTATGTCTGCATTGAGTGTGAGTATGAGCACACTTTCTGTATATCAATATCATATTGAGAGTTGGTTCTTTCAGAAAGAATCTTTTCCTCATTGAAGAAAGAAGTACGTGAAGAAGTGAAATACATAAAAACATGATACAGAAATCAGATGACAAAATGTTTTACATGTGCAGTTGGAAACTCACTCATTCACAATCATTGTGACTGTAACACAGAGCACATCATCAGTGATGAAGCCTGAATGTGCAACACTGAAGCTTCACCACTAGAGGACAGTGAAACATCAGAGATACTGAATCTCAACCCTGAAACAACATTTTACCATCCATCACTGATTGTTTACACACATTTACATTTACTTTTAGTACTTTTCACTTTTTATGATTGAGTTGCATCTTAATCTGTTTACTCTTGACATTAAATCCATTAAACATTACAGTTAGAGGTTCAGTTTCAGAAGTGTTGATTGTTCACATTGGTGACCTTGTTGTACAGTAGTTGAACAAACTATTTATAACTATGATAAACTTCAGATAAACTTTTAAATATATTTTTGGTCAGAATGAGGTCTGTGGTTTTTGTCCCCCATCAATTACAAGAGTATTAGGCCAGGATCTTCTAATGGTCAGTTTCAATATTCATATGGGCAGCTGACTACTGTTGTAAGTTTGGTTTCCAGATTGAAATATTGGCTTTGTATGCTTCTGTAAATCACAGAAACATTGGATATCTGTTTCAACACATGAAATACTTATATCAACATTTCTAGAAAACAATTCAATTCAATTTTATTTATATAACGCCAAATCACAACATACAGTCATCTCAGGGCACTTTTACATGGAGCAGGTCTAGACCACGCTCTTTAATTTACAGAAAGAGAAACCCAACAGTTCCCCCCATGAGCAAGCACTTGGTGACAGCGGAAAGGAAAAACTCCCCTTTAACGGGAAGAAACCTAAGGCAGACCCCGGCTCTGGGTGGGCGGCCATCTGCCTTGACTGGTTGGGGAGAGAGAGAGAGAGAGAAAAAGAGAGAGAGAAAGAGAGGGGGGTGGGTGGGTTGTACACAGTGAAAGAGCAGCAACAACAACAACAAGTCAGTAAGCAGCAGCACGCAGCAGCAATAGCAGGAACAGCTAGCCGAGGGCAGAAGAAGGACGTCAGCACATCAGCATGGTCTATGGTTTATGGAGCTTCCTGTGGATCAGAAAGCACAAAGAACTCCGGGGAAGAAGTGAAGTTAGTAACATGCATTAATAGTAATAGAATACATAGAGATGGAGGAGAGAGGAGCTCAGTGCATCATTGGAAGTCCCCCGGCAGTCTAGGCCTATAGCAGCATAACTAAGGGCTGATCCAAGGCGAGTCAGATCAGACCTAACTATAAGCTTTATCGAAAAGGAAAGTTTTAAGCCTACTCTTAAACATAGAGATGGTGTCTGCCCCTCGGACCGAAACAGGGAGATGGTTCCACAAGAGAGGAGCCTGATAGCTGAAGGCTCTGATTTCTTTTCCTAGTTTTAGTCAGAACATGAGCAGCTTCATTCATAACTGGAGAGTCTTTATAGACCTGTTAGGGCAGCATGATAGTAAAATGTTGCAATAATCCAGCCTAGAGGTAACAAATGCGTGGATTATTTTTTCTGCATCTTGTTGGGTAAGGATATGTCTAATTTTAGCGATATTGCGTCACTGAAAAAAGGCAGTCCTTGAAATTTGTTTTATGTGGGAGTTAAAGGATATATCCTGATCAAAGATAACTCCCAAATTCTTTACGGTGGTGCTGGAGGCCAGGGTAATGCCATCTAGATGAGTTAAATCATTAGATAATGTGTTTCTAAGGTGTTTAGGGCCAAGCACAATAACAGTTTTGTCCGAGTTTAGCAGCTGAAAATTGCAGGTCATCCAGGTCTTTATGTCTTTAAGGCATGCTTAGAGTCTAGATAACTGATTGGATTCATCTGGATTCATTGATAAATATATTTGGGTATCATCTGCATAACAATGGAAATTTATGGAATGTTTTCAAATAATATTCCCTTAGGGAAGCATATACAAAGTGAATAATAAAGGTCCCAGAACAGAACCTTGTGGAACTCCTTGTCTAAATTTCGCTTTTATGGAGGATTCATCATTAACATGAACAAACTGAAATCGATCTGATAAATATGATTTAAACCAGCATAAAGCAGTTCCTTTAATGCCAGTGAAATCTTCCAGTCTCTGTATACACTCAATATACATAAACACAATTATGAGTCACACACACCTGCTGCTACTGAAAACTGAACATGAAATTGTCCACATCATCCTCTACAGCCTCTCTCTCCAGTCTACAGCGTTTTTACATTTAAAATAGCATTTTACATAACAGCTCTAATCCCAAATATCTGTAATATAATCAACTCTACAGAGAAAAATAAGCTTGCATTAGTTCAAACAGAACTAACAGAAATTATAAATCAATTGAGTCTCACACACCAGCTGACATTCAACTGATCTAAATAATCAATAATGTTTGACGTGTCGACATGATTCAGTTCAAGCTGCCATCAGCACATTCTTCTCAAACCTTCCGCTACATGCTGTTACTGACTGTCTGTGCTGCTCACTTCTAACTGCTGCTGCTGCTGAAAACTGAACATGAAAACGTCCACATCATCCTCTACAGCCTCTCTCTCCACTGTCAGATTTCACTGTTGTACTACTTTCTACATCCCTCAGGTGAGTCCAGCCTCTGGTTCAACTGCATCACAACAAAACCACATTGGTGAGGTATTTGTCAGCTGGTGTTTTGCTTTCAGGAGGCTCCAACCTGACTGGACTTTACTCCAGGTTTTTGTAGATCTCCTCGTCTTCTGTCTGTGCTGCAGTGACGACCTTCAAGTCTGAGACGTTCCCATACACAGGAGAAGAGTCCAACTGATGGAGAGAGATGACAATATAAGATTTAATGAGCCTCATACATACAATTTATATACTATTAGTATTTTTTCAATATTTTTAATAATAATGCTTCAGACTCAATTCTGTGCTGACATTTAAAGTCTAAAACATTTCTGACCTCTACTCAGCAAGTTGTTCTTTACATTTAAATTCACTTTACAGCTTCATGTTGATAATTAAATGTGTTCTAATGCATTTATAAGCCAAACCATCATAACAGAAGTCTAGTGTAAGTTCTGTCAATAAAGTCTCTCTCTCTTTGTATTGACCAGTTTTTTCCCTTTCAGGAGGCTCCAACCTGACGAGACTTTACTCCACGTCCTCCTGCTCCTCTGTGTTTTGTGTCTTCTGCAGCATCAACCTTCAAGTCTGAGACATTCTCATACACAGGAGAAGAGTACAGCTGATGAAGAGAGATGACAACATAAGACTCAATGAGCCTCATCCATGCAATTTGCATACTGATCAGAATCTTTCAAATATTTTTAATAATAATGCTTCAGATTCAAGTCTGTGCTGATCTTTAAGGCCTAAAACATTACTGACTTCTACTCAGCAAGCTGTTCTTTACATTTAAATTCACTTTATGATTTCATTTTGATAGTAAAATATGTTCTAGTCAAGTTCTGTCAATAAGGTCTCTCTCTCACCTCTATAGTCTCTACAGGTTCATTCAGTTCAGTGATGGAGTTCAGAGTTTTCTTTTTCCTGGATTGAATCCAACGAAATAAAGAAATACTTGACAAAAAGAAATTCATGACTCAAAAATTCTGATAATGTTTTAATGAGAAAATAAAAGAAAAATGTTTTCTTTATAGTTTTACCTCATCCACAGACCCAAGAGAAGCAGAGGAATCAGAATCAGGACCACCAGAATCACCACAATGATATTAATTATATTTACTGATTTCCCTAAAAATTGAGACCAACAGAAAGGAGATATGGCTTATCAATAAATGCAGTATATACGTGTGTGTGTGTGTGTGTGTGTGTGGGAAGGTCAGTGAGCATAACTTACTTGCCACAATGGTCAGATATAAGGTGGAGTTATGATGTCCTCTTCTGTTCTGGGCTTCACAGTAATAATTGCCACTGTGTTCAGGTCTGACATCAGTGATGTTGAAGATCTGTCCTGATGCTTTTGGTGAGTCTTCAGTCTCCTTGTACCAGGTATAATTAGCTGCTGGGTTAGCATCACTGCTACAGGTCAGAGTCACTGAACTGCCCTCCACTATCTCACCAGAGGGACTCAGTGACACAGAGGGAAGCTTTGGAGCATCTATAAAAGATGTTTTAACACAGATTACTTTAATGTGATGATTACTACAGTGGCACACGATTTTGAAAACAGCATCATCCATGTGGCCGCTGTAAACTTGAAGGTGGTCTGTTGAATGGATCAATAGTGGATATTATATGAATGTTTTGCTGTCTCCTGTTGCTTTGCACAGCTTGTGAACTGTCTTGTGAGTGTTTATTTTTTTGACCATCATCTCATTATTTTCAGAACATCTCGCCATGGGACTGGAGTTGAAAATCAGCCAGCTGACTAATACAGAGATGTTGATTAATGTGCGTTGTACATAATAATAAATGAAATGTCTGAAAGTTTGAAGTGAAGGAAACAGAATTGTCAAATTTTACTTCTAAAGCAGAGGGAACCTGAAGAAAATATGTATGATCTACAAAATGCTTTTTGATTAAAAAAAGTGCAAAGATGTTTACCAATGTAAGCAGTTTTCTGCTTTTTAAATAAGCTGATTCACTCACATTTCACATCAATAAAGATGTATTCAGATGTCCTCTTCCCCAGCTGGTTCTCAGCTGTACAGTAATACTCTCCAGAGTCAGAGGACTGGATGGAGCTGAAGACAAGCTGTGGTTCTTTACTGAGAGGTTGAAGGTCTGGATTTACATTCTTCTTGTACCAGGTGTGTTTAGCTGCTGGGTTAGCATCACTGCTACAGGTCAGAGTCACTGAACTGCCCTCAATGATTTCACCAGAGGGACTCAGTGACACAGAGGGAAGCTTTGGAGCATCTGTAAGATGATATGATATGAACACATTAACTTTAAGATGTGAACATTCTCATAAAATAAAGGCTGTTTCATTCGCTGATAATTTATACTCTAGAGACAATAATGGAGGCATAAATAAACAAATGAAAGTATAAAAGAATACTTTTTCAATTTTCTTTTTAATGTTTGATTATTGCCGCTGACATCACATTGACATCACTTTTTGGTCACATAGAACATAATGAGATTGGGACAGCAGATGATGTGAGCATTAGCATGTAAGCAAAGTAATAGTAAGACGTGTTGGGTTATAATAGAGGCACTGTCTATTTCCATGAATATTATGACCATTATTAGTCAGCTGGTAGCCAAGCAGCTGGTAAAGCACTGTGCTCTGCCTGAAATAATGCTTTGCTCCATTTCAAATGAAAATGTTACCTGTGACAGTCAAAGTAACTCCAGGTGAACCAGTAAATCCCCCTTTTGGTTGGTGTGTTATGAACCTGAACTTGTACTCAGCTGAGTCGCTCTCTCTCAGGTCTGTGATTCTCAGAGTGCAGTTATTCTTATCACAGTGATATTGAACACGACCTGAATACTCTGAGTCTGTTCTCAGATCCACAGGATCATTATTTCTTCCTTTAGTGAACCAGAATGTTCTCTCAATTTCAGTATCATGGTCATTTATTCTGGGTGGGTAGCTGTAGCTGCAGTTTATGTTCACTGTTGATCCTTTCAAGGCACAGATCTGAGTAGAAGTGTAAGTCACTCCCCAGTCATCCTGACCCTGTACCACTGTAACACAGAGCACATCAGAAACCACAATCAGATTCATAAGAAGAGTTAAGAATCAGTGAATAAGACAAAGTGGGTCATGGCACCAATATGATTTTATCTGCAGTTGTTGTCATTCAAAGCTCTTCATTGTGCATCAATCTAACTAGAACTGAACTGGAATACAGTATTTTATCAGTATTTTATCATATTTTATCATTTGTTACTGCTGAGTGTTTCAGCTTTAGTCCATTCATTTTGCAAGTTTTTATTGTTGCTCTGATTATTTGTTGTTGTTCTGGCCCCAGTATTGTAGCAGTGTGTTTACAGTGACACCTAGTGGTAGAGGTAGTTAAACCACTTATTTGAAGTGCTCAGAGGAGCCATTTCTAACTGGGACACAGTAGTGGAAAGGCGCATGGTTGCATCCTTGTCCATCCTCTTTGTTTTCACCCTTTATTCGGCACAATCTGTGAGTATAATTAATGTAGGATATACTTGTGTGTGAAAACTAATTATTTCAATGAATATGATTATTTTTCTGGTTAAATCATTATAGTTAAAGTTTAAAGTTTTTGTGTTAACTGTGGTCATTTGAATATACATAGCTTTATAACTGTATAGCTCTAATATCTGTTTTAGTCATCAGTGTACAGTTATAGGAGCATAATTACACGTTTAATATGACTTGTACATTATTATTTATTTCTGTTTTCCTGTCTGTATGTTGTTGACAGTTTCACAAAAAAGACTTCCATAAAACCATAAACCTGGACTCTCCTCTCCAGTGTTTTTATTGGAAAATTGTTTAGCTCGCTGTCTACACCGTGTTCTCAGTTCTACACATGGTCAGGGCAGAAGAGTTGTAGTTTTCCTACTTAACTACAGTATTTTTGTTTTTGAGTGTATCAGCAGATCAGTGGTACATCACTACATTCACTAAAAGTCAGACTTGTTCTGTTTCATTCTTTTCCCCCATGTTATTTTACTTTCAATGCATTTTATATCTTAATTTTATGACTTTCATTATGCTATTTCTGATTTGTACCTGGGTGGGTGAACACAGGTATAGAAAAGTCTAAACGTCAAAAGATATTCATACATACTTTGAATTTACAGTATAAATAAACAGCTTTATGCTGTTTACAGTTAATATCTCTGTGCACTGAGACAGAACATCGCACAATCTGAAGGTGCAGTGAAGGAACAAGAATGTATTGAACTTGTGAACATTAATGCAGTTTTACTGAACAGGATAAGGAGAAGAAAATGAATCATTAGAGTCTGTGGTTGTCTTGGTTAGTTTCCTCTCTGTTAGTTCTTCGGTCAAGTTGCTGCTCAGCTAAGTGTGAAAACCACAAAGAAATGCAGAGCATGATGTGAGAGAAACTTCTGCTAGCAGCTCAAATAAAATAGCTGACAATAAGTTTTCACAGGAAGGAGCAACTGTTATAATTGTAACAGCTAAAACAGTTGTCCAGCTCTACAGTACAGAGTGCAGAAATTACCAGACAGATTTAAAATATCACAATGAGATGAAATTCTCCGTGCATTGCTGTACCATCATAGAACTATGTATATATGCATATGCATGTATAAAAATATATGATTCTTACAATCCATGGAGGGAGGGTGGACAAACCTTATTAGCTTGACACCCCCACCCCCACCACCCATGACGTAGATACAGCTGAACATCTTAATATAATATTATTAAAGTGTTCAGCAGTAAATATTGATGTTTTTTTTTTACTATTTTGCCTTCATTCAACAGCTATAGTTTACACAGAAATAAACAGAAGTGAAAGTTTGGTGTTGTAGAGTTTAAAAGTTATTCATCAAACTGCATCACACATACATCAAACCTAGAAAAGTGCTGATCTGGGATATTATATATTTACTTTCTTAGAATGACTTCATGCTGCTCTGAATAAGTGAGCTAAATGTCCTACAATGTAAATGTAGATATACAGTACCTGACACAGAGAGAAGGAAGACAACAAATCCACTCGCTGCTGCTGTTAAACTCATAGCTGCTCCTCTCATCTCTCTGTGAGGCTTCAGACACAATAAAATACATCAAATAATGTTCACAACATGTAATAATCATATCAGTAAACTATTCTACTTACAACAGAGAAGGACGTTGTCTGTTAAGATGCTCGTCCTCTGTGATCTGTGAGCAGAACTCAGATACCAGGATGTTAAAAGACTTGATTTCCTTCCTGTTTGTCATTTTCTGAATATGCATGAGGAGCCAAATGCCAGTAAACACAAAAGTTAAAACCAAATTTTACTGTAAGACTTAATATAATCTGTTAGATAGAATAACAGGCCAGTGTTTTGACCTGTTAGTAATTTAAAGAGAGAGGAGAAATAATAAGACATTTTTTATTATCTTATTCATTTTAACTGTGCACACGGTTCACTGTCTAAAGAAAAAAACATGACACGTGACAGATGTGTGGTATTTGGTTTGATGCATCTCCTCACACTTGTAGTGCATGGAACTGAAAACACCACCATGAGTTCAAAGAGATGTACTGCATCAGTATGGGACAGAAGGACGTTGTCTGTTAAGATACTTGTCCTCTGTGATCTGTGAGCAGAAGTCAGATATCAGGATGTTAAATGACTTGATTTACTTCCTTTTTAGTATTATGAATATGCATGAGGAGTAATAGTAATTTAATATAAACTATGTTAGAGAGAATAACAGTCCAGTGTTCTGGCATATTAGTAATATAAAGATGGGAGAGAAATGATGTGACATTTTTATTTTTCCCTTACTCTTTTTAAGTTTGGGCACTGTGAGGAAGTGATTGTATGAATATATATAAATGCTTGTGTGAACTTGTGTACAGCAGTGTATGTCTGCATTGAGTGTGAGTATGAGCACACTTTCTGTATATCAATATCATATTGAGAGTTGGTTCTTTCAGAAAGAATCTTTCCTCATTGAAGTCAAGTGCAAGAGGTAAACTGCCACAACAGCACAATACAGTGCATAAAGAAAAAACATAATGTGTGATGGATGTGACATTTGGTTTGATTCATCTCCTCACACTTCTTGTGATTATTAAAACACTGAATGTGCCACAATGAGTTCAAAGAGATGTACTGCATCAGTATGGGATGTAAGAAGTAACATGCTGAGCACAATGTTTATTGTAAGTATTAAGAAAGAAGTACGTGAAGAAGTGAAGTACATAAAAACATGATACAGGAATCTATGTATAAATCAGATCACAAAGTGTTTTACATGTGCAGTTAGAAACTCACTCATTCACAATCATTGTGACTGTAACACAGAGCACATCATCAGTGATGAAGCCTGAATGTGCAACACTGAAGCTTCACCACTAGAGGACAGTGAAACATCAGAGATACTGAATCACAACCCTGAAACAACATTTTACCATCCATCACTGATTGTTTACACACATTTACATTTACATTTAGTACTTTTCACTTTTTACGATTGAGTTGCATCTTAATCTGTTTACTCTTGACATTAAATTCATTAAACATTACAGTTAGAGGTTCAGTTTCAGAAGTGTTGATTGTGAACACAATCAACACTGACCATGACCATGTTGCAGTAGTGTCTAAGTATGAAAATGATTCAGTCAGTGATCTACAGTTATCACTGACAAATACGGACTGTATACACTGCCACACATTGAAAAGGAGACAGAAAAGGAGAGAAACAGCTCACATGATATACAAAATGTCTGTGCATCTTCATTTTAGCAACATCCCAAATCATCATTTTCTTGCTGTAATCATTCATCTTGTTGATATTAACCATAAATATCCCTTCATAATGCATTTCAAAGTAAGTGATGAAGGATAAAATCCACAGTCCTCCTCCAGTGGAAAAAAATATTTAAGTTTATTTTAAGCCATTATGAAGCTTCAGCCATCCAAATTAGTCATATTGAGTTAATATCTTTTGTTATTGTGTTTTAGTGCCAAATTTCCTCTTTTTGTTATGATTCCTCCACTGGAGCTGAACAGGAAAACACTGTTCATCAAGACACAAAGACGACATTTCTCCTCAGATGACTCTCAGAAGACTCATATTATCTTAAGATAACCTTTTAAATATATTTTTGGTCAGAATGAGGACCGTGGTTTTTGTCCCCCATCAATTACACTGTAAGAGTATTGGGCCAGGATCTTCTAATGGTGTTGGGACATGGGTAGAAGTACGTTTGGTTATTAGCAGAAATTCAGAATTGTCATAGACAGTTATGAATTATGAAAGAAAAGATTGTTAATGTTGATCAATAATTCTGGCATCAACTGTTAAAGCACCTCACAGGGGTAAGAAGCACAGTTGATTTAGGGCAATAATTAGTAATTATCAAGGATAATCAATTAGTTATTAAAAATTTATAGAATTATTAATATGAATTAACAAATACGGGGCAGAGTTAATAAATGCTACAGTTAATAAACCACTAGTCTAGATCTAATCTACCAAAGCAAACACAAACAGCTATGTACAGATGTAAACACATGCATGAGAATGTGTGCGTATGTGTGTGTGAGAAAAGAAAGGAAGGAGGTGTGTATGCCAAGATGGCGACCCCACCTGACGTGATGACGTCAGCGGTCTGCGACGGGGACGTGACTATGGGAGGAAGTCACGTCACGCCACGCAAGAACCGGATGGCGGCAGTGTTTTGGTCAACACTAGCAAGATGGCACCGTCTGGCAGTCGCCGTCTTGCAGTCACCCAATTCACCCAATTCCCAATTCAGTCACCCAAGTCGTGCTTGTTTAATGTTATCTGACCATCAGATGTGCCAATGAGGTGTCAGTGCGTGTATGTGTGCGCGTGTTAGTCACGAGAGAAAAGGGAAGGAGAGAAAGCGATTGTGAGGAGCAAGAAGCGGTCCCTTTGTCCACAGAGAGCGTGTGTATGGACGGCTGTCTGTTACACATGTTGTCTGATTTCTGACCAACAAAGCAACTTTCTTTCACTCTCGGTGGCACAAACACAGAAATAGTCCCGTGCGGGACAAACACAAAACAACAGTCTAGCGTGGTGAACACAACTAAACAGGCAGCAAACTTTACATACTCCTAGGAGTACAGTTGACTCTCACGGATCCGGAGCGTGTTCGGATGAACACGGCAAAGTCTCGTCTCATCCGGCGAGGGGTGTCTTCGGTGAAGGGGAAATCACATGCACGTAGGTACCTCCTTTAGTCTGGCTGACTCACCGGAGGAACGCAAACGTTCGAGTGCTCGAACCAGGCGTGAAGGCAATGGTTGTGGGCTGTGCCAGGATATTTAAAGGGGCGGTGATGTCATAGCTGCATCAACATTACCCTCCGCTGTGAAGGAGCGTCTCTGCCAATGAGCAGCGGTCCCCTGCTGAGGGGTGAAAACCGTGAAGCTTGCTGGAAAATGTTGTCTGAAGTGGACTCCGGCTGTCTTGAACAGCATTTGGCGCTGTTCCTTTGTCTCAGGGGGACAAAGGAGAAACGTGGTCAGGCTTTTCACATTACATGTAGGCCCTCTCTGTGTGACCCCATGCTGCTGGCCCCAACAATGGTCAGTATGAACAAGGAGAATGATGACCGTGTGTAACACATGTTTCAATGTTCATACACCTGACTGTTGTTTTAAGACCAGCCTGGTGGCCAGAAATAAATGTTGGCATTGTACATTTCTGCAAAACACAGAAACATTGTCAACAAAACATATTGTTAACATTTCAACAAAACGAATCATGTCAACATTTCCAAAATACATATCTCAACATTTTTAAAGTGACGTAGTTCACAAGCAATCTTTATGAGCTGACTTCACTGGAGGAGAAGAGGCAGGTGGATGGTTATTAAGCTTCTTGGCAGCAAGTTGGAAGTCAGCAGAGAACATGCTTCGAGACCACCTCGAAACCAATGTCCGCTTCTTGTTCCAACTGATAAAAGCAGATGTTTTTAGTGAGACAGGACATTTGCAGCCATTTTTCCGGTAAGAAAACGGGATGGTTTTAGTGAGACACCTGCTGTTTTTCTTTTCTTTTGTCTTTTTATTTTAACCCAAACCATGACATTTCCCTAACCCTAACTAAGTGGTCTTTGTGCCTAAACCTAACCAGACCAGGTAGAAATATGCTACATTTGTAGAAATGTCGATATGATACGTATTTCATAGGTTGAAACGTATATATATTCAATGTCTCTGTCATTTGCAGAAATGTTCAATGCCAACGAAAGGGAACTGAAATTAAGGTTCTAATTACAGTTTTTTGTGGAAACTTGCTGTTTATTCAGCCACAGTGATATCTGGATAATGTGAAATGCAGCAAAGTGTGATAGAACCAAGATTATGTTTGAATTTGATGTGCACTGTACTGCACATGGTGTGAATGTGATGCTTCCAGTTTGATGTCACTTTTATGAACACACTTAGTGAGCTTTGTGAGCCAGGACAGAAGCAAACCAGGAAGCCAATCAGAATTCTTCAAAAGTGATTTATGATGTATACAAATGAAATAACATTTTGCATAACAGCTCTAATCCTAAATATCTGTAATACAGAAAAGGACAAAGGAGTAAAATCCAATAATATAGCCTGCATTACCTCAGACAAAACACTGTTTATATACATAAACAAAATTAGTCACACACACTTGCTGTTACTGAAAACTTCCACAACATCCTCTACAGCCTCCTTCTCCATATATCACATATGTCATATTTCACTGTTGTACAATTTTCTGCTTCCATCAGGTGAGTCCAGCCTCTGAATCAACTGCATCAGAACAAAATCACATGACATTTAGGTGAGTTACTTCTCACAACTGCAACTATGATTGTGATGTTGGCCAGTTTGATTTCCTTTCAGGAGACTCCAACCTGACTGGACTTTACTCCACATCTTCCTGCTCCTCTGTGTCTTCTGTCTGTGCTGCAGTGATGACCTGCAAATCTGAGACATTCTCACACACAAGTGAAGAGTCCAGCTGATGGAAACAGATGACAATATAAAAATCAACGAGCCTCATTCATGCAATTTTCATACTGTTAGAATTTTTAAAAAATATCTTAAATAATTCGCCTAATTCGTCGATCCCAACAGATTGGTGCCCCGTGTGATGCTCCTCTGATATCAACCTTTTTTGCAATATTTATACAGAATAATCTATAATTGATAATTGTTGAATTATTAACATTTTATCAAAAATATACTAGATATATTTAATATTATTGCTTGCAGACTAATTTCTGTGCTGACCTTCATGTTGATAATTAAATGTGTTATTTTGCATTTATAAGCCAAATCATTATAACTAGATTTTAGGGTAAGTTCTGTCAATAAGGTCTCTCTCTCACCTCTATAGTCTCTACAGGTTCGTTTAGCTCAGTGGTGGGGTTCAGAGTTTTCTTCTTCCTGGATTGAATCCAACAAGAACAAGAAATATTTAAAACAATGAAATTCATGACCCAAAATTGATTAAAATGTTTTAATAAGAAAATAAAAGAAGAAATGTCTTCTTTATAGTTTTACCTCATCCAAAGACTCAAGGGAAGCAGAGGAATGAGAATCAGGACCACCAGAATCACCACAATTATATTAATCATAATTACTGATTTCCCTAAAAATTGAGACAGACAGAAAGTAGATATGGCTTATCAATAAATGCTGAATACAGGTGAGTGTGTGTGTATGTGTTTGGGTGGGTCTGAAGATCAATGAACATAACTTACCTGCCACAACAGTCAAATATAAGGTGGAGTTATGACGTCCTCTTCTGTTCTGGACTTCACAGTAATAATTCCCACTGTGTTCAGGTCTGACATCAGTGATGGTGAAGATCTGTCCTGATGCTTTTAGAGAGTCTTCATTCTCTTTGTACCAGGTATAATTAGCTGCTGGGTTAGCATCACTGCTGCAGGTCAGACTCACTGGACTGCCTTCCACTATCTCACCAGAGGGACTCACTGACACAGAGGGAAGCTTTGGAGCATCTGGAGATGTATTTACACAGAATAATTTGGGGTGTATTACAACAGTAATGCATATTGTAGGTGTTAGTGAGCTAATCAGGCAGGGCTCGCTTATTTAGGCTTTAAACAGGATGGTGCATCGGTCAGGATACAAGAATGAAGATAAAGATGTAATTGCTTCTCTGAACTGTGCTATGGTCCAGCCGTGTTTATTGGCAGTTCAACACTAGTATTGTCATCAGTCTGAAATAACAAATAAATCACCATTGGGCACCATTGGGCACTGATCACTGTTGAAGAACCATATATATATATATATATATATATATATATATATATATATATATATATATATATATAGAGAGAGAGAGAGAGAGAGAGAGAGAGAGAGAATATATATATACACACACATATTGTGCCACCGAGACTCAGTTAAGCATAAATATATCAATAAGATTCACAGTCCCCATTCAACAGAACAATAGCTAAGTTACATACAGATGAGAATACTCCTCCGAGAAATAAACAAACTTTCCATACATATCACTGACCAAGTCACATAAAGTACAATTGCGACACCCTTTGGTCAAATAAAGTACTACGTAATGGCGACCACACACCAAAGACTTTTTTTCCTTCATAGAAGTGTTAACTTAATTCGTTACATCAGTGTAAACAATACTACTTTAACTTAAACATATTAAGGTTACCGTAACTAACTTAACACTTCCTCCAGGAAATTACAGAATGAGTATCGTAACACCTGAAATATCGCTCATCATGCTGGCCACATGTAAATATGTATCTAAACTTACGAGGTGTAAACATAACAACAGTATAACAGACAGTTACTTCTTGTCATTGACTCATCATTTGCCTAAAAGATGTGTCAATGTTTTGTACTTACACCGGACATCAATGAATAGACAGGAAGAATTGATCTGTCCATATTGATTCTCAGACTTGCAGTAGTAGATCCCTCTGTCTTCAGAGCTGATGGAGGTGAAATGCAAACTTTCTCCTGGTTCTTGGTATAGTATTTGGTTCTCCTTGTACCAGGTGTAGTTAGCTGCTGGGTTAGCATCACTGCCACAGGCCAGATACACTGAACTGCCCTCCACTATCTCACCAGAGGGACTCACTGACACAGAGGGAAGCTTTGGAGCATCTGGGGGACATATGTATGGAGATAAATCTCACAACTAATTACATATAATGTATCTACAATATATGTCACTGTTGTAATACACCCCATTTTCTTCTGTGTAAATACATCTCATTAAAAGCATCCACACATACACAACACAGTTTTCTTTGTTATTCTTCCAACATTATTCATATTGTTAATAAGTAGTTAAATGGGGCAGCATGTCAAAATGGATGTCTGACAGTTCGAAAAAACAAATGTTTACATTTAACAAAACATGTCAGTGCTGGTTCTTCAGCATAAGTGTCTGGAAAAGGGAAATGCTCCGATTACAATCCCAAATGACTGGTAGAAGCCAATGAACCTTTTGAAGGGAAAGTTGGATTCAATGGATTTGATCTGCAATATTTCTGAAACCAAGACACTTTGATGGATTTGTATGCATTCTGTTGTTAACTATGTAATTAATCAATAATTAATCAATATTATATATATATATATATATATATATATATATATATATATATATATATATATATATAACCAGTGGAAGGAAGTCCATTTAGAAGAAATTCTGTGGAAGGAAGTCGACTGGTTCATTTTACCACAAATCAGTTATTTTAATAGTGAATGGAGACAGAAGCTGATTTTCTTTCTGTTATGAAATGAATAGAAAAACAATGACTGCCTTGATGGTTATAAAACATATTCAAACAAAACTGCAGCATGGTTTGCAAAGTGCTGTGCAATAATATGTAAGTTTTTGTCCATTTACAACAAATTATATATAAGCCACTGGTATGATCTTTAAATAAGATGTTTCACTCACATTTCACATCAATAATGTATTCAGATGTCCTCTTCCCCAGCTGGTTCTCAGCTGTACAGTAATACTCTCCAGAGTCAGAAGGCTGGATGGAGCTGAAGACAAGCTGTGATTCTTTACTGAGAGGTTGAAGGTCTGGATTTACATTCTTCTTGTACCAGGTGTAATTAGCTGCTGGATTAGCATCACTGCTACAGGTCAGAGTCACTGAACTGCCCTTCACTATCTCACCAGAGGGACTCACTGACACAGAAGGAAGCTTTGGAGCATCTGGGGGAGAAAACATAGTTGGTCAACAGTTGACTGTTGACAGTTAACTGACACAATATAAGAAGCAAATTTTAGTTGTTGCCTTGGATACATTTTGTGTTAGAGACATAGTTAGGTACACTCACACACTGAAGGAGAGCGGTAATCCTCATGTCCTTTCAAAGCACAGGAGACGTTGTCACCAGGGTTAAACTGCCCTGAATAAAGAGAAGTTTCCTCCGTCATAACTTTCCTTCCGTTCTTGAACCAGATGTAAGAAATATGACCTGCTGGATTGCAGCTGCTGAGACATTTCAGCTCTGCCTCGGTATAAGACTGATGGACTGTTATTGTGATCACCTGCACCTGGAGAGCTGGATATGTGAGGAAGGATCAAAGAAGTCATTTGTTACCAGTAAAATACACACATACAGTCAAAATAACCTTTGCGGTTCTTGTGGGTGAAATCATTTGGGATCATCCAATCAAAAGTGTAAATGGGGGAAAGTACTCAATATAATCAGTTTTATGTGAAACTCTTCAACAATAAATATTCAGCACTTTCACTAGTCATCAGTTTGTCTTCATCAGTACCTGTGATAGTCAGAGTTGTTCCAGGTAAACTACTCCTCCATTCAAAGCTTTGTGTTTTGAATGTGAAGTGATACTGGGCTGAATCGTTCTCTCTCAGGTCAGAGATTCTCAGAGTGGAGCGTCCTCTCTCTGTTTCAAGGAGCTGAACACGATCTGCATACTGGGAATCTTCACGAAGGTCCTCAGGCTGTGAGGGATTCTGCCACTGATGACTACGATCAGGACTGAACCAGAATGCTGATGTGATAGATTCATAACTGTCGTATGTGCAGGAAATGTCCACTGATGATCCTCTGAAGGCACAGATACTTCTGTCAGTATAAGTCACCCTCTGGCAGGACTGAGGAAAGAGACCTGAAAGATAAAATTAATTCAAAACAGTACTATTATCATAGTACTATTCTACCTATTGTTATAGTAATAATCCTGTATAAAGCTCAACAGGAATCTTGTTTTTCGCATGAATAATGTTGGTTTACCTCCCCAGAAAACAAACAATTATATCTTTTATTTGTGGTGTCTATATATGAAGATATCTGTGGATTCCACAGCAAGGTCTGTAAATTATCCAAAGTAACAGAGATGCTGTTTCTGGTAAGACACATACATACATACTTTTCTAAACATATGTTTTCAGTGTGTTAAGCAGTATAAACACTATTTAATTCACTTTCATTGTATTGGAATGGCAGCAGACTTTTCCAGGATTGATATCTCAAAATCTGGGCACATGAAACTGTAATTATTCACATGGTAAAAAGCGGAGCAAATCAGAAAATATGTTTGTTTTTTTTTGTATTTTGAGTGAACTGACTTTTTAAATGTAGGTTCTCATTTTACATTTATTTTGCAGTCAACATAGTCAGTATATATAAGAGTACAACTGTCATGGTTCTGTCATTGACTCTAAATAATCTTGTGAGTCTGTTTTTGAATTCCTTGGTTCCCATTATCCTCCAGATGCCCCCAGACTTTTTCTGTTTTGTGAGTATTGGACTGTGTGGGAGAGGTCTTATTTTGACTTTTTTGGAGGACTATCTGATGTATATTGCTTTGGTTGCCCTTTTTCATCATGTGTTTTACTTGTTGGTTTGCTGGGTTGTATTGGGGGTGTTTCCCTTTGTGTGTTCCTTCACTCCTGTTGTGTTTATGTGCTCCTCCTTTCACCTGCCCTCCATTACCCTCATTAGCCCTGCCCCACTCTGTCTTCCCCATGCCTGTCCCGTCCTATAACTCCCAGCCTGCTCTTATGTCCAGTCATCTGTTCCCCATTTGCTCATTAGTTCAGTTTCTCTGTTGCATCCTCTATTTTCTTCTGGTCTGTCCTGTCTGTTCAGTTCAAGTTGTGTTTGGCCAGCTATAGTGTCTGGAATAAAGAGTTTTCTTGAGTACCTGCTGCCTTCAGGATTCTGCATTTGGGTCCACTTTCTGCTACTTTCATGACAACAACATGTCTAAAATATCATGGGGCTGTGGTTTGATTTACAGAGATTCCCCCATGAGCAAGTACTTGGCAACAAGAGCAAGGAAAAACTCCCCTTTAAAGGGAAGAAACCACAAGTCGAACTGGGCTCTAGGTGGGTAAACATACATGTACATACAAGGTATAGTAGGAGGTTGAAGGCTCCACTAGATGTGGTTTTGTTAGTGAGAGACTGTGTTGCAAACTCACACACTGAAGGAGCAGGATGATGCTCAAATCCTTTTAATGCACAGGAATAGCTGTCTTCAGGAGAAAAGTACTTTTTATAAGTAGAAGATGTTACATTCTGAATTTCCTGTCCATTCTTGTACCAGATGTAGGAAGAATGATCAGATAGATGACATCTGCTGTGACACGTCAGCTCTTTCCAGGTAGGATAGAATATTGTTCCGCTCACCTGCACCTGGAAATCTGTATATTTGAAGAAAAAACAGAAATGATTTTTATACTCATTCACACATAAATGACATTTCCAAGATATTATCCATTTGAAATTCAATTAAGTCTTCAGATGAAAATGTTACCTGTGACAGTCAAAGTGACTCCAGGTGAACCAGTAAATCTCCCTCCTGGTTGGTTTGTTATTAACCTGAACTTGTACTCAGCTGAGTCGCTCTCTCTCAGGTCTGTGATTCTCAAACTGCAGTTGTTCTCATCACAGTGATACTGAACACGACCTGAATACTCTGAGTCTGTTCTCAGATCCACAGGTTCATTATTAATCAATTTAGTCAACCAGAGTGTTTCTTGAACTTCAGTATCATAGTAATCTATTCTGGATGGGTATCTGTAGATGCAGTTTATGTTCACCGTTGATCCTTTTAAGGCACAGATCTGAGTAGAAGTGTAAGTCACTCTCCAGTCATTCTGTCCCTGTACCACTGTAACACAGAGCACATCAGAAACCACAATCAGGTTCATAACATGTTAAGAATCAGTGAACAAGGCAAAGTGGATCATGGCTCATGGATCATGATTTTATCTGCAGTCATTGTCATTCAAGGATCCTCACCATGCATCAATCTAACTAGAACTGAACTGGAATACAGTATTTTATCAGATGTTTTTACTACTAAGTGTTTCAGCTATAGTCCATTCATTCTGCAAGTTTTTACTGTTGTTCTGCTTGTGTGTTTTAGTTTTAAACAATGGTAAAGCTGAACACCTGAAATGTGTCTCTTATGTTCATTCTCTTCATAATTTCCTCCATAATTCTTGTTAAAAAAGTTTTTTTCTTTGACTTTTATTTCTGAATGAAGCATGGCTGAACACAGGAATATAGAAATCCAAATAGAAACTGTTTGCTTTGAATTTACAGTAGAAAGAGAGAGTTTTAGATGCTGTTGCAATGATAAAGAACATGTGAAAAGAAATGCAGAACATGAAGTGTGTGAAACTTTTGAAAGCAGCAAAAATAAAATAGCTGACAATAAGTTTAACAAGGAGGGGCAATCGTTATAACTGTATCAGCTAAAACAGTTGTCCAGCTCTACAGTACAGAGTGCAGAAATTACCAAACAGATTTAAAACATTAGGACGAGATAAAATTCTCAGTGCATTGCTGTACCATCATAGAATTACATATATATGCATATGCATGTATAAAAATATATGATTTTTATAATCCATGGAGGGGGGGTGGACAAACCATATTAGCTATACACCTCCACCACCCATGACACAGACATAGCTGAACATCTTAATATAACATTATTGAAGTGTTCAACAGCAAATATTGATGATATTTTTATCATTCTGCCTTCATTCAGCATCTACAGTTTACACAGAAATAAACAGAAGTGAATGTTTGGTGTCTTAGAGCTTAAACATTATTCATCAAACTGCAGCACAACCTAGAAAAGTGCTGATCTGAGATATTTTATATTTCCTTTCTTAAAATGACTTCATGCTGCTCTGAATAAGTGTGTTAAATGTCCTACAATGTAAATGTAGATATACAGTACCTGACACAGAGAGAAGGAAGACAACAAATCCACTCGCTGCTGCTGTTAAACTCATAGCTGCTCCTCTCATCTCTCTGTGAGGCTTCAGAGACAATAAAATACATCAAATAATGTTCACAACATGTAATAATCATATCAGTAAACTATTCTACTTACAACAGAGAAGGAGGTTGTCTGTTAAGATGCTCGTCCTGTGCGATCTGTGAGTAGAAGTCAGATAGCAAGATGTTAAAACACATGATTTCCTTCCTTTTTCTTAGTCATTATGAATATGCATGAGGAGCCAAATTACATTAAACATATAAGTTAAAACCAAGTTTAACTGATTTCCAAAGATTTAATATGTCAGAGAGAATAGTGTTCTGGCATATTAGTAACATAAAAATCGGAGAGAAATAATGAGACATTTTTATTACTTTTACTCACTCTCTTACACTGTCAGGAAATTATTGTATGACTATGCAATTTCTTGCACGCTTGTGTGCACTTGTGAAATGTTACAATGCTGAGTGACAGTCACAGTTATGTTTCTGCATGGAAACATTATGTTCTTGTGCGGAAGAGAAACAAGAAACATCTACTTATTCTGAAATAAGTATGAATGTGTTATGTTCTAATATCGAGAGTTGTCTCTTTCCTCATTGAAGTCAAGTGCAAGATGTGAATTGCAGCACAGTTCAGTTAATTTTACTGACTCTTATTAAGTGTGGGAACAGTTCAGTGTCTAAAGAAAAGACATGACACGTGATAGATGTGTGACATTTGGTTTGATGCATCTCCTCACACATGTAGTGCATGTTAAAACACTGAATACACTACCATGAGTTCAAAGAGATGTACTGCATCAGTATGAGATGTAAGAAGTCACATGATGAGCACAATGTTTATTGTAAGTATTAAGAAACAAGTAAAATGCAAAGTAAATCAAAACATGATACAGAAATCTATGTGTAAATCAGATCACAAAATGTTTTACATGTGCATTTGGAAACTCACTCATTCACAATCATTGTGACTGCAACACAAAGAACATCATCAGTGATGAAGCCTGAATGTGCAACACTGAAGCTTCACCACTAGAGGACAGTGAAACATCAGACATACTGAATAACAACCCTGAAACAACATTTTACCATCCATCACTGATTGTTTACACACATTTACTTTTAGTACTTTTCACTTTTTTATGATTGAGTCGCATCTTAATCTGTTTACTCTTGACATTAAATTAATTAAAAATTACAGTTAGAGGTTCAGTTTCAGAAGTGTTGATTGTTCACATTGGTGACCTTGTTGTACAGTAGTTGAACAAACGCTCACAGTCGAGGTGTCTAAGTATGAAAATGATTCAGTCAGTGATCTACAGTTGTCACTAACAAATATGGACTGTTATACTAAAAATGCTTCATACTCAGTAAACTGCCACACATTCTGCTTCCCTGAGTGACCCCAAAGAGTTTAAATGGACCAAAAAGGAGATAAACAGCTCACACAACAATTAAGGTTTTCTTCGATGCAAACTGTGTCTGTGCATCTTCATTTTCGCAACATCCCAAATCATCATTTTCTTGCTGTAATCATTCAATCACAGTGATGCCTGAATAATGTGACATCCAGCAAAGTGTGATAGAACCAAGATTGTGTTTGAATTTGATGTATGAAAATATACAGTTTACTACACATGGTGTGAATGTGATGCTTCCAGTTTGATGTCTCTGCTCTGAACAGAATTAATGAGCTTTGTGAACCAGAACAGGTGCAAACCAGGAAGCCAATCAGGATTCTTCAAAAGCGTTTTATTATATAAACAATTAATGTAACATTTTGCATAACAGCTCTAATCCTAAATATCTGTAATATAGAAAAAAGGAGTAAAGTCCAATAACATATCCTGACAGGACACTCAATGTACATAAACACAATTATGAGTCACACACACCTGCTGCTACTGAAAACTGAACATGAAAACATCCACATCATCCTCTACAGCCTCTCTCTGTAGTCTACAGTATTTTTACATTTAAAATAACATTTCACATAACAGCTCTGATCCTAAATATCTGTGATATAACTAACTCTACAAAGAAAAAATAAGCTTGCATTAGTTCAGACAGAACACTCAGTAAATTATAAATCAATTAGCAAGCAAGCACATTCTTCCCAAGCCTTCTGCTACATGCTGTTACTCAGTGTGCGAACTATGTCGCGGTTTTCAGGGGGGCTCACTTATTTTGGGGTGGGGGAGCGAGGAGAGAGAGACGCTTGCGCGTGCCTCGCAGCAAGGACTTACTCAAAACACAAGCCTGTGTAACGTGGGGGATCGGTAACTGGTGACTGGATCACTCTTAATAAAAGAAGAGAAAGAAGAGGCAGTGACGTTTAAAGACTAGCGCACCCACGCATCGATGGTGAGGACAAGAATTGCATGCAGCAATTCTTAAATCTTTATTAAAGCGAAATAGTGCAATAGTGATGTAGTAGTGCCGTAGTTTGCACCATGCTGTTACTGACTGTCTGTGCTGCTCACTTCTACCTGCTGCTGCTGCTGCTGAAAACCCAACATAAAAACGTCCACATCATCCTCTACAGTCTCTCTCTCCACTGTCAGATTTCACTGTTGTACTTCCTTCTGCTTCCATCAGGTGAGTCCAACCTGTGGTTCAACTGCATCACATGAAATTTAGGTGAGTTTCTTCTTGTAACTGTTAAAATGAATCTAATGTCAGCTTGTTTATTTCCTTTCAGGAGGCTCCAACCTGATTGGATTTTACTCCATGTCCTCTGTGTCCTCTGTGTCTTCTGTCTGTGCTGCAGCGACGACCTGCAAGTCTGAGACGTTCTCATACACAGAAGAGTCCAGCTAATAGAGAGATGACAATATAAAACTCAATGAGCGTCATTCATGCAATTTGCATACAGTTGTAATTTCAAATATATTTTTAATAATATTGCGTCTGACTAAATTCTTTGCTTACCTGTAAGGCCTAAAACATTACTGACTTCTCCTCAACAAGTTGTTCTTTAAATTTCAATTTCAAACTTTTTTGATTTCATGTTGATAATAAAATGTGTTCTAGTGCATTTATAATCCAAATAATCATAACTGTATTTTAAGGCGAGTTTTGTCAATAAGGACTCTCTCTCACCTCTATAGTCTCTACAAGTTTATTCAGTTCAGTGGAGGAGTTCAGAGTTTTCTTCTTCCTGGATTGAATCCAATGAAATCAAGAAATATTTTACAAAATTAAATCAAGGATCAAGAATTATGAAAATACTTTAATAAGAAAATAAATGTCTTCTTGGTAGTTTTACCTCATCCACAGACTCAAGAGAAGCAGAGGAATCAGCATCAGAACCACCAGAATCACCACAATGATATTAATTATAAATACTGATTTCCCTAAAAATTGAGAGCGACAGAATGGTGATATGGCTTATCAATAAATGCAGTATACGGGTGTGTTTGTGTGTGAAGGTCATTGAACATAACTTACCTGCCACAACAGTCAGATATAAGGTGGAGTTATGATGTCCTCTTCTGTTCTGGGCTTCACATGAATAATTCCCACTGTGTTCAGGTGTGACATCAGTGATGGTGAAGATCTGTCCTGATGCTTTTGGTGAGTCTTCATTCTCCTTGTACCAGGTATAATTAGCTGCTGGGTTAGCATCACTGCTGCAGGTCAGATTCACTGAACTGCCCTCCACTATCTCACCAGAGGGATTCACTGACACAGAGGGAAGCTTTGGGGCATCTGTATGGCAATATATAGAGTCCAAACAAACCAGTATTTTTCAGTATTTTTCTTTGGGTTCATTTTTATGCATACCAAAACCAGCAGTAGGGGAGCAAAGAAAAAGGAGCCATGATAGAAACTTAATTTCAACCTTCCTGCTTTAGAACATGATGTTTCTACCAGCCTAAACTCAGATGGCAGATTAATCATACTGTTAAACCCACTTTGTATGTCAGAGATTTGATTTGTTTTGTACTTACACTGGACATTAACGAATAGAGATGTAGACGTCTCTCCATATTGATTCTCAGACTTGCAGTGGTAGATCCCTCTGTCCTCAGGTCTGATGGAGGTAAAATGATAAATTCCTTCTGGTCCTTGAAGCAGTGTTTGGTTATCTTTGTACCAGGTATAATTAGCTGCTGGGGTAGCATCACTGCTACAGGTCAGATTCACCGAATTGCCCTCCACTATCTCACCAGAGGGATTCACTGACACAGAGGGAAGCTTTGGAGCATCTGTAGGGAAATATGTATAGAGTCCAAACAAATCAGTATTTTTCTTTGGGTTGATTTTTATGCTTATAAAACCAGCAGTAGGGGACCAAAGAAAAAAGGGCCGTGCTAGAATCTGTATTTCAGCCTTTCTACTTTAGAACATCTTGTTTGTGGCAGTTTAAACTTAGATGGCAGACAAATCATAACATATTGTTAAAACCCACTTTGAATGTTAGAGATTTGATTTGTTTTGTACTTACACTGGGCATTAATGAATAGAGATGTAGACGTCTCTCCATATTGATTCTCAGACTTGCAGTGGTAGATCCCTCTGTCCTCAGGTCTGATGGAGGTAAAATGATAAATTCCCTCTGGTCCTTGAAGCAGTGTTTGGTTCTCCTTGTACCAGGTATAATTAGCTGCTGGGTTAGCATCACTGCTACAGGTGAGATTCACTGAACTGCCCTCCACTATCTCACCAGAGGGACTCATTGACACAGAAGAGGTCTTTGGAGCATCTATAAAAGATGTATTAACACAGATTATTTCAAGGTGATAATTACAACAGTGGCACATGATTTTAAAAAAGCACCATGCATGTGGCAGCATCTGTAAACTTGAAGGTGGTCTGGTGAATGGATGAATAGTGGATATTGTATTAATGTTTTGCTACCTCTGTTGCTCTGCATGGTTTGTGAACTGTCCTGTGAGTGCTTATTTTGTTGTTATTGTCTGTCTGTAATTTTTAACCATCATCTCATTGGTTTCAGAACATCTTGCCATGGGACTGGAGTTGAAAATTAGTCAGCTGACTAATACAGAAATGTTGATTAATGTGTGTTGTCCTTATAAATAAATTAAATGTCTGAATGTTTGAACTGAAGGAAACAAAATTGTTAAATTTTACTTTCACAGCAGAGGGAACCTGAAGAAAATATGTATGATAGCCAAAAATGATTTTTGGTTTAAAAAAGTGTATGATGTACACTTTGCCAGTATAAGCAGTTTTTAACTTTTTAAATAAGCTGTTTCACTCACATTTCACATCAATAAAGATGTATTCAGATGTCGTCTTCCCCAGCTGGTTCTCAGCTGTGCAGTAATATTCTCCAGAGTCAAAGGACTGGATGGAGCTGAAGACAAGCTGTGGTTCTTTACTGAGAGGTTGAAGGTCTGGATTTTCATTCTTCTTGTACCAGCTATATTTAGCTGCTGGGTTAGCATCACTGCTACAGGTCAGAGTCACTAAACTGCCTTCCACTATTTCACCAGAGGAACTCACTGACACAGAAGAGGTCATTGGAGCATCTATAAAAGATGTTTTAACACAGATTACTTTAATGTGATGATTACTAGAGTGACACATGATTTTAAAAACAGCATCATGCATGTGGCAGCATCTGTAAACTTGAAGGTGGTCTGGTGAATGGATCAATAGTGGATATTGTATTAATGTTTTGCTGTCTCCTGCTGCTCTGCACGGCTTGTGAGCTGTATTGTGAGTGATTATTTGTTGTTATTGTCTGTCTGTAATTTTTAACCATCATCCCATTGGTTTCAGAACATCTCACCATGGGACTGGAGTTGAAAAGTAGTCAGCTGACTAATACATAAATGTTGATTAATGTGTGTTGTCTTTATAAAAAATTAAAATATCTGAAAGTTTGAATTGAAGGAAACAGAATTGTTGATTTTCACTTTTAGAAAAGATGGAACCTGAATAAAATACAGATTATCTGCAGAATGCTTTTTGCTTAAAAAAGAGTTAATATGTTTACAAGTGTAAACGTTTTTATGTGTTATAAATAAGTTGTTTCACTCACATTTCACATTGATAGCAATATATTCAGATGTCTTCTTCCCCAGCTGGTTCTCAGCTGTACAGTAATACTCTCCAGAGTCAGAGGACTGGATGGAGCTGAAGACAAGCTGTGGTTCTTTACTGAGAGGTTGAAGGTCTGGATTTACATTCTTCTTGTACCAGGTGTGTTTAGCTGCTGGGTTAGCATCACTGCTACAGGTCAGAGTCACTGAACTGCCCTCAATGATATCATCAAAGGAACTCACTGACACAGAGGGAAGCTTTGGAGCATCTGGAGGAGAGTTAATATGATATGAACACATATTAACTTTAAGATGTGAATATTATCATAAAACAAAGTCTGTTTCATTTGCTGATAATTTAACTCTAGAGACAATAATGGAGGCATGAATAAATAAAAGAAAGTATGAGTGAGTATGAGTGAATACATTTTCAATTTTCTTTTTAATGTTTGATTATTGCCACTGGCATCACATTGACATCACATTTTGGACTCAGTAAAATAGTTTTGTTAATAAAAGTAGAAAGTGTCAATGAAAAAGTGTAAGAGGTTAAACTGGGTCTGACTTGTTGTAGACTATGTGGGTCAAAGTTTTCATTTGATGTGTTAGTGGAACATTGTAGAGAAAACTCACACACTGAAGGAGAGCGGAAAGTCTCATATCCTGATAGAGTACAAGAATACTCGTCCTCAGGATTAATTGAGTCCGGATGAAAATATTTTTTTCCCCCCTCCATTTGCTGGCCATTCTTGTACCAGATGTAGGAAAGATCAACAGGCAGTTGACAATTGCTGTGACATGTCAGCTCTGTCCAGTTGGGATGGTGTTTGGGTGACGATTTTCTAACATGCACTTGGAAGTCTGGATCTGTGAAAAACAAACAGAAATATAATTTCTGAATTAACTGTCAACATACAGCACATACAAGCAAATATTCATATGTTCACAGTAACATTTCCAATAACTTCAAGGGATTAAGAATTTATAGCAAATGGTTATGAAGTTAGATTTGGTGAGAAAGAACCTGCTCTTTGAGGACCTCTCAGAAAATCCAAGCAGTAATGAAGATTCTACTAACTAACCTTAACAATCACATAGATGAACATTAGATTAGAGAGAAATAAACAATACCAAAAACATAGCACATAATATGGAGATTGGGGCAGCAGATGGTGTCAGCATTAGCGTGTAAGCAAAGTAATAGTAAGAAGTGTCAGGTTATAATAGAAGCGCTGCCCACTTCTATGAATATGATGACCATTATTAGTCAGCTGGTAGCCAAGCAGCTGGAAAAGCTCTGTGGTCTTCCTGAAATAATGCTTTGCTCCATTTAAAATGAAAATGTTACCTGTGACAGTCAAAGTGACTCCAGGGGAGCCAGTAAATCTGCCTCCTGGTTGGTTTGTTATGAACCTGAACTTGTACTCAGCTGAGTCGCTCTCTCTCAGGTCTGTGATTCTCAAAGTGCAGTTATTCTTATCACAGTGATACTGAACACGACCTGAATACTCTGAGTCTGTTCTCAGATCCACAGGATCATTATTTCTCCCTTTAGTGAACCAGAGTGTTTTCTCAATTTCAGTATCATGCTCATTTATTCTAGATGGGTATCTGTAGGTGCAGTTTATGTCCACTGTTGATCCTTTTAAGGCACAGATCTGAGTAGAAGTGTAAGTCACTCTCCAGTCATTCTGACCCTGTACCACTGTAACACAGAGCACATCAGAAACCACAATCAGATTCACAACAAGTTACAAATCAATGGATAAGACAAAGTGGATCATGGCACCAATATGATTTTATCTGCAGTAGTTGTCATTCAAAGCTCCTCATGGTGCATCAATCTAACTAGAACTGAACTGGAATACAGTATTTTATCAGTAGTTTAATATATTTTATCATTTGTTACTGCTGAGTGTTTCAGCTTTAGTCCATTCATTCTGCAAGTTTTTGTCTGCTTATTTTTTGTAGCTTTAAAAAAGCTAAAGCTGAACACCAGAAATGTGTCTCTTAGGTTAATTTTCTTTATACTTTTCTTCATAATTCTTATTAAAATGTTTTTTACTTTGACTTTTATTTCTGAATGAAGCCTGGATGAACACAGGAATATAAAAGTCCAAAGACAAATTATTTAAGTACAAATAAACAATTTTAGATGCTGTTGACTGTTAATGTATCTGTGCACTGAGACAGAACATCGTACAGTCTGAAGCTGCAGTGAAGGAACAAGAATGTATTGAACCTGTGAACAATGACCACAGAGAAATGCGGAACATGGGGTGTGAGAAACTTTTGAAAGCAGCTAAAATGTAAAAGGTGACAATACGTTTTCACAGGGAGGAGCAACTGGTATAACTGTAACAGCTGAAACAGTTGTCCAGCTCTACAGTACAGAGTGCAGAAATTAACAAAAAGATTTAAAACATAATGATCGTCGTTGTCATTCAAAGCTCCTCATCATGCATCAATCTAACGAGAACTGAACTGGAATACAGTATTTTTATCACTTGTTTATCATATCTTATCATTAGTTACTGCTGAGTGTTTCAGCTTTCGTCCATTCATTCTGCAAGGTTTTACTGTTGTTCTGATTGTAGTTTTACTACAACTTTATCTTAGAGTGTATCAGCAGATCAGTGGTACATCTTTGTGGTTTTCACTTCATTAAAAGTCAGACTTGTTCCGTTCCATTCTTTTTCCCATGTCAATTTACTTGGAATGCACTTTATATCTCTATTTTATGACTTTAATTATGTTATTTCTGATTTGTACCTGGGTGACCACAGTTATAGAAAAGTCTGAAAGTCCAAAGATATTTACACATACTTTGAATTTACAGTATAAATAAACAGCTTTAGATGCTGTTTACAGTTAATCTCTCAGACAGAACATCGTACAGTCTGAAGGTGCAGTGAAGGAACAAGAATGTATTGAACCTGTGAACATTCATGCAGTTTTACTGAACAGGATAAGAAATGAAGCATTCGAAAGGCCGTGCTTGTCTTGGTTAGTTTCATCTCTGTTGGTTCTTTGGTCAAGTTGGTGCTCAGTTAAGTGTGAAAACCACAGAAAAATGCAGAACATGAAGTGAGAGAAACTTTTGAAAGCAGCTCAAATGAAATAGGTGAGAATAAGATTTCACAGGAATGGGCAACTGTTATAACTGCAACAGCTAAAACAGTTGTCCAGCTTTACAGTGCAAAGTGCAGAAATTACCAAACATATTTAATACATCATGACGGTGATATGAAATTCTCTGTGCATTGCTGTAACATCACAGAACTATGTTTATGTTAAGTTTATTTTTTATAATCAAACAACAAAAGAAAAGGAAAGAAAAACATATATATTTATATAAATATAGCTACGACAGTAAATATATATATATATATATATATATATATATATATATATATATATATATATATATAGGGAGGGAAGGTGGACAAAACTTATTAGTTAGACACCCCCACCCCCACCACCCATGACGCAGACACAGTTTAATATCTTAATATATTATTATTAAAGTGCTCAACAGTAAATACTGATGAAATTTTTACCATTTTGCCTTCATTCAACAGATATAGTTTACAGGTCAGTTTATAGTTTGTCGAGTTTAAAAGTTATTCATCAAATTGCATCAATAAGTGTGAAAACCACAAAGAAATGCAGAACATGACGTGATGTAAACTTTTGAAAGTGGTGAAAATAAAATAGGTGACAAGTTTTTACAGGAAGGGGCAACTGTCATAACTGTAACAGCGCTACAATACAGAGTGCAGAAATTCAACCAGATTTGAAACATTGTTATGGGATGAAATTCTCAGTGCATTGCTGTACCATCATAGAACTATGTATATATGCATGTATAAAAATATATGATTCTTAGAATCCATGCAGGGAGGGTGGACAAACCTTATTAGCTAGATATTTTGCCCATTTTGCCATCATTCAACAGCTATAGTTTACACAGAAATAAACAGAAGTGAATGTTTGGTGTTGTAGAGTTTAAAAGTTATTCATCAAACTGCATCACACATACATCAAACCTAGAAAAGTGCTGATCTGGGATATTTTATATTTACTTTCTTAAAATGACTTCTTGCTGCTCTGAATAAGTGAGCTAAATGTCCTACAAAGTAAATGTAGATATATAGTACCTGACACAGAGAGAAGGAAGACAACAAATCCACTCGCTGCTGCTGTTAAACTCATAGCTGCTCCTCTCATTTCTCTGTGAGGCTTCAGAGACAATAAAATACATCAAATAATGAAATGTTCTTTTAAGTTTAAGTTTAAGTTAAAAAAAATGATGCTCACAACATGTAATAGTCATATCAGTAAATTGTTCTACTTACAACAGAGAAGGATGTTGTCTATTAAGATGCTTGTCCTCTGTGATGTGTGAGCAGAAGTCAGATATCAGGATGTTAAAAGACTTGATTTACTTCCTGTTTTTTATTTTATGAATATGTATGAGGAGCCAGATGACAGAAAATACATGAGTTAAAGATGGAGGTTTTACTGTTTTTCAGAGATTTATGTTAGAGAGAAGAAGAAACCAGTGTTTTGACCTGTTAGTAATTTAAAGAGAGAAGAGAAATAATTAGACATTTTCATTGTCTTATTCTCATTAAGTGTGGGCACAGTTCAGTGTCTAAAGAAAAAATCACGACATATGTGACAGATCTATGACAGTTGGTTTGTTGTATCTCCTCACACTTCTAGTCCTTGTGAAGACACTGAATGCACTGTAGGAGAACCAGTTGACTCTTTGTCTCCCCCTAATATCAAAAAAGGAAGTCTGGGCTTAACCAACAATAACCTCTAACCTCAAAAGGCTAAACATTACAGTTAGAGGTTCAGTTTCAGAAGTGTTGATTGTTCACATTGGTGACCTTGTTGAGCAGTAGCTGAACAAACACTCATAGTCGAGGTGTCTAAGTATGAAAATGATTCAGTCAGTGATCTACAGTTGTCACTAACAAATATGGACTGTTACATGGAAAAGGCTTCATATTCAGTAAACTGCCACACATTCTGCTTACCCGAGTGACCCCAAAGAATTTAAATGGACTGAAAAGGAGATAAACAGCTCACATGACAATTAAGGTCTTCTTCAACACAAACTATGTCTGTGCATCTTCATTTTCGCAACATCCCAAATCATCATTTTCTTATAGGGGTTAGGGGATAAAATGTGTGCAAATGTTCATTTTGCCACCTGAAGACCTGGAAAAAAATGTGAACCATTCATTTAAAGCTGAAACTTTCTTCACACTGTTGTATTCTGCAGCAGTGAAAGTAAACTGAAATTAAGTTTCTAATTAAAGTACTTGTTGATACTGACTGTTTATTCAGCCACAGTGATACCTTGTTAATGTGACATTCAGCAAAGTGTGACAGAACCACAAGTATATTTGAATTTGATGTGTGAAAATATACAGTTTACTGCACATGCTGTGAATGTGATGCTTCCAGTTTGATGTCTCTGTTCTGAACAGACTTAATGAGCTTTGTGAACCAGGGCAGGTGCAAACCAGGAAGCCAATCAGGATTATTCAAAAGTGATTTATAATGTAAATATTTAACATATTTATTTAACATATCTAACATAACAGCATAACAGCTCTATTCCTAAATAATAATATCTGTAATACAAAAAATGCAAAGGAGTTAATTATAATAATATAGCCTGCATTACCTCAGACTGAACACTCACTATACAGAAACACAATTAAGAGTCACATAAACCTGCTGCTACTGAAAACTGAACATGAAAACATCCACATCATCCTCTACAGCCTCTCTCCAGTCTACAGTGTTTTTACATTTACATATAATATTTTATATATATTATTTATTATTTTTATATTATTTATGCACTTATGTGTGTGTAAAAATATTCACACTGGTGTGATTTTGCACTGAAAATAAAAATAAACTTAAACTTAAAATAACATTTCACAGAGATAAAAAATAAGCTTGCATTAGCTCAGACAGAACATTCAGTAAATTATAAATCAATTGAGTCACAAACACCACCTGATATTCAATTGATCTAAACAATCAATCATGTTTGACATGTGGACATGATTCAGTTCCTGCCATCAGCAAATGTGCTGACCAAAACTTATTCATTTGTTTTTGGATATCACTCTGTTATTGGCCAGCAAACTTATGGAGGCATGGCCTAATGAACTTAATGGTCGATAACTTCTCAATACTGAATCAGATTGTGAACAAATATGGGAATGTTGTACACAAGGTGACCTTGCAGAAGTGTATAAGATTTAATAAAATTCTGCCCAAAGGGAGCGCTAAAGCAACCTTATAACATGGTATTTCAGCAATTCTGTTGTCTTTAATTTAAGGAAACTTGGTACGCAGGTTTTCCAAGAGAATCTGCATGACATACTGAATCATGGCACCAATAGTTCCACCTTGTGCTTATAAATAAAGCACCACCATAATCCTTATTTTTTACTAAATCTTTTAAATGTCATGTTATGTTATGATATGTTATGTATTATGTCATATCATGTAAGTAAGACAAAGTATATTGTGTACCTTTATACCATGTTATGCTATGATATGTTATATCATGTCAGTAATACAGAGTGTATAGCATACTGTTATGTATTGTTTTATCATGTAATTAAGACAAAGTATATTGTGTTGTTATTCCATGATATGTTATGTATTATGTAAAAAAGTATGTTATGTGATAGGTTATATATATATCATGTAAGAAAGACAAAGTACTTTGTGTCCTCTTATACTATGATAGGTTATATATATATCATGTAAGTAAGACAAAGTATGGCGTGTCATGTTATGATGTTATAGGTTATGTATATATCATGTAAGTAAGACAAAGTATGTTGTGTGGTAGGTTATATATATATATATATCATGTAAGTAAGACAAAGTATGTTGTGTCCTGTTATGCCATGATAGGTTATATATATATCATGTAAGTAAGACAAAGTATGTCGTGTCATGTTATGTTATTATAGGTTATGTATATATCATGTAAGTAAGACAAAGTATGTTGTGTCCTGTTATGCTATGATAGGTTATTTATATATATATCATGTAAGTAAGAGAAAGTATGTTGTGTCCTGTTTTGCTATGATAGGTCATATATATATCATGTAAGTAAGAGAAAGTATGTTGTGTCCTGTTTTGCTATGATAGGTCATATATATATCATGTAAGAAAGACAAAGTATGTCGTGTCATGTTATGCTATTATAGGTTATATATATATATATATCAAGTAAGTAAGACAACGTATGTTGTGTGATAGGTTATATGTATATCATGTAAGTAAGACAAAGTACTTTGTGTCATGTTGTGCTATGACAGGTTATATATATCATGTAAGTAAGACAAGGTATGTCGTGTCATGTTATGGTATTATAGGTTATATATATATATCATGTAAGTAAGACAAAGTATGTCGTGTCATGTTATGCTATTATAGGTTATTTATATATATATATCATGTAAGTAAGAGAAAGTATGTTGTGTCCTGTTTTGCTATGATAGGTTATATATATCATGTAAGTAAGACAAAGTATGTTGTGTGATAGGTTATATATATCATGTAAGTAAGACAAAGTACTTTGTCTCTTCTTATACTATGATAGGTTATATATATATATCATGTAAGTAAGACAAAGTATGTTGTGTCCTCTTATACTATGATAGGTTTTATATATATCATGTAAGTAAGACAAAATATGTTGTGTCATGTTATGCTATGATAGGTTATACATATCATGTAAGTAAGACAAAGTATGTTGTGTGATAGGTTATATATATATCATTTAAGTAAGACAAAGTATGTCGTGTCATGTTATGCTATTATAGGTTATTTATATATATATCATGTGAGTAAGAGAAAGTATGATGTGTCCTGTTTTGCTATGATAGGTTATATATATCATGTAAGTAAGACAAAGTATGTCCTATCATGTTATGCTATTATAGGTTATATATATATATATATATCATGTAAGTAAGACAAAGTATGTTGTGTCATTTTATGGTATTATAGGTTATGTATATATCATGTAAGTAAGACAAAGCACGTTGTGTCCTCTTATACTATGATAGGTTTTATATATATCATGTAAGTAAGACAAAATATGTTGTGTCATGTTGTGCTATGACAGGTTATATATATCATGTAAGTAAGACAAGGTATGTTGTGTCATGTTATGGTATTATAGGTTATATATATATATCATGTAAGTAAGACAAAGTATGTCGTGTCATGTTATGCTATTATAGGTTATTTATATATATATATCATGTAAGTAAGAGAAAGTATGTTGTGTCCTGTTTTGCTATGATAGGTTATATATATCATGTAAGTAAGACAAAGTATGTTGTGTGATAGGTTATATATATCATGTAAGTAAGACAAAGTACTTTGTCTCTTCTTATACTATGATAGGTTATATATATATATATCATGTAAGTAAGACAAAGTATGTTGCGTCCTGTTTTGCTATGATAGGTTATATATATCATGTAAGTAAGACAAAGTATGTTCTGTCATGTTATGGTATGATATGTTATATTAGTCATGTAAGTAAGACAAAGTATGTTGTGTCCTATTATGTTATGATAGGTTATATATATGTCATGTAAATAAGACAAAGTATGTTCTGTCATGTTATGCTATGATATGTTATATATATCATGTAAGTAAGACAAAGTATGTTGTGTGCTGTAGTGCTATGATAGGTTAAATATGTATCATGTAAGTAAGACAAAGTATGTTGTGTGCTGTAGTGCTATGATAGGTTAAATATATATCATATAAGTAAGACAAAGTATGTTGTGTGATAGGTTATGTATATATCATGTAAGTAAGACAAAGTATGTTGTGTCCTATTATGTTATGATAGGTTGTATATATGTCATGTAAATAAGACAAAGTATGTTCTGTCATGTTATGCTATGATGGGTTATATATATATATATCATGTAAGTAAGACAAAGTACGTTGTGTCCAGTTAAAATATAATAGGTTATATATATATCATGTAAGTAAGACAAAGTACTTTGTGTCCTCTAATACTATGATAGGATTTATACATATCATGTAAGTAAGACAAAGTATGTTGTGTGATAGGTTATATATATATATATCATGTAAGTAAGACAAAGTATGCCGTGTCATGTTATGCTATTATAGGTTATATATATATATATATATCATGTGAGTAAGAGAAAGTATGTTGTGTCCTGTTTTGCTATGATAGGTTATATATATCATGTAAGTAGGACAAAGTATGTCCTATCATGTTATGCTATTATAGGTTATATATATATATATATATATATATATATATATATATATATATATATATCATGTAAGTAAGACAATGAATGTTGTGTCATGTTATGCTATGATAGGTTATATATATCATGTAATTAAGACAAAGTATGTTGTGTCATTTTATGGTATTATAGGTTATGTATATATCATGTAAGTAAGACAAAGCACGTTGTGTCCTCTTATACTATGATAGGTTTTATATATATCATGTAAGTAAGACAAAGTATGTTGTGTGATAGGTTATATATATATCATGTAAGTAAGACAAAGTATGTCGTGTCATGTTATGGTATTATAGATTATATATATATCATGTAAGTAAGACAAAGTATGTCGTGTCATGTTATGCTATCATAGGTCATATATATATATATATATATATATATATATATATCATGTAAGTAAGAGAAAGTATGTTGTGTCCTGTTTTGCTATGATAGGTTATATATATCATGTAAGTAAGACAAAGTATGTTCCGTCATGTTATGGTATGATATGTTATATATGTCATGTAAGTAAGACAAAGCATGTTGTGTGAGAGGTAATATATATATATATATATATATATATATATATATATATCATTTAAGTAAGACAAAGTATGTTGTGTCCTATTATGTTATGATAGGTTGTATATATGTCATGTAAATAAGACAAAGTATGTTCTGTCATGTTATGCTATGATGGGTTATATTTATATATCATGTAAGTAAGATAAAGTACTTTGTGTCCTCTTAACTATACAATTAAAATATAATAGGTTATATATATATCATGTAAGTAAGACAAAGTATGTTGTGTCATGTTGTGCTATGATAGGTTATATCATGTAAGTAAAACAAAATACATTGTGTCATGTTATGCTGTGATAGGTTATATATATCACGTAATTAAAACAAAATACATTGTGTCATGTTATGCTGGGATAGGTTATATCATGTAAGTAAGAGAAAGTATGTTGTGTCCTGTTATGCTATGAAAGCTTATATATATTGTGTAATTAAGACAAAGTATGTTGTGTCATGTTGTGCTATGATAGGTTATATCATGTAAGTAAAACAAAATACATTGTGTCATGTTATGCTGTGATAGGTTATATATATCACGTAATTAAAACAAAATACATTGTGTCATGTTATGCTGGGATAGGTTATATCATGTAAGTAAGAGAAAGTATGTTGTGTCCTGTTATGCTATGAAAGCTTATATATATTGTGTAATTAAGACAAAGTATGTTGTGTCCTGTTATGCTATGATAGGTTATATATATATCATGTAAGTAAGACAAAGTATATCATGTCATGTTATACTATGATAGGTTATATATATATCATGTAAGACAAAGTATGTCATGTCATGTTATACTATGATAGGTTATATATATATCATGTAAGTAAGACAAAGTATGTCATGTCATGTTATACTATGATAGGTTATATATATATCATGTAAGTAAGACAAAGTATGTTGTGTCCTGTTATGCTATTATAGGATATATATATATATATCATGTATGTAAGACAAAGTATGTTATGTGATAGGTTATATATATATCATGTAAGTAAGATAAAGTACTTTGTGTCCTCTTATACTATGACAGGTTATATATATATATCATGTAAGTCAGACAAAGTATGTCGTGTCATGTTATGGTATTATAGGTTATATATATATATATACGTCATGTATGTAAGACAAAGTATGTTGTGTCATGTTATGCTATTATAGGTTATTTATATATATGTATCATGTACGTAAGAGTATGTTGTGTCCTGTTTTGCTATGATAGGTTATATATATGTCATGTAAATAAGACAAAGTATGTTCTGTCATGTTATGCTATGATGGGTTATATATATATATATATCATGTAAGTAAGACAAGGTACGTTGTGTCCAGTTAAACTATAATAGGTTATATATATATATCATGTAAGTAAGACAAAGTATGTTTTCTCATATTGTGTTATGATAGGTTATATCACGTAAGTAAAACAAAATATATTGTGTCATGTTATGCTGTGATAGGTTATATCATGTAAGTACGAGAAAGTATGTTGTGTCCTGTTATGCTATGAAAGCTTATATATCGTGTAATTAAGACAAAGTATGTTGTGTCCTGTTATACTATGATAGGTTATATATATCATGTAAGTCAGACAAAGTATGTCGTGTCATGTTATGGTATTATAGGTTATATATATATATATATATATATACACACACACACACACACACATATATATATATATATATATATATATATATATATATATATATATATATATATATATATATATACATACACACACACACACATATATATATGTATATCATGTAAGTAAGACAAAGTACTTTGTGTCCTCTTATACTATGATAGGTTTTATATATATCATGTAAGTAAGACAAAGTATGTTGTGTGATGGGTTATATATATCATGTAAGTAAGACAAAGTATGTCATGTCATGTTATGCTATTATAGGTTATTTATATATATATATCATGTAAGTAAGAGTAAGTATGTTGTGTCCTGTTTTGCTATGATAGGTTATATATATATATCAGGTGAGTAAGAGAAAGTATGTCCTGTCATGTTATGCTATGATATGTTATATATATCATGTAAGTAAGACAAAGTATGTTGTGTGATAGGTTATATATATATCATGTAAGTAAGACAAAGTACTTTGTGTCTTCTTATACTATGATAGGTTATATATATATCATGTAAATTAGACAACGTATGTTGCGTCCAATTTTGCTATGGTAGGTTATATATATCATGTAAGTAAGACAAAGTATGTTGTGTCATGTTATGCTATGATGGGTTATATATATATCATGTAAGTAAGACAAAGTATGTTGTGTCATGTTATGCTATGATGGGTTATATATATATATCATGTAAGTAAAACAAAATACATTGTGTCATGTTATGCTGTGATAGGTTATATCATGTAAGTAAGAGAAAGTATGTTGTGTCCTGTTATGCTATGATAGGTTATATATATATCATGTAAGTAAGACAAAGTATGTGGTGTCCTGTTATGCTATGATAGGTTATATATATATCATGTAAGTAAGACAAAGTATGTGGTGTCATGTTGTACTATGATAGGTTTATATTATCATGTTACATCATGTAAGTAAGACAAAGCATGTTGTGTCCTGTTATGCTATGGTAGGTTATATATATATATCATGTAAGTAAGACAAAGTATATTGTGTCATGTTATACTATGATAGGTTTTTATTATTATGTTATATCATGTAAGTAAGACAAAGTATGTGGTGTCCTGTTATGCTATGATAGGTTATATATATATATCATGTAAGTAAGACAAAGTATGTGGTGTCATGTTGTACTATGATAGGTTTATATTATCATGTTACATCATGTAAGTAAGACAAAGCATGTTGTGTCCTGTTATGCTATGGTAGGTTATATATATATATATCATGTAAGTAAGACAAAGTATATTGTGTCATGTTATACTATGATAGGTTTTTATTATTATGTTATATCATGTAAGTAAGACAAAGTATGTTGTGTCCTGTTATGCTATGATAGGTTATATATATATCATGTAAGTAAGACAAAGTATGTGGTGTCCTGTTATGCTATGATAGGTTATATATATATATCATGTAAGTAAGACAAAGTATGTGGTGTCATGTTGTACTATGATAGGTTTATATTATCATGTTACATCATGTAAGTAAGACAAAGCGTGTTGTGTCCTGTTATGCTATGGTAGGTTATATATATATATCATGTAAGGAAGACAAAGTATATTGTGTCATGTTATACTATGATAGGTTTTTATTATTATGTTATATCATGTAAGTAAGACAAAGTATGTTGTGTCCTGTTATGCTATGATAGAAAATTATATTGTGTTATGTCATGTTATATGCTATGTAGTATGTCATGTTATGTAAGTAAGACAAAATATTTTGTGTCCTGTTAGCCTATGGTAGGTGACATATTATTATGTCATACCATGCAAGTAAGACAAAGTATATTGTGTCCTATTATGTTATGATAGTTTGTATATATGTCATGTAAATAAGTCAAAGTATGTTCTGTCATGTTATGCTATGATGGGTTATATATATATATCATGTAAGTAAGACAAAGTACGTTGTGTCCAGTTAAACTATAATAGGTTATATATATATCATGTAAGTAAGACAAAGTATGTTGTGTCATGTTATGCTATGATGGGTTATATATATATCACGTAAGTAAGACAAAGCATGTTGTGTCCTGTTATGCTGATAGGCTATATATATATCATGTAAGTAAGACAAAGTATGTGGTGTCATGTTGTACTATGATAGGTTTATACCATCATGTTATATCATGTAAGTAAGACAAAGCATGTTGTGTCCTGTTATGCTATGATAGGTTATATATATATATATATCATGTAAGTAAGACAAAGTATATTGTGTCATGTTATACTATGATAGGTTTTTATTATTATGTTATATCATGTAAGTAAGACAAAGCCTGAGCCTGATCAGCAAAACATATTATTTGTTAATAAAAAAGTTTTAAAAAGTCATCATATGATACTATTTAATGCAGGCTGTGTTTTACTCACATGATACATCTATGAAGATAGATTTAGATGTTGATTTCCCCAGTGTGTTCTCAGCTGTATAGGGATAATATCCAGTCATAGGACTGGATGTAGCTGAGGACAAGCTGTTGGCCTTCAGAGATAATATCATTATGTTGATATGTTCTCTTGTACCAGGTGTGTTTAGCTGCTGGGTTAGCATCTATGCTACAATTCAGAGTCACTGAACTGCCGATCTTGATTTCACCAGAGGGACTCAGTGAAACAGAGGGAAGCTTTGGAGCATCATTGTGACTGTAACACAGAGCACATCATCAGTGATGGAGCTTGAATGTGCAACACTGAAGCTTCACCACTAGAGGGCAGTGAAACATCAGAGATACTGAATCACAACCCTGAAACAACATTTTACCATCCATCACAATTCACAATTGTTTACACACACTTTTGGTACTTTTCACTTTTTATGATTGAGTTGCAAATTAGTTAAATTCATTAAACATTACAGTTAGAGGTTCAGTTTCAGAAGTGTTGATTGTTCTCATTGGTGACCTTGTTGTACAGTAGTTGAACAAATGCTCACAGTCGAGGTGTCTAAGTATGAAAATGATTCAGTCAGTGATCTACAGTTGTTACTAAAAAATATGGACTGTTATACTGAAAAGGCTTAATAGCCAGCCTTAATCTGTTTACTCTTGACATTAAATTCATTAAACATTACAGTTAGAGGTTCAGTTTCAGAAGTGTTGATTGTTCTCATTGGTGACCTTGTTGTACAGTAGTTGAACAAATGCTCACAGTCGAGGTGTCTAAGTATGAAAATGATTCAGTCAGTGATCTACAGTTGTCACTTACAAATATGGACTGTTATACTGAAAAGGCTTCATACTCAGTAAACTGACTAACATTCTGCTTCCCTGAGTGACCCCAAAGAGTTTAAATGGACTGAAAGGTGATAAATAGCTCACATGACAATTAAGATCTTCAATACAGACTGTGTCTGTGCATCTTCATTTTTAGCAACATCCCTCTCATTTTCTTGCTGTAATCATTCATCCTGTTCATATTAACCAGTTTCTTCATAATGCACATTCAGTGTTAGTGATGGGGAACAAAATTCACAGTCCTCCTTCTGTGCAAAAATATATTTAAAAGTTTATTTGAAGAAATTATGAAACTGAGAAAACACTGTCCATTCTCAAATGTCTGAAGCGTCTTATTATTATTATTATTATTATTATTATTTTGGTCAAAACGAGGACTGTGGATTTTGTCCCATATAACTTACATTGGAAGAGCATTAGTACAGGATCTTCTAATGGTCAGTATGAACAGGAGGAATGATTACAGCGAGCAACACCTGTTTAAATGTTCATATGGGCACCTGACTGTTGTTTTAAGACAGAATTGAAAAAATGTGAACCCACCTTTTAAACCTGAACCATTCTTCATACTGTCACCCTCTGCAGCAGTGAAAGGGAACTGAAATTCTGAAAAATAGAACCAGGATTATGTTTGAATTTCCTGTGTGAAAACATACAGTTTACTGCACATGGAGTGAATGTGATGCTTCCAGTTTGATGTCTCTGTTCTGAACAGAATTAATGAAGTTTGTGAACCAGGACAAGTGCAAGCCAGGAAGCCAATCAGGATTCTTCAAAAGCGATTTATTATGTACACAATTAAAATGACATTTTGCATAACAGCTCTAAAGCTAAATATCTGTAATATAAAAGGACAAAGGAGCAAAGTACAATAATATAGCCTGCATTACTACATAAATATAAGTCACATAAACCTGCTGCTACTGAAAACATCCACATCATCCTCTACAGCCTCTCTCTCTCCAGTCTACAGCATTTTTCCATTTAAAATAACATTTCACATAACAGCTCTAATCCTAAATATCTGTAATATAACTAACTCTACAGAGAAAAAAAATAAGCTTGCATTAGTTAAGACAGAACATTCAGTAAATTATAAATCAATTGAGTCTCACACATCACCTGACATCCAACTGATCTAAACAATCAATCATGTTTGATACGTGGACATGATTCAGTTCAAGCTGCCATCAGCACATTCTTCTCAAACCTTCTGCTACATGCTGTTACTGTCTGTGCTGCTCACTTCTACCTGCTGCTGCTGCTGAAAACTCAACATGAAAACGTCCACATCATCCTCTACAGCCTCTCTCTCCACTGTCAGATTTCACTGTTGTACTACTTTCTGCATCCATCTGGTGAGTCCAGCCTCTGATTCAACTGCATCACAAAAAAACCACATTGGTGAGGTATTTGTCAGCCAGTGTTTTGCTTTCAGGAGGCTCCAACCTGACTGGACTTTACTCCAGGGTTTCGTAGATCTCTTCGTCTTCTGTCCATGCTGAAGTGACGACCTTCAAGTCTGAGATGTTCCCATACACAGGAGAAGAATCCAACTAATGGAGAGAGATGACAATATAAGACTCACTGAACCTCATTCATGCAATTTACATACTGTTAAAATTTCTTTCAATATTTTCAATAATATTGCTTCAGACTATATTCTGTGTTGACCTTTAAGGCCTAAAACATTACTGACTTCTACCCTGCAAGTTATTCTTTACATTTAAATTCACTTGATGTTTTCATGTTGATAATAAAATGAATTCTCATATATTTATATTCTAAGTCATCATAACTGTATTTTAGGGTAAGTTTTGTCAGTAAGGTCTCTGTCTGTTGGCCTTTTTTCCTATCAGGAGGCTCCAACCTGACTGGACTTTACTTCATATCTTTCTGCTTCTCCGTGTCCTCTGTCTTCTGCAGCAAAGATCTTCAAGTCTGAGACGTTTCCATACACAAAAGAGGAGTCCAGCTGATAGGAAGAGATGACAATATAAGACTCAATCAATTTTTAAAGTATTTGTAATATTAATGTTTCAGACTAAATTCTCTGCTGACCTTCAAGGCTTAAAATATTACTGGTTTCTACTCAGCAGGTTGTTCTTTAAATTTAAATTCACTTTATGATTTCACGTTTATAAAAAATGTGTTCTAGTGCATTTTGCTACATCCTGTTTTATTTTGGTGTTTCCTGTTGCTCCCTCTAGGTTGATCATCTGTTGGCAGGCACCTATGCTGATTAGTGGGCTGAGTCTATATACACAGGTCTTTTTTGTTCAGCTCTCTCTCTCTCCATCCTGGTGCAGCAGCACCTTTGTAGTGCCAGGTATCTGCTTTTCATTTATTCATTCATTCATTTAATTAATTTAATAATCTCATCTGTAGTAAATTCCTACTGGTGTCGTGTCCATTATTATTTTTGAGCCAGCGGTAACAATTTATAGGCCAAATCATCATAACTGTATTTTAGGGTGAGTTTTTGTCATTAAGGTCTCTCTCTCACCTCTATAGTCTCTACAGGTTCATTCACTTCAGTGGTGGACTTCAGAGTTTTCTTCTTCCTGGATTGAATCCAAAGAGAAATACTATACTAAATAAAATGAATGACTTAATAAAAGAAGGTATGTCTTCATTATAGTTTTACCTCATCCACAGACTCAAGAGAAGCAGAGGAATCAGCATCAGGGCCACCAGAATCACCACAATGATACTAATTATCATTAATGATTTCCCTAAAAATGGAGACCGACAAAAAGGAGATGTGCCTTATCAATAATGGTGTGTGTGTGTGTGTGTGTGTGTGTGTGTGTGTGTGTGTGTGTGAGAGAGAGAGAGAGAGAGAGAGAGAGAGAGAGAGAGAGAGAGAGAGAGAGAGTGAGTGTGTGAGTGAAACTTACCTGCCACAACAGTCAGATATAAGGTGGAGTTATGACGTCCTCTTCTGTTCTGGGCTTCACAGGAATATTTCCCACTGTGTTCAGGTCTGACACCAGTGATGGTGAAGATCTGTCCTGATGCTTTTGGTGAGTCTTCATTCTCCTTGTACCAGGTATAATTAGCTGCTGGGTTAGCATCACTGCTACAGGTCAGATTCACTGAACTGCCCTCCACTATCTCACCAGAGGGACTCAATGACACAGAGGGAAGCTTTGGAGCATCTGGAGGAGATGTATCAAAGATTAGTACATGTTGTATTGGAGTGAACTACAGCAGCAAACTGAATGTGAAGCAGGCAGAGATGAAGAAAGCAGACAAATCTCTACTTAAAAAGGTTGACAAGTCCATCGGCTGTATGTTTCTTTTGAAATAAGCTGTTTCACTCACATTTCACATCAATAAAGATGTATTCAGATGTCCTCTTCCCCAGCTGGTTCTCAGCTGTACAGTAATACTCTCCAGAGTCAGAGGACTGGATGGAGCTGAAGACAAGCTGTGGTTCTTTATTGAGAGGTTGAAGGTCTGGATTTACATTCTTCTTGTACCAGGTGTAACTAGCTGCTGGATTAGCATCACTGCTACAGGTCAGATTAACTGAACTGCCCTCCACTATCTCACCAGAGGGGCTCAGTGACACAGAAGGAAGCTTTGGAGCATCTGGGGGAGAAAACATCAACACATTTAACATTTCATCCCCATTATAAGTGTTTAAATTTTCATTTGAAATGTTGAATAACTGATGTCTTTACGGAAGGATGCAGTCAGATGTAACACGTGCATAATGCATGCAAGAAAGTCATGATAAATGATATACAAATCGAAAGAGTGTCTGAAATCAAATATCTCTGATTAATAATAAACAATAGATTATGTCGGAAGCCACACATACATTATATTAAAGCAAAAATATCAAAGTCAACAGCAATACAATATAAAGTCAAAGATCTCTTACATCAACCTTCACTATACACCTCATACTGTTCCTTCATACATTACTTACTGTGTGGAAGTGTGGGAGAACACATAAAAGACTCTTCATCAACCTAAATGTGCTTAAATGTAATGAACCAGTTGACTTCAAAACTATTCAAATCATGTACAGTGTAAAAAAAATCAGCAGTTACCAAACAGTATCAAAAGGTTGTTGCAAATGAGGGAAAGTATATATGATGTCAGAGGAATATGTATGTTCAAAAAACAGTTGGAGAGGACTAATGCAAAACTTCATTGTATCACAACAAAGGGAGTTAATCTATGGACCAACTGTAGTGGAGACATGAAAACATTAAGTAAGTTGAAACAAACCTTTAAAAAGAACATACTGAACAGATATAGAATGAATGAACAAAGAGATGGACTGGCATAATATGATTTTGTACATATGATTATTTGTTATTTTTAACATGTTTGAAATAAAACTAATCAGATCTAATCTAAAATTACTTTGTAGATTCATGAAATGTTTGCAATTACAGTAAAATCAGAGCTCAGGTTTTCTGGATACTGTCATGAAGGTGCATGAGGGGAGCAGGTGGTCCCAAATGCAGAGACGGGAGGGAGGCTGGATACGATGCTGAATATTTAATGAATGAACTCAAAAGTCACAGGAGACACTGGAACCAGGAACAAAAACCATAAATGCAGGGGAAAAAAAAACTCAGAACATACACAGCACGAAAGCAAATGACTTGTCAAAGACCAAACTGAAAACTGGACTATAAATACGCAGGATGTGATTGCAAAGTCGACACATGTGAGGGAAACGAGACACAGGTGAAACACATGAGGTAATCAAACACAGGAAGTCAATTTGACAAAACAGAAGGAGAAAATATTTCAAAATAAAACAGGAACTAAAGTACACAAACAACGGGTGACACAACACACGGGTAGACTGAGAGCTTATGAACTTGGTAAGACACTAAGAGCAGGGCCGGGCAAAATCAGGCAACATAAATGCAACATTGAAACTCAAGAGAACAAAAAACACAAAGAGTCCAAAAATAACAGAAAAAGTCCTGGCAGGACGTAAGAGATACTACACCCAGCAAGAAAAGTGACAATGAAAGATAAAAAAAACATTCCTGAATGTCCACAATGAGTTAACTTTAGTACCATGGACATTTTAAAAGAGGAAATAAAATATAAATAATAAATATACATTAATAATTGTAATATGTATGAATATATAAACTCACACATTGAAGGAGAGGGAACATATGGCTACTGTTAGATAGCAATGCAGACTTGTTGAAAAAATAAATAACAAATAATGGCCAATACAGTACATATACATTGAATAAATGTAAATGAGCAAGAGTTTATATTCATGTATGTAGCAGGATCTGAAACTTTAGAGGTTTTTTACTGGCTGGACGTCTGATGATTTGAATGCCATGAACAGCAGAGTAAACTTGTGCCAATAGTGACTGAAACAGCACCGTCATCAAAACATTTCACTGGTTAATAAAGCCTGAGAAAAGCTTTCATCAGTTATGAGTTGTCGTATGATACTTTTTACTCACATGTCATGTCTATAATGATGGATTTAGATGTTGTTTCCCCCAGTGTGTTCTCAGCTGTACAGGAATAATATCCAGAGTCAGAGGACTTGATGGAGTTGAAGACAAGCCGTCGGCCTTCAGAGATAAACTCATTATGTTGATGTGTTCTCTTGTACCAAGTGTATTTAGCTGCTGGGTTAGCATCACTGCTACAATTCAGAGTCACTGAACTGCCCTCCCTGATTTCACCAGAGGGACTCAGTGACACAGAGGGAAGCTTTGGTGCATCTATAAGAGAAAACATGAACATGTTTAACATTTCACTCGGAGATGAGGTCGAGTTTTCACAGTGGAACATGTTTAAATGGTTAATAGTTCCTTCATCAAACACAACATTGGTTGTGGAACTTGATTTCTTACTTTGCCAGCTTGTATTACAAACTACATGATGTCTTGTTACCTTGTTTATAAGTTTTATACTTTGTAAGTGACACAGTAAACAAACTGAAGGAGAGAGAGAGAGCAGTAATCTACTCATCTACTGTAATATGTTTCTATTTTAAGGGAAACAAAGGGAAATAATCATTGATACAATACACCTGGTTAACACAAACTGTAATCCAGAGTCTGTAACATTGGAGTATTTAAGTGGACTGTTGCTATTAAACAAAAGAAAAATGGGAAAGGAAATATTGTAATTTTCACAGAGACTTAAGACAAAATAAATCTAGTTGTCAAACTAAGAGTTTTTGCTAATAAGCAGGATAGAATATTATTAAAGAGTTTAAACTGTATCTTCCTCTGCAGTAACACAGAGCAGGTTGTATTGTTGTTGGGATACTGACAGCAGTAGAGGTCCTATAGACCTCAATGAGAAAAACATGGTGCAAGTGCAGTGGTGTCACTCATATTAGAAATACATGAAGTCATTGTACAGAACTTTAGATAAAAGACTCCACAAGATGTTGTTATGTTAGTGGAAGACTGTGAAGAAAACTCACAAACTGGAAGAGAGGGGAAATCCTCATGTCCTTTAACAGCACAGGAAAAGCTTTGTGGAGAATTAAAGGAGACTGAATAAGAAGATCTTTCTCTCCTTTTCTGTCCATTCTCATACCAGATGTAGGAAGAACGATCAAGGAAACGACAACTGCTGTGACACCTCAGCACTGACCAGGAAGGATCGTATGTTGACCTTTTCACCTGCACCTGGAGATCTGTATATGTGAAGAATGAACACAAATGTAATGTATATTTTTACACACACAAACATTCACAGTACTATTTCAAAGATATTATCAATTTGAAGTTACATTAAATCTTCCAATGAAAATGTTACCTGTGACAGTCAAAGTAACTCCAGGTGAGCCAGTAAATCTCCCTCCTGGTTGGTTTGTTATGAACCTGAACTTGTACTCAGCTGAGTCGCTCTCTCTCAGGTCTGTGATTCTCAGAGTGCAGTCGTTCTTATCACAGTGATACTGAACACGACCTGAATACTCTGAGTCTGTTCTCAGATCCACATGCACATCATTGCCCTCTTTTATGAACCAGAATGTTTTCTCAACGATAGTATCAAGGTTATTTTCTCTGGATGGATATCTGTAGGTGGAGTTTATGTCCACTGTTGATCCTTTTAAGGCACAGATCTGAGTAGAAGTGTAAGTCACTCCCCAGTCATCCTGACCCTGTACCACTGTAACACAGAGCACATCAGGAACCACAATCAGATTCATAACAAGTTAAGAATCAGTGAATAAGACAAAGTGGATCATGGCACCAATATGATTTTATCTGCAGTCATTGTCATTCAAAGTTCCTCATGGTGCATCAATCTAACTAGAACTGAACTAGAATACAGTATTTTATCAGTTGTTTATCATGTTTTATCATTTGTTACTGCTGAGTGTTTCAGCTTTAGTCCATTCATTCTGGAAGTTTTTACTTTTGTTCTGCTTGTTTGTCGTAGTTTTAAAAAACAGGTAAAGCTGAACACCTTAAATGTGTCTCTTATTCTTCTTATATTCACTCTTCAAATATTATCTTTACGTTCATTTTCCTTATAATTTTCTTCCTAATTCTTGTTAAAATATTTTTTACTTTGACTTCTATTTCTGAATGATGCCTTGATGGACACAGGAATATAAAAGACCAAAGACAAACTGTTTTCTTTGAATTAACGGTATAAAGAAACAGTTTTAGATGCTGTTTACAGTTAATCTCTCTGTGCACTGAGACAGAACATTGTGCAGTCTGATGCTGCAGTGAAGGAACAAGAATGTATTGAACTTGTGAACAATAACCACAGAGAAATGCAGAATGTGACGGAAACTTTTGAAAGCAGCTATAATAAAATATAGCTGGCAATAATCTCTGTGCACTGAGTTTCCTGTCTGTTAGTCCTTTGGCCTATTGCTGCTGAGGTAAGTGTGAAAACCACAGAGAACATGATGTAAGGAAACGTTTTAAGCAGCAAATATAACATAGGTGACAATGCAGAGGGGATACAGTATTTTTCAGTTGTTTATCATATTTTATCATTTGTTACCGCTGAGTGTTTCAGCCTTAGTCCATTCGTTCTGCAAGTTTTTACCATTGTTCTGTTATAGCTGTTATAACTGTAACAGCTTAACAGTTTGCCTTCATTCAACAGCTATAGTTTACACAGAAATAAACAGAAGTGAAAGTTTGGTGTTGTAGAGTTTAAAAGTTATTCATCAAACTGCATCACACATACATCAAACCTAGTAAAGTGCTGATCTGGGATATTTTACATTTACTTTCTTAAAATGACTTCATGCTGCTCTGAATAAGTGAGCTAAATGTCCTACAATGTAAATGTAGATATACAGTACCTGACACAGAGAGAAGGAAGACAACAAATCCACTCGCTGCTGCTGTTAAACTCATAGCTGCTCCTCTCATCTCTCTGTGAGGCTTCAGACACAATAAAATACATCAAATAATGTTCACAACATGTAATAGTCATATCAGTAAATCATTCTACTTACAACTGAGAAGGATGTTGTCTGTTCAGATGCTCGTCCTCTGTGATCTGTGAGCAGAAGTCACGTATCAGGATGTTAAATGACTTGCTTTACTTCCTCTCTCTACTTTATGAATATGCATGAGGAGCCAAATAACAGTAAATACATGAGTTAAAGATGGAATTTTTACTGTTTTCCAAAGACTTAATCTAATATACGTTGAGAGAATAAGAGACCAGTGGGAACAGTTCAGGGTCTAAAGAAAAAAGCACATAATCACATAAACATATGTGACGGATGTGTGACATTTGGTTTGATGCATCTCTTCACACTTGCATTGCATGTTAAGACACTGAATACACCACCATGAGTTCAAAGAGATGTACTGCATCAGTATGAGATGTAAGAAGTCACATGCTGAGCACAATGTTTATTGTAAGTATTAAGAAACAAGTCAGATCAACAAATCAGATCACAAAATGTTTTACATCTGCAGTTGGAAACTCACTCATTCACAATCATTGTGACTGTAATACAGAGCACATCATCAGTGCAGGCTAACGGTCAAGCTTAATTCAGCTGCATGTCAAACAATGTCTGACTGATGGAGACAGACTCCCAAAAGATGGTTCCATCAAATGTTTTTTAGCACATGCAACCCTTTTATTCAAAATCTTAGCATCGATAATTTAAGAAATAAAAGTGTGCCAATGTTATTTTGAAGTTTTTTATTCATCCATTCACTTATTTTATTCAAGCTATAAAGACAAAAAGAAAATGAAATAAAGTCCAAATCATGACTTCTGCTGTGTTTAAATGTATACGGTGGTAACTGCTTATAGTGTTACAGTTACAATGATCAGTTGTTCATATGGATCAAAAAGCTCTATTAATAATTCAGTAACTTTCATGTAAGCTGACAAATATACACATCAAATAAAGCATGACAAATGCATGACAAATAAAGAAAAGGAAAAGGTTAAAATGTGTCAAAGAGCATGACAATGTTGGAAAGTTTGTTCTCTCAAGTTGCCTACACCATAATTTTAAATATACATCTGATATTATCTAGCCTAGTTATAATATAACCACAATCACTGATCTTAATGCTCATTTATTAACAAATAAAGATAAAACCATAGGCAGGAACAAGCACTGTTCATCATCTTTCTAGTAATAAGTTTGTTCCTCTAACCTTTAGGCTATCACTGCCCACCTACAAGTATACATTTCATCTGTCATCAATCAAAACTCCATTATATTCTCCATATAGTTTCATCAGCAGGTTTGTTCTGCTGCTGAGAAGAAAACCGCTCTAGTTTTCTCTTCTTTTTGCACCATAGTATCATCTTTTTGGCAATCGACTATTCAGGGCTGGTTATGGACTCCGTGCATGGGCACACTTCAAGCTTATTCCAGTCAGGCTAGATTGAGCATTGACTAGATGCAGGTAAACTGCGTTAGTGGAAAGGCATTCATCACAGCTCTAAAGCTAAATATGTGTAATATAGAAAAGGATAAATGAGTAAAGTACAATGATATAGCCTGCATTACCACAGACAGAACACTTGATATACATAAACACAACTATGAGTCACACACACCTCCTGTAACTGAAAACTGAACATGAAAACATCCACATCATCCTCTACAGCCTCTCTCTCCATTGTCATATTTCACTGTTGTACTACTTTCAGCTTCCATCAGGTGAGTCCAGCCTCTGATTCAACTGCATCAGAACAAAATCACATGACATTTAGGTGTTACTATGAATGTGATATTAGCTATTTCTTTTCTTTTCAGGAGGCTCCAGCCCAACTGGAGTTCACTCCACGTCTTCCTGCTCCTCTGTGTCTTCTGTCTGCGCTGCAGTGACGACTTGCAATTCCGAGATGTTCTCATACATGGGAAAAGAGTCCAGCTGATGGTAAGAGATGACAATATGAGACTCAATGAGTATGCAATTTGCATATGTTTTAAATATTTATAATAATAATGCTTCACAATGTTGGGCCTCATTCCTGAGTTCCAGCAGATTGGTTCCCCATGTGATCCTCAGATATCAGTCATTTTGTGATATTTATGCACAATGATCAATAATGAATATTTGTTGAATTGTGAATAATTTTTCCCAGAAAATTTATGTATTTCATATTATTTCTTCAGACTAAATTCTGTGCTGACCGTTCATGCCTGATATATTACGTTTATTAAGTTGTTCTTTAAATGTAAATTCACTTTACAGCTTCATGTTGATATGATGTTCTTGTGTATTTATAAGTCATAACTGTATTTTACAGTAAGTTCTGTCAATAGGGTCTCTCTCTCACCTCTATACTCTCTACGGGTCCATTCAGTTCAGTGGTGTAGCTCAGAGTTTTCTTCTTCCTGGATTGAATTCAACAAGAACAAGAAATATTTAAAACAATGAAATTCATGACTCAAAAATGATGAAAATGTTTTCATGAGAAGATAAAAGAAAGAATGTCTTCTTTATAGTTTTACCTCATCCACAGACTCAAGAGAAGCAGAGGAATCAGCATCAGGACCACCAGAATCACCACAATGATATTAATCATAATTACTGGTTTCCCTAAAAATTGAGATCAACAGTAAATAGACATGACTCATCAATACACACAGTATATGCATGTGTGTGGGTGTCTGAAGGTCAATGAGCATAACTTGCCTGCCACAACAGTCAGATATAAGGTGGAGTTATGACGTCCTCTTTTGTTCTGGGCTTCACAGGAATAATTCCCACTGTGTTCAGGTCTGACATCAGTGATGGTGAAGATCTGTCCTGATGCTTTTGGTGAGTCTTCATTCTCCTTGTACCAGGTATAATTAGCTGCTGGATTAGCATCACTGCTGCAGGTCAGATTCACTGAACTGCCCTCTACTATCTCACCAGAGGGATGCAGTAACACAGAGGGAAGTTTTGGAGCATCTGGGGGACAATATGTACAGAGACCACCACAAATCAGTATTTTCCGTTGGGTTCGTTTTCATACGTACAAAACCAACAGGAGGTGACCAAAGAAAAAGGAGCCATGCTAGAGTCTGCCTCTCAGCCTTTCTACTTTAGAACATGGTGTTTCTACCAGTCTAAACTCAGATGGCAGATAAATCGTAACATACTGTTAAACCCCACTTTGTCAGAAATTTGATCTATTTTGTACTTACACTGGACATTAATGTATAGAGATGTAGAGTTCTCTCCATATTGATTCTCAGACTTGCAGTGGTAGATTTCCCTGTCTTCAGGTCTGACATCAGTGATGGTGAAAATCTGTCCTGATGCTTTTGGTGAGTCTTCATTCTCCTTGTACCAGGTATAATTAGCTGCTGGGTTAGCATCACTGCTACAGTTCAGAGTCACTGGACTGCCCTCCACTATCTCACCAGAGGGACTCACTGACACAGAGGGAAGCTTTGGAGCATCTGGAGGACAATATGTATAGAGATGGATCACATAAATATAATTTATGAATAATGTTGTAGAAACTGTGCTGTGTATGTTCAGATGCCTTTAGAGTGATCACAGCATCTTTCGAAAAAATTCTGGTGGCACACATTTTTGTTGAATGTTTCGTCAAATTGATGTCTGCCACATTTTTTGAACTTTTTGACATGCCAAATGGTTTGCAGTGTTGGTTCAACATTTAACATACATAGTAAGATAGAAAAAAATTCACACATTGCACATTGAGAGTTTTTAGAAAACGGTTATTAAGGCTTAACTACTTTTATCACTGATGCTTGCTCCATCTTTGCAAACAAACCACAGCTGTGGTGAGAGGTTCAACTCAATAATGTCTTATCATTTCCAACAACTTGCATCATAAACCAGTTTAAAGTTAAAGTAAGTCTTTTGTATGTTGAACCTGTAGCTTTCCAAAGCTATAATTCTTGCGAATGATTGCCATCATTGTGTTAATAAACCTGACTGTTGTTGCTATTTATGTTCACCAATTTTGTCTTTGTTTACCCAGAAACAATACAGTACTTGGTTGAATGCCCCCCTTAGCCCAAATCATCCCACTCTAAGCAACTTGTAAATCCACCCTTTGCCTAAAAGATGTGTCAATGTTTTGTACTTACACTGGACATCAATGAATAGAAATGAAGAATTGATCTCTCCATATTGATTCTCAGACTTGCAGTAGTAGATCCCTCTGTTCTCAGAGCTGATGGAGATAAAATAGTAACTTCCCCCTGGCTTTTGGTACAGCGTTTGGTTGTCCTTGTACCAGGTATAATTAGCTGCTGGGTTAGCATCACTGCTACAAGTCAGATTCACTGAACTGCCCTCCACTATCTCACTGGAGGGACTCACTGACACAGAGGGAAGCTTTGGAGCATCTGGGGATGTATTTACACAGAACAAATTAGGGTGTATTACAACAGTACCTATGGAAGCCCTGAAAGGGAGATAGAATTTCCTGACCTAAATTCTTTTCATCTTTTGTGTTTATGAGTTAAGAACAAGTGGAAAAAAGGTTTTGCCAGGATAATATTTCTAAGTTACATAAGAAATAATATATATATATATATATATATATATATATATATATATATATATATATATATATATATATATATATATATATTCATCTGTGAAACAGGTGGAAAAATGTTCGTGTTTTTGTTATAATACTCATGTCTGCCACAAGAGGGAATTTTTTCCTTGAAGTGTGAAAGTAGCAGGCGAAAAAAATATTTCTTTTTTGTCAGGTCTTTTTTTAAGTGTTTTTGTTGTACTACTCATTTTGATAACAAGAGGGAAAAGTTATTTTTTTTGTTCATCATCTGTGAAGCAAGTGATTTTTTTTTCAGTCAGGATTTTTTAAGTGTTTGTTGTTGTAATAATCATTTCGGCCATAGGGGGCCACAAGTGCACCACTGCCCCATGTTCTAAATGGGACTGAAAGCGTTCATGGTTTTTTTTATTTCTAATTTTTTAAGGAACTTTTTTGGAACTATATTATCCTGGCAGAACCTTTGTTTCACTTCTTCGTAGCTCAAAAACACAAGAGATGAAAGAATTTAGGTCAGGAAAATTGGATCTCCAGAAAAAAAAAAATCTTGCTTGCCTTTCAGGGCTTTAGTAAGTAACACATATTGTAGGTAAATAATTAGTTGTAAGCAATTCAATGGGGCAGCATGTCAAACAGGATGTCTGACAGCTATACTCCAAAAACCAAATGTTTACATTTTAAAAAACATTTCATTACTGGTACTTCAGCATAAATGTCTGGAAAAATGAAACACTCAGATTACAATCACAAATTACTGTTAGAAGCCAATGAATGAAATGAAATCAAGACACTTTGATGGATTTGTATGCATTCTATACTTAACCATGTAATTCGTCAATATATATATTAAACAAATAAACAAATGAAAGAATCACATTTCCTTCTATGTGGCTTTTGGAGCTACAGAAGAAATGCTGTGGAAGGAAGTCCACTGATTCATTTTGCCAAAAATCTGAATTATTTTAATAGTGTAATGGACAGAAGCTGATTTTCTTTCTGTTATGAAATTAATAGAAAAACAATGGCTGCCTGGATAGTTATAAAGCATATTCAAACAAAAAAGAAAAACTGCAGCATGGTTTGCAATGTGCTGTGCAATAATATGTACGTTTTAGTCAATTGACGAGAAATTATAAATAAGCCAGTGGTATGATCCTTAACTAAGCTGTTTCACTCACATATCACATCAATAAAGATGTATTCAGATGTCCTCTTCCCCAGCTGGTTCTCAGCTGTACAGTAATACTCTCCAGAGTCAGAGGACTGGATGGAGCTGAAGACAAGCTGTGGTTCTTTACTGAGAGGTTGAAGGTCTGGATTTACATTCTTCTTGTACCAGGTGTGTTTAGCTGCTGGGTTAGCATCACTGCTACAGTTCAAAGTCAATGAACTGCCTTCAATGATTTCACCAGAGGGACTCACTGACACAGAGGGAAGCTTTGGAGCATCTGGAAGAGAAAACATAGTTGGTCAACAGTTGAATAACTGAAACAATGTAAGAAGAAAATATTAGACACAAAGTGAGGAGTGAAAGTTGATTCCCTTGTTGCTGCTCATATTAAAATCAATTGAATGTTGTCTTGGATACATGTTGACATTGTGTTAGTGACATAGTTAGGTAAACTCACACACTGAAGGAGAGCGGTAATCCTCATGTCCTTTCAAAGCACAGGAGACGTTGTCACCAGGATTAAACTGCCCTGAATAAAGACAAGTTTCCTCCTTCATAACTTTCTGTCCATTCTTGAACCAGACGTAAGAAATACGAGGTGCTGGACTGCAGCTGCTGAGACATTTCAGCTCTGCCTCGGTATAAGACTGATGGACTGTTATTGTGATCACCTGCACCTGGAGAGCTGGATATGTGAGGAAGGATCAAAAAAGTCATTTGTTGTCAGTAAAATACACACATACAGTCAAAATAACCTTTGTAGTTCTTGTGGGTGAAACAATTTGGGATCATCCAATCAAAAGTGTAAATGGGGGAAAGTACTCAATATAATCCAATCGGTTTTATGTGAAACTCTTCAACAATAACTATTCATCAATTTCACTAGTCATCAGTTTGTGGTCATCAGTACCTGTGACAGTCAGAGTTGTTCCAGGTAAACTACTCCTCCATTCAAAGCTTTGTGTTTTGAATGTAAAGTGATTCTGGGCTGAATCGCTGACTGACAGACTCACACAAACATTCACAGTACTATTTCCAAGATATTAACCATTTGAAGTTACATTTAGTCTTCCAATGAAAATGTTACCTGTGACAGTCAAAGTGACTCCAGGTGAACCAGTAAATCTCCCTCCTTGTTGGTTTGTTGTGAACCTGAACTTGTACTCAGCTGAGTCGCTCTCTCTCAGGTCTGTGATTCTCAGAGTGCAGTCGTTCTTATCACAGTGATACTGAACATGACCTGCATAATCTGAGTCTGTTCTCAGATCCACAGGTTCTTTATTACTCACTTTAGTATACCAGAATGTTCTCTCAACTTCAGTATCATGGTCATTTACTCTGGATGGGTATCTGTAGGTGCAGTTTATGTTCACTGTTGATCCTTTTAAGGCACAGATCTGAGTAGAAGTGTAAGTCACTCCCCAGTCATTCTGACCCTGTACCACTGTAACACAGAGCACATCAGAAACCACAATCAGATTCAAAACAAGTTAAGAATCAGTGAATAAGACAAAGTGGATCATGGCACCAATATGATTTTATCTGCAGTCATTGTCATTCAAAGCTCCTCATGGTGCATCAATCTAACTAGAACTGAACTGGAATACAGTATTTTATCAGTAGTTTATCATATTATATCATTTGTTACTGCTGAGAGTTTCGGCTTTAGTCCATTCATTCTGCAAGTTTTTACTGTTGTTCTGCTTGTTTGTTGTAGTTTAAAAAAACAGGTAAAGCTGAACACCTTAAATGTGTCTCTTATTCTTCTTATATTAACTCTTCAAATATTATCTTTACGTTCATTTTCCTTATAATTTTCTTCCTAATTCTTGTTAAAATATTTTTTACTTTGACTTCTATTTCTGAATGATGCCTTGATGGACACAGGAATATAAAAGACCAAAGACAAACTGTTTTCTTTGAATTAACGGTATAAAGAAACAGTTTTAGATGCTGTTTACAGTTAATCTCTCTGTGCACTGAGACAGAACATTGTGCAGTCTGATGCTGCAGTGAAGGAACAAGAATGTATTGAACTTGTGAACAATAACCACAGAGAAATGCAGAATGTGACGGAAACTTTTGAAAGCAGCTAAAATAAAATATAGCTGGCAATAATCTCTGTGCACTGAGTTTCCTGTCTGTTAGTCCTTTGGCCTAGTTGCTGCTGAGGTAAGTGTGAAAACCACAGAGAACATGATGTAAGGAAACATTTGAAGCAGCAAATATAACATAGGTGAAAATACTGATACAGTATTTCATCAGTTGTTTATCACAGTTTATCATTTGTTACCACTGAGTGTTTCAGCCTTAGTCCATTCATTCTGCAAGTTTTTACCGTTGTTCTGTTATAGCTGTTATAACTGTAACAGCTAAAACGGTTGTCCAACTCTACAGTACAGAGTGCAGAAATGACCAAACAGATCTAAAATATCACAATGAGATGCAATTCTCAATGCATTGCTGTACCATCATAGATTTATGTATATATGCATATGCATGTATAAAAATATATGATTCTTACAATCCATGCAAGGAGGGTGGGCAAACCTTATAAAGCTAGCCACCCCCACCACCCATGACTCAGACACAAGTGAACATCTTAATATGATATTATTCAAGTGTTAATCATTAAGTATTATGATATTATTTTTTTTACCATTTTGCCTTCATTCAACAGCTATAGTTTACACAGAAATAAACAGAAGTGAATGTTTGGTGTTGTAGAGTTTAAAAATTATTCATCAAACTACATCACACATACATCAAACCTAGAAAAGTGCTGATCTGGGATATTTTATATTTACTTTCTTAAAATGACTTCATGCTGCTCTGAATAAGTGAGCTAAATGTCCTACAATGTAAATGTAGATATACAGTACCTGACACAGAGAGAAGGAAGACAACAAATCCACTCGCTGCTGCTGTTAAACTCATAGCTGCTCCTCTCATCTCTCTGTGAGGCTTCAGACACAATAAAATACATCAAATAATGTTCACAACATGTAATAATCATATCAGTAAACTGTTCTACTTACAACTGAGAAAGATGTTGTCTGTTAAGATGCTCGTCCTCTGTGATCTGTGAGCAGAAGTCAGATATCAGGATGTGAAACGACTTGATTTCCTTCCTTTTTCATATTATTATGAATATGCATGTGGAGCCAAATGGCAGTAAACACATGAGTTAAAGATGGAGGTTTTACTGTTTTCTAAAGACCTTATATAATCTACGTTGAAGGAAGAAGAGACCAGTGTTTTGACCTGTTAGTAATTTAAACAGAAAAAAAGAAATAATGACACATTTTTATTATTTTATTCTTATTAAGTATGGGCACAGTTCAGGGTCTAAAGAAAAGTTCACAATATATGTGACGGATGTGTGACATTTGGTTTGATGCATCTCTTCACACTTGTGCATGTTAAGACACTGAATGCACCACCATGAGTTCAAAGAGATGCACTGCATCAGTATGAGATGTAAGAATTCACATGCTGAGCACAATGTTTATTATACATATTAAGAAACAAGTAAAAAGCAAAGTACATCAAAACATGATACAGAGATCTATGTGTAAATCAGATCACAAAATGTTTTACATCTGCAGTTGGAAACTCACTCATTCACAATCATTGTGACTGTAACACGGAGCACATCATCAGTGATGAAGCCTGAATGTGCAACACTGAAGCTTCACCACTAGAGGACAGTGAAACATCAGAGATACTGAATCACAACCCTGAAACAACATTTTACCATCCATCACTGATTGTTTATTACTCTTGACATTAAATTCATTAAACATTACAGTTAAAGGTTCATTTTCAGAAGTGTTGATTGTTCATATTGGTGACCTTGTTGTTCAGTAGTTGAACAAATGCTCACAGTCGAGGTGTCTAAATATGAAAAGGCTTCATACTCTGTAAACTGACACACATTCTGCTTCCCTGAGTGACCCCAAAGAGTTTAAATGGACCGAAAAGGAGCTCACATGACAATTAAGGTCTTCTTCAATACAAACTGTGTCTGTGCATCTTCATTTTAGCAACATCCCAAATCTTAATTTATTGCTGTAATCATTCATCCTCTTCATATTAACCATATAGATCCCTTCATAATGCACTTCCAATGTAAGTGATGGTGGATAAAATCCACAGTCCTACTTCTGTGCAAAAATGTATTTAAATGTTTATTTGAAGCCATGATGAAACTTGGGCCATCCACATTAGTCATATTTAGCTATGTACAATATCTTTTGTTATTGTGTTTTTTGTTCTTCTCTCTACTCAAGCTGAACAGGAAAACACTGTCCATCAAGACACAAAGACGACATTCCTCACCAAAAAGACTGTAACAATAGAATATATCCAATTTGGAGTAACTTGGATGTCAGCATTAGGGTAGCATGTTCTAATGGTCAGTATGAACAAGAGCAATGATTACAGCAAGCAACACCTGTTTCAATGTTCATATGGTCACCTGACTGTTGTTTTAAGACAGACTTGAAAAAATGCGAACCTGCCCTTAAAAACTGAACATGTCTACACACTGTTGCCTTCTGCAGCAGTGAAAGGGAACTGAAATTAAGAAAGACAGTTTTTTTGTAGAAACTGACTGTTTATTCAGCCACAGTGATACCTGCATAATGTGACATTCAGCAAAGTGTTATAGAACTGAGATTATGTTTGAATTTGATGTGTGAAAATATACAGTTTACTGCACATGGTGTGAATGTGATGCTTCCAGTTTGATGTCTCTGAACAAACTTAATGAGCTTTGTGAGCCAGGACAGGTGCAAACCAGGAAGCCAATCAGGATTCTTCAAAAGTGATTTATTATGCATACAATTAAAATGACATTTTGCATAACAGCTCTAATCCTAAATATCTGTAATATAGAAAAAGGACAAAGGAGTAAAGTACAAAAATAGCCTGCATTACCTCAGACAGAACACTCAATATACATAAACATACATAAATATGAGTCACCCCTGCTTTTCCTGAAAACTGAACATGAAAATAATATAATTAACTCCACAGAGAAAACATAAGCTTGCATTAGTTCAGACAGAACACTCAGTAAATTATAAATCACTTGAGTCTCACACACCGCCTGACATCCAACTGATCTAAACAATCGACATGATTCAGTTCAAGCTGCCATCAGCACATTCTTCTCAAACCTTCTGCTACATGCTGTTACTGTCTGTGCTGCTCACTTCTACCTGCTGCTGCTGCTGCTGAAAACTCAACATGAAAACGTCCACATCATCCTCTACAGCCTCTCTCTCCACTGTCAGATTTCACTGTTGTACTACTTCCTGCTTTCATCAGGTGAGTCCAGCCTCTGGTTCAACTGCATCACAACAAAACCACTTTGGTGAGGTATTTGACAGCTGGTGTTTTCCTTTCAGGAGGCTCCAAACTGACTGGACTTCACTCCAGGTTTTTGTAGATCTCTTCGTCTTCTGTCCGTGCTGCAGTGACGACCTTCAAGTCTGAGACGTTCCCATACACAGAATCCAACTGATGGGGACAGATGACAATATAAGACTCAAACAATTTTTAAAACATTTTAACAATAATTGGACTAAATTTGTGCTAACCTCTAAGGTCTAAAACATCACTGGTTTCTACTCAGCAAGTTATTTTTTTACATTTAAATTCACTTTACAGCTTCATGTTGATAATAAAATATGTTCTAATGCATTTATAAGCCAAATCATTACAATTATATTTTAAGATAAGTTCTGTCAATAAGGTCTCTCTCTATGAAAGCCTGTTTTTTTGTCCCTTTCAGGAGGCTCCAACCTGACTGGGCTTTCCTCCACTTCTTTCTGCTCCTCTGGGTCTTCTTTCTGGTGCAGCGGCAACCTTCAAGTCTGAGACGTTCTCATATACAGGAGAAGAGTCCAACTGATGGAGAGAGATGACAATTCAAAACCCAATGAGCCTCATTCGTGCAAATTGCATACTGTCATAATTGTTAAAATATTTTTAATATTATGCTTCAAACTAAATTCTGTGCTGATATTTAAGGCCTAAAACATTACTGGTTTCTACTCAGCAATTTATTCTTTACATTTAAATTCAATTTATAGCTTCATGTTGAAAATAAAATGAAATGAAATGAAAATCATCATAACTATATTTCAGGGTAAGTTCTGTCACTAAGGTCTCTTTCTTTCTGTGTTGGTCTGTTTTTTTAAAACCAACCTGACTGGACTTTCCTCCACTTCTTTCTGCTCCTTTGCGTCTTCTGTCTTCTGCAGCAACAACCTTCAAGTCGGAGACATTCACATACACAGGAGAAGAGTCCAGCTGATAGGAAGATGACAATATAAGACTGAATGAGCCTCATTCATGCAATCCGCATACTGTTAGAATCTTTTAAATATTTTTAATAATAATGCTTCAAATTCAACTCTGTGCTGAACTTTAACGCCTAAAGCATTACTGACTTCTACTCAGCAAGTTGTTCTTTACATTTAAATTCACTTCATGATTTTATGTTGATAATAAAAATGTGTTCTAGTACATTTATAATCCAAATCATCATAACTGTATTTTAGGGTAAGTTTTGTCAATAAGGTCTCTCTCTCACCTCTATAGTCTCTACAGGTTCATTCAGCTCAGTGGTGGACTTCAGAATTTTCTTCTTCCTGGATTGAATCCAAGGAAATCAATAAATATTTAACAAAAAGAAATTCATGACTCAAAAATTATGAAAATGTTTTCATAAGAAGATAAAATAAGAAATGTCTTCTATGTAGTTTTACCACATCCACAGACTCAAGAGAAGCAGAGGAATCAGCATCAGAACCACCAGAATCACCACAATGATAGGAGTTATAATTCCTGATTCCCCTAAAAATTGAGAGAAATAGATATGGCTTATCAATAAATGCAGTGTGTGTGTGTGTGTGTGTGTGTGTGTGTGTGTGTGTGTGTGTGTGTGTGTGTGTGTGTGTGTGTGTGAGGTCAATGAGCACAACTTACCTGCCACAACAGTCAGATATAAGGTGGAGTTGTGACGTCCTATTCTGTTCTTGGCTTCACAGTAATAATTCCCACTGTGTTCAGGTCTGACATCAGTGATGGTGAAGATCTGTCCTGATGCGTTTGGTGAGTCTTCATTCTCCTTGTACCAGGTATAATTAGCTGCTGGGTTAGCATCACTGCTACAGGTCAGATTCACTGAACTGCCCTCCACTATCTCACCAGAGGGACTCACTGACACAGAGGGAAGCTTTGGAGCATCTGGAGGACAAATGTATAGAGATGGATTACATAGATATATTTTATGAATAATGTTGTAGAAACTGTGTTGTGTATGTTTAGATGCCTTTAGAGTGATCACAGCATCTTTCAAAAAAATTCTGGTGGCACACATTTTTGTTGAATGTTTTGTTAAATTGATGTCTGCCACACTGAGGAGATGTATCAACATGAATTAAGTATATAATGATGAAGGATTGCATTAGTACAACAATTTGTATTGGAGACCGAGAGAAAGTAGACATGGCTTATAAGATAGTGCTGTACAATAATATGTAAGTTTTTGTCAATTTATTACAAATTATATATAAACCACTGGTATGATCCTTTAAATAAACTGTTTCACTCACATTTCACATCAATAACGAAGTATTCACATGTCTTCTTCCCCTCCTGGTTCTCAGCTGTACAGTAATACTCTCCAGAGTCAGAGGACTGGATGGAGCTGAAGACATGCTGTGGTTCTTTACTGAGAGGTTGAAGGTCTGGATTTACATTCTCCTTGTACCAGGTATAATTAGAAGCTGGGTTAGCATCACTGCTACAGGTCAGATTCACTGAACTTTTCTCAATGATTTCACCAGAGGGACTCAGTGACACAGAGGGAGGCTTTGGAGCACCTAGAAGACAAGAAAGTATCATGTTTTAGGTTGAGAATGAGGATGTGATTTCACTGTGGGATTGAATACTGAAATGGTCACTTGCTTATAACTAGGAGAAAGATCATATGTCAGATATAACATCAGTGGTGGATGATTCCCTTCACAGCTGCTCATGTTACAAACTACATGCTATCTTGTTACATATGGCAAAAATGTGACACAAAAGAACACCAACAACACCAGAGGATTGCAGCCCTTTTGTTTTGAAATATTTGATTACATCACATTTCAACATAATATTTCACACTGAAACATGCTGGCTGGCAGATAGCTTGGAAGTGGAGAGAAGTGAGTGCACAATAGCTGGGGGAAACCGGCCTTTAAACTGCAAGCTTGGAGGCTGGAACCAATCAGTTCTCTGTAACAACCAACACAATCAAACCCATTCAATCAGCACAATCAGCCAATCAGCCGAACTCAACTGCAGCCCATGACACACACAGGAACCACAGCAAGATTACCAGAGAGAGAGACAGATCCACAACATATGCACACAGGATATCAAAACACATACAATTGAAAATGTTTACATGACCTCAAGGTCATAACATCTTTCCCCTTAAAGATCAAACATTTCTCCCCTAAAGAAATGTTTGATTTAACAGACCACATACAAACACACAAGGAATTTGAAGTCACACTGGGAAAAATGTGCAGCAAGTTATCAGTTACAGTCTGTGGCTGGTGGTTGCCAAGGTAACACAGAGCAGTATTGTTGTTGGGATACTAACAGCAGTAAAGGTTCTGTAGAGCTTAATGAAAAAACATAGTGCCAATGGCAAGCACAGCAGGGAGGTCACACATATTAGAAATACATGAAGTCAGAAATGTCATTTAAATTCAGACACACACATTCACACTACTATTTCCAAGATATTAACCATTTGAATTTACATTAAATCTTCCAATGAAAATGTTACCTTTGACAGTCAAAGTGATTCCAGGTTTACCAGTATATTTCCCGTCAGGTTGGTTTGTTATGAACCTGAACTTGTACTCAGCTGAGTCGCTCTCTCTCAGGTCTGTGATTCTCAGAGTGCAGTTGTTCTTATCACAGAGATAATGAACACGACCTGCGTAGTCTGAATCTGTTGTCAGATTCACAGGATCATTATTTCTCCCTTTGGTGAACCAGAGTGTTTCCTCAACAATAGTATCAAGGTTATTTTCTCTGGATGGGTATCTGTAGGTGCAGCTTATGTTCACTGTTGATCCTTTTAAGGCACAGATGTGAGTAGAAGTGTAAGTCACTCCATAGCCTTTCTGACTCTGTACCACTGTAACACAGAGCACATCAGAAACCACAATCAGATTCATAACAAGTTAAGAATCAGTGAATAAGACAAAGTGGATCATGGCACCAATATGATTTTATCTGCAGTCATTGTCATTCAAAGCTCCTCGTGGTGCATCAATCTAACTAGAACTGAACTGGAATACAGTATTTTATCAGAAGTTTATCATATTATATCATTTTTTTGTATTCAACATAGTATTTCAGCTTTAGTCCATTCATTCTGCAAGTGTTCACTGTTGTTCTGCTTGTTTGTTGTAGTTTACAAAAAGCTAAAGCTGATAGCCTGAAATGTGTCTCTTATGTTCATTTTCTTTATTATTTTCTTCGTAATTCTTGTCAAAAATAATTTTTACTTTGACTTTTATGTCTGAATGAAGCCTGGGTGAACAGGAATATAAAAGGCCGAAACCAAACTGTTTTCTTTGAATTTACAGCACAAAGAAACAGTTTTAGATGCTGTTTACAGTTAATCTCTCTGTGCACTGAGACAGAACATCGTACAGTCTGAAGCTGCAGTGAAGGAACAAGAATGTATTGAACCTGTGAACATTAATTCAGTTTTACTGAACAAGATAAGAAGAAGGAAATGAATCATTAGTGAGTCTGTGCTTATCTCGATTAGTTTAATCTCTGTTGGTTCTTTGGTCAAGTTGCTGCCCAGTTAAGTGTGAAAACCACAAAGAAATGCAGAACATGAAGTGTGGGAAACTATTGAAAGCAGTTAAAATGTAATAGGTGTCAATATGTTTTCACAGGGAGGAGCAACTGTTATAACAGCAACAGCTAAAACAGTTGTCCAGCTCTACAGTACAGAGTGCAGAAATTAACAAAAAGATTTAAAACATAATGATGAGATGAAATTCTCAGTGCATTGCTGTACCATCATAGAACTATGTATATGTGCATATGCATGTATAAAAATATATGATTCTTACAATCCATGCAGGGAGGGTGGAAAAAACTTATTAGCTAGACACCCCCACCCCCACCACCCATGACACAGATACAGCTGGACATCTTAATATAATATTATTCAAGTGTTCAACAGTAAATATTGATGTTATTTTTATTATTTTGCCTTCATTCAACAGCTATAGTTTACACAGAAATAAACAGAAGTGAACGTTTGGTCTCGTAGAGCTTAAAAGTTATTCATCAAACTGCATCACACATACATCAAACCTAGAAAAGTGCTGATCTGGGATATTTTATATTTACTTTCTTAAAATGACTTCATGCTGCTCTGAATAAGTGAGCTAAATGTCCTACAATGTAAATGTAGATATACAGTACCTGACACAGAGAGAAGGAAGACAACAAATCCACTCGCTGCTGCTGTTAAACTCATAGCTGCTCCTCTCATCTCTCTGTGAGGCTTAAGACACAATAAAATACATCAAATAATGTTCACAACATGTAATAGTCATATCAGTAAATTATTCTACTTACAACAGAGAAGGGCGTTGTCTGTTAAGACGCTCGTCCTCTGTGATCTGTGAGCAGAAGTCAGATATCAGGATGTTAAAAGACTTGATTTAGTTCCTCTTTCTTAGTATTATGAATATGTATGAGGAGCCAAATGAAGGTAAACATATAAAATAAAAACAAGTTTGACTGATTTCAAAACACTTAATATAAACTATGTTAGAGTGAATAACAGACCAATGACGTAGCACATTAGTAATAAGATTAGACAGAAATAATGAGACATTTTTATTTTTTACTTACTCTTTTCAAGTTTGGGCACTGTGAGGAAATGATTGTATGACTATGCAGAAACACTTGTGTGCACTTGTGAAATGTTACAATGCTGAGTAACAGTCACAGTTATGTTATGAAACACAATGTTTTTGTGTGATAGAGAAAAAAGAAGCATCTACTTATTCTGAAATAAGTGTGAATGTGCTATACTCTCAGCATTAAAGAAAATGTGACAATATAATATCGAGAGTTGTCTCTTTCCTCGTTGAAGTCAAGTGCAAGATGTAAATTGCAGCACAGCTCAGTTACTTTTTACTTATTCTTATTAAGTGTGGGCACAATTTAGTGTCTGGTGGAAAAAACATGACACGTGATAGATGTGTGACATTCGGTTTGATGCATCTCTTCACACTTGTAGTACATGTTAAGCCACTGAATACACCACAATGAGTTCAAAGAGATGTACTGCAACAGTATGAGATGTAAGAAGTCACATGCTGACCACAATGTTTATTTTAAGTATTAAGAAACAAGTAAAATGCAAAGTCCATCAAAACATGATACAGAAATCTATGTATAAATCAGATGACAAAATATTTTACATGTGCAGTTGGAAACTCACTCATTCACAATCATTGTGACTGTAACACAGAGCACATCATCAGTGATGAAGCCTGAATGTGCAACACTGAAGCTTCACCACTAGAGGACAGTGAAACATCAGAGATACTGAATCACAACCCTGAAACAACATTTTACCATCCATCACTGATTGTTTACACACATTTACATTTACTTTTAGTACTTTTCACTTTTTATGATTGAGTTGCATCTTAATCTGTTTACTCTTGACATTATCATTAAACATTACAGTTAGAGGTTCAGTTTCAGAAGTGTTGATTGTTCACATTGGTGACCTTGTTGTACAGTAGTTGAACAAACGCTCACAGTCGAGGTGTCTAAGTATGAAAATGATTCAGTCAGTGATCTACAGTTGTCACTAACAAATGTGGACTGTTATACTGAAAATGCTTCATACTGCCACACGTTCTGCTTCCCTGAGTGACCCCAAAGAGTTTAAATGGACTAAAAGGAGATAAACATCTCACATGACAATTTTCTTGCTGTAATCAATATTATTAACCATAAAGATCCCTTCATAAAGTGATGATGGAAAAAATCCACTGTCCACTTTCTGTAAAAAAAAAATATGTATTTAAAAGTTTATTTGAAGAAATTAAAAAACTGAGAAAACACTGTCCATTGAGACACAAAAGCAACATTTCTTACTAAAAAGACATAAATGTGTATTATCTTAAACTAAAAGATAAACTTAAATATATTTTTGGTCAAAACAAGGACAGTGGATTGTCCTCCATTTTTTACATTGTAAGAGCATTAGGAGGATCTTCTAATGGTCAGTATGAACAGGAGAAATAAATACAGTGGGCAACACCTGATTCAATGTTCATATGGCACCTGACTGTTGTTTTAAGACGGACATGAAAAAATGTGATCCTGTACATAACTGAACCTTTTCACTGTTGCCTTCTGCAGCGGTGAAATAGAATTGAAATTAAGTTTCTAATGCCAGTTTTTTTTGTGGAAACTGACATTCAGCAAAGGTTGATAGAACTGAGATTATGTTTGAATTTGATGTGTGAAAATATACAGTTTACTGCACATGCTGTGAATGTGATGCTTCCAGTTTGATGTCTCTGTTCTGAACAGACTTCATGACCTTTGTGAGCCAGGACAGGTGCAAACCAGGAAGCCAATCAGGACTCTTCAAAAGTGAATTATTATGTACACAATTAAAATAACATTTTGCATAACAGCTCTAATCCTAAACATCTGTAATATAGAAAAAGGACAAAGGAGTAAAGTACAATAATATAACCTGTATTATCTCAGACAGAACACTCAATATACATAAACACAATTATCAGTCACATACACCTGCTGCTTATGAAAACTGAACAAGAAAACATCCACATCATCTTCTACAGTCTCAAACACCACCTGACATCCAACTGATCTAAACAATCAATCATGTTTGACAAGTCGACATGATTCAGTTCAAGCTGCCATCAGCACATTCTTCTCAAACCTTCTGCTACATGCTGTTACTGACTGTCTGTGCTGCTCACTTCTACCTGCTGCTGCTGCTGAAAACTCAACATGAAACGTCCACATCATCCTCTACAGTCTCTCTCTCCACTGTCAGATTTCACTGTTGTACTACTTCCTGCTTCCATCAGGTGAGTCCAGCCTCTGGTTCAACTACATCACAACAAAACCACATTGGTGAGGCATTTGACAGCTGGTGTTTTCCTTTCAAGAGGCTCCAACCTGACTGGACTTTACTGCAGGTTTTTGTAGATCTCTGTGTCTTCTGTCTGCTGCAGTGACGACCTTCCAGTCTGAGACGTTCTCATACACATGAGAAGAGTCCAGCTGATGGAGAGTGATGACAATATAAGATTTAATGAGCCTCATACATACAATTTATATACCGTTAGTATTTTTTCAATACTTTTAATAATAATAATGCTTCAGACTCAATTCTGTGATGACGTTTAAGGCCTAAAACATTACTGGTTTCTACTCAGCAAGTTGTTCTTTATGTTTTATTTCACTTTATGATTTTATGTTGATAATAAAATGTGTTCTAGTGCATTTATAAGCCAAATCACCATAACAGTATTTTAGGGTAAGTTCTGTCAGTAATCTCTCTCTGTGTGTGTGTGTGTGTGTGTGTGTGTGTGTGTGTGTGTGTTGACCAGTTTAGGGGGCTCCAACCTGACTGGACTTTCCTCCACGTCTTTCTGCTCCTATGTGTTTTCTTTTTGCTGCAGTGATGACCTTCAAGTCTGAGACGTTCACATACACAGGAGACGAGTCCAGCTGATGGGGAGAGATGACAATATAAGATATGGAGATTATTCCCTATCTTTATTCAAGAGCGTAGTATATAAATTTGAGAGCAAACTTTATTGATTTTACGTTCAAATTTTGTAATTTCGCTAAATCCTTGACTTTGACTAACGCAAGGAGGCAGGCTCCATTTCATTGGTCATCCCAAAACCGGGCCTTCTATTGATTGGATGATTCTGACAGGGTGGTTGCTATGCTTGTTGCTACACAAAAAAATCCGAGCGCAGTGGAGAAATCCATGAGCAGAAACTTAGTGAGCGCGCAGAAAAAACCTGAGTGCGAGGAGAAGTGTTGAAGTTTGAGCGCAAGCACAGAGTTTGAGCACAAGCGGAGCAAATCTGAGCACAAGCAGAGGCTGTTTGAGTGCGAGGGGAGGGTTTTGAGGGACAAATTACAAAATTTGAACATAAAAATCAATCAAGTTTGCTCTCAAATTTATATACTACGCTCTTGAATAAAGATAGGGAATAATCTCCATAATAACACTCATTGAACCTCATCATGCAATTTGCATACTAATTACAATCTCTTAAATATTTTTTAGTAATAATGCTTCAGACTCAATTTTGCGCTGACGTTTAAGGTCTAAAACATTTCTGACCTCTACTCAGCAAGTTGTTCTTTACATTTAAATTCACTTTCATTTTGATAACTAAATAATTAGAATGTGCTCTAGTGCATTTATAAGCCAAATCATCATAACTGTATTTTAGAGTAAGTTCAGTCAATAAGGTCTCTCTCTCTCACCTCTATAGTCTCTACAGGTTCATTCAGTTCAGTGGTGGACTTCAGAGTTTTCTTTTTCCTGGATTGAATTTAAGAAAATCAACAAATACTTAACAACAAGAAATGCATGACTCAAAATTTCTGATAATGCTTTAATGAAACAATAAAAGAATAAATGTTTTCTTTATTGTCTTACCACATCCACAGACTCAAGAGAAGCAGAGCAATCAGCATCAGAACCACCAGAATCACCACAATGATATTAATTATAATTCCTGATTCCCCTAAAAATTGAGATTGACAGATAGAAATTAGACATGGCTTATCAATAAATGCAGTATGTGTGTTTGTGTGTGTTTGTGTGTGTGTGTGTGTGTGTGAAAATATGTATAATCTGCAAAAATGCTTTTTGGTTAAAAAAGTGCAGACGTTTACCAATGCAAGCAGTTTTTTTACTTTTTTAATAAATTGTTTCACTCACATTTCACGTTGATAGTGATACATTCAGATGTCGTCTTTCCCAGCAGGTTCTCAGCTGTACAGTAATACTCTCCAGAGTCAGAGGACTGGATGGAGCTGAAGACAAGCTGTGGTTCTTTACTGAGAGGTTGAAGGTCTGGATTTTCATTCTTCTTGTACCAGGTGTGTTTAGCTGCTGGGTTAGCATCACTGCTACAGGTCAGAGTCACTGCACTGCCCTCCACTATCTCACCAGAGGGACTCACCAACACAGAAGATGTCTTTGGAGCATCTATAAAAGATGTATCAACACAGATTATTTTAGGGTGATGATTACTACAGTGGCACATGATTTCAAAAACAGCATCATGCATGTGGCAGCATCTGGAACTTTGAAGGTGGTCTGGTGAATGGATGAATAGTGGGTATTGTATTAATGTTTTGCTGTCTCCGTTTGCTCTGCACAGCTTTTGAACTGTCTTGTGAGTGCTTATTTCATTTCATTGGTTTTAGCACATCTTGACATGGGACTGGAGTTGAAATTAGTAAGCTGACTAACACAGAAATGTTGATTAATGTGCGTTGTCCTTATAAATAATTTAAATGTCTGAATGTTTGAACTGAAGGAAACAAAATTGTTAAATTTTACCTTCACAGCAGAGGGAACCTGAAGAAAATATGTATGATAGCCAAAAATGATTTTTGGTTTAAAAAAGTGTAAAGATGTTTGCCATTACAAGCAGTTTTTAACTTTTTAAATAAGCTGTTTCACTCACATTTCACATCAATAAAGATGTATTCAGATGTCGTCTTCCCCAGCTGGTTCTCAGCTGTACAGTAATACTCTCCAGAGTCAAAGGACTGGATGGAGCTGAAGACAAGCTGTGGTTCTTTACTGAGAGGTTGAAGGTCTGGATTTACATTCTTCTTGTACCAGGTGTAATTAGCTGCTGGGTTAGCATCACTGCTACAGGTCAGAGTCACTGAACTGCCCTCCACTGTCTCACCAGAGGGACTCACTGACACAGAGGGAAGCTTTGAAGCATCTGTAAGAGATGATATGATATGAACACATATTAACTTTAAGATGTGAATATTATCATAAAACAAAGTCTGTTTCATTTGCTGATAATTTATACTCTAAGGACAATAATGGAGGCATAAATAAATAAAAGAAAGTATAAGTATATATACATTTTCAATTTTCTTTTTAATGTTTGATTATTGCCACTGGCATCACATTGACATCTACACATTTTGGTTTCAGTAAAATAGTAATTAATATAACATAATATAATATAATTTTGTTAATAAAAGTAGAAAGTGTCAATGAAAAAGTGTAAGAGGTTAAACTGGGTATGACTTGTTGTAGACTATGTGGGTCAAAGTTTTCATTTGATGTGTTAGTGGAACATTGCAGAGAAAACTCACACACTGATGGAGAGCGGAAAGTCTCATATCCTGATAGAGTACAAGAATACTCGTCCCCAGGATTAATTGAGTCCGGATGAAAATATTTTTTTTCCCCCTTCATTTGCTGGCCATTCTTGTACCAGATGTAGGAAAGATCAACAGGCAGCTGACAATTGCTGTGACATGTCAGCTCTCTCCCGGTGGGATGCTGGTTGGGTGAAGATTTTCTAACATGCACTTGGAAGTCTGGATCAACAAACAAGTCATTTCAGAATTAACTGTCAACATACAGCACATACAAGCAAATATTCACATGTTAACAGTAACATCATGGAAGTCTGGATCTGTGAACAACAAACAGACATATAATTTCTGAATTAATTGTCAACATACAGCGTGTACAAACAAATATTCATATGTTCACAGCAACATTTCCAGTAATGTCAAGGAATCAACAATTTATAGCAAATGGTTATAAAGTTAGATTTGGTAGAAAAGAACCTGCTCTTTGAGGAGCTCTCAGAGAATCCAAGCAGTAATGAAGATTCTACTAACTAACCTTAATAATTACACAGATGAACATTAGATTAGAGAGAAATAAACAATACCAAAAACATAATGAGGAGATTGGGGCAGCAGATGGTGTTAGCATTAGCATATAAGAAAAGTGAGCATAGTGAGAAGTGTTGGGTTATAATGGAAGCACTGTCCATTTCTATGAATATGATGACCATTATTAATTAGCTGGGAGCCAAGCAGCTGGTAAAGCTCTGTGCTCTTCCTGAAATAATGTTTTGCTCCATTTAAAATGAAAATGTTACCTGTGACAGTCAAAGTGACTCCAGGCGAACCAGTAAATCTCCCTCCTGGTTGGTTTGTTATGAACCTGAACTTGTACTCAGCTGAGTCGCTCTCTCTCAGGTCTGTGATTCTCAGAGTGCAGTTGTTCTTATCACAGAGGTACTGAACACGACCTGTGTAGTCTGAGTCTTTTTTCAGATCCACAGGTTCATTATTTCTCCCCTTAGTGAACCATAATGTTTCCTTAACTGTAATATTAATGTTATCTATTCTGGATGGGTATCTGTAGGTGCAGTTTATGTCCACTGTTGATCCTTTTAAGGCACAAATCTGAGTGGAAGTGGAAGTCACTCCCCAGTCATTCTGACTCTGTACCACTGTAACACAGAGCACATCAGAAACCACAATCAGATTCATAACAAGTTAAGAATCAGTGAATAAGACAAAATGGATCATGGCAGCAATATGATTTTATCTGCAGTCATTGTCATTCAAATCTCCTCATGGTGCATCAGTCTAACTAAAACTGAACTGGAATACAGTATTTTATCAGTAGTTTATCATATTTTTTCATTTGTTACTGCTGAGTGTTTCAGCTTTAGTTCATTCATTCCGCAAGTTTTTACTGTTGTTCTGCTTGTTTGTTGTAGTTTTAAAAAAGCTAAAGCTGAACACCTGAAATGTGTCTCTTATGTGTTATCAAACAAATCATTCAAACATGAAATAAGTAAAAAGACATTTAACTAACTTTTTTGAGTGGATCACCAGATCACTGGTACATCAATGTTGCTTGCACTTCATTAAAACTCAGATTTGTTCTTTTTCACTATTTCCTCCATGTTCATTTACTTTTAATACACTTTTAATTTTATAACTATTTTATAACCTTCATTATGTTATTTCTGAATTGTACCTGGGTGAACACAGGTATAGAAAAATATAAAAGTACAAAGATATTTATACATACTTTGAATTTACAGTATAAAGAAACAGCTTTACATGTTGTTTACTGTTAATCTCTCTGTGCACTGAGACAGAACATTGTACAGTCTGAAGCTGCAGTGAAGAAACAAGAATGTATTGAACTTGTGAACATTAATGCAGTTTTACTGAACAGGATGAGAAGAAGGAAATGAAGCATTAGAGAGTCTGTGGTTGTATTGGTTAGTTTCATCTCTGTTGGTTCTTTGGTCAAGTTGCTGCCCAGTTAAGTGTGAAAACCACAAAGAAATGTGGAACATGAAGTGATGGAAACTTTTGAAAGTGGTTAAAATAAAATAGGTGACAATAAGTTTTCACAGGAAGTGGCAAGTTTTATAACTGTAACAGCTAAAACAGTTGTCCAACTCACAGTACAGAGTGCAGAAATTATCAAACGGATTTAAAACATCATGACATGATGAAATTCTCAGTGCATTGCTGTACCATCATAGAACTATGTATATATGCATATGCATGTATAAAAATATATGATTCTTACAATCTATGCAGGGAGGGTGGACAAAACCTTATTAGCTAGACATCCCCACCCCCACCACCCATGACGCAGACACAACTGAACATCTTAATATAATATTATTAAAGTGTTCAGCAGTAAATATTGATGTTATTTTTTACCATTTTACCTTCATTCAACAGCTATAGTTTACACAGAAATAAACAGAAGTGAATGTTTGGTGTTGTAGAGTTTAAAAGTTATTCATCAAACTGCATCACACATGCATCAAACCTAGAAAAGTGCTGATCTGAGATATTTTATATTTACTTTCTTAAAATGACTTCATGCTGCTCTGAATAAGTGAGCTAAATGTCCTACAATGTAAATGTAGATATACAGTACCTGACACAGAGAGAAGGAAGACAACAAATCCACTCGCTGCTGCTGTTAAACTCATAACTGCTCCTCTCATCTCTCTGTGAGGCTTCAGACACAATAAAATACATCAAATAATGTTCACAACATGTAATAGTCATATCAGTAAACTACTTACAACAGAGAAGGACGTTGTCTGTTAAGATGCTCGTCCTCTGTGATCTGTGAGCAGAAGTCAGATATCAGGATGTTAAAAGACTTGATTTACTTCCTCTTTCTTAGTATTATGAATATGCATGAGGAGCCAAATGACAGGAAATACCTAAGTAAAAACCAAGTTTTACTGTTTTCTAAATGTAAGAGAGAATGAGAGACCAGTGTTCTGGCATATTAGCAATTTAAAGATAAGCGAGAAGTAATCAGACATTTTTATCTTTCACTTACCTTTTTAAGCTTGGGCACTCCACTCTTCAGGTCTCACTCCTCTACAGCAGCTTGTATGTCTGTATTGAGTGTGAGTGTTTCATGCTCTGAGCATTTAAGAAATTATATCAAGAGTTGTCTCTTTCCTCATTGAAGTCAAGTGCAAGATGTAATTTGCAGTACAGTTCAGTGTCAGCACAGTTTTTTTTTACTTACTCTTTCTACGTGTGGGAACAATTTAGTAAAAAAAATATGACACGTGGCAGATGTGTGAGATTTGGTTTGATGCACACTTCACACTTCTAGTGCATGTTAAGACACTGAATACACCACCATGAGTTCAAAGAGATGTACTGCAACAGTAAAAAGTCATGGTGAGCATAATGTTTATTGTAAGAAACAATTAAAAAAGTGAAGCAAAACAAAACATGAAAGAAATACAGAAATCTATTTGTAAATCAGATCAGGAAATGTTTTACATCTGCAGTTGGAAACTCACATATTCACAATCATGTGACTGTAACACAGAGCACATCAGATGTCATGTTCTGACACCAGTCAGTGTTTGTTGTAAATTAGTGCCACCCTCAGGCAGGTTGAGGTACTGTGCTTTCAAGGTTTTTTAAAAGTGCTGTATCGGCCATGTTGTTTAGTTTACACAGCACAGCCAAGCAGCACACATGCAGGCTCTGTGCAGCCCCACAGAGTTGTTAATTTGATTCTTGGAGTAGATCTGTCTGTGAGTAAAGTTTTTTAGCTTTGTGATTTAGTCATGTGCTTCAGAAACCCTGTTAACAGTATTTGTTGTTGTTTATGAAAATAGCTAACTAGCTGCTGATCTAATTTTAAGTTAACACATTCATGTAAATTTATGTTGGCTTTTCTGTATAAGTTGTGTAGGCTAACTGTTACGTACCCCACTTGGAAACTTGTGGAGAGGAAAATTGTTGTGACATTTTTGCACATTTTTCATTGCAACTGTGTGACATGTTATGTATTCTTGTGCTTGCAGTTTTACAAAATCAAGCTTCAGTAAATCACATTCAACATCAAATACAGCCTACTGAGTCTTGTGTTAGCTATCTATCTGGCTATGCAGTGCAACGCATCTGTGAGGGCAGAATACATCAGTTCTTCTGTTGTGTAAAGATGCACCGATGCTTTCTACAGTTCATATCTCTGACCTGTGAATTAAAAACAAACTTTCTTGGTTGTGTTGGAGAGTGTGTGTACTGAGATGTCCTTCATTTAAATAGAGGGGAAACATTGAATGTGACATACCAGTCAAAAAATCTCACAATGTGACAGCAAAATAAATGGAAAACTATCTGCAGGGCTAGACACCACAGGAGGTAAGTGAGAATTATTTGATTTTTATTCACGTGATCTGACTCTTTAGAGCAGACAGAATATATGAATATGCATGAGAAGCCAAATCACAGTAGACACATAAGTTAAAAAAACAAGTTTTACTATTTTACAAAGATTTAATATAATCTATGTTAGAAGAGAAGTAATGAGACATTCTTATTATCTTACTCTGATTAAGTGTGGGTGCAGTTTAGTGTCTAAAGAAAGAAACATGACACGTGATAGATGTGTGACATTTGGTCTGATGCATCTCCTCACACTTGTAGTGCATGTTAAGACACTGACTGCACCAACATGAGTTCAAAGAGATGTACTGCATCGGTATGGGATGTCACATGCTGAGCACAATGTTTATTGTAAGTATTAAGAAACAACTAAGAGCGAAGTACATCAAAACCTGATACACAAATCTATGTGTTAATCAGATGACAAAATGTTTTACATCTGCAGTTGGAAACTTACTCATTCACAATCATTGTGACTGTAACACAGAGCACATCATCAGTGATGAAGCCTGAATGTGCAACACTGAAGCTTCACCACTAGAGGACAGTGAAACATCAGAGATACTGAATCACAACCCTGAAACAACATTTTACCATCCATCACTGATTGTTTACACACATTTACATTTACTTTTAGTACTTTTCACTTTTTATAATTGAGTTGCATTTTAATCTGATCACTTTTGAACATGACATTTAAATGGACTGAAAAGGAGAGAAACAGCTCACATGATAATCTTCTTCAAAACAAACTGTGTCTTTGCTTCTTCATTTTAGCTTTGTGAGCCAGGACAAGTGCAAACCATGAAGGATTCTTCAAAAGCGAATTATTTTTTAGTTATACTTTTAAAAATGACATTTTGCATAATAGCTCTAATCCTAAATATCTGTAATATAGGGAAGAAAAATAGGAGTAAAGTACAATAATTACCACAGACAGAATACTCAATATACATAAACACAATTATGAGTCACACACACCTGCTGCTGAAAACTGAACATGAAAACATCCATATCATCCTCTACAGCCTCTCTCTCCAGTCTATAGCACTTTTATATTTAAAATAACATTTCTCATAACAGCTCTAATCCTAAATACTAGTAATATAACTAACTCTACAGAGAAAAAATAAGCTTGCATTAGTTCAAACAGAACACTCAATAAATTATAAATCAATTGAGTCTCACACACCAGCTGACATTCAACTGATCTAAACAATCAATCATGTTTGATACGTTGACATGATTCAGTTCAAGCTGCCATCAGCACATTCTTCTCAAACCTTCTGCTACATGCTGTTACTGACTGTCTGTGCTGCTCACTTCTACCTGCTGCTGCTGCTGAAAACTGAACATGAAAACGTCCACATCATCCTCTACAGCCTCTCTCTCCACTGTCAGATTTCACTGTTGTACTACTTCCTGCTTCAATCAGGTGAGTCCAGCCTCTGTTTAATCTGCATCACAACAAAATCACATTGGTGAGGTATTTGTCAGCCAGTGTTTTCCTTTCAGGAGGCTCCAACCTGACTGGATTTCACTCCATGTTTTTGTAGATCTCTTCGTCTTCTGTCTGTGCTGCAGTGACCAACTTCAAGTCTGAGACGTTCCCATACACAGGAGAAGAGTCCAGCTGATGGAGAGAGATGACAATATAAGACTCAAACAATTTTCTACAAATTTAACAATAATCAGACTACATTTTGTGCTGACTTCTAAGGTCTAAAACATTACTGGTTTCTACTCAGCAAGTTGTTCTTTACATTTAAATTCTCTTTACAGTTTCATGTTGATAATAAAATGTGTTCTAATGCATTTATAAGCCAAAATCATTACAATTATATTTTAAGATAAGTTCTGTCAATAAGGTCTCTCTCTATGAAAGCCTGTTTTTTTGTCCCTTTCAGGAGGCCCCAACCTGACTGGGCTTTCCTCCACTTCTTTCTGCTCCTCTGGGTCTTCTTTCTGGTGCAGCGGCAACCTTCAAGTCTGAGACGTTCTCATATACAGGAGAAGAGTCCAACTGATGGAGAGAGACGGCAATACAAAACCCAATGAGCCTCATTCGTGCAAATTGCATACTGTCATAATTGTTAAAATATTTTTGATATTAATGCTTCAAACTAAATTCTGTGCTGATATTTAAGGCCTAAAACATTACTGGTTTCTACTCAGCAATTTGTTCTTTACATTAAAATTCAATTTACAGCTTCATGTTGATAATAAAATGTGTTCTAATGCATTTATAAGCCAAATCATCATAATTATATTTCAGGGTAAGTTCTGCCACTAAGGTCTTTTTCTCTCTGTGTTGGTCTGTTTTTTTAAAACCAACCTGACTGGACTTTCCTCCACTTCTTTCTGCTCCTTTGCGTCTTCTGTCTTCTGCAGCAACAACCTTCAAGTCGGAGACATTCACATACACAGCAGAAGAGTCCAGCTGATAGGAAGATGACAATATAAGACTGAATAAGCCTCATTCATGCAATCCGCATACTGTTAGAATCTTTTAAATATTTTTAATAATAATGCTTCAAATTCAACTCTGTGCTGAACTTTAACGCCTAAAGCATTACTGACTTCTACTCAGCAAGTTGTTCTTTACATTTAAATTCACTTTTGTTTTCATGATGATAATAAAATGTGTCATTTATAAGCCAAATCATCACAATTGTATTTTAGGGTAAGTTCTGTCAATAAGGACTCTCTCACCTCTATAGTCTCTACAGGTTCATTCAGTTCAGTGGTGGAGTTCAGAGTTTTCTTCTTCCTGGATTGAATTCAACAAAATAAAAAAATACTTAACAAAAAGAAAATCATGACTCAAAAATTATGAAAATGTTTTCATAAGAAGATAAAAGAAGAAATGTCTTCTTTATAGTTTTACCACATCCACAGACTCAAGAGAAGCAGAGGAATCAGCATCAGGACCACCAGAATCACCACAATAGTAGTAGTAGTAGTAGTACTAGTAGTAGTAGTATTTACAGATTCCCCTAAAAATTTAGACAGACAGAAATTAGATATGGCTTATCAATAAATGCAGTGGACAGGTGTGTGTGTGTGTGTGTGTGTGTGTGTGTGTTGGAGCTGCTCAGTGAACTACAGCAGCAGACTGAATGTGAAACAGGCAGAGCTGAAGAAAGCAGACATGATCAGATAAATCTCTAATTAACAAGGTTGACAAGTCCATCAGCTGTATGTTTCTTTTTAAATAAACTGTTTCACTCACATGACATATTCTTTGACATAGATTCACATGCCTTCTGCTGCGCTGGAAGACAAGAAATTAACATAATTTTAGGTTGAGAACGAGGATGTCATTTCACTGTGGGATTGAATACTGAAATGGTGACTTGCTCATAAGTAAGAGAAAGATTAAATATAACATCAGTGGTGGGTGATTCCCTTCTCAGCTGCTCATGTTACAAACTATATGCTATCTTGTTATCTTTGGCAAAAATGTAACACAAAAGTGACACAGTGAAGTAAACTCACACACTGAAAGAGAATTATAATCCTCATATCCTTTCAAAGATGTCATCTCCAGGATAAGATCTACAGTTGTATGCAAAAGTTTGGGCACCCTTGTTACAACCTGGCCAAACCATAATGCAACATGAAAGATGAGACTCCCTGTTTCCCAGCTCCCATGAACCAACAGCAACAGAGGATTGCAGCCCTTTAAAGGTTTGTTTTGAAATATTTGAGCTTCAGGCTGGGTTACATTACATTTCAACATAACATTTAACACTGAAACATGCTGGCTGGCAGATAGCTTGGAAGTGGAGAGAGGTGAGCACACAATAGCTGGGGGAAACCAGCCTTTAAACCGCAAGCTTGGAGGCTGAAACCAATCAGTTCTCTGGAACAACCAACACAATCAAACCCATTCAATCAGCCAATCAGCCGAACTCAACTGCAGCCCATCACACACACAGGAAACACAGCAGGATCACCAGAGAGAGAGAGAGAGACAGATCCACAACACATGCACACAGGATATCAAAACACATACACAAGTACATAGAAAATGTTCATTTGACCTCAAGGTCATAACAACTTTCCCCTTAAAGATCAAACATTTCTCCCCTAAAGAAATGTTTGATTTAACAGACCACATACAAACACATAAGGCGTTTGAAGTCACAAGGGGAAAAATGTGCAGCAAGTTAATAGTTACAGTCTGTGGCTGGTGGTTGCCACGGTAACACAGATAAGGTTGTGTTGTTATTGGGATTCTGACAGCAGTAGAGGTTCTGTAGAGCTTAATGAAAAAAACATAGTGCCAATGGCAAGCACAGCAGGGGGGTCACACATATTAGAAATACATGAAGTCAGAAATGACATTTATATTCAGACACACACAAACATTCACACTACTATTTCCAAGATATTAACCATTTGAAGTTACATTAAGTTTTCCAATGAAAATGTTACCTTTGACAGTCAAAGTGACTCCAGGTCTTCCAGTATATTTCCCTCCTGGTTGGTTTGTTATGAACCTGAACTTGTACGTAGCTGAGTCACTCTCTCTCAGGTTTGTGATTCTCAGAGTGCAGTTGTTCTTATCACAGAGGTACTGAACACGACCTGAGTCATTTTTCAGACGTATAGGGTTATTATTGCTCCCATTATTGAACCAGAATGTTTCCATAATATCACTGTCATTTATTGTGGATGGGTATCTGTAGGTGCAGTTTATGTTCACTGTTGATCCTTTTAAGGCACAGATCTGAGTAGAAGTGTAAGTCACTCCCCAGCCATTCTGACTCTGTACCACTGTAACACAGAGCACATCAGAAACCACAATCAGATTCATAATAACTTAAGAATCAGTGAATAAGACAAAGTATATCATGGCACCAATATGATTTTATCTGCAGTCATTGTCATACAAATCTCCTCATCATGCATACATTTAACTGGAACTGAACTGGAATACAGTATTTTATCAGTTGTTTATCAAATTATACATTTTTATACCACATGGTGTTTCAACTTTAGTTCATTCATTCTGCAAGTTTTAACTGTTGTTCTGCTTGTTTGTTGTAATTTGAAAAAAAACAACAACAGGTAAAGCTGAACACCTTAAATGTGTCTCTTATACATCTTATTTTCACTCTTCAAATATTATCCTCACGTTCATTTTCCTTAAAATTTTCTTTGTAATTCTTGTTAAAAATATTTTTTTCTTTTATTTCTGAATGAAGCCTGCATGAACACAGGAATATAAAAATCCAAAGACAAACTGTTTTCTTTGAATTTACAGTACAACGAAACAGTTTTAGATGTTGTTTACAGTTAATCTCTCTGTGCACTGAGACAGAACATCATACAGTCTGAAGCTGCAGTGAAGGAACAAGAATGTATTTAACCTGTGAATATTAATGCAGTTTTACTGAACAGGATAATAATAATAAGATGAGTCATTAGAGAGTCTGTTCTTGGTCAGTTTCCTCTCTCATAGTTATTTGGTCAAGTTGCTGCTGAGTTAAGTGTGAAAACTAGAAACAAATGCAGAACAGGAAGTGATGGAAACTTTTGATAGCAGCTAAAATAAAATAGGTGACAATAGGTTTTCACAGGAAGGAGCAACAGTTGCCCAGATCTACAGTACAGAGTGCAGAAACTACCAAACGAATTTAAAACATCATGATGATGAGATAAAATTCTCAGTGCATTGCTGTACCATCACAGAACTATGTATATATGCATATGCATGTATAAAAATATATGATGCTTACAATCCATGCAGGGAGGGTGGACAAACCTTATTAGCTAGACATCCTCACCCACACCACCCATGACGTAGATACAGCTGAACATCATAATATAATATTATTAAAGTGTTCAGCAGTAAATATTGATATTATTTTTTACTTTTAAAAGTTATTCATCAAACTGCATCACACACATCACACCTAGAAAAGTGCTGATCTGGGATATTTTATATTTGCTTTCTTAAAATGACTTCATGCTGCTCTGAATAAGTGAGCTAAATGTGCTACAATGTAAATGTAGATATACAGTACCTGACACAGAGAGAAGGAAGACAACAAATCCACTCGCTGCTGCTGTTAAACTCATAGCTGCTCCTCTCATCTCTCTGTGAGGCTTCAGACACAATAAAATACATCAAATAATGTTCACAACATGTAATAATCATATCAGTAAACTATTCTACTTACAACAGAGAAGGACGTCTGTTAAGCTGCTCGTCCTCTGTGATCTGAGAGCAGAAGTCAGATAGCAAGATGTTAAAACACTTGATTTCCTTCCTTTTTCTTAGTATCATGAATATGTATGAGGAACCAAGTGACAGTAAACACATAAGTTAAAAACAAGCTTCAGTTTTCCAAAGACTGAATATAAACTATGTTAGAGAGAATAAGAGATCAGTGTTCTGGCATATTAGTAATATGAAGAGAAGTAATAAGACATTTTTATTTTTTACTTACTCTTTTCAAGTTTGAGCATTGTGAGGAAATCATTGTATGACTATGCAGAAACACTTGTGTGCACTTGCGAAATGTTACAATGCTGAGTGACGGTCACAGAAATCCTGTTTCTGCGTGAAAACATCATGTTTTATGTGGAAGAGAAACAAGAAACATCTACTTATTCCGAAATAAGTATGAATGTGTTATACTCTCAGCATAAAAGAAAATGTGACAATATAATATTGAGAGTTTTCTCTTTCCTCATTGATGTCAACTGCAAGAGGTAAATTGCAGCACAGCTCAGTGTCAGCACAGTTATTTTTTATTTATTTTTATTAGGTGTGGGCACAGTTTAGTGTCTTAAGAAAAAAAACATGACACGTGATAGATGTGTGACATTTGGTTTGATGCATCTCTTCACACTTCTAGTGCATGTTAAGACACTGAACAGACCACCATGAGTTCAAAGAGATGTACTGCATCAGTGTGAGATGTAAGAAGTAACATGCTGAACACAATGTTTATTGTAAGTATTAAGAAACAAGTCAAAAGGAAAGTACATCAAAACATAATACAGAAACCTATGTATAAATCAGATGACAAAATGTTTTACATGTGCAGTTGGAAACTCACTCATTCACAATCATTGTGACTGTAACACAGAGCACATCATCAGTGATCAAGCCTGAATGTGCAACACTGAAGCTTCACCACTAGAGGACAGTGAAACATCAGAGATACTGAATCACAACCCTGAAAAACCATTTTACCATCCATCACTGATTGTTTACACACATTTACATTTAGTACTTTTCACTTGTTATGATTGAGTTGCATCTTAATCTGTTTACTCTTGACATTAAATTCATTAAACATTACAGTTAGAGGTTCAGTTTCAGAAGTGTTGATTGTTCACATTGGTGAACTTGTTGTACAGTAGTTGAACAAACGCTCACAGTCGAGGTGTCTAAGTATGAAAATGATTCAGTCAGTGATCTACAGTTGTCACTAACAAATATGGACTGTTATACTGAAAATGCTTCATACTCAGTAAACTGACACACATTCTGCTTCCCTGAGTGACCCCAAAGAGTTTAAATGGACTGAAAAGGAGATAAACAGCTCACATGACAATTAAGATCTTCTTCAATACAAACTGTGTCTGTGCATCTTTATTTTAGCAACATCCTAAATCATAATAAACTGTTACACAGTTTTATCCTAAAGCAGAGGGAAAGTTAGAAATTAGTCAGCACAAAATAACAGATTAGATTTTTATTTGTCTTCATAGGTGGTAAATAAATTCATATTCTGAAAAATAAACATAAAGAATTTGTTTTTTGTTTAAAGCTGAAACTTTATGCACTCTGTCTGCAGCAGTGAGAGGGAACTGAAATCATGTTTCCAGCTACAGAATTGTTGTGGAAGCTGTTCATTGTATATCAGCCACTACAATATCTGGATAATGTGACATTCAGAAAACTGTGATAAAACTGAAATTATGTTTGATATGTGAAAATATACAGTATACTGCACAAGAAGATAATCAGGATTCCTCAAAAATGATTATGATGATGATGAATGCTGATTTCACATAACAGCTCTGATCCTAAAGACTAACTCTACAGAGAAATAATAAGCTTGCATCAGTTCAGACAGAACATTCAGTAAATTATAAATCAATTGAGTCTCACACACCAGCTGACATTCAACTGATCTAAACAATCAATCATGTTTGACACGTGGACATGATTCAGTTCAACCCTGTATCCTCTAAATTACGTTCCCACACAACTAAATTGCATCCTCAATTACGTTTCTTGAAAACGTATTTTGTCCGCGATTACGTTTGTTTGTAACGTATCATGAATACGTTCCTAATCAACATTTGCTTTCCTACAATGCTATTAGCTATTTTAATTCGAACAACCTTTCTCTACTTTAACATACATATATTGGTGACAGGCTTACGCGTTTTTCTAAACAAACCTGGATATATCCTTTTTCAACGTGACGGTACTCATTTTAATTAATGGATTGATTTATAATTGCTGTGTATCTTGTATCTCCACTGACATCTGATGATTTGCGCATTATGACCGCTTTTTAAGTAACCGCCTGCCATTGCTGTGAGGAATAAAATGAGAGAAAGACATGACGAACTCAAATTTTCTGGCCATTGTTGTCTAATCTCATAAGAAGGGACTGAAAAAAGAAAGAAAGGGAATTCCCAGTGACGTCATGCGTAGTAAGGTCCCACAAAATGGACCCCCCCTCCGCCACCTACAACACCCCCTTTTTTTCGTGTTACTTCGTCTTCTTCGTCGCTCTTTCAACAGACAGTGGATGGCTCAACGAACCAGGCAGACTAGCGACCCCACGTGTGTCTACATTGAAACGACATCTTCATTCTTGAAAACCCGAGGTTGCAACAGATGGTATGGTATGGCCCCTACAGAGTTCTGATGTCAACATCTTGGAGTCAATTTGGGATTAAATGAAGAAGCATCTGCAAATTGCCTAAATAATAAATCCACAGAAGAACATTGTTTCTCTAGGATGGTTACAACAACCTACCTGCAAGTTACCATGAAGAACTGTGTTAAAGTGTACCTAGGAGAACCACTGCTGTTGTAAAGGCAAATATTGATTTCATTTAGGTTTCTGCTTTTTACTTAACTTTGTAAGAAGATAATTGATAAATTTAAAAAATTTATAACAATATTTTTTTTCGCCTTTAATTTTTGCACAGTACTGTACTTCTCATAAGTGTAAATACGAATCTGTTGTTGGCCTGTTTTTTCTTTCATGACGCTCCAGCCTGACTGGATTTTATTCCACGTCTTCCTGCTCCTCTGTGTCTTTTGTCTGCTGCAGTGACGACAAGAGAAGAGTCCAGCTGATGGACAGAGATGTCAAAATGAGGATTAATGGAACTCATTCATGAAACTAGCATGCATACATTTTAAATTGTGTTTAATCTGAATTATTTAATGCCAGTTAAGTTGTGTTCTGGTGAAATACATCAAGTTTCTATTCTGCAAGTTGTAATTTAAATATTAATTCACTTCAGGTTTGATGTTAACAATATAAATGCAAATTTTAGAGTAGTTTCTGTCAATAAGGTCTCTCTCTCACCTCTATAGTCTCTACAGGTTGATTCAGTTCAGTGGTGGAGTTCAGAGTTTTCTTCTTCCTGGATTGGATCCAACAAAATCAAGAAATTCACCATTCAAAAATTATGATAGTGCTTTAATAAGAAAATGAAAGTATAAATTTTTTCTTTATTGTCTTACCACGTCCACAGACTCAAGAGAAGCAGAACAATCAGTATCAGGACCACCAGAATCACCACAATGATATTAATTATAATTACTGATTTCCCTAAAAATTGAGATTGACAGAAAGAACCATAAATAAATGTAGTATACAGGTATGTGCATAAGCATGTGTGCGTTTGTGAAAGTCAATTAGCATAACTTACCTGCCACAACAATCAGATATAAGGTGGAGTGATGACGTCCTATTCTGTTCTGGACTTCACAGGAATAATTGCCACTGTCTTCAGGTCTGACATCAGTGATGGTGAAGATCTGTCCTGATGCTTTTGGTGAGTCTTCATTCTCCTTGTACCAGGTATAATTAGCTGCTGGGTTAGCATCACTGCTACAGGTCAGAGTCACTGAACTGCCCTCCACTATCTGACTCACTGACACAGAGGGAAGCTTTGGACCATCTGGAGGAGATGTATCAAAAGGAATCAAGCATAAAATGAGGAAGGGTTGCATTAGTCCAACATATTGTATTGGAGCTGCTCAGTGAACTACAGCAGCAGACTGAATGTGAAGCAGGCAGAGCTGAAAAAAGCAGACATGATCAGACAAATCTCTCCTAAACAAGGTTCACAAGTCCATCAGCTGTATGTTTCTTTTTAAATAAGCTGTTTGACTCACATTTCACATCAATAAAGATGTATTCAGATGTCCTCTTCCCCAGCTGGTTCTCAGCTGTAGAGTAATACTCTCCAGAGTCAGAGGACTGGATGGAGCTGAAGACAAGCTGTGATTCTTTACTGTAAGGTTGAAGGTCTGGATTTACATTCTTCTTGTACCAGGTGTAATTAGCTGCTGGGTTAGCATCACTGCTACAGGTCAGAGTCACTGAACTGCCCTCCACTATCTCACCAGAGGGACTCACTGACACAGAGGGAAGTTTTGGAGCATCTGGAGGAGATGTATCAAAAGGAATCAAGCATAAAATGAGGAAGGGTTGCATTAGTCCAACATATTGTATTGGAGCTGCTCAGTGAACTACAGCAGCAGACTGAATGTGAAGCAGGCAGAGCTGAAAAAAGCAGACATGATCAGACAAATCTCTCCTAAACAAGGTTCACAAGTCCATCAGCTGTATGTTTCTTTTTAAATAAGCTGTTTGACTCACATTTCACATCAATAAAGATGTATTCAGATGTCCTCTTCCCCAACTGGTTCTCAGCTGTAGAGTAATACTCTCCAGAGTCAGAGGACTGGATGGAGCTGAAGACAAGCTGTGATTCTTTACTGTAAGGTTGAAGGTCTGGATTTACATTCTTCTTGTACCAGGTGTAATTAGCTGCTGGGTTAGCATCGCTGCTACAGGTCAGAGTCACTGAACTGCCCTCCACTATCTCACCAGAGGGACTCACTGACACAGAGGGAAGCTTTGGAACATCTGGAGGAGATGTATCAAAATGAATCAAGCATAAAATGAGGAAGGGTTGCATTAGTCCAACATATTGTATTGGAGCTGCTCAGTGAACTACAGCAGCAGACTGAATGTGAAGCAAGCAGAGCTGAAAAAAGCAGACATGATCAGATAAATCTCTCCTAAACAAGGTTGACAAGTCCATCAGTTGTATGTTTCTTTTTAAATAAGCTGTTTCACTCACATTTCACATCAATAAAGATGTATTCAGATGTCCTCTTCCCCAACTGGTTCTCAGCTGTAGAGTAATACTCTCCAGAGTCAGAGGACTGGATGGAGCTGAAGACAAGCTGTGATTCTTTACTGTAAGGTTGAAGGTCTGGATTTACATTCTTCTTGTACCAGGTGTAATTAGCTGCTGGGTTAGCATCGCTGCTACAGGTCAGAGTCACTGAACTGCCCTCCACTATCTCACCAGAGGGACTCACTGACACAGAGGGAAGTTTTGGAGCATCTGGAGGAGATGTATCAAAATGAATCAAGCATAAAATGAGGAAGGGTTGCATTAGTCCAACATATTGTATTGGAGCTGCTCAGTGAACTACAGCAGCAGACTGAATGTGAAGCAGGCAGAGCTGAAAAAAGCAGACATGATCAGATAAATCTCTCCTAAACAAGGTTGACAAGTCCATCAGTGGTATGTTTCTTTTTAAATAAGCTGTTTGACTCACATTTCACATCAATAAGGATGGGTGTACATGTCCTCTTCCCCAACTGGTTCTCAGCTGTACAGTAATACTCTCCAGAGTCAGAGGACTGGATGGAGCTGAAGACAAGCTGTGATTCTTTACTGAGAGGTTGAAGGTCTGGATTTACATTCTTCTTGTACCAGGTATAATTAGCTGCTGGGTTAGCATCACTGCTACAGGTCAGAGTCACTGAACTGTTCTCAATGATTTCACCAGAGGGACTCACTGACACAGAGGGAAGTTTTGGAGCATCTGGAGGAGATGTATCAAAAGGAATCAAGCATAAAATGAGGAAGGGTTGCATTAGTCCAACATATTGTATTGGAGCTGCTCAGTGAACTACAGCAGCAGACTGAATGTGAAGCAAGCAGAGCTGAAAAAAGCAGACATGATCAGATAAATCTCTCCTAAACAAGGTTGACAAGTCCATCAGTTGTATGTTTCTTTTTAAATAAGCTGTTTCACTCACATTTCACATCAATAAAGATGTATTCAGATGTCCTCTTCCCCAACTGGTTCTCAGCTGTACAGTAATACTCTCCAGAGTCAGAGGACTGGATGGAGCTGAAGACAAGCTGTGGTTCTTTACTGAGAGGTTGAAGGTCTGGATTTACATTCTTCTTGTACCAGGTATAATTAGCTGCTGGGTTAGCATCACTGCTACAGGTCAGAGTCACTGAACTGCCCTCCACTATCTCACCAGAGGGACTCACTGACACAGAGGGAAGTTTTGGAGCATCTGGAAGAGATGTATCAAAAGGAATCAAGCATAAAATGAGGAAGGGTTGCATTAGTCCAACATATTGTATTGGAGCTGCTCAGTGAATTACAGCAGCAGACTGAATGTGAAGCAGGCAGAGCTCAAAAAAAGCAGACATGATCAGATAAATCTCTCCTAAACAAGGTTGACAAGTCCATCAGCTGTATGTTACTTTTTAAATAAACTGTTTCACTCACATTTCACATCAATAAGGATGGGTGTACATGTCCTCTTCCCCAACTGGTTCTCAGCTGTACAGTAATACTCTCCAGAGTCAGAGGACTGGATGGAGCTGAAGACAAGCTGTGATTCTTTACTGAGAGGTTGAAGGTCTGGATTTACATTCTCCTTGTACCAGGTGTAATTAGCTGCTGGGTTAGCATCACTGCTACAGGTCAGAGTCACTGAACTGCCCTCCACTATCTCACCAGAGGGACTCACTGACACAGAGGGAAGTTTTGGAGCATCTGGAGGAGATGTATCAAAAGGAATCAAGCATAAAATGAGGAAGGGTTGCATTAGTCCAACATATTGTATTGGAGCTGCTCAGTGAACTACAGCAGCAGACTGAATGTGAAGCAGGCAGAGCTGAAAAAAGCAGACATGATCAGATAAATCTCTCCTAAACAAGGTTGACAAGTCCATCAGTTGTATGTTTCTTTTTAAATAAGCTGTTTCACTCACATTTCACATCAATAAAGATGTATTCAGATGTCCTCTTCCCCAACTGGTTCTCAGCTGTACAGTAATACTCTCCAGAGTCAGAGGACTGGATGGAGCTGAAGACAAGCTGTGGTTCTTTACTGAGAGGTTGAAAGTCTGGATTTACATTCTCCTTGTACCAGGTGTAATTAACTGCTGGGTTAGCATCACTGCTACAGGTCAGAGTCACTGAACTGCGCTCAATGATTTCACCAGAGGGACTCACTGACACAGAGGGAAGTTTTGGAGCATCTGGAGGAGATGTATCAAAAGGAATCAAGCATAAAATGAGGAAGGGTTGCATTAGTCCAACATATTGTATTGGAGCTGCTCAGTGAACTACAGCAGCAGACTGAATGTGAAGCAGGCAGTGCTGAAAAAAGCAGACATGATCAGAGAAATCTCTCCTAAACAAGGTTGACAAGTCCATCAGCTGTATGTTACTTTTTAAATAAACTGTTTCACTCACATTTCACATCAATAAGGATGGATGTACATGTCCTCTTCCCCAACTGGTTCTCAGCTGTACAGTAATACTCTCCAGAGTCAGAGGACTGGATGGAGCTGAAGACAAGCTGTGGTTCTTTACTGAGAGGTTGAAGGTCTGGATTTACATTCTTCTTGTACCAGGTGTAATTAGCTGCTGGGTTAGCATCGCTGTTACAGGTCAGAGTCACTGAACTGCGCTCAATGATTTCACCAGAGGGACTCACTGACACAGAGGGAAGCTTTGGAGCATCTGGACGACAAGATATTCAGTTAAGAAATGAAATGGTCACTCGCTCAAAACTAAGAGAGAGAACAAATGTCAGATATACCATCAGTGGTAGGTGATTCCTTTCTCAGCTGCTTATATTACAAACTACATGCTATCTTGTTACCTTTGGCAAAAATGTGACACAAAAGTGACACCATGAAGTATACTCACACACTCAAAGAGAGTTATAATCCTCAAGCACAGAAGATGTCTGTTACGGCTGGCTCAAACAACAAACATAATAATGGAGACCACACAAGTAGTAAGGTGCTACATGTGAATTTATTACAGCAACTTAATGAAACATAAATGAATGAATAAAGGAAGGCTGGATACCTAGCACCCAAAAGGTGCTGCTGCAGCTGGATGGAGAGTGAGAGAGAGAGAGCTGAACAAAGAGGACCAGCCTATATAGACTCAGCCTCACTAATCAGAACAGGTGCCTTTCAAACAGTGATCAACCTGTAGGGAACTGTAGGGATAGATAAGTTGTCCTTGCCACTTTCACATTCAGGCTTAACCACACAGGCAGAAACCAGCTCTGCCTCATCTGTATGTGAAGGATCAACCATAAAGGTGTCAGAAAGGTTGACAGAATCAGCTTTTCGAGACTGAGCATGAGTCACAACACAAGCGGGAAAAACAGGTGTCTCAGGTGTTGGATCACTGTGGTCAGACTGTTCAGACGGCACAGGGCTGTCTGTCACCACTGGTGGAGAAAAAACCTTTTTCCCAGCAAGGTCATTACCTAATATGAGGCTGACCCCCTCAACTGGAATGTAAGGTCACAGACCCACTGGCACAAGCCCTGTAACCAACCCACACTTCAAATACACAGTATGCTAGGGTGCCCTGAGATAAGCCATTTCACATCCTTGTATCAGTGCGTCACCACCAAGGAAAGACTCTTCGGACAGGGGTAACACTCCTTGCAGGAGTATAGACTTGGATGCACCAGTGTCCCACAGGATACGAATGGGTATGGCGGGGTCGGACTCAGACATCGCTACAAAGCCATCAATGATAAACAGTTTAAAACCTGAGGGTTCAGAACTGTCTGAGCAGCATGGCTCTTGTTCAGAATCAGCAGCAGGGAGCGGACAGAGCACAGAACCAATTAAAGCCACATTAAAGGTTTAGGTTTCTGTTACTTACTTAGGACAGGGCAGTCAGCTACAACATGACCTGGTTTCTTGCAATAGAAACAAACCCTATCTAAACTCCCATTTCTAGAACTAGCAACTTTACTAATGGATGCATAGGGAGTAGAATTACCACCAGGAGCTTTGCTGGAGAGGTGAGAACACCGAGGGAGGGTATGAGTTTTAGTCTCAGGCTGGAACTTGTCACTAAATGTAACCTTATGGGCCAAAACATACTTGTCAACACATACAGCAGCCTCCTCTACAGTTATTATTCTCTGCTCACTTAAATAAGTGGAAATCACCTCTGGAACACAATTGCTGCTCTTTTGTCTCCACTTTTTGTGAAGTGCACCAGTGATCAAACAAAATTTCTTTTTCTCGGGCAAATTCCACATAGGTTTGTTTTTCACCATTGGAATAACTACGAAAGCGCTGTCTATAAGCCTCGGGCACCAGCTCATAGGCACGCAAAATAGCAACTTTAACAGCGTCATAGTCAGCACTTTCATCCAAAGTTAGTGCAGAGTACACCTCTTGAGCTTTACCTGTGAAAACACACTGTAACAGCAATGTCCAGTTGTGTTTTGGCCACTCCAAAGAGGTTGTCACCCGCTCGAAGTGTGAAAAATACTTTTCAACATCTTTCTCATTGAAAAGAGGGACCAAATTTATGTTTTTACCCACATCAAATTTAGAGCTGCTAGAGGCAACAGATGTATCAGGCGCTCTACGTCCTGCCTGAGCTTTTAACTGTATCTCTTTGAGTTCCCTCTCATGTGCAAGTCTCAGTTTTTCACGTTCCAGCTCATGCATCCCTTTCTTTTGCCTTAATCTCTAGTTCTAGTCTCCTCAACTGTAGCTTTAGTCCTAGCTCCTTCAAGCCTGAAGCTTTGTCTGCAGTAACTTCCTGTTTCTTCTGCCCCAACTCACTTTGCTCTTCCTGGTATCCCTCAGAGGATGCATCAGTCTGCTCATTGGGCAACTCAATCTCAATCTTTTCACACAGAATTCCTTGTTCAACCAAACCATTTATGATTTTTGTACACAGTTCCTCTTTTTTTAAATTGCCCTGAATGCCAATACCATAATGGTCTGCTACAGAGCGAAGATCTTCCTTTGTGTAACATAAGAGTTGCTGAGTGTCAGGATCTTTAACAAACTTGTCCAACTCAAATGCCATGATGACCAACAAAAAAGTGAATACTACTTTATGACCAACCAGATAGTTGCAATCACTCTGAAGATAAATATACTAACCTGCTGGCCCACACAGTTCAGTTAGTGATATCAATGTTTCATCTTCTACAAAAACAAACAAATGCCTCCACTGAGACTCCAAGCTTGCAAAAAGGAGTTACAAAAGCTCTCTTTCACACACAAAGCAAGCCTCACACAGGTCATCATGGGCAGCCACATGCTACTCTTAAGACAGATTATGACATGTCTAACCTACTCTAGAACTAACCCAGTTCCCTATCTATCTCAGAGGGTAACTACCTTACTTTGTGTGTTCATCTTCAGTGATGCACCTGGGCATGCCATAGACCACCCCAGGGCTATTGCACAAAAATAAAAAAGGGGTGCTGGTCTCTCCGGCTTACTCATTGGGCAAGTTCAGCAAACTACCTCATGTGGCTGCACATAGATGACCTTACTAACTAACCAGAAACTAAATGCCTAGGTTTGTATCCCGGACGAGCCCCCATTAATATGTATTAATATATACGGCTGGCTCAAACACCAAACATAATAATGGAGACCACACAAGTAGTAAGGTGCTACATGTGAATTTATTACAGCAACTTAATGAAACATAAAAGAATGAATAAAGGAAGACTGGATACCTAGCACCCAAAAGGTGCTGCTGCAGCTGGATGGAGAGTGAGAGAGAGAGAGCTGAACAAAGAGGACCGGCCTATATAGACTCAGCCTCACTAATCAGCACAGGTACCTGTCAAACAGTGATCAACCTGTAGGGAACAGGAAACACCAAAATAAAACAGGATGTAACAATGTCATCTCCAGGATAAGATCTACAGTTGTATGCAAAAGTTTGGGCACCCTTGACAACCCAGCTGAGGGGAAACCATAATACAACATGAAAGATGAGACTCCCTGTTTCCCAGCTCCCATGAACCACCAACAACAGAGCATTGCAGCCCTTCAAAGGTTTGTTTTAAAATATTCTAGCTTCAGGCTTGGTTGCATCACATACATTACAACCGACACAGTCACACCCATTCAATCAGCCAATCAGCCAAGCTCACCTGCAGCCCATCACACACACAGGAACCACAGCAGAGGCCTGTTTCAGAGAGCCGGTCTGGCCAAAACTCTGAGTTTATTCACCCTGAGATGAGAGAAACTCTGGGTTTTCATTTTCAGAAAGAGAGCTTGGGGTCAGTTACTGCAGCAACTGACTCTGTGAACCTAACCTGCTCATTGGCATGTTTTCTTCAACAAACTCTGAATTTCTCTCTGTCTCCTCCCTTTTAACAGAGCCAGACACACCATTTCATTTCCGTATTCATTAAGTCCATATCAAAGCATTCATCAGGTTTACTATCTAAATCCTGGTTGGATATTAATTTGGACTTTCTGAAGTTACCGCTTTCATGTGCATCAGTCATTTCTCTGAACAGTGTGTTTTTTCTCTTGAGGCGTGAATTCAGCATCAGCTCAGAATAAAACCGACAGCTGTTAGCTTGTAAGAGCAGCTCATGTACTAAAATCTTTATTGCACATAATGTGTAATCTCAGTTTAAATTTGAAATCTCAGGAAGAAGCTTGAGACATGTGGGATCAATGAATAATTATCTCTATCAGTCATGATGTGATCGGGTGCACTGATGGGATATCATTCCTATACTATTGTAGATTATATGTTAATATTTCTGAGTGAGCAGGATCATGGTGCAGCTGCAGAATGTAGTTTGAAAGTGAGATTTTTAAATAGGGAGCATAATCTTAACGTGTTTTAACAGCATTTCAGTGACAATTTTTAAATTTACTACATTTGTTGAAGCAGCACAAAATAAAGTCACTGATGCTGTTGATCCGAAATACAAATAGATGTCTAACAAATACAAAGTACAAATCACCAAACACATTATTACTGGATCAGACTGAGAGCTTACAGTCACGTCTCTGTGTTTTTGATCTATATATGTTTTAAATCTTAAACTATATTTTTCATATCAGTTGCCGATTCCTGTGTTTTATCCGTCAGATTATGGTTGAACAAATATATTTGAAATGTAATGTAGCTGCATCCTGATACACAGTAAAATTCCACTTCATCATCATTAAGGAAAATGTAAGCCTGGTAAATGATAGATTAATGGACAATACTCAATAAAACATTTTTGTGTTAACTTATCGACACTTTTCCCGCTTTGACTCAGGCTCTTTTTTTTTTTCAAGATAAATGTGCAACTTCCGCATGCACATGCATTCATATCTCTATGTCCACTTTTATTTGCCTGTTGCCATGGTAACTCGTTATATCAGCGCTCCATTGATAATCCTTGTTTTATTCACCAAACAGAAGCTTAACTCAAAGTGAACATACTCAGAGTTGATTGAACTGACTCTGATCAGCTGTTCTGAAACCGAAAACCCTTAGTTTCCCATCTTGAGGTTCATCAACTCAGAGTTCAGGGTTTGACTCAGAGTTTGCTGAACCTGCTTTCTGAAACAAGCCCCTGGATTACCAGAGAGTGCGTGAGAGAGAGATCCACAACACATGCACAGAGGATATCAAAACACATACACAAATACATAGAAAATGTTCATATGACCTCAGGGTCATCAGACCACATACAAGCACACAAGGCAACACTCGGAACAATGTGCAGGAAGTTAACAGTTACAGTCTGTTGCTGGTGGTTGCCAAGGTAACACAGATAAGGTTGTGTTGTTGTTGGGATTCTGACAGCAGTAGAGGTTCTGTAGAGCTTAATGAAAAAAACATAGTGCCAATAGCAAGAACAGCAGGGGGGTCACTCACATTAGAAATACATGAAGTCAGAAATGACATTTATGTTCAGACACACACAAACATTCATAGTACTTTTTCCAAGATATTAACCATTTGAAGTTGCATTAAGTCTGCCAATGAAAATGTTACCTGTGACAGTCAAAGTGACTCCAGGTATTCCAGTATAGCCCCCCTCTGGATGGTTTGTCATGAACCTGAACTTGTACACAGCTGAGTCGCTCTCTCTGAGGTCTGTGATTCTCAGAGTGCAGTTGTTCTTATCACAGAGGTACTGAACACGACCTGTGTAATCTGTGCTCAGATTCATAGGTTCATGATTTTTCCCTTCAGTGAACCAGAGTGTGCTCTCAGCTTCAGGATGTTTGCCATTTGCTCCAGGTGGGTATCTGTAGGTGCAACTTATGTCCACTGTTGATCCTTTTAAGGCACAGATGTGAGTAGAAGTGTAATTCACTCCCCAGCCTTTCCGACTCTGTACCACTGTAACACAGAGCACATCAGAAACCACAATCAGATTCATTACGAGTTAAGAATCAGTGAATAAGACAAAGTGGATCGTGACACCAATATGATTTTATCTGCAGTCATTTTCATTCAAAGTTTCTCATTATGTATCAATCTAACTAGAACTGAACTGGAATACAGTATTTTATTAGTTGTTTAACATATTTTATCATTTGTTACTGCTGATTGTCAGCTTTAATCCATTCATTCTGCAAGTTTTTACTGTTGTTCTGCTTGTTTCTTGTGGTGTCAAAAAAGCTCAAAGCCTGAAATGTGTCTCTTGTGTTCATTTTCTTTATAATTTTCTTCGTAATTCTTGTTAAAAAACAATTTTTACTTTGACTTTTCTTTCTGAATGAAGCCTGGATGAACACAGGAATGTAAAGGTCCAAAGACATTTTTTTCTTTGAATTTACAGCACAAAGAAACGGTTTTAGATGCTGTTTACAGTTAATCTCTCTGTGCACTGAGACAGAACATCGTACAGTCTGAAGCTGCAGTGAAGGAACAAGAATGTATTGAAACTGTGAACATTAATGCAGTTTTACTGAACAGGGTAAGAAAAAGGAAATGAATCATTAGAGAGTCTGTGCTTATCTTGATTAGTTTCCTCTCTGTTAGTTCTTTGGTCAAGTTGCTGCTCATTTAAGTGTAAAAAGCACAAAGAAATGCAGAACAAGAAGTGTGAGAAACTTTTGAAAGCAGCTAAAATAAATGCATGTATAAAAATATATGATTTTTCAATCCATGCAGGGAGGGTGGACCAACCTTACTAGCTAGACATCCCCACACCCACCACCCATGACGGAGATACAGCTGAACATCTTAATATAATATTATCAAGTTTTCAGCAGTGAATATTGATATTATTTTTGCCTTCATTCAACAGCTATAGTTTACACAGGAATAAACAGAAGTGAATGTTTGGTGTTGTAGAGTTTAAAAGTTATTCATCAAACTGCATCACACATACATCAAACCTAGAAAAGTGCTGATCTGAGATATTTTATATTTACTTTCTTAAAATGACGTCATGCTGCTCTGAATAAGTGAGCTAAATGTCCTACAATGTAAATGTAGATATACAGTACCTGACACAGAAAGAAGGAAGACAACAAATCCACTTGCTGCTGCTGTTAAATTCATAGCTGCTCCTCTCATCTCTCTGTGAGGCTTCAGAGACAATAAAATACATCAAATAATGTTCACAACATGTAATAATCATATCAGTAAACTATTCTACTTACAACAGAGAAGGACGTTGTCTGTTAAGATGCTCGTCCTCTGAGATCTGTGAGCAGAAGTCAGATATCAGGATGTTGAAACACATTAACTTCCTCTTTTTTATTATTCTGAATTCCAGGAAATTCCTGAGTTAAAATCAAGTTTTACTGTTTTCCAAAGACTTAATATAATCTCTATTCGAGAGAACAACAGACCAGTGTTCAGGCTTGTTAGCAATTTAAAGAGAGAAGAGAAATAATGTGACATTTTCATTATCTTATTCTTATTAAGTGTGGACACAGTTCAGTGTCTAAAGACAAAAAAAGATTAGATATGACATTTAGTTTGACACATCTCTTCACACATGTAGTGCATGTTAAGACATTAAATACACCACCATGAGTTCAAAGAGATGTACATGTAGAAATGTACTTTTAGTACTTGAGTTGCATCTTAATCTACAGCTCATCTCCTTGACCTGTGAATCATGCATGCAGCATGCAGTTTGCTGAACAGGAAAAAAAGACTGAGGGCAAAGATTACAAATATATTTTCTTGATTCTTTTGGATTGAATGTATACTGAGATGTCCTTTATTACAACAGGGGAAAAACATTAAAAATGACATACCTAAATTGTGATGTGGCCAGACCTGAGTGGCTGTTTAGTAGGAGGCAGACACAGGAAACCTTGTCCAGGTATCACAAAGTGTTTTATTTACAGCAGTGGAGTTCACAGTACATGTTCACATGTAACAAAATCAAAAAAATATGTACAAAACAAAAAAACTCACAATAATTAACTTGGCCTAACTGATCAAACTCAACTCATAGTAACTCAACTTATATTAACTTCCATCATGTGCACACTGATGTACTAACCCCCGGACAGTCAAAAAGCAACTGCTTAAATAGGCCCTTCCATCAAGGGTCTAGAGGCAATCTGGACTGTACCATTACTGCAGGTATATCCTATATCTTTACTACTCACAGGTAAGAAATAAAGTTATTAAATCTCACCAACCACAAAGGTAAAACCCTTTTCTATAGCTTCCTCACAACACACTTGCAACATACCTAAACAAATCAAAATCACAGTAAACACATTACTTAACCTAATTTACCATCACCCCTCCCCACATGATCCAACCTAATATATTTGTAATCTTTGCATAAATATAGGTCATCATTGGGTGCCTCCTCCTTTTGTCTGTGGAGCACATGGTGAGTAACACAAAGAATGATTGAATAATGAAACAGAACTAAGTCAATAAATAACTAAACTTAATACTTGTCAGTGTTTTACTTTGTTGTTGAATGTGAACTGTAACCAAACATAATACAAACTACAAACAAACCCAGGATAGTAAGAGTCTGCAAATGATAAGTTACTGAACATATGGTTAAACAACAGTGAACAAGCATGGTTACAACCATCACTGATAGTTCAGACACATAAAATTTGTTTTAGTACTTTTCACTTTTTATGATTGAGTTGCATCTTAATCTGTTTACTCTTGACATTAAATTCATTAAACATTACAGTTAGAGGTTCAGTTTCAGAAGTGTTGATTGTTCACATTGGTGACCTTGTTGTACAGTAGTTGAACAAATGCTCACAGTCGAGGTGTCTAAGTATGAAAATGATTCAGTCAGTGATCTACAGTTGTCACTAACAAATATGGACTGTTATACTGAAAAGGCTTCATACTCAGTAAACTGACACACATTCTGCTTCCCTGAGTGACCCCAAAGAGTTTAAATGGATTGAAAAGGAGAAAAGCAACTGACATGATAATGGTCTTCTTCAAAACAAACTGTGTCTTTGCTTCTTCATTTTAGCTTTGTGAGCCAGGACAAGTGCAAACCATGAACGATTCTTCAAAAGTGATTTATTTTTTAGTTATACATTTAAAAATGTAATTTTGCATATTAGCTCTAATCCTAAATATATGTAATATAGGAAAGAAAAATAGGAGTAAAGTACAATAATTACCTCAGACAGAATACTCAATATACATAAACACAATTATGAGTCACACACACCTGCTGCTGCTGAAAACTGAACATGAAAATGTTCACATCATCCTCTCTCTAGTCTACAACATTTTTACATTTAAAATAACATTTCTCATAACAGCTCTAATCCTAAATACTAGTAATATAACTAACTCTACAGAGAAAAAATAAGCTTGCATTAGTTCAAACAGAACACTCAGTAAATTATAAATCAATTGAGTCTCACACACCAGCTGACATTCAACTGATCTAAACAATCAATCATGTTTGATACGTTGACATGATTCAGTTCAAGCTGCCACCAGCAGATTCTTCTCAAACCTTCTGCTACATGCTGTTACTGACTGTCTGTGCTGCTCACTTCTACCTGCTGCTGCTGCTGAAAACTGAACATCAAAAAAGGCCACATCATCCTCTACAGCCTCTCTCTCCACTGTCAGATTTCACTGTTGTACTACTTCCTGCGTCCATCAGGTGAGTCCAGCCTCTGGTTCAACTGCATCACAACAAAACCAGTTTGGTGAGGTATTTGACTGCTGGTGTTTTGCTTTCAGGAGGCTCCAACCTGACTGGACTTCACTCCAGATTTTTGTAGATCTCCTCGTCTTCTGTCTGTGCTGCAGTGACGACCTTCAAGTCTGAGACGTTCCCATACACAGGAGAAGAGTCCAACTGATGGAGAGAGATGACAATATAAGACTCAAACAATTTTCTAAAAATTTAACAATAATTGGACTAAATTTTGTGCCAACCTCTAATGTCTAAAACATTACTGGTTTCTACTAAGCAAGTTGTTCTTTACATTTAAATTCACTTTATGATTTCATGTTGATAATAAAATGTGTTCTAATGCATTTATAAGCCAAATCATCATAATTATATTTTAGGGTAAGTTCTGTCAATAAGGTCTCTCTCTATGAAAGCCTGTTTTTTATTCCTTTTCAGGAGGCCCCAACCTGACTGGGCTTTCCTCCACTTCTTTCTGCTCCTCTGGGTCTTCTTTCTGGTGCAGCAGCAACCTTCAAGTCTGAGATGTTCCCATACACAGGAGAAGAGTCCGGCTGACAGAAAGAAATGGCAATATAAGACTCAATTACCCTCATTTGTGCAATTTGCATATTATCATAATTATTAAAACTTCTACTCAGCAAGTTGTTCTTTACATTTAAATTCACTTTACAGCTTCATGTTGATAATAAAATGTGTTCTAATGCATTTATAAGCCAAAATCATCATAATTATATTTCAAGGTAAGTTCTGTCAATCAAGTCTCTTTCTTTCTGTGTTGGTCTGTTTTTTTTCTCCAACCTGACTGGACTTTCCTCCACTTCCTTGTGCCCCTCTGTGTCTTCTGTCTTCTGCAGCAACAACCTTCAAGTCTGAGATGTTCCCATACACAGAAGAGCCCAGCTGATGGAGACAGATGTCAATATAAGATTCAATGAGCCTCAATTTGCACACTGTTAGACTCTTTACAATATTTTCAATAAGAATGCTTCAAATTGAAGTCTGTGTTGAACTTTAAGGCCCTAAAACATTATTGATTTCTACTCAGCAAGTTGTTCTTTACATTTAAATTCACTTTATGTTTTCATGTTGATAATAAAATGTGTTATTTTAGGGTAAGTTCTGTCAATAAGGTCTCTCTCTCACCTCTATAGTCTCTACAGGTTCATTCAATTCAGTGGTTGAGTTCAGAGTTTTCATCTTCCTGGATTGAATCCAACATGAACAAGAAAAATGTAACACAATGAAATTCATGATTTAAAATATTTGAAAATGTTTAAATAAAATAAATAAAAGAAGAAAATTCTTCTTTATTATTTTACCTCATCCACAGACTCAAGATAAGCAGAGGAATCATCATCAGGACCACCAGAAGCACCACAATGATATTAATTATAATTATAATTAGTGATTTCCCTAAAAATTGAGACCAACAGAAAGAAGATATGGCTCATCAATGAATAGAGTGTGTGTGTGTGTGTGTGTGTGTGTGTGTGTGTGTGTGTGTGTGTGTGGAGGTCAATGAGCATAACTTACCTGCCACAACAGTCAGATATAAGGTGGAGTTATGACGTCCTATTTTGTTCTGGGCTTCACAGTAATAATTCCCACTGTGTTCAGGTCTGACATCAGTGATGGTGAAGATCTGTCCTGATGCTTTTGGTGAGTCTTCATTCTCCTTGTACCAGGTATAATTAGCTGCTGGGTTAGCATCACTACTACAGGTCAGATTCACTGAACTGCCCTCCACTATCTCACCAGAGGGACTCACTGACACATCGGTAAGCTTTGGAGCATCTGGAGGAGATGTATCAAAATGAATGAAGTATAAAATGAGGAAGGGTTGCATTAGTATAACATATTGTATTGGAGCTGCTCAGTGAACTACAGCAGCAGACTGAATGTGAAACAGGCAGAGCTGAAGAAAGCAGACATGATCAGATAAATCTCTAATTAACAAGGTTGACAAGTCCATCAGCTGTATGTTTTCTTTGAAATAAGCTGTTTGACTCACATAACATATCCTTTAAAATAGATTCACATGCCCCCTTCTGCTGCGCTGGAAGACAAGAAATTAACATAATTTTAGGTTGAGAACAAGGATGTCATTTCACTGTGGGATTGAATACTGAAATGGTCACTTGCTCATAAATAAGAGAGATGTCAGACAAATGTCAGATATAACATCAGTGGTGTGTGATTCCCTTCTCAGCTGCTCATATTACAAACTACATGCTATCTTGTTACCTTTGGCAAAAATGTAACACAAAAGTGACACAGTGAAGTAAACTCACACACTGAAAGAGAGTTATAATCCTCATATCCTTTCAAAGCACAGAAGATGTCATCTCCAGGATAAGATCTACAGTTATATACAAAAGTTTGGGCACCCTTGTTACAACCTGGCTGAGGGGAAACCATAACGCAACATGAAAGATGAGACTCCCTGTTTCCCAGCTCCCATGAACCACCAACAACAGAGGATTGCAGATGCACATCACATACGTTACATTTCAACATAACATTTAACACTGAAACATGCTGGCTGGCAGATAGCTTGGAAGTGGAGAGAGGTGAGCACACAATAGCTGGGGGAAACCAGCCTTTAAACTGCAAGCTTGGAGGCTGGAACCAATCAGTTCTCTGTAACAACCAACACAATCAAACCCATTCAATCAGCCAATCAGCCAAGGTCACCTGCAGCCCATCATACACACAGGAACCACAGCAAGATTACCAGAGAGAGAGACAGATCCACAACACATGCACACAGGATATCAAAACACATACACAAATACATAGAAAATGTTCTTTGACCTCAAGGTCATAACATCTTTCCCCTTAAAGATCAAATACAAACATACAAGGAATTTGAAGTCACACTGAGAACAATGTGCAGCAAGTTAAAAGTTACAGTCTGTGGCTGGTGGTTGCCAAGGTAACACAGATAAGGTTGTGTTATTGTTGGGTTTCTGACAGCAGTAGAGGTTCTGTAGACCTTAGTGAAAAAAACATAGTGCCAATAGCAAGAACAGCAGGGGGGTCACTCACATTAGAAATATATGAAGTCAGAAATGACATTTATGTTCAGACAAACATTCACACTACTATTTCCAAGATATTAACCATTTGAAGTTACATTAAGTCTTTCAATGAAAATGTTACCTTTGACAGTCAAAGTGACTCCAGGTGTTCCAGTAAAGCTCCCTCCTGGTTGGTTTGTTATGAACCTGAACTTGTACGTAGCTGAGTCGCTCTCTCTCAGGTTTGTGATTCTCAGAGTGCAGTTGTTCTTATCACAGAGATACTGAACACGACCTGCGTAGTCTGAATCTGTTGTCAGATCCACAGGGTCATTATTTCTCCCTTTAGTGAACCAGAGTGTTTTCTTAACTGTAGTATAAATGCCATTTATTCTGGATGGGTATCTGTAGGTGCAGTTTATGTTCACTGTTGATCCTGTTAAGGCACAGATCTCAGCAGAAGTGTAAGTCACTCCCCAGTCATCCTGACCCTGTACCACTGTAACACAGAGCACATCAGAAACCACAATCAGATTCATAACAAGTTAAGAATCAGTGAATAAGACAAAGTGGATCATGACATTAATGAACATTAATGCAGTTTTACTTAACAGGGTAATAATAATAAGATGAGTCATTACAGAGTCTGTGCTTGGTCAGTTTCCTCTCTTTTAGTTCTTTGGTAAAGTTGCTGCTGAGTTAAGTATGAAAACCAGAAAGAAATGCAGAACAGGAAGTGATGGAAACTTTTGATAGCAGCTAAAATAAAATAGATGACAATAGGTTTTCACAGGAAGGAGCAACAGTTGCCCAGATCTACAGTACAGAGTGCAGAAACTACCAAACGGATTTAAAACATCATGATGATGAGATGAAATTCTCAGTGCATCGCTGTACCATCATAGAACTATGTATATATGCATATGCATGTATAAAAATATATGATGCTTACAATCCATGCAGGGAGGGTAGACAAATCTTACTAGCTAGACATCCCCACCCCCACCACCCATGACGCAGACACAGCTGAACATCATAATATAATATTAGTAAAGTGTTCAGCAGTAAATATTGATGTTATTTTTACTATTTGCCTTCATTCAACAGCTATAGTTTACACAGAAATAAACAGAAGTGAAAGTTTGGTGTTGTAGAGTTTAAAAGTTATTCATCAAACTGCATCACACATACATCAAACCTAGAAAAGTGCTGATCTGGGATATTTTATATTTACTTTCTTAAAATGACTTCATGCTGGTCTGAATAAGTGAGCTAAATGTCCTACAATGTAAATGTAGATATACAGTACCTGACACAGAGAGAAGGAAGACAACAAATCCACTTGCTGCTGCTGTTAAACTCATAGCTGCTCCTCTCATCTCTCTGTGAGGCTTCAGAGACAATAAAATACATCAAATAATGTTCACAACATGTAACAATCATATCAGTAAACTATTCAACTTACAACAGAGAAGGGCGTTGTCTGTTAAGATGCTCGTCCTCTGTGATCTGTGAGCAGAAGTCAGATTTCAGGATGTTAAAACACTTGATTTACTTCCTGTTTCTTAGTATTATGAATATGCATAAGGAGCCAAATGACAGTAAATACATCAGTTTAAACGAAGTTTTACTGTTTTCCAAACACTTAATGTAAACTATGTTGGAGAGAATAAGAGGCCAGTGTTCTGGCATATTAGTAATATAAAGATGGGAGAGAAATAATGCAACATTTTTATTTTTTACTTACTATTCTTAACCCTTTCATGCATACTGGTCACTACAGTGGAGAGCTATTCAAAAGCTGTTTTCTTATATAGGCATGGTTTTTTTTTGTATAGTTACACATCAACCACCCTAATGGACTTTAGTGTGTCATCCCATACACTGCCATCCATTGGCCAGCCTTTGTAAGTGCAATAAAAATTTCTCAAAACCAAGATGGTCGCCAGCTGGCCGGAAACACTCAGTCACTCAGGAATATCTTGCCAATCCTTCTATGGTAGTTGACCCTTGCAGGTAAAAAAAAAATTGTAACATCAAGTAACAACTAAGGAGTAATACAATTGTTAAAATTTCCAAGTATCGATTTTACGTTGGGAGAAAATAACAATTAATTGTATGTCCACTGTGTTGGACATCATGCATCACTGACATCATTTGAACTACAATTTTACTGTTACTGCAACTTTGTTGTTCTTGAAAATACTTCATCTGCAGTAACTTTTTTTTTAGCTCTAAATCAATTGATTTATGTTATTATACTGTAACTTGCAGTTTTGAGGGGGCTACCCAGCATGCATGCTGCTTTGGGACCCATGTGGGGCCACTGTGGGTATAAAATGAGCCCACTGTGGGCCCCGTTACCGATGTGAAATGTGGAGAATGTGTGGGTCCCAAACTGTAGGGCCCAGGTGGTGCCACACTTAGGGGCGTACTATGGGCACACTTTGGGCCCACAATAAGTCCCAGTGCGACAGGCCACACTTTGGGCTGGGTATTGGCTGTCCCACTGGGGCACCACCTCCGCGCCACAGTTTGGGGGCCATATGTACCCCGAATTTCACATCTGTAACAGGGCCCACAATGGGCTCATTTTATTCCTGCAGTGGCCCCACATGGGTCCCAAAGGAACATATTTGCTCCATAAGGATATTGAGGGAGCTGAGGATGCTGAGGATGATAAGTATTCTGAGGGTGCTGAGCAAATGCCTGGCACCTCTAAAGAATGTCTGGTTTAGGAAAGAAGAATCTTTTGCATTTCAAGTCATGTGGAGCTCATGTGCTAATAAATGCAGTAAGACAAAGGGGAGAGGCTGCGGAGTCAGGAACAAGATTCAGTGTTTTGCATTGCACTGAACAGTATTAGAATGTGTTGAAATATGTTAAAACATTATTTTAACAACTTTGAAAATATATATCATTTTATAGTTTTCAAATAATATATAATTGTATTAATTGGTTTGTGAAATACATAGTACTTCAGTTGAAACCTCAAATGCATGCTGTCCACATGAGTGGACGTGTGAAAAAATCCTGACTGAGTTTATCATAATTCATGCATGAAAGAGTTAAGTGTGGGCACAGTTCAGTGTCTAAAGAAAAAAAAGATTACATGTGACAGATGTGTGACGTTTGATTTGATGCATCTCCTCACACTAGTGCATGTTAAGACACTGAATACACCACCATGAGTTCAAAGAGATGTACATGTAGAAATATACTTTTAGTACTTGAGTTGCATCTTAATCTACAGCTCATCTCTTTGACTAGTGAATCGTGACGCAGTTTGCTGAACAGGAAAAAAAGACTGAGGGCAAAGATTAAAAATATATTTTCTTAATTCTTTTGGATTGAATGTATACTGAGATGTCCTTTATTTCAACAGGGTAAAACACTAAAAAGTAACATATCTAAATCTTGAAAACAATTTACCATCCATCACTGATTGTTTACACACATTTACATTTACTTTTAGTACTTTTTATGATTGAGTTGCATCTTAATCTGTTTACTCTTGACATTAAATTCATTAAACATCACAGTTAGAGGTTCAGTTTCAGAAGTGTTGATTGTTCTCATTGGTGACCTTGTTGTACAGTAGTTGAACAAACGCTCACAGTCGAGGTGTCTAAGTATGAAAATGATTCAGTCAGTGATCTACAGTTGTCACTAACAAATATGGACTGTTATACTGAAAAGGCTTCATACTCAGTAAACTGACACACATTCTGCTTCCCTGAGTGACCCCAAAGAGTTTAAATGGACTAAAAGGAGATAAACAGCTCACATGAAGATTAAGGTCTTCTTCAATACAAACTGTGTCTGTGCATCTTCATTTTAGCAACATCACAAATCATCATTTTCTTGCTGTAATCATTTATCCTGTTCATATTACCCATAAACATCCCTTCATAATGCACTTAAAATGTAAATGATGAGGGACAAAATCCACAGTCCAACTTCTGTGAAAAAAAACAGATTTAAAAGTTTATTTGAAGCCATTATGAAGCTTCAGTTGTCCAAATTAGTCATATTGAGTCAAAATCTTTTGTTCTTCTGGTTTTAGTGCAAAAGTCCCTCTTTTTGTTATGATTCCTCCACTGCAGCTGAACAGGAAAACACCGCCCATTGAGACACAAAGACAACATTTCTCACTAAAAAGACTGTAACAATAGAATATATCTAGTTTTTTTTTGGACTAATTTGGATGTCAGCAATAGGATGTGATCTTTTAATTGTCAGTATGAACAGACAGAATGATTACAACAAGCAACAGCTCTTTCTATGTTTCTATGGGCACCTCAAGACTGAAATTGAGTTTCTAATGACAGTTTTTGTGGAAACTGGCTGTTTATTCAGCCACAGTGATACCTGGATAATGTGACATTCAGCAAAGTGTGATAAAACCATGATTATGTTTGAATCTGATGTGTGAAAATATACAGTTTACTGCACATGGTGTGAATGTGATGCTTCCAGTTTGATGTCTCTGTTCTGAACAGACTTAATGAGCTTTGTGAACCAGGACAAGTGCAAACCAGGAAGCCAATCAGGATTCTTCAAAAGTGATTTATTATGTATACATTTAAAATAACATTTCACATGAAAGCTCCTAAATATCTGGAATATAGAAAAGAACAAATGAGTAAAGTACAATAATTACCTCAGACAGAACACTCAATATACATAAACACAATTATGAGTCACACACACCTGCTGCTGCTGAAAACTGAACATGAAAATGTTCACATCATCCTCTACAGCCTCTCTCTCCACTGTCAGATTTCACTGTTGTACTACTTCCTGCTTCCATCAGGAGAGTCCAGCCTCTGGTTCAACTGCATCACAACAAAGCACATTGGTGAGGTATTTGTCAGCCAGTGTTTTGCTTTCAGGAGGCTCCAACCTGACTGGACTTCACACCAGGTTTTCGTAGATCTCTTTGTCGTCTGTTTGTGCTGCAGCAGCGTCCTTCAAGTCTGAGACGGTCCCATACACAGAAGAAGATTCCAGCTGATGGAGACAGATGACAATATAAGACTGAATCAGTTTTTAAAACATTTTAATAATAATGTTTCAGACCAAATTTTGTGCCGACGTTTGAGGTCTAAAACATCACTGGTTTCTACTCAGCAAGTTGTTCTTCACATTTAAATTCACTTTACAGCTTCATATTGATAATAAAATGTGTTCTAGTGCATTCATAAGCCAAAATCATTATAACTGTTCTGTCAATGATGTCTTTTTCTCTCTGTGTTGGCCTGGTTTTTTTTTCCTCCAACCTGACTGGACTTTTTTCGACGTTTTCCTGCTTCGTCTGCCGCAGCGATGACCTGCAAGTCTGAGACGTTCTCATGTGCAAGAGAAGAATCCAGCTGATGGAGAGAGATGACAACATAAGACTCAATAATCCTCATTCATGCAATTTGCAAACTGAACAGAATCTTTTAAATATTTTTAATAATAATGCTTCAGATTCAAGTCTGTACAGAACTTTAAGGCCTAAACATTACTGGTTTCTACTCAGCAAATTGTTCTTTACATTTAAATTCACTTTATGTTTTCATGTTGATAATAGTTATTATAGTTAGCTATTGCATTTATCAGCCAAATCATCATATTTGTATTTTAGGGTAAGTTCTGTAAATAAGGTCTCTCTCTCACCTCTATAGTCCTTGCAGGTTCATTCAGTTCAGTGGTGGAGCTCAGAGTTTTCTTCTTCCTGGATTTAATCCAACGAAATCAAAAAATATTTAACAAAAAGAAATTCATGAAATGATGAAAATGTTTCAAAAGGAAAATAAAACAAGAACTGTTTTTTTTTAATTATTTTACCTCATCCACAAACTGAAGAGAAGCAGAAGAATCAGCATCAGGACCACCAGAATCACCACGATTATATTAAAAATATTTACTGATTTCCCTAAAAATTGAGATAGACAGAAATTAGATATGGCTTATCAATAAATGCTGCATACAGATATGTGAAATGTGTGTGTGTGAGAAGGTCAATGAACATAACTTACCTGCCACAACAATCAGATATAAGGTGGAGTTATGACGTCCTCTTCTGTTCTGGGCTTCACAGTAATAATTCCCACTGTGTTCAGGTCTGACATCAGTGATGGTGAAGATCTGTCCTGATGCTTTTGGTGAGTCTTCATTCTCCTTGTACCAGGTATAATTAGCTACTGGGTTAGCATCACTGCTACACGTCAGATTCACTGAACTACCCTCCACTATCTCACCAGAGGGACTCACTGACACAGAGGGAAGCTTTAGAGCATCTGGAGATGTATTTACACAGAACAAATTGGGGTGTATTACAACAGTAATACATATTGTAGGTAAATATGTAATTGTAAGTAGTTCAATGGGGGAGCATGTCAAACTGGATGTCTGACATTTACATTCCAAAAACCAAATTACTGGTATATATATATATATATATATATATATATATATATATATATATATATATATATATATATATATATATATATATATATATATATATATATATATATATATATATATTGTGCATTACAAACAAAGTTTTAGTCAATTTAATACAAATTATACATAAACCACTGGCATGATCTTTAAATAAACTGTTTCACTCACATTTCACATCAATAAAGATGTATTCAGATGTCGTCTCCCCCAGCTGGTTCTCAGCTGTACAGTAATACTCTCCAGAGTCAGAGGACTGGATGGAGCTGAAGACAAGCTGTGGTACTTTACTGAGAGGTTGAAGGTCTGGATTTACATTCTTCTTGTACCAGGTGTGTTTATCTGCTGGATTAGCATCACTGCTACAGGTCAGATTCACTGAACTGCCCTCAATGATTTCACCAGAGGGACTCAGTGACACAGAGGGAAGCTTTGGAGCATCTGGAGGAGAAAACATAGTTGGTCAACAGTGGAATAACTGACACAATGTAAGAAGCAAATGTTAGACACAAAGTGAGGAGTGAACGTTGATTCTCTTGTTGCTGCTCATATTAAAATCAACTGTCTGTTACCTTGGATACATGTTGACATTGTGTTAGTGACATAGTTAGGTAAACTCACACACTGAAGGAGAGCGGTAATCCTCATGTCCTTTCAAAGCACAGGAGATGTTGTCACCAGGATTAAACTGCCCTGAATAAAGAGAAGTTTCCTCCTTCATAACTTTCTGTCCGTTCTTCAACCAGACGTAAGAAATACGACCTGCTGGACTGCAGCTGCTGAGACATTTCAGCTCTGCCTCGGTATAAGACTGATGGACTGTTATTGTGATCACCTGCACCTGAAGATCTGGATCTGTGAGGAAGGATCAAAAATGTCATTTGTTACCAGTAAAATACACAAACATACAGTCAAAATAACCTTTGCAGTTCTTGTGGGTAAAATCATTTGGGATCATCCAATCAAAAGTGTAAATGGGGGAAAGTACTCAATATAATCAGTTTTATGTGAAACTCTTCAACAATAACTATTCAGCACTTTCACTAGTCATCAGTTTGTGTTCATCAGTACCTGTGACAGTCAGAGTTGTTCCAGGTAAACTACTTCTCCATTCAAAGCTTCTTGTTGTGAATGTGAAGTGATACTGGGCTGAATCGCTCTCTCTCAGGTCAGAGATTCTCAGAGTGGAGCGTCCTCTCTCTGTTTCAAGGAGCTGAACACGACCTGCATACTGGGAGTCTTCACTAAGGTCCTCAGGCTGTGAGAGATTCTGCCACTGATGACTACGATCAGGACTGAACCAGAATGTTGATGTGATAGATTCATAACTGTCATATGTGCAGGAAATGTTCACTGATGATCCTCTGAAGGCACAGATGCTTCTGTCAGTATAAGTCACTCTGTGACAGGACTGAGGAAAGAGACCTGAAAGATAAAATTGATTTAAAACAGTACTATTATACTTTTGAGCTGGACTTTTTTTTTTAATGTATATTGCTTTGGTTGCCTTTTGGTCATTTTGCTGGTTGATTTGCTGGAGTTGTATTAGGGGTGTTGTGTATGTGTTTTTTTTTTTTTGGTTGATTCTATTTATACACCAAATCACAGCAATGCATCTCAATGCACTTTTCACACAGAGCAGGCCACTCTCACTCCCACTTGCTGGCAATAGCAAAGAAAAAACTCCCCTTTAATGGGAGGAAACCTCATTATATCACCAAATCACAGCAAGTTATCTCAGGGCACTTTTCACATAGATCAGGCCAAGTCCATACTTTCACTTGCACTTGCTGACAATAGCAAGGAAACCTCAAGTAGAACCAGGCTCTAGGTGGGTAAACAAACATGTACATACAAGGTATAGTAGAAGAGGTTAAAGGCTCCACTAGATGTGGTTTTGTTAGTGAGAGACTGTGTTGCAAACTCACACACTGAAGGAGCAGGATGATGCTCAAATCCTTTCAATGCACAGGAATAGCTGTCTTCTGGAGAAAAGTACTTTTTATAAGTTGAAGATGTTACATTCTGAATTTCCTGTCCATTCTTGTACCAGATGTAAGAAGAATGACCAGATAGGTGACAGCTGCTGTGACACGTCAGCTCTTTCCAGGTAGGATAGAATATTGATCCGCTCACCTGCACCTGGAAATCTGTATATGTGAAGAAAGAACAGTAATGTAATTTTTGCTCATACACACATAAACATGACATTTCCTAGATATTAACCATTTGATATTCAATTAAGCCTTTCAATGCAAATGTTACCTGTGACAGTCAATGTGACTCCAGGTGAACCAATAAATCTCCCTCCTGGTTGGTTTGTTATGAACCTGAACTTGTACTCAGCGGAGTCGCTCTCTCTCAGGTCTGTGATTGTCAGAGTGCAGTTGTTCTCATCACAGTGATACTGAACATGACCTGAATACTCTGAGTCTGTTCTCAGATCCACAGGTTCTTTATTACTTAATTTAGTGAACCAGAATGTTCTCTCAATTTCAGTATCATTGTCATTTACTCTGGATGGGTATCTGTAGGTGCAGTTTATGTTCACTGTTGATCCTTTTAAGGCACAGATCTGAGTAGAAGTGTAAGTCACTCCCCAGTCATCCTGACCCTGTACCACTGTAACACAGAGCACATCAGAAACCACAATCAGATTAAAAACAAGTTAAGAATCAGTGAATAAGACAAAGTGGATCATGGCACCAATATGATTTTATCATTTTCATTCAAAGCTCCTCATGGTGCATCAATCTAACTAGAACTGAACTGAAATACAGTATTTTATCATTTGTTACTGCTGAGAGTTTCAGCTTTAGTTCATTCATTCTGCAATTTAATTCAATTTTTCAATTGAATTTTATTTATATAGCGCCAAATCATAACACAAAGTCATCTCAAGGCACTTTTATATGGAGCAGGTCTAGACCATGCTCTATAATTTACAGAGAGAGAAAGACCCAACAGTTCCCCCCATGAGCAAGCAACAGCGGTAAGGAAAAACTCCCCTTTAATGGGGAAAAAACCTTAAAGCAGAACCCAGCTCTGTGTGGGCAGCCATCTGCCTTGACCGGTTGTGTTGAGAGAGAGAGAGAAGAAGGTGGGGGTGAGGACACAGTGAAACTGAACAGCAACAACAATCAACAACAGATACATGACTAGCAGCAACAAACAGCAGCAACAGCAGGAATGGCTGGTGAAGGACAGAAGAGGATGCCAACACGTCAGCATAGTTTTGGGGTTTCCTGCAGATTAGAAAGCACAAAGAACTCTGGGGGAGAAGTAAAGTTAGCAACATGCAATAATGGTAAAAGAAGAGGAGCTCAGTGCATCATTGGAAGTCCCCCGGCAGTGTAGTCCTATAGCAGCATAACTAAGGGCTGGTTCAAGGCAAGCCTGGTCGGATCTAACTATAAGCTTTATCAAAAAGGAAAGTTTTAAGCCTACTCTTAAATGTAGAGAGGGTGTCTGCCCCTCAAACTGAATCTGGGAGATGGTTCCACAAGAGAGGAGCCTTATAGCTGAAGGCTCTGCCTCCCGTTCTACTTTTGGTGATTGTAGGAACCACCAGGAAACCTGCATTCTGGGAGCACAGTACTCTAGTGGGATAATATGGTACTATGAGTTCTTTAAGATATGATGGTGTCTGACCATTAAGGGCTTTGTAGGTGAGGAGAAGGATTTTAAATTCTATTCTTGATTTTACTGGAAGCCAATGCAGTGAATCTAAGGTGGGGGAAATGTTATCTCTTTTTCTAATTTTGGTCAGTACACGAGCAGCTGCATTCTGGACCAGCTGGAGAGTCTTTATAGACTTGTTAGGGCAGCCTGATAATAATGAGTTACAATAATCCAGCCTAGAAGTAACAAATGCTTGGATTATTTTTTCTGCATCTTGTTGAGACAGGATGTGTCTGATTTTAGCGATATTACCTAAGTGAAAAAAGGCAGTCCTTGCCATCTAGGTTAGCTAAATCAGTAGATAACATGTTTCTAAGGTGTTTAGGGCCAAGCACAATAACTTCAGTTTTATCCGAGTTTAGCAGCAGAAAATTGCAGGTCATCCAGGTCTTTATTTCCTTTAGGCATGCTTGGAGTCTAGTTAACTGATTGGATTCATCAGGTTTCATTGATAAATATATTTGAGTATCATCTGCATAACAATGAAAATTTATGGAGTGTTTCCAAATAGTATTCCCTAAAGGAAGCATATACAAAGTGAATAGTATAGGTCCAAGAACAGAGCCTTGTGGAATTCCATGTCTAACTTAGCCTTCATGGAGGATTCATCATTAACATGAACAAACTGAAACGGATTTGATAAATAGGACTTTAAACCAGCTTAATGCAGTTCCTTTAATGCCAATGAAATGTTCCAGTCTCTGTAACAGGATTTGATCAATAGTATCAAATGCGGCACTAAGGTCTAACAAGACAAGTACAGAGACAAGTCCTTTGTCTGATGCAGTCAGGAGGTCGTTTGTGACTTTAACCAGTGCTGTCTCCATGCTACGATGCCTCCAAAATCCTGACTGAAAATCCTCAAATAAATTATTGTTATCTAGAAAGTCACATAACTGATTGGTTAGATATGAGACTATAGTTGGCTAAGACACCTGAATGGAGAGTAGGCTTCTTAAGGAGAGGTTTAATTACAGCTACTTTAAACAACTGTCGTACGTGGCCAGTTATTGAAGAAATATTAATCATATTTTGTGGGGAAGTGCTAATTAAGGGTAAGACTTCCTTAACCAGCTTAGTTAGGATGGGGTCTAAGAGGCAATTTGAAGTTTTGAATGAAGAAATCATTGAAGTTAATTCAGGAAGGTCAATTTGAGAAAAATTTATGTCAGGTTTCATGGCTGCTTCTAGGGTTCTTGAGTTTATGGATAAATCAGTGTCTGTTGAGGGCAGAGACTGTTGAATTTTATCTCTAATTGTTGAAATCTTATCATTAAATAAGTTCATGAAGTCATTACTATCAAGAGCCACTGGAATACACGGATCAATACAGTTATGACTCTTTGTCAGCCTGGCTAAGGTGCTGAAAAGAAACCTAGGGCTATTTCTATTTTCCTCAATTAATGATGAGTAATAGGCAGCTCTGGCATTACAGAGGGCCTTTCCATATGTTTTAAGATTTTCTTGCCAGGTTAAGCATGATTTTTCTAGTTTGGTGGAACGGAATTACACAATATTTGCTATAATTTGTGGGTTTGGAGTTATACCAAGGAGCTGACCTCTTATGTTTTATTATCTTCCATTTTAAAGGAGCGATGGAGTCGAGTGTTAGTTGTAGTGAGCCTGCAACACTACCAAAAAAATTATCAATTTGGGAGGGACTAAAATTTTCCTCTGAGTCCTCTGAAGTATTGAGACATGGAGTTGAATTCAGCGCTCATGGAATTGCTTCCTTAAATTTAGCTATAGCACTATCAGATAGACATCTAGTGAAGACATTTTTGTCTAATGGTGTGTAATCTAGTAAAAAGAATTAAAAGTTTATCAAGTAATGGTCTGATAGAATGGGATTTTATGGAAAAACTATCAAATGTTCAATTTCAAGTGTGTGATTATGACAGTGAGTGTCATAACCACTTTATTTACACACTAAGAGAAGCCAGTTAAATCTAATAATAAGATAAAGGCAGTTCTAAGACTATCATTATCGACGTCCACATGAATCTCAAACTCACCTACTAGGGCTGGGCGATATGACCAAAATTTCATATCACGACATAAGTCAGTTCATATCATGATAATGATATATATCACGATATAGCACATTTTCTGTAAATTCAATGAATAGATATTTTATATAAGATGACCACATCGGAAAGGCCTATTTCTTATTGCATTTTGAATTACATCAGGACTGGAATTAAGTCATTTTTAGGGCAAGGCCACTTTGGCCTTTGAACAATTAGTCAGTGTATTGAAAAACAGTTCTGAGTTTATTAAAATTGTACACTGAATGTTTGAATTTTCCACAAAATGCTGTCTGAAAAAAATGTGAACTATCATATTAATTGTTATGGTTATATTTATTGATTACGTCTATAAATGGGTAACGGTGAACAATATTAATCTAAACAAGTTTTAACATGTGTGCAACTATTCGCATTTGAGTCTGAGATCACAAGAGTCACAAAAATGACTTAAAACACTTTTTACATGTTAAACATTAAACACACTGATGAGAAACTTCCCAATAGGTCAGATCTTTGTCAGTGGCTATAACGTTAGTACCCGTGTGAAACCGACTTCAACACGGAGTTTAGCATTATGGGTTGTTTGTAGCATCAATGTTGCTAAGCTAGTGAGTGTCTTGAAGTCTGTTTATCATGTGTGTGTTAGAGTCAGTCAGCACTAAAACTGTTTCATTAGTCCGTTTTAACCTGCAGCAGTTGCTGAAGGATTGTGTAACGTGTTTTTCAGCCATGGAGGAAATAAATTCATGACGAGTGAAAACGAGTCTAAAGCGTCTTTAGACTGCAGAAACGGAAACTATCAAAGTGCCAGATGAGTTAGAACTGTCACTCACAGCTGTCATAAGCAGTCTCATAAATACTAACTGCTAGAGAGAATAATGTTTGACCACTTCCCAGAGCCTGTGACTGAACTGTAAACACAACGTGTATTAATTCTTAGACTTTACAGTGTTTAGCTGCCTGTGCTTATCTCATAATGTTAGCTGGTAGCTAATGTAAACTAGCGGGCTAACTGTTACACACGTATTTGCGAGAAATCTTCCACTACTGTTTATATCCAGCGTGATGACAGAGACACTGGGTAATAATCAGTCTGTTTATTTGTTTCGCCACATGTAGTTTTAAATTAGGAAACCCGCAAAGGGCACAACAGCCAGTTCAAAACAAGGTGCAAAACCGGCCGTGTGAGTAGTTACATTTTTAAAGGGCATTGTGGCCACAAGGCGGGACATCCACGGCACTGACCGTTTGGCTGGTAATGTATAACTCCTGCCCTGTTATGTACGCGGACAAATAAAAGCTACTTACTCGTATTTGATTATTTTCTCCGTTTAGTTTACAAAACGTCACCAAGTGACGACAGCTGTTGCCGTTAAGAGTGTGATTTGCGACACCACGATATAAACGATATAGCAAAAAATGAAACGATATACATTTTTATATCTTGAAACGATATATATCGTCATATCGCCCAGCCCTATCACCTACCATAATTACTTTGTCTGTACTGAGGACTAAGTTTGATAAAAACTCTGAGAATTCGGATAAGAATTCAGAGTACGGGCCAGGACTGTGCACTAAGTTATAACAAATAGAACTGGCTGTATTGTTTTCCAGGTTGGGTGAGAGATATAAAGAACAAGGCTTTCAAAAGAGTTATAATTAAATTTAGGTCTAGGGCTGACAATAAGGATGGAATTGAAAATGACTGCAACTCCACCTCCTCGGCCAGTATCTCGAGGAATGTGAGTATTAATATGACTGGGAGGAGTGGATTCATTAAGGCTAACATATTCCTCATGACATAGACAGGTTTCAGTAAGACAAAATAAATCAAAATGCTGATCTGAGATTAGATCATTTACCAATGCAGATTTAGATGATAGTGATCTAATTTTTATGAGACCATATTTCATTTTCTTATTCTGTTGAACAGTTTCAGACGTAGTGTTAATTTGTTTAAGATTTTTATGAATGACTCGTCTTTTGTTTATTTTTGATTTAACTGATTGAAATGGTCAGGGGACAGATACACTATGTGGTTTAGGGTCTGTAACTGTTCTAATGGAAGCACAGAGAAGCATGTAAGACTGCAACTCTGCCCTCTGGTCTCAACTCTGGGTTGTCATGGTGTTTGTTTTCTTATAAACTCAGACATATTTCTAGATAGGAGAGCAGCTCCATCCAAGGATTCCGACCAGGTTTTCCCCAGAAAGTCTGCCAATTATCTATGAAGCCTACATCAATTGCTGGACACCACCTCAACAGCCAGCGGTTGAATTGTGACATGCAGCTATACATGTCATTATTACTGTTGTTCTGATTGTTTGTTGTAGTTCTAAAAAAGCTACAGCTGAACACCTGAAATGTGTCTCTTATGTGTTATCAAATAAGTAATTCAAACATGAAATGAGTAAAAAGACATTTAACTAACTTTCTTTTTTAGTGGATCAGTAGATCAGTGGTACATCAATGTTGTTTTCACTTCATTAAAAAATCAGACTTGTTCAGTTTCATTCTTTTTCCCCATGTTATTTTACTTTTAATACACTTTATATCTCTATTTTATGACTTTCATGATGGGCCTGGGTGAACACAGTTATAGAAAAGTCTAAAAGTTCAAAGATGTTTATACATACTTTGAATTTACAGTACAAAGAAACAGTTTTAGATGCTGTTTACAGTTAATCTCTCTGTGCACTGAGAAAGAACATCATACAGTCTGAAGCTGCAATGAAGGAACAAGAATGTATTGAACTTGTGAACCTTAATGCAGTTTTACTGAATGGGATGAAAAGAAGGAAATGGATCATTAGAGAGTCTGTTGTTGTCTTGGTTAGTTTCCACTCTGTTAGTTCTTTGGTCAAGTTGCTGCTCAGTTAAGTGTGAAAACCACAAAGAAATGTAGAGCAATGACATGACGGGAACTTTTAAAAGCAGCTAAAATAAAATAGGTGACAATAACAGGGAGGGGCAACTGTCATAACTGTGACAGCTAAAACCACAAAGAAATGCAGAGCAATGACATGACGGAAACTTTTAAAAGCAGCTAAAATAAAATAGGTGACAATAACAGGGAGGAGCAACTGTCATAACTTTAACAGCTAAAACAGTCCAGCTCTACAGTACAGAGTGCAGAAATTATCAAACAGATTTAAAACATTGTTATGAGATAAAATTCTCAGTGCATTGCTGTGCCATCATAGAACTATGTATATATGCATATGCATGTATAAAAATATATGATTCTTACAATCCATGGAGGGAGGGTGGAAAAAACTTATTAGCTAGACATCCCCACACACAGTTTTAGATGCTGTTTACAGTTAATCTCTCTGTGCACTGAGACAGAACATTGTACAGTCTGAAGCTGCAGTGAAGGAACAAGAATGTATTGAACCTGTAAACATTAATGCAGTTTTACTGAACAGGGTAAGTAAATGAATCATTAAAGAGTCTGTGCTTGTCTAGGTCAGTTTCCGCTCTGTTAGTTCTTTGGTCAAGTTGCTGCTCAGATTAGTGTGAGAACCACAAAGAAATGCAGAACATGACGCGTGGGAAACTTTTGAAAGCAGCTAAAATAAAATAGCTGACAATAAGTTTTCACAGGGAGGAGCAACTGTTATAACAGTAACAGCTAAAACAGTCCAGCTCTACAGTACAGAGTGCAGAAATTATCAAACAGATTTAAAACATTGTTATGAGATAAAATTCTCAGTGCATTGCTGTACCATCATAGAACTATGTATATATGCATATGCATGTATAAAAATGTATGATTCTTACAATCCATGCAGGGAGGGTGGACAAAAGTTATCAGCTAGACATCGCCACCCCCACCACCCCTGACTTAGATACAGCTGAATATCTTATTATAATATTAGTAAAGTGTACAACAGTAAATATTGATGTTATTATTATTTTTTTTTTACCATTTTGCCTTCATTCAACAGCTTTAGTTTACACAGAAATAAACAGAAGTGAATGTTTGGTGTTGTAGAGTTTAAGTTATTCATCAAACTGCATCACACATACATCAAACCTAGAAAAGTGCTGATCTGGGATATTTTATATTTACTTTCTTAAAATGACTTCATGCTGCTCTGAATAAGTGAGCTAAATGTCCTATAATGTAAATGTAGATATACAGTACCTGACACAGAGAGAAGGAAGACAACAAATCCACTCGCTGCTGCTGTTAAACTCATAGCTGCTCCTCTCATCTCTCTGTGAGGCTTCAGACACAATAAAATACATCAAATAATGTTCACAACATGTAATAATCATATCAGTAAACTATTCTACTCACAACAGAGAAGGGCGTTGTCTGTTAAGATGCTCGTCCTCTGTGATCTGTGAGCAGAAGTCAGATATCAGGATGTGAAAAGACTTGATTTACTTCCTGTTTCTTAGTATTATGAATATGCATGAAGAACCAAATGTCAGGAAATACCTAAATTAAAAGTTTTACTGTTTTCTAAAACTTAATATAATCTATGTTAGAGAGAATAAGAGACCAGCGTTTTGAACTTTAAAGAGAGAAGAGAACTAATGAGACATTTTCATTATCTTACTCTTTTTAAGTGTGAGCACAGCTCAGTGTCTAAAGAAAAAATCATGACATATGTGACGTATGTGTGACATTTAGTCAGTCTAATGCATCTCTTCACACTTGTAATGAAGTTATGATAATAACTAAGTTCAGGAACAAGACCACGCCTCGCTCGTCCTCACCAATTCACAACACCCGTGCCTCATTAACCATAACCAATCGTACCTCCAGCACACATAGCTGCGCGCATATATAAGCACACCTAACCTCCATCTCTCCTGTTCATTTCAGTTCTCGCACGATCGACAGCTATGACTATGACTATGACTAACAACCAAAAAACAAGAAAAGAAAAAACTTACCATGGATTACGAACTGATCCTCGGAGCATCCGATAGTGACCTCTTCGATGACCATTCCTCAGTCATCGGACCATCTCCACCTCCGGTTAACCCTGTCCAGACGCAGCCAACAACTCAACCATCTCGTCTACGCTCCATAGTTCAAGTCCCGAGGCATAGCATTGTCCACTATTCACCCAGCAACTCCGACCGTTCTCCGTCTCCACCTCCGACCCCACGTCCACCTCAGCGCAGAGGCCGCAGTCGTCATTGCTCCAGAGACAGCTGCTCATCAATACGGAGCCTTCCAGATCAACCTGTCTCCCGACCCTCGACCCAGCGCCGCAGCGTGGCCTCCACTCACATCCCGACCTCAGCTCCGCATCTTTCCATCACAGATTGGACAGTCGCCCATCTTTAATGTGCTCTTAAGGACCTCCAAATTCCATTTCGCCATACCGACAACAGGGCCAGGCTCTTCCACCTCCTCACCACCTCTACATCCACCACCGCTCAACATGGCCGCTCACTTCCGGGTTCACCTCCCAGCATCACCTGTCTGCAACAACCCGCTCCAGCCCTTATACAGGGCCAGGTCGTATCTCCCCCTGTGCCTGCTCCCTACATTTCCGATCTTTCCCGTCTCTTTTTGTCTTTCCTTTCGTCCCTGTGTCCGCAGGCTGCACTTTCGACCCTTGGACACACATCCCCACATCCTTTGCTCTTCCCTTCCTTCAGCTGCGGCTTCAGCCCCACCCACTTCAGCAGCTCTTTCCTCTCACCGTCTCTCCACAACCAACCCCGGTCCCGCCATTAACCCAGTCTCAGCAGTCCAGAGCCATGGCACCCTCCCTGTGGAACCTAACCAACTTCCTACTGTTCTATCCCTGTTCCCCTCCCTTCCCCTTCCTCCCCCAACACCCAAATGTTTTTCCCGTGTCCTCAGCTCCTCCCGTCTCCGGTCTCCTCGCTCCACCCGCCTCCGCTACAGCACCAGCAAGTACTTTCACACTGGCCTCCGCTATTCCACACACACACACCCTCCCACCAGCACGTCCCTCTCCCGTTTCACCCTCCCTCCGTCAACAGATACTGGCAGGTAATTACGTCAACCTCGCTCAGCTCCTTTAGCCTTCTGCATTCAACACCTCCAATCCCAGAGTAGTCTCCACAACCCTCGGCCCAGCTCAACTTAGACATCCCTCCCCATATAGCACCAAAGAACTCACAGCAGTAGAGTTCGCCCTTGCATTTTCGTTATACAGAGACACAATCTGCTCAGTTTTCCCCGGCCGCGGACACCAATGATGCTTGTAAAATGGAGCTTGGCATGTGGCGAGACTTCCGTCATCTTGGAACGGCATCTCCTTTTTTTACGACTACCATCTGACACAGCCAGAAGATATCCAGCTCTACACAGACGCTGCCCCTTCCATTGGTTTCGGCGGATACTATGGCGGCAGATGGTTCGCCTCCAAAAATTTCCATTCACTCCCTCTTCAGTTCTGTTCGTATTATATCCCATAGCCATCGCAGCACTTCTTTGGGGCACAAATGGTCATCCAAAATCATTCTCATTCATTCAGACAACCTCCCCACCGTCGATATTACTGCAATTCATACACAGACTCGCCCTAATCTCCGTTCAACATCAATTAGTTATCCGTGTCGCACACATTCCCTGATACAAAAACACTATTGCTCTCTCTCGTTTTTTTTTCCAGAAATTTTCCTCGACTCCCGACTCAGACCCTCATCCAACTTCAATCCCACCGTTCTCAACCAGTCTTCCCATAAATCATCAGCTTCTCCACCTGGTAAACGCCTCGCAACAAGCAATCCTTAACAGCTTGGCACCCAGTACACTTTCATCATACTACTCAGGCTGGAGCTGCTTCAAAACCTTCCATATTGTACACCGGCTACCATTCCCCTCGATCGACGTAAGCTTATCTATCTTCATCGCTTACTCCCACACAGCTCTTAAAAAATCAGAGCCTCCACAATTCAAACTCACCCAAGCGGCATCAACTTCTTAAACTAATTACCAGCGCTCCAGCCCCTACAATCTCCCACACCCACATCAACATGTTAATTAGTTGGCTTAAAGTTAAGGCTTAAAAGGCTGAACCTCCATTGACACAAAACATCGACCGCAGACCTTCTCCCCCAACGTATTCAAACCCTTCGCTCAGGTTATTTATCCGCTTCCATCGCCTCCACCCTTGAAGCAATGTTCCTCCTTGCCTTTTTCTTTTTTTTCCGCTGCTCCATATTCACCACCTCCACATCAAATCATGACCCCTCACTACATGCCAGCATCTCTGACATTTCCATCCACTCATCAGATATCCTCAGATTCAACCTTAATGAAGTAAAATTGACCAGCTCGGCCTTTCTTATCCCATCTTCCTAGTCCGATTAAATTCATACCTGAGCCCTTACGAGCCCCTCAAGGCTTACATTAACCATAGTCGAGCCCACAACGCTTCATCACAAGACCCACTATTCATCACTGAATCCGGCCGTGACGTTATTCGCTTCTGATTTCACCACCACTTCCGCCAAGTCCTCTCCAGCCAGGTATTTCCCCCGAACTCTACTCCGGTCACTCCTTCCGCGTAGGAGCCGCCTCTACCACATCCAGTCAAGGCATCCCGGACCACATTATAAAAATTCTCGGCCGCTGGTCTTGAGCATACCAAAGTTACATCTGTAGCCACCTCCTTGACATTTACAGAGCACATTCACGCCTGGTTAAATGAAGCTTCTTTTGGGGATGATGAAGCAAACGTAATTGCTCATCGAGACGTGTCCCCACCCTGAGTCTCCATCCCCGGGTTCCTAGATGTTCCAGCATCAACTCAACCTCCACCTGATCACTATCATCCAACTAAATTCCTCCACGATCGGCAAACAACACCTCCCTCTGACATAACTTCACTCCGAATCAATCTTGTTATTCTTAATAAACTACTACTACTACTATACACAAATGGCGTGGTCTAAGTTAGCGAAGTTCATGTTAAGACACTGAATACACCACCATGAGTTCAAAGAGATGTACTGCATCAGTATGAGATGTAAGAAGCCACATGCTGAGCACAATGTTTATTGTAAGTATTAAGAAAAAAGTAAAAAGCAAAGTACATCAAAACATGATACAGAATTCTGATGACAAAATGTTTTACATCTGCAGCTGAAAACTCACAGTCATTGTGACTGCAACACAGAGCACATCATCAGTGATGAAGCCTGAATGTGCAACACTGAAGCTTCACCACTAGAGGACAGTGAAGCATCAGAGATACTGAATCACAACCCTGAAACAACATTTTACCATCCATCACTGATTGTTTACACACATTTACATTTACTTTTAATACTTTTCACTTTTTATGATTGAGTTGCATCTTAATCTGTTTACTCTTGACATTATCATTAAACATTACAGTTAGAGGTTCAGTTTCAGAAGTGTTGATTGTTCACATTGGTGACCTTGTTGTACAGTAGTTGAACAAACGCTCACAGTCGAGGTGTCTAAGTATGAAAATGATTCAGTCAGTGATCTACAGTTGTCACTAACAAATATGGACTATTATACTGAAAAGGCTTCATACTCAGTAAACTGCCACACATTCTGCTTCCCTGAGTGACCCCAAAGAGTTTAAATGGACCGAAAAGGAGATAAACAGCTCACATGAAGATTAAGGTCTTCTTCAATACAAACTGTGTCTGTGCATCTTCATTTTTAGCAACATCACAAATCATCATTTTCTTGCTGTAATCTTTATCCTGTTCATATTATCCATAAAGATCCCTTCATAATGCACTTTAAATGTAAATGATGAGGGACAAAATCCACAGTCCAACTTCTGTGAATAAAAAAACGTATTTAAAAGTTTATTTGAAGCCATTATGAAGCTTCAGTCGTCCAAATTAGTCATATTGAGTCAAAATCTTTTGTTATTCTGGTTTTAGTGCAGCTGAACAGGAAAACACCGCCCATTGAGACACAAAGACAACATTTCTCACTAAAAAGACTGTAACAATAGAATATATCTAGGTTTTTTTTGGACTAATTTGAATGTCAGCAATAGGACGGGATCTTTTAATTGTCTGTATGAACAGAAGGAATGATTACAACAAGCAACAGCTGTTTCTATGTTTATATGGGCACCTCAAGACTGAAATTAAGTTTCTAATGACAGTTTTTGTGGAAACTGGCTGTTTATTCAGCCACAGTGATACCTGGATAATGTGACATTCATCAAAGTGTGATAAAACCATGATTATGTTTGAATTTGATGTGTGAAAATATACAGTTTACTGCACATGGTGTGAATGTGATGCTTCCAGTTTGATGTCTCTGTTCTGAACAGACTTAATGAGCTTTGTGAACCAGGACAAGTGCAAACCAGGAAGCCAATCAGGATTCTTCAAAAGTGATTTATTATGTATACATTTAAAATAACATTTCACATAAAAGCTCTAATCCTAAATATCTGGAATATAGAAAAGAACAAAAGAGTAAAGAACAATAATATAGCCTGCATTACCTCAGACAGAACACTCAATATACATAAACACAATTATGAGTCACACACACCTGCTGCTACTGAAAACTGAACATGAAAACATCCACATCATCCTCTACAGTCTCTCTCTCCACTGTCATATTTCACTGTTGTACTACTTCCTGCTTCCATCAGGAGAGTCCAGCCTCTGATTCAACTGCATCACAACAAAGCACATTGGTGAGGTATTTGTGAGCCAGTGTTTTGCTTTCAGGAGGCTCCAACCTGACTGGACTACGAAAACCTCCTGACTGGAGGTTTTCGTAGATCTCTTCGTCTTCTGTTTGTGCTGCAGCAGCGTCCCTCCAGTCTGAGACGTTCCCATACACAGGAGAGTCCAGCTGATGGAGAGAGATGACAATATAAGACTGAATCAGTTTATAAAACATTTAATAATGTTTCAGACCAAATTTTGTGCTGACATTTAAGGTCTAAAACATTGCTGGTTAAGTTGTTTTTTACATTTAAATTCACTTTACAGCTTCATGTTGATAATAAAATGTGTGCATTCATAAGCCAAATCATTATAACTGTTCTGTCAATGATGTCTCTTTCTCTCTGTGTTGGCTCTCTGTTTTTTTTTTTCTCCAACCTGACTGGACTTTTTTCCACGTTTTCCTGCTCCGTCTGCCGCAGCGATGACCTGCAAGTCTGAGACGTTCTCATATACAAGAGAAGAGTCCAGCTGATGGAGAGAGATGACAACATAAGACTCAATAATCCTCATTCATGCAATTTGCAAACTGAACAGAATCTTTTAAATATTTTTAATAGTAATGCTTCAGATTCAAGTCTGTACAGAACTTTAAGGCCTAAACATAACTGGTTTCTACTCAGCAAATTGTTCTTTACATTTAAATTCACTTTATGTTTTCATGTTGATAATAAAATGTGTTCTAGTGTATTTATAAGCCAAATCATCATAACTGTATTTTAGGGTAAGTTCTGTCAATAAGGTCTCTCTCTCACCTCTATAGTCCTTGCAGGTTCATTCAGTTCAGTGGTGGAGTTCAGAGTTTTCTTCTTCCTAGATTGAATTCAACAAAATAAAAAAATACTTAACAAAAAGAAATTCATGACTCAAAAATTATGAAAATGTTTTAAAAGGAAAATAAAACAAGAAATGTTTTCTTTATTATTTTACCTCATCCACAGACTGAAGAGAAGCAGAAGAATCAGCATCAGGACCACCAGAATCACCACGATGATATAAATTATAAATACTGATTTCCCTAAAAATTGAGACCAACAGAGAGAAATTAGATATGGTATACAAGTGTGTGTGTGTGTGTGTGTGTGTGTGTGTGTGTGTGTGAGTGAGTGAGTGAGTGAGAAAGTCAATGATCATAACTTACCTGCCACAACAATCAGATATAAGGTGGAGTTTTGACATCCTCTTCCATTCTGGGCTTCACAGTAATAATTCCCACTGTGTTCAGGTCTGACATCAGTGATGGTGAAGATCTGTCCTGATGCTTTTGGTGAGTCTTCATTCTCCTTGTACCAGGTATAATTAGCTGCTGGGTTAGCATCACTGCTACAGGTCAGATTCACTGAACTGCCCTCCACTATCTCACCAGATGGACTCACTGACACAGAGGGAAGCTTTGGAGCATCTGGAGGAGATGTATTTACACAGAACAAATTGGGGTGTATTACAACAGTAACATATATTGTTAGTAGTTCAATGGGGCAGCACGCCAAACTGGATGTCTGATTTACATTCCAAAAACCAAATGTTACATTTAACAAAAACCTTCATTACAGGTTCTTCAGCATAAATGTCTGGAAATAGGAAACACAAATTAATTGGTAGAAATCACTGGTAGTAAATAATGACCTTTTTGAAGACAAAGTAGGATTCACTGGATTCGACCTTCATATATATATATATAATTGTGCATTACACATAAACAAATGAAGGTTCCACATTTCCTCCATGAGGTTGACTTTTCTACCGATCAGAGTTATTTTAATAGTGTAATGGACAGAAGCTGATTTTCTTTCTGTTATGAAATTAATAGAAAAACAATGGCTGCCTGGATGGTTATAAAGCATATTCAAACAAAAAAGAAAAACTGCAGCATGGTTTGCAAAGTGCTGTGCAATAATGTGTAAGTTTGTCAATTTACTACAAATTATATATCCACCACTAGTACGATCCTTTAAATAGACTGTTTCACTCACATTTCACATCAATGAAGATGTATTCAGATGTCCTCTTCCCCAGCTGGTTCTCAGCTGTACAGTAATACTCTCCAGAGTCAGAGGACTGGATGGAGCTGAAGACAAGCTGTGGTTCTTTACTGAGAGGTTGAAGGTCTGGATTTACATTCTTCTTGTACCAGATGTAATTAGCTGCTGGGTTAGCATCACTGCTACAGGTCAGAGTCACTGAACTGCCCTCAATGATTTCACCAGAGGGACTCAGTGACACAGAGGGAAGCTTTGGAGCATCTGGAGGAGAAAACATAGTTGGTCAACAGTTGAATAACTGACACAATATAAGAAGCAAATGTTATTCACAAAGTGAGGAATGAAAATTGACTCCATTGTTGCAGCTCATATTAAAATTGACTGTCTGTTACCTTGGATACATGTTGACATTGTGTTAGTGACATAGTTAGGTAAACTCACACACTGAAGGAGAGCGGTAATCCTCATGTCCTTTCAAAGCACAGGAGACATTGTCACCAGGATTAAACTGCCCTGAATAAAGAGAAGTTTCCTCCTTCATAACTTTCTGTCCGTTCTTGAACCAGACGTAAGAAATACGAGCTGCTGGACTGCAGCTGCTGAGACATTTCAGCTCTGCCTCGGTATAAGACTGATGGACTGTTATTGTGATCACCTGCACCTGGAGAGCTGGATATGTGAGGAAGGACCAAAAAAGTAATTTGTTACCAGTAAAATACACACATACAGTCAAAATAACCTTTGCAGTTCTGGTGAGTGAAATCATTTGGGATCATCCAATCAAAAGTGTAAATGGGGGAAAGTACTCAATATAATCAGTATTATGTGAAACTTTTCAACAGTAACTATTCACCACATTCACTAGTCATCAGTTTGTGTTCATCAGTACCTGTGACAGTCAGAGTTGTTCCAGGTAAACTACTCCTCCATTCAAAGTTTTGTGTTTTGAATATGAAGTGATACTGGGCTGAATCGCTCTCTCTCAGGTCAGAGATTCTCAGAGTGGAGCGTCCTCTCTCTGTTTCATGGAGCTGAACACGACCTGCATACTGGGAGTCTTTACTAAGGTCCTCAGGCTGTGAGGGATTCTGCCACTGATGACTACGATCAGGACTGAACCAGAAGGTTGATGTGATAGATTGATAACTGCTGTATGAGCAGGAAATGTCCACTGATGATCCTCTGAAGGCACAGATGCTTCTGTCAGTATAAGTCACTCTGTGACAGGACTGAGGAAAGAGACCTGAAAGATAAAATTAATTCAAAACAGTACTATTATCATAGTACTATTCTACATATTGTTATAGTAATAATCCTGTATAAAGCTCAACAGGAATCTTGTTTTTCGCATGAATAATGTTGGTTTACCTCCCCAGAAAACAAACAATTATCTCCTTAATTTGTGGTGTCTATATATGAAGATATCTGTGGATTCATTTTTCAGGTTTTGAGATGCAGTATTAAAAACTATCCACAGCAAGGTCTGTAAATTATCCAAAGTAACAGAGATGCTGTTTCTGGTAAGACACATACATACATACTTTTCTAAACATATGTTTTCAGTGTTTTAAGCAGTATAAACACTATTTAATTCACTTTCATTGTATTGGAATGGCAGCAGACCTTTCCAGGATTGATATCTCAAAATCTGGGCACATGAAACTGTAACTATTCACATGGTAAAAAGCGGAGTAAACCAGAAAATATGTTTGTTTTTTTTGTATTTTGAGTGACTGACTTTTAAAATGTAGGTTCTCATTTTACATTTATTTTGAAGTCAACATAGTCAATATATATAAGAGTACAACTGTCATTGACTCTAAATAATCTTGTGAGTCTGTTTTTGAATTCCTTGGTTCCCATTATCCTCCAAATGCCCCCTGACTTTTTCTGTTTTGTGAGTATTGGAGTGTAAATCACTTTGTGGCAGGATTGACCACGGACACCTGAAAGATTAAATGTAGTTAGTAATGAATCCTTGTGTGTGTGTGTGTGTGTGTGTATCCTAAGAGGAGACTACAAAAATGGTCCTCTAACAATTTAAAGGTAAAACAGGAAAATTATGACACAATAACATACAGAATGGAGTGATGCCCCTAAAATGTGTAATTTTCACAGAGAGACTGAAGACATGATAAATCTAGTTGTCAAAGTCTTGAAACAAGAGATTTTGTCTGATAATCAGGATAAAATATTTCTAAACTGTTAAAACTAGATTTTTTACTCTTTGTCCGGTTACCATGGTAACTGTATCAATAAACTGAAAGTGAAGTTATGTCCTTTATGTTATCTTTATTTCATTATGATGTCTAATTGTTTTCTGTTATTGTTGTTATAGGACTCAGGAAAGATACCTGAAAGATAAAATTGATTTAAAACAGTACTATTATGATAGTACTATTGTACTTATCGTTATAGCAATAATCCTATTCAAGGCTCAATAGGAATCTTTTTTTTCACATGTGTAAAGATATATTGGACTGTGTGGGAGGGGGCTTATCTTGAGCTGGACTTTTTTTTTACGTATATTGCTTTGGTTGCCTTTTGGTCATGTGATTTTGCTGGTTGATTTGCTGGGGTTGTATTAGGGGTGTTGCGTGTTTTTTTGTTTTTTTGGTTAATTTTATTTATATTTCACCAAATCACAGCAAGTCATCTCAATGCAGTTTTCACACAGAGCAGGCCAAGTATATACTCTCATTCCCACTTGCTGGCAATAGCAAAGAAAAAAACTCCCCTTTAACGGGAAGAAACCTCAAGTTGAACTGGGCTCTAGGTGGGTAAACAAACATGTACATACAAGGTATAGAAACAGAGGTTAAAGGCTCCACTAGATGTGGTTTTGTTAGTGAGAGACTGTGTTGCGAACTCACACACTGAAGGAGCAGGATGATGCTCAAATCCTTTCAATGCACAGGAATAGCTGTCTTTAGTTGAAAAGTACTTTTTATAAGTAGAAGATGTCACATCCTGAATTTCCTGTCCATTCTTGTACCAGATGTAGGAAGAATGACCAGATAGATGACATCTGCTGTGACACGTCAGCTCTTTCCAGGTAGGATGGAATATTGTTCCACTCACCACCTTCATCTGGAAATCTGAATATGTGAAGAAAAAAAAGAAATGTAATTTTTGCTCATACACACATAAACATGACATTTCCTAGATATTAACCATTTGAAGTTAGATTTAGTCTTCCAATGAAAATGTTACCTGTGACAGTCAACGTGACTCCAGGTGAACCAGTAAATCTCCTTCCTGGTTGGTTTGTTATGAACCTGAACTTGTACTCAGCTGAGTCGCTCTCTCTCAGGTCTGTGATTCTCAGAGAGCAGTCATTCTTATCACAATGATACTGAACACGACCTGAATACTCTGAGTCTGTTCTCAGATCCACAGGTTCTTTATTACTTAATTTAGTATACCAGAATGTTCTCTCAATTTCAGTATCATTGTCATTTAATCTGGATGTGTATCTGTAGGTGCAGTTTATGTTCACTGTTGATCCTTTTAAGGCACATATCTGAGTAGAAGTGTAAGTCACTCCCCAGCCATTCTGACCCTGTACCACTGTAACACAGAGCACATCAGAAACCACAATCAGATTCAAAACAAGTTAAGAATTAGTGAATAAGACAAAGTGGATCATGGCACCAATATGATTTTATCATTTTCATTCAAAGCTCCTCATGGTGCATCAATCTAACTAGAACTGAACTGAAATACAGTATTTTATCATTTGTTACTGCTGAGTGTTTCAGCTTTAGTTCATTCATTCTGTAATTTAATTCAATTTTTCAATTGAATTTTATTTATATAGCGCCAAATCATAACACAAAGTCATCTCAAGTCACTTTTATATGGAGCAGGTCTAGACCATGCTCTATAATTTACAGAGAGAGAAAGACCCAACAGTTCCCCCCATGAGCAAGCACTTGGCAACAGCGGTAAGGAAAAACTCCCCTTTAATGGGAAAAAACCTTAAGGCAGAACCCAGCTCTGTGTGGGCAGCCATCTGCCTTGACCGGTGGTGTTGAGAGAGAGAGAGAGAAGAAGGTGGGGGTGAGGACACAGTGAAACTGAACAGCAACAACTATCAACAACAGATACATGACTAGCAGCAACAAACAGCAGCAACAGCAGGAATGGCTGGTGAAGGACAGAAGAGGATGCCAACACATAGTTTTGGGGTTTCCTGCAGATCAGAAAGCACAAAGAACTCTGGGGGAGAAGTAAAGATAGTAACATGCAATAATGGTAAAAGAAGAGGAGCTCAGTGCATCATTGGAAGTCCCCCGGCAGTGTAGTCCTATAGCAGCATAACTAAGGGCTGGTTCAAGGCAAGCCTAGTCGGATCTAACTGTAAGCTTTATCAAAAAGGAAAGTTTTAAGCCTACTCTTAAATGTAGAGAGGGTGTCTGCCCCTCAAACTGAATCTGGGAGATGGTTCCACAAGAGAGGAGCCTTATAGCTGAAGGCTCTGCCTCCCGTTCTACTTTTGGTGATTGTAGGAACCACCAGGAAACCTGCATTCTGGGAGCACAGTGCTCTAGTGGGATAATATGGTACTATGAGTTCTTTAAGATATGATGGTGTCTGACCATTAAGGGCTTTGTAGGTGAGGAGAAGGATTTTAAATTCTATTCTTGATTTTACTGGAAGCCAATGCAGTGAATCTAAGGTGGGGGAAATGTTATCTCTTTTTCTAATTTTGGTCAGTACACGAGCAGCTGCATTCTGGACCAGCTGCGGAGTCTTTATAGACTTGTTAGGGCAGCCTGATAATAATGAGTTACAATAATCCAGCCTAGAAGTAACAAATGCTTGGATTATTTTTTCTGCATCTTGTTGAGACAGGATGTGTCTGATTTTAGCGATATTACCTAAGTGAAAAAAGGCAGTCCTTGCCATCTAGGCTAGCTAAATCAGTAGATAACATGTTTCTAAGGTGTTTAGGACCAAGCACAATAACTTCAGTTTAGCAGCAGAAAATTGCAGGTCATCCAGGTCTTTATTTCCTTTAGGCATGCTTGGAGTCTAGTTAACTGATTGGATTAATCAGTTTTCATTGATAAATATATTTGAGTATCATCTGCATAACAATGAAAATTTATGGAGTGTTTCCAAATAGTATTCCCTAAAGGAAGCATATACATAGTGAATAGTATAGGTCCAAGAACAGAACCTTGTGGAATTCCATGTCTAACTTAGCCTTCATGGAGGATTCATCATTAACATGAACAAACTGAAACGGATTTGATAAATAGGACTTTAAACCAGCTTAATGCAGTTCCTTTAATGCCAATGAAATGTTCCAGTCTCTGTAACAGGATTTTATCAATAGTGTCAAATGCGGCACTAAGGTCTAACACGACAAGTACAGAGTCAAGTCCTTTGTCTGGAGGTCGTTTGTGACTTAAACCAGTGCTGTCTCTGTGCTATGATGCCTCCAAAATCCTGACTGAAAATCCTCAAATAAATTATTGTTATCTAGAAAGTCACATAACTGATTGGCGACTGCTTTCTCAAGGATCTTAGAGAGAAATGGAAGGTTAGATATGAGACTATAGTTGGCTAAGACACCTGAATGGAGAGTAGGCTTCTTAAGGAGAGGTTTAATTACAGCTACTTTAAACAACTGTCGTACGTGGCCAGTTATTGAAGAAATATTAATCATATTTAGTGGGGAAGTGCTAATTAAGGGTAAGACTTCCTTAACCAGCTTAGTTAGGATGGGGTCTAAGAGGCAATTTGAAGTTTTGAATGAAGAAATCATTGAAGTTAATTCAGGAAGGTCAATTCGAGAAAAACAGTCCAAATTTATGTCAGGTTTCATGGCTGCTTCTAGGGTTCTTGAGTTTATGGATAAATCGTGTCTGTTGAGGGCAGAGACTGTTGAATTTTATCTCTAATTGTTAAAATTTTATCATTAAAGAAGTTCATGAAGTCATTACTATCAAGAGCCACTGGAATACATGGATCAATACAGTTATGACTCTTTGTCAGCCTGGCTAAGGTGCTGAAAAGAAACCCAGGGCTGTTTTTATTTTCCTCAATTAATGATGAGTAATAGGCAGCTCTGGCATTACAGAGGGCCTTCCCATATGTTTTAAGATTTTCTTGCCAGGTTAAGCATGATTTTTCTAGTTTGGTGGAACGGAATTACACGATATTTGCTATAATTTGTGGGTTTGGAGTTAAACCAAGGAGCTGACCTCTTATGTTTTATTATCTTCCGTTTTAAAGGAGCGATGGAGTCAAGTGTTAGTTGTAGTGAGCCTGCAACCCTACCAAAAAAATTATCAATTTGGGAGGGACTAAAATTTTCCTCTGAGTCCTCTGAAGTATTGAGACATGGAATTGAATTCAGCGCTCATGGAATTGCTTCCTTAAATTTAGCTATAGCACTATCAGATAGACATCTAGTGAAGACATTTTTGTCTAATGGTGTGTAATCTAGTAAAAAGAATTAAAAGCTTATCAAGTAATGGTCTGATAGAATGGGATTTTGTGGAAAAACTATCAAATGTTCAATTTCAAGTGTGTGATTATGACAGTGAGTGTCATAACCACTTTATTTACACACTAAGAGAAGCCAGTTAAATCTAATAAGATAAAGGCAGTTCACACGACGTCCACATGAATCTCAAACTCACCTACCATAATTACTTTGTCTGTACTGAGGACTAAGTTTGATAAAAAACTCTGAGAATTCAGATAAGAATTCAGAGTAGGGGCCAGGAGGACAGTGCACTAACAAATAGAACTGGATGTATGGTTTTCCAGGTTGGGTGAGAGATATAAAGGACAAGGCTTTCAAAAGAGTTATAATTAAATTTAGGTCTAGGGCTGACAATAAGGCTGGAGTTGAAAATGGCTGCAACTCCACCTCCTTGGCCAGTATCTCGAGGAATGTGAGTATTAATATGACTGGGAGGAGTGGATTCATTAAGGCTAACATATTCCTCATGACATAGACAGGTTTCAGTAAGACAAAATAAATCAAAATGCTGATCTGAGATTAGATCATTTACCAATGCAGATTTAGATGATAGTGATCTAATTTTTATGAGACCACATTTCATTTTCTTATTTTTATTGAACAGTTTCAGACGTAGTGTTAATTTGTTTAAGATTTTTATGAATGACTCGTCTTTTGTTTATTTTCGATTTAACTGATTGAAATGGTCAGGGGACAGACACACTATGTGGTTTAGGGTCTGTAACTGTTCTAATGGAAGCACAGAGAAGCATGTAAGACTGCAACTCTGCCTTCTGGTCTCAACTCTGGGTTGTCATGGTGTTTGTTTTCTTATAAACTCAGACATATTTCTAGATAGGAGAGCAGCTCCATCCAAGGAGGGATGTATGCCGTCTTTTCTATTCAGACCAGGTTTTCCTCAGAAAGTCTGCCAATTATCTATGAAGTCTACATCGTTTGCTGGACACCACCTTGACAGCCAGCAGTTGAATTGTGACATGCAGCTATACATGTCATCACTGGTCAGATTACTTATTACTATTATTACTGTTGTTCTGCTTGTTTCTTGTAGTTAAAAAAAAAAAGCTACAGCTGAACACCTGAAATGTGTCTCTTATGTGTTATCAAATAAGTAATTCAAACATGAAATGAGTAAAAAGACATTTAACTAACTGTCTTTTTGAGTGGATCAGCAGATCAGTGGTACATCAATGTTGTTTGTTCAGTTTCATTCTTTTTCCCCATGTTATTTTACTTTTAATACACTTTATAAATCTATTTTATGACTTTCATGATGGGCCTGGGTGAACACAGTTATAGAAAAGTTTAAAAGTCCAAAGATGTTTATACATACTTTGAATTTACAGTACAAAGAAACAGTTTTTAGATGCTGTTTACAGTTAATCTCTCTGTGCACTGCAACAGAACATCGTACAGTCTGAAGCTGCAATGAAGGAACAAGAATCTGTGAACATTAATGCAGTTTTACTGAACGGGATGAAAAGAAGGAAATGAATCATTAGAGAGTCTGTGGTTGTCTTGGTTAGTTTCATCTCTGTTAGTTCTTTGGTCAAGATGCTGCTCAGTTAAGTGTGAAAACCACAAAGAAATGCAGAACATGACGTGATGGAAACTTTTAAAAGCAGCTAAAATAAAATCGGTGACGATAAGTTTTCACAGGGAGGAGCAACTGTTTTAACTGTAACAGCTAAAACAGTCCAGCTCTACAGTACAGAGTGCAGAAATTACCAAACAGATTTAAAACATTGTTATGAGATAAAATTCTCAGTGCATTGCTGTACCATCATAGAACTATGTATATATGCATATGCATGTATAAAAATATATGATCCTTACAATCCATGCAGAGAGGGTGGAAAAAACTTATTAGCCAGGCTCCACCCCCACCACCCATGACGTAGATACAGCTGAATATCTTATTATAATATTAGTAAAGTGTACAACAGTAAATTTTGATGTTTTGTTTTGCCTTCATTCAACAGCTATAGTTTACACAGAAATAAACAGAAGTGAATGTTTGGTGTTGTAGAGTTTAAAAGTTATTCATCAAACTGCATCACACATACATCAAACCTAGAAAAGTGCTGATCTGGGATATTTTATATTTACTTTCTTAAAATGACTTCATGCTGCTCCGAATAAGTGAGCTAAATGTCCTACAATGTAAATGTAGATATACAGTACCTGACACAGAGAGAAGGAAGACAACAAATCCACTCGCTGCTGCTGTTAAACTCATAGCTGCTCCTCTCATCTCTCTGTGAGGCTTCAGAGACAATAAAATACATCAAATAATGTTCACAACATGTAATAATCATATCAGTAAACTATTCTACTTACAACAGAGAAGGGCGTTGTCTGTTAAGATGCTCGTCCTCTGTGATCTGTGAGCAGAAGTCAGATATCAGGATGTTAAAACACTTGATTTACTTCCTGTTTCTTAGTATTATGAATATGCATGAGGAGCCAAATGTCAGGAAATACCTAAATTAAAAGTTTTACTGTTTTCTAAAACTTAATATAATCTATGTTAGAGAGAATAAGAGACCAGCGTTTTGAACTTTAAAGAGAGAAGAGAACTAATGAGACAATTTCATTATCTTACTCTTTTTAAGTGTAGGCACAGCTCAGTGTCCAAAGAAAAAATCATGACATATGTCACATGACATATGTGACGTATGTGTGACATTTAGTCAGTCTAATGCATCTCTTCACACTTGTAATGAAGTTATGATAATAACTAAGTTCAGGAACAAGACCACGCCTCACTCGTCCTCACCAATTCACAACACCCGTGCCTCGTTAACCATAACCAATCGTACCTCCGGCACACATAGCTGCGCGCATATATAAGCACACCTAACCTCCATCTCTCCTGTTCGTTTCAGTTCTCGCATGATCGACAGCACTATGACTAATGACCAAAAAACAAGAAAAGAAAAAACTTACCATGGATTACGAACTGATCCTCGGAGCATCCAATAGTGACCTCTTCGATGACCGTTCCTCAGTCATCGGACCATCTCCACCTCCGGTTAACCCTGTCCAGACGCAGCCAACAACTCAACCATCTCGTCTACGCTCCATAGTTCAAGTCCCGAGGCATAGCATTGTCCATTATTCACCCAGCAATTCCGACCGTTCTCCGTCTCCGTCTCCACCTCCGACCCCATGTCCACCTCAGCGCAGAGGCCGCAGTCGTCATCGCTCCAGAGACAGCCGCTCATCAAGACGGAGCCTTCCAGATCAACCTGTCTCCCGACCCTTGACCCAGCGCCGCAGCGTGGCCTCCGCTCACACCCCGACCTCAGCTCCGCATCTTTCCATCACAGATTGGACAGTCGCCCGTCTTCAATGTGCTCTTAAGGACCTCCAAATTCCATTTCGCCGTACCGACAACAAGGCCAGGCTCTTCCACCTCCTCACCACCTCTACATCCACCACCGCTCGACATGGCCGCTCACTTCCGGGTTCACCTCCCAGCATCACCTGTCCGCAACAACCCACCTCCAGCTCTTACACAGGGCCAGGTCGTATCTCCCCCTGTGCCTGCTCCCTACGTTTCCGATCTTTCCCGTCTCTTTTCATCTTTCCTTTCGTCCTTGTGTCCGCAGGCTGCACTTTCGACCCTTGGACACACATCCCCACATCCTTTGCTCTTCCCTTCCTTCAGCTGCGGCTTCAGCCCCACCCACTTCAGCAGCTCTTTCCTCTCACCGTCTCTCCACAACCAACCCCGGTCCCGCCATTAACCCAGTCTCAGCAGTCCAGAGCCATGGCACCCTCCCTGTGGAACCTAACCAACTTCCTACTGTTCTATCCCTGTTCCCCTCCCTTCCCCTTCCTCCCCCAACACCCAAATGTTTTTCCCGTGTCCTCAGCTCCTCCCGTCTCCGGTCTCCTCGCTCCACCCGCCTCCGCTACAGCACCAGCAAGTACTTTCACACTGGCCTCCGCTATTCCACACACACACACCCTCCCACCAGCACGTCCCTCTCCCGTTTCACCCTCCCTCCGTCAACAGATACTGGCAGGTAATTACGTCAACCTCGCTCAGCTCCTTTAGCCTTCTGCATTCAACACCTCCAATCCCAGAGTAGTCTCCACAACCCTCGGCCCAGCTCAACTTAGACATCCCTCCCCATATAGCACCAAAGAACTCACAGCAGTAGAGTTCGCCCTTGCATTTTCGTTATACAGAGACACAATCTGCTCAGTTTTCCCCGGCCGCGGACACCAATGATGCTTGTAAAATGGAGCTTGGCATGTGGCGAGACTTCCGTCATCTTGGAACGGCATCTCCTTTTTTTTACGACAACCATCTGACACAGCCAGAAGATATCCAGCTCTACACAGACGCTGCCCCTTCCTTTGGTTTCGGCGGATACTATGGTGGCAGATGGTTCGCCTCCAAAAATTTCCATTCACTCCCTTTTCAGCTCTGTTCGTATTATATCCCATAGCCATCGCAGCACTTCTTTGGGGCACAAATGGTCATCCAAAATCATTCTCATTCATTCAGACAACCTCCCCACCGTCGATATTACTGCAATTCATACACAGACTCGCCCTAATCTCCATTCAACATCAATTAGTTATCCGTGTCGCACACATTCCCTGATACAAAAACACTATTGCTCTCTCTCGTTTTTTTTTCCCAGAAATTCAGATCCTCGACTCCCGACTCAGACCCTCATCCAACTTCAATCCCACCGTTCTCAACCAGTCTTCCCATAAATCATCAGCTTCTCCACCTGGTAAACGCCTCGCAACAAGCAATCCTTAACAGCTTGGCACCCAGTACACTTTCATCATACTACTCAGGCTGGAGCTGCTTCAAAACCTTCCATATTGTACACCGGCTACCATTCCCCTCGATCGACGTAAGCTTATCTATCTTCATCGCTTACTCCCACACAGCTCTCAAAAATCAGAGCCTCCACAATTCAAACTCACCCAAGCGGCATCAACTTCTTAAACTAATTACCAGCGCTCCAGCCCCTACAATCTCCCACACCCACATCAACATGTTAATTAGTTGGCTTAAAGTTAAGGCTTAAAAGGCTGAACCTCCGTTGACACAAAACATCGACCGCAGACCTTCTCCCCCAACGTATTCAAACCCTTGAAGCAATGTTCCTCCTTGCCTTTTTCTTTTTTTTTTTCGCTGCTCCATATTCACCACCTCCACATCAAATCATGACCCCTCACTACATGCCAGCGTCTCTGACATTTCCATCCACTCATCAGATATCCTCAGATTCAACCTTAATGAAGTAAAATTGACCAGCTCGGCCTTTCTTATCCCATCTTCCTAGTCCGATTAAATTCATACCTGAGCCCTTACGAGCCCCTCAAGGCTTACATTAACCATAGTCGAGCCCACAACGCTTCACCACAAGACCCACTATTCATCACTGAATCCGGCCGTGTCGTTATTCGCTTCTGGTTTCACCACCACTTCCGCCAAGTCCTCTCCAAGCCAGGTATTTCCCCCGAACTCTACTCCGGTCACTCCTTCCGCGTAGGAGCCGCCTCTACCACATCCAGTCAAGGCATCCCGGACCACATTATAAAAATTCTCGGCCGCTGGTCTTGAGCATACCAAAGTTACATCTGTAGCCACCTCCTTGACATTTACAGAGCACATTCACGCCTGGTTAAATGAAGCTTCTTTTGGGGATGATGAAGCAAACGTAATTGCTCATCGAGACGTGTCCCCACCCTGAGTCTCCATCCCCGCGTTCCTAGATGTTCCAGCATCAACTCAACCTCCACCTGATCACTATCATCCAACTCGATTCCTCCACGATCGGCAAACAACACCTCCCTCCGACATAACTTCACTCCGAATCAATCTTGTTATTCTTAATAAACTACTACTACTACTATACACAAATGGCATGGTCTAAGTTAGTGAAGTTCATGTTAAGACACTGAATACACCACCATGAGTTCAAAGAGATGTACTGCATCAGTATGAGATGTAAGAAGCCACATGCTGAGCACAATGTTTATTGTAAGTATTAAGAAAAAAGTAAAAAGCAAAGTACATCAAAACATGATACACAATTCTGATGACAAAATGTTTTACATCTGCAGCTGAAAACTCACTCATTCACAGTCATTGTGACTGCAACACAGAGCACATCATCAGTGATGAAGCCTGAATGTGCAACACTGAAGCTTCACCACTAGAGGACAGTGAAACATCAGAGATACTGAATCACAACCCTGAAACAACATTTTACCATCCATCACTGATTGTTTACACACATTTACTTTTACTTTTAATACTTTTCACTTTTTATGATTGAGTTCCACCTTAATCTGTTTACTCTTGACATTAAATTCATTAAATATTACAGTTAGAGGTTCAGTTTCAGAAGTGTTGATTGTTCACATTGGTGACCTTGTTGTACAGTAGTTGAACAAACGCTCACAGTCGAGGTGTCTAAGTATGAAAATGATTCAGTCAGTGATCTACAGTTGTCACTAACAAATATGGACTGTTATACTGAAAAGGCTTCATACTCAGTAAACTGACACACATTCTGCTTCCCTGAGTGACCCCAAAGAGTTTAAATGGACCAAAAAGGAGATAAACAGCTCACATGACAATTAAGATCTTCTTCAATACAAACTGTGTCTGTGCATCTTCATTTTAGCAACATCCCAAATCATCATTTTCTTGCTGTAATCATTTATCCTGTTCATATTACCCATAAACATCCCTTCATAATGCACTTTAAATGTAAATGATGAGGGACAAAATCCACAGTCCAACTTCTGTGAAAAAAAACGTATTTAAAAGTTTATTTGAAGCCATTATGAAGCTTCAGTTGTCCAAATTCGTCACATTGAGTCAAAATCTTTTGTTATTCTGGTTTTAGTGCAGCTGAACAGGAAAACACCGCCCATTGAGACACAAAGACAACATTTCTCACTAAAAAGATATATTCTAACAATAGAATATATCTAGGTTTTTTTTGGACTAATTTGGATGTCAGCAATAGGACGGGATCTTTTAATTGTCAGTATGAACAGACAGAATGACTACAACAAGCAACAGCTCTTTCTATGTTTCTATGGGCACCTCAAGACTGAAATTAAGTTTCTAATGACAGTTTTTGTGGAAACTGACTGTTTATTCAGCCACAGTGATACCTGGATAATGTGACATTCAGCAAAGTTTGATAAAACCATGATTATGTTTGAATTTGATGTGTGAAAATATACAGTTTACTGCACATGGTGTGAATGTGATGCTTCCAGTTTGATGTCTCTGTTCTGAACTGAGCTTTGTGAACCAGGAAAGGTGCAAACCAGGAAGCCAATCAGGATTCTTCAAAAGTGATTTATTATGTATACATTTAAAATAACATTTCACATAAAAGCTCTAATCCTAAATATCTGGAATATAGAAAAGGACAGCAGAGTAAAGAACAATAATATAGCCTGCATTACCACAAACAGAACACTCAATATACATAAACACAATTATGAGTCACACACACCTGCTGCTACTGAAAACTCAACATGAAAATGTCCACAACATCTGGTTCAACTGCATCACAACAAAATCACATTGGTGAGGTATTTGTCAGCCAGTGTTTTGCTTTCAGGAGGCTCCAACCTGATTGGACTTTACTACAGAGTTTCGTAGATCCCTGTGTCTTCTGTTTGTGCTGCAGCAGCGTCCCTCAAGTCTGAGACGTTCCCATACACAGGAGAGTCCAGCTGATGGAGAGAGATGACAATATAAGACTGAATCAGTTTATAAAACATTTAATAATGTTTCAGACCAAATTTTGTGCTGACATTTAAGGTCTAAAACATTGCTGGTTAAGTTGTTTTTTACATTTAAATTCACTTTACAGCTTCATGTTGATAATAAAATGTGTGCATTCATAAGCCAAATCATCATAACTGTTCTGTCAATGATGTCTCTTTCTCCCTGTGTTGGCTCTCTGTTTTTTTTTTTCTCCAACCTGACTGGACTTTTTTCCATGTTTTCCTGCTCCGTCTGCCGCAGCGATGACCTGCAAGTCTGAGACGTTCTCATATACAAGAGAAGAATCCAGCTGATGGAGAGAGATGACAACATAAGACTCAATAATCCTCATTCATGCAATTTGCAAACTGAACAGAATCTTTTAAATATTTTTAATAGTAATGCTTCAGATTCAAGTCTGTACAGAACTTTAAGGCCTAAACATTACTGGTTTCTACTCAGCAAATTGTTCTTTAGATTTAAATTCACTTTATGTTTTCATGTTGATAATAAAATGTGTTCTAGTGTATTTATAAGCCAAATCATCATAACTGTATTTTAGGGTAAGTTCTGTCAATAAGGTCTCTCTCTCACCTCTATAGTCTCTACTGGTTCATTCAGTTCAGTGGTGGAGTTCAGAGTTTTCTTCTTCCTAGATTGAATTCAACAAAATAAAAAAATACTTAACAAAAAGAAATTCATGACTCAAAAATTATGAAAATGTTTTAAAAGGAAAATAAAACAAGAAATGTTTTCTTTATTATTTTACCTCATCCACAGACTGAAGAGAAGCAGAAGAATCAGCATCAGGACCACCAGAATCACCACGATGATATAAATTATAAATACTGATTTCCCTAAAAATTGAGACCAACAGAGAGAAATTAGATATGGTATACAAGTGTGTGTGTGTGTGTGTGTGTGTGTGAGTGAGTGTGTGAGTGTGTGTGTGTGTGTGTGTGTGTGTGTGTGTGTGTGTGAGTGAGTGAGTGAGAAGGTCAATGATCATAACTTACCTGCCACAACAATCAGATATAAGGTGGAGTTTTGACATCCTCTTCCATTCTGGGCTTCACAGTAATAATTCCCACTGTGTTCAGGTCTGACATCAGTGATGATGAAGATCTGTCCTGATGCTTTTGGTGAGTCTTCATTCTCCTTGTACCAGGTATAATTAGCTGCTGGGTTAGCATCACTGCTACAGGTCAGATTCACTGAACTGCCCTCCACTATCTCACCAGAGGGACTCACTGACACAGAGGGAAGCTTTGGAGCATCTGGAGATGTATTTACACAGAACAAATTGGGGTGTATTACAACAGTAACATATATTGTTAGTAGTTAAATGGGGCAGCACGCCAAACTGGATGTCTGATTTACATTCCAAAAACCAAATGTTACATTTAACTAAAACCTTCATTACAGGTTCTTCAGCATTAATGTCTGGAAATAGGAAACACAAATTAATTGGTAGAAATCACTGGTAGTAAATAATGACCTTTTTGAAGACAAAGTAGGATTCACTGGATTCGACCTTCATATATATATATATATATATATATATATATATATATATATATATATATATATAATTGTGCATTACACATAAACAAATGAAGGTTCCACATTTCCTCCATGAGGTTCACTTTTCTACCGATCAGAGTTATTTTAATAGTGTAATGGACAGAAGCTGATTTTCTTTCTGTTATGAAATTAATAGAAAAACAATGGCTGCCTGGATGGTTATAAAGCATATTCAAACAAAAAAGAAAAACTGCAGCATGGTTTGCAAAGTGCTGTGCAATAATGTGTAAGTTTGTCAATTTACTACAAATTATATATCCACCACTAGTACGATCCTTTAAATAGACTGTTTCACTCACATTTCACATCAATGAAGATGTATTCAGATGTCCTCTTCCCCAGCTGGTTCTCAGCTGTACAGTAATACTCTCCAGAGTCAGAGGACTGGATGGAGCTGAAGACAAGCTGTGGTTCTTTACTGAGAGGTTGAAGGTCTGGATTTACATTCTTCTTGTACCAGGTGTAATTAGCTGCTGGGTTAGCATCACTGCTACAGGTCAGATTCACTGAACTGCCCTCAATGATTTCACCAGAGGGACTCAGTGACACAGAGGGAAGCTTTGGAGCATCTGGAGGAGAAAACATAGTTGGTCAACAGTTGAATAACTGACACAATATAAGAAGCAAATGTTATTCACAAAGTGAGGAGTGAAAATTGACTCCCTTGTTGCAGCTCATATTAAAATTGACTGTCTGTTATCTTGGATACATGTTGACATTGTGTTAGTGACACAGTTAGGTAAACTCACACACTGAAGGAGAACGGTAATCCTCATGTCCTTTCAAAGCACAGGAGACATTGTCACCAGGATTAAACTGCCTTGAATAAAGAGAAGTTTCCTCCTTCATAACTTTCTGTCCGTTCTTGAACCAGACGTAAGAAATACGAGCTGCTGGACTGCAGCTGCTGAGACATTTCAGCTCTGCCTCGGTATAAGACTGATGGACTGTTATTGTGATCACCTGCACCTGGAGAGCTGGATATGTGAGGAAGGATCAAAAATGTCATTTGTTACCAGTAAAATACACACATACAGTCAAAATAACCTTTGCGGTTCTTGTGGGTGAAATCATTTGGGATCATCCAATCAAAAGTGTAAATGGAAGAAAGTACTCAATATAATCCAATCCAATAAGTTTTATGTGAAACTCTTCAACAGTAACTATTCAGCACTTTCACTAGTCATCAGTTTGTGTTCATCAGTACCTGTGACAGTCAGAGTTGTTCCAGGTAAACTACTCCTCCATTCAAAGCTTCTTGTTTTGAATGTGAAGTGATACTGGGCTGAATCGCTCTCTCTCAGGTCAGAGATTCTCAGAGTGGACCCTCCTGTCTCTGTTTTATGGAGCTGAACACGACCTGCATACTGGGAGTCTTTACTAAGGTCCTCAGGCTGTGAGGGATTCTGCCACTGATGACTACGATCAGGACTGAACCAGAATGATGATGTGATAGATTCATAACTGTCGTATGTGCAAGAAATGTTCACTGATGATCCTCTGAAGGCACAGATACTTCTGTTAGTATAAGTCACTCTGTGACAGGACTCAGGAAAGAGACCTGAAAGATAAAATTAATTCAAAACATTACTATTATCATAATACTTTTGTATCTATTGTTTTAGTAATAATCCTATTCAAGGCTCAATAGGAATCTTTTTTTTCACATGTGTAAAGATATATTGGACTGTGTGGGAGGGGGCTTATCTTGAGCTGGACTTTTTTTTACGTATATTGCTTTGGTTGCCTTTTGGTCATGTGATTTTGCTGGTTGATTTGCTGGGGTTGTATTAGGTGTGTTGCGTGTTTTGTTTTTTTTTTGGTTAATTTTATTTATATGTCACCATATCACAGCAAGGCATCTCAATGCAGTTTTCACAGAGCAGGCCAAGTATATACTCTCACTCCCACTTGCTGGCAATAGCAAAGAAAAAAACTCCCCTTTAACGGGAAGAAACCTCAAGTCGGACTGGGCTCTAGGTGGGTAAACAAACATGTACATACAAGGTATAGTAGAAGAGGTTAAAGGCTCCACTAGATGTGGTTTTGTTAGTGAGAGACCGTGTTGCAAACTCACACACTGAAGGAGCAGGATGATGCTCAAATCCTTTCAATGCACAGGAATAGCTGTCTTTAGTTGAAAAGTACTTTTTATAAGTAGAAGATGTCACATCCTGAATTTCCTGTCCATTCTTGTACCAGATGTAGGAAGAATGACCAGATAGATGACAACTGCTGTGACACGTCAGCTCTTTCCAGGTAGGATAGAGTTTTCCACTCACCACCTTCATCTGGAAATCTGAATATGTGAAGAAAAAAAAAGAAATGTAATTTTTGCTCATACACACATAAACATGACATTTCCTAGATATTAACCATTTGAAGTTACATTTAGTCTTCCAATGAAAATGTTACCTGTGACAGTCAAAGTGACTCCAGGTGAACCAGTATATCTCCCTCCTGGTTGGTTTGTTATGAACCTGAACTTGTACTCGGCTGAGTCGCTCTCTCTCAGGTCTGTGATTCTCAGAGTGCAGTCATTCTTATCACAATGATACTGAACACGACCTGAATACTCTGAGTCTGTTCTCAGATCCACAGGTTCTTTATTACTTAATTTAGTATACCAGAATGTTCTCTCAATTTCAGTATCATTGTCATTTACTCTGGATGTGTATCTGTAGGTGCAGTTTATGTTCACTGTTGATCCTTTTAAGGCACAGATCTGAGTAGAAGTGTAAGTCATTCCCCAGTCATTCTGACCCTGTACCACTGTAACACAGAGCACATCAGAAACCACAATCAGATTCATAACAAGTTAAGAATCAGTGAATAAGACAAAGTGGATCATGGCACCAATATGATTTTATCATTTTCATTCAAAGCTCCTCATGGTGCATCAATCTAACTAGAACTGAACTGAAATACAGTATTTTATCATTTGTAACTGCTGAGTGTTTCAGCAGCCTGATAATAATGAGTTACAATAATCCAGCCTAGAAGTAACAAATGCTTGGATTATTTTTTCTGCGTCTTGTTGAGACAGGATGTGTCTGATTTTAGTGATATTACCTAAGTGAAAAAAGGCAGTCCTTGCCATCTAGGTTAGCTAAATCAGTAGATAACATGTTTCTAAGGTGTTTAGGGCCAAGCACAATAACTTCAGTTTTATCCGAGTTTAGCAGCAGAAAATTGCAGGTCATCCAGGTCTTTATTTCCTTTAGGCATGCTTGGAGTCTAGTTAACTGATTGGATTCATCAGGCTTCATTGATAAATATATTTGAGTGTCATCTGCATAACAATGAAAATTTATGGAGTGTTTCCAAATAGTATTCCCTAAAGGAAGCATATACAAAGTGAATAGTATTGGTCCAAGAACAGAACCTTGTGGAATTCCATGTCTAACTTAGCCTTCATGGAGCATTCATCATTAACATGAACAAACTGAAACGGATTTGATAAATAGGACTTTAAACCAGCTTAATGCAGTTCCTTTAATGCCAATGAAATGTTCCAGTCTCTGTAACAGGATTTGATCAATAGTATCAAATGCGGCACTAAGGTCTAACAAGACAAGTACAGAGTCAAGTCCTTTGTCTGATGCAGTCAGGAGGTCGTTTGTGACTTAAACCAGTGCTGTCTCTGTGCTATGATGCCTCCAAAATCCTGACTGAAAATCCTCAAATAAATTATTGTTATCTAGAAAGTCACATAACTGATTGGCGACTGCTTTCTCAAGGATCTTAGAGAGAAATGGAAGGTTAGATATGAGACTATAGTTGGCTAAGACACCTGAATGGAGAGTAGGCTTCTTAAGGAGAGGTTTAATTACAGCTACTTTAAACAACTGTCGTACGTGGCCAGTTATTGAAGAAACATTAATCATATTTAGTGGGGAAGTGCTAATTAAGGGTAAGACTTCCTTAACCAGCTTAGTTAGGATGGGGTCTAAGAGGCAATTTGAAGGGTTGAATGAAGAAATCATTGAAGTTAATTCAGAAAGGTCAATTTGAGAAAAACAGTCCAAATTTATGTCATGTTGTTTACAGTTAATCTCTCTGTGCACTGCGACAGAACATCGTACAGTCTGAAGCTGCAATGAAGGAACAAGAATCTGTGAACATTAATGCAGTTTTACTGAACGGGATGAAAAGAAGGAAATGAATCATTAGAGAGTCTGTGCTTGTCTTGGTCAGTTTCCGCTCTGTTAGTTCTTTGGTCAAGTTGCTGCTCAGTTAAGTGTGAAAACCACAAAGAAATGCAGAGCAATGACGTGATGGAAACTTTTAAAAGCAGCTAAAATAAAATCGGTGACGATAAGTTTTCACAGGGAGGAGCAACTGTTTTAACTGTAACAGCTAAAACAGTCCAGCTCTACAGTACAGAGTGCAGAAATTATCAAACAGATTTAAAACATTGTTATGAGATAAAATTCTCAGTGCATTGCTGTACCATCATAGAACTATGTATATATGCATATGCATGTATAAAAATATATGATTCTTACAATCCATGCAGAGAGGGTGGACAAAACTTATTAGCCAGGCTCCACCCCCACCACCCATGACGTAGATACAGCTGAATATCTTATTATAATATTAGTAAAGTGTACAACAGTAAATTTTGATGTTTTTCTTTTTTTTTTTTTTTTACCAATTTGTCTTCATTCAACAGCTTGCTAGTGCTAATTAAGGGTAAGACTTCCTTAACCAGCTTAGTTAGGATGGGGTCTAAGAGGCAATTTGAAGGTTTGAATGAAGAAATCATTGAAGTTAATTCAGGAAGGTCAATTTGAGAAAAACAGTCCAAATTTATGTCAGGTTTCATGGCTGCTTCTAGGGTTCTTGAGTTTATGGATAAATCGTGTCTGTTGAGGGCAGAGACTGTTGAATTTTATCTCTAATTGTTAAAATTTTATCATTAAAGAAGTTCATGAAGTCATTACTATCAAGAGCCACTGGAATACACGGATCAATACAGTTATGACTCTTTGTCAGCCTGGCTAAGGTGCTGAAAAGAAACCTAGGGCTGTTTTTATTTTCCTCAATTAATGATGAGTAATAGGCAGCTCTGGCATTACAGAGGGCCTTCCCATATGTTTTAAGATTTTCTTGCCAGGTTAAGCATGATTTTTCTAGTTTGGTGGAACGGAATTACACGATATTTGCTATAATTTGTGGGTTTGGAGTTAAACCAAGGAGCTGACCTCTTATGTTTTATTATCTTCCATTTTAAAGGAGCGATGGAGTCAAGTGTTAGTTGTAGTGAGCCTGCAACACTACCAAAAAAATTATCAATTTGGGAGGGACTAAAATTTTCCTCTGAGTCCTCTGAAGTATTGAGACATGGAGTTGAATTCAGCGCTCATGGAATTGCTTCCTTAAATTTAGCTATAGCACTATCAGATAGACATCTAGTGAAGACATTTTTGTCTAATGGTGTGTAATCTAGTAAAAAGAATTAAAAGTTTATCAAGTAATGGTCTGATAGAATGGGATTTTGTGGAAAAACTATCAAATGTTCAATTTCAAGTGTGTGATTATGACAGTGAGTGTCATAACCACTTTATTTACACACTAAGAGAAGCCAGTTAAATCTAATAATAAGATAAAGGCAGTTCTAAGACTATCATTATCGACGTCCACATGAATCTCAAACTCACCTACCATAATTACTTTGTCTGTACTGAGGACTAAGTTTGATAAAAAACTCTGAGAATTCAGATAAGAATTCAGAGTAGGGGCCAGGAGGACAGTGCACTAACAAATAGAACTGGATGTATGGTTTTCCAGGTTGGGTGAGAGATATAAAGGACAAGGCTTTCAAAAGAGTTATAATTAAATTTAGGTCTAGGGCTGACAATAAGGATGGAATTGAAAATGGCTGCAACTCCACCTCCTTGGCCAGTATCTCGAGGAATGTGAGTATTAATATGACTGGGAGGAGTGGATTCATTAAGGCTAACATATTCCTCATGACATAGCCGGGTTTCAGTAAGACAAAATAAATCAAAATGCTGATCTGAGATTAGATCATTTACCAATGCAGATTTAGATGATAGTGATCTAATTTTTATGAGACCACATTTCATTTTCTTATTTTTATTGAACAGTTTCAGACGTAGTGTTAATTTGTTTAAGATTTTTATGAATGACTCGTCTTTTGTTTATTTTCGATTTAACTGATTGAAATGGTCAGGGGACAGACACAGTCTCTATGTGGTTTAGGGTCTGTAACTGTTCTAATGGAAGCACAGAGAAGCATGTAAGACTGCAACTCTGCCTTCTGGTCTCAACCCTGGGTTGTCATGGTGTTTGTTTTCTTATAAACTCAGACATATTTCTAGATAGGAGAGCAGCTCCATCCAAGGAGGGATGTATGCCGTCTTTTCTATTCAGACCAGGTTTTCCTCAGAAAGTCTGCCAATTACCTATGAAGCCTACATCGTTTGCTGGACATCACCTTGACAGCCAGCAGTTGAATTGTGACATGCAGCTATACATGTCATCACTGGTCAGATTACTTATTACTATTATTACTGTTGTTCTGCTTGTTTCTTGTAGTTAAAAAAAACCTAAAGCTGAACACCTGAAATGTATCTCTTATGTGTTATCAAATAAGTAATTCAAACATGAAATGAGTAAAAAGACATTTAACTAACTGTCTTTTTGAGTGGATCAGCAGATCAGTGGTACATCAATGTTGTTTGTTCAGTTTCATTATTTTTCCATTTACTTTTAATACACTTTATAAATCTATTTTATGACTTTCGTGATGGGCCTGGGTGAACACAGTTATAGAAAAGTCTAAAAGTCCAAAGATGTTTATACATACTTTGAATTTACAGTACAAAGAAACAGTTTTTAGATGCTGTTTACAGTTAATCTCTCTGTGCACTGCAACAGAACATCGTACAGTCTGAAGCTGCAATGAAGGAACAAGAATCTGTGAACATTAATGCAGTTTTACTGAACGGGATGAAAAGAAGGAAATGAATCATTAGAGAGTCTGTGCTTGTCTTGGTCAGTTTCCGCTCTGTTAGTTCTTTGGTCAAGTTGCTGCTCAGTTAAGTGTGAAAACCACAAAGAAATGCAGAGCAATGACGTGATGGAAACTTTAAAAAGCAGCTAAAATAAAATAGGTGACGATAAGTTTTCACAGGGAGGAGCAACTGTTATAACTGTAACAGCTAAAACAGTCCAGCTCTACAGTACAGAGTGCAGAAATTATCAAACAGATTTAAAACATTGTTATGAGATAAAATTCTCAGTGCATTGCTGTGCCATCATAGAACTATGTATATATGCATATGCATGTATAAAAATATATGATCCTTACAATCCATGCAGAGAGGGTGGAAAAAACTTATTAGCCAGGCTCCACCCCCACCACCCATGACGTAGATACAGCTGAATATCTTATTGTAATATTAGTAAAGTGTACAACAGTAAATTTTGATGTTTTGATGTACTTTCTCATTTTGTCTTCATTCAACAGCTATAGTTTACACAGAAATAAACAGAAGTGAATGTTTGGTGTTGTAGAGTTTAAAAGTTATTCATCAAACTGCATCACACGTACATCAAACCTAGAAAAGTGCTGATCTGGGATATTTTATATTTACTTTCTTAAAATGACTTCATGCTGCTCTTAATAAGTGAGCTAAATGTCCTACAATGTAAATGTAGATATACAGTACCTGACACAGAGAGAAGGAAGACAACAAATCCACTCGCTGCTGCTGTTAAACTCATAGCTGCTCCTCTCATCTTTCTGTGAGGCTTCAGACACAATAAAATACATCAAATAATGTTCACAACATGTAATAATCATATCAGTAAATTACAACAGAGAAGGGCGTTGTCTGATAAGACGCTCGTCCTCTGTGATCTGTGAGCAGAAGTCAGATATCAGGATGTTAAAAGATTTGATTAACTTCCTCTTTCCAAGTATTATGAATATGCATGAGGAGCCAAATGTCAGGAAATACCTAAATTAAAAGTTTTACTGTTTTCTAAAACTTAATATAATCTATGTTAGAGAGAATAAGAGACCAGCATTTTGAACTTTAAAGAGGGAAGAGAACTAATGAGACATTTTCATTATCTTACTTTTTAAGTGTGGGCACAGTTCAGTGTCTAAAGAAAAAATCATGACATATGTGACGTATGTGTGACATTTAGTCAGTCTTATGCATCTCTTCACACTTGTAGTGCATGTTAAGACACTGAATACACCACCATGAGTTCAAAGAGATGTATTGCATCAGTATGAGATGTAAGAAGTCACATGCTGAGCACAATGTTTATTGTAAGTATTAGGAAACAAGTAAAAAGCAAAGTACATCAAAACATGATACAGAAATCCGATGAAAAATGTTTTACATGTGCAGTTGGAAACTCACTCATTCACAATCATTGTGACTGTAACACAGAGCACATCATCAGTGATGAAGCCTGAATGTGCAACACTGAAGCTTCACCACTAGAGGACAGTGAAACATCAGAGATACTGAATCACAACCCTGAAACAACATTTTACCATCCATCACTGATTGTTTACACACATTTACATTTACTTTAAGTACTTTTCACTTTTTATGATTGAGTTGCATTTTAATCTGTTTACTCTTGGCATTAAATCCATTAAACATTACAGTTAGAGGTTCAGTTTCAGACCTGTTGATTGTTCACATTGGTGACCTTGTTGTACAGTTCACTAGCATGAACCATGCCACAACGATGTGTAGTTTAAAGATTTAATTGAATTGAGCAGGTATTGAATGTTGAGGATAGATCCATGGATATGGGTGAAGGTAGCAGAAGATGTTAGGCCCGTCTGGGAGGATGTACTGGAGACCAGGCGGAGGGAGACTCAGTGTGGGGGTTCCGCCTCAGGCATATTTCCACCAGAGCCGATCGATGACCCCCAGACAGCACCTAGAGTTAGACGTGTGAGAGGTATGCACTGGATTGAATGGGAAGGATTAGTGATGTAGGGATGTGGGATGAAGGGATGAAGGGATGTAGGGATGTAAGGATGTAAGGATGAAGGGATGAGGGATGAAGGGATGAGGGAAGGGATGAAGGGATGAGGGATGAAGGGGTGAGGGAAGGGATAAAGGGATGTAGGGATGAAGGGGTGAGGGAAGGGATAAAGGGATGAGGGTACGGATGAGAGACGAAGGGATGAGGGATGAAGGGATGATGGATGAAGGGAGGGCCGAGAAATCTGAGACAGACCGGGTAGGAAGGATTGACCCGGTATAAGTGGGCTTGGCAGATGATTAGAGGTGTGGTTCTGCTCCCGAACCTAAGTTAACAAGTTAACTACATTAATTGACCAAACGCTCACAGTCGAGGTGTCTAAATATGAAAATGATTCAGTCAGTGATCTACAGTTGTCACTAACAAATATGGACTGTTATACTGAAAAGGCTTCATACTCAGTAAACTGCCACACATTGAAAAGGAGAGAAACAGCTGACATGATATACAAAATGTCTGTGCATCTTAATTTTAGCAACATCTCAAATCATAATATGCTGTTACACAGTAACAGAGGGAAAATTATAAATTTTTCAGCACAAAATAAGGGTTTTGATTTCTATTTGTCTTCATAGCTGGTAAATAAAATCATATTCTGAAAAAATAAACATAAACAATTTGTTTTTCGTTTAAAGCTGAAACTTTATGCACTCTGTCGCCCTCTGCAGCAGTGAGAGGGAACTGAAATCATGTTTCCAGCTACAGAATTGTTGTGGAAGCTGTTTATTGTATATCAGCCACTACAATATCTGGATAATGTGACATTCAGCAAACTGTGATGGAACCATGATTGTGTTTGATGTGTGAAAATGTACAGTATACTGCAAAAGAAGATAATCAGGATTCCTTAAAAATGATTAATTACAGTGTTTTTACATGTAAAATAACATTTCACATAAAAGCTCTAATCCTAGATATCTGTAATATAGAAAAAGGACAAAGGAGTTGTAGCACAATAATATAACCTGCATTACCTCAGACAGAACACTCAATATACATAAACACAATTATGAGTCACACACACCTGCTGCTACTGAAAACTACAAAATTACATTACATCCTCTACAGCCTCTCTCTCCAGTCTACAGCACTTTTACATTTAAAATAACATTTCTCATAACAGCTCTAATCCTAAATACTAGTAATATAACTAACTCTACAGAGAAAAAATAAGCTTGCATTAGCTCAGACAGAACACTCAGTAAATTATAAATCAATGGAGTCTCACACACCAGCTGACATTCAACTGATCTAAACAATCAATCATGTTTGACACGTGGACATGATTCAGTTCAAGCTGCCATCAGCACATTCTTCTCAAACCTTCTGCTACATGCTGTTACTGACTGTGCTGCTCACTTCTACCTGCTGCTGCTGCTGAAAACTCAACATGAAATCATCCTCTACAGCCTCTCCAACCTGACTGGACTTTACTGCAGGTTTTTGTAGATCTCTTCGTCTTCTGTCTGTGCTGCAGTGACGACCTTCAAGTCTGAGACGTTCTCATACACAGGAGAAGAGTCCAGCTGATGGAGAGAGATGACAATATAAGACTCAATGAACCTTATTCATGTAATTTGCACACTGTTAGAATTTTTAAAATATTTTTTGATAATAATGCTTCAGACAATATTCTTTGTTAACCTTTAAGGTCTAAAACATAACTTCTACTCAGCAGGTTATTCTTCACATTTAAATTCACTTCATGATTTCATGTTGATAATAAAATGTGTTCTTCTAAGGAGGCTCCAACCTGACTGGACTTTCCTCCACTTCTTTCTGCTCCTCTGTGTCTTCTGTCTTCTGCAGCAATGACCTTCAAGTCTGAGACGTTCCCATACACAGGAGAAGAGTCCAGCTGATGGGGAGAGATGACAATGTAAGACTCAATCAATTTTTTAAAACATCTTAATAATAATGTTTCAGACTAAATTTTGCGCTGACGTTTAAGGCCTAAAACATCACTGGTTTCTACTCAGTAAGTTGTTCTTTACATTTAAATTCACTTTACAGCTTCATGTTGATGTGTTCTAATGCATTTATAAGCCAAATCATCATAATTATATTTTAAGATAAGTTGTGTCAATAAGGTCTCTCTCTATGATGGCCTGTTTTTGTTTCCCTTTCAGGAGGCTCCAACCTGACTGGACTTTCCTCCACTTCTTCCTGCTACTCTGGGTCTTCTGTCTTCTGCAGCAACAACCTTCAAGTCTGAGACGTCCCCATACACACGAGAAGAGTCCAGCTGATGGAGAGAGATGACAACATAAGAGTCAATCAGCCTCATTCAAGCAATTTGCATACTGTCATAATTATTGAAATACTTTTAATATTAATGCTTCAAACTAAATTCTGCAGTTAATTATTTATATATCCGTGCTTCATTATTTACATATTTACAGGTTCAAATATTCACACCAGCGTCCTGTGAAGGTTAAAACTATATTGAATCTGCATCTGGGGTTTTACCTCATCACAGTTAAATGCCTCAGTTAATGCCTCAGTCTAGCCTATGATTGGTTGGATTAGTCACATGTGTCTTAGAAATGAGGAACTGTTGTTGTTGTTATGACTGATGCCGGGAGCTAGTAAAAGTGCTGCTTGAAAGTCACCTGTCTCAATCCTGCTATTCTCACTTATAAAGAGTGTCCAATTACCACCTATCGAACCCTCACGTTACAACTGTATTTCAGAGTAAGTTCTGTCAATAAAGTCTATTTCTCTCTGTGTTAGTCCGTTTTTTTCTCCAACCTGACTGGACTTTCCTCCACTTCTTTCTGCTCCTCTGTGTCTTCTGTCTTTTGCAGCAGTGACCTTCAAGTTGGAGACGTTCCCATACACAGGAGAAGAGTCCAGCTGATGGAGAGAGATGACAATATAAGACTCAGTGAACCACATTCATACCATTTGCATAGTGTTAGAATCTTTTAAATGTTTTTTTTAATAATAATGCTTAAGATTCAAGTCTGTGCTGAACCTTAAGGCCTAAAACATTCTTTACATTTAAATTCACTTTATGATTTTATGTTGATAATAAAATATGTTCTAGTGTATTTATAAGTCAAATCATCATAATTGTATATTTGGGTAAGTTCTGTCAATAAGGTCTCGCTCTCACCTCTATAGTCTCTACAGGTTTATTCAGTTCAGTGGTGCAGTTCAGAGTTTTCTTCTTTCTGGATTTAATCCAAGGAAAATCAATAAATATTTAACAAAAAGAAATTCATGACTCAAAAATGATGAGAATGTTTTAAAAGAAAAATAAAATAAAAACTGTGTTCTTTATATTTTTTTTACCTCATCCACAGACTAAAGAGAAGCAGAGCAATCAGGATCAGGACCACCAGAATCACCACAGTTATAATTACTGATTTATCTAAAAATTCAGACCAACAGAAAGAAGATATGGCTTATCAATAAGTGCAGTTTACAAGGTGTGTGTGTGTGTGTGTGGAGGTCAATGAGCATAACTTACCTGCCACAACAGTCAGATATAAGGTGGAGTTGTGACGTCCTATCCTGTTCTGGGCTTCACAGGAATAATTCCCACTGTGTTCAAGTCTGACATCATTGATGGTGAAGATCTGTCCTGATGCTTTTGGTAAGTCTTCATTCTCCTTGTACCAGGTATAATTAGCTGCTGGGTTAGCATCACTGCTACAGGTCAGAGTCACTGAACTGCCCTCCACTATCTCACCAGAGGGACTCACTGACACAGAGGGAAGCCTTGGAGCATCTGGAGGAGATGTATCAACATGAATTAAGTATATAATAAGGAAGGGTTGCATTAGTACAACATGTTGTAATGGAGACCGAGAGAAAGTTGATATGGCTTATAAAATAGTGCTGTGCAATAATAAGTTTTTGTCAATTTACTACAAATTATGTATAAACCACTGGTGTGATCCTTTCAATAAGTTTTTTCACTCACATTTCACATCAATGAAGAAGGATTCACATGTCTTGTTCCCCAGCTGGGTCTTAGTTGTACAGTAATACTCTCCAGAGTCAGAGGACTGGATGGAGCTGAAGACAAGCTGTGATTCTTTACTGAGAGGTTGAAGGTCTGAATTTACATTTGCCTTGTACCAGTTGTGTTTAGCTGCTGGGTTAGCATCACTGCTACAGGTCAGACTCACTGAACTGCCCTCCACTATCTCACCAGAGGGACTCACAGAAGGAAGCTTTGGAGCATCTGGAAGACAAGAAATTCACATGTTTTAGTTTGAGAGCGAGGATGTTATTTCACTGTGGGATTGAATACTGAAATGGTCACTTGCTCATAACTACGAGATCAAATATTAAATATAACATCAGTGGTGGGTGATTCCCTTCTCAGCTGCTCATATTACAAACTACATGCTATCTTGTCACCTTTGGCAAAAATGTGACACAAAAGTGACACAGTGAAGTAAACTCACACACTGAAAGAGAGTTATAATCCTCATATCCTTTCAAAGCACGGAAGATGTCATCTCCAGGATAAGATCTACAGTTATATACAAAAGTTTGGGCACCCTTGTTACAACCCGGCCGAGGGGAAACCATAATACAACATGAAAGATGAGAATCCCTGTTTCAAGGATTGCAGCCCTTAAAGGTTTGTTTTAAAATATTTGAGCTTCAGGCTGGGTTACGTCACATTTCAACATAACATTTAACACTGAAACATGCTGGCTGGCAGATAGCTTGGAAGTGGAGAGAGATGAGCCCACAGTAGCTGGGGGAAACCAGCATTTAAACTGCAAGCTTGGAGGCTGGAACCAATCAGCTCTCTGGAACAACCAACATAATCAAACCCATTCAATCAGCCAATCAGCCGAGCTCACCTGCAGCCCATCACACACACAGGAAACACAGCAAGATTACCAGAGAGGAGAGACAGATCCACAACACATGCACACAGGATATCAAAACACATACACAAGTACATAGAAAATGTTCATTTGACCTCAAGGTCATAACATATTTCCCCTTAAAGATCAAACATTTCTCCCCTAAAGAAATGTTTGATTTAACAGACCACATACAAACACGCAAGGAATTTGAAGTTGAAAGTTACCTTTGACAGTCAAAGTGACTCCAGGTAAACCAGTAAATCTCCCTCCTGGTTGGTTTGTTATGAACCTGAACTTGTACTCAGCTGAGTCGCTCTCTGTCAGGTTTGTGATTGTCAGAGTGCAGTTGTTCTCATCACAGTGATACTGAACACGACCTGAATACGCTGAGTCGTTTTTCAGATCCACATATTCATAATTACTCGATGTAATATGCCAGAATTTTTTTTCAACTTTAGTATCATTGCCATTTATTCTGGATGGGTATCTGTAGGTGCAGTTTATGTTCACTGTTGATCCTTTTAAGGCACAGATGTGAGTAGAAGTGTAAGTCACTCCATAGCCTTTCTGACCCTGTACCACTGTAACACAGAGCACATCAGAAACCACAATCAGATTTAAAACAAGTTAAGAATCAGTGAATAAGACAAAGTGGATCATAGCACCAATATGATTTTATCTGCAGTCATTGTCATTCAAAGCTCCTCATTGTGCATCAATCTAACTAGAACTGAACTGGAATACAGTATTTTATCAGAAGTTTATCATATTATATCATTTTTTTCACCACATAGTGTTTCAACTTTAGTTCATTCATTCTGGAAGTTTTTACTGTTGTTCTGCTTGTTTGTTGTAATTTGAAAAAAGCTCATAGACTGAAATATGTCTCTTGTATTCATTTTCTTTATAATTTTCTTTGTAATTCTTGGTCAGTTTCCTCTTTGTTAGTTCTTTGGTAAAGTTGCTGCTCAGTTAAGTGTGAAAACCACAAAGAAATGCAGAACATGACGTGTCGGAAATTTTTGAAAGCAGCTAAAATAAAATAGGTGACAATAAGTTTTCAAAGGGAGGAGCAACTGTTATAACAGGAAAAGCTAAAACAGTTGTCCAGCTCTACAGTACAGAGTGCAGAAATTAACAAACACATTTAAAACATAATGAGGAGATGAAATTCTCAGTGCATTGCTGTACCATCATAGAACTATGTATATATGCATATGCATGTATAAAAATATATGATTCTTACAATCTATGGAGGGAGGGTGGAAAAAACTTATTAGCTAGACATCCCCACCCCCACCACCCATGACGTAGACACAGCTGAACATCTTAATATAATATTAGACTTCAGCTGTAAATATTGATGACATTTTTACCATTTTGGCTTCAGAACAGAATGTGTGCTAAATGTGCTACAATGTAAATGTAGACATACAGTACCTGACACAGAGAGAAGGAAGACAACAAATCCACTCGCTGCTGCTGTTAAACTCATAGCTGCTCCTCTCATCTCTCTGTGAGGCTTCAGACACAATAAAATACATCAAATAATGTTCACAACATGTAATAATCATATCAGTAAACTATTCTACTTACAACAGAGAAGGACGTTGTCTGTTAAGATGCTCGTCCTCTGTGATCTGTGAGCAGATGTCAGATACCAGGATGTTAAAACACTTGATTTCCTTCCTTTTTCTTAGTATTATAAATATACATGAGTAGCCAAGTGACAGTAAACACTTAAGTTAAAACCAAGTTTCACTGTTTTCAGAAGACTTCATATAAACTATGTTAGAGAGAATAAGAGACCAGTGTTGTGTTATGAGACATTTTTATTTTTTACTTACTCTTTTCAAGTTTGGGCATAGTGAGGAAATCATTGTATGACTATGCAGAAACACAGAAACAGTATGACTATGCAGAAACACACACATAACTGTGACCAGTAACAGTCACAGTTATGTTTCTGCATGGAAACATTATGTTCTTGTGCGGAAGAGAAACAAGAAACATCTACTTATTCTGAAATAAGTATGAATGTGTTATGTTCTAATATCGAGAGTTGTCTCTTTCCTCATTGAAGTCAAGTGCAAGATGTGAATTGCAGCACAGTTCAGTGTCAGCACAGTTATTTTTTTACTTATTTTTATTAAGTGCAGGAACAGTTCAGTGTCTAAAGAAAAAACATGACACATGACGTATGTGTGACATTTGGTTTGATGCATCTCTTCACACTTGTAGTGCATGACACTGAATACACCACCATGAGTTCAAAGAGATGTACTGCATCAGTGTGAGATGTAAGAAGTCACATGCTGAGCACAATGTTTATTGTAAGTATAAACAAACAATTGAAAGGCAAAGTAAATCAAAACATGATACACAATTCCGATGACAAAATGTTTTACATGTGCAGTTGGAAACTCACTCATTCACAGTCATTGTGACTGTAACACAGAGCACATCATCAGTGATGAAGCCTGAATGGGCAACACTGAAGCTTCACCACTAGAGGACAGTTCATTAACTTGACCACGTCAAGAATGTTGGATTTAAACGGTTTTATTGTAGTAACGAAGGAGCTGACGTGTTGATAGATGGATTGAGAAACTGACAGCGCGATTAGGAATGGAGGGATGAAGTGGCGGGGGGGAAGGAGCGAGGTGTGAGCATTGAAGAACGTAGAATGGAGGGTTGAAGGTTCGATGGTGGACGTGAGGTATGTCAGCAGGACAAGGAATACCACGGTGGGGAGGTAGGAGGGAACAGGGGGGAAGAAGGTTGAGACTCTGGGTGGGGGCGCTGTCTCTCTGGTCCTTACGACTGAGATGAGGGGAGATGAAACGGATGAGGTGTGCTTAAGTACTCTGTTGAGCGGAAGTTGGTAGGGTTCTTGGCGCGGTCTCAGTTCCCGAACTTTGTTTATAAATTCTTATAAACATCATTGAAACATCAGAGATACTGAATCACAACCCTGAAACAACATTTTACCATCCATCACTGATTGTTTACACACATTTACATTTACTTTTAGTACTTTTCACTTTTTATGATTGAGTTGCATCTTAATCTGTTTACTCTTGACATTAAATTCATTAAACATTACAGTTAGAGGTTCAGTTTCAGAAGTGTTGATTGTTCACATTGGTGACCTTGTTGTACAGTAGTTGAACAAGTAAGTGTCTAAGTATGAAAATGATTCAGTCAGTGATCTACAGTTGTCACTAACACATATGGACTGTTATACTGAAAAGGCTTCATACTCAGTAAACTGCCACACATTCTGCTTCCCTGAGTGACCCCAAAGAGTTTAAATGGACCGAAAAGGAGATAAACAGCTCACATGACAATTAAGATCTTCTTCAATACAAACTGTGTCTGTGCATCTTCATTTTAGCAACATCCCAAATCATCATTTTCTTGCTGTAATCATTTATCCTGTTCATATTACCCATAAACATCCCTTCATAATGCACTTTTAATGTAAATGATGAGGGACAAAATCCACAGTCCAACTTCTGTGAAAGAAAACGTATTTAAAAGTTTATTTGAAGCCATTATGAGGCTTCAGTTGTCCAAATTAGTCATATTCAGTCAATATCTTTTGTTATTGTGGTTTTAGTGCCAAATTCCCTATTTTTGTTACAATCCCTCCGCTGGAGCTGAACAGGAAAACTCCAGGAAATCTCTTTCATTCACAAAGATAACATTTCTCACCAAAAAGACTGTAACATTTTTTTGGGACTAACTTGGACGTCAGCATTATGAAGGGATCTTCTAATGGTCAATATGAACAGGAGGAATGATTACAGCGAGCAACATGGGCACCTGAAGACTTGAAAAAATGTGAACCTGTCCTTAAAAACTAAACATTTCTACACACTGTTGCCTTCTGCAGCAGTGAAAGGGAACTTAAAGTTTCCATTGACATTTTTTGTGGAAACTGGCTGTTTATTCAGCCAGAATCAAATCCGTCACTAAATCTGCCTTCTTCCACCTCCGAAACATTTCCCAACTCCAGCCATCACTCTCCCACACTGTTGCAGAGACCCTCATCCATAGCTTCATTTCAAACCACCTGGACTACTGTAATGGTGTCCTGTTCAGGGTTCCTAGCAAAACCCTGGACAGGCTCCAATATGTACAGAACTCTGCTGCCAGGGTTCTCACCCACACCAAACCCTGGCAGCACATCACCCCAACTCTCATTCACCTACACTGGCTGCCTGTAAAACACCGGATCTCCTACAAACTCCTACTCCTCACCTACAAATCCCTCCACTCCCTGGCACCTCAATACCTCTACGACCTCCTCCACCGACCCACACCTTCCCGGACCCTGCGTTCAACTGATTCTGGCCCGCTGTCTGCCCCCCGCACTTTCCGGCGCACTTTTGGGGACAGAGCTTTCAGCGTGGCAGCCCCCACCCTCTGGAACTCTCTCCCTTCAGCAATACGCAACGCTCCCACCATGGACTCCTTCAAATCCACCCTAGAAACATACCTGTTTACTCAGGCTTTTGGTCCACAGCTACCAAAATGAACTCTTTTCTTCTGTGATTTTTTGTCCCTGTAAAGCGTCCTTGGGTGTTATGAAAGGCGCTATACAAATCCAATTTATTGTTATTATTATTACTATTATTATTACAGTGATACCTGGATAATGTGACATTCAGCAAAGTGTGATAAAACCATGATTATGTTTGAATTTGATGTGTGAAAATATACAGTTTACTGCACATGCTGTGAATGTGATGCTTCCAGTTTGATGTCTCTGTTCTGAACAGACTTAATGAGCTTTGTGAACCAGGACAGGTGCAAACCAGGAAGCCAATCAGGACTCCTCAAAAGTGATTTATTATGTGTACAATTAAGATAATATTTAACATAACAGCTCTAATCCTAAATATCTGGAATATAGAAAAAGGACAAAGCTGTAAAGTACAATAATATAGCCTACATTACCACAGACAGAACACTCAATATACATAAACAAAATTATGAGTCACACACACCTGCTGCTACTGAAAACTGAACATGAAAACGTCCACATCATCCTCTACAGCCTCTCTCCAGTCTACAGCATTTTTACATTTAAAATAACATTTCACATAACAGCTCTAATCCTAAATATCTGAAATATAACTAACTCTACAGAGAAAAATAAGCTTGCATTAGTTCAAACAGAACACTCAGTCTCACACACCAGCTGACATTCAACTGATCTAAACAATCAATCATGTTTGACACGTGGACATGATTCAGTTCAAGCTGCCATCAGCACATTCTTCTCAAACCTTCTGCTACATGCTGTTACTGACTGTCTGTGCTGCTCACTTCTACCTGCTGCTGCTACTGCAAACTGAACATGAAAACATCCACATCATCCTCTACAGCCTCTCTCTCCACTGTCAGATTTCACTGTTGTACTACTTTCTGCATCCCTCAGGTGAGTCCAGCCTCTGGTTCAACTGCATCACAACAAAACCACTTTGGTGAGGTATTTGTCAGCCGGTGTTTTCCTTTCAGGAGGCTCCAACCTGACTGGACTTTACTCCATGTTTTTGTAGATCTCTGTGTCTTCTGTCTTTTGCGGCAACGACCTTCAAGTCTGAGACGTTCTCATACACAGGAGAAGAGTCCAGCTGATGGAGAGAGATGACAATATAAGATTTAAAGAGCCTCGTACATACAATTCATATACTGTTAATATTTTCTCAAAATTTTTAATATTAATGCTTCAAACTAAATTCTGTGCTGAACTTTAAGGCCTAAAACATTATTGGTTTCTACTCAGCAAGTTGTTCCTTACATTGAAATTCACTTTACAGCTTCATGTTGATAATAAAATGTGTTCTAGTGCATTCATAAGCCAAAATCATCTTAACAGTATTTCAGGGTAAGTTCTGTCAGTAAGGTCTCTTTCTCGCTGTGTTGGTCTATTTTTTCTCCAACCTGACTGGACTTTCCTCCACTTCTTTCTGCTCCTTTGCGTCTTCTGTCTTCTGCAGCAACGACCTTCAAGTCTGAGACGTTCTCATACACAGGAGAAGAGCCCAGCTGATGGGGAGAGATGACAATATAAGACTCACTGAACCTCATTCATGTAATTTGCATACTGTTAGAATTTTTAAAATATTTTTTGATAATAATGCTTCAGACAATATTCTTTGTTAACCTTTAAGGTCTAAAACATTACTTCTACTCAGCAAGTTATTCTTCACATTTAAATCCATTTGATGATTTCATGTTGATAATAAAATGTGTTCTTGTGTATTTATATTATAGGTAATCATAACTGTTTTTTAGGGTAAGTTTTGACAGTAAGGTGTTTGTCTCTGTTGGCCTTTTTTTCTTCTAAGGGGGCTCCAACCTGACTGGACTTTCCTCCACTTCTTTCTGCTCCTCTGTGTCTTCTGTCTTCTGCAGCGGCGACCTTCAAGTCTGAGACGTTCGCATACACAGGAGAAGAGTCCAACTGATGGAGAGAGATGACCATATAAAACTCAACCAGCCCCATTTATGCAATTTATATACTGTTACTATTTGCTCAATATTTTCAATGATAAGGCTTCAGACTCAATTCTTTGCTGACCATTAAGGCCTAAAGCATTACTGACTTCTACTCAGCAAATTGTTCTTTACATTTAAATTCACTTTATGATTTTATGTTGATAATAAAATGTGTTCAAGTGCATTTATAAGCCAAATTATCATAAGTGCATTCCAGGGTAAGTTCTGTCACTAAAGTCTCTTTCTCTCTGTGTGTTGGTCTGTTCATTTCTCCAACCTGACTGGACTTTACGCCACATCTTTCTCCTCCTCTGTGTCTTCTGTCTGCTGCAGCAATGAATTGAAAGTCTGAGATGTTCTCATACACAGGAGAAGAGTCCAACTGATGGAGAGAGATGACAATATAAGACTCAACGAGCCTCATTCATGCAATTTGCACACTGTTAGAACTTTTAAAATATTTTTAATATTAATATTTCAGACTAAATTTTGCGCTGACGTTTAAGGCCTAAAACATCACTGACTTCTACTCAGCAAGTTCTTCTTTACATTGAAATTCACTTCACAGTTTCATGTTGATAATAAAATGTGTTCTAATGCATTCATAAGCCAAAACCATCATAATTATATTTCAAGGTAAGTTCTGTCAGTAAAGTCTCTTTCTTTCTGTGTTGTTCTGTTGATTTCTCCAACCTGACTGTACTTTACTCCACGTCTTTCTCCTCCTCTGTGTCTTCTGTCTGCTGCAGCAATGAATTGAAAGTCTGAGATGTTCTCATACACAGGAGAAGAGTCCAACTGATGGAGAGAGATAGACAAGAATAGATTTAACGAGCATCATACATATAATTTATATACTGTTAGTATTTTTTCAATATTTTCAATAATAATGCTTCCGATTCAAGTCTGTGTTGAACTTTAAGGCCTAAAACATAACTGGTTTCTACTCAGCAAATTGTTCTTTACATTTAAATTCACTTTATGTTTTCATGTTGATAATAAAAATGTGTTCTAGTGCATTTATAAGCCAAATCATCATAACTGTATTTTAGGGTAAGTTTTGTCAATAAGGTCTCTCTCTCACCTCTATAGTCTCTACAGGTTCATTCAGTTCAGTGGTGTAGTTCAGAGTTTTCTTCTCCCTTGATTTAATTTAAGAAAATCAAAAAATATTTAACAAAAAGAAATTCATGACTCAAAAATTATGAAAATGTTTTAATAGGAAAATAAAAGAATAAATGTTTTCTTTATTATTTTACCTCATCAACAGACTGACGAAAAGCAGAAGGATCAGCATCAGGACCACCAGAATCACAACAATGATATTAATTATATCTACGGATTTCCCTAAAAAAGAGAGAAAGGAGATTACAGATGATGTAGTATACAGTTGTTTGTGTGTGTGTGTGTGTGTGTGTGTTTTAAGGTCAATGAACATAACCTACTTGCCACAACAGTCAGATATAAGGTGGAGTTATGACGTCCTGTTCCATTCTGGACTTCACAGTAATAATTCCCACTGTGTTCAGGTCTGACATTATTGATGGTGAAGTTCTGTCCTGATGCTTTCGGTAAGTCTTCGTTCTCCTTGTACCAGGTATAATTAGCTGCTGGGTTAGCATCACCACGACAGGTCAGAGTCACTGAACTGCCCTCTACTATCTCAGCAGAGGGACTCTCTGAGGGAACCTTTGAAGATTCTTGAAGACAAGAAATTAACATGTTTTAGTTTAAGAACAAGGATGTCATTTCACTGTGGGATTGAATACTGAAATGGTGACTTGCTCATAACTACGAGAAAGATCAAATATTAGATATAACATCAGTGGTGTGTAATTCCCTTCTCAGCTGTTCATATTACAAACTACATGCTATCTTGTTACCTTTGGCAAAAATGTAACACAAAAGTGACACAGTGAAGTAAACTCACACACTGAAAGAGAGTTATAATCCTCATATCCTTTCAAAGCACAGAAGATGTCTTCTCCAGGATAAGATCTACAGTTATATACAAAAGTTTGGGCACCCTTGTTACAACCCGGCCGAGGGGAAACCATAACGCAACATGAAAGATGAGACTCCCTGTTTCCCAGCTCCCATGAACCACCAACAACAGAGGATTGCAGCCCTTTAAAGGTTTGTTTTAAAATATTTGAGCTTCAGGCTGGGTTACATCACATACATTACATTCCAACATAACATTTAACACTGAAACATGCTGGCTGGCAGATAGCTTGGAAGTGGAGAGAGATGAGCCCACAATAGCTGGGGGAAACCAGCATTTAAACTGCAAGCTTGGAGGCTGGAACCAATCAGCTCTCTGGAACAACCAACACCATGAAACCCATTGAATCAGCCAATCAGTCGAGCTCACCTGCAGCCCATCACACACACAAGAAACACAGCAAGATTACCAGAGAGAGAGATCCACAACACATGCACACAGGATATCAAAACACATACACAAGTACATAGAAAATGTTCATTTGACCTCAAGGTCATAACATCTTTCCCCTTAAAGATCAAACATTTCTCCCCTAAAGAAATGTTTGATTTAACAGACCACATACAAACACACAAGGAATTTGAAGTTGAAAGTTACCTGTGACAGTCAAAGTGACTCCAGGTAAACCAGTAAATCTCCCTCCTGGTTGGTTTGTTATGAACCTGAACTTGTACTCAGCTGAGTCGCTCTCTCTCAGGTCTGTGATTCTCAGAGTGCAGTCGTTCTTATCACAGTGATACTGAACACGACCTGAATACGCTGAGTCATTTTTCAGATCCACATATTCATATTTACTCGATGTAATATGCCAGAATGTTTTTTCAACTTTAGTATCATTGCCCTTTATTCTGGATGGGTATCTGTAGGTGCAGTTTATGTCCACTGTTGATCCTTTTGATGCATTGATGTGAGTAGAAGTGTAATTCACTCCCCAGCCTTTCTGACCCTGTACCACTGTAACACAGAGCACATCAGAAACCACAATCAGATTCATAACAAGTTAAGAATCAGTGAATAAGACAAAGTGGATCATGGCACCAATATGATTTTATCTACAGTCATTGTCATTCAAAGCTGAATGCAGTACAGTATTTTATCAGTTATTTAATATATTTTATCACTTGTTATTGCTTAATGTTTCAGCTTTAGTCCATTCATTCTGCAAGTTTTTACTGTTGTTCTGCTTGTTTGTTGTAGTTTAAAAAAGCTAAAGCTGAAAACCTGAAATGTGTCTCTTATGTGTTATCAAAAAAGTCTTTCAAACATGAAATGAGTAAAAAGACGTTTAACTAACTTTCTTTTTGAGTGGATCAGTAGATCAGTGGTACATCAATGTTGTTTTCACTTCATTAAAATTCAGACTTGTTAAGTTTCATTCTTTTTCCCCATGTTCGTTTACCTTTAAATACACTTTATATCTCTATCTTATGGCTTTCATTATGGGCCTGGTGAACACTGTTATAAAAAAGTCTGTTTCTTTATACTGTAAATTGAAAGCATGTATAAACTTTCAGTTTTAGATGCTGTTTACAGTTAATCTCTCTGTGCACTGAGACAGAACATCGTACAGTCTGAAGCTGCAGTGAAGTAACAAGAATGTATTGAACCTGTGAACATTAATGCAGTTTTACTGAACAGGATAAGAAGAAGGAAATGAAGCATCAGAGAGTCTGTGCTTATCTCGATTAGTTTAATCTCTGTTGGTTCTTTGGTCAAGTTGCTGCCCAGTTAAGTGTGAAAACCACAAAGAAATGCAGAGCATGACGTGTGAGAAACTTTTGAAAGCAGCTAAAAATAAAATAGGTGACAATAAGTTTTCACAGGGAGGAGCAACTCTTATAATTGTAACAGCTAAAACAGTTGTCCAGCTCACAGTACAGAGTGCAGAAAGTACCAAACACATTTAAAACATAATGATGAGATGAAATTCTCAGTGCATTGCTGTACCATCATAGAACTATGTATATATGCATATGCATGTATAAAAATGTATGATTCTTACAATCCATGCAGGGAGGGTGGACAAAAGTTATCAGCTAGACATCCCCACCCCCACCACCCATGACACCGACACGGTTGAACCTCTTAATATAATATTAAGAAAGTGTTCAGCAGTAAATATTGATGTTTTTTTTTTTTTACCATTTTGTCTTCATTCAACAGCTATAGTTTACACAGAAATAAACAGAAGTGAATGTTTGGTGTTGTAGAGTTTAAAAGTTATTCATCAAACTGCATCACACATACATCAAACCTAGAAAAGTGCTGATCTGGGATATTTTATATTTACTTTCTTAAAATGACTTCATGCTGCTCTGAATAAGTGTGCTAAATGTGCTACAATGTAAATGTAGATATACAGTACCTGACACAGAGAGAAGGAAGACAACAAATCCACTCGGTGCTGCTGTTAAACTCATAGCTGCTGCTCTCATCTTTCTGTGAGGCTTCAGACACAATAAAATACATCAAATAATGTTCCCAACATGTAATAATCATATCAGTAAACTATTCTACTTACAACAGAGAAGGGCGTTGTCTGATAAGACGCTCGTCCTCTGTGATCTGTGAGCAGAAGTCAGATATCAGGATGTTAAAACACTTGATTTCCTTCCTTTTTCGTAGTATTATGAATATACATGAGTAGCCAAGTGACAGTAAACATATAAGTTAAAACCAAATTTTACTGATTTCCAAAGATTTAATATGTCAGAGAGAATAAGAGACTAGTGTTCTGGCATATTAGTAACATAAAAATCGGAGAGAAATAATGAGACATTTTTATTACTTTTACTCACTCTTTTACTCACTCTCTTACACTGTCAGGAAATTATTGTATGACTATGCAATTTCTTGCACGCTTGTGTGCACTTGTGAAATGTTACAATGCTGAGTGACAGTCACAGTTATGTTTCTGCATGGAAACATTATGTTCTTGTGCAGAAGAGAAACAAGAAACATCTACTTATTCTGAAATAAGTATGAATGTGTTATGTTCTAACATCGACAGTTGTCTCTTTCCTCATTGAAGTCAAGTGCAAGATGTGAATTGCAGCACAGTTCAGTTAATTTTACTGACTCTTATTAAGTGTGGGAACAGTTCAGTGTCTAAAGAAAAGACATGACACATGATAGATGTGTGACATTTGGTTTGATGCATCTCTTCACACTTGTAGTACATGTTAAGACACTGAACGCACCACCATGAGTTCAAAGAGATGTATTGCATCAGTATGAGATGTAAGAAGTCACATGCTGAACACAATGTTTATTGTAAGTTTAAACAAACAATTGAAAGGCAAAGTAAATCAAAACCTGATACAGAAATCCGATGACAAAATGTTTTACATGTGCAGTTGGAAACTCACTCATTCACAATCATTGTGACTGTAACACAGAGCACATCATCAGTGATGAAGCCTGAATGTGCAACACTGAAGCTTCACCACTAGAGGACAGTGAAACATCAGAGATACTGAATCACAACCCTGAAACAACATTTTACCATCCATCACTGATTGTTTACACACATTTACATTTACTTTTAGTACTTTTCACTTTTTATGATTGAGTTGCATCTTAATCTGTTTACTCTTGACATTAAATTCATTAAACATTACAGTTAGAGGTTCAGTTTCAGAAGTGTTGATTGTTCACATTGGTGACCTTGTTGTACAGTAGTTGAACAAGTAAGTGTCTAAGTATGAAAATGATTCAGTCAGTGATCTACAGTTGTCACTAACAAATATGGACTGTTATACTGAAAAGGCTTCATACTCAGTAAACTGACACACATTCTGCTTCCCTGAGTGACCCTAAAGAGTTTAAATGGACTGAAAAGATGATAAACAGCTCACATGACAATTAAGTTCTTCTTCAATACAAACTGTATCTGTGCATCTTCATTTTAGCAACATCCTAAATCATAATAAACTATTACACAGTTTTATCCTAAAATAGAGGGAAAATTATAAATTAGTCAGCACAAAATAAGGGTTTTGATTTGTTTTCATAGCTGGTAAATAAATTCATATTCTGAAAAAATAAACAAACACTTTGTTTTTTGTTTAAAGCTGAAACTTTATGCACACTGTCGCCCTCTGCAGCAGTGAGAGGGAACTGAAATCATGTTTCCAGAGAGAGAGAGAGAGAAAAGAAAAAAGGAGTAAAGTACAATAATATAGCCTGCATTACCTCAGACAGAACACTCAATATACATAAACACGATTATGAATCACACACACCTGCTGCTACTGAAAACTGAACATGAAAACGTCCACATCATCCTCTACAGCCTCTCTCTCCACTGTCAGATTTCACTGTTGTACTACTTCCTGCTTCCCTCAGGTGAGTCCAGCCTCTGATTCAACTGCATCACACACAAAACAACATTGCTGAGGTATTTGTCAGCCAGTGTTTTCCTTTCAGGAGGCTCTAACCTGACTGAACTTTACTCCAGGTTTTCATAGATCTCTGTGTCTTCTGTCCATGCTGCAGTGACGACCTTCAAGTCTGAGACGTTCCCATACACAGGAGAGTCCAACTGATGGGGACAGATGACAATATAAGACTCAATTTTTAAAGCATTTTAATAATAATGTTTCAAACTAAGCTTTGGGGTGACCTTTAAGGTCTAAAAGAAATTACTGGTGTCTACTCAGCAATTTGTTCTCTACATTTAAATTCACTTCACATTTTCATGTTGATAATAAATTGTTTTAGTGTATTTATAATGTAACGGGTATAGGATGGACCCAATTGCAGTACAAATGACACCTGTTTATTATTTACTATTATTCTTTTATTCTCAAAATGCCAAGACAGATGTAGCCAGGACAAAGAAACACCATTGTGTGGTGGACTGAGCTGTTGCAGCAGCAGGTAAATAGGTTGCAGTACAGGTGTAGCAAAATGAAAGAGCAGGAAGCAGAAAGTCTCTCAACCACAAGCAGACAAAGACCAGGGAACAGGGAACAGGGAACAGGGAACAGGGAACAGGGAACAGGGAACAGGGAACAGGGAACAGGGAACAGGGAACAGGGAACAGGGAACAGGGAACAGGGAACAGGGAGGCAAGGCTTCACATGGTAGCTCAGCCAATCTGACAAGTGGGAGCGGACTGAGGCAGCTTATATACTGGTTTGATTGGAGATGATGAGCAGGTGGGAGTGCCAGGTGAAAGTAGTTGAACTAATGAGGGGTGTGGCCAGGCAGAGAGTGGGACAGAATTAATAGAAAATTCCCACAGCAACAGGTGAGGGGGAGAGCAGACTCTGACATATCAGCCAAATCATCATAACTGTTCTATCAATAAAGTCTCTTTCTCTGTGTGTTGGCCTGTGTTTTTTCTCCAACCTGACTGGACTTTCCTCCATGTCTTCCCGCTCCTATGTGTCTTCTGTCTGCTGCAGTGATGACCTGCAAGTCTGAGACGTTCTCGTAGACAAGAGAAGAGTCAAGCTGATGGAGAGAGATGACAATATAAGATTCAATGAGCCTCATTCATGCAATTTGCATGCTGTCATAATTCTGTGCCTAAAGGATTACTGACTTCTACTCAGCAAGTTGTTCTTTATATTTAAATTCACTTTATGCTTTCATGTTAATAATAAAATGTGTTCTATTGCATTTATAAGCCAAATCATCATAACTGTATTTTAGGGTAAGTTCTGTCAATATCTCTCTCACCTCTATAGTCTCTACAGGTTCATTCAGTTCAGTGGTGGAGTTCAGAGTTTTCTTCTTCCTGGATTGAATCCAATAAAATCAAGAAATACTTAACAAAAAGAAATTCATGACTCATAAATTATGAAAATGTATTGATAAGAAAGAAAAAGATGAAATGTCTTCTTTATAGTTTTACCACATCCACAGACTGAAGAAAAGTAGAGAAAACAGCATCAGGACCACCAGAATCACCACAATAATATTCATCCTAATTACTGATTTCCCTAAAAATTGAGACCGACAGAAATTAGATATGGCTTTTCAATAAATGCAGTGGGCAAGTGTGTGTGTGAAGGTCAATGATCATAACTTACCTGCCACAACAGTCAGATATAAGGTGGAGTTATGACGTCCTCTTATGTTCTGGGCTTCACAGTAATAATTCCCACTGTGTTCAGGTCTGACATCAGTGATGATGAAGATCTGTCCTGATGCTTTTGGTGAGTCTTCATTCTCCTTGTACCAGGTGTAATTAGCTGCTGGGTTAGCATCACTGCTACAGGTCAGAGTCACTGAACTGCCCTCCTTTATATCACCAGAGGGACTCACTGACACAGAGGGAAGCTTTGGAGCATCTGGAGATGTATTTACACAGAACAAATTGGGGTGCATTACAACAGTAATACATATTGTAGGTAAATAAATAATTTGGCAGCATGCTAAATGCTTATATTTAAGACTTAAGTACAGGTTCTTCAGCATAAATGTCTGGAAAAGGGAAACACTCGTATTACAATCCCAAATTACTGGTACCAGCCACTGAACCTTTTGAAGAGAAAGTAGGATTCTCTGGATTTGATCTGCAATACTCCATTTTGAGATCCAGTCACTTTGATGTATATTTATGGATTCTATAGTTAACTATTTAATTCATCAATATATATATGTTATTGTGTATTTCACAGAAACAAATGAAGGTTCCACATTTCCTCTATGAGCTGCAGAAGAAATGCTGTGGAAGGAAGTCCACTGGTTCACTTTTCCACTAATCAGAGTTATTTTAATAGTGTAATGGACAGAAGCTGATTTCCTTTCTGTTATGAAATGATAAAGATACAACATCGCTGATGATGTGTCCCAGCGCATCCACAAGATGTATGTTTCACCTTTGAACCTGGTTTTGCCAGTGACACCCAGGAACAGACTAGGTGGCAACCAAGGACAGTTTGATGATGATCGGAAAGACAATTGACAGCACGGAAAAATGGCACCTGGGACAGGAAGGGCTAGCACCTCGACCTGTGTCTTCCGTGAGGGAGAAACCCAAACAATTGCTATAAAAAAGCCTTCTGAGAAATATCCCCAGGGAGCCCGAGAGGGGGGGGGAAAGAGAACCCCAACAGGCCTGACTCAACGGTATCGAACAATGCAAACGGAAATATGACTACGAATCCGAGATGCCTCTGCAGAAAAGTGTACAAAAACACACACAGTCGAAGCATACATCTGGCCAGGATGAAATGCAGGGAGCAGGAGAACATGCTGCTCACAGGATCTGATCCTGGTGAGACGCAGGAGGAGCCCGGCCCGGAGTCACCCCACAGAGCCCAGTCCCTCCAAGCAGTACAGCCTCCTAATCCCTGCAAAACTGTCCAACAGAAGTGGATCAAATGGCCTCCAGCCAAGAGCCAGTCAGTGTGGTCGCAGTTTGACACTGACATGTGCAAGATCCTGGAAACCACAAGTAAGGGGGAAGTCGACCGGCGGCTCGAGACCATGACTGCAATCATAGTCAGCTACGCAGCTGAAAGTTTGGCCACATGGAGAGCAGAAACGTCAAGTCCAGCTACACCATGAACCGTAGAGCCACCCAGATCCACAAACTGCGTCAGGAACTTTGAAGCCTCAAACAGCAGCATAAGGGTTAGGGTTAGGTGCAGGAGGTGGTGAAAGGAGCTAGAACTGCATCAGCCCCTGGTCCTAGTGGTGTCCCATACTTGGTGTACAAGCGCTGCCCCCAACTCCTTCGTTACCTGTGGAAGATCTTGAGGGTGATCTGGTGCAGGGGAAAAGTTGCTGATCAATGGAGGTGTGCTGACGGTGTGTGGATTCCTAAGTAAGAGGACTCCAAGACCATCAGTCAGTTTCGAACCATGACATCATCGGGAATACGCCAAGCCCCAATAAAAGCCTTCATGGACGACCTGACTGTCACCACCACATCCGTACCAGCAGCAGCAGGTGGATACTCCAGGGTCTAGAGAGGCTCATCACCTGGGCAAGGATGAGCTTTAAGCCAGCAAAATCACGGTCTCTAGTTCTCAAGACAGGGAAAGTAGTGGACAGGTTCTGCTTCTGCCTGGCTGGAGTCACCATCCCTTCCTCAGGAAGTACTTTGACTATAGCCTCAAAGACTCTGCCTCCATCCAGAGAACCAACAAAGAACTCGAGGGCTGGCTTAGCCGGGTTGACAAAACTGGTCTTCCAGGGAGGTTCAAGGCCTGGATTTACCAGCACTCCATCCTGCCCCAGATCCTGTAGCCTCTGCTGGTGTACACAGTGCCTATATCAATGGACGAGGGCATGGAGAGAAAGATCAGCAGCTTCCTGCGAAGATGGCTCGGTCTACCACACAGCCTAAGCAACAATGCTCTGTATGGCACCAGCAACATCCTGCAGATCCCAATCAGTGGTCTCACTGAAGAGTTCATGGTGTCCAGAACACGGGAAGTGCTGCAGTACAGAGAATCTAGAGATCCTAAGGTGGCATCAGCTGGGATCCAGGTGTGAAACAGGCAGAAAATGGAGTGCAGGCAAAGCCCTGGAGGTGGCTGAGTCTCGGCTGAGGCAGAAATTGACCAGGATTGACCAGGCCCAGGGCAAGGAGTGGCAGCAGCTGTTCCAGGAGGAAGTACGGGCAGGTGTGGAGGAAGGACGAGCAAGCAGGATGGTGGGAATGGGGCAGCAAGGAGCGTGGACTAAATAGGAGAATGTTCTGCAATGAAAAATCACCTGGTCGACTATCTGGAAAGCAGACTTCCACCGCATCAGATTTTTAGTCCAGGCTGTTTACGACGTCCTTCCAAGCACAGCAAACCTCCACGTCTGGGGTAAAATGGAGACACCATCCTGTCCCCACTGCCCAGGATGGGGCTCCCTGGAAAACCTTCTGAGCAGCTGCCCAAAAGCCCTTGAAGATGGGCACTATTGCTGGCGCCACGACCAGGTGTTTAGGACAATCGCTGACAGCATTGCCACTGCCATCAACACCATCAAAGGCCACCACAGAAAAGAGACCATCACGTTCCACAGAGCGGGGGAGAAGCCCAACTTACCACCCCAGGCAAAGTCCAGCTTCCTCACCTCCGCCAACAACTGGCAACTGGAAGTGGACTTGGGCAGACAACTGAAGTTCCCTCCCAGGATTACATCAACCAGGCTTCGCCCAGACATGATCTTCGTCTCAGATTCCACCAAGCAGCTGATCATTCTGGAGCTCACTGTGCCTTGGGAAAAACGCATGGATGAGGCCAATGAGAGAAAGCGGGCCAAGTACCAGGAGCTGGTGGAGGAGTGCAGGAGGCAAGGCTGGAAGACGAGCTGTGAGCCTCCGGAGGTGGGCTGCTGGGGATTCGCGGGGCGTTCACTCTGCAAAGCGTTCACACGGCTTGGACTCATCGGGGAGGCAAAACGGAAGGCTATCAGATCCGCAACTGAAGCCACAGAGAAAGCCACACGATGACTTTGGATTAAGAGGGCAGAACCGTGGGCAAACGCTGCTGGGACACAGGCCGGGGATTGATCATTCCGATCGGGTCGCCTGGGCTGAGGGGGTCTGATGTTGAAAGACCCGAAACCCCCAACGATCCCAGGATACAACATCACTGATGATGTGTCCCAGCGCATCTGCAAGATGTATCTTTCACCATTAAAAAAAACAATGGCTGCCTGGATGGTTATAAAACATATTCAAACAAAAAAGGAAAACTGCAGCATGGTTTGCAAAGTGATGGGCAATAATATGTAAGTTTTAGTCAATTTACTACAAATTATATATACACAACTGGCATGATCTTTAAATAAACTGTTTCACTCACATTTCACATCAATAAAGATGTATTCAGATTTCCTCTTCCCCAGCTGGTTCTCAGTTGTACAGTAATACTCTCCAGAGTCAGAGGACTGGATGGAGCTGAAGACAAGCTGTGGTTCTTTACTGAGAGGTTGAAGGTCTGGAATTACATTCTTCTTGTACCAGGTGTGTTTAGCTGCTGGGTTAGCATCACTGCTACAGGTCAGATTCACTAAACTGTTCTCTGTGATTTCACCAGAAGGACTCACTGACACAGACAGAAACTTTGGAGCATCTGGAGGAGAAAAAAATAGTTGGACAACAGTTGAGTAACTGACACAATGTAAGAAGCAAATATTAGACACAAAGTGAGGAGTGAAAGCTGATTCCATTGTTGCTGCTCATATTAAAATCAATTGAATGTTACCTTGGATACATGTTGACATTGTGTTAGTGACATATTTAGGTAAACTCACACACTGAAGGAGAGCGGTAATCCTCATGTCCTTTCAAAGCACAGGAGACGTTGTCACCAGGATTAAACTGCCCTGAATAAAGACAAGTTTCCTCCGTCATAACTTCCTGTCCGTTCTTGAACCAGACGTAAGAAATAGGACCTGCTGGACTGCAGCTGCTGAGACATTTCAGCTCTGCCTCGGTATAAGACTGATGGACTGTTATTGTGATCACCTGCACCTGGAGAGCTGGATATGTGAGGAAGGATCAAAAATGTCATTTGTTACCAGTAAAATACACAAACATACAGTCAAAATAACCTTTGCTGCTCTTGTTAGTGAAATAATTTGGGATCATCCAATCAAAAGTGTAAATGGAAGAAAGTACTCAATATAATCCAATCCAATAAGTTTTATGTGAACCTCTTCAACAATAACTATTCATCACTTTCACTAGTCATCAGTTTGTGTTCATCAGTACCTGTGACAGTCAGAGTTGTTCCAGGTAAACTATTCCTCCATTCAAAGCTTTGTGTTTTGAATGTGAAGTGATACTGGGCTGAATCGCTCTCTTTCAGGTCAGAGATTCTCAGAGTGGAGCGTCCTTTCTCTGTTTCAAGGATCTGAACACGACCTGCATACTGGAAGTCTTTACTAAGGTCCTCAGGCTGTGAGGAATTCTGCCACTGATGACTACGATCAGGACTGAACCAGAATGTTGATGTGATAGATTCATAACTGTCATATGTGCAGGAAATGTTCACTGATGATCCTCTGAAGGCACAGATGCTTCTGTCAGTGTAAATCACTCTGTGACAGGACTCAGGAAAGATACCTGAAAGATAAAATTAATTCAAAACAATACTATTATCATAATACTTTTGTACCTATTGTTATAGTAATAATCCTGTAAAAGGCTCAACAGGAATCTTGTTTTTTGCAAGCGTAACATTGGTTTACTCCCCCCCAAAAAACTATTTTCTCTCTTATTTGTGGTTTTGTTTATATAGCACCAAATCACAGCAAGTTATCTCAGGGCACTTTTCACATAGATCAGGCCAAGTCCATACTACCACTCGCACTTACTGACAATAGCAAGGAAACCTCAAGTAGTACCAGGTTCTAGGTGGCTACACAAACATGTACATACAAGGTAAAGTACAATCATTTAAAGGCTCCACTAGATGTGGTTTTGTTAGTGAGAGACTGTGTTGCAAACTCACACACTGACGGAGAGGGACGATGCTCAAATCCTTTTAATGCACAGGAACAGCTGTCTTCAGGAGAAAAGTACTTTTTATAAGTAGAAGATGTTACATTCTGAATTTCCTGTCCATTCTTGTACCAGATGTAAGAGGAATGACCAGATAGGTGACAACTGCTGTGACACTTCAGCTTTTTCCAGGTAGGATAGAATATTGATCCGCTCACCTGCACCTGGAGATCTGTATATGTGAAGAAAGAACAGTAATGTAATTTATGCTCACACACAGATAAACAGTGACATTTCCAAGATATTAACCATTTAAAATTCAATTAAGTCTTCCAATGAAAATGTTACCTGTGACAGTCAAAGTGACTCCAGGTGAACCAGTAAAACTCCCTCCTGGTTGGTTTGTTATGAACCTGAACTTGTACTTAGCTGAGTCGCTCTCTCTCAGGTCTGTGATTCTCAGAGTGCAGTTGTTCTCATCACAGTGATACTGAACACGACCTGAATACTCTGAGTCTGTTCTCAGATCCACAGGTTCTTTATTACTTAATTTAGTATACCAGAATGTTCTCTCAATTTCAGTATCATTGTCATTTACTCTGGATGTGTATCTGTAGGTGCAGTTTATGTTCACTGTTGATCCTTTTAAGGCACAGATCTGAGTAGAAGTGTAAGTCACTCCCCAGTCATTCTGAACCTGTACCACTGTAACACAGAGCACATCAGAAACCACAATAAAATTCATAACAAGTTAAGAATCAGTGAATAAGACAAAGTGGATCATGGCATCAATACAGTATTGGAATACAGTATTTTATCATTTGTTTATCATATTTTATCATTTGGTGCTGTCCTTTCATTTTACAAGTTTTTGCTGTTGTTATACTTTGTTGTAGTTTAAATGAAGCTAAAGCTGAACACCTGAAATGTGTCTCTTATGTTCATTTTCTTTATAGTTTTCTTCATGATTCTTGTTAAAAAATAATTTTTACTTTAATTTTCTTTCTGAAATAAGCCTGACTGAACACAGGAATGTAAACATCCAAAGACAAACTGTTGTCTTTGAATTTACAGTACAAAGAAACAGTTTTAGATGCTGTTTACAGTTAATCTCTCTGTGCACTGAGACAGAACATCGTACAGTCTGAAGCTGCAGTGAAGGAACAAGAATGTATTGAACCTGTGAACATTAATGCAGTTTTACTGAACAGGGTAAAAAGAAGGAAATGAAGCATGAGCGAGTCTGTGGTTGTGTTGGTTAGTTTCGTCTCTGTTGGTTCTTTGGTCAAGTTGCTGCTTAGTTAAGTGTGAAAACCAAAGAAAAATTCAGGACATGAAGTGTGGGAAACTTTTGAAAGCAGCTAAAATAAACTAGGTGACAATAAGTTTTCACAGGAAGGACCAACTCTTATAACTTTAACAGCTAAAACAGTTGTCCAGCTCTACAGTACAGAGTGCAGAAATTATTAAATTATAAGATTTAAAACATCATAATGAGATGAAATTCTCAGTCAACAAATCTTATTAACTAGCCCCCACCACCCATGACGGAGATACAGCTGAACATCTTAATACAATATTATTAAAGTATTCAGCAGTAAATATTGATGTTATTTTTACCATTTTGCCTTCATTCAACAGATATAGTTTACACAGAAATAAACAGAAGTGAATGTTTGGTGTTGTAGAGTTTAAAAGTTATTCATCAAACTACATTACACATACATCAAACCGAGAAAAGTGCTGATCTGGGATATTTTATATTTACTTTCTTAAAATGACTTCATGCTGCTCTGAATAAGTGAGCTAAATGTCCTACAATGTAAATGTAGATATACAGTACCTGACACAGAGAGAAGGAAGACAACAAATCCACTCGCTGCTGCTGTTAAACTCATAGCTGCTCCTCTCATCTCTCTGTGAGGCTTCAGACACAATAAAATACATCAAATAATGTTCACAACATGTAATAATCATATCAGTAAACTATTCTACTTACAACAGAGAAAGATGTTGTCTGTTAAGATGCTCGTCCTCTGTGATCTGTGAGCAGAAGTCAGATACCAGGATGTTAAAACACTTTAACTTCCTCTTTCTAAGTATTGTGAATATGCATGAGGAGTCAAATGCCAGAAATTCCTAAATGAAAAACAAGTTTTACTTTTTTCCAAATACTTAATAAATTCTATGTCAGAGTGAATAACAACCCGGTGTTTTGGCTTATTAGTAATTTAAACAGAGAAGAGAAATAACGATATATTTTTATTATCTTAGTCTTATTAAGTTTGGGCACAGTTCATGGTTTAATGAAAAAAAGATTATATGTGACAGATGTGTGACATTTGGTTTGATGCATCTCTTCACACTTCTAGTGCATATTAAGACACTAAATACACCACCATGAGTTCAAAGAGATGTACTGCATGTAGAAATGTACTTTTAGTACTTTTCACTGTTTATGATTAAGTTGCATCTTAATCTGTTTACTCTTGTCATTAAATTCATTAAACATCACAGTTAGAGGTTCAGTTTCACCCTCACAGTCGAGGTGTCTACATATGAAAATGATTTAGTCAGTGATAATAATAATAATATCTTTATTTGTTTATATTTTAAAAGCAGAGTTTACAAAGTGCTTTGACAGACAAAGCAAAAACAAAACAATGCAAAGCAACGACATGAAACAGAAAACAATAACAGATCTGACCTTAAAAAGATGGCGGCCAAAGACAAATTAATTGATAAAAAGTTTAAAAGAAAGATGAAAAGTTTTAAAAAGTTTAAAAGAAAGATAATCAAAAGACAACATTATGTAAAAGCAAGTCTGTAGAAATGGCTTTTAAGAAGTGATTTAAAAGAAGTTACTGAAGCTGTGAGACTTATCTCCTCAGGCAGGTCGTTCCAAAGTCGAGAGGCTGTGACAGAAAAAGCTCGGTCACTTTCAGATTTAAGCCTCGGCTTTGGAACAACCAGAAGGGTCCCACTTGAGGATCTAAGGCTGCAGACTGGCTTGTATGGGGTCAGTATATCCGTTATGTAGCTTGGAGCCAGACCCAGATGTGCTTTAAAAGTGATCAGTAAAATCTTAAAACCAATTGTAAAACAAACAGGGAACCAATGGAGAGATACCAGTAATGTGATGTTGACTGTTAAAACCAGCAAGAAGCCTCGCTGCTGCGTTCTGAGCTAGTTGGAGGCGGAACAGGGATTTTTGTGTTATGCCAGAAAGGAGGGAGTTGCAGTAATCTAATCTGGAGAAAATGAAAGCATGGTCGGACTGGTAGAGCCTTGGCTTGATTATGGAAATTATTCTGATTTGGAGGAAACAGGATTTTGTGTCTTTGTTGATGTGTGCCTTGAAACAAGGAGCACTCAGAGATTTCTGGTGGTGGGCTTCATGTAGGTGGAGAGGGGCCCGAGACTGATGGGGTTGTTTGGATTAGGGGGACTGAAAAGGATGACTTCTGTTTTTGAATTGCTGAGTTGAAGGAAATTTTGTGCCATTCAACAGATGACATTGCTGAAACAATCTGCAGTAGCAGCGAGGCTTCTTGGGTCACCAGGTCTCAGGGGAAGGTATATCTGTGTGTCGTCTGCATAGTAATGAAAAGAAACGTTGTGTTGCTGAATGATTTGGCCGAGTGGAAGAATGGAGATAGAAAATAAAATTGGACCTAAAATCGAACCTTGCGGTACACCACTGGTAATGTGGGCTGTGGAAGAAGTAAAATTACCAATGGTGACCGCGAAGGTTCTTTCTAAAAGGTAAGAATGAAACCAATCAAGTGCAGTGTCCTTGATGCCCACCCAGGTTTTAAGACGGTCAATTAAATAGTGTGTTCTACTGTGTCAAAAGCAGCACTTATATCTTAAAAAATTAAAATTGTGCTCTCTCCTCTGTCAGCTGCTAAAAGGAAGTCATTAGTTACCTTGAGGAGGGCAGTTTCTGTGCTATGTAAAGTTCTAAAACCAGACTGAAATTTCTCAAACATATTGTTTTGACACATAAAAGCTAAATGTTGGGTTGAAACAACCTTTTCTAAAACGTTGCTTAAAAGGGGAAGTTTAGAAATTGGTCTAAAATTATTAAAAACAGAAGGATCAAGGTTAGGTTCCTTTAAAGGAGGTTGCACAACAGCATGTTTAAAAATAGAAGGAAAAAAACATTTTAAGCTACAGTTGTCACTAACAAATATGGACTGTTATACTGAAAAGGCATCATACTCAGTAAACTTCCTCACGTTCTGCTTCCCTGAATGACTCCAAAGAGTTTAAATGGACTGAAAAGATGATAAACAGCTCACAGGACAATTAAGATCTTCTTCAATACAAACTGTGTCTGTGCATCTTCATTTTAACAGCATCCTTAATCATATTAAACTATTATACTATGATGAGTTTCATCCGAAAATAAAGAGAAAGAGAGAAATTAGTCAGAACAAAATAACAGATTTGATATTTATCGGTCTTTCCTGCTGATAAATAAATGAATATTCTGAAAAATAAACATGAACAATTTGTTTTTTTGTTTAAAGCTTAAACTTTATGCACTCTGTTGCCCCGTGCAGCAGTGAGAGGGAACTGAAATCATGTTTCCAACTACAGAATTGTTGTGGAAGCTGATTATTGTATTTCAGACACTACAATATCTGGATAATGTGACATTCAGCAAACTGTGATAAATTGAAATTATGTTTGATGTGTGAAAATATACAGTATACTGCACAAGAAGCTAATCAGGATTCCTCAAAAATGATTAATTACAGTATTTATACATTTAAAATAACTTCACATAACAGCTCTAATCCTAAATATCTGTAATATAGATATATATAGTATAAGAAAAAAGAAGTACTATAATATAGCCTGCATTACCTCAGACAGAACACTCAATATACATAAACACAATTAGGAGTCACACACACCTGCTGCTACTGAAAACTGAACATGAAAACATCCACATCATCCTCTACAGCCTCTCTCTCTACTGTCAGATTTCACTGTTGTACTACTTCCTGCTTCCATCAGGTGAGTCCAGCCTCTGGTTCAACTGCACCACAACAAAATTACAGGACATTTAGGTAAAATACAGTACTGTGCAAAGGTTTTAGACACCCTAGATGTTTAAGTTCTTATCCGTTGTGCAATACCATCAGGGAGGTGTCTGATCAGTCCCAAATTTATTCATGACATGACAGTGACCCCAAGCATACGGCTATAGTCATAAAGAACTATTTTCAGCAACAAGAATCATGAGTCCTGCAACAGATGGTATGGTTTGGCCCCCACACAGCTCTGATCTCAACATCATGGAGTCAATCTGGGGTTAAATGAAGAAGCACTTGAAATTTGCCTAAATAATAAATCCACAGTAGAACATTGTTTCTCTAGGATGGTTACAACAACCTACCTGCAAGTAAAAACTGTGTTAAAGTATAAAGAGGAGAATTTCTGCTGTTTGAAAGGCGAAACTGCTCACAGCAAATATTGATTTAATTTAGGTTTCTGCTTTATACTCAACTTTGTAAGAAGATAATTGATAAATTAAAACTATTTATAGCAACATTTTTGTAAGTATTTTCGCTTTACTTTTAGTGGCGGAAACTTTTGCACAGTACTGTACTTCTCGTAACTGTAACTATGAATCTGTTGTCGGCTTGTTTTTTCCTTTCATGATGCTCCAACCTGACTGGACTTTACTCCACGTCTTCCTGCTCCTCTGTGTCTTCTGTCTGTGCTGCAGTGACGACAAGAGAAGGGTCCAGCTGATGGACAGAGATGTCAAAATGAGAATTAATGGAACTCATTCATGAAACTTGCATACATACATATTAAATTGTGTTTAATCTGAATTGTTTAATGCTAAAGTTGTATTCAGATGAAATCCATCACAAGTTTCTACTCTGAAAGTTGTAATTTAAATATAAATTCACTTCACAGCTTCATGTTGACAATAAAAATGTGAATTTTAGAATAGTTTCTGTCAATAAGGTCTCTCTCTCACCTCTATAGTCTCTACAGGTTCATTCAGTTCAGTGGTGGAGTTCAGAGTTTTCTTCTTCCTGGATTGGATCCAACAAGAATAAGAAATATTTAACTGAATGTTATTCAAGACTTAAAAACTTTGAAAATGTTTTGATAGGAAAACAAAAGAAAAAATGTTTTCTTTAATGTCTTACCACATCCACAGACTCAAGAGAAGCAGAGGAATCAGTATCAGCACCACCAGAATCACCACAATGATATTAATTATATTTAATGATTTCCCTAAAAATCGAGATAGACAGAAAAACCTATAAATGAATGTAGTATACAAGTATGTGCATGAGCTTGTGTGTGTGTGTGTGTGTGTGTGTGTGTGTGTGTGTGTGTGTGTGTGTGTGTGTGTGTGTGTGTGTGTGAAAGTCAATGAACATAACTTACCTGCCACAACAGTCAGATATAAGGTGGAGTTATGACGTCCTATTCTGTTCTGGGCTTCACAGTAATAATTCCCACTGTGTTCAGGTCTGACATCAGTGATGCTGAAGATCTGTCCTGATGCTTTTGGTGAGTCTTCATTCTCCTTGTACCAGGTATAATTAGCTGCTGAGTTAGCATCACTGCTACAGGTCAGAGTCACTGAACTGCCCTCCACTATCTCACCAGAGGGACTCACTGACACAGAGGGAAGCTTTGGAGCATCTGGAGGAGATGTATCAAAATGAATTAAGTATATAATGATGAAGGGTTGCATTAGTACAACATATTGTATTGGAGCTGCTCAGTGATCTACAGCAGCAGACTGAATGTGAAGCAGGCAGAGCTGAAGAAAGCAGACATGATCAGACAAATCTCTACTTAACAAGGTTGACAAGTCCATCAGTTGTATGTTACTTTTTAAATAAACTGTTTCACTCACATTTCACATCAATAAAGATGTATTCAGATGTCCTCTTCCCCAACTGGTTCTCAGCGGTACAGTAATACTCTCCAGAGTCAGAGGACTGGATGGAGCTGAAGACAAGCTGTGGTTCTTTACTGAGAGGTTGAAGGTCTGGATTTACATTCTTCTTGTACCAGGTGTAATTAGCTGCTGGGTTAGCATCACTGCTACAGGTCAGAGTCACTGAACTGCCCTCCACTATCTCACCAGAGGGACTCACTGACACAGAAGGAAGCTTTGGAGTATCTGGAGGAGATGTATCAAAATGAATTAAGTATATAATGATGAAGGATTGCATTTGTACAACAATTTGTATTGGAGACCGAGAGAAAGTTGATATGGCTTATAAAATAGTGCTGTGTAATAATATGTAAGTTTTTGTCAATTTACTACAAATTATGTATAAACCACTGGTGTGATCCTTTCAATAAGTTTTTTCACTCACATTTGACATCAATGAAGAAGGATTCACATGTCCTCTTCCCCAGCTGGTTCTCAGCTGTACAGTAATACTCTCCAGAGTCAGAGGACTGGATGGAGCTGAAGACAAGCTGTGGTTCTTTACTGAGAGGTTGAAGGTCTGAATTTACATTTGCCTTGTACCAGGTGTAATTAGCTGCTGGGTTAGCATCACTGCTACAGGTCAGAGTCACTGAACTGCCCTCCACTATCTCACCAGAGGGACTCAGTGACACAGAGGGAAGCTTTGGAGCATCTGGAAGACAAGAAATTCACATGTTTTAGTTTGAGAGCGAGGATGTCATTTCACTGTGGGATTGAATACTGAAATGGTCACTTGCTCATAACTAAGAGAGATCAAATATTAAATATAACATCAGTGGTGGGTGAGTCCCTTCTCAGCTGCTCATATTACAAACTACATGCTATCTTGTCACCTTTGGCAAAAATGTGACACAAAAGTGACACAGTGAAGTAAACTCACACACTGAAAGAGAATTATAATCCTCATATCCTTTCAAAGCACAGAAGATGTCATCTCCAGGATAAGATCAGATACAGTTATATACAAAAGTTTGGGCACCCTTGTTACAACTGGGCTGAGGGGAAACCATAACGCAACATGAAAGATGAGACTCCCTGTTTTCCAGCTCCCATGAACCACCAACAACAGAGGATTGCAGCCCTTTAAAGGTTTGTTTTAAAATATTTGAGCTTCAGGCTGGGTTATATCACATACATTACATTACATTTCAACGTAACATTTAACACTGAAACATGCTGGCTGGCAGATAGCTTGGAAGTGGAGAGAGATGAGCCCACAGTAGCTGGGGGAAACCGGCCTTTAAATTGCAAGCTTGGAGGCTGGAACCAATCAGCTCTCTGGAACAACCAACATAGTCAAACCCCTTCAATCAGCCAATCAGCCGAACTCAACTGCAGCCCTTCACACACACAGGAAACACAGCAAGATTACCAGAGAGGAGAGACAGATCCACAACACATGCACACAGGATATCAAAACACATACACAAGTACATAGAAAATGTTCATTTGACCTCAAGGTCATAACATCTTTCCCCTTAAAGATCAAACATTTCTCCCCTAAAGAAATGTTTGATTTAACAGACCACATACAAACACACAAGGAATTTGAAGTCACACTGGGAAAAATGTGCAGCAAGTTAACAGTTACAGTCTGTGGCTGGTGGTTGCCACGGTAACACAGATAAGGTTGTGTTGTTATTTGGATACTGACAGCAGTAGAGGTTCTGTAGACCTTAATGAAAAAACATAGTGCCAATAGCAAGCACAGCAGGGAGGTCACACATATTAGAAATACATGAAGTCAGAAATGTAATTTAAATTCAGACACACACATTCACACTACTATTTCCAAGATATTAACCATTTGAAGTTACATTAAGTCTTTCAATGAAAATGTTACCTTTGACAGTCAAAGTGACTCCAGGTAAACCAGTATATTTCCCGTCAGGGTGGTTTGTTATGAACCTGAACTTGTACTCAGCTGAGTCGCTCTCTCTCAGGTTTGTGATTCTCAGAGTGCAGTTGTTCTTATCACAGAGATACTGAACACGACCTGCGTAGTCTGAATCTGTTGTCAGATTCACAGGATCATTATTTCTCCCTTTGATGAACCAGAGTGTTTTCTCAACGATAGTATCATGCTCATTTATTCTAGATGGGTATCTGTAGGTGCAGTTTATGTTCACTGTTGATCCTTTTAAGGCACAGATCTGAGTAGAAGTGTAAGTCACTCTCCAGTCATTCTGACCCTGTACCACTGTAACACAGAGCACATCAGAAACCACAATCAGATTCACAACAAGTTACAAATCAATGGATAAGACAAAGTGGATCATGGCACCAATATGATTTTATCTGCAGTCGTTGTCATTCAAAGCTCCTCATGGTGCATCAATCTAACTAGAACTGAACTGGAATACAGTATTTTATCATTTGTTACTGCTGAGTGTTTCAGCTTTAGTCCATTCATTCTGCAAGTTTTTAATGCTTGCTTGTTGTAGTTTCAAAGAAGCTAAAGCTGATCACCTGAAATGTGTCTCTTATATTCATTTTTATAATTTTCTTCATAATTCTTGTTAAAAATAATTTTTACTTTGACTTTTATGTCTGAATGAAGCCTGAGTGAACACAGGAATATAAAAGGCCGAAGCCAAACTGTTTACAGTACAAAGAAACAGTTTTAGATGCTGTTTACAGTTAATCTCTCTGTGCACTGAGACAGAACATCGTACAGTCTGAAGCTACAGTGAAGGAACAAGAATGTATTGAACCTGTGAACATTAATGCAGTTTTACTGAACAGGGTAAGAAAAAGGAAATGAAGCATTAGAGAGTCTGTGCTTATCACGGTTAGTTTCCTCTCTGTTAGTTCTTTGGTAAAGTTGCTGCTCAGTTAAGTGCAAAAACCACAAAGAAATGCAGAACAGGACGTGTCGGAAATTTTTGAAAGCAGCTAAAATAAAATAGGTGACAATAAGTTTTCACAGGGAGGAGCAACTGTTATAACAGGAAAAGCTAAAACAGTTGTCCAGCTCTACAGTACAGAGTGCAGATATTACCAAATAGATTTAAAACATCATTGCGAGATGAAATTCTCAGTGCATTGCTGTACCATCATAGAACTATGTATATATGCATATGCATGTATAAAAATATATGATTCTTACAATTCATGCAGGGAGGGTGGACAAAAGTTATCAGCTAGACATCCCCACCCCCACCACCCATGACACAGGCACAGCTGAACATCTTAATATAATATTATTAAAGTGTTCAGCAGTAAATATTGATGTTATTTTTACCATTTTACCTTCATTCAACAGCTATAGTTTACACAGAAATAAACAGAAGTGAATGTTTGGTGTTGTAGAGTTTAAAAGTTATTCATCAAACTGCATCACACATACATCAAACCTAGAAAAGTGCTGATCTGAGATATTTTATATTTACTTTCTTAAAATGACTTCATGCTGCTCTGAATAAGTGAGCTAAATGTCCTACAATGTAAATGTAGATATACAGTACCTGACACAGAGAGAAGGAAGACAACAAATCCACTCGCTGCTGCTGTTAAACTCATAGCTGCTCTTCTCATCTCTCTGTGAGGCTTTAGAGACAATAAAATTCATTAAATAATGTTCACAACATGTAATAATCATATCAGTAAACTATTCTACTTACAACAGAGAAGGATGTTGTCTGTTAAGATGCTCGTCCTCTGTGATCTGTGAGCAGAAGTCAGATACCAGGATGTTAAAACACTTTAACTTCCTCTTTCTAAGTATTGTGAATATGCATGAGGAGCCAAATGCCAGAAATTCCTAAATGAAAAACAAGTTTTACTTTTTTCCAAATACTTAATAAATTCTATGTCAGAGTGAATAACAACCCGGTGTTTTGGCTTATTAGTAATTTAAACAGAGAAGAGAAATAACGATATATTTTTATTATCTTAGCCTTATTAAGTTTGGGCACAGTTCATGGTCTAATGAAAAAAAAAAGATTATATGTGACAGATGTGTGACATTTGGTTTGATGCATCTCTTCACACTTCTAGTGCATATTAAGACACTAAATACACCACCATGAGTTCAAAGAGATGTACTGCATGTAGACATGTACTTTTAGTACTTTTCACTTTTTATGATTAAGTTGCATCTTAATCTGTTTACTCTTGACATTAAATTCATTAAACATTACAGTTAGAGGTTCAGTTTCACCCTCACAGTCGAGGTGTCTACATATGAAAATGATTCAGACGGTGACAATAATAATAATATCTTTATTTGTTTATATTTTAAAAACAGAGTTTACAAAGTGCTTTGACAGACAAAGCAAAAACAGAACAATGCAAAGCAACAGATCTGACCTTAAAAAGATGGCGGCCAAAGACAAATAAATTGATAAAAACTTTAAAAGAACAATGATCAAAAGACAACATTATGTAAAAGCAAGTCTGTAGAAATGGCTTTTAAGAAGTGATTTAAAAGAAGTTACTGAAGCTGTGAGACTTATCTCCTCAGGCAGGTCGTTCCAAAGTCGAGAGGCTGTGACAGAAAAAGCTCGGTCACTTTCAGATTTAAGCCTCGGCTTTGGAACAACCAGAAGGGTCCCACTTGAGGATCTAAGGCTGCAGACTGGCTTGTATGGGGTCAGCATATCCTTTATGTAGCTTGGAGCCAGACCCAGATGTGCTTTAAAAGTGATCAGTAAAATCTTAAAATCAATTGTAAAACAAACAGGGAACCAATGGAGAGATACCAGTAATGTGATGTTGACTGTTAAAACCAGCAAGAAGCCTAGCTGCTGCGTTCTGAACTAGTTAGAGGCGGAACAGGGATTTTTGTGTTATGCCAGAAAGGAGGGAGTTGCAGTAATCTAATCTGGAGAAAATGAAAGCGTGGTCGGACTGGTAGAGCCTTGGCTTGATTATGGAAATTATTCTGATTTGGAGGAAACAGGATTTTGTGTCTTTGATGATGTGTGCCTTGAAACAAAGAGCACTCAGAGATTTCTGGCGGTGGGTTTCATGTAGGTGGATAGGGGATCAAGACTGATGGAGTTGTTTGGATTAGGGGGACTGAAAAGGATGACTTCTGTTTTTGAATTGTTGAGTTGAAGGAAATTTTGTGCCATTCAACAGATGACATTGCTGAAACAATCTACAGTAGCAGCGAGGCTTCTTGGGTCACCAGGTCTCAGGGGAAGGTATATCTGTGTGTCGTCTGCATAGCAATGAAAAGAAATGTTGTGTTGCTGAATGATTTGGCCGAGTGGAAGAATGGAGATAGAAAATAAAATTGGACCTAAAATCGAACCTTGCGGTACACCACTGGTAATGTGGGCTGTGGAAGAAGTAAAATTACCAATGATGACCGAGAAGGTTTTTTCTAAAAGGTAAGAATGAAACCAATCAAGTGCAGTGTCCTTGATGCCCACCCAGGTTTTAAGACGGTCAATTAAATAGTGTGTTCTACTGTGTCAAAAGCAGCATTTATATCTTAAAAAATTAAAATTGCGCTCTCTCCTCTGTCAGCTGCTAAAAGGATGTCATTAGTTACCTAAAAAACCAGAACTGAAATTTCTCAAACATATTGTTTTGACACATAAAAGCTAAATGTTGGGTTGAAACAACCTTTTCTAAAACGTTGCTTAAAAGGGGAAGTTTAGAAATTGGTCTAAAATTACTGAAAACAGAGGGATCAAGGTTAGGTTCCTTTAAAGGAGGTTGCACAACAGCATGTTTAAAAATAGAAGGAAAAAAACATTTTAAGCTACAGTTGTCACTAACAAATATGGACTGTTATACTGAAAAGGCGTCATACTCAGTAAACTGCCTCACATTCTGCTTCCCTGAATGACCCCAAAGAGTTTAAATGGACTGAAAAGGAGATAAACAGCTCACATGACAATTAAATTCTTCTTCAATACAAACTGTGTCTGTGCATCTTCATTTTAACATCATCCTTAATCATATTAAACTATTATACTATGATGAGTTTCATCCGAAAATAAAGAGAAAGAGAGAAATTAGTCAGAACAAAATAACAGATTTGATATTTATTTGTCTTTCCTGCTGATAAATAAATTCATATTCTGAAAAATAAACATGAACAAATTGTTTTTTGTTTAAAGCTGAAACTTTATGCACTCTGTCGCCCTCTGCAGCAGTGAGAGGGAACTGAAATCATGTTTCCAGCTACAGAATTGTTGTGGAAGCTGATTATTGTATTTCAGACACTACAATATCTGGATAATGTGACATTCAGCAAACTGTGATAAATTGAAATTATGTTTGATGTGTGAAAATATACAGTATACTGCACAAGAAGCTAATCAGGATTCCTCAAAAATGATTAATTACAGTATTTATACATTTAAAATAACATTTCACATAACAGCTCTAATCCTAAATATCTGTAATATGGATATATATAGTATAAGAAAAAAGAAGTACTATAATATAGCCTGCATTACCTCAGACAGCACACTCAATATACATAAACACAATTATGAGTCACACACACCTGCTGCTACTGAAAACTGAACATGAAAACATCCACATCATCCTCTACAGCCTCTCTCTCCACTGTCAGATTTCACTGTTGTACTACTTCCTGCTTCCATCAGGTGAGTCCAGCCTCTGGTTCAACTGCACCACAACAAAATTACCGGACATTTAGGTAAAATACAGTACTGTGCAAAGGTTTTAGACACCCTAGATGTTTAAGTTCTTATCTGTTGTGCAATACCATCAGGGAGGTGTCTGATCAGTCTCAAATTTATTCATGACATGACAATGACCCCAAGCATACGGCTTTAGTCATAAAGAACTATTTTCAGCAACAAGAATCATGAGTCCTGCAATAGATGGTATGGTTTGGCCCCCACACAGCTCTGATCTCAACATCATGGAGTCAATCTGGGATTACATGAAGAAGCACCTGAAATTTGCCTAAATAATAAATCCACAGTAGAACATTGTTTCTCTAGGATGGTTACAACAATCTACCTGCAAGTAAAAACTGTGTTAAAGTATAAAGAGGAGAATTTCTGCTGTTTGAAAGGCGAAACTGCTCACAGCAAATATTGATTTAATTTAGGTTTCTGCTTTATACTCAACTTTGTAAGAAGATAATTGATAAATTAAAACTATTTATAGCAACATTTTTGGAAGTATTTTCTCTTTACTTTTAGTGGCTGAAACTTTTGCACAGTACTGTACTTCTCGTAACTGTAACTATGAATCTGTTGTTGGCCTGTTTTTTCCTTTCATGATGCTCCAACCTGACTGGACTTTACTCCACGTCTTCCTGCTCCTCTGTGTCTTCTGTCTGTGCTGCAGCGACGACCTGCAAGTCTGAGACGTTCTCATACGCAAGAGGAGAGTCCAGCTGATGGACAGAGATGTCAAAATGAGGATTAATGGAACTCATTCATGAAACTAGCATGCATACATATTAAATCTGAATTATTTAATGCTAAAGTTGTATTCAGGTAAAATCCATCACAAGTTTCTACTCTGAAAGTTATAATTTAAATATAAATTCACTTCACAGCTGCATGTTGACAATATAAATGTGAATTTTAGGATAGTTTCTGTCAATAAGGTCTCTTTCTCACCTCTATAGTCCCTACAGGTTCGTTCAGTTCAGTGATGGATTTCAGAGTTTTCTTCTTCCTGGATTGGATCCAACAAGAATAAGAGATATTCAACTAAATGTTATTCATTACTTAAAAATTATGAAAATCTTTTGATAAGAAAACAAAAGAAAAAAAGTCTTCTTTATCATTTTACCTCGGCCAAAGACTCAAGAGAAGCAGAGCAATCAGTATCAGGACCACCAGAATCAACCTGATGATATTCATTATGAATATTGATTTCCCTAAAAATTGAGATCAACAGAAAGGCTTATAAATAAATGTAATATGTACAAAAGCGTGCGTGTGTGTGTGTCTGTGTGAAAGTCAATGAGCATAACTTACCTGCCACAACAGTCAGATATAAGGTGGAGTTATGACGTCCTATTCTGTTCTGGGCTTCACAGTAATAATTGCCACTGTGTTCAGGTCTGACATCAGTGATGATGAAGATCTGTCCTGATGCTTTTGGTGAGTCTTCATTCTCCTTGTACCAGGTGTAATTAGCTGCTGGGTTAGCATCACTGCTACAGGTCAGATTCACTGAACTGCCCTCCACTATCTCACCAGAGGGACTCACTGACACAGAGGGAAGTTTTGGAGCATCTGGAGAAGATGTATCAAAATGAATGAAGTATAAAATGAGGAAGGGTTGCATTAGTACAACATGTTGTATTGGAGCTGCTCAGTGAACTACAGCAGCAGACTGAATGTGAAACAGGCAGAGCTGAAGAAAGCAGACATGATCAGATAAATCTCTACTTAACAAAGTTGACAAGTCCATCAGCTGTATGTTTCTTTTTAAATAAACTGTTTCACTCACATGACATATCCTTTAAAATAGATTCACATGCCCCCTTCTGCTGCGCTGGAAGACAAGAAATTAACATAATTTTAGGTTGAGAACGAGGATGTCATTTCACTGTGGGATTGAATACTGAAATGGTCACTTGCTCATAAATAAGAGAGAGAACAAATGTCAGATATAACATCAGTGGTGGGTGATTCCCTTCTCAGCTGCTCATATTACAAACTACATACTATCTTGTTACCTTTGGCAAAAATGTGACAGAAAAGTGACACAGTGAAGTAAACTCACACACTGAAAGAGAATTATAATCCTCATATACTTTCAAAGCACAGACGGTGTCATCTCCAGGATAAGATCTACAGTTATATACAAAAGTTTGGGCACCCTTGTTACAACCCGGCCGAGGGGAAACCATAACGCAACATGAAAGATGAGACTCCCTGTTTCCCAGCTCCCATGAACCAACAGCAACAGAGGATTGCAGCCCTTTAAAGGTTTGTTTGAAAATATTTTAGCTTCAGGCTGGGTTACATCACATTTCAACATAACATTTAACACTGAAACATGCTGGCTGGCAGATAGCTTGGAAGTGGAGAGAGGTGAGCACACAATAGCTGGGGGAAACCAGCATTTAAACTGCAAGCTTGGAGGCTGGAACCAATCAGTTCTCTGTAACAACCAACATAGTCAAACCCATTCAATCAGCCAATCAGCCGAACTCAACTGCAGCCCATCACACACACAGGAACCACAGCAAGATTACCAGAGAGAGAGAGACAGATCCACAACACATGCACACAGGATATCAAAACACATACACAAGTACATAGAAAATGTTCATTTGACCTCAAGGTCATAACATCTTTCCCCTTAAAGATCAAACATTTCTCCCCTAAAGAAATGTTTGATTTAACAGACCACATACAAACACACAAGGAATTTGAAGTCACACTGGGAAAAATGTGCAGCAAGTTATCAGTTACAGTCTGTGGCTGGTGGTTGCCAAGGTAACACGGAGCAGTATTGTTGTTGGGATACTAACAGCAGTAGAGGTTCTGTAGAGCTTAATGAAAAAACATAGTGCCCATAGCAAGCACAGCAGGGGGTCACACATATTAGAAATACATGAAGTCAGAAATGTCATTTAAATTCAGACACACACATTCACAATACTATCTCCAAGATATTAACCATTTGAATTTACATTAAGTCTTTCAATGAAAATGTTACCTGTGACAGTCAAAGTGACTCCAGGTAAACCAGTATATCTCCCTTGGTTTGTTATGAACTTGAACTTGTACTCAGCTGAGTCGCTCTCTCTCAGGTTTGTGATTCTCAGAGTGCAGTTGTTCTTATCACAGAGATACTGAACACGACCTGCGTAGTCTGAATCTGTTGTCAGATTCACAGGATCATTATATCTCCCTTTGGTGAACCAGAGTGTTTTCTCAACGATAGTATCAAGGTTATTTTCTCTGGATGGGTATCTGTAGGTGCATTTTATGTCCACTGTTGATCCTTTGAAGGCACAGATGTGAGTAGAAGTGTAAGTCACTCCCCAGCCTTTCCGACTCTGTACCACTGTAACACAGAGCACATCAGAAACCACAATCAGATTCATGACAAGTTAAGAATCAGTGAATAAGACAAAGTAGATCATGGCACCAATATGATTTTATCTGCAGTCATTGTCATTCAAAGCTCCTCATGGTGCATCAATCTAACTAGAACTGAACTGGAATACAGTATTTTATCATTTGTTACTGCTGAGTGTTTCAGCTTTAGTTCATTCATTCTGCAAGTTTTTAATGCTTGTTTGTTGTAGTTTCAAAGAAGCTAAAGCTGATCACCTGAAATGTGTCTCTTATATTCATTTTTATAATTTTCTTCATAATTCTTGTTAAAAATAATTTTTACTTTGACTTTTATGTCTGAATGAAGCCTGAGTGAACACAGGAATATAAAAGGCCGAAGCCAAACTGTTTACAGTACAAAGAAACAGTTTTAGATGCTGTTTACAGTTAATCTCTCTGTGCACTGAGACAGAACATCGTACAGTCTGAAGCTGCAGTGAAGGAACAAGAATGTATTGAACCTGTGACCATTAATGCAGTTTTACTGAACAGGGTAAGAAAAAGGAAATGAAGCATCAGAGAGTCTGTGCTTATCACGGTTAGTTTCCTCTCTGTTAGTTCTTTGGAAAAGTTGCTGCTCAGTTAAGTGTGAAAACCACAAAGAAATGCAGAGCATGAAGTGATGGAAACTTTTGAAAGTGGTTAAAATAAAATAGGTGACAACAAGTTTTCACAGGGAGGAGCAACTGTTATAACTGTAACAGCTAAAACAGTTGTCCAGCTCTACAGTACAGAGTGCAGAAATTAACAAACACATTTAAAACATAATGATGAGATGAAATTCTCAGTGCATTGCTGTACCATCATAGAACTATGTATATATGCATATGCATGTATAAAAATATATGATTCTTACAATCCATGCAGGGAGGGTGGGCAAACCTTATTAGCTAGACATCCTCACCCCCACCAGCCATGACGCAGACACAGCTGAACATCTTAATACAATAATATTCAAGAGTTCAGCAGTAACTATTGATGTTATTTTTACCATTTTGCCTTCATTCAACAGCTATAGTTTACACAGAAATAAACAGAAGTGAATGTTTGGTGTTGTAGAGTTTAAAAGTTATTCATCAAACTGCATCACACATACATCAAACCTAGAAAAGTGCTGATCTGGGATATTTTATATTTACTTTCTTAAAATGACTTCATGCTGCTCTGAATAAGTGAGCTAAATGTCCTACAATGTAAATGTAGATATACAGTACCTGACACAGAGAGAAGGAAGACAACAAATCCACTCGCTGCTGCTGTTAAACTCATAGCTGCTCCTCTCATCTCTCTGTGAGGCTTCAGACACAATAAAATACATCAAATAATGTTCCCAACATGTAATAATCATATCAGTAAATTATTCTACTTACAGCAGAGAAGGGCGTTGTCTGTTAAGATGCTCGTCCTCTGTGATCTGTGAGCAGAAGTCAGATATCAGGATGTTAAAACACTTTAACTTCCTCTTTCTAAGTATTGTGAATATGCATGAGGAGTCAAATGCCAGAAATTCCTAAATGAAAAACAAGTTTTACTTTTTTCCAAATACTTAATAAATTCTATGTTAGAGAGAATAACAACCCGGTGTTTTGGCTTATTAGTAATTTAAACAGAGAAGAGAAATAATGATATATTTTTATTATCTTAGTCTTATTAAGTTTGGGCACAGTTCATGGTTTAATGAAAAAAAGATTATATGTGACAGATGTGTGACATTTGGTTTGATGCATCTCTTCACACTTCTAGTGCATATTAAGACACTAAATACACCACCATGAGTTCAAAGAGATGTACTGCATGTAGAAATGTACTTTTAGTACTTTTCACTTTTTATGATTAAGTTGCATCTTAATCTGTTTACTCTTGACATTAAATTCATTAAACATCACAGTTAGAGGTTCAGTTTCACCCTCACAGTCGAGGTGTCTACATATGAAAATGATTCAGACGGTGACAATAATAATAATATCTTTATTTGTTTATATTTTAAAAACAGAGTTTACAAAGTGCTTTGACAGACAAAGCAAAAACAGAACAATGCAAAGCAACGACATGAAACAGAAAACAATAACAGATCTGACCTTAAAAAGATGGCGGCCAAAGACAAATAAATTGATAAAAAGTTTAAAAGAAAGATGAAAAGTTTTAAGAAGTGATTTAAAAGAAGTTACTGAAGCTGTGAGCCTTATCTCCTCAGGCAGGTCGTTCCAAAGTCGAGAGGCTGTGACGGAAAAAGCTTGGTCACTTTCAGATTTAAGCCTCGGCTTTGGAACAACCAGAAGGGTCCCACTTGAGGATCTAAGGCTGCAGACTGGCTTGTATGGGGTCAGCATATCTGTTATGTAGCTTGGAGCCAGACCCAGATGTGCTTTAAAAGTGATCAGTAAAATCTTAAAACCAATTGTAAAACAAACAGGGAACCAATGGAGAGATACCAGTAATGTGATGTTGAGTGTTAAAACCAGCAAGAAGCCTCGCTGCTGCGTTCTGAGCTAGTTGGAGGCGGAACAGGGATTTTTGTGTTATGCCAGAAAGGAGGGAGTTGCAGTAATCTAATCTGGAGAAAATGAAAGCATGGTCGGACTGGTAGAGCCTTGGCTTGATTATGGAAATTATTCTGATTTGGAGGAAACAGGATTTTGTGTCTTTGTTGATGTGTGCCTTGAAACAAGGAGCACTCAGAGATTTCTGGCGGTGGGCTTCATGTAGGTGGATAGGGGACCAAGACTGATGGAGTTGTTTGGATTAGGGGGACTGAAAAGGATGACTTCTGTTTTTGAATTGCTGAGTTGAAGGAAATTTTGTGCCATTCAACAGATGACATTGCTGAAACAATCTGCAGTAGCAGCGAGGCTTCTTGGGTCACCAGGTCTCAGGGGAAGGTATATCTGTGTGTCGTCTGCATAGCAATGAAAAGAAACGTTGTGTTGCTGAATGATTTGGCCGAGTGGAAGAATGGAGATAGAAAATAAAATTGGACCTAAAATCGAACCTTGCGGTACACCACTGGTAATGTGGGCTGTGGAAGAAGTAAAATTACCAATGGTGACCGCGAAGGTTCTTTCTAAAAGGTAAGAATGAAACCAATCAAGTGCAGTGTCCTTGATGCCCACCCAGGTTTTAATACGGTCAATTAAATAGTGTGTTCTACTGTGTCAAAAGCAGCACTTATATCTTAAAAAATTAAAATTGCGCTCTCTCCTCTGTCAGCTGCTAAAAGGAAGTCATTAGTTACCTTGAGGAGGGCAGTTTCTGTGCTATGTAAAGTTCTAAAACCAGACTGAAATTTCTCAAACATATTGTTTTGACACATAAAAGCTAAATGTTGGGTTGAAACAACCTTTTCTAAAACGTTGCTTAAAAAGGGAAGTTTAGAAATTGGTCTAAAATTATTGAAAACAGAGGGATCAAGGTTAGGTTCCTTTAAAGGAGGTTGCACAACAGCATGTTTAAAAATAGAAGGAACAAAACATTTTAAGCTACAGTTGTCACTGACAAATATGGACTGTTATACTGAAAAGGCGTCATACTCAGTAAACTGCCTCACATTCTGCTTCCCTGAATGACCCCAAAGAGTTTAAATGGACTGAAAAGGAGATAAACAGCTCACAGGACAATTAAGATCTTCTTCAATACAAACTGTGTCTGTGCATCTTCATTTTAACAGCATCCTTAATCATAATAAACTATTATACTATGATGAGTTTCATCCGAAAATAAAGAGAAAGAGAGAAATTAGTCAGAACAAAATAACAGATTTGATATTTATTTGTCTTTCCTGCTGATAAATAAATTCATATTCTGAAAAATAAACATGAACAAATTGTTTTTGTTTAAAGCTGAAACTTTATGCACTCTGTCGCCCCCTGCAGCAGTGAGAGGGAACTGAAATCATGTTTCCAGCTACAGAATTGTTGTGGAAGCTGATTATTGTATTTCAGACACTACAATATCTGGATAATGTGACATTCAGCAAACTGTGATAAATTCAAATTATGTTTGATGTGTGAAAATATACAGTATACTGCACAAGAAGCTAATCAGGATTCCTCAAAAATGATTAATTACAGTATTTATACATTTAAAATAACATTTCACATAACAGCTCTAATCCTAAATATCTGTAATATAGATATATATAGTATAAGAAAAAAGAAGTACTATAATATAGCCTGCATTACCTCAGACAGCACACTCAATATACATAAACACAATTATGAATCACACACACCTGCTGCTACTGAAAACTGAACATGAAAACATCCACATCATCCTCTACAGCCTCTCTCTCTACTGTCAGATTTCACTGTTGTACTACTTCCTGCTTCCATCAGGTGAGTCCAGCCTCTGGTTCAACTACATCACAACAAAATTACAGGACATTTAGATAAAATACAGTACTGTGCAAAGGTTTTAGACACCCTAGATGTTTAAGTTCTTATCCGTTGCGCAATACCATCAGGGAGGTTTCTGATCAGTCCCAAATTTATTCATGACATGACAGTGACCCCAAGCATACGGCTTTAGTCATAAAGAACTATTTTTTCAGCAACAAGAATCATGAGTCCTGCAACAGATGGGATGGTTTGGCCCCCACACAGCTCTGATCTCAACATCATGGAGTCAATCTGGGATTACATGAAGAAGCACCTGAAAATTGCCTAAATAATAAATCCACAGTAGAACATTGTTTCTCTAGGATGGTTACAACAATCTACCTGCAAGTAAAAACTGTGTTAAAGTATAAAGAGGAGAATTTCTGCTGTTTGAAAGGCGAAACTGCTCACAGCAAATATTGATTTAATTTAGGTTTCTGCTTTATACTCAACTTTGTAAGAAGATAATTGATAAATTAAAACTATTTATAGCAACATTTTTGGAAGTATTTTCTCTTTACTTTTAGTGGCGGAAACTTTTGCACAGTACTGTACTTCTCGTAACTGTAACTATGAATCTGTTGTTGGCCTGTTTTTTCCTTTCAGAAGGCTCCAACCTGACTGGACTTTACTCCACGTCTTCCTGCTCCTCTGTGTCTTCTGTCTGTGCTGCAGCGACGACCTGCAAGTCTGAGACATTCTCATACGCAACAGGAGAGTACAGCTGATGGACAGAGATGTCAAAATGAGGATTAATGGAACTCATTCATGAAACTAGCATGCATACATATTAAATCTGAATTATTTAATGCTAAAGTTGTATTCAGGTGAAATCCATCACACGTTTCTACTCTGAAAGTTGTAATTTAAATATAAATTCACTTCACAGCTGCATGTTGACAATATATAAGTGAATTTTAGGATAGTTTCTGTCAATAAGGTCTCTTTCTCACCTCTATAGTCTCTACAGGTTCGTTCAGTTCAGTGATGGATTTCAGAGTTTTCTTCTTCCTGGATTGGATCCAACAAGAATAAGAGATATTCAACTAAATGTTATTCATTACTTAAAAATTATGAAAATCTTTTGACAAGAAAACAAAAGAAAAAAAGTCTTCTTTATCATTTTACCTCGGCCAAAGACTCAAGAGAAGCAGAGCAATCAGTATCAGGACCACCAGAATCAACCTGATGATATTCATTATGAATACTGATTTCCCTAAAAATTGAGATCAACAGAAAGGCTTATAAATAAATGTAATATGTGCAAAAGCGTGTGTGTGTGTATGTGTGTGTGGGAAGGTCAATGAGCATAACTTACCTGCCACAACAATCAGATATAAGGTGGAGTTATGACGTCCTATTCTGTTCTGGGCTTCACAGTAATAATTCCCACTGTGTTCAGGTCTGACATCAGTGATGGTGAAGATCTGTCCTGATGCTTTTGGTGAGTCTTCATTCTCCTTGTACCAGGTGTAATTAGCTGCTGGGTTAGCATCACTGCTACAGGTCAGATTCACTGAACTGCCCTCCACTATCTCACCAGAGGGACTCACTGACACAGAGGGAAGCTTTGGAGCTTTGGAGGAGATGTATCAAAATGAATGAAGTATAAAATGATGAAGGATTGCATTCGTACAACAATTTGTATTGGAGACCGAGGGAAAGTAGGTATTGCTTATAAAATAGTGCTGTGCAATAATGCGTTTTTGTCAATTTACTACAAATTATATATAAACCACTGGTGTAATTCTTTAAATAAGTTTTTTCACTCACCTTTCACATCAATAAAGAAGTATTCACATGTCCTTTTCCCCAGCTGGTTCTCAGCTGTACAGTAATACTCTCCAGAGTCAGAGGACTGGATGGAGCTGAAGACAAGCTGTGGTTCTTTACTGAGAGGTTGAAGGTCTGGATTTACATTCTTCTTGTACCAGGTGTAACTAACTGTTATGTTAGCATCACTGCTACAGTTCGGATTCACTGAACTGCCCTCCACTATCTCACCAGAGGGACTCACTGACACAGAGGGAAGCTTTGGAGCATCTGGAAGACAAGAAATTCACATGTTTTAGTTTGAGAACAAAGATATCATTTCACTGTGGGATTGAATACTGAAATGGTCACTTGCTCATAACTAAGAGAAAGATTAAATATAACATCAGTGGTGGGTGATTCCCTTCTCAGCTGCTCATATTACAAACTACATACTATCTTGTTACCTTTGGCAAAAATGTGACACAAAAGTGACACAGTGAAGTAAACTCACACACTGAAAGAGAATTATAATCCTCATATCCTTTCAAAGCACAGAAGGTGTCATCTCCAGGATAAGATCTACAGTTATATACAAAAGTTTGGGCACCCTTGTTACAACCCGGCCGAGGGGAAACCATAACGCAACATGAAAGATGAGACTCCCTGTTTCCCAGCTCCCATGAACCAACAGCAACAGAGGATTGCAGCCCTTTAAAGGTTTGTTTTAAAATATTTGAGCTTCAGGCTGGGTTACATCACATACATTACATTTCAACGTAACATTTAACACTGAAACATGCTGGCTGGCAGATAGCTTGGAAGTGGAGAGAGATGAGCCCACAGTAGCTGGGGGAAACCGGCCTTTAAATTGCAAGCTTGGAGGCTGGAACCAATCAGCTCTCTGGAACAACCAACATAGTCAAACCCATTCAATCAGCCAATCAGCCGAACTCAACTGCAGCCCATCACACACACAGGAAACACAGCAGGATCACCAGAGAGAGAGAGAGAGACAGATCCACAACACATGCACACAGGATATCAAAACACATACACAAGTACATAGAAAATGTTCATATGACCTCAAGGTCATAACATCTTTCCCCTTAAAGATCAAACATTTCTCCCCTAAAGAAATGTTTGATTTAACAGACCACATACAAACACACAAGGAATTTGAAGTCACAAGGGGAAAAATGTGCAGCAAGTTAACAGTTACAGTCTGTGGCTAGTGGTTGCCAAGGTAACACGGAGCAGTATGGTTGTTGGGATACTAACAGCAGTAGAGGTTCTGTAGAGCTTAATGAAAAAACATAGTGCCAATGGCAAGCACAGCAGGGAGGTCACACATATTAGAAATACATGAAGTCAGAAATGTAATTTAAATTCAGACACACACATTCACAATACTATTTCCAAGATATTAACCATTTGAAGTTACATTAAGTCTTTCAATGAAAATGTTACCTTTGACAGTCAAAGTGACTCCAGGTGAAGCAGTAAATCTCCCTCCTGGTTGGTTTGTTATGAACCTGAACTTGTACTCAGCTGAGTCGCTCTCTCTCAGGTCTGTGATTCTCAGAGTGCAGTTGTTCTTATCACAGAGATAATGAACACGACCTGCGTAGTCTGAATCTGTTGTCAGATTCACAGGATCATTATATCTCCCTTTGGTGAACCAGAGTGTTTTCTCAACGATAGTATCAAGGTTATTTTCTCTGGATGGGTATCTGTAGGTGCAGTTTATGTTCACTGTTGATCCTTTTAAGGCACAGATGTGAGTAGAAGTGTAAGTCACTCCCCAGCCTTTCTGACCCTGTACCACTGTAACACAGAGCACATCAGAAACCACAATCAGATTCATAACAAGTTAAGAATCAGTGAATAAGACAAAGTGGATCATGGCACCAATATGATTTTATCTGCAGTCATTGTCATTCAAAGCTCCTCATGGTGCATCAATCTAACTAGAACTGAACTGGAATACAGTATTTTATCAGTTGTTACTGCTGAGTGTTTCAGCTTTAGTCCATTCGTTCTGCAAGTTTTTAATGCTTGCTTGTTGTAGTTTCAAAGAAGCTAAAGCTGATCACCTGAAATGTGTCTCTTATATTCATTTTTATAATTTTCTTCATAATTCTTGTTAAAAATAATTTTTACTTTGACTTTTATGTCTGAATGAAGCCTGAGTGAACACAGGAATATAAAAGGCCGAAGCCAAACTGTTTACAGCACAAAGAAACAGTTTTAGATGCTGTTTACAGTTAATCTCTCTGTGCACTGAGACAGAACATCGTACAGTCTGAAGCTACAGTGAAGTAACAAGAATGTATTGAACCTGTGACCATTAATGCAGTTTTACTGAACAGGGTAAGAAAAAGGAATTGAAGCATTAGAGAGTCTGTGCTTATCACGGTTAGTTTCCTCTCTGTTAGTTCTTTGGAAAAGTTGCTGCTCAGTTAAGTGTGAAAACCACAAAGAAATGCAGAACATGACGTGTCAGAAATTTTTGAAAGCAGCTAAAATAAAATAGGTGATGATAAGTTTTCACAGGGAGGAGCAACTGTTATAACTGTAACAGCTAAAACAGTTGTCCAGCTCTACAGTACAGAGTGCAGAAATTACTAAACACATTTAAAACATAATGATGAGATGAAATTCTCAGTGCATTGCTGTACCATCATAGAACTATGTATATATGCATATGCATGTATAAAAATATATGATTCTTACAATCCATGGAGGGAAGGTGGAAAAAACTTATTAGCGAGACATCCCCACCCCCACCACCCATGACGCAGACACAGCTGAACATCATAATATAATATTATTAAAGTGTTCAGCAGTAAATATTGATGTTATTTTTACTATTTGCCTTCATTCAACAGCTATAGTTTACACAGAAATAAACAGAAGTGAATGTTTGGTGTTGTAGAGTTTAAAAGTTATTCATCAAACTGCATCACACACACATCAAACCTAGAAAAGTGCTGATCTGGGATATTTTATATTTACTTTCTTAAAATGACTTCATGCTGCTCTGAATAAGTGAGCTAAATGTCCTACAATGTAAATGTAGATATACAGTACCTGACACAGAGAGAAGGAAGACAACAAATCCACTCGCTGCTGCTGTTAAACTCATAGCTGCTCCTCTCATCTCTCTGTGAGGCTTCAGACACAATAAAATACATCAAATAATGTTCATAACATGTAATAATCATATCAGTAAACTATTCTACTTACAACAGAGAAGGGCGTTGTCTGTTAAGATGCTCGTCCTCTGCGATCTGTGAGCAGAAGTCAGATAGCAAGATATTAAAACACTTGATTTCCTTCCTTTTTCGTAGTATTATGAATATACATGAGTAGCCAAGTGACAGTAAACATATAAGTTAAAACCAAATTTTACTGATTTCCAAAGACTTAATATAATCTCTACTCGAGAGAATAACAGACCAGTGCTTTGGCTTGTTAGTAGTTTAAAGAGAGAAGAGAAATAATGTGACATTTTTATTATCTTATTCTTATTAAGTGTGGACACATTTCAGTGTCTAAAGAAAAAAAAAAGATTACATGTGACAGATGTGTGACGTTTGATTTGATGCGTCTCCTCACACTAGTGCATGTTAAGACACTGAATACACCACCATGAGTTCAAAGAGATGTACATGTAGAAATATACTTTTAGTACTTGAGTTGCATCTTAATCTACAGCTCATCTCTTTGACTAGTGAATCGTGACACAGTTTGCTGAACAGGAAAAAAAGACTGAGGGCAAAGATTACAAATATATTTTCTTAATGCTTTTGGATTGAATGTATACTGAGATGTCCTTTATTTCAACAGGGTAAAACACTAAAAAGTGACATATCTAAATCTTGAAAACAATTTACCATCCATCACTGATTGTTTACACACATTTACATTTACTTTTAGTACTTTTCACTTCTTATGATTGAGTTGCATCTTAATCTGTTTACTCTTGACATTAAATTCATTAAACATTACAGTTAGAGGTTCAGTTTCAGAAGTGTTGATTGTTCACATTGGTGACCTTGTTGTACAGTAGTTGACCAAACACTCACAGTCCAGGTGTCTAAGTGGAAGCTGTTTATTGTATATCAGCCACTGCAATGTCTGGATCATGTCATATTCAGCAAACTGTGATAAAAGTGAAATTATGTTTGATGTGTGAAAATAATAAAATTCCCTAAAGAAGAGAGACCAAGAGAAAGTAGATATGGCTCATCAATAAATGCAGTATACCTCTTCTGTTTTGGACTTCACAGTAATAATTCCCACTGTGTTCAGGTCTGACATCAGTGATGGTGAAGATCTGTCCTGATGCTTTTGGTGAGTCTTCATTCTTCTTGTACCAGGTATAATTAGCTGCTGGGTTAGCATCACTGCTACAGGTCAGATTCACTGAACTGCCCTCCAATATCTCACCAGAGGGATTCACTGATAAGTGAAGGAGGCAATAAAAGTGATACATGATGCTGTTAAGTCCATGGTTGGACTTCTCCTCTCTGCTTTGGCTTCAAAGATGAGATTAAGAATAAGAAGAAAAAAAAAAGACTTAAAAATTTAGGTGACTCTTTTTGTTTACTTGACTACATTCACATGTTATCTTTAACACTGTGTTGTGGAGCCAAAACCTACCTCAATAATATTTATTGGTCTGAGAATAGTTATACATCCAGTAACCTAAATGGTTACTGAATTTCTAACCTGAGTCCTAAACAGTTACATTAACACATGTAAAGGGATGTGTTCTTAAAAGGGGAACTTCCTCTAATGAAGAAATGTAGCCTAGATGTGTAGATGTGTAAAAGAGATAGACAGTCTTGCATAACATGGAGGCACAACATCGCTGTCACTTACCTCAAGTCTGCAACAGCCCAATAAAATTCTCTTGAAATGTAAACACTTTTCCAACATCTGTTTACTGGGGGTTTTGGTACATGTGTAAATACAATATCATATATTATTTAAGTATATTTTACTGGTGCGAAAGGAAGAAAGAAAATAGAAAAGAGGAGAGAAAATACAGCAAACAAAAAAAGATGTCACACTCTTGTGTCATTACATACCAATGAAGGGTTTGTCTCATTAAAATAGTCTATGAAAGGTTATCATATCAAATATATATTCCTTCTCAGTGAAAATGATTTTTTTCTAACTATGACTGCTCTATCACATCTTTTAGTTAAGTGGGCTGGTGGGTTTCTCTGTTTCTAGTTTAATAAAGCTACATGCTAACAGTGTTACATAATATGCAAAATTGTAGTTTTAACACTGAAAAATCAGACCTGGTTTAAGTTGTTTCTGTAGGATGCACACTTTTAAAGAGAGGATTCAATTTTGACAGTACAGTAAAGTCATCTCTCTGGTGAAATTCCCATTAATCAACCACTTTTGCGGATGAAAACTGATACTGGGTCGATTTGATTATTACACACAGATATACTCTGTATGTGGTTGTCATACAGACAGTTCATCTACTCTTTCACTTATAGGCTACTGATAGAAGAAAGACAAGTTGATTTTTTCTGTTCCTTAAATGCAAATAGCTTCTGTTTTACTCCCTACTTCTGTAACATAGGTAAGAAATGCCTGACCAGAGAAACTAGGTAGGTTAACAGTAAGGTACACCATGTATACAAAGCAATCTGTATGAATTTTATTGAAATTCACTGTCATTACAACTCAGCCTGTTGTGGCTTACTGATGAATAAACATTATCCTTGCAAGCAGATCAGTTCCATACACTGCATGTCAATCCAATCAAAGTGAAATACTGTATTTGTAGTAAATACTGTAGAAATATGTATGCAATCTGCCTTCAATTCCGCATAGAGGTTGTTTTCTTCTTGACAAAGCAGGAGAATTCAAACCGACCAATCACAGTGAGGGACATGCAAATAAGCGCCGCAAGGCCACGCCCACCTCCGTCAAACCACCAATGGTTGACGAGGTAGGCGGGGCCTGGAGGGGAACAGCGGAGGATTCAAACTGAACATGGCTGCGGGTAAAGATGTCGATGAAAACACACAAAATAGAAGGTAAGAATGACTCGAGTCTAACATTGATATGTTTTCATTTGTACTTACATAGACGGAGAGTTAGTAATACTTACGGTAGAGGCTAAACTCGTGAGACTTTAAACTGGCAAAAACACGACTTACGTTGGTGAAACTGTGCGACAATGACGTAGTTACGTTAGCATTAGCTGTTTAACAATAACGTTTCCGTAACCGTAGTTAACTTACTGGTTACTATTGGATGAATTGGCATTGTTGGAACTAATTTTCATGTTTATTTCAGACGTAATAGTGGGAAACCTTAGCTTGCATTTGCTAATATTAGAATTGCTAGCTGAAGGGTCTTGTGTTGCTATTTGTTTGGGCTAACTGCCCATTCAGCAAGCTCAGTGGTTGAAGAAATATTAAGTACAACAATGCATACACACTCCATCACAAGTAAAACTCCTGCATGTAGAAGTACATAAGTATTATCAGTTTGATGTGCGGTGGTGGTGGTTTAGTCCCTCTGACTGATATATTATTATATATGACATCATTAGATTAATAATACTGGAGCATCAGTGTTAGAGCAGCATGTTACTGTTGTAGCTGCTGGAGGTGGAGCTAGTTTACACTACTTTATATACAGTTAGCTAGTTTAGTCCAGTGGTTCCCAACTTAGGGGTCAGGGCCCCTCCAAAGGGTCAGCAGATAAATTTGATGGATCTGTTAAGAACTCATAGGCATCTGAAATGTGACCCTGACTGCACACTGCTTTTTTGTAAAACATCAAAAGCCAAAAAGGCTGAAAACCACTGGTTTCATCTTCAACAAGCTTGTTATATTCACTGTGTCAAAACCTCATCTGAAAAGTAACTAAAGTTGACTATACAGGAGCACCCAAACAAACACAGTAGTTTTTCTAGTGGTTAAAGCAGACATACATTTATCAAGCAGCACTTTTCAATTTGTTTCCTTTCCTAATCATAACCTGAGTGTGATGTCATCTTGCACACAAAAAGAGAGAGCTGGTTTACAACATTCCTGTCTCTCTCCCCTCTTCTCAGCAGTACAGTGAACAGTATGGTGACCAATCGTGACGAATCTCCAGGGGGCTCACGTGCCGGCCGACCACCCGTCATCTTCAACCCGGACTTTTTTGTGGAGAAACTCCGTCATGAGAACCCTGACGTTTTTCTGGAGCTGGTGCTAAGTAACATCACTCGTCTTATCGATCTTCCTGGGACAGAGTTCTCCCAGCTCCTCGGCGAGGAGGGTCCTAAGACCCCAACAGGTGGAAATGGAGGCTTCTTTCGCTCTTTCAACTTCCTCAAACGCAAAGGTGAGAGGTCAACTTGGTGACATCGTTTAGAAATGACCCTACAGTGAATGTCATTCTCTACATCGACATTAACGACATTTGGCAGACCAGAGCTTTCGTGAATTAGACAACACATTAGATGATCACAGTTGAACAGCTGACCACATCTGTAAGAGGTGAGTTAATGCATGAGATAGTACAAAAAAACTTCCCTCTAGATATGCAGCTGTAAGCTAATAATTGTTTATAGGGTTTGCTTTATTGTAAAATCAGCTTGTAATAAAAGTAAATACATGACTAGTCACTCATTTTGTAGTTCAACAGTCGCTGTGGCAAGTGATTAAAAGAATCTCCAGGTCTTTGTGTGAGCTTTTGAGCCCTTTCCAAGATCCTGTTTCGCCGCATTCCTAATTCGTTCATTGTCGATATGCTCTGATGAACCGCAGAGATCACTTCTGTAAGTTAAGGGAGGTGTTGCGCTTCCACAGAGTAGACAGGACAAGTTCAAATAACATTGAGAGCAACGGCTCAGACGGACGCTGCTGTCTGTTCCTCCACTTCACATTTTTAAATCACAATTGAATTTAACAGCTGGCACTAAACACACATCAGTCACGACCCGTTAGTGCATTTTCATTTCCTGTTGCCTTGTTTATTCATCTCGTGTGCTAATGTGTTCTTTGATGTGTTGAATGGGACGTCATCAGACTTGTTCTAAGAGAGGAAATTTGGGGCCTTAAGTGTTAATTCCAGCTGCCAACTCATGTTTCCCTGCTTGATTGTGTTGAGACTGTACACACACTCACACACTCATCTCTCCCGTTACTTTCACAGATAAAGGTGTTGTGTTCGGGACTCCGCTGACCGAGAGCAGCATTGCACAGATCTACCAGCTTATTGAGTACCTCAGCAAAAGTAAGTCATCTAAACAGATCCCTCCTTCACGGTTGACTTCACATCCTCGCCGCTCTGCCTTTCAGACGCTAACAGCAGCAGAGTCTTGCTGGTGTTTCAAAGAATAAAAGGCCCTTTGTCTACAATCAGGCCATTACCACTGATCAATATAGATAGCATTTTTCTTCTCTTTTAAATTAGAATAGTATCGATGGCATGTTCTTTGGTATTCAGATTATTTACTAGAATTAGTGAGCACATAGAAACAACTGTTTTCACCATCTCATCCCTGCTCAGACCTGCATGTGGAGGGTCTGTTTCGGGTGCCCGGTAACAGCATTCGGCAGCAGACCCTGAAGGAGCTCCTCAACAGTGGAGCCGATGTAGACCTGGACTCCGGAGACTTCCACCCCAACGACGTGGCCACGCTGCTCAAGACTTTCCTGGGAGAGCTGCCCGAGCCCTTGCTCACACACAGACACTTCCACGCACACCTGAAGATAGCCGGTAGGGAAACAAACACACACACACACTCATACTTTTAAATACTAAACTTATCTTCTCATTTTAGAACATAAATTTTAGACAATACGAACTCTTTATGGCTCCTTTTTTTCATGTACAATGCTTCATATTCACTCTGAGATGAGCGTTTGTAAAAAATGTTGAATTCCCAGGCTAATACAGGCAGATAATAAATATATATCTATCGATTTCCTTTTCCCAGACATGACGCTGTTTGACGAGCACGGCAACAAGACGGCGATACCCAACAAGGAGCGTCAAATCGAAGCCCTGCAGCTTCTCTTCCTGCTGTTACCTCAAGCCAACCGCTCGCTGCTCAAACTGTTGCTGGACCTGCTCTACCACACCGCCAAGCAGCAGGACAAGAACAAGATGTCCTCCTTTAACCTGGCCCTCATGTTTGCCCCGCATGTCCTCTGGCCCAGACACGTAAGATTTGTACCGTATAACGGACGTTCACGGACCAGAGGCTGCATGAGGAATAGTTTAATTGCAGATGAAATGTTTAAATTGTCAGAAACTGCCCACATTCACGCATTATACTTAAAGATATTGTGTGTAGATATGAGTCATCTTAGCAACTTGTGTTCTGTCCTGCTGCAGATGACAGCCGGTGACCTGAAAGACAATCTGAAGAAACTGAACAACAGCGTGGCCTTCCTCATCAAACACTCACAGAAACTCTTCAGGGTGATTATTTACCACACGAGCAATTGAACAATCAGACAATTATAAAAAATGAGCCTCTGTTAATAATCTAGCATGCAGGCTAAGACTGGTAACAGCATGAGATTTAAGCACATAAACAAAGCGGGCTCTACAAATGTAATATGCTAAAAGGTTTTTTGTGTGTGTGTGTGTGTGTGTGTGTTCAGGCTCCGGTCTACCTGCGGGAATATGCCAGAGTGCACTTCACTGGGTCCAAAGCTCTGCAGACCAAGGTTAGTGGAGGACGTTCGCATTAGGATATAAATAAATCAATAAAATAAACAACATTCAACATAAATGCACCACAAGATGTGTGTTTACCAGACTGCAAATAATGTGAAGACCAACCCTAAATGTGGTCTCAGCATGAACTGTCACATTTAAAGGGGACATATTGTAGAAAGATTTACATTTCTTTTTAATTATAAAGCAGGTTTAGGTGCTATATAAATACTGTGAAAGTATCAAAAACCCCTCAGTCCATGCAGAAATGCACACAGCCTTTATTCAGAAACCGTGCCTTTTTAAACGAGCCGTCTAGACCTCTGTATGGTTGTGATGTCACAACTGTACACTCAGCTTTTCCCCCATCGTTGGCTCAGAGCAGCAGCCCACCCCATCCGCCCCCATTCCCCCTCTGAAAGAAACAAAATATGTTTATCTATGCTGTTTACCTAAGTTATGTGCACTCATTTCAGCTCAGTGTGACAGTCTTTAGTATGCTGTCATTTATAGCTGCACTAGTTTCTCTCCTCTGCTCTGCTCTCTCTGCGATTCACAATCCGTTTCCTGTGGTTGACCTGGGTGTGCGTCACTCAGAAAACAATCCGCCAATCAGAAAAGAGGGGCATTGAAAAGATGGAGGGGCTGCATCTATGGCTCGTATATCTTTAACTAGGTGTTTTTGACTATAAAAACATGCACATATCTGTAAATAGACCACAACAGTGAAGATATTAAACTGGCAAAGCGGCATAATATGACTTATTTAAAGCACACAGGCAGTCTAACTTGTGCTGTACTCTGACAGGATGATCTGGAGCTGCTGCCAGTCAGCGGCTCTCCTGCTCAGCGGACGGTGTTGCCCCAGAAGAGGGCGGCTGTTCTGGGCCCCAGCTCCCAAGAACAGTGCCAGTCACCAGCTCAACAATACACAGAGGAGGCCCTGAAGGAGCTCTTCAGACACGTCCACCACAACATGCCGGACTCCGCCAAGAAGAAGAAACTTGTCCGACAGGTTCGTTTTGCTGAGCTGAGTCCTGAGTGCAAATTGCTTGGTCTTAAAAATATTATAAAATGTAAGGGACGTCTTCTGTTTCCTATGTGCAGTTAGTTAAACAGACCACCTCAGGCACGCCTACCAGTGAGCGCTGCCAAGTCCCCCCAGGCCCCAGCAAGAAACATCCCCGCTCACGCTCCTTTGGTGGACTCATCAAGGTACAGAAACAATATATGAGCTGACAAGAAACGAGGGAAGTGAGGTTAAAGGTGACATCCAGCAAAAGTCCCCAGCTGGACTCAAACCAGCAGGACCCAGTGTCTTAAAACCAAAAGCCACCATGCTGCACTAATTTTGTTAGTTAGGGTTTATTTACACAGGAAGTTTCATGATTTTAAGGATTTTCCGTTGATATTTTGATGAATATTTCCACCTAAACTGGCCTTTTTCAACCCTGTTTGTCCATCTTATCGCTCTGGTACCAGCGCAAGGCTCGTGGTGAGCAGCTGACAGCAGAGAGGCGACTTAGGCACGTCTCACCGGACACCGTCACCAGGACAGGAAGAAAACCTGGCAAAGAAAACATCATCCTGCAGCAGGTGAGCCGTTTTTATATATCACTAATGTACTTCATATATTTAGCTGCGACTGAGTGACTGCACACTTTTGTTGGCTTTGTATTCTATTTCACAAAATTAGCAGATGACTGACAATTTCTGTTTTAGCTTGATGTCAATATAATTTAATAATTTTGGTGTGTGTGTGTGTATACAGGTGAATAGCCCATTGAATGGTCCTGTGATGGGGAAGGCGGGGCTGGTAGTAAAAAACCCAGATTTCTCTTTTAATGAGAACAAAGCTTTGAAGGTGTCCAAGGTAAGACGCAGTTTTCTGCTCTTCTTCTTCACTGAACGCCAGAAAAATCACACAACAGTTTCAAACAATGTGGAGGAAAAAAAAACATATTTTTTGTGTTGCAGTTCTGTAAATTGACTCTTTGCGAGTAAATTGACTTTAAAACAGAATCCACAGTGACTCACAAGTTTCTTTTTTTATTTATTTATTTATTTTTACTTAAATTGAAGAGATTTTTGGAATATTTTGGGTTTTTTTTTCCACCACAGATAAACATGCAGATCAAGTGGGTTGTCCTGTTTGGTCATTTTTATCATTTATTTGTATTTTTTAATGATTATCATTTTTTTTAATTGCATGATATTCTGGACAAACATCCGTGCTGTCATTTACGAGTGTGTCTCTCTCCATCCGTCTCTCAGCAGGACACTCCCTCCATCTCCAGGATGTGTTTCTCTCCTGCTCAGGATGTCTCGGTGTAGAACCCGACACCTCCTCCTCGTCTCAGGACGGGACTTGGGCAGTATTAATATTAATATTCCTCGTGTTTTTTTTTATCATTGTGTTATCATCGTAGTAAGTCTACCGTTATTTTAACTGTGACTAATATACAGCTGCTTTTTAGCCTCGGCCAGACCAGCCAAACCAAAGCCAGGACTTGTGTCATCTGTCCACTGCTGGACGTTCATCAGGAGCACTAACCGTTAAATAAAATGCTCCGCTGTAGCTCCGCAATCTAAAGTTGCATGATGGTGATGAAATAAATCTAATTTAAAAACATACAAAATCAACTTTTAATTCAATATGTCTGATAAAACATACAAAAATCACTTCTATCAGTTGTCTTTACAAGTGATTTTATACATTTTAACATTGAGATAATGAAATTGTGCATGAAGATAGACAATATTTTTCCCAACGCAGCTTCATTCACTTATGCTGCAAAATATGAAAATATTACATTATTGATCAGCCGCGCTTGTACTCAACAGGCTCCACACACATTTGGTTTGCACAAATATCAGAATCTGTGGGACCAAACGAAGTCCGCAGCAGCTGTTTGGAGCAATGCAGATTTTCATTTTTACTCTTTTAACTCTTTAAAATTCTTTTGAAATGTATTAAATTTTATTTTCAGACCACACAAAGCACTTCTGATGGCCAGGTTTGTGCAGAAGTTGTGAATCAACAGATTGGTGCGACAGTATTTGGGATTTTAAACCTTGTTTTGTTATTCAGATATGACCAAAATCTGAATAATTATTCGAATAAAAACGAGAAAAACAGCACCATCTGTCTGCATCACATGATCTGCTTAAAGATCATGTTTTAAGATATGTTAAACTATTCACTCATAAGCATTAACACTCCCATCATGTCGCATGGTGCTCTGCTCTGTTTTTGAATCAACGCTGTCTAAACTTTGGGGGTCATCACCTGGCTCTCTACCTCTAATGATGATCAGAACAGTGACGGGTGGGAGGGGTGGGTCTCTGCTTTGGTTCGGTTGTGCTGGTTCTGACCTGCTTGTGCCAGTTATCACTTGAAACATGTTTTATTAGCTACTGTATCAGAATTTATGACCACTAGCTAGATGAGCTTACAAGTATACATGTTGTACAGTATGTGTGTGTGTGTGTGTTTTAAGTTGTTTTATTCTTATTGGGAACGATGATGTGTGGTTTTTGGTACGATATGATATGTTGGTCATGCTGGATGATAGTTGGGTGAATGTTTCTCATCCTGATGTGAAAAATATGATTTTAATTTTAAACCGTCTTTACTGTTCTTGGTCTTTATCGTTATGAAACCGTCGACTAGGATCCTTATTTGTGAAGCTGTCAAATGTGAAATGACGGTCCCACATGCTTAATGGGATGTTTGTTTTTTCTTCAACTGGACAACAGAAGGGTCACTTCTTTTTTTTTTTTTTTTTTTTAAAGTGGTTGGAAGACTTCATGTTGATGGTTTAAATGAAAGTCGAAGGAGTGTATTTAGTTATGTTTTCTCAGGTGGCAATGAGCAGTTTTGTCTTACAGTCAGGTCCTCTCTTCTCATAACGGCGTGTATGTATGTGTGACCTCCAGAAAGGAAGTTAACATGGTCACAAACTCAGATAATGTAACCTCTGTTATCTGTAAGTTGGATAAACGTGTGTCATTCCAAACTAGCCACACAGATAAGATGAAAGATGAGCGTAAATTAAAGAGATTTACAGAAGGATCAGTAAATATCAACCAATCAAAAAACATCTATAATGAAGAGGTTATACACCAAATACTGGAAATAGTGCCAATATCGTACCTTTCAAAACAATAAGCTAGCTAGACCAGACTTAGACTGTGTGTTACCCTCACAGCTCTTCTAGTTTCACTCTTTACGGCCTGACTGAACTGACGTCTGCTCGACGTGTTGTGTAGAAAGAAGAGATGCACCAGAACCAGTTTCCCGATGTTCAGCACTGAGAACTTTATTATTTTCAGATACAAAGCGTCTAGGCTCATCTCAAACAGTGTTGACTATTGCCTGAAAATTGGTCTGAATCGCCAAAAAAAATCACTGAACAAATCTGAGATGTGGACTCAGAAGTCTGCGTCATGGTTATACTTGATTAACTCCTCTGCTGGGCGGTCAGAGATCATCTACACAGACTCAGTGACGAGGGCTTTAACTCAAACTGACTCTCTGCTAGATACTTTTAATTATGATGCACAACATTTGCCTTTTGCTATTAGGATTTATTTAGATGTTCTTCAGCCTGGTGTTGGGAATCTGCTCTAGGTGCATCATGTTTTGAAAGCGTTGTGGATGTTGAGTTGACGGGTTTGTTGAACGTGACTGACATGGACGATAAATGACCTTTACCTCCTTTTGATGTATATTCTAAAGGTCATTTTGTACAGTGGACCACATGGGACTCTTTTGTTTTTAAGACATTTTTTAAGGGGGGAGCTAAATTGGATTCTCTTATTTATTGCTGGTTAGCGGCTGCAAAAATTTGTTACAACAACATCAACGACAAAATGAGCTAGATTTAAGGTACATATTTATTTTTTTTGAAGTTTACTTTTGTGAGTCAAATGAAAGCAGCGATACTCTGTCTGCAGAGAAATACTGTTTTATATTTGAAACACAAAAAGCCCCCTTTAAAGACCCTTTATTATTTTAATTGTTGCACTTCTGTCCTCTGTTTCCTTTTGTATTCTCGTTACATGTGAAACATTTTGTTACTGATCTCTCTTTTTTTTTTCCCTCTCTGCATGGTCACTGATGAGTTCTCGTCTACACTGTGAGAATAACAGAAACACAAAGTTGAATATGACAGAAATGGAGAATTTCAATCCTGTTAAACTTAATCAGAAATAGTTGGTTGCACCTTACCTCTTTTTGTTACAGAAGGTCAATGAGAAATGGTTTTACACTGAATTTTTATTATGTTAAGCTCCATTAAAACTCCTTCTCAAAACACAGAACACGCTTTTCCAGTGTGACAGTGAACTCATCTGTGACTGTTGTGTCATCTGGTTCAAACTGTGGTAACTTGTTTGTTGTTTTTTTTGTATTTTAGTGTAAAATAAGTTAACCCTGTACATTGGATTCCTTGGCGAACTGTCCGCTTTGGATTAAAACTTTCTTATGTTTTTACATAAAGCCTGTTGTTGTTGTTTTGTTTTGTTTTGTTTTGTTTTTGATGAATGATTCAATTTTTCCCCCATCGTTGACAGTATGTAGTCAGTAGGAGGAATTAATTGCCAGTCAGCAGCCATATAATATAACAGACAGTACTGGAGACTTCACACCGATGTAGTGCTCCTCTTTGTTCACTAGAGGGCGATATATGATAACTGAGAGGTGTGTGCAGCTGGTACCATTTGTCTGAGGAAGAGCATCACAAACAAACACCAAGTTCATCAGCAGCAATGAACACAGATGTGTCTCATCATTTAACATTTATTTAAATCTTTATGGTTAATCTACAGCTTGGAATAAAAACATATTTAGAAATAGAAATGGTTTTTTTCTGCTTGCATTGCACCTTTAAGCAACATTTAATCTGTTCTAGCTTCTATTTATCATGTTATTTATAATAATAAAAATGGTGTCATACTTAACTGATGCCATAAAGAAATTCTCTTATTACCTTTCAAGAAGGTCAGAGGTCAGGTTCAGCCAGTGAAGTGTCCCCAGAATGTGGTTCTTCAGATTTCGAGATGGTCCATCATGATGTTGTTGAAAAGTCGCCTTTAGCCTTGAAATACTTTTGTCACTTCTTAATTTGGGGCAAAAGCACCAAAAAAAAAAAAAAACACATTCTTATAACACAACTTCTGCTGTCTGTTTACTGAACCTGATCCCAGTAAAGGCTCATCAAATTCAATTTTCTTCAAAATCCTCCAAACATACTGTTATAACCTAGTAAATAAACCTTAGGAAATTTGCTGAAAGACTACATATCTCTGGAGAGAGTAGAACAGTTACAGGATCACTGCAGCAAAGTATCTGATTAATATGATCAAGTATTAAACTGTTGCTGGTTGTGTTCTTATAATATAAATAGTCTAAAGGCTTTTATTCAGGTCTAGTCTCTGCTATCACCCTGATAATTTATCTTTACATTGAGAAACACAACTCTTTATGATTGAAGATGGTATAAAAACAATATCAGAATGATCAAAATTTGCTTCTATCCTGTTATAATTTAGCCGTATTTGAGAAGAATCTGTATGTTTCAGTCTTGGTAAACACTGAGATGAACATAAGTAACTTCCCAACATGTCATTTTCAATACCAAGAATATGTTTTGGACGAAATGATGAAACAATCATTCAGTCATTTCTGGATGTTTCACTTTTGATTTGTCTGTTCCAGCAGGTGAAGTGAAATTCTGGATGGTAGACTCTTATTTCAAGTGTTAAAGCAAAACTTTATGTTGTAGGCAGAGTTAGAGCAACATAAAGATCAAATATACACATAAGAAAAAAAGAAAAAATCATGTTTGATTTAAGCGTGGAGCTCACCGTCTCAGCCTAAACGAGCCAAAAATCCGATTTTGTCGTTTTTTTGGTATCAAGCAGAGAAAAAAAGGACACATGAAGCAGAAATCACCAGAGCTTAATTTTCAAAGCCGTCTCTTTGATGGCATGTTTTTTTTTGAAGTGCCGAATAAACGTTTGTTGGCTGAATAAATTATTTTACTATGCAAGAACATCAAGCCGTATCTTTATATATTATAATGACATCACTATTTTCCCTCGCACCTGCACTCAGAAGGGATGGATGTGTGACTCCCTCTTCGCAGACTGAAAATAACATCCTTGTTTCCTATAATTTTGTAACTTAATGCACATAATTTATCACAATGACAAAATGTTTATCATCATAAGTCATCTGGTAATTTTATGTAGTCTTCTCTTGTTAGTGGGATTAAAAGTTTTGGTGCCAAATGATAATAGATGCCGGGACTTTTCGCCAAATCAGAAGGTTTTGTGAATTGATGCGTTTGAGACAAAAGCATCTGCTCTGTCCTTAAAAGAAATCAATTCAGACGCGTCTGCAGTAAAAAAGCCACCCCACCTCCCCAACCCACCCCTGCCTCAGAAAGCTATTATGGCCCCCAGAAATAAGGGGGTCCACCCCCCTGGAGATGTCAACATCTCGTCCCTCCCTTTGTTGCAGATTATCACCGAATGAGTCATTCAATTCAGCTGCACAAAGGAAGCAGCCGGGCTCTGCCTGTGGCCAATTTGTTTTCCATCACTTTTGAAGAGCGCCTGGTTAAATTAACCTGTCATACTGAGTCTGCGGGGAGAAGACAAAGTGAGGCCACGAGCAATAATCACTCATGTATGGTTGTAAATAAAAAAGAAGAAGCTGGATAAACTGTGCCCTCCAGTTTCTGATGGCTGGAAAGCAAACGGCCACTAATTCAAATCTCTTATCTGTTATCTAAAGAAAATTTAATTACACTCCACATATCGCCATGTAAAGACAGGATATACAAATCATTGATGATGCAGTGATAAATATGGAAGTTGGTCAATTTTAAGATCCTGGGTGTGATTATCCTATAAAGTAAACAAGCATATAAACAACTGCTTCAAATATTCATTTAATTTTTACCAAAAAACTGTTTAATTTTGCTTTTTTCTTCCTTTAAAGCATCTTAAACACCTTTAACCTACTTTAATTGAGATCCATATGACCCTACTTGATGTATACAACAGTGATTTTAGTGCTGATCAGCTGGTTACTATTGCTTACCAACAATATTAATGATCATTGAAATTGTTTATCAAGCAAAAATACTGTTTTATTATGTTGTAAAATGGGTATCGCTTGATTTTGGACCATTGGTTGGATAAAATAAGCAATTTACAGACGTCACCCGGTAGCTTTGGGAATTTTGGGCGGTAATTTTCCACTGTTTTGTGACAATTTAAAAAGACTAAAGCTTTAATTGATTAATTGAAAAACAAAACATTCATCACAAGATTTTCACTTTCAGTGGCTTTCCTCCACCACATCCCTGATGATTCACAATTTTCCCCCTCTTCTTCTCTCTCTTCGGTGGTAATATGGCAATCTCCAAAGCTGTAGCCAGCGTTTCTGTGGAGATAAAAAAAAAAAAAAAGAAACTCCGCCAGGCTCCATTTGAATTTCAAAGCCTTGCCAGTGAATTCATAATAGACTCCTGAGTAAGCTCTGTGGCAGCTTATGGCATTCCAGTTATGCCAGTCTCATAAGAACCCCAACCTCCCTCCCCTCAAATCAAGTTTCTGCAGCCCGGTGTGCTGGCTTGGCACACAGCCGTAGCAACACATATTATCACATTTAACTCACGTCAGATCTCCCTTCTCCTTTTTATTTCTTTAACCAAACTGTTTTCTCCTTCTCTGTCCTCACATTTTCTCTAGAGCTTCCCGGTCGGATGCTTCAGAGCAATCACGATTTCCTCTCCTCTCCTCTCTCTCCCTTCCTCCCTCTCTCTCTCTCTCTCTCTCTCCCTCTTTCCCTCTCTCTTCTCATCATGTCCATGCAGCCTCGGGGCTCTTTTCTTCCCCCAGGGGAGGAGAACGCATGTGGGCGAGAGAGATAGACAGAAAGAGGGGAGAGAAAAAGGCTGCCGTCACTGGAGGTGGCGGCTCCCACTACTGCCTGTCACTGAATAGATGTGAGTTCACTCCGGGTGCTGCTTGTGTGTGTGTGTGTGTGTGTGTGTGTGTGTGTGTACATGTATGTGTGTGACTTGAGGGGGGGTGGCGTGGGAGGAGTCTCGCTGCTGTTATTTGTAAAAGCTTTTGATGGATGATTGCTCTGTGTGTGTGTGAGATAGAGGGAGTGAGGGAGTCCCCCCCTTTCTTTCTTTTTTTTTTTTTTTTCTAGTGGCTCACTGTTCAGTGCACAATGACTCAATGAAAAGTGGAGGGGAGAGGCAAGCACACTGTACGGCTGCACGAGAGAGAGAGAGACAGAGAGAGAGAGAGAGAGAGAGAGAGAGAGAGCAGAGAACACACAGGAGAGTAGAAGAAGGAAAGCCACTAGGAGGGAGCACTAAAGACAGGGACAAGAAGAAGAAGAAGAAGAGGATATACTTGTCTTTTTCCCCCACCTCTCTCTCTTTCTCTCTTTGAAAGGCCACTCTGGGATCAAGTGGCAGCCCTTCAGTCCGAGCTGAACTTCACCTGGCTGTTCTTCTCTTCCTTCCCTCAGCCTCTTCAAGCATTTTACACCACTGCACTTCAGGCACACTTCTGGAGAGAGGTCGCGCCGGCTGGTCGGAGGTTGGCGTTGGCGTCGTTGGTGGTGGTGGTCAGTCATTACCCAGGGAGAAGGAAGTGAAAGGGAGGGATAGGATCTGTCGGCTGGTTTCTGCAGTGTCCGTGGAGCGCCGCAGCAGCAGCAGCAGGAGAGCAGGATGCCTGCTGGGAAAAGTAGGAACAGAGAAGGGCCAGGAGGCTGCGGGATGGCGGCGGCGGCGGCAGTGGCCCCGGGTCGGGCACCCCGCTTCGGGCTGCAGACGATTCTGGCGTGGGGCGTCCTGGTGCTGCTGGCTGGACGGGGAGGAGCGGAGGCGTGCCCGGCTTCCTGCAGCTGCCTTGGGAACACAGTAGATTGCCATGGCCTGGGGATCCACTCCGTACCCAAAAACATCCCCAGAGGGACTGAGAGGCTGTGAGTAATCATACGCTGACCACGTGTGTGTCTATCTTCATGTATTTTCTAGACTTACAAGGACCACAAAAGCTCAGCGTCAAGAGAGTAAGATGAGGGGAATCCTTCAAAGTGACAGCGTATCACCGCTTCTTTCCAGGAGCAATGTGAATCTGGGTTTACGGTGAAGACGCGGATATTGGTTCAGGGTTAGGTTTATAGAGGATATAGAGTATAAAGATCCTCAGAAGTCTAACCAAAACATGCATATACTTGCATTTGTCTGTATCCAGTGAGATGAATGTGTGTGAAACAGTGGAAGGAGATAGTTTCTGTGTGTTGAGGTGCAAATTGGTGTGTAGCGGTTGATCTAATTATCAGTGTGACTCAACCTGTGAGCAGTTATTTCAGGGTACTGTATCTCTGTGTGCTTGTACGCACTCCCTCTCTCTCTCTCTCTCTCTTCTCCCGTGTTTCGTTCCTGCTCTCTTTGCAAGTAGACTGTTTAACTTCATAACACACACACACACAAGCATGCACGTACACACTTTGACTCTCCACTTGACTCCTAGTGCTGCTCTGCGGCATCGATGCTCACCGCCGTAAATTCTCCCCAATTGCAATCGTGCGTTTAATATAAGTTTTTTTTTGTTGAATCTTCATCTTTTAATAATTCACATTCATATTCTATACAAATCCCTCATCGCCAGTTAGAGAGAGAAAAAAAAGCCGAGCATATCCTCTTCTTCTCCCCACCACCCCCTCCACCTCCCGCTCTATTCTTATTCCATTCTTGTTTTCTATTGTATCCTGTTTCAACTTACAAGGGAGCACAAGGGAGAATGTGGCTCCTCTGTCGCTGCTTCTCTTCCTTTAAAGCCCAAGTTTATTGAAAGTAAAACATCACAGTGCAGAATGCAACAAATTGTATTCCTGCTGATGTGGTATACATCACCACACAAGTGAATACACACTGTTTAATAAACTGAAGCTGCTGTAAATATGACTGACTGTGTCAACTCATCCCAAATCATCATCGAAGCATTTTCCACCACAGTTTATTCGAGAGAGAAAATTCAGATGGATGATTTGTCCAGCATTTAAAAAGTCAACTGGATGCAAAACCAACTAATACATACTGTATTCTAAGACATTCAGCAGATCCGGTAGTCACGTGACTTGGGGAAATCACCGACGCTGCTGTAATTAAGTCAATATTTCAAACTTTGAAAGGTTATACTTGCTGCCCTACTGATCTATTTTTGATTAAACTTTAAAGAATCACAACCGACCACTAACCAACTCCCATAACAGAACTAGCACTTGGATCACATTAACACATGTAGCAGCAGTTAAAGGGGAATTCCTTTGCATAATCTGCATATTGCGATTTATTTTTATTTCGGACCCACCTCAGTCAGTCAGTCAGTGGTTTCCTATGGGTCCGATTATACTTTTTGACGACACCAGAAGAAGCTCTCGTTAATCTAGTGTAATGTTGCTGCGTTCAATTCAATTCAATTCAATTTATATTGCGCTAAATTATAACAAAAGTTAATTCAAGGCACTTTTCAAGACTGCACTCTTCTTTTGGTGTCTCTAATGGTGTATAAATTGATCTCCCTGTTTGTTCTACACTGGATTTCTCCTTATGTGATTGTTGGTCTCCCATGACACTATAAAACACTGCTGTAGCTGATTAAAATATCTAATTTAGACATCAAGTCCTTTACCTACTTTTTTTTGCCAATTATTCACAAAGTGAAGGAAGATGCCCCCCGCCCCCCCCCCCCCCCCCCCCAAAAAAAAAATGGGCACAATTATGCAAGCCACATCACAGATATCTTAAAACCTTGTGCTGGAGATTAATTACAGTTGTCTAATCTAAAAATATAAAGAGCATCTGAAATGTGTTGAGTATATATATAAATCAGGAGGCACTTTATTTGTTTCTGTACCTCTCTAAGTGAATGCACTGCACTGTATAGACAGTATGGAGCTCCCAGTGCAGGATGAACATGTATGTGTTTGTACATTGTGAGTGTGTGTGTGTGTGTGTTTATTTCAGGTTCTAGAGTGCCTGTGTGTGAATAATTGATGATTGTCAGGGGTGCCAGCAGAGATACATTATCCGTCCTCCTCTCCGGTTTACTGTAGCGTGGAGGATGTTTTCCCCTCTGAGGCTGATAGCTTTATGATCGGGGATGAGAGCTTGGGCTCCCAGTCAAAGAAAAATGGCCTGGAAAAAATTCTGAGCCTGCAGAACCACTTGCCCATTCGTCTTTTTACATCGCTGAAATGGTAACTGTTCCTCAGCTGAAGGTTTCCTCGGTCGACACAGTAACAATAATTGACAGGGTGGAGAAACTGAACATAATACTGGTGTCAGAAGTCTTAAGCCGGGCAGAGACTGTAAGGATTAAACAATTTGGGCTAACCGGGCATAATTTTAGAATAGGGATGAATTTCTCTCTGATGGTTGTCTGATGATTAGTTGGATATCTGGCATGTCAGAAATATTGGGCAACTGCCTGCAGTGTGAGCCGTTCCATGGTCCGATTTCCCACATAATGCTGTCAAAATATTCGTTTTAAACTTTAGTGGGCTTGTATAATATTATTTAAGTAGTATTTTACATGTTGTGGCTAAAACTGTAGCTTGACTGGGACTTCTGTGATATAAATCTGAACTTTATAGCAGGACAGACAGATCATTTTATATGCATCTTCTAGACATCTGTGGCTCCATATTTTCTATTTTCCATCTTACTTTCCGTTCATAGTAGAACTGCACAAAGTAAAGCTGTCTTCCTCTCTTTTTGTCGACATTGTTGTAGACTTTATTGGAATCATCACTGGACAAAACCAGTCCAGAGGTCCTGCGGTTATGTTCAGTGTGAGCACTGAGTCATGACCGGTCAACTGATTTCGGACGGTGTGAGCATAAAAGTTGCAAGTTCTGGCTGTGCAGAAAGGCGGATTAAGACATGTACCACCTCTTGTTTCTAGTCATGCCGGTTGTTTCTGTCCAGAGATTTTTTGCCTCCATTGCAATACAATGGAGGGGATGGAGTACTGTTTCCTCAAAGCATTAAAAAATGCATTTAAAAAACTAAAGGGCAACAAATCTTTCCACAGTGTCCATGGTGCATAGCATAGTCTTCAGAATATGCCGTCAAAAGTCTTCATAGGGACTATTCCTTCTATGGAAAGTAGTCCCAGTGTGAACTGTTTATAGTCAGGTCTATCAATGATCCAAAGTAACACTAGGTTTAGAAAAACTCTTTGCCGTTTTTCATAATTGAAATTCCACTTAACTCCACTGTATTGGGACGATGACAGAAATTTTAAGGAACGGTTCTCAAAATCTCAATATGCATGGCTGGATACCGCCATGGGTCAAGTGGGGGAAAAAAATGTCTTTTTGTAATTGGTGTGAACTGACCCTTTAAAAAGAATAAGCCCTGCACCAGAGTATGACCAATGACCGGTCACTGCGTGCATGTAAACATAGCCGGTGTGACCTTTTCACCTTTGAATTGTTTCCTGTTCCCAGAGCTCCAACAGTCTACCGCGTTGTAGACACAAACTCGGGCCCTGCCCTGCAGTGAAGAGGAGTGGTTCATTAAATAGCTATTTGTTAAAGGGCTTGTCGGCCAATTAACATGTAAAGTGATCTGAGTGTGTGTGCATGTCAGCTGGACAGCTAGCCACTGGGGGTGAGAGTGGTGTGTGTGTGTGTGTGTGTTAGTGTGTGAGAGAGAGACAAAGTGTGTGTACAGTATTCCCTGGGAGACAGCCGGCAATAAGAGGGTCATTTATCAAGGTGACTGCACCAGTCAAGCTAAACACCCCCTCCTTGTTGGATCGTCATGGCAACACTGAAAAATGGATGCCCCATTGGGCCCTGATGAGCATGGTTATTTGAGCAGAGAAAAGGGAAAAATGTATGTGTGAAAGAAGGTGAATGAAAGAGACGCAGAGGAAGTTGGCGAAATGGAAAGATGTGTATGCACAGGTACTGGAGAAGCCTTCTCTAGTAATATAATGTCTCTAGCCCCTGTCTTTTGATCCAGACCTTATTTTCAATTTTTTTTTACCCAGATTTTATGTCCCCACTCATCCAAAAGTCGTATTGTTTATTGCTCCAACAATAAACTCTTTACTGCCGTTTACATTAAAGAAGTTCCTCTCGTGACATGGAAAGCTCTGTAATAAAATATGATTAAAAGCTGCAGAGAAAAGGCAGATTAATTGTGGATAATGCACAAGAGTCCCTCAGACTAAGTTAAACTACTACTACTTCACTGTTTGTACTGAAAATAGTACTCTTAAGCACCAAATTTCACTTATGTAATGACTCATCTAATAAGAAATTGGTCAAAAAAAAATCTGATTTTCATCATGGTTCCAACATTTTATAATTTGGGTTCCTCAAACTTTAAATAAAATGTTATAAAATACATTGTAGCAGAGGTTTCCAAAGTTTTTAACATGTAATACCGTATTTTATTGTGAAAATCATGGAAAAACAAATGCAGTTTTGCATAGCAGAGAATGATTTTCTTTTTCCCTCAGGTTTATCTTGCAAACAAGTTGGGAACCATTGCAATATGCTAAACGTGAAATAAGTGCAGGACCTGTCTTTTTGCAGATAGTATGAAGATTTGAACCAGCGCTCATCTCATCTGGATGTAAATTTTTAACTAAATTACACATACATACCAATATAGTAATGTTCATTGTGCTTATAAGAGGCCAAACAAAAACTTAACTACAGGTGTCACTTTTTTCCCACCTTGGCAGCCTTGAAAGTTTGTCACCGACTGTGTGTAAACTGACCCTGAACGAACCCAACATAAAAAGTAAAGTGGGAATCTTTAAACAAATCCAAATGTCAGCATGTGTTTGCACGTTCAGGAATGAGTGTGAGAAAGAGCAGGTCGAGGTCTGTTTCACACTCACAGATGTTTTATTTGTGCCTTTCTGAAGGGAGAAAGTAAGAGAGGGAGACGGAGCGAACACAAATGACTCAACCCGTTAGACTCAGAGCTACGTACCTACAGCAGTCGTACACTGCAGATTGCAAAAGGCTGTATGTGTGTTAATTCCCATTGTGAACGCATCATTATAGAGATTGAGCATAAATTACTGAGGAAAGCAAATAAACTTACTTGTGTGCTTTTGTCTTGGAGAGTATTTTCACGCTTTAATGTGTTTTGTCTGTGTGTATCCTATAGATTTGTGTTGCCATTTATACACTGTATATGTGTGTTTAGCTGCCAATGAGGCGAGTGCGTGGAGGATTAGTATTACTGCTTGACATGGTGGGTAGAAAAGTAGGAAACTAGGTAATGTGACACATAAACTTGGATGCTAAACACACATTTAAACTTGTTTTTGTTACTTTCACTTAGGAGGATATTGAATTGACTTACAGTAAATCCCTGGAAACTTTAACCAAAACCTCCTTAACCCTTAAATTTTTACTTTTGTCTCGTTGGCACCTGCTTTTTGTACCCAACTGGGAGGTAAATCTCCACAGTGTGATTGACAGAAATGACCTTTTTATTAGATTGTGTTCAGTTAAAATGCATATATATTTTTTTTTCCTTTGAATTGCCTAAATATAACGCTGAACTTCTTAATATCGTTGTTTAATTCAGAATATGACTCTCAAGAACTGTAAACGCAGAAGAAGTTTTGTCAGTCTGTACAATGACGACGCTGTACACAGAGTGGCAAAGACTTCAACCCTTTAGAAAAGCTCAGCAGTAACAGCAGTCTTCCCGAAACAGTCTCCAGGTTACGGAGGATAATCCGCAGACTTCACTGTGAGCATTTTTCATCAGGAACTTGGAAATTATCCATAGCGAGGTCTGTGGATTATCCTGAGTAACCTGGACACTGTTTCTTCAAAGACATGCTGCTGTTGAGCTTTTCAAATTTAGTTTGTCAGTGCTTATAAGTGCCACAAATTAAATTCCATCCAGCTCCATTATATTGAAGAGGTGACAGTATCTATGGGATTAATTGTGTCTGTGTTTGATAAAAATGCAAACAAATGTGGAAAGCAAACCATCCAATAACCAACAATAACTGGAACCCAAAATTACTATCATTGCGAAAAAAATGACCGTTTCAATGTAAAGAAGGCTTCAGAGTGACTGTGTTGCTTGTCTTTTGGTTTGTGTTTCTTCTTTTAGTTTTGCAATTCTTCGTTTTTTTTATGGCATATCTCAGATTTTCTCAAACGTTCAAGGCTTGTTGATTCAATGTGGTGTGGCTCCACTGCTCGTATTCTGCCAGGCACTTTGAGAAGTGACCACAGAACCCAGACGCTGTTGGCATTCCTAGACTAACACTCCCTAAATGTTGAAATAAAAATTTCCCATGTTGGTTTTGATCACACATTTATGAAACTTTACTACTCATGACATATAAACCTCCAGCAATTAAGTTAAGACCACTACATGAATGCGCTGTAGCTAGCAAGATAACAAGTAAGCTAACAAGCTCGCTAGCGTTTGGTCACAATAACTGCCAATAATTTGGAGTACTGTGGATGAATTAACTTAGATATATAGATACAATTAGATTAGGTTCATTTCTACTAATAGGGAGGGTTGCTACCTGAATGCTAATAGCATCAAGGCTCTGTGGTCACTTCCCAGAGTTTCTGGTAATATATGACTGGAAGTTTGTTGGACCAGTAGATGAGCAGCAGAGCTACACCACACAGAATCCCCACCATTCAAACATTTATCCAATTACAGTAAGGACGAAGCTCAGAAGTACAAAGAAAATCAAAGAATCATAAACCAAAAATAAGAAATGTACTCTAAAAACCAGCCAATACAGCCAAAGCTGCGATTTATGATGCAAATGATGTAGGTGCATTTCACATTGTAGTTCTTTGGCATATTTTGTAATGATTATTTCATGTGGGAGTTATTGTTAAATGGTTTGTTTTTTGTTTTTTTGCATTTTTATTAACAGCTAATATTAATCCCAGAAGTATCTTTAAATCTTAAAACCAAATGCATCCATCTATGTACATACTAACAGATGTAATTGGGAATATACATTTTCTGTGATTTAAATAAATTGACCCTTAATAGCTGGATTATTTTCTTTCATTTAATGATCACTTCCAAGTCCTTCCTCCGTGTCTCTGTCCTACACACACACACATACAGACACCTCATTTCTCAGCTTCATTACCAATGACTATCACCTCAGCTTCTCCCATTGTCTTTCTTTCTCTCTGTCCATCTCTTATAATCATCTTACCGTTTCCCCTGCAGTCCCTCAGTGGGAAAGATGCCGCTAATGAAGTGTCATTAGACCTGAATGTGTGTACGTGTGTGTGTGTGATCTCTAATATTAGTCACATCCATTGTGCTGCAAAGAGGAAACGAAGAGAATGAACAGGAGAAAGGAGGAAATGGCAAAGAGGGGAAGAAGATTGTTCAGAGGAAGAACTGGGGAGGTAGACTTGAAGGAAGAGAAAGGGTGAGGATGGAGGTGAAGAAACAGAGAATGATAATATGAAAGAGGTGCTGTAGACAGGAGAAAGGGAGAGGAAAATGGAGGAGACATGTGAAAACTAAGACTACTTTGAGATCTGCAGTGCAGTCTAGCTGGGACTTGGTAATATTTCACGCCAGAGTAGAATTTAGGTAAGCTGTCATTTATCAATAAAAACTGCTTGAAAACAGTAATTTTCCTGCCTGGTCAGGAAATGACTTTTTACTGAGCAACATTTGCTGCCACTGTTAGGTCCATATACCAAATATCTGGGTGGGATATTTGGTCATGGTCAAATCTGGGTCCAAGTAAAGCACTCCAGGGCTGGTTGGAAAGGTCTCAAGAAACTTCACGCTCATCAAACATCTTGTACTGATTGCTCTGTTCTCATATGACCAAACAAAGAAAGAAGCCAGTATTGAACTAAACTGCTCTGAAAAGCTATACATGTTGTGATCCTATTGCCTTTAATTTGAGATTTTTAGAGTACACTTAAATGTGGATTCACTGATTTCCCTCCTTTGGGTCGTTTGATGTGGCGCAAACACGATTAGTTTCAATGCAGGTTGGTGCGAATTAAATGAAACCAAAGTCCTGAAAATGTGATCAGGATGATGGATAAGTTTTCCAAGAGAAGTGCGATGTGTAGTTGAAACCTGCGCCTCCTACACTGGAGTAACCAAAGCAACAGTTTTGACCTGCAGACATAAACATGTCAATGTCGTTACCTACAGGCAATGAGTTTTACAGCTGCGTTCCTTTCTTTTCTTAAAACAGCATTAATGTTCCCAGAGGATGACGCCTACAGACTTTGACTTTAGCAACATCATGAGGTTGACATTTGTGGTTTTGACTGAAATGTCTCAACAACTACTGGATGGATTGCCATGAAATTTGGTACAGACATTCGTGCCCTCTTCAGGAATTAGAAGAACTAACTTTTCATCTATCGCCATCATCAAGTCTAGCATTGTCTAGATTAAAATTGAAATTTTTCCACGTATTTTGGTTATAAAGCGTAGACATTCCTATCGAGTCAAGTAAATTTTATTTGTGCAGCCTGGTGTCATAAATCACAATTTTGCCTCAGGGGGCTTTACAATCTGTACAGCATACAACATTCCCAATCCTTAGATTCTCAATTCAAATAGGGGAAAAACTCCCCAAATAAATCATTTAAATGGGGGAAAAAAGTAAAAAAAAAAAACTTCAGGGAGAGCAACACAGGACGGATCTTTCTTTTAGGATGGACAAGCGTGCAATATGTGTGTACAGAATGGACCAGACAGTACAATTACAGCATGGAAAAACAGGATGTCACAATGGATCATTGTGAAGCACATTAGCATGCTTATGTTAGCATTTAGCCCAAAGCAACCCTTTTGCGCAAGTGTGGCCTCACAGAGCAGGTAACATTGCTGAAATATAAACACAGTTTAGTTTCATGCTGTAAAACGACAAAATGTTAGAGGCTAGAAAGATCTGATCCTGTCATAACATTAAAATATTTGTGGCACTTTTTTTTTTGGTACTGATTTGACAGTGTAAAGACAGGAAGGAGAGGGAGAGGGAGGTAGGGTCCCCCGGCCAGGAGTCAAGCCGTGGACATTGCGGTTATGTGGTATGCGCCTTAACCATTAGGCCACCAAGGCGCCCCATATTTGTGGCACTTGACCATCAGTAATAATATTTAAAATGGAAATCATCAAGACACATACAAAAAAAAAAAACTGCAGCTATAAGGAAAACAAGAAACAACAGCTTTTATACTCAATGCCTGCAGGTGGTACAAGGGTTAAAATCGCACCAGCAGGTTGACGCAAGTTGGACTGGAAGTGCAGATGAGAAATTTCTGAAGCTGCAACTGGTTGAGTCTGGTTTTAAGTGATCGCATCAGTGACACGGTGTTGTGTAAGGAGGTGGTTGTCGACATGTGGTAGACAGCAGTTAACACTCAGAAACACCATAAATAATAAAGCAATCTGCGAGCGAACTACAGTCTAAACTGAAGCTCATATTGTACATTTCTTCGTTTACGTTTGACTGGTTTAAACATCAGATGAAATTTCCCAAAAATCTATCATGTTGAGCTAAACTTACAAGAACTGGACTCTGATTTGTTTTCAGTCTCCAAACTCTGTTTGTTAAAACAAGCTAGTTCTTGGCACATTCATTTATTATTTATTAGAGCTGGCTCTGTTGTAATCAGGCAGTTTGGACCTTGACAAAAAAACAATTCCACCATAGTTCAGATCAAATAAATCTGATTTGATGAAGGTTTTTAGATGGGATTGGATTGCAATTCTGTTTAGTAAACAGGTGATGGAGCAGAAAAGTGTTTCATTCTTGTTTATTGAAACCATGTGAAACTGTATACGACTGCTCTGCTTTCTCTCTGTCTGTCTGTGGTTGTGTGGAAAGCAGGATTTTGTTCATGTTTAGCATGTGTGTGTGTGTGTGTGTGTGTCTTCATATGCCGCAGAGTTGAAATAGAGAGAAATCCACACACCAAATTTGTTTCTCTATGTCAAAATAATAGATATATTTTTATAAATGCATAGGCACCTCTAATATGTAGTATATATGACAGCTATAGAGCCTGAGTCCTTTATTGGAGTGCAAACCATTGAGGGTACACGTATATTCCTTTTTTGTATCCTTTGTATCGTATTTACAAAAATCTGTAAAAAGGTTGCTACAACGTTATTGATGGCAAAATACACCTGGTGTGTTTTGTGACGTGGTTTTATTAACTATGGATATTTAAGATGGCGGCTCTGTCTGAGGAAGAGCCTCCAAATGCTCAAAATGTCACGCGGCAGAAAATAAAAGTCTATTTGGTGCACATATCTCTTTCTTTTTCAACTCTGGGAGGTTTTTTTTTTTTTGCTCCAGCACCCTTCCCACTGGGTTCTGGGATGTGCGTGTCTTTTTTTTATTATTTCTGCGTGTCTTCATACCTCACTGGTCCCTGCATCCAGCACAGATGCTGAATTGATCAGCAGATTAACAATAGCTATTTGCATTGATTGGCCACATATGTGCTCAATTGTATCCTGCTGCACTCTGTGTGTTTGTGTTTCGGTTTTTTCAGAGGCTTTTTAAAATCAGATACGGATGGAAACTGTCGACGGCGCATTATGATACATTTTTTGTATCTTATTCCTGCTTTTGTATCATCTTTAATTATTTGTTTTATAAATCTGGAACTTGTTTTGATGAAGAACCGACTCGTGGTACTCAATCATAACAGAGAGATGTGAACAAAAAACAGATTATAAACAGACAGGAAAAGGCTCATAACTGGAAAACTGCTGTGCACGTTAACTTTAACGTACCTTGCAAATGTCAAAATAAAACATACTATAAATTTGAATTAAACTTTTATGACTTCTGTCATCCTATTATCTTATTAGCCGGATCTCTTGCAGTGACATTATTTTAACAAAAGCTTGTGTAACAGACTGTCATGAGCGCAGCCTCGCCACGTCTCTCTCTCTCTCTCTCTCTTCCACATACTGAACACTCCCATGAAGCTCTGCTACTTCGCTACTTTCCGACTATTAGCTTTGTTTGTTTGTACCATGTTGAATGAATCCAAAGTGTGCCCATGTGACCGACAAAACATTTCTTTTTTTTCTCTATGAGCGTGTTCTCATCACCTCTTTCTCAAAACACTTGAGTCATTTTGTCTTCGCTGTACACGTCTGATTGATTACATCGCTTTAAACTGCAGGTATACAACCTGTATTAAGGAATTAATTTATCCAACACATTGATATGAGGTTGGTTAGCCAGTCATAATGTCAGTTTGTGACTATTACCTTACCTGGGTCCAATAATACTGACACACTCACACATCGTCAGTCCTTTTCTGTATCAACGCAGAGGGGATTTGACTATTTACTGTATGGCTTATATCTTTCTTTCTTTCTATCCACACAATCATCTCATCATCTTACTGAGCTCCCCCCGTCCCCTCCCCTCCCTTCCATGTCAGATCTAACGGTGAAGAAGGAGCTGAGCGGATCAACTGCCTCACTGCCCACTGAGGCTGTGTGTGTGTGTGTGTGAGTGAGTGAGTGAGACGCGTTCTGCTTTAATGAGCTATTGTTTGGAAGAGTCGCCACTCGAGGGGAGTCTGTCGCTCAACTGACCCTTGACCCCGCCATGCTGCACAAAACTCAATTAACCACGCCTCATCAGGGCTGTGTTTGTGTCTCTGTGCTCATCTCTTCCCCCTGTGTGTCTCTCCTTCTCCTGCTCATTACCCAACAACAGTTCTTATGAGCGTTTCCCACTTTGCAGCTGATATTTTCAGACTTTTTTTCCTTTTTTTTTGCACTTCATACATACTAGTCGTGTGTGGTAACATGCAGGTCATTGCTCACTCTTCATCCGCCTCCCTCCTGATGCTTGTTTTGCTTGTGCGGTCTAACTGTCAGGGTAATTTCACACACATCCAGGGAGTGATTCTGGACCCCCCGCCATGATCCGTCTCCATCCATCCTTCCCTCCCTTGGTCCCAGCCAATCCCCTGCCTCTGCTTTGCCTCTGCTCAATCCCGTAGAACCACCACCTCCTCCATCTTCAGACTGCAAGACCTCCAAAAAATGTTTACTTTTGTTCAACTGTATGATATTATGAGAATGTTTTACACACCTAAGTCTGTATTTTCTTGACTCTAGTGCAGCGATCTGCCTTCTTGTGTAACATCATGCACAACAAGGGGATTATTTTCATCGGTGGTATGGCAGTGTGACGTACAGCCACAATTTTCCACTAGGTTTTATGGTCAGCGTTCAACTAAATTGAACTTTTTGGTGTCAACCAAATACAACAACCTCCGCTGCACGTGTCCAATAGAATTTCAGCAGTAACTGGAGGTCAAAATTATGGCTTTGCCAATTTCACTGTAGAGAAGAAAGAAGTTACTCATGTGCATGTCTGAACAACCAACGTTATGTAATTCTACCCTCCAAGTCTCCAGGACTTCAGAGAGGATGGGACACTGAAATTATAAGTGTTTAAATTACACTGTAGTGCAGTGTCCTATGTACAGTGCTTATTAGGGATTAGGTTTGATAGCATTTTATCAAATTTATATCCTCTTATCAAATCCGAATCCTTTCTAAATTATCATTGAATCTTCTTAGATTTACCTTTCATCTCCGTGTTGATTAAAGTAAATTGAGTTAAGTTGTGACAGTGACAGTCAGCTACAGTACAAAAGAGAAGTTGTTACCTACAAACTGTGTTTTCTATTTCTCTTTGCTAATAACAAAGAGCGAGGAGAGATAAAAAATGTTCGTTAAGAGATTTGTTAGTGTCGGAGCTTAATGAATATGGTTATTTTGCCAAACACGAACTGGATCCAAAATGGTACCAGTTATTGGAAGCCATCCCAAGTGTTTATAGTATATACTAGTATTATACTTGTGTTGGGCTTCACAAATGTGTGTGCATTTGCAAGCTTTCACTATTATGGTAGACTGTGTATTGTGCAAAATCGGACACATAACTCACTATGCAAACTTGTGCATTTGGGTCGAAACCAGCGTTGTCGATTCTCTTTCAAGATATGGACACTGAATTCCTGAAATAAGGGAATCTGCCTGATGACTCCTCCTGAAAATATCTGTGTCCAAATTTGCACAAGTGAAGATGCGTAGATCCGGTTCACACACCCACACAACCTCCACTCTCTCTTTTCCTTTTTTATACAGGACAGTACAGGACAGGACAAGGTCACACTCTGCTCCACCCTTTACAGTAGTACAGGAACATGACACCTCACACACACACACATATACACACATACAGGTACGTGCACACGGCTCAGTTTACCTCTCCTTCCACAAAGCCTCGTGGGAAGAGTGACATCATCTCCTCTCTGTCTTCCTCGCTGTCAGTCAAAGCAGACAATGAGGTCATAGGTTAAACCCCTCCCTCTAGGAGCAGCCACTGTGACTGTGTTGAAAAGAGTGCCTGCCTAAGTACAATATCACATAACACACGCTGGCAGCGGTTTACCTACAGCGTGTCTATAAAATGGCTGGAAACTCTTCTCTAAAACGTCCACCTTGAGTGACTCGAATGCGTGCAGCGGTTGAGTGGAAAATGAGCGGAGAGCATGTCAGTATGAGTCGAGGAGGAGGAACATGACACTCTTGTCAAACAGTAGCTGTTTCATTTTGGAAGGAATGTCATACTGTACGTCTGAACTAATGTCTGGCAGAAAGTTTCCTTTATTTTCTCGCAGCTTTGAGCTGACGTTAGCTGATTTATAGTAAAAACATTCAGCGTGTCCTCAAAGTGAACTCCCACTGAAAAGACTTTCTTTACTGCGAGTGAAAATAACTTCAAAGAACAGAAACATTTGTTGAACAGTACAGAGATGTTTTTACAGTGTTAACTGATAGAAATTAAAGGTCTCACTTTTATTAAAGCAATAACAACGGCACGGCACGAGAGATCTGTCGGTTCACCACTTTGATCCAGACTGAAATAGCTCAGCAGCTATTGGATGGATGTTCATGTTCCCCAGAGGAAGAATCTTTATGACTTTGGCTACTTTTCCTCTAGTACCACCAGCAGGTCAAATTTTTCACTTATCTTGTGAAAAATTCCAACATCAACTTTATAGATAGATTGGCACAAAATTTAGTACAGATGATCCAAAGTTCCCATATGATACCTTCTGTTCTTAAATCAACATTTTGTGGTAGCATAAAAACATTTATCTACAGTTTATACATGTCTTTCTTCTTTGTACCTATGCCACCTATGTGAGCACCCTCAGACTGTGTATGTGTTTTGATATGCATACACTACATCAATGTAAACATCTCTGTTCCATGTTATTTTGTGCATTTAAGATATGCTCAGATTGCCACTGATTATTTGCATGTCCACAGTTTACTTCCTGTTCTCTGACCTGCTGTTGTCATTCTTGTTTTTCAGCGATCTGAACGGGAATAACTTGACGGTCATCACCAAGGCAGACTTCTCCGGTCTCAAACACCTCCGTGTCCTGTGAGTCACTTAACAACATTCACTCTTACAACCCTATAAATGTTATATGTTTACTACTGAGTGACGCATCCAGCTTTGCACCAGTTTTATGTAAGCGTTGGCAAAAAATACTATTTTATATGTGGTTGTAATTCAGAACAACTTCAACCGAGTGCGTCATGTTTTGGTTTTCCAACTATTACATTATGTTGTTTGTTTTTTAATACAAACTAAATACAGAAACATTTCTGGAAAATACTCAGCCCTAACCTTCTCTCACTGCTGTCAGGCTCTGTTGACGGACCAGCAGATTGTATTTATTAGCAGAAATTCTTTCCCACATGTCTTTGGTAGCTTTAACTCTGCTAGGAATGTGGGAATCGTAGCTGTGTGGTGCCATTGAAAGCCAGAGGGCACAGAACGATGCTTTAGCTCAGCACCGACACATGAGCCAGCCAGAGGTGCTTGTTCGGTGTCAGTGTCAGTCACATATAAAACAGAGGGGGGGGGTTTAAACGTGACCTTTCGACCTGGAAACACAGTGCCCTCTGGGAGAGGCTGGACCAACGGTGGTTTCCTGTGTTAACCCGAGGATTGCATCTGCGCTGAGTGTCAGTGATGGACATGAGGTGTTAAACGGATTACATGCCAGGAACTAATGACATCTCTGGAGGCCTGCTCAGAACAGATTAGCAGCCCGCTGGGAGCCTGGGGCTCGTCGCTGTCAGGAGGGGATTGAGTGTTACGCCAGTCGTTTTACAAAGTCTGGAGTGTATTTATCAAATATACAGATCATGGCAGCGGTTAATGGAGGAAGAATGTGTGCCAAGTCTTTGTGTCTTCAGCGTGATTTATTAGACTGTGAAAGATACAACGTTTTGTCTTTTGCTTTGGTTTGTTCAGACTCTCATTTTAATTATTATGTGTGCAGGGTGTCATAATTCATATCATCTTCTGATTATGTCTCCACAAATTAAGACACTAATTAAATAGATGACTTTAAGTGCTCTTGGTCGTGTTTTGTGTTATTAGCTAACAAATGGCAAACTGATGTCGCCCACTTGCTATAATTAGTTTAATTTACTTGATGCACTAATGCTTGTTGCTGAAATATCCAGATATTTATTGTAAGTATAAACAGTATGGGCTTGAGTCATGTTTTTTATAGACATAAAAAAAAATCAGTATATTAAAGCAGCTGTCATTTTGTGCTGACAGCAGTTTTATTGCAGCTTTTTACGACTAATGATGACATTATGAAACATGCAACTGTGCATCTGATCTGTTGGGAAAATTGCTTTTCCAAGTGTTTGCATTTACAGCGAAACATTTTAATGTTATTTATGTTTAAAGGGACAGGTTCACAGTTTTCCAGATGTGTCTTAAAACAACAGTCAAGTGTCCAAATGAACAGGAGAAGAGGTTTTTTCCTCGCTGTAATCATTCCTCCTGTTCATACTGGATAATAAAACATCCTTCAAATGTGCTTTCAATGTAAGCGATGGGGGCCAAAATCCACAGTTTGTCCACACAAAATTTAGTGCAAAAATGCATTTAAAAGTTGATGTGAGGCTTCTATGAGGCTTCAGGAGTCTGGGTTAGTCATATTAAGTGGATATCTGACACATTTACAGTCTTTTTAGCATCAAATTCTCCTCTTTGTGTTTCCCTGTTGAGCTGCAAGTGGAAGTAAAGTAACAAAAATAGAGACTTTGGCACAAAAAAGACGGTAACGTTGAAAGATATCTACTTAATTTGACTCATTTGAAGCTTCATATTAGCTTCAGATAAACATTTAAATACATTTTTGCACAGAAGGAGGACTGTGGATTTTCAAGGGATCTTCTAATGGTTACAGCAAGAAAAAAAACTATTTCAATGTTCATTTGGTCTCCTGACTGTTGTTTTAAGACAGACTGAAAAATGGTGAACCTGTCCTTTAATGTCTGTTCATCACTGTGTATTGCAGTCATCTGATGGAGAACCAGATCAGCAACGTTGAGAGGGGAGCGTTTGATGAGCTGAAGGAGCTGGAGAGACTGTGAGAGCGCACAACCCACGCATATACGCATTACACATACACTGTACGAATGAAAGTGACATTTCCAGTATTTTTTACATTGAGTTTTTTAATCCTGCATGTTTTTTTGTGTGTGTGTGTGTCCAGTCGCCTCAACAAGAATCGTCTCAGCCAACTTTCAGAACTGCTGTTTCAGAAGAATGAAGCCCTGTCTCGACTGTGAGTACATCTCCAAAAGCTCTACATCCTTTATCCCATACCTGACACCTGGACCCTGCAGTCCTTACCCTACTCCATCTGTCCCACACCCTACATTATACTTTAAGGGTCAGACAAATGTGCTTTTTGGACTGATTATGGTTTCACTTTGGCATAATAACTAATCAAACTGGACTGAGACTGTCAGATTCTGGGCCAGGTGGTTTGGACCACTGGGACATAAAATCATGCAGTGTGTGGTGTTAAAATATTCTCATAATTTTCCATCTGATTAAGTTTGATATTATCTGAATAATTTCAATTGTGCTTGATTTGATTTGGACTTGAATGGAAAGGATGAATCAATTATTAACGAATGGATAGAAAAGGGAAAAATAGTGCAGTGTGTCACAATGGAGAGAGTATTATGTATGTTGTAATCCAATTTATCCATATTTCAGTGCGGAGCCACAGGCTTAGCTGAAGTTCACCTGGAGTTTACAGCTCGTACAGTGTTACTCCTTCACGTTTCAACCAAATTTGGCTTTCATGCTTTTTTTTTCTTTTCCTTTTTTGTGTGAACAGCAGTTGTAAATTTAAAGACCAGGATCTAGGATTTAAATATCATCCTCCAAACCTGAACTGTGATTGTTCTGCCTCTGTGATGCATCTTAACATTTGTCCTTTAAACTAAATCCAACAAAAGACGTATTTTCAGCTTCTGACGATCCAAATTGCACTGTTGGCGCACCCTCGGAAACCACATGACCGTACCGTATATCCTACACCCTACAAACTCCAGCAGGTCCCCTCATATTTAAAACATATAAGAATAAAGTTCCTTCACAAAAGGATGTCTGTTTCCTTACACCTACTAGCTCCTGATGATGGTTTTTAAGTAAAACTGAAAGCTTAAAACTGCCTTTTTTTTGCAGTAACCCTGCACACCCTGACATTACCAGCTAATATTACCAGCTAACAGACATTTTATTTAAAATATTTAAACATATAAAGTAGAGTAGTAGAGTTATTTTCTGTTGCTGCAGGCTGTGCACTCACTGTTTTCTCCTGATCAAAAAATTGCCCCATTTTTCTTTCCCCAGAAAACACTGCAAATGGTCTCCCTTTGGACAGCAGAAGCACCACAAATCACTAACATTGTCCCACAGGAGCAATAGGCACAGTCGAGCTTTCATTTGACAACTGAACACATACACACAGAGACACACACACGCACACACACACAAAGACCTTTTTTTCTTGTTTAATAACCGAAAGCTTGGACGCAGTTGGTTACTATGTGGCTAAATGTGTCACACACACACACACACACAAGTTTGCGTAGCTATCCTTTTTAGGACCTTGCATTGACTTCCATTCATTGTGGACAGCCTAAACCCAATTCATGCTTAACCCTAACCTTAACCAGGACCCTAGAAATGATGTTTTGGCTCATTAGGACCAGGGCTTTTGTCCCTATGAGGACTACTCGTCCAGAAAAGGTCAGAGTTTATACCGGAAAAGGTCCCAGTGAGGTAACAAAAACGGGTGCACACACACACACACACTGCTCTGAAGTCTTTGTTATCATGTGTTTTGGGATGGGGGGGAAAGTATCTGCTAATGCCTGGAGACGCCTGGAAACACACACACAAACACTGCTGGGGAGAAAGGGAGAGAGAGAGAGAGGGAGGGGGAAAGAAAAGCAAACACAACAGAGCTTTTTAATGAACTTTTCCCCCTGATTGATCCCTTTATGACAGTGATATGTTTTTATATATCGGTGTGTGAAAGTTTGCGTGTGAGACAGCGAGCGGGATGGATTTTAAAGGTTGACACAGAAAATGTGCAGATACAAAGAGACGCTTTTACTTTTCCTCTGAGCGCAGAGGGGAGGGGGAGTAAAAGTGTGAATAACAGCCATGAAAAAATACAACTAATTACACATGGGAAGGTAGAGATGAACAGGTGGACGTGTGTGTGTGTGTGTGTGTGAGAGAGAGAGAGAAAGATAAAGAGAAATTTAGAGTGATGGTGAAAGAAAGTGTGTGTGTGTTTCCGTTTGTTTGTGGACATGTGTGTCTGTCCTGATTATTTGCTGTTTGTCTTTTTGGCAATTTCACACTCTGGCTGCCATCGGGGAATACCGAGATGGACTTGGCACGTTCGATCAATCAGCACACACACACACACATAATGACACACTCACAGTGCAGAGCCATTAGCACTTCCTCCAGCAGGAGTGATTTCTTTTCCTCCTGCTGTGTTGATGGACTCTATAAAGCCTGATGTCCCGCGGAAATACGCACACACACACACACACACACACACACACAACACTTCCTTGCTGTTATAATATTTCTCTCCTCATGCACACACACACACACAATATGGCAATCAGTGTTTGTTGCTTTTTCTTTGTGTCTTTCTTTCCATTCACTCATTTTTCTACAATACATTCCTCACTCCTCACTCCCATCTGTTAATTCTCTCCTTTTTTTCTTCTTTAACAATGACAATCAGCTTAAATTGACCAAATTTTATATCCTCACACATCTAAATGTGTTTCCTTCTGCAAGGAGACGCTGTTCAGCTCGAGTTTACAGTAGTGAAGTTAGTTTTATTTACATAGAGCCAAATTATCTCAGGGCACTTATCATACGGAGCAGGTTTAGACTTTCATCTTTGCAGTATTATTTACAGAAACTCGACATTCCCCCTTGAGCAAGCACTTGGTGACAGCGGCAATCGGGAAGAAACCTTGAGCAGAACCAGGCTCTGGGTGGGCGGCCATCTGCCTTGACTGGTTGAGTTGAGAGAGAGAGAGAGCGGGAGGGAAGGAAAGAAAGCATAGCAATGCAAGTTCCACATAGAGATGCATGGTAGTTATAATAATAGTAATGATAATTGTAGCAGTGGGTGTTTGGATGGTGATCACGGGGGCAGTGGGTGGCAGATTCTATTGGAAAGAGAAAATGCAGAGTTAGTAACTTGTATTAATGGGACATGAATGCGTACAGATGGACAGGAAGAAGAGAGGAGCTCAGTGGCTCATGGGAAATTCCTCGGCAGTCTAGGCCTATAGCAGCGTAACTAAGGGCCGGTCCAGAGCACCGTCCTCCTGTGAGCATAGAAAGGAATTGCCTCACATAACAGAAAGTGAAAAAGAGATAGAAAATGGAAATAAGCTGCTGATTTAGCGATGCTGACTGAGTCGTAAAAGATAAAAAACCGAAGTGCAGATAACGTCTTTCTCCATCAACACACCTGTGTGTAGTCATTTATCTGATATTCATGTCCAGTGTGAAAAATAAGCACTAGAATAAGTTTGAATTCTTCAATCAGCTACTTTATTGTCAGCCAACAAAATGCACTGGATGCTGCATTTGAATGTTCTGAGATGACGAAAAACCATTAATTAAAATTTTGTTGTGTTCAGACTTGGACCCCCTATTTAAAGGACCAGTGTGTAAGATTTAGTGGCATCTAGTGGTGAGGTTGCAGATTGCAACCAAATGATTACTCTTCCCCTCAACCTCCCCTTCCATATGTGTACGGGTGGTCACGAAAACTGTGAAAGGCCCTCTATAGAGTCGATGTTTGGTTTGTCCGTTCTGGGCTACTGTAGAAACACGACAGAAGAGGACCTGCTCCCTATGTAGATATAAAGTGCTCATTCTAAACTAATGAAAAACACAACATGTTTTATTTTCAGGTGACAAAACATACTTATAAATATTATATCTACATATATATCTGCCAAGTCTGTTCCACTAGATGCCACTACACACTGCACCTTTAAAAAAAACAGCAATACTCTCTCTCACACACACACACACATACACAGATAAACAGACCTTAAGCCTAATGAACCAGTAGCAACCGCATCCAATCATGAACAGACCATTGAGGAAATGCGACCCAAACCGACTTGAGTCCAGAAAAACCACTTTGTACTCTGCTCCAGTGTATTTATAGCTCAGTAGGAGCTCTTACATCTGTTACCTGTTTGTGCTCTGAACCAGTTGGCAACACGTCTGATTAAAACAGATTGACTCTTAACCGGAACACTCAACACTTTCATTACCCAGATCACTTTATCGCTTCATAGGAGTCCGTTTTAATGCTACAATACACATTTCCTCCCTAATCAAGACGTGGTCGTTTTCCGCGTTGACGTAAACAGACACAACAGTATGAAGTTACAGCACGTCTTCGAAGACTTTTGAGGTAATACCAGATAGATATTAAAGTTTGACTTTCACAAAATGATGCAGGTAGCAGCTGCAATTCGCTACATAACACTATCTCATCATATTCATGCTCAGGTTTTCACTGTTGGTGTTGTCATATCAACATCTGGTCAATGTTAGGAGGCTTCCTGCTGTTGTTTTCTGCCATAGCTTTCCCCCCAGTCTTTGCTTGATTGTCTTCCAGCTCATCTTTCTTCCTCTTTACCCATCATATTTGTATTTCTTGCTGCTTTCTCATTTTCTTTTGCTTGTTTTTGAACACTAATTTCTCTCTCACCCCCTCTCCCTCTCTCTCTCTCTCGTCAATCTTTTGTTGGCTCTGTATGGTTGTATGAAGGGTTCGCTCCACACCCAGTAACCGTCCTTTGTGTGTTTTGATGATACCCAGAGGCCTTCTGAATGTGTGTCTGCGTTCAAGTACCAGGGTGCCCCATCCCAGAAACTCCCTTTAGCCCAAGGGATCCCAAGAATTATGGGAGTGTAGTTGGATGGCTCACACACACACACACACATCACATTCACCTTGACCTGGAGGTGAACTGTGCGATTAGCCGGTCGATACAAAGCTCCAGCAGGTGTGCAATCGACTGTGGATTTATGGGATTTACTCCATCAGACAAACAAGATGGCAGACTAGAGCTACTTCCTGTCTACGCCATGCAATCAAAGGAAAAAAATAAAATAAAATAAAATAAACGCTGGACAAAACAAAACATTTAAAGATGTCATCGTAAATGTATAACAGGCATTTTGCATTTATCTGATATATTTTTTTATTTTTAATTACCGTTAGTTGCAGCCCTACACATGTCTTAAACTTCACGTCTATTTTGGTGAGAAATATTTAACAGAAACATTTTGTTTTTACAAGAAAACTGCACACTTAAATGGTCGAAATGTACAAATGTGAGTAACTTTACAACCACCTGCTGTGCCTTTTTATACAGTCAGTTTTTCTTCTGTGTTAATGTCGCTCCACAACTTTCTTTTGAGTATCAGAAAATCACCTTCTGAAGGCTTGAAAGAAGAAACACTTCAAATGTTTCTGCCTTCAGAGAGAACAGCAGCAGTGGTATAATGGTATGATGGATGACTTATTTTCATGTTGGAAAAAAATATAAAGATGTTTATAGAAACTTCTCAAACCACTCCTGCAACAAATTCCATGCATCTGCGGTCCACCCACGTGCTCAGTATGTTTTAAATATTCATTTTACTTTACCTAAATATGGCTAAATACACGGCTTTTCAGCTTGGGTGGTTGGCTGTTTGCTTTTTTGCTCGGGTCAAATTGAAGCAAACATTTTTCACCAGAAACAAATACAAACAGCAAAGTTTGCAAATTGTGTTTTGGAAAAAAAAACCATGACTGGGCGCATGTGCCTGATGAGGGACGCGGAGGGAAAGCAAAGGAGAGAATGATCATCAGAGAGGAAGAAGAAATACACCAGGAAAAACAGAGAGTTGTGTTTTTGAGAAGTTTTAATGATTCCCATGAAAAAAATCACGTCATCGCTGCAGCAAATCGGTAACATACTGGTTCAAATATTAAGTGAAAGTGAAAGAAGAGTGTGAAAAATGTTGATTAATCACAGTAAAATAAGATCAGTTTATTAAATAGAGAGAGAAAAAAAGATTCAAAATAAAAAATATACTAAGAAATAAAAGTGTGTGTGTGTCCTTGCAGTTAACTTTCCCCTAAGACACTTGGAGAGTTCCTCTCATTAGGCAGAAAGGCAGAGCTGTCCTCATTAGTGCAGTTGATTGGCGTCTGAGTGCAGCTAATTAACGGTGTGAAGCCAACGCAGGCGGAGATGGCAGATGCCATGCTGCGGCAGTTTAGAGGCTAACCGGAGTGTGACCTCGCTGTTTACCCGACTAATTTACTGAGATAGAGGAGAAGCACGCTGGAGTAATATGTGTGTGTGTGTGTGTTTTTATGTGAGTGTGTGTGTGATAATTGCTTGTATTTGCATTTGTACAGTATAATTGTCTCTTTTTTTGTGTGTGTGTGGGTCTGTGTGCTTGCATTCATACACGTGCTAATTACATAGATTTGCATTTATACAGCAACGCCGTGTGTGTTTTTGTGTGTGTGTGATAGGGTGACATAATTATTATTAATGTCTGTCTTATGAAAGAGAGTGTGTCTCCATATGCATACATTAATTCTGTGTTTGCCTGTGTGATCACTTCGCACTCATGCAGTGTTTTATTGTTTTTTGGTGTCTCAGTGTTCGTGAGATAATTGGATCTTGGTGGATTTTTACAGTCTGTGTTTGTGTTCACCCTCTGGCTATACCTGAGGAACACTAATCATGAATTAAATTTATACTCATAAGAAATATTCTGAATTTGTGAAGCACAGGCAGCAATTTATGTATTAGATTCGATTGCTGTAGAAAAAGTCGCCGCCACAGATTGCAGTGTTGAAGTAAAGTTAACCTCTCGATATAGAAACAAGTGAAAAATTGCATCACATTCTGCGTTAATTAGACGTTTATCACATTTGTTACACATCGTAGTACATTAGGTGTATCTTAAATTGTGAGATTCTGAAAAGGGTCAATTAATTTGTAAAGTTATTTGTTGTGCCTATAAGATGATGTGAAGAAAATGGTGAAAATCGGCCCTCGTTGAGCTCGTGGTGACGTCTTCAGATGTCTCGTTTTGTCTGCTCACCAGTTCAAAACCCCAAAGATATTCCATTTATGACACAGAAAAGCCTCAAATCATCACATTTGAGAAGCTGAAACCACCAAACGTTTGCTCTTTTTGGTTAAAAAATCCAAAAATAAAAAGGAAACGATGACTTGATTATCAAAATAGCTGCTGATTAATTTTCTGTTTAACTGAATCATTGACTATTTGTTCCTGATCCAGAATTTATGAATGAAACCTGAGGTGTTGTGGTTTATGATTGGAGCCTCAATCCCTTAAGCTACCAGGGTGGCCTGGTGTTAATTCCTTCTAGTGCTGCTCATGCTAAAAACTAAACCAACAAAAAAACTCTCCTACGACACGTTCGGATGAAAAGTGTCCTTCCAACAGCAGATACGCCTGCGTGCGCGTGTTCAGTTCATTTGCACATGCATGCATTGCTGTATTTACACTATATATAGGGCTCAAATCCGTCATCGCAGCAGACACGGGAGCAGGATTTTCCCACAATTTTAGTTTTCTTAAAGCTGGGACTGTGGCACGCTCCCTGCTGTGTGCGGTAACAACCCCATACTGGATGACAGGATCTGTGGCGAGGAGAGACACCATCACTCCCTTTATAAAAACCTGCTCAGCTGTTATTCCTCAGCCCAGGGCGTGTGTGTGTGTGTGTGCGTGTGGGAAACACTGACTTCTCTTTCTTCTGTAATATCTTTCCAAAGTAAAGCCGACACACTGAGAGCATTAAAAAAAAAAAAGCATGATGGGAAGAAACACGCACCAGTGTTCAAACAGCCAATCACTAATCTGAGAGGGACACTTGTGCAAATATCAGTGGGAGAAAGCAGACAATCGCCTTCAGCTCTCACGTTTCTGTTTCCTCTCGTTCATTTGCATTGTCTCTCTCTCTCTCTTCCTTTTGGGTATTTTTGTCCTTCTCCCTCTCCTACTCATCCTCTTCTTTCTTTTCCTCCTTGTTTTTTTTTTTCTTCCTTCCACCATCACCTTTCACTCATCTGCCTTTGGGGTTTTTCAATTAAGAGCTCTGCTCCCCTGTGGATGGATGGAGAGAGGGAGGGAGGGAGGGAAGTAGGATGGAGTAGAGATAGAGGAAACAACAAAAGAAGACAAGAAGGAGAGGTGGGAGAGGAGGAAGGAAAAACAACAGGAGGTGACAGGAGAGAGGGGAAAGCAAAGGAGAGAACGATTATCAGAGAGAAAGAGGAAACAGAAAGAAGAATAGAGAGTTGTGGATCAAGTATGGAAGCCTATAAGGGACTATATTAAAATGATAATGTAAACTTGAAAATGTAATTTCACAATAGCAGTATAATATATGTGTGTAAACATGAAAATGATCCAGTTTCATTTTCCTGTGCTCATGTGGGTGTTCTGTGACCACATTAAAATGAAAATGGAAAAGCTGTTTGATATTTACTTTTCAGAGTGCTACCCCCTGCCGTACAGCTGACGAATATTCAAATGTGGGTTCAAATTTGAAAATTCAAATGCAACGTGAACAATGTAACCTGATTTTCCATTGATGTAAGCAATATTTAAGGCACAATTACAATTAAAATGCAGTTTTCTAACAGTCTTAAAATGAAAAATGAAAACAGCATTTGGCATTTCATTGTCAAAGACTTAACCTGCTGTATAGCGAACAATATCCAAATGCAGTAACCGAAACAGCGCATTTACATACACTCGTCATGGTCACGATAACAGTGAACGAGACATTTTACAGCTGAAAAACAAAGTCGTCTTTGCTCTCTGATGGACACTCTATGACATTCCTTGCTATTCATCAGCTGACGCCCATAAAGACATATTTACAATAAGCTAATATCAGCCGATACATGACTCGACTGATTTATCGGTCTAGCCGTGATTAGCTGTATTCACCTCCCAGCCTGGCTGTGTTTTCCCTGTTGCCATAGTTACAGCCTTCCCTATGCCATCAGTTCATGACCCTTCCCAGAGTTTCAGTGTGTGTGTGTGTGTGTGTGTGTGTGTGTGTGTGTGTGTGTGTAATATACATGTACCCCGGTGTGTTTGTGTTTATGTGCACTAATAGGAACATGTGTATTTGTCACGCATATGCTACCGAGTGTGTGTGTGTTGTAGCGTGTTTGCGGTGCGATGTGCTCAGATTGTGCTGAATTAAGGGGCAGTCATGTTTCCTCTGGATGTTGTGAGAGGCTAATATTTAGCATGTGTGTGCGGTGGGTTTGCGTGTTCATGCCAACTGTGTGTGTGTGTGTGTGTGTGTGTGTGTGTGTGTGTGTGTGTTCTGTCCCTCCCCATGCTGTGTTTGTCTGTCTGAGACCTCTGCCTGCAGCTCTGTGGTCGACAGAGAGACTGAAGGGAAATTAGAAAAATGAATGTTTGTAATCCTCCGAAGTAAAACACGAGGAAGATAATAATACATCTCTGTTCCTCTTTTCCTTTAACTTTTTTTCCCCCCCTTTTAAATTCATATTTCAGTAGAAAATCATTTTCCACATCGTTTTAACACGTTTCATGCTCTGTATCTGCTCGCTAGGAACATTTCTTTTGTCATTGTGTCTCTAGAGCCTCCTGCGATCCCTCCTGGATTTCTTCCATGGTGCCAAATCTTCTCCCTTTCAGTCCCAATTTCAGTTTCACCAAGCTGTAGGCTATACTGTCTAGCGGCAAATCCGATAATCCCCCCCTCTCCCCTGTATTCTAGAGGTTTTGTGCATTTCCCCAAAATTTGGCATATTTGGTATGAAATGTTGGAACCTCCATTTTTGCCTTAAAACGAACCCCAGTGCTAACTTTAATGATTTCTAATTCACATTGTTTTATAAATATATGCACACGCATAAAATAATAACAATTACAACTTAAACTGGGTAGCAATGTGCTCCCCTCAAAACATATTTGATCTGGCTAATACAGGACAGTTGCATCTGGCTACCATTATATATAATTGGTTGTTTTTTTGTTTTCTAAGATTGTCTGTTGGTCAAAGCTGCCATGAAGAGGCTCTTTCACTTTTGTATTATGTCATCATTTATAGAGTATGAAGGCAGACGTTTACTCCCAACAAAAATCTGTTATTATCAAAGACTCACTGCCTGTTGTCTTGAAAGAAAGCATATTTGATTATTTATTGGCAAATTGACAGTCATATATTAAACTTAAAGGGATCAATAATGGAGTGATGATGCTGCAGGATTGCTTTTAGAGGTTTCTTTTAAGCCTACAAGGAGGATATATAGGCTTAAATCAAGGATGATACTTTTTTCAGCAGAATATTACATTTTTATTTGTTTTAACTTGCTTTTTTCAGTTATTGGAGTCAAAGGTCTTTAAATTTCTTACATTTTCAAATATGTAAATACAATGATTATTTTCTCAATTGGTCGTTTTGTCTGGAAAATGTCAGTTGATGTGTTATTATGGTCATTGTAGGCCAAGTTGAAGTCTTCAAATGCATGTTTTTGTCTGATCAACAGTCCATAACCCAAAGATATTCAGTGTACTTTCATGTATGACAAAGAAAAGCATCAAATTCTCATATTTGGAAAGCTGAAACTAGCAGATATTTGGTATTTTCTTTTAAAAGAAGAAGAAAAAGACTGAAAGCACTTTTCATTATTGAAATAGTTTCTAACTAATCGCTTCAGCTCTACATGTAAATACTTGATTTTTAGTCTCTCTTGCAATGATTTGGCATCTTTTTTTTCTTCTCTTTCTCTCTCTGCAAAGCCCTCAGGATATCTGTTACAATCAGGAGGGTGTCAAAGTGTCAGAATGAGTCAGAGACACATATTTAAACGTACACATACTTTGACATCCTAGTTAATCCTGCAGTAATTTGTGTGTCTGTCTGTGTGTGTCTGTGTGTGTCTGTGGGGAGGTTCCCAGTGTGTATGTGTGTGTTTGTGCCTCTTGCAGGTCTTTTTAGGGTCATCCTTCCTAACTGTGGTTTCCTGGTGGACCGCATTTATCAGCATCCTGATGCTGCATCAGTCCAGTCATTCCTTCTGTTCTGTGCTACACATCTGGTTTAACTTTCTCTTTCCTCGTTCTCCGTTTTTCCTTTTCTCTCTTTTCGCTCTGATGGATCTCCTCTTTGGTTTATTTTGCTTTTGCTCTTCATTTTCTCCTTTTGCTTCCTTCCTAAAGAGTTTCTTTCTTTCTCTCTATCGTCACCTCTCTTTCCTCCTCTGTCTGTCGTCTGTCTCTCGGTATCTTACTGTTAGATGATAACTTATTTAAGGTGTTTATGCAGTGTGTGTGTCTGCATGTGTGTGTATGTGCGTGTGTGTGTATGTGAGAGAGAGAGAGTTGAGGATGAGTTGAGGACCAGACTATAACAATGAAATATTAACTATGTTGTTGGTCTGACTCTGTCTGCTGACCTGCCTGCATAGAGGTCAAATAATACAGTTTGTGGTTTGCGTGTGTGTGTGTGTGTGTGTGTGTGTGAGAGAGAGAGAGAGAGAGAGAGAGAGAGAGAGTCATTGATTGTGTGAGAGAGTTGGTTTTAAGGCAGATGATTGTTGTTTTGTGCTGATTGGGGCTGGCTGGTTCAGGTCACCTTGGAGAAATGTACAGCTCTAAAATAATACCTCAGAAAGGTTTCAGACTTTACAATGACACCTCACAGACTTCATCATCATCTATGATGTTTTTGTAGTAGCCTATCTAGTCAGTTGGGAACATTATTTTAAGCTAGAGTAAAAATCCTGTTGCAATTTCACAGACTGTCATTTAGGAGGATGTCCACTGTTACCTGACTCTTCCTGTCCACATGTTAAAGTGTTCTTGGGCACTGAACCCCAACTTCCTCCCAATGGTTAGGCCAGTAACTTAAATAGTAACTGGCTGCCATTGATGTGTGAGTGAATGGATGAACGAGGGGCAAAAACATGAAGCACTTTGGATAAAAGTGTTTCATATATATATATATATAAATGCAGCCATTTACCATTGTTGTTTTGTTATTCTGATCAGGAATCAGCATTTCTAATCATCAGCATCAGCAGTCCGAACATCAACATTATTACATTCGCTCTTCACTAATGCTTCTTGGTTGCATTTACACTTTTTTTTATATGGGATATCTATCCAATCTGCCCAAGATGCATTAAGTGACTAAGCGAAAATAGAGTATAAGACAGTTTCTGCCTGACTTCTTTCCAATAAACAGATAATATACTTAAAAGCAGACCTGCAATAATAATTGATTTGTCAGTGAGGAGAAAACGAATAAGCAAATATTCTTTGCTTTCAGCTCCATACATGTGAGGAGTTGGTGCTTTTATCTGTCATATAGAATAGTGATACAGATATTGTTGGGGATCGGACTGTTAGTCAGGAAAAAAACAAGAAAATTGCGTCACTTTGGTAAATTATGAAGGCATTTTTTAAATTTTTGTAGCATTTTCTAGTCCAAAGGATTAATGAAGCTCTACACATTAACAGAGAGCAGGAAAGGTCACCATCTGGATCACAAGGTAGAACAAGTATCAGCCAACGAGGACAACCAAATATCTCCATTATGGGAAATGCCATCACATCTTTGACCAATCAGATCGCTTTAACTAAAAAAACTAACCCGTGTATGACCTGTAGTTTAGAGAGAGATGGACGGACGGACAGAAAGGTGGCGTCGAGAGAAACGAGTGGGAAAGTTTACCTTTCTCACCCTCCGCTGCGAGCAGGGGAGGGAGGGATGAAAGGAGGAAGAGGATATTGAAACGACAGGAGAGACGGGCGTAACAATGAGAGGATGAAGAGGGGCGAGGGGAGGACGGGAGGGGATGAATCGACGCCGGGGCGCGACAGATGACAGAGACGGATCAGAAAATGAATAGAGGAGATAGCAGGAGAGAGAGCAAATATTATGAGACTACCTACTGTCCACATGCACACACTAACACGTCCAGCTGTGACCAGTCTGTGTTTCCCTCCAGTAAACATCATATCCAGCCTTCCCGTGTCCTGGCAACAGATATCTTGACAACCGGATGGGAAAGCATCTTTAATATTGTGTGTGTGTGTGTGTGTGTGTGTGTGGTATGTCTTAAGTCGCTTTCAGGGACACACACCAGACTTCAGACCAGGTGATTGGGAACGGCTTGTGCAACTAGGGGCAAAATCCCCAGTTGGTAAAACGCTGATTTTTGGGTCAGTGGTTAAGGTTAGGGTTAGCCAAATAGTGGTTAGTCTTCTATTAATACCCTAAATGTGACGTAAGTAAACCTGTGTGGTGTGTGTGTGTGAACATATGTGGAAGAGTGAGCTGTCTAATAGCGCTTTCTGAGCTACTTCATCTCCTAATTAATTATTAGTGTGTTTTCACTTTTTACCTGGTTTTATGGTCATTCTTAATCTACTGTCACATCGTCTTTGAATTGATTTGATTAATTTAGTCAATGAATAAACTAATTGTTGCAGCTGTAGAACAGATTTGCTTTACTTTTACTTCCAGGAATGAATATTACAGCGGACTGCACCGGCCACAGGACAACCCAGGTCTCACTTATGCTTTAAACATGAAACTGTGACTCTAAAGTCAGTGATCACTGATTGTCGCTGCAATTCAATATCCTTCTGTAAGCAGGATGACTGCTGCAACGTAAACTACACTTAATGTTAGTTAGCATCAGCTATACCCCTGAGTTTCACAAACTCTATCATTACTGTGTTCATTATTGTAACAATTGCCACTAGTAGCATCTGCATTTATAGACAGATGCATTAAAATGTAACTTACATCATTAGCAACAGTTACGATACATTAGATACATTAGACTGTATTGTATGTTGGACACTGCTGAATCTCTCAGGGGGAAAAAACATGATGAACTGATGAACTTTCATGTTATTCTCAAGCTGATCTAGTCTTTGGTTAATTATGTTTAAATCAATCCTGCCCTGTATGTTCTGTGCTCCACCACATACATACATATTCATCCTCCCTGCTTCAACAGGAAATAGCTGCACTCACCATGAAAGAAGTTCATAATGGAAATCCTTTGAATAGATGAAGTAACATTAAATTAACTATCTTTTTACCTCTCAGTTGTTTCCTCCTTCCTGAAGGGGAAAGCCCTTTATATGGACTTTTAACTTCTTGACACTAGAAACCTGAGATGGTGATCCATCACAGTTAACATCACGTCTCATTTTACTTTTTTTCTTTTCAAAGCTGTTATTGTTCAACCGAACTGCTGATTCAGATTCAAACTGGAAATCTGAAATTCTCTCAAACGTCTGACTGTGTTTCCCGAAAAGACCGGAGTTCATTCTTTGAAACCACTGTTGATTTACATCATCCCTACAAGGTTTTATCTTCTCTATTTGATGCTGACAGTAGTGTTTGCTAGCCGAGCTCTGTTTTGCTCTTTATTTGTGCTGCGGAGGAATAAATCAGACGTGACAAACAGAACTGAAATCCTTTGACAATATTGGTTTTTCTGCCTCTCGTATATCCGCGAGTGCATGTAGAGCTTACTGGAACAGAACAGAGAGGGAAAGACAGACCAAAAAGAAAGGGTTAGTTTGGTTCACTGGTCTTCAGCTCTCTCTCTGAAACAAAGCAGAAAAACTCTCATTTCTCTTCTGTCACTTTTGATCAAGCCTCCATCGCTCTCTCTCTCTCTCTCTCTCCATCATCACAACAGTCCCTCTCTTCTGCTCCAACTCTTCTTATCTACATGCCCCTGTTGCCAGTTTCTCTCTCTCTCTCTCTCTCTATGAATCCTTTTTCAATCTCTCTTTCTCTTTCTTTTATTTATTCTACATTTCCTCTTTCTATCTCCTAATTCTACTCATCAATCCATCCCTTTCCATGCTGTTCATTTGGGTTTAGGCGATGAGGGGATGAAGCAAAGTAGCACAGACATCCCTTTCCTGAGACCCGTCCTGCAGCTCCTCCTGGAGGATCCCCGGTTGTCCCCCAGACCAGATGGGATATATAAACATACCTTGGTTTTTCTCCAGGGTCCAAAATACCTTGACAGGGAGCAGTCCTAATAGGATGCTGAACCGCCTCCTTTCTTATTTCTTACACTTTTATGTTCTTGTTTATCTCTGTGTTCCTCTCTCTGTCATGTAACAGCCTCACAGTTGTTCACCGTCTTCTCTATCCTCCTATCGGGCCGTTCTGTCACCCCGTATATCCCTCATCACCTCCTCCACATGAGTGTTTCATGTCTCAGTTTCGTTAAGTCTCGTTTCATCTCGTTTTATCTGGTTCCGTGGTGGTGATGCTTTTTCTTTTCAGGGTGTCCCGCCGCTGTTCGCTGCTGACCTCTCGATGATACTTCCTCTGGTTCAGCCGCACAGAGGAAACTGCTGGTTTACCACTGAACCTTAGACAGAGACAGAGCTGTAACTGACAGAAAACCGAGTGCATGGATTGACTGAACTCTGTTTGACAGACCTATTTAGTGCATATTTTAAACAAAGCTAAAAAGTTATAGCCTTGGCGGTGGCATGCTAAGGCTATAATGCGCAATACACATTTTTAGGTGAAATGATAGAGAGAAATGTTGCTTCCTTTAAAATTAAACATGTTGCACAAGTCTTCTCCAAACTGCCATGCTTTTTATAATAACTGAAAATAACTGCATGACATCATTTGAATGGACATGTAGTGACTGGTCTGCATCTCGTGCGTGTTCTCATAGTTAGAAAACATTTTTAGATTCTGACCTCAAGTGGTGCAAATAAAGTAATGTTTGTTTGACAGCTGCACCAGAGGAAAGGCCTTATGTAGAGATACTGTGTAACACTTCACTGTAAGTCCCTTTATTAAGTATTTATAAGCAGTAAACAAACATTTAATAAATGATTTATAACACTAAGTGTTTTTTTTAATGTATAATGTTTGCCAGAAATGATAAATTACCCTATTTTCTATCACAACTGTGTTTTAATATTCAGAGCTACAGTCACTTGAGCAAATTTAATCAGCTGTCACAAAGAGATCACTTTGAGCCTGAATGTGAAACAGCACATATATTAATGATATCGGCGGTGTGGGTCACTGTAAGTGGGTGTTTCCTCTGCTGTCGAGCTCTCCGGTTTGACCCTGACGTTAATGGAGTGTGTCTGAGGTCCTCCAGGGCAGACCAGAGATTATGTACATCCTCCTCTGTGGTCTTTCTGACACACAAGCACACACGTGCACGCACACGCAAGGTTATGTTGCGGCCTGGCTGGTTAAACAAATTTGTTCATTTCATTTTTTTTTTTTAGATTACACAAAATATATTTACACTGCAACACCTCTGTCGCTCATCTGTCCTCTCTCTCTACGCCTCTTCCTCCTTCTTCTTCACTTCCTTTGTGTGCAGACCAGCCCGCTGTAGCACATGTGACCCTCTCTGGTGTCTGAGCGTGCTGACTGCTGGTCGGGCTGCAGACCCCTCCAGGCTGAAGGGGAAAAACAACATTAAGATAAAGAGGAACCGGTGTTTAGATTGCTATGAGACTAGCCGGTAATGGTGCGGATCAGCCTGAATGTCACTAGACTGATAGTGGATGAAGGCTGCAGGATGGTGCCAGTGTTTAACAGCAGGGAGGTCCAAAACACCACCAGACATTCATTTTTACACCGCTGTAAATTAACATACACTCTTTGTCCAGACTGTTTTAATTGTTTATTTGGGTTCACGTATAAATTCATCTCATTCCCAGTAAGTCATCTGGCTTCAGCAGATGGAGGAGATTTGGAGACTTTCATATTGTCAGTGTGTTTTAATGGTATCAGCAATACAACAACACATATTTCCAAAGCATCATTTAATAGTCACATTACATAAATAACAAGAACTTTGGACTTTGGACTGAAAGCTTGGCATCTGGGTACGAGATGCCTCTTTTAAACATTTGAGAGTCAGAAGTGTGCTTCCATGTGCTCAATTTAAATGCATGAATGTCACCTTCAAATAAAATCAGTATCTCTTAACAGCCAGTCTTTTCTCTCTCTCTCTCTCTCTCTCTCTCTCTCTCTCTTTTTTTCTCTTTTCAGGGACCTGAGTGAAAATGGCATCCAGGCCATCCCGAGGAGAGCCTTCAGAGGAGCCACGGATCTCAAAAACCTGTGTGTGAAAACACGGATATGTGCACAAAATCACACATGTACACATAGAAAGCACAATGTAGAAAGGAAATAAAGGAATACTGTGTAGATAACAATTTAATGCTTATAAAAGAAATGAAGGGACATTCATGTGAGAGGCTTCGCTGTGTTTGAGCTGCACTAACATGCATGAAAGAAGCTGTGTACTGTAGATTAAGACTGATGTGTTGATTGGTTGTGTAATTGATTAATTAACTGGACTTAATCTCATTTCCTATTTGGTACCAGTCAGCTGGATAAGAACCATATCAGCTGTATTGAGGAGGGGGCGTTTCGAGCTCTGCGATCCCTGGAAGTGCTGTGAGTGTTCAGAGAAATGGAAGTATCCTACAACACATGCGTTTCCTGCTCTTCTGCTTTGGAGGGAATGTAAAAATATATACTGGACTCAACTTGACTTTTATTCAGTCATCTGATTCATTAACACATCATTTCCCTCTCTCTCTCTCTCCCAGCACGCTCAACAACAACAACATCAGCAGTATTCCTGTGTCCAGTTTCAACCACATGCCGAAGCTCCGTACCTTGTGAGTCCTTCGTCTTCTGGCTGTTGAATCGAAGAAAGACACTTAACAGTATTTGATTTAATTTTCCCGTTTCTCTCCTCCCCTTATGTCCACTCTCCTTGCTCCCACCTCCCCTTTCACTATGCTCCTCTCTTTCTTTATTCCCTCCTTTCCATTCTCTCTCCCTTGTTTCAATCCTTTCTCCTTTCTCCTCCTTCATTTTCTCTTTCCAACATATCATCAATCGTTCATCTCTTTCCCTTTCCTCTCTTTCTCTCCCTACTTCCTCCTCTTCCACCTCATCCTTCCTCTTTTCCCCCAGCCGTCTCCACTCTAACTCTCTGCGTTGTGACTGTCACCTGGCCTGGTTGTCTCCGTGGTTGCGGCAGCGGCCCTCATTAGGCCTCTACACCCAGTGCAGCTCCCCTCCCCCCCTGAGGGGCCTCAACCTCGCCGAGCTACGCAAGACCGACTTCGCCTGCTCAGGTACGGCAGTCTAATCTAGCCGACAAGTCCGAGTCCTGGTGATAGAGCGGAACAGTTGGAACAGTTTTTCTCGTTTGCTCGTAGGCCACGGCGGCAGCGCCTTCGTTCAGCCGTGCAGCCTGGCGTCCGGCTCCTGCCCTCCGATGTGCTCCTGCAGTAACAACATTGTGGACTGTCGAGGGAGGGGCCTCACCGCCATCCCCGCCCACCTCCCTGAGGCCATGACTGAGATGTGAGTATACCAAAAAGGAAAAAGCTGTACATCCAGAGTTTGAATCTCATCTGGTGCTGCAGGAGGAGCTGAAATAACAAGTGAAATAAAAAAACACTTGAAAGTAGAGAATGGGTTGGGTATTGTACTGGGATACACCGGATAGTCCAGATACAAGATACAAAATGTTAATTTGACCTTTTGAGGTATTTTTTCACTTTAAACAGAGCCATGTTAGCTGTTTCCCTGCTTAAAGTCTTGCAGTTCCTTTACACATACACTTAATTAACCTGGTTACTGGTAATTTCATAATAGAAAAGCATCACCCACATTTTGTTAGATGAAAACTTTTATGTCTTTAAGATATTAAGCACAATGGCTGACAGATGGCCAGAGCTTTGAATGGATGTTGCACGTTGACTGTTTGAGTATTCAGAATAGGAACTGCAGACCAGCCTGTTGATGGAAATAACATCCAGCTGGCAGCTTAGCTGTGGTGTGTAATGACCTACAGGAGGCAAATTATTAATGTCTCTCTCTCTCTCTCTCTCTCTCTCTCTCTCTATAGTCGTCTGGAGCAGAACGGCATCAAGTCGGTTCCTCCGGGTGCTTTTACCTCCTACAAGAAGCTTCGTCGAATGTGAGTCCTCTATAGACAGACTAACTCATCCGAACACAACTTGAGAGATAAATGCTCATAAATAAATAGGTTATAAATAAGTTCAGATTAAAGAAACATTTTGATTGAATGTCATTTTGTTTCCCATCTTTGACTAAATGTAACAGAGTGAGACTTTACCTCTATCCAGGTAAAGCACATTGAGAGGAGAGTCAGAGCACACATGAGGACTTATAAATCCCATCTGTCTTGGGAACTTCAGAAGAGGGAGCTGGAATCAAGCTGTAGCCAGAAAGTGGTAGAAAATAGATGTATGCATGGATGGAGATGGATGTATGGGAAGAGGAACAATGTTTTGATAGATGAGTCTTGCTCGATGAGTTTAAAGTTAGTTTCTTCAGGGAGTTTCCTAATTGAAATCCTAATTTGGTGTTTTCGGGTGAGAGTTTTCCTTTTTATGGCACATTTCTGACCAATTTTCTGCATCAAATGATCAGATCATATGCTCAAATGTTAATAGCCACTATTAAAAGTAACTACAGATTTATGCTTGTGAACACAGATTTTTTTTAGATTTATTTAAGGCTTAAATTCAACCAGTCTTTTTTTTGCTGAAAACCAAAATATTTCCTTCAGCCTCTATGATGCGCTGTGTAATTATCATTATTATAACATCAGGTGATTAAATATACATTTTTCTTCATAGGAAGTCGTTTGAACTCAGACAGTCAGCGAGGCTAACACCGTCTACTGTAGCTGGAAAAGCTGTGGTTAAGGTTTATCTCGACCAATGAGATTTCTGCCTCCAGTGGGGGAGGGGGGGGGGGGGGGGGGGGGGGGGGGGGGTGATGCCTCTGAGAAAATGTTAATGTTTTAAAAACTCCAATCTGCCAACTGGATCACTCTCCTCTTCCTCTGTCTCCTCTGTTCACCGAGCTGTGGTTTCCCTTCTTGACATAACAAACAGCCCCAGTGGATTTCCAGCATGGAGGAGCGCTTGATTTATGTCAGCCAGCGAGTAGATATAGTCCCCGTCAGAGACATTTTAAGGATCTCGCTTGATGAATGAAGCACATATCACTATGATCTAGTAGCGTATGTTAAAAAATCTGGAGATGTGACACAATAATACTGTTCGAGGCTTCTTGACTTTCTTCCCTGTTTGGTGTTCTGTCCACTCTCGGTGCTTCTTTCTTTCTTTCTCTCTTCTTCTGCCCATTTCCATCCTCCGACATCCTCTCTCTCCATCTTTGTCTCTTTGTGGTTTTCCTTTTCCTCTCAATCTTATCCCCCTCCACCCCCCCTTCCCTTTCTTACATCATCACTGTGAGACCATCCCAAGCCCCAAAGAGGCGGGTTGATTACATTAACAGTCTGGTTTAAGTGGTTTGTCTTACAATTTATCATGACAGTTGAGCGACTGAGATGTGGCAGACGTACAAGGATTTTATCATCTAACATGTTGTGGTTTGGCCGGCCAGAACAAACCAGAGATGTTAAAACTTCAACTTGGCCAGCAGAACAGTTTGCTCTGCCTTTCACATAAAAAAAAAAAAAGTTCAGTCGTCTAATGAAGCAGGGTTTCTACTTTTTAGGAAATGTTTTTCATTTGATTCAGTGTGATTTGGGAATTCGAAAATGAACAATAAAACCATTCATGTATGTTTGACCCCAGAGAGTCGTACATGGAAATGTTACAGAGAGTAAAAATGCAGCCCAAAACATCATCTTCACCCTCCATATCAGTTTTATTGTTCTAGTGGTCTGCTGTGTGACCAATGACTGTATAGTGTCATGTCGTGATATTTACATGATATATTTATTATTATACTGCAACTGTGATGTTTAGAGCAGATCTGGGGGTGCTTTACCAGTGTCAGACCTGATTTATTATGAGACAGATTACATCAAGTGTGCTGAATGAGTAGACATAAAGCATTTATTTTGGTATGATGTGTTTCAAACATGTTATCCCGAGTTTTGTGAAAACATTGCTGAGTGTTACTTAGATAAAACAGAAAAGAGAGAAACACCAACTTCAGGCTTTTATGGCTTTTATGCCTTAAAATCTGACTTCAAAGTTCACATTTAATCAGGAAGACCTTATTATTTGATTATTTTGTTTGTAACTTTGCAAAACTGTCATCCTGAAACACCATTTCAAGAAGCACTGTGGCTTTCTAGTTATTTTTTATACATCAGGTCGCCTCCTCAAGTATTTTTGCATGCATGTACACATTAGTATAATCATTTACTGGCAAGGAAATGCTATAGTTCTATACATATATTTACTTTTGACATGGTATATCGCTTCTTTAGTCTTCACATGTGATGAAATCAAACAATTTCTACAGTCATGAAACTGTTCTTTACCACCAAAAGGTTTCACTTGAACAGTGAATGGCAACATTTGTGACTTTCAGGCTTTACAGACTGATGAAAACTGTCCGAACAAACAGCTACTTTTGGTCTTCATGGTGTCTCAGATCATTATGTGTGGAGCAAACAAACAGTAGCAGTTTTGACACTTCATAGAGAGTCGCTGTTTCTTGCAGTCGTGTAAAGTTTATGTGTGTTTGTCTTTGTGTATTTCTTTCCTCTCTTTGTTTCCCAGAGACCTGAGTAACAACCAGATATCTGAGATTGCTCCTGATGCTTTCCACGGCCTCCGAGCTCTCAACTCACTGTGAGTAACACATATCTGAGTGTGTATGTGTGTGTGTGTGTGTGTGTGTGCGCATGAATGAACTGTCGGAGTGCTGTGAGAGTGCCTCTACCAATATGTGTTTACATATGTCTCTATTATGCCTTGTCTATACCTCCATATGTTTCCACCGCATGTGTGTGCGTTTGTGCGTCTGCTGGTATGAATAATTCAAAAGTGGCGCCTGCTCTCCGTAAACAGATTCCTTATGAAATAGCAGGACTTTACAAACAATCACAACGAGTGGTCTGTGGGTATGTCAGCATGTATATGCATAGCACATATATGTGGCGTGAGTGTGCTCCGTCCTGTTGGTGGATTGCGTGTGTTTTTGTGTGGAAATATGTACGTGCACAAATATATATGTAAATACAAGGGTCTTTTAAGGAAAATAAGTTTTCAGTCTGTATGGATCCAGAGCTGCGTCATTGTGTAAGAGGATAAATTCAAGCATTTTTGTGTGTGTGTGTGTGTGTGTGCAGGGTTCTGTATGGTAATAAGATCACTGAGCTGCCCAGCGGAGTGTTTGACGGCCTTGCCTCTCTGGAGCTGCTGTAAGTCCAAACCACAACACATATATATTTATCTGAGTTGACATTTACACCGTCTGAGTGGCTCACACTCTGCTGTGGATTTATACAAATGACTTTCATTTGTCAAATGGCTCCGAAGCGCCAATAAAGTGTTAAAGTGTTGGATGGAAACTAAGGCGTCTACACCGTATTTGCCAAGTCAAGATGATGTAAATCTGTTTCTCATCACTTCCTGTAGTGTTGCTTTTTAGATAACACTGCCATATCTACCTATCTACCATGCAGTGCATTTGCACATATAATAATTGTGTTGAGATGAATTTTTTTATCAATATATGTGACTCAGCAGTTAAAGTCGTCACGCGTAGGATTTGGAAATTTCTGACATTAGCGACTCCCAGTGGTCGTGTCAAGAAATACCACAGATCTCCCGGCTACACCACTTTCAGACATGCAGTAAATCAACATGAGTCCAATCCACAGCTGGTGGAACAAGTGAACCACCTTGATGAATTTTATGATGTAATTTTTAAACATGAAAATCACGGTGGCTCGAGTGGAAATATCAAGTTTTAGGGAAGGAATACGCCATGTAGTTGCAGATTCATACTTTAGTTTGAATCTATGACACATTATTTCAATAGTTCTTTGCAAAGTTTGGGAGTTTTGTGAGAATCGCATCATCAACTGAGTACTCTGCAAAGTTTGTTGAGGGCTGAACTGAATTCTAGTACCTGACTGATCTTGTGATGTTTCATCTATCTGCTTGTTGCTGATGGTCTCCTGTTGTCCTGCAGGTTGCTGAATGCAAATAAGATCCACTGTATCAGAGCCACAGTGTTCAAAGATCTGGAGAACTTGGCTCTGCTGTCGCTGTACGACAACAAGATCCAGAGTCTGGCCAAAGGCACCTTCAGCTCATTGCACAGCATCCAGACTCTGTGAGACAACACACACACACACATACTATTTTCAGTTCTGTTCCACTTCATTCACTCTGATCTGACTGATGTCCTTCCCCCTTGTGATTTCCCATCAGCCACCTGGCCCAGAACCCCTTCGTGTGTGACTGTAATGTGAAGTGGCTGGCCGACTTCCTGCGCTCAAACCCCATAGAGACCAGCGGAGCGCGCTGCGCCAGCCCTCGCCGCCTCGCCAACAAACGCATCGCACAGATCAAGAGCAACAAGTTCCGCTGCTCCGGTCAGTGCCTGTGTGTATGTGTGTGTTTGCGTGTGTCTGTTTCTGTGTGTGTGTGTGTGTGCTTGAGAGAGAGAAAGAATTGAATCTAAAACAGGAAGAGAGGAGTGTGAATTGAGACGGGCAGTGACAGTCTGGTTTTATGAGCTACAGCTGACAGTGTAAGATGTTGAACTACAGCAAAGCCTCCCTCAAGACAAATGCAAGTATGTGCAAGAAAAGAAAAATCATTGTATCTCCAGACACCTCATTGGTTAGGGTGCTTAAAGTCTTTGAGGAAGAAAAAAAAACTGTGTAACAATGAACTTCGGGCTAATCTTTTCAGCATTAAACCACAAAGTGACACTGTAACAAAAGAAGTCCCATCCCCTTTAACTTAGATGTCACATGCAGCACATGTTAGTATCTGACACTTCTCTGTTCACAGTTGGACCAACGAGAACTTGTTGTCTCTAGTCTGTTTGGTTTTCTTTGGTATGAAATTTCACAATCCAGTGAAGTCAAGGTTAGAAAAAGTTTAATAAATTAAGATTATTCCAGTTGGAGAAATCTTACCAGTTACTGTTCATCCTTTAAATAATAACAATGATAATAATAATAACTTAGATTTATATGGTGCCTTTTAGGATATCCAATGGCGCATTACACAGAAAGGCAGACAGAACAAATAAAAAAAACAACAGAAAATAATAATAGCAATGATTGTCAGGGATTACAGAGTCAACTAGAGGCCACAGGCCTCGGTGAGAAGGTCGGTTTTCAGCATTTTTTTTTAAAAAGTGTCCAAAGATTTGGCATTACGGATCTCTTCTTCTGAGTTCCAGATGGAGGGGCTGCCACACTGAAGGCTCCGTCCCCAAGAGTTTGCGGGCTAGTGTGGGGGGGTGGGTCCCAGATTGTGGGACTGGGCATCGGGGTGGAGGATGTCAGATAGGTAAATAGGTCAGCTTGAGTAGGTTAGATGACATCTATATTTTTTTTTATTTCATGCAGATGGTTGACAAGAGACTGGAGGGAGGAGGGGATGTTTTAATGCGGAGATACAGCTGTGTGTCATCGGCATAACAGTGGAAGCTTAGACCGTGGTGACAGATAATCTGACCAAGGAAGAGCATCTTAAAGAGGAGGGGTCCAAGTACAGAGCCTCGGTAACCCTGCCTTAGTTGTCTCGGAAGTGCTCCAACTACAAGTGTATCTTGTTGCTGGGCGCAGTAAAATAAAAGAAAACGGTCTAAGTATCTGTGGCAGCTCGAAATGATGGTTGTGTTAGAACCACTCAAAGTAGACGACTCGTCATTACGGTTCTTATAAATGTATCTGGGACAGGCTGATTGTGGTAAAAGTTGTTCTCTCTACACTTGACTTCACAAGATTTCTTAATGTTTCAAACAGAAAACAGACAACCTCTCATTGCCATTTAAAGTTGCCAGCACGCTAATTTATTTTGTGCAGCTTTAATAATGATGGTATCTATGTTTTATGTACGCTACGAATATCAGTGTTGTTCATTCTGGGGTGTAAGGACCATTAAATAAAGTCCTAGCCAGTAAAGAGTCAGAAACTTTAACTGTAGGATGAAAACACAGAACTTTCTCCTTTGGTTTTTGACCTTTGTAGCTTTGTAGTTGAAGATTAAGTTCACCTCAAAATGACAAAACAAACTCTATGAAAGGTAGTGTAAGTGAAGTGTGAGATACAAAGAGACTGAAAGAACGAGTGTGTTTAAGAATATGCTTGTCCAGTATTTGTACAAAAGTGCGACAGAGTGCGTGACAACCAGACAACAATGGAGCGGATCGGTCTCGCTGACTGTAACCTGATGCTTCTAACAAAAAAACCTCGTAGTCATTTATTTCTTATTTCACTCACACCATGCCAGTGTGTGAAGTCAGTGTGTGAAGCCAGCCTCTGGCCAGTGAAACCATGGCAGGCGCTCTGACTGCCATATAAACCACTCCACGCTGCTTTAGTCCTCTGCCAGGCCTGGAACGCTGCACGCAGGCCGACACATCGCTTCCATAAAACAGCAAAACACAGGGATGGATCATTTCACGCCTTCTTTCATGTGTAAAATTTGAAAGGTTACTGCTGCCAGCTTCACACAAGACCTCCAGGAGTGTGTGAGTGAGTGAGTGTGTGTTTCTTAAAAGCTTCCAAACCTTTTGACTGACACGGTTTTGTTTCTGTTTCTTTTTCATGACAGCCAAGGAGCAGTACCACATCCCAGGTGATTATGTTTGTGTGTGTACATGTGTGTCATTTAGAAATACACTTCACTTTATTAGATACACCTGTACAATCTGATCCAGTTCAACAGCCCTGCCAGGAATTCTCCTTTTTTACGAAGCTTTATACAGTTTTTGTTGACAGTGGCAGAAAGATGATAATTCTACTGTATGTTTTTATTGAGCAGTGGGTGGTGGTGTCATACTGAAGTGCATTATACTGAAAGGTGTCTCTGATATTTTTTCCAACCCATTTACATATACGAGGAGGCAAAATATTATATTGGCCAGTGAATGTATATATCATATGTCCCAGATCAGTCTTTGAAGCATAAAATAAATTCAACCTTAAAAGCCTGACAGGGTATAATAACAATAACACCCTCTGAGACTTAAGCATAACATGAATTGTAATGTTTTTTAGCATCAAAACCACCACTTCTTGCCTTAAAATCTGGGGGATTTTCTACTCCCTTATGTCTAGAGTATCTCCATCAGAAGGACTAGGCCATGAAGCGCCTTCTTCAGTAGTTTATGGAGGAAGGTATAACGTTTTTAGTTCATGCAACAGCATTTTGTAATCCTAATTAGAGAATCTACTTTGGCACGTTTGGTTTAGTCAATCATTGTGCAGAACTGAATCTTGTGCTATACTGTTAGGTGCCAAGTCCAAAAAAATTGCACATACTTTCAGTTTTTCAAAGACTTGCAACACTGTAAGATGCTCCCTCGAACTCCCTTTTGACTTTACCCAATGATTGAGGCTTTAAGCTTAATTTATTTATAGTAGTTCATCTATAAAAAAATTTCATCTGGAAACCATCGACTGAACCATGGATTGAACCCAACCAAGATACACAATCAGGAATTTCGATGATGTGTTTCCTTCGCTCAAAACTCTCAAACTGTTCTTGGTATAAAATGAAACATGACTCTTTTTTTTATTCAGAACCTAATATGGGCAGAGAGGTTAGGAGAAATTTGACTTTTTCAGAGCAGCCGTCATTTCCCTGCAGTTTGAAAATCTGAAACAAATACCAGTCCGAAAGCCAGGACAGAGATTAGTGTATTCATCAAGTCAGGTGTAGGAGAGAGAAAAGAAGTAGAGACCTGTCGATCATCTGTTTGTACAATCTATGTGAAATTATTTACTCATCAGACAGTCAGACCAAAAAGAAAGAAGTGTTTGTCCTCACTTGTGTGTGTGTGTGTGTGTGTTTGTGTGTCTCTGTCCAGGTGCTGAAGACAGGCGCCTGAGCTACGAGTGTAACAGCAAGCCTGTGTGTCCCACCAAGTGTCGCTGTGAGGCCAATGTGGTCGACTGCTCCAACCTCCGCCTCACCAAGTTCCCTGAACATCTGCCTTCCTCCACTGAGGAACTGTGAGAGACACACACACACACACACACACACACACGGAGTATATCAATACACACACGCGAAAAATGTACACACAGTCACAGTTATGTCCAATCAATAGTGGATTTTGCAATATATATCAGCCAACAGTTTTGTTAAGGGTCTCTCAAGTTTGGTTTTCAAAAAGTTTTTTGCAGAGTTTTTGCAGTTGAAGAATAAACCAAACATGTATAGTTACCCTCGCAGGAAATTAAATTTATATTTAAAATAATAACTATAAAAAACACCAGATAAAACTAAAATATCTGAAAGTTTAATGAAGATAAATTAAGGTCAAATATATAAATAAAAGTAGAACATAGCAACTTCTTGTTGCTAATGTGCCAACATACAGTATATGGTAATACTGATTTGGCCGATAGCAAACAATTATTCAATATCAATGAATCATTTAGTTTATAAAATATCAGAGAATACTGACACATGTTCCTCGAGCTCAGTTGACTTCTTTAGTTTTTCTGACCACTAGTTCAGGATATTCAATTTACAGTGATATAAATAAAAAAAGAGAAAAGCAGCACATTTGAAAAGCTGCTGTAGATCATCAGCTGTTTAATATTTTCACTTGATAATAAAAGTTTTTTTGTAAATCTACCAACTGATCAATCAACTAATCATTACTAATATAACTGTGGTGAGTTAATATCTGTTGGACTCTGATATGATATACTCAGTACTGTGTGTGTTATATTCTATTCTGGGGATGCTTTCATTCAAAGTGCACGCATTTCAGTGTGGACAGTCCCTGTAGGGTCAGTAGTGTTAATGCCATACTCTACTTTTAAAAGTACACACACATGCGATTACACTTTTATGCACACACATGCTACACACAGGTACTTTATGAATATCTATGTTGACATGCGTGTGGACTGCATGGATGCACACTGGCGGGACAAACACACGCATTCCAAACTGACTTCTCTGCTAATGATGTTTTTGCTGTTTGCTCATGTCTGTCCTCTGTGATTGTCTCAAGGCGTCTCAACAACAACGATCTCTCCGTGCTGGAGGCCACCGGAGCCTTCAAGGGCCTGTCGCAGCTCAAGAAAATGTAGGTCACTCAGAAAGCCTTTAACAATGACGTATATCTGTCAAATCGTCAAGAGACCTCCCAGAGATCTCATTGTCTGGCCTCTACCGTGACCAAATGTGAGAAAAGGGGTTCAAAACAAACTATGTCGAAATTTTTAAATGTCAAAAAATAGCTGACGAAAGGGCTTCAAAAATAAACTTGTGTGAAAGAATGATCTGTGATGTTTTACTTGGAAAAAAAGCACGAAAACGCTACTCAAAAAAGTGACAAGAGTACATATAATTTATAGAAAAATGGAAAACACAGTGTTGAGCGCTGGTTGCCAGTTGACCAGTTGACTTCCATCAGTTTCCTTCTGCTGAATGATTCAGTTGGATTGGATGGTTGTATTGTTCCAACGCTCTGTAAAACCGTGACATTTTGTGAAAACCGAACTCTGTAAACGATATTTCTTATGTTACGGCGTTGTCTTCCTTCTTCTCAGTAATCTGAGCAACAACAAGATCTCGGAGATTGAGGACGGGGCGTTCGATGGTGCGTCCTCAGTGGCGGAGCTTCACCTGACGGCCAATCACCTGGAGTCTGTCAGCGGGAGCATGTTCAAAGGCATGGAGGGACTACGCATGCTGTGAGTTCACTTCATACTCCTCCTGTCACCTTAATTATTCCAAAGACAGATACAATATCTATAAAAAAAAAAATAAGAGCTGAATTGGACCCTGAAACAAGTGAGGATAAATGTAAAGATAGAGGATAATTGGGGTTCAATGAGATGTATGATTCCTAGATAAAAGAGTCCATATACAAGTTGAACAAAATGTTGCTCCTCTGCAGGGCAAAAAGGGCCAAAAAGGGTATATCATGGTCAAAACTACAATACAAACTAAATCAAATGAGCAAGAGACAAACATCACTAGTATGCAATCAAAAAAAAAAACTGCTCTATAGCAATAACAGAGGTCGGAAACTCCACAGGATAACTATAAAGTACTTCCTATCAAGAAAATTTGTGTGTAAATCTAGACTACATAAAAATTTATGAACGGCCAAATTATTCAGTTTTATGTTTGCATTGATTCCCTCAATTAGAAGGCAGTAATTATCCAGAGGAGCTTGAAGAAAGCTGGAAAAATCATCAAGGACCCCAACCACCCCAGCTACAGACTCTTTTCACTGCTTCCATCAGACAAGCTGTATAGAAGCAGCCGAGCCAGATCCAGAAGGCTCGGGGACAAATTCTTTTGGCAAGCTATCAGGCTGTTGAACTCTGGGAATTTGTGAACATACATAACACACACACACACACACACAGGTTTACTTGAGTCACTTTTGGGGTATTTACATAGACTCATTTTCCTGGAGACTTACCCTAACCACCCACCCAAAAATCAGCGTTTTACCAAATGGGGGCACAGCTTTTGTCCCCAGTCAAGTTGTCCAGTGTGTGTCCCTGAAAGTGACTTAAACCTGCAGTGTGAAACTATACATCATTACATATCCTTACAATGAACATGTGTTACGTTCAAGCTCTTGCCAAATGAGTTAACACGATGCTGATTAAGCCTGTCACATTCAGATAAATCTGTGTGTTTCACAACATATAGAGTTTTTAATTGTGTGTCAGGTTTGTCAATGCATACTGTGCATGCTCTATGGGCAGAGTATGCACACCAGAGACTTATGCCAGCCGAGTAGCTAACTCCCGGTTAGCTCTCCGCTAACTTGAGTGGGGATAAAATAATTAGATCGTGCTGCTCTTCTAGACTTTTCAAATCTTATTGGACCAAATGGATCAAATCTTGATAGTGAAACAAGTCGTTTAAGTTTATCCACCATTTTACAGCCGCGACAGTAGCGATGGAGTGGGCTACAGTAGAAGTGAGCACATGTCTACAGTGTTTTTGTAATTACTCTCACTGCCAGAGGGGGGAGACTAAAGACCCACAGTCCAGCTTTAAGTCATACACACACACACACACTCCCTCTCTCTTCATCTCTCTCTCTCTTCCTCTCTTTATTACCCATCCCTTATGTGCAATACACTTATTTATCTATTTACCACTTATGTGCAATGCCGCAGCTGCACACTAATGTGCAATACAGTGTATATTTTAATTGGTCTCCCTTATCTTCCTAAGGGAGGGACTCAGTATGGTCATTTAAAGAGTTGTGTAATGAAATATTAATGTATGTGTATGTGTTTTTTTATGTATAGGATGCTGAGGAACAACAAGATCAGTTGTATCCATAACGGCAGTTTCACAGGTCTGACCAACGTCAGGCTGCTCTCCCTCTATGACAACCAGCTGAGCACCATCCTGCCAGGAGCCTTCGACACCCTGCCAAACCTCTCCACACTGTCAGTGACACACAAACGTGCAAAGAGTTTCTGTTCTGTCTCTGCCATTGTCTTTGTCTCACTCTCTCTCTCTCTCTGTGCACCAGGAACCTCCTGGCCAATCCTTTTAACTGTGACTGCCGTCTCTCCTGGTTTGGGGCGTGGCTACGGAGCCGCCGAATCGTGACGGGGAATCCTCGCTGCCAGGGCCCCGCCTTCCTCCGAGAGATCCCACTGCAGGACGTCGCTGTACCTGACTTCCGCTGCGAGGATGGTATGATACACACTCTGAAAACATGAGCGCATAGGCACTGAGGCAGGAAGATAGTTTGCAAATCTCATCTCCCTGCAGAAGTGCAAAATAGTAAATCCAAAAAGTGGAATAAAGCTGATGTTTTCACATGTCAGCAGCATTATGATGCCTTACAAAGTCTTTTGAGAATGACATCAAGTAAAATCTTACCTCCACTTGAAACTAAAGTCAGCTAACACTTCCTGTCTGTCTGTGCAGGCTCTGTTCTGGAGGACAGCAGCTGTGCTCCGGGGCGTCAGTGTCCCAGTCAGTGTACCTGTATGGACACGGTGGTCCGTTGCAGCAACAAACACCTGCAGGCTCTGCCCAGAGGACTGCCCCGCAACGTCACTGAACTGTGAGTCTGAAAACACAAGTCCAGTGATGTCTGGTTTGGGGATGGGTTATGAAGACGGTCTGAAAATCAACTCTGTGAACAACAACAGTATCTTTTTGTTAATGTATTGACATTCACTTAAAATATCATCTAGTCAGTAAGGATCAGTCACCAGAGGGAGACATAGCAGAGTGGATATAATACATCCGAAGAAGGTCATAAATGTTAAATTAATTAAACTCTTTAATTAAAGAGAAGGAAGGTAATTGCAATTGCTGTGTAATCCCTGAAATCTCTTGTTTGAGGCCACGTTAATTGCAGCCAGATTAGATGACAACAGTTAAAGTATTAACTGTAATTATCTGTTCTGCAGTGTTTATTCTTCATGGTTAGAGGGTTGTAATTATGGAGTTCTGAGGTAGTTAGCACACAGAACAAGTCTGTGTGTGAATAAATTAAATTATTAAAACCTCAATTACAGTATTTCGGAAGAAGAAAACCAAGAACATCTTGACTTTGCGGGGACATTTGTGAATCAGTGGCTCATTATTCAGAAATGATCTCACTTCCCTCAGTGGAAGATGTGAGTCATAATTCAGCAGAGATGTACAATAAATGTGTCTCTCTGTTATCCTCACAGGTATCTGGATGGAAACCAGTTCACCAGTGTTCCCAAGGAATTAGCCACCTTCAAATACCTGCAGCTTGTGTAAGACACTTGACTTAACACTCTATTCGCACTGGCGTATCGTCACACACTTCAGTAACCCTCAGCCACATCTGCTGTCACTGTACTGACACTCTATTACAGCTACTGATACTGCAAACACTCGTACTGATTACACCTTTCTGCTCTACTTTCCACTCTTCTTTTATTAATAGACAGTACAGTCAGGAAGAATCTGGACACTGTCACATTTCTTTTTTATTTTGTCTCTGCAACTGCGCTTTGGGTTTGAAATTAAACGAGGGGCCATGAGGTAAAAGTGCAGACTTTAATTTAATGGTGTTTAATTGCTAATTGGGAGAACTGTGTTGAACTTAAAGCTCTTTTCTTAGACAGTCATCAAGTTTTGGGACAGTGTAGCAAGATAATAAACCAAAGAGGCTTTTAGGGCCAAAGAGTAGAATGATCTCACATGTCCTTGATCATGTGTATTACCTTGTAAAGACCAGGCTGAAGGTAAAAAGCACCAAAAACAAATAAGAAGTGAAGCTTCAGGCCACACTACGTGACCTCCGAATGTAAATTTGACACCACTTGTTAAATATGGTGACTCTTCTTTGTGGGAAAAAATGGCTGCAATTCCTTCACCGTTCACCAGATGTGTCTGTGAAACACCCTCAAATTAAAATTGAGAGTCAACACTTTTAGCTTCGTTCCGTGTTTCTGCAGTAACTCCAGAGTTTTAACGACCTGTTCATCCTAAGTTTAGGAGTGTTGGAAGCAGTATACTCCATGCTGTGCAGAAGAGTTTCATATTCACTGTATTTATGAACAGATCCACCAGGGGGAGCTGTGGACTGTAGTTAGCGCTGTAGAGACAAGTCCAGCTCATTCCAATAAGCATCATACAGTGTATATTCATATATTAACACATGCACATCCTTATGTGATCAACTCAAATTGAACAGTAGCAGGTTTAAAGCACTCAAATGTAAAAATGTGACTTATGGAAAAAGAAAGTGTACTGAGAGAGATCATATTAAATGTGTGAATTTGAGTGCGTGCCTATGTCACAGTTCGTACAAAGTCTTGAAAGTTTGGAAAATGTTTAATTTTAACAGTTATGTTTTCAAGGTTAGGAATATATACCTTGAAAAATGTTTGATTTTTAACATAATCTGGTGTTTCATCTAAACAATCACTCATGTTAACTTAATTAAATGATCCGGTCATCATATTTGTTCATTGTGTCCTGGCGTCTCACACCAGACGTGCAGCAGAACCCTAAACCTAACCCCAGAACCTGAACCTAACCCTAACCCCAGAGCTCTAACTCTCAATGACAAAGTAAAAGAACTGAACGAGTTTCCATGAGAACTAAACTTTTCAAATGTAAATATGTAGATATTTTCTAATCTAAATATGTAAATAGACTGAATAAACATGTAACCTACATATACTAACTTACTGAATTTATTAAGTAATTTATTATATTACTAAAAAGAATAATAGTACAAATCATTGCAATTCATTTTACAGTACCATATATCCTCTGGCTGCAATGCAAATAGTTTTGTTCAGTAATGATTGTCCTTATATATATAAAAAAAATAATAATAATCTGGGATAATCAGGATAATCTGATCATTTTTGGCATTTGAACAGATACAGATATTGCTGTTCTCGCTGTTACATGCAAACATGTAAACTGTAGATGATTTGAACTTCATGATTTAAAAGCTGCCTGATCTTTGACACCCTTAAAGATTCAAAAAACGGGTGTTCACTCATCATTCATACGTAGCTAGATAAATCCTCTCCTGATTTTGGAAATTAGCAAGCATTAAATAATCATGATCAAAACATACGATCAAAGTTAATATGAAGAGCTGGTAAAATAAACAAAGTGACAATATGCATTGATTGCTGTGGTATAAAGGAATCATTTAAACTTTAAGTTGCATTTATAGTAACAACTTAGCTTTGATGACAAAAGGCTTTGAGAAAGTCTGGAAAGTTTTGGTTCAGGTATCTTGAAAATGCTCGAAAAGTACTTATATTTTACTTTTAGAAAGCTGTGTGAACCCTGCTATGTGTATGTTATTGTGTACTGTATCTAATGGGACTCCTGCAGTATACAGTGTAAGTATGTATTGATTGGAATTGACCTTTATCTCTGCAGAGATCTGAGCAACAATAAGATCAGCTCCCTGTCCGATGACTCCTTCTCCAACATGAGCCAGCTCACCACTCTGTGAGTGTATACACACACACACACACACACACACACACACACCACACATACACACACACACACAAATGTCCTTGGTGAAATGTTGAAGAAGTCTGCACAAAAAAAAGTGTTTCAGAAAGATGTCAGTTCAATAAATCGCCATTGTTAAAAAAAAAAACAACAACACACAATTGGAGGAGGGCAACAACGAGGGCAGCCGTATTCACAGACTGGCGCGTCAGAGTTGAACCCAACTTTATAGTGTGCTAGTTATGGATGTTCTATTCAGGGTAATTGACTTCTAGTCAATACATAACTATATAACCCTGTGAACAGGAGTTACTATTAAACAAGAATAAAGGTCAACAATCCAGCAGTAGCAAAGTTTAAGAGAGTCAAGTAACTTTTAAAATAATAAAATAACTCATAAGCTAATTTCATTAATGCACTTTTGCTTAATTCAGTGCACTCAGTGGTTTTGCTGCTATAGTTTTTCTTGGTCTGATGAAGTATGACCAGTAGCTTCTGGTGGCTAAAATTAATCAACTTTAGATTGTTGTTGCTCGGTAGCTGACATGACTACCGTCACACTATGTTTTAGCATTTAGTATTATCCTGTAATGCTGCTTGTTGTCACTGTTACCGATGTTCAGCAAACATTACACAAGATTGCTTTACAGGTGCACTTCAGTGATTTAATAGTGTACTTCCATAAAGGTGGACTTGAGAGAGCAGAGCAGAGCAGAGAGCAGCAGAGGTTGAGATAACCTGAGTTTTAGTCCCTCATATCTCCAAAAACACTGAATCCTACACCTCCCATAATGCATCTCTGTTGCAAGAGACCATACATTTCTGATTGTTTACATTGTTCTATTCCTGCAATTTTACAATATTTTGGATATATTTCTCTCTAGAATTAAAAAAAAACAAGGCAGATACAAACAAAAACAATCTTTCTTTGATCCTCCCTGATTAATAAATACTCACATCTTTCATAAGCCATGCTCCCTTTTTTTAAAAACACTCCGTAGTCTTCAAGCAAAACCCGAGATAACCCTGATGTCATTATTAGGGGTTATTTTCTCAGAATAATGAATGTTCTATCCAGAGCGATTAAGACATTTTACAACTATTCTCACATGCTAAGTACTCCTTCGGCGGGTTGAGTAAAGCGGTCTTGATGTGTAAAATTGGTGGAGTGCTCCTTTAAACTGTTAATTGGAAAATTGCTAATGGAACTAACAATATGTGGGGCTAAAAGTGTCAAGTTTGTCCTGGGAGAGGTGCTTGAGGAAAGGTCGAAGGGTCAATAAAATCATAAGGGAGGCTTATATCTTTATATTCCTTGTATACAATTGGAAACTTCCGCCCGAGAGAACGCTGAGGACAGAGAAAGGGTCAGTGGGGGTCACCAAAATAATTAGGTATCACTCTCCGCGGCACATGAGTTTCAACACGTTTCATGGAAATCGGGTCAGCACTTCCAACCTCAGGACTTGCTGCTAGCGGATGAAAAGATATAACAAATGTCTGGTGTAGGTCAGTAACGTGTGTGTGTAATGTGTTAATACTGGTTTCAGCTAAAACTCTGTGTGCAATTGTGTTTTTCTCTCTGCAGGATCCTCAGTTACAACTCTTTGCGCTGTATCCCTCCTCTGGCACTGGGCGGCTTGCGCTCTCTGAGACTGCTGTGAGCTAACACGCACACACACACATGCACACACACATACTTGTAACTGCCCAAAACCACATTACTGTCGTGCTTTATTACAACAGGCCAGCATCTGTTTTTGGACTTTAAACGTTCCCTCTGTTGTTGAGCTTAATGAGACTCGCTGTCTGTCAGAATCATTGTGGTCTCCGAGTCTTTTCAGTTTTACGCCATTTTTGACCCTGTGTTCATCTTTTACAGCTCTCTCCATGGCAACGACATCTCTGAGCTGCAGCAGGGCATCTTCAGCGACGTGGCCTCCTTGTCTCACCTGTAAGAACTCAGATATACATGTAGCACACACACATATTCACATGTATAAAGACAGGACCAACCAAGTGTAATGGACAGCAGGGTCCGTCTTCACTGACAGAATGGGGTCAGTGTGTGTGTGTGTGTGCGTGTGTGCGTGTGTGTGATGCATGTTCATTACGCTGCCTTTATGACTCCGGTCAGATAGAGTCCAGTTCTCAGAGAGTCAGTGGTTTCAAGTGGCTGCATGGTGGATTGAATTAGCTGGAGAGATCCATCGTTTCCCATGGTTTTATTGATCTGAGGTGCGTGTGTGTGTGTGTGTGTGCGTGTGAGAGAGAGAGAGAGAGAGTTGCATATACAGTATAATCATCTTCAGTCAAGCATGACCCATGTGAGTCAATCTGAGGATCTACTTTAAGTGTGGAAGGAGGAGGAGAGAGGGAACAAGAAGATGAAGACGAGAGGGAGGGAGAGACCAAAAGAGTGGAGGAGGGTGAGGGAGAGATGACAGAAGGCAGGAGGAGTATGTTGTTTTTTCTTCCCCTGCCACCTCCCCATCACTTTAGAAGACAAAGAACTTTATTTATTAACTGTGATTTACTTGCATTTTATTAATTCCTGCCTTTTGTAACATTTTTACTTCATATTAAGAGCAAAGAAAGAAGAAACATCAATGCAGTATCGCAACGAAAGAGATATTTCTTAATAATACAAAAGGCAATTTCTTAATGAACGACTGACTTAGAAAGGAAATTAAGCACCTCAGCACAATCAGTCTGTTAGTGTTCCTCAACAAACCAGCACAATATGTCAAAGTTGAACCAGAAAGTCAGTCTGTAAAATCTGATGGACAAAAAGACTGAGTAATTTTTATATTAGCCTCAATATTCTCAAACCATGTTCAATAAAAACAACATCTGTGATCATCTGACTGTGTTTAAAGGATGCTCAGCAATACTTGTTTTGCTTATATAATAAAAAAAAATACAAGTGACAATAAGACCAATGTTGTAAAAGTTGTAATTTTCCTTTAAAGTGTAGCTTGTTTGCCTCTAAATTGAACTCTAAAGGCTGTGGATGTGAACAAGGCTATAAACAGACACACCTGTCAGTGATAGAACGGTCCAATCTGAGCCTGTGTGATCCAGATGTGGTGATGTGGCGTTCCAGTGAAAAGACAGGAAGTGTTTTCCTCCTTATGACTTGTTCCAGTGGAGCTATAGATGGAGTTTAATCGACTGAGGAGAACTGAACAGACTCTCATGTGACTCTGAGATACCTTGACCTTGTTCTCTGTGTGTGTGTCTGTGTGTGTGTGTGTGTGTGTGTGTGTGTGTGTGTGTGTGTGTGTGTGTGTGTGCATGTCTTATGTGATGAGTAGTAATTGATCTCACCTTTGTCTCTGATCATTTTATCAAGCGAATAAATTGACCTGGTCTAAATGAATATTATTAGCTCCATGATCGTGTGTGTGTGTGTGTGTGTGTGTGTGTGTGTGTGTGTGTGTGTGTGTGTGTGTGTGTGTGTGCCAGCGTGTGTGTCACTGCCTGTATGTGAGCACAGCTGTAAGGGGTGAGAGCTCCACCATGTGGCTTTGAAAATAAATGCAAAAATTGTGAATGCAGATCAATTAACTGTCTTTCTTTCTTTCTTTCTTTCTTTCTTTCTTTCTTTCTTTCTTTCTTTCTTTCTTTCTTTCTTCCATCCTACCTTCTTTTCCCTTTTGCCATCTTTCCCCTGATTTAATTTGTCTCTATCACTCTTTCCTCCCTTGTATCATGCCTTTCTTACCATCTCACTTAATTCTTCCTTGTATAATTTTCAAAAGTCTCACTTCCTTTCTTCCTTGTCTTTTCTTTCTTTCTTTCCTACCTCCTACCTTCTTTAATTTGCTTTTATTTTCTTAACCATCCTTCACAACTTACTTTCCTACCTCTCATTTATTCACTTCTCTCCTCCCGTCCTTCCTCCTAAATTTAATTTCATCCTTACTCCTTTTTCAGTCTGAACCAGAGATTCTCTTCTGTCAGTGAGCTGTCTCTTTGTCTGATTATATTCTTTTTTTTTATCAGAGCGATCGGAGCCAACCCTCTCTACTGCGACTGTCGTCTGCTCTGGCTGTCAGACTGGGTGAAGAGCGGCTATAAGGAGCCCGGTATCGCCCGCTGTGCTGGCCCCGGTGGCATGGAGGGCAAGCTGCTGCTCACCACGCCCGCTGACAAGTTCCAGTGTCTGGGTAAGCTGCCAGGAAGCTACAATAACATAGAAATAAGACCTTCAAACTGAACATGAAACAAAATCTCTACAGTAGTTTCACATTTTAAAACCAAAGTGACCTGATTTGCCATATAAAGCCTATTTATTTATTCTGATACTGATATTATCTGTGGCCTTTCAGTGTTTTGTGATGAACCTAAAGTTAATTAGAAATTTAAATCCTGTGTTCGCCTGTCATGTAATTTGCTAAAATGATCTAAGAGAGCAAACACCTACATACTGATGTTTCCTAATAGATAAAAGGACGCCTTTTACTCCGTGTGACCCTCATCAAGAGATGGCTGCTTTCACTCCTACACACCTGTCACAGTTAGAGACATTGTAGAGCACGGTGTCTTTAACTGTGAAGTAAAAAAATCCATAGACCTGATGTATGAATTACCTAATTAAATTTTGCTAAAGCCAGACATCATCTAAAAAGAAAAAACCTGCAGTTTGAGTCTATGTCGGAATAACTCCAGGTTTTTGTTTTTGAAAAACAGCTCTTTATGTTAAGAGTGTGATCACAAAGACTGTATACACAGTATTAGGTCATGTGTACAAGGATACTGTCGGCGAATCTTAGCCTACCTGCTGCTCTCATTCATACAGCTACAATAGAATTGGTTTAATAAAAGACGACCTCATTTCGCTGGTTGATTTAGTTTATTTTAAATAAATGTCTCATAAATGGATTTGGCCATTTACATTTATTTTGAGTCCCCCATACCTAATTTAACCAAAACAATGCATGTTTGACCTTCCATATATGGATGTTTTTCACCTAAAATCTCTTTAAACCTTAATTATACACAGTTTACCTCCAATAAAACCAATCTGATGCTGAATTTTTGAGACTGATACCAATATTGATATCAAGCAATATTCTTTTGCAACATAAATGAATATTATAAAGAAATATCTGTGATAAAGATCCCTTAAATTGAGTTGTGAGCCAACATATACTGTACTAATGCTTATTTGCAATATCTGTATAAGCTAAAAAAAAAAAATCAGCTGATAATGTCAGCCGTGCAGTTATATCAGTCAGGGTCTAATCTGCATTCATTTTCCTGTGTGACTTCTGAGGCAACTGGCTGCACCAGTGATGATGTAGGTGTGTGATAATACAGGGAGTGATTATTAATTTAGTGCTTTATATATGTATGTGCTTCAAGATTGGCTGCAAGTCTTTTTTTTTTCTCTGTTGATTAAAAAGCTTAATTAATCCACAGTGAATTAAAGTTGTGAAATTATTAAAGAAAACCTAGAGAGGTGAATAATTATAATAGTGTCTGTAATAACAGCTAAAAACACATGATCTGGAGCTAAAATTCTGCTTAAACGTAACACCAGTGCAAAGCAAACAGGGCCTAAAGTCTCAAAGCTCAAGGGTTTGATCCCACTCTCTTCACGGTGTAAAGATAGTGTGAACTTTCCATTAGTGACTGTTTTATCAGACCTTGTGTGCATTACCACAGGCGCTAATTGTTGTATTTTTAAACATCAAAATACTATAGCACTGTAAAATTCATTGTGATCGCTCGCTGTAATTAGTGTTTCCCCACATCTCCTACGAAGCGTTCCACAGATGGGATGGTGCTTCCGCTCCATGTCACAGAGCTCATTTTCAGTTTTTGCCTCAAACGAAGAGGTTTAAAATGATCCTCATCCGTTTATTATGAGTTTGACACACACTACCTGCTAATTTAATGCTGGTTGATGTTCATATGAACATTTGAGACTAGAGTAGAGATATATATTCAGTTTATTCAATTTATTATCCAGTTCTGACGGCTTTCCACCTGACTTTGACCAATCAACAGCGGCCACTTTGATTGGTCAGTCAAATAGAAAAAGTGTCACTTATGATACAAAGTTACCACAGCTTATAAAAAAATTACAATTATTTATTTCATTTAATATTTATTTAATCAGGCAGTCTGATTGAGATTAAGATCTCTTATCTGAGAGGGACTTTTCATCAAACATTCAAGACAAGAACACAATCAGCAGACAGAAACGACAAGGAATTAATAAAAACAGTTACAAGAATCATAATAAAAACATCAGATAATAAAGCTTTAAAATCTCCAAGGAGGCTGCAAGACTCAAGTTTGAGGGCAGTTTGCAGTTGAATCCATTTAAAAGGTGCATAGTACCTGTTCTGTCAACATTAGTGTGAAATGAGGGATAGCTAAGGTTAAGTAGTTAATGAGTCGTGTGCTGTAGTTACTAGATTTAAATGAGAGGAGAGATGTGAGGTATTTCAGGAACTGCAACAGATGAGCGTTATAGATGAATAACATGAGATGTTTTCTTTTCTTTTCCAACCAACCTTATGATACAAAGAACAATGATGAGTATGAAATTTGCTATTAGTGATAAAGAGTGATGCACTATGATATAACTGCTGCTATATGAAGCATGAAAATACAGAATATCTCAATAATCCAGAAGCAGATATGAAGGGTGACTACACAATAGTTTTACAGTTGGAGGACTTTTAAATTTTGGGGTCAAATTTTGAACTTGAATCTTGATGATGTCAAGTATTCGTTTGACTCGACAAGCGTTATATGGGTGCCATTTAAAGTTTTAACAGCAGAGTCACTGGTGGAGGTGGAGAATACCATCTACTTGGTCTTTTCTGCATTTTAATACTAATCTGTGATTAAAGCGAAGACGAGTCAGCGCCTGAGCTTTGGTGGAGCCTGAAGTGTATAAAACTGCATCATCTGCAAATTGTATGACTTAATGACCATACAACACTTCCATGTAACACCTACAGTACAGTATCCCACCCATCACTTAGTGGAATTGTTATTGTCCATTGTTAATATTGTTATTTAATCATTATTAAAGATAAAAACTACATATGTTAAAAGGTAAATCCAAGTATAATGAACATTAAAGCCCTAATTAGTCAATTACACAAATATATAAAAGTATTGTTAGAACCATAATACTACAATAACATTTATTTTGGTTAGGTCACTGCAAATTTGCAAAGTCTAGATGGGACCTTAAAGGTATTTTTGACCTCCAGCAGTGCCATAGAGCAGTTTTTGTATGAGCTGGTCCCCGTTTTGTTTCTCTAATGCACATGCAATGGTTTTACACAATCCCAGTGACAGATAAGGCGAGGTAAGAGACGCAGCAGTGCAACAGCAAAGAGTAAACATGAATGTCAAAAATTCAGGATTTGAAATAAATTTTTTTTTTATTTAAATATATTAAACATTTGTTTGTTAGAGCTCAAGTGTACATACAGTGTGTTTTATTGAGTAACGCTGCATGTAAACATAACTTGAAAGAAAACAAGAAAACTCCCGGGACTGTATGAACATGTCAGAGAAAAAGTCTCCCATTATGTTGGAACTGAACAACAAATAACAAATTGTATGGTATAAAGTAGAGTAATTGATATATGAAATGTTATATGTGATTATGCTACAACAATATTTTTTAGAATTATAAGAGGGAAAGAATGAGTGAAATAGACAAAATAATTTGCATTGTTCTCTCAAAGGACATTATTTTGTATTTTTATAGATGTTTTTTTTTAAAGGCACAGATATATTTACTAATACCGAATGCTCCTACAGTGGCTCTCCTTTGCACTGGTATCTGCTCATATGTCATGTGTGTGTTATCAGGACATATTTCCACAGGTTTTTCTCCTCTGCATGTATTGCATGCCTGTCAGTCTCCTTGGCGTCTGACTGATGTTTCCTCAAGACCCCTCTGCTGCAATCTGACCATGAAGTGAATGACACTATATGACAGTCAGTCATATTCAGTCTCTCCATATCTCCTATCCTCTCTCATCTTTCAGTCCGAACCCCAAATCATGTCAAAACATAAGTAAAGACAATCAAAAAACAATCAAAAATATCTATCATAAAGTAGGATGAAAACACAAATGAGCTAAAGATGACGTGCCACAGACCTTCAAAGTAAAAAAACATTAAAACTACATCGTGTGCAAGTTTCTTTTTTTTAAATCCGGCTTTCACCCTGATTATGCATGATTGATTTATCTGATCCAATTTGAACTGAATCTTAAAATCTAAATAAAAACAAATTTAAACACAGATTTATCAGATTTAAGAAACAATATCGTGACCTGGGGGGATCTTATACTAGAAATACAATGTAATGATCGTATCTAAGCTGTTTCAACCACCGGGTGCAACATGCAATTTTCTTTGAAGCTGTGTCTGTTGCCTGTTAGCGAGACGACTGAGAGATCTGACGCAGTGACACACAATGTAAAAACACATATTCAGGCATTATCTTCCTGGAAGTGATCTTGTTTGTTTGTTTGTTAGTCATCATACTATTGTCTTGTTAATGAGAGCTTTAACAGGCTGGTATCATGTGTGTGTGTGTGTGTGTGTGTATGTTGTCAGGTCCAGTGGAGGCTTCTGTCCAGGCCAAATGCAGCCCGTGTATGTCCTCTCCCTGCCAGAACCAGGGCGTCTGCCAAGTCCACCACACACAACCGTACACCTGCACCTGCAAGGCTGGATTCACGGTATATATATGTGTGTGTGTGTGTGTGTGTGTGCAGAGAGGCTTGCGTGATCTAGTTAGTCAGTTTGTCTGTTTTTGATGGCACCTTGTGACATCTAATCAAAATGTTTCCACCCCGCACACACACACACACACACAATCCATTTACACACCCACAGCTGAGTGTTTAAACACCACTGATCCCATATACACCATAACGTGTTTGCATGTTGCGAGTGATTATTTTGAGCCCACATCTGTCTCTGATAATCCCATCAAATTATTCATTTGGTCCGATCTGATGTGGTATGCTCATCAAAAACATGTTCTGTGTTTGATGTTTATTTCAGGGTAAATTCTGTGAGACTCCGGTCGACGCTTGTGTCAGTAATCCCTGCACCAACGGAGGCACCTGTCTCAGTGATGAACAGACCAGAGGATTCAGGTAACAAAAGTCTTTGGGAATCATGTAGCATGGACAAAATAACAGGAACAACAGTCAATGCAACTCACTATCTTTGCCCCGCAGTATTATTTAATATTCAGACATTAAACCTGCCTGTATGCAAAGTGATAACCCTTAAAGCTCAAACAACAAAAGGAAAGAAATTTAGGACAACCAGTGGACAGGATTAGCAAGGTTGTTGCTTCTTTAAGGACATTTAAATGTTTTTGGTTTGGTTTTGGCTGAATGTTGTTTTTCCTGCTGGGATTTCAGCCATGCCAGCAGTGTGGCTCTAGGAATGGTGACATCGGTCTTTGGTCCTGACTGAAATATCTCAATAACTATTGGATGGATTGTCCTGAATTTAAGCACAGATATTTATGATTCCCAGCGGGTGAATCAATATAATTTTGTAGTTCCTCATCATTTTCATCTTTTAGAACATCCAGTAAAATATGCCTTACATTTTTCTTCTGGTTATGATGATAAAACCTCTTCATTTTGACAAGAAAAAGTATTTAATTATTGCAAAAATACCTTTCTCATTATTAGTTTCCTTTCCCTTCCCCTTCAGTTGAACATTGGGATGAAAGCTAATGTGACATGCTAACGTTTATGTCTGTATGCTACATTTATATGCTAACTGTTAGTGTCTTACTGTGCTGACTGTAAAAATGTCAACACACTATTATAAACATACTGACATACTAAATATTACTTGTCAGCACATTAACAATTAAAATGCAATTATATGATAAGATTAGCTTGCATAAATACATTATGGAGATATGAATATAATATGAACATGCTAACATGTGCTTTTTAAAATTGTATTAATTCATTTAACAAGGACCGTACAGATATATATTTTATTTTTTTACATACAGATAAGCGATGCAGCAGATGAAACGTATACAGGGTGTCTAGTTGAAGCTCATTTGCAGCACCTGTTCCTGGTTAGGCTTTTAAATTTAGATTCAAACAATCAATCATACTGTTCATGTATTTTTTTCCTGAGTTGATGACAGAAATATGAGAACATCAGTGTCTAAACAAACTGCCCTGAGATGAAACTGCCGTCAAACGCCTTAATTTTAGCTGTTTGAAAACATTAGCTAATGAATTTGCATGTCATAGTGTAATGAACCGCACATACATACTAATTCTTTTTAGTTAGGAATATCAGAATGTATTATTTTTAGCATTTTAGTATTTTCTATTTAATTTGCTGCGAATGTCACAGTTTCTATGTTTTCTGTGTTTTTATTTGTGCAGCTGTGCGTGTGCGTTCGGTTTCCACGGCACCTTCTGTGAGGTGAACGTGGACGACTGTCAGGACCACGGATGTGAGAACGGTGCCACCTGTGTGGACGGAGTGGGCAACTACACATGTCTGTGTTCTCCACACTACACAGGTATAACATCGGGCGTATTGGCCTGGGGCTGTCTCACTTCACCTCCTCCTTCCACTTAGTGATCGGATACAATTGTTACTAAGAAATATTAATGATAAAAGTTACAAAAACAGGACAAAAACAGTTCTAACCATACAAAAATTTAGCTTTAAAAGTCCTCTTGTTCTTTCTCTCACTCAGGTCTGTTATGTGAGGAAGAGGAGGACGCGTGCTCTCCAGGTAGAAACCCCTGTCAGCACCAGTCCACCTGCATCAGCAGTCCTACCGGCCCCAGGTGAGCACACACACACACACACACACACACACACACACACATACACACACTCTTCATCACCACCAGGCTCAGCAAAGTTTAACATCCCAGATGAGATTAAAAATACACAGATAAACACAAAGGTGAGTTATGCTGACGTCTGTGTTGTCTCCCCCCAAAAAAATCCTTCGCCATGTGTCAAGTGGAACTGTACGTGCTTATGTTTGTGTTTGTGTTGTGTTGCAGGTGTGTGTGTATCCCCGGCTGGGTGGGACCGGACTGCGGTATAGATTATGATGAGTGTGAACATCAGCGCTGTCAGAACGGAGCTCAGTGTGTCGACCATCTCGACGGATACAGCTGCGTCTGTCCACAAGGATACAGGTACTGGGAACGCTAGGAATACTGTTGACACAGGGGACGGGGGAAACCTGGGGAACACTGTTTCTTCATCAGGTCAAAGGTACAGGAAACTTGATTTAGAATCATGTTTCCTAAACAAATGCAATTCACTAAAGTTTTTTCAGATTTTTGTTCGTATAAGCGCGGCCGCCAGAATGGGAAAATGGATGCTACGGCAGTCTACAGATCTACAGATCACCTAACATGCTTGTCTTCAGACTGTGGTAGAAACTCATGCAGACACAGACTGAACAATCACACTTCTCACAGAAAGAACTTGATGTGAGGCAACAGAGCACCAAACTAGGGCTGCAGCTATTCTCATGAATGATTAGGCTGCCAATTATTTTCCCAATTAATAATATTATAGATAATAATAAACTTTATTTATTTATATATTTACATAGCACCTTTCAAAGCACGGTTATGAAGTCCCCAAAATAAAAACAGAATACATAAAGCATAAGATATAAATACATTATAAAACATAAGGCAGGTAAATTGAACTAAAATGCCATAAGACATAAATGATTTAACAGAAAAGCTTTTTTTTTTTTTTTAGAAAATGGGTTTTTAAATGTGAAAAGTCTCAGAGTCCTGACTATAAAGACTCTGTCACCTTTGTGTCTCAATCTGGACCTTGGCACAACAAGGTAAGACACATCCGAGGATCTCAGGGAGCAGAAAAGATTTGATAATAATTTGGGTGAGGCCTTTCTGGGCTTTGTAAGTAATCAATAAAATCTTAAAATCAACTCTAAAAGCAAAAGGTAGCCAGAGAAGAGAACCCAGTGATCATCGGTGTGATCATTGGCTTTAGCTTGTCAATTCAGAAATATCAGGAGTCTTGGATATCTTAGGCAAAAAGATTAATTTGACATTGATTGAAGGGAACAGCTGGGTACAACAAACTTTCACATAAGAATTTGCTCCTCAGCTTTGGCTCGGGACAAAACATAACACCCTGAGGAGATCTACAATTATTAATTATCTATCAATCAATTCATCAACTAATCATTCTCTCTGTCTGATACATTTGTGACTTAAAACACACTGAAAATGTCTCAGCTCTGGTTGAAATGTGTGAGGAAGGAGGTGAATAATCTGATACTGGCAATGAATACTTGGGGTTTAGAACATTTAGTAATGTAGCGATGTGATTCAACTGAAACTTGTGCGTTTTAATCATTTTTTTATGCATTTTTTACAAACGTCCTTGAACAATATGATAAAAATCTACACAAAGACTGTTGGTGCGTGAATGCCTTCACTTATAGTTTAGAGGTGATGTGTAATTAAAGATGTGTGTTATCTTAGAAGAATGATCAGACGCATACAGTAAGATTTAAAAACATTTTTTTAAAAGAAAGGAAAGCTGGTATTGGATTGTTGCACATTAGCACCCTGAGGTTATGTGTCACCTCTAATGTAGCGCATGTAAAAATGTTCTTCTCTTCTCTCTCTCCCCCCGTAGTGGTGAGTTTTGTGAGGCGGCCCTTCCTCCTCCGTCGCCCTGCCAGCTGGCTCAGTGTCAGAACGGCGCCCCCTGCGTGGAGAAGACGGGCACGGCGGTCTGTCAGTGTCTGCCGGGCTTCGAGGGCGAGAGCTGCGAGAAGCTGGTCAGTGTCAACTTTGTCGACAGAGATTCTTACGTTCAACTCCAAGATGTCAAGAACTGGCCTCAAGCTAACATCACGCTGCAGGTGAGGATGCACTCTGACAGGCACACACACACACACACACACACACACACACACACACACACACATAGGGTGCATCTAGAGACATTACACCGTAAGTGACAAACATTGTAGAATAACAGAAAGCAGACAAAGACTCTGACTGCTTTGTGCTTTTTTTCAGGTGTCAACAGCAGAGGAAAACGGTATTTTGCTGTACAACGGAGACAATGAGCCAATCGCTGTGGAGCTGCATCAGGGTCATGTCAGGGTCACCTACGACCCTGGTAACCAGCCTGCCACTGCTATCTATAGGTACACACACTCAGTTCTATCTTACAGTGATTACTTTTCCTTTCCTGCTAAGCTAGCTCAAGTGTTTACTCGTGTTTACTTCTTCTTCTACATATTTAAGGCTGCTTGGAAACTGCCTGCAACCAAAAGCTTTACTGTCAATGCAAGTTACATGAAACTGGTTTGAAATAATTCAGAATTACCTAAAGAAATGTTAAGTAATTATATTCCAAAGTGTGTTTTTGCACTTTATGGGTCGCACAAGTTGCATGGGTTTCTTTCCATTTGGAGCAAACTTTAAATCCTGGAGAAACTTAAGCAGCCATTGCCTTCCCTTTATCCTTCAGTTCACAATTATTTCCCACTTTTTAAGCCTCTTATGGTGCGTTCAGACAGAGAGCGAGGCTAATTTTTACCTCATGTTACTCTTGTGAATTTGACCGCTTAACCTTTTGTACAATCTATGTTTATCCACCACAAATAGCCGATCTACCGACTGCACAGAGGTTAGCTGTAAGCTAGTTAGAAACAGACGCAGAGATGGCAGCGTGTGTGTGTGTGTGGTGGTAGAGCACCTGTGTGTGTCAGGAACGTCAGTTTTCTCCTCGGTTTCTCTCCTTTTTATTCAAGCCCCAGGATAAGTGTGAATTTTATGCTCAATTTGAAACATTTTCATGCTCAGAATATGCTTAATGTAGTAGAAGGTGAAGTAAAGACAATACATGTAAACTAGAGTGTAACACCTGATTTTCCAGAATCCAGATTTTTGTATTATTGACGTATTGATCTGATTTTTAGCTGTTTTTTTTAATGCTCAGAACTCTAGATAAATAGTGTTTGGTGTTCAACAAAAATAATGAGTCCTATACAGGTAGGTATTAAAAATGCACCAGGGGCCGAGCTTGACAGACACATGTGTCACTTCCCCTAAAATATTGTAATTTATAAAAACAAACAGAAACTCTGATCGAGGTTTATGAACATTTTGTAGACGGGGGACACGGTGAGGTGGGGAATTGATAATGATTCCTCTCACACATTTAATTTCACTTAATATCAAATGTTACTTATAGATCCACTTTATCATAAATATTCAGGTCCGCAGTGTTACTTATGCTCGCGCTTGTAGTGAGAGCCATAACGATTCCATAAGCACCTTTTCAATTTTAAAATATAAGCCAACTCAAATCTTAACCAATTACATGTGTGATTTATTATTGAACTATTAATGCAATATTGAGCGCCATGCGCCGTCTCACCATCGCATTCCCAACCCCCAGAGCACAGAGGAGAGGGTCGGGCTGTATGCTGCTCACACTCGCTGTCAGTTGGCGAGCGGCGCCGCAGCTGCTGAAACGGCGGGATGATGCCAGGATGTGGCAGGTGGCGGGATTCTGGGAAGTCTGGCTTGGCTTTCCCCCCCGATATTAAGTGTGAATATACTGGTTCCTTTTCACCTCGAACACATGAACCGATGAAATGATCATCATCGGTTGTAGGAAGCCAAGATTACATCAAATGACTTTAAAGAAGTGCAGAATGGAGACGTTTTTAATATCTGTTATATCGGTTTTCTATGATGCCACAGACCTCCAACACTCACATTTATCTTCTAACCGTGAGATGATTTTGCTTGTAGGCCTCTCGTACAGAAGTGTGCAGTTTCTTTACGGCGTCTCTCCTTTGTCACACCTGTCTTGGCTGATATCAGTCTCCAGTTAGTCAATGCTCACATGCTCTATTACTGTGCATGTACACTATCATGTCACTACTGTAGACCTCCAACATCTTCTAACCGTGAGATGATTTTGCTTGTAGGCCTCTCGTACAGATGAGGTGAACGGATGTCTGAATATGTTACGTAAATGTGCATCTATGGCGGCCTTACGTCAAGTTCAAATCAAAGTAAATTCTTCATATTAACTCAAAGTATCGAAACAACAAAAACGGTAACAAAGATAATCGACAAACGAAGAAGTGTGCAGTTTCTTTACGGCATCTCTCTCCTTTGTCACACCTGTCTTGGCTGATATCAGTCTCCAGTTAGTCAACCAAATGCTCACATGCTCTATGACTGTGCATGTACAGTATCACCCAGTAGCCTATGATCTTACCTTTTCATATAGTTTGTATATAGTATAGTGCTGCCAGGCACACGGAGCACGCTGGAGACACAGCAGTGGCCGCCACACACACTCTGGTTACTGGATTTTGGAGCAAATATAAATGAATACAGTGTTGTGTTTTAGACGTTGAGCGTGTGTCTCATCAGTCATGTATGTGTCAGTATACAGTGGATACAGCAATGTGCTTCTTGGCATCCACCTCTATGTCCGACCACTTCGGGAATCGTTTAGTTGTTGTTGCACTGATTGTATTAACAGCTTCTCAAACTTTCTTTCTGTTATCGCTGCTGTTCTCCACAGGAACAACATGTACATCAATATTCAGTATATATATTTTTTTCATTGCCTATTTATGGATACTTGTGGGAGTGTAGGAGGTGGGATATGAGTTTCGTCCGTGTTGTTGATTGTGATTGATAAAGGGGGAAATGCACACAATCATGCACATTCTGTAGACTTTTGGTTTGGTTCGTACGCATTGTTTTATAAATGAGGCTCCACATGAGCAGCTACAGGTTCTTTAAAAAGGCCCTCGTGGTTGAAGCTTTGGAAATAAATTCTTCTGTTATGTTTCTTTTAGATTATTTTTCAGCATTTTTCTAAATTTGACAGTTTTTAAAGTGCAGAGCAACAGGGGAAAAAAGGTGTAGAGACACAACAAAGATCCACAGCTGGAATTGAACCAGGGATGTTGCGGTTGTGGTGGTCCGCGTCTTAACGAGGCGCCGGTAACCAGCTCCACACGTTTGAACGCTGTTCTTAACCACGTGACTCCAGCCACAGCAGCCGCAGGGTAATTACGTGTTCTCATCTTCAGATTTTGAAAAAGCCGAGTGTTCATCGAGCTGAGCAATCGCACTGGACTCCTGTCAGACCCTCAGCAACCTCTTAGCTCGCTGTAGCCCGGCAACGGCGCTCAGAGCACGTTCGGTGCATGATCTGTAGTTGTTGCCGAGGGAGAGTCCTGCAGTGTTTGGGAAGGTGGACGCATGACATTGGCCGTGTGGGTATTCTGGTTTAATCACAGTCTCAGTGAAAAGGACACTCGAGGATGAGTGTCCACTTGATCATTTGTCGAGTGCTTAAATGTTCGGATGGTTCACTGTAAAGGAGCCAGCGGCCTGACACACACACACACACACACACACACACACACATAGAGGATATCTGTGGGATAAGAAGCAGCAGAGGACATTGGACTCATGACAAATCATCTGATGGGAGAAATTAAATTTGATGTCAGTTTCTGGCACTCGATGCTTCAGACATATTTTGTTGATGCCAAAAATGCACTAAGGTTTGACGTGCAAGTCTACAAAGGTACAACACTTGCGATCTATCCTTTGCTACTTGCCCAGTGCATGCTGGGATAAACTCTACCCCTCATGGTGAACGTAATATAAAATCTGTGCGTTACATCCTTTTACCGACAGTGCTGAGACGGTGAACGACGGGCGTTTCCACACGGTAGAGCTGGTGACCTTTAACCGCATGGTGAACCTGTCCGTGGACGGAGGAGAGCCCACGACCCTGGACAGTCAGGGGCGCAGCCAGCTGGTGACGGGGGACGGCCCTCTGTATGTGGGAGGTAAGAGCAGGGAGGCAGCGGAGGGAACTAGAAGTTTAGACATCTTTTTTTTTTTATTTCAGGAAGTGAATTATTTCCTGTGTGATCGTTCGCCTCTGCAGGCATGCCCGAGGAGGTGATGCCTGCCTCTCTGGGTCTCTCGGCTCAGACTCTCAACGTGTCGAGTTTCCACGGCTGCATCAGGAACCTGTACATCAACCACGAGCTGCAGGACTTCACCCGTAGCCACATGAAGCCGGGGGTGGTGCCGGGATGCCAGGCCTGCCGCAAACTCTACTGCTTGCACGGCATCTGCCAACCCAACGCCGCACAGGTAGGGGAGGTCACACGGCAGGACGGGTGACAGACGGACAGGCGGAGAGACAAAAGATTAATGACACACTGTCACCCGGCAGGGAGTTTCACATTGTTTAGATGTTTATAGTTACAGCTTGTACCTGTGAATAGCCATACATACAAATACAGCTGAAGCTCTCGTCATCCTATAACGGAGACAAATATCTTTTATCAATATGAAACAGTTGTAAACACTTTTTATACACATTTTTCCTCTCACTGTCTCATTTTGCGATGATTAATTCTTGGTTAGATCGTCCCTGAACTTCCGCCCAACATCACAATCTATACTCTTATTTGTTCCCTGTTTGTCTTTGGTCACCCTTTAGAGAATAATGTACAGTATCAGAAATATTTCTGAGATGAAGAAACACCTAAATGTTCTGTTTTGTATTGCATCTGATACAAAGCGATTACAGTATTTTAATTTTTTTTTTTTTTTTTTTTTTTTACTATGAGTGCTCTCCATTCTTATACAGCTCAAGTAGTTGATGTAAAAGTAGGAACATTTTCAGGGACACAGAAAAAAAAACAGGACAAAGGATGAGAAGGTTAATCGTGTTAACATGATTATGTTTTATTTTTATGGCTGCACAGTTACTCGGGGTTTTTTTTATCATTTATTCTTTTTGTAGTCTGCTGTGGTTGAAATCTAAAATGTCGACATCAGATCTCACAAGTGCTGAACGTGTTTTGGTACATCCACTCAGGGTTATTTATCTTCCATCATTAATCACAGTTAGGTGAGTTTTGTGAACTGTTGGTGCCAAAAATGTCTTCAGTTGTCGACTATTTAAAGAGTAAACATGTTGTCTTCTCTCACAGGGACCTCAGTGTCACTGCCAGTCAGGTTGGACAGGACAACACTGTGACCAGCCAATAACGGGAGGCCTTCCTGGAGCGGATGTTGTCACCACAGCGACTGGTGTCAACCCCTGTGAGAGCAGCAAGTGAGTGTGTTTCCTTCTTGTTTTGTGAGTCACGCACTTTATGTTGAAATGTGTCTACTTTCCAAACATCATCCCTCATTATATTCATTTAATTTTATTCTCTCTTTCTGTCTCTCTGTTTTCATCCAGGTGCGTAAAGGGCGCGTGCGTGGCGTTGGACTCGCAGACGTACCGCTGCGACTGCGAGGAGGGATACCGCGGCGCGCTGTGCAACCTGCAGGGGGAGCCGGCGGGCTCATGTCAGCAGCTGCGTTGTCTGCACGGCCAGTGTCAGGAGACGGAGGACGGAGAACACTGCGTCTGTGAGCAGGGATACACCGGAGAGAGCTGTGATATAGGTGAGGAGGGATATTAAATATAAACAATATGCTGTGAAACATTTTTTTCTTTCTACAAGCCATAACTTATGCCGTCAGAATAATTTGCATGGTGCAATAATCGTGTGAAAATCCCACACAGTGCTGCTTTAATTTTATACAAATCAGTGCATGACTAATTATTTCAGCACTAATTGATTCTGTAGTCAGGGTTTTCCTGCAGCATTTTATTTTACAGAGTGCTTCCAATAACCAATTTCCTAGGGGACACTGTGCTAGTCTTTGTAGAAACTGGAACAAAACGGCTGGTTAAGATTTCTCTCCATCGAGAAACTATAATAAACGAGCGTCTTAGTGTTTCACCGCCAGTATATCTAAACATGTCAGGAAACAGTAAGAAAATGTAACTTCCGGTGATAAACTTATGTTAAAATAAGTTTTAAACCATAACATTAAAGAGTCAGTTCACCCAAATATAATTAAATTTAGGGTTCCCCAAAAATGTAACTACATTTGGGGCTACAGAGATTTCACTTGAAGATGGAAAAAGCTGTGATGGATCAGCTTGGACGTCCAGCAGCTGAGTAATTAAGACACATAACATATTACTGCTGTGTACGCTCTTTCTGTCTCTCTTCCTGTTTGTGTCTATTCTATCTCCTCTATCACATAAAGGCAAAATGCAAAGAAAAAAACCCAAAACAAACAATAGATATGAATATTGTTGATAGTGAAGACAACATTGAGGAAGTCGGAAAAAAGAGATACCTTCAGTTGTCTCCACTGCAAACCGACAACCTGTCAGTGAACGTAAGAATATAAACAACACGTGACAGAAGCCTCATATTTTATAATAAGACGAGGAAAAAAAACTCATCATTGCTCTATATCACAAATTAAACGACAGAATGTAAACACAGTTACTATGAGAAATATAATTAAAGGCTGATACAGCCTGATCTGTAACAACATCCATCTTGTGTTGCAGTCCTGCTATTAACCTGTGAAATCCGTTGATGAACTATAAATCATAAACCAAACACCGCAGGGATCTTTCTGTGAGACTGTTGGTTATCCTCTGTGTCAAGTATAAATCCAGCTTTACTCTTAATGACCCAGAATAATTCACAGACATGGTGGCAGCTTTTTTTTTGTATTTCTGTAGAGAAACTGTGGCTAACAAATACAGTTCTTCATTGTATTGGGGGATGGAGGAAGACTCAGCATCAGCTATCACAAAACTTCAGGAGATGAAATTGAAATTATGACCATAACTAGATGGCATTAAGGGCATTTTCATACCTGCCTTGTTTAGTCTGGTTGAATTGGACCCTCAGTACGATTAGTTTAGGCAGATCTGAACACAGAAATCATCGTTGGGTGGCGACCAAAACAACTGTACCAAGACTCTGTTCTCAGTCCGTTCACAAACAAATCCTGTAGCGGTTCATTTGTAATCTGACCTCTGAGTCTGATCCAACTACAAGACTGCAAGTTTGATCTAAACAGCTCCCGTAGCTAGGTGCACTCGGCATGCTGGGATGCGAACGAGTGAAATCAACAATTGCTGGCAGCTAGCCAGAGAGTACATCAAGATATGACCTGGACTAAAAAACAAAGTATGTTGGATTTGGCCAGAGGACCTCCTTCCTGTGTTTGAGTTCTTGCTCCTGCTCCAGACACAATTAACCAATGAGCAGAGAGAACATACTCATGTGACCTTTAGTGATTTTTTCCTGTGTGAAATGACATATCAAGTTTACCAACCAGAGCAAGCAAACTATAGGTTTGAAAGCACCATGTAATATGGGTCAGCTGACCCAGACCCGGACCCTCCTAACCCTCCCTGTGTGTCCCCGCCCTCAGAGTCCCTGTGTCGAGGCGAGCCGGTGAGGGATTACCACCGGCTGCAGCGCGGCACCGTCCTCTGCCAGACGTCCAAGTCTTTCTCCTGGGTGGAGTGTCAAGGCCGGTGCCAGGCGGGAGCCGAGCCGGGCGTCACCGCCGCCTCCTGCTGCGCCCCCCTGAGGGTCCGACGCCGGCGGCTCGCCTTCGAGTGCGACGACGGGACCTCGTTTACGCAGGACGTGGAGAAGCCCGTGGAGTGTGGCTGCAAGGAGTGTGTGTAGTACTGTGGAGGTTGTGGTGCGCACATACACACATGCAGACACACACACACACAATACACACACACACCAAGAGGTACACACACTGTAGGGACTCTATCACTGATGAACGGACATTTTTTGATGTTTGTTTTGTGTTTTTGCGCATCGCCGCAGTTTTGTAACATAAGACAGTTCTTCCCTCTCGAGACATGAAATCAACAAGTCAACCTCATCGTCATCTTCCTCTTCTTCACCTGCGGCAGGAGAACCTGTGCACTAACTACCTAACTCCAGCTCATTATTAATCCTTGTGTGTTGAAAAGCCTCCAAATGCCTTCTGGTTTTCTGATGTGTGGCTGGTTAAGTGCTGCTCTTCACTTCCCTCACAACTGCGACAGCCGGCATTGACTTGTCACAGGAAATAAAAGGTACTAATTTAATCTGGGGGGGGTGGGAGTTGGGTGGGTGGGGGGTGAGGGCTTTGTTATAAAATGAAAGGTTTCACAGTCAAATTTGATGTGTTAAAAACCACTTTGGAATTAAGTTTTAATCAGCGATGTAAAGATCTCACCTCTTCATGTGGTTCTGAGCAGCAGCGCGAAGGTCTGGAGCCGCTGGTGGAATAAAACTTTGTAAAAAGTTTGGTTTTTTTGCTGCAGACAAAACTGTTGTTTCTCTAAAAAAAAAAAAAAAGCTCTCCACTCATAAGAGTCTAAAGCACCCAGTGTTTAGTTTGCTCTTTTGTGCTGCGAGTGACGGGGAGTAACAAAACATTCAATAAGCGCTGATCTTACAGCGACCAGGAAGGTGGAATCGGTTCCATTTTTTTTTTTTTTTTTTTTTGGCTGGAACGCAACAATGAGGCCAGTCCTATAAACACAAACGTCTATGACTGAGTGACTGTCGCCATTTCCTGCATCCGTCGATTCAAATTCAAAGCGTTACACACACACACAGTCCAGCAGCATGTACTGGGTTTCAATGTTACTGGTGACCTTCCTCACAGCTCCGATCCTCTTATCTGTACGCAGTGTTGCAGAATTTTGTGAAATGAGCAGTGTTGTGATCGCTTGTTTCTAACATTTGCTACTAAACAAACCGTCCAACAGCAACACACCTTTCTCAACCGACACCAAAGAAAACACTATAAGAAATAATTGTCTTTTCATAGTGAGTAGAAGCTCTAGATTACATCGCTGACAACTCAAAGGTTCAGAAATATGAATAAAGGCTACAACTAGTAGGTTGTGTTTATCATGATAATTTATTCATTGGGTTTACTTGCTCGCTAAACGAAGTGATGCGTATCCTCCTGCACAATAAAACGAAACAGCATAAATTCAACACAATATTTTGTAAATTAAATGTTGGCAAGTTCAATAAATTGATGGAGGCTTTAGAGACGCCGCTACAGTATAGCAGTTAAAATTTATAACATGAACCCCGGTCCAAATGGTAACTCTTGGCAACAGCTAAATCTGATGCTCGTAAATATTTGTTTGAATCAGTGGTTTTTTGTAAAATATCAGATTTGGTTGATAAATTAAAGGCATCTTTAACTTAAAGCTTTCAATTATGTCCGTCTCAACTGTATGTAGGAGGGGGATTAATTACAGATGGGGCATTTAAAGGTGAATGGTCATCACCATCTCCTTCCTTACTGCTCGTCACGTTGTTTCACTGTCAGACTCTTCTTCTTGTTGATGGTTGAGTCCGGTTCGGTTTAAAGACACGATGCTCATTTCACAAAATTCTGTGAGATCAGACTGAATTAATGTGCAGCAGGTACAAGTCTTGTCTGTGGAGTGTTAACATGTTGCATATTAAGTCAGATTAATCATAAATAAGCTGCTATGTCTCTCAGTGGTAATTACAAGAAGAACTTCCAGACATTTCTGTGGAGGAGCATGACTTCCACTCGTTAACGCAGGTGGTAAAGACGGCAGCGAGGTGGTGGTGAAAAAAAATAAAAATCAGACATATTCATACTAATGATCCGAACATCTGCTGCACTCAGCTCAACAAACAGTTCGGTTTATATTCATAAATAAAAAAAACTGACGTTGGAAAACGAGTTCTCACCCTGTTCTACTTCCCCTCCGACATGACACGAACACAGCTTAAAGGTCAAAGGTGAGCGGGTTCACGGGGGGACAGCAGAGGGGTCGTGACACGTTCCCATCACTTCTCAGTAGATGCCCTTTCTCCCAGTTTACACTGTGAGGGGGGGGAGGGGTGGGAGTGCATGTATGTGTGTGTTTCTTGTTCTTCTTGTATTTCTATCGTTGTGAGGACCTATGTCCCCTGAGGGTGAGGACGTTTTGGCTGGTCCTCACTCCTATAAAGGGTTTATTATGGTATTCAGTGTGGTAATACACTTTAAGAGCAGTCTACTGCACTTTGATAAAAAAAAAATTTGATGTTCACTGTGATGGATTCTACAACTCCAGCAAATTTCAACACTCTGTTAATTGATTTCTATCTTTGCTAGCAGCATCGCTCAACTATCTTCACCAGCTAGTGTGCAGCTCACTGTATCTGTTTACCGTTTTTGGTGCTGAGCAGGTGGCGTACAGTGGCTTTTTCTCTTAAAAACAGCTGCCTCCCGCGGTCAAAAACAAAACAAAACAAAAAAAAAAAAAACGACGCTATGAGAGCGCCGAGAGGGAACGGAGACAGTAAAGTTACAGCCGGACAGCTAAACAATGAGCTGAATGCATTATGTCAACGAGGGGTCCTCACAAGTACAGAAATACAAATGTGTGTTTGTCATCCTGCGACGCTTCCAACGACAAGACGCCGTCCCCTGACAATGAGCTTCATTATACGACGACGCAGTTTATGTTTGCTCGGATCAAACGCTTCCTCTCCGATTTGTCAGAAGAGCCAGTGAACGCATCACACAAATGCCACACAGAAAAATGTAGCTTTTATATATGATGACATGTTATTTATATGGATGTGAAACTAAAATAAAGGTGCGTAATATTAAGTTTTAACATGTTTTTATTTGGTTGTTTTTTTTAGCCTTTGAGTTTTTTTTTCATAAAGGCCGAGTCGTGTCATGGATCAGAATTTAACTAATGTAGCTTTTATTATTATTATTATTATTATAATTGCAATACTTCAACACACAGTAACAGCCTAACAGATTGTAATATATATTATAAGCTTATAATGCATTTGATTTTGTCATAGTATTTTTATATGTTGAAGAGGATGTTGTCACTGTATCATCTCTGTAGACTGTAGAGAAATCTTTGTTTTCAGTTGCCAAAAAAAAAAAAAAAAAAAAAAAAATGTTTCCAAGCTGGCATCATTTCATGGGAATTTTACAAAAAAGAAAAAAATATCAGATAGTGTTTCAGATCATGTTGTCTCACCTGAGAGCAGACAAAAAAAAAAGTAGTGCTTCTTTTTCCTATTTATTTAAATAAAGAGCTGTTTCCCCTTCATTGTACGTTTTCTGTTTTTTTTCTTCCCACCCCCTTCTCTTTCTCTTCAACCTTGACTCTGGTTCTGGTTTTCTTGTTGTTGTTTCTCTTGACCTTTGACCTGATTGTGTCACGGCTGTCTACCGTCTACGCTGAGTCGATGGGTGATGGCAGTGCGTGGAGACGGAGAGAGAAGAGAGGGAGAGAAAGAAAGAGAGACTGAAAGAAATAAAAGAGAGAGAGAGAGATGGTGGGGGTGGGAAGAAGTGAATGAAAAGGGAAGAGGAGGAAAAGGTTGATGATGAGGAGGATTGGAGGCCGTTTTTTTTTAAATAAGGGAGACGGTGAGAGCAGAAAACGATGGAGGGCAAAGTAAGAAGGGATAGAGTAAAGAAAGAAAGAGAGAAAGAAAGAGGGATGTCCCACAGGGAGAGGGGGGGTGGCAGCGCTCTTGAGACTGGGGCTGTTTAATGAAACAGTGATTTATGCGTCCCCTCGTAACCATAAAACATAATATATACCCCCATCGGCTTTGACAGAGTCCCTCCTCCCCCCACACACACACAGAAACACACACCCTCCCAGTCTGCTCTCCAGTGAAAACCGGCTTCATCTCTCCATCCCACACCCCACCTCCACCTCTACAGCCCATCTAACCGGACTCCTACCACCACCACCCCCCCCAAACCTTTTTTCACCACCATTTTTTACCCCTTCCCCCCTCTCTCTCTCTCTCTCTCTCCACTCCTCTGTGTCTTTAAAGGAGGATAAAATCATAGCAGCAGCACCTTCCCAACCCCCCAATTCCAATAAAGCCTCCACATCCTCTCACACTGACGATCCGCTGCACACAAAGGACAAAAAAAAGAAAGAAAAAAAAAGATACACACTGCACTGAAAGCATGGCAGACTGATTGACAGCTGCGTGAACAGAGTCGATTGATCATACGCAGAATAAACTGAGGTGTTTGTCTCCAAACCGGATAAACAATATCTCCAATTTGGCATTAAAAAAAAACCAAACATCATCAGCCAGCGTCTGCAGAAAATATAGATGATTAATTGAGGGAGGATGTTATTCTGTTGGAAATATGTCGGCCAAACTTAGAAGAAAAAAGACAAACAAACAGACCAGCTGTGTATCTGACACTAATGAATCGGGTTTTGCTGAGTTTTCACAGACAAGATTTACAGATAGTTGCCAAAAAAAAAGGACTTGATGTGTTGATTTTCTAAATATTTAGACATTTTTAGGGGCGGCTGGTTTAAAGAGCGAGACAAAGGGAGCAAAATCTATTCAGCAAAGCTTCAAAATGTCTAATGTGTGTCCTATCATTCACTGTCCCGCTTCGAAAAAAAAGCACAGAAACAGCTCGGACAGTCCTAGTATCAGTTTATCAATAACATATCACTAGTGAGCATATTGATCGCTCTATTGATCCTTTGTACCAGCCCTTTGGTCGAGCTCATGTGTTGAATAAACAGAGCGAGCGTTGTTTACTTTAGGTTACTGTTGTCAGATATTAAACATCGGCCACAGCGGCTGTGATCGGTTTCTTCTTCTATCGCAGTATCTTCAGCTGAAACTACGCTCGCATCACATCTTGTTTCTGGAAAGTAAAATTGAATGGGTGTTGATTCATTATTGTGTTTTACACTCAGTTGGTTGTCTCAGTGTGCAATGTTATCATTCCTGTCTGAAGATGAAGATGCTGCGATAAAAATGGAGCGACAAAGTTCATCTCAGACGCTGCCAAAGATTAAGATGCAAAATTTGCAAGTTGACCTTGACTTAAAACATTTTTTCTAACTATTTGACTTTATCTTATTTGTGACATATACCTGGTGCAACATAGTATATTGTCTGGCATCTCCTTAAATCAGGGTTTCTGAACACTCAGTGACCTTTAACCTTTCATGACTCCAGTCAATCAAGAGTTTTCCATATTAAGATTTATCATTTTATATAATGAGTTTACATATTGTAGACGTTGTGTGGTGTGATTTGGCAATAACAACCAATAAATGTACCATATCCATTTTTAAAGGATGTATTTCTTTGTTTATTTAAATTTCAACAGTTAAAAGTAAAGCTTTTTTATAGCTGGATTGATTTTTTTTTATTTTATTTGAACACAAGTGTTGTCCAAGTTTGAGAATCCCTAATGCAGAGGTGTGCAGCTGAGAGAAAAGACCTCATGTTGGCTGAGAGTTCACAGTCCTGATGTAACATGCTGGTGACCTCTGACAGCAGCAGGTTTAAAATACCTGCAGAGAAGCCGGACTACCTCAGATGGTGAACCCAGTATGTGCAACACACACACACACACACACACACACACACACACACAGTCCACTCATGCTGACGGAGGGAGGATTTTACTCTCCTCTCCTCGTTTTCTCTCCTATCCTTTCTTGTTTCCTCTTCTCTCATCTTGTCTCCTCTCTTGTTTCCTCTCCTTTTGTTTCCTCTCCTACAATATCAATCCATCCTCTCGTCTCCTCTTACACTTACATTTCATTTTTCTCTCTTCTCCCTCTCTTGTTTTTTTCTCTCTCTCTCTCTCTCCATCCTTTTTCATCGCCTCTTCCTCCTCTCCGCCGTCCATGTCTTTGTCATCACTCCATCCTCTCTCCTCCTCCTCCTCCTCCTCCTCCTCCTCCTCTCTGTCTTGTCTCCCAGTGAATGAGCTCTTTTGTTCATATTTCTCGAACTCATCCCACTCGTCTTCTCTTACTCATCCTCTTGTATTACTTCATTTATTCTCTCTATACCTGCTATCCACGTAGCCTTTATGCACTTTTTTTTTTGTTTCATTTCCCTCCTCACCATAAAATTTGTCTTTCTCCCACATTATTTGCAGTCCCTGCCTCTCTTTTCTTTTCCATCCCTTCACTCTTTTATTTCCTCTCCTTTATTTGGCTATATTCACTTCCTCTCGTCTCTTGCTCTCCTTTGTTCATCTCTCCTTCTCTACTGTCCTCTTTCCTCTCCATTTACCCTCTTCTTCTTCTTCTTCTTTGTTCTCTGTCCTGCTCCCCTCTTCTCCTCTTTCTCCTCCCCCATCTGCACATACACTCTCTCCTTTTCCTCCTCTCCTCTCCTCTCCTCTCGTGCAGGTCTTTTTAGCCGTAGAGCAGATGTCCTTTTATTGATATGATCATGGTTAGTGGTCTCCAGGTGCTCATTGGATCCACTGTATAACCTCCTGCAGCCAGCGGCCCAAAACACACACACACACATATACACACACACACACACACACCCTGCGGCTACTGCATCTCTTGGATACAAGAGAGGGAAGAAGGGGGAAACAAATAAATCAAAGAGAAGAAGTAGAGAGTAGAAGAGGAAAAGAAGATAAGGTTGGGATTAAAGCAAATAGAAAGAAGAAAAAAATTGAGAAGAAAAGATGAAGGAAGGAGGAGAGAGGAAGTTAGGAAAAGGAGGTTGGGGGATGAGTGACGGAGAAAGAGAAAGATGGGGGGAGGGGGTTTGTGAACGAGAGAGAGAGAGAGAAAGAGAGAAAGAAAGAGAGAGAGAGAGAGAGAGAGAGCGCCGGAGGCAAACTGAATATTTCAGGCAGTTGCCAAAAGAGCGAGTCGAAACTACCAAGGTGACCTGGGAGGAGTTCCTGTTCGAGAAGAGAGAAAGAAAGAGACATTTTAAAAAAAAAAAAAAAAAAAAAAGGTGGCCATCAGTTCAAGTTTTCAATTAGATTTGACCTTGTTGAACATTTGCTCTCCTTTCAAATTCAAATTAAGTTGCAATTGCGAGGTTTTCACTCAGTTTCATTAGTATGTTTCTTTCTTTTTTGTGTGTGTGTGTGTGTGTGTGTGTGTGTGTGTGTGTGTCAGGGCCGCATCGCCGAGGAGCTGAGGGGATCTCCAGTCAGCTATGTGAAGGTTTTGACTGCTGCGAGGCTCTGTTTCAGTCTCACTTTCTGTTTCTTAAAGATTCATGAAGGCTGAAGATTGAAGCTGTTCCTGTCTTCTCTCCTGTTCTCACACACATTCAGTCCATCCTCTATCGCTAACAAAGCATCCATTGTACGAGGCAGGGTTTTTTTTTTTTTAGTTTGATACGTTCAGATTAATCTATCAAAGATTTCTGTTTTCACTGCAGTGAGGTCATTTCTTTGAGATTTAAGTAAGAAGTATTCTGAGAAACGTTACAATACTCTGCACCTGAAATGATGAAGGTGAGATTAGAGTTACACTGCTTGTGTAGGTGTGTGGGGGGAAAAGAAGTCATTTGGTTTCCTCCTATTTCTGGTCTTTTTGGTATATTAATTTACGCTGAATAAACCAGAAGAAGAAGGAGCTCGGCGGGACAGAAAAGAGATGTGAAGGTAAAGATTTTTGCTGGAACCAGAGATGCCTCATGATCAGCTGACACTTGTGTTGTTGGCTACAGATGGCAGAACAGCACCGGCTTCAGCGCTTTTCTCTGCTGAGTATGAATATATTGGTAATTTAACAAAATTAGCCAAATGTCCAACATGTGTCAGTGTTTAAATTGGATGTTTTGAATATTCTTTTTTATGATTTTTACATATAAATGAAGAATATTTGATCAAACTTTGGGTATATCATCATAAATCTGATCAACAAATGTGTAAAATTGTTAAAAAAAAGCTAAAAAAGTTGGCCAATTATTATTCTAGCTATTATTATTGTTGAGTTTTTTTGACAGCCAGCACTCAGAGTAAAAAATATTTCTTTTTCCTTGACTGCATAAATGGTATATTTGGTGATCCACACAGTGAATCGGATTAAAAACTTCATGACATAATATCATATTTGACAGCCGTAGACATATTTGGTAGCCGGGTGTGGTTTGCAGTAGCTGTGTATGACTGGGCCACAAGATAAATCAGCGCACTCAACAGACAAATCCAGAGGGCAGGTCTGAAACAGACAGGTTGTATCAATCTCGGACAGATGGCGGATGCGTTTATTACTCTAATAAATGTGACTGATACAGTGAGTGCAGGCGAGCACTTTGTCAAGTCTTTGAGAAACTTGTGAAATATTGGCTTTTAAGCTCTTAAAGAGATTTCTGAGTGACTAAATGGATTTTTAGTCCTGCAGTGAATTGAAGTGAACTTTCATTTTTTTTGATACAGTAACCCTCTACACACAACGCTTCGCTTCCAAATAGCAAAGCTACACATCAATTCAGGACTTTATCGCCCATCACTCAGGATGAATGAATGCTAAGAGGCTAAAAGTATTAAAATTCAAGGTTTAGTTTAATTCAAAAAATAATAATAATAGTCACAGAGAAAAGAAAATACAGTATGTGCTATTATTCTTGGTTATATACCGAATACTGACCTTCCCATTTTATCATTTGCTGCTACACACACCAACGCACAAATTGGTTTGCGTTACACGATAGACTTCAGTTGGTGGACCAAACAAACTTCATTAGGTGGAAAAAAATAACAAATGACAACTGCAAAAAAGGAGAAAACGGATTAAAAAAAAAGACACAGAACAGTGAGAACACAAAGAGAGACTGTGGTGCTGATACTGAAGCTAATGTTAGCGAGGCCGCTAAACAGACCAGCTGATGTTAGCTTAACTGATAAACCCCAGTTAAACACACGCCAGGTTGTTAACAGTTGTTTTACAAAGTGGGACGACGAGCCCTTGAAGAACCAAGATGATTTTGGACTTTACAATTTGGCAGTGAAATTATATTTATTCAGGATTTGGAGGCTTCTGTAGGCTACAGAGGAAGAAAAAAACACTTGATTTAAGCAGCAGTGCAGCAGTTTGTTGGCTCTACGACCATCTTTCTGATTGGTTAGTGTGTCAGTAGGAATGAAACTAACGATTATTTTAATTATCGATTTCCCTGTTGATTATTTTCTCATGTAATTGATTAGTTTTTTGGTTTATTGTCATTGAGGAATAAAGAAACCAGAAAATATTTACATCTGAGGAACTGGAATCAGATCATTTTGACTTTTTTTCTTTAAAAAATCGACTGACTGTAGCAGCTACAGTTACAGTGAAAGACTTGAATTAGCGCGATAGTTCGGTAGAGGCAAACACAGATAAGACGATGACAACATTTTGTAATGATTTAACGTTATCAGGAATCATTTAAAAGTTGATTTTCCACGTTGTCTATCGCATGTCCGTCCAACATTTTGCTATTCCTGAAATTTCTTCCGTTTTCTTTTCTCTTAAAGGAAGTTCATTTCGGAGGTGGGACTTTTTTCCTCATCTGGAATGAAGGTCGTATATAACAGTCAGTGTGTGGTATGCTGTACAGGTAGTAAAGTCCTTTAAGGCGAAGTAATGTGCGATGTGTGATATTGGCTGTATAAATGACTAGAGTGAGCTTCAACATGTGCATAAATCAAACTTTACTGGTGTAAGCCTTTACTGACACACAGGAGTGAAACAGTGCCTATGTACATGTCGTACAGTGCAGCCTCTCACACTTTTCTAACCTTAGATATTTACATCTGTTTTTCAATATTTTCAAATATTATTATTATCATTTAAGACTTTTAACCCCATTAAGGCAACGACTAAGTATTTTCTCCATCATCAGTTAATCATTTTTTTCAATAAGTCACTTAATTATTCAGTCTGTGTCAATCACGATTCCCTGAAGCCCAAGGTGATGTCCTCAGATTACTTGTTTTGTGCATCTGAAAGTCTAAAACCCAAATATATTCAATCTACAGCAATATCAAAATGAGTGAAATGGCAAATCCCCACACTGGAGAAGTTAAACAAGCTTAAACAATTAATCAGATCATCAAAATTGATGATTGATACGGTGCGCATGTGCGACGGCCACTGGAGCCTTATATTAATAATTCATCTCATATGTATACGGGTAAAGAGTAAAAGGCAAGTTTAATTGTGTGGGGCCTTTAAAGCACAAAGGCAATTCAAAGTGCTTCAGACGAGGCATAAAACAGCATTTAAAAGAAAAAAGAAAAAATCAAGTACGTCTTAAAGAAGAAGTGAGTTTAGGTGGTTCACCCTCCACTGCTCTAAGAATTTCTGTTCCAGAGCTTGTTAGGAGCCGCCATCCCTCGGTGTGTTGCAGCTAAACGCAGCTCAGACAGGCCTGGGGAGACGACCGCATGGGGCTGGCGCTGAGTCTTAATTGAATGGAGCTGATGCGGTTCCATTAATCAGTAATGGGGAACCTTGCTGGGCCCAGCCACCACACACCACAGCAGGAGGGGCTACTGATGGGGCCTCTGACATTTTCACAGCAGTCAGTGTGTATATGAAAAACAGAGAGGAAGGAGGGAGATGTGTTCATGTCTCGGGAGTAAAAGGCTGGAATTTATATCAAATGTTTTTACTTGTACATTTCTTCACTGCGCATTTCCGTCATGCGGTATGTCGGAGATCACAATGGGCGCCATTAAAGCTTTTTATCATAAGGTTTCTACTTCTGCACCTTTTTTTTTTTTCTCCATCACTTCGCACTTGAAAGACCAGCAGACAGCAAATCTAAGAAATTATATATCTGCTTTATTAGATGAACTTTCTGTTGTCGTTGTTGTCTTCTTATACAACTATTCTAATATAATAATTTAGGATAGCTGACATTTCAGATTGTCAATTGGATGTAATGTCAATGAAGATGAGGCAAAAAAAAAAAAGAGCCAAGAGGTCTGAAAACTGACATTCAAGCTGGATGAACTGTGATATGACTGACGTCGTTTTGCAACAAATTAAAATATCAGATTTGGGACAAAATGTGAAAATAACCCTAATCAGAAAAAAGCCATGATACGGTTCATATCTTGGTTTTATGGCTCATGATTCTGTATTTTTCAGTATAAAAGAGAAGAAGAAGTAAGTAAACAGAGCATCAGCGTCATTTATTCTACAAAATACAAACATGCTGTAATTTTTACTGTAAAATATGACGTCATTACAGATGAGTTGCTTTTTGCCGTCGTTGTCTGAATAGAAGGTTTCACCGAATGAAGACAAAAGGCGTGCTGTCCCATAAACCTGGCTGCAGGTATTTTAATTCAGATTTTTGCCCCAGTTTTTTTGTCCTGGTTTCTATTCCCCCCCTAATTCAGAACAGCCAATTCCTCATGCGCTGGAAAATGTGCAAAAAAAAAAATGGATGCATACTGTAAGTGCACACATATAGACACAGTGGTAAAAAGCTATTTCAATATCTGTTTAATAAAGAAAACACTGCATGGAGGGGAAAAAAATGAGGTCAGTGACAGTGGAACCTCCAAATATTCAACATCTCAAATCCAGTCAGACGCAGAGCGCGAGCAGCTGTATAGGCCTTATGTGCAAATGAGCGAAGAATGAAACCACTCACACACACACACACACACACATATGGGCGTACATACAGTATCTAAAGAGGGAGTCCTTTTGGAGCCTTAGGCACAGTGTGAGAAATAAATATTTGATAGGAGGATGACCTACTTCCTGTGCCCTGAAAAGTTATTTGTCTTTTTCTGCCTCCATCCACCGCTGAGGCCTCTTTCCTCAGGCTCTACAGCAGAAAAGAAAACCACAGTGAAAGGGAGACCGAGAGAGAGAGAGAGAGGGAGAGAGAGAGAGAGAGAGAGAAGGAGGGGTTCACCAAGTTAAATTTAAGACTTTTGTAATACCACATAGAATGCAATTTAATACCTGTTTCATTATCCAAAAGAAAGCTTGATGGAAAATCAGTAGGGATGATATAGCCTACAATGATTTATTATAATATCACATTTTTTTCCAGTGCTTCTCAGCAGTATATAGATCTAATTCCAAATGATATAACTGATTAGTTTTACATGTCCTGGACCCAGATAAGTGGCAGAAAATGGATGGATGGATGGATTAACCGATTGAAAACGATCCATGTGAGTTAATTTAAATTTTTTGCTGAAATCGCCACTTGCTCGTTATGAGACAATGAGCTCCCTGGCTACTGTAGCTCGCAGTAGGGACGGTGTTTGCTTCAGCTCTGATGGCACTGACTGAAACGTCACAACAACGGGTTGAACGGCTTCCTTGTGTGCATAAGTCACTGTCAAAACAATACTACTTTTATTTTATAGGTGTTTAACAGCCCGTAAAACAAACAACAGCCGAGAAAACATTTTATAACTAACAGAATATGAATATAGAAATGTGGAAATGTGCATCTTACACTCCTTCAAGACTTGTGTAATACAATAAGGTCTTTTTTTTTTCAAGGAAAATGTCACTGATTTTTAAGAATTTTCAAGACCTGCAGATAACCTGCATGTAAAAAGAAAGAAGCAGAGAGAGAGAAAGGAGAGATGGAGACAGACAAGAGTTGGAGGACAAGGGAGCAGAGTGGGAGGTGAGGAGGAGGAGGGAAAAAAAAATGTTCAGCTGGAGTTTCAGTACTTCAGAGGCAGACACAGTCCGTAGGTTGAAATGATCTCATTGGTTGAATTACACCTCAAAGCACCAGGGTTTTTGGCTAAGTACACAAGTAAACTGTAAACTTCAGGAACTGTAGAGATTTGCAGTGTGACAGTGAACAGAAAATATGTTTGATGATTGTGTGCAGCAAGGACTGAGGAAGAGATATATATATATATATAGAGAGAGAAACAACTATAAGCAATAGCTGCTGTTCCAATAGCTTCAATTATTCAGTGTCATTTCCCAAAGTGGGCTTTATTCTTCCCAAAAAGCTGAAACATGACAGTGTGGTTTTCTTTCCACATTCTAAGTTTCTGTTTACTGTCCTGGCTGACAAAAATGTGAGCAACTTGTCATTTTCCGATTAAAATTTAACAACTACAGTTCCCATGAAGCTTTGACTTTGCTTGACTCTGATTTGACTTTCCTTGTAGGCAGGCTATTGGGGTATTTGTTGTTGACTGCAAACAAATGCTTAAAAATATAGGCAGATAACTCCAGAGACATGTTTCATTGTTCTGAAAGACCAGTAAACTATCAGAAACTATCTGAGAGAAACCACATTTTCTAGCTGAGGCCAGTGGAAGAAACTGAGGTCGAAAAGCCTACATATGCCAACATGTCGAGGGTGGCGTCACCAACTTGGCTTCCCAGATGGTTTGGTAATGTTTGGTAGCAAGTCGGTCGGCCTGTGATCAAAGTTGGCGAGTGGGTTCAGAAGGCAGTGCCAAAAAAGTGTCCTTTCTGGACATTAGATTGTGTTTTGGTGATGTTTGGTGATGAGTGTGGTCAGACTGCCACCAAGTCATGGAGCAGAAGCTGGACTCAACAATGTCAGACTTTGAAAACCTCTTGTTTTATCCACTATCAAAGATAGATTTACTGGATAGATTTTGTTTACTGCTACTTATGTAACTACTGTGCAGGACTTTAACTTGTAAATTACTATTTTATAGCTGCAATGATTAGTAGATTAATTGATCAATTACTATTTTGATAATCGATTCATGGTTTTATGTCATTTTTTAAGAAAAAGTGTCCAAATTCTCTTATTCTAGCTTCTCAAATGTGAATAATTTCTGGGTATTTTAGTCCTCTATGACGGTAAATTGAATATTTTTGGGTTGTCTTGTGTTTGGGTCTAGCATTTTATGGATCAAACAATTAAACTTTTAATCAAGTAAATAACTGACAGATTAATGGATAATAAAAACAATCATTGGTTGCAGCCTTGACTAGTTTTCTGTTGTGGTGTTGCTATCATTAGTAACAAATGGTGTCCATGAGGGATGCTGTTTACTTCCTCGTTGCTCCCTCTGAGGGGCAGTACTTAACCTTTTAGGACCTTGTGTTTATGCAGCCTGTTAACCTGGGAAGAGGAGGGGTCAGAGGTCAACCCTGTGCCTAGCCCCTTGCTACATCCAGTCATTATAGACTCATCTGAAACTTTAAGGTCTCAATATAATTAAAACATGTGTGAATAAATGAACTCGGAGAACAGTGACTTTATTTTCACAACAAAATTTATTAGAAGAATAGTGGTTTTGAAAAGAAGGTTCTAGCATCCAGTGAATACTACCTTACACAACATTACAGCTGAAATGTGTGGCAAAAATGGCAATTTTCTTTTTTTTTTCTTTTTTTTTACCAAATCGAATATAACATAACCAGTAAAATATTTTACACATGCACAAAGACAGATCTAATCAGCGTCGCCTGATGTTCAATGCAAAATGAAGTTTTAAAAAAAACAAAACAAAAACAAAAAACTTAAGGAAATCAAATCATCTTTCATCTTTTTGTCAAAAAAAAAAAATCACAGACATTATGAGACAATTTATTATTCATGAGCCCAATCAGAAAATCAGAATTTGCATTCAAAACAGGGAGAGAGAGAAAAATAAAATAGTGCAGTCAATCAAACTAAAACCAATTATTGTGATCCTTGTTAAGTGCTCATTTACACGGATATCGATAATATAAGCCTAGAAGAATAAAAGTCCAACTCACAAGGTACAAAATAAGAACAAAAACAAAAAAAAATATTGTACATAAATAAAACTACAATATGAGAAAAATATTTTTTAAATTATACAATTTTTTTTGTTAAACTGTAAACAGTAGATATTGAAAAAATGAGGTCCATTGGGGTATTTGGAGAACCTGTGTGGAAGTGTATAGATGTCTGTGCGTGTGTGAATGTGTTTATGAGAGGTGCAGTCCAGGTGGACCAAACCATGAAACGGGGCTTGGGCGTCCTGAGCATCGGCACAGCGCCCCCTAGGGCCCGCTGGACTGAAGGAATGAGGTATATCGTCAAACCCAAAAACAAAAATCTCAGCGGAAAAGAGGAAAAAGCACAGCGGGCCCTGCGGCGGGGCGTCCAGCCACCCGTTTAAGAACCGAGGTGAGATTACGAAACGTTAGAAACCTCAGCAGGACAAAAAAAAAAAAAATCAAGACTGAAGAAAAGAGGAGGTTTGTTGTTTTACCCAAACTAGAGTCCAAACCCCTGGACAACACTTCCTGCGTCTACCCAAGTATCACAAGCCGTTTCCAACCCATTAGAGCTATCTCTATCACAACAAAATCCGGTTATGAGTAAAACCAACATCAGGAATGTAGAAAGTAATCTTAAGAGTTCTTACAACATGAAATACTTATTGAAACTTATCTTTAAAGAGTCTTACCACAGTTCTCACCAAAACGTCACTGATTTGATTGTTGTAAGAGGTACAAAATTTAGGCAAGATTCAGAAGATACACTCTTGTCATCCAGATCGGGCCAATGAAACAACTCATTTTGCATGACTAACCCAAGTGAAAAAACCAGACTCTACAAGAGTCTACAAGAAACTCCCGGCATCGACCAAGCTGTGAGGAGCGCTAGAAACACTTAGCGACGTACAGCCGAGGTTTCAACCGACCACAGCAGAGAGGAGTGACCGTCTAAAAAGTCAAAATGAGAACTATTTCATCGATAACGGCAAAATGGATCCTTCGGCTCCAGTTTGACCCGCCTTGTTCCTTCACAGCTCTACAGTTCTGCAGGTTTGATCACACAATGTCCGACTGAGCTCCGCCATTTTTCCTGGTTTCACATGCTGCGAGAGAGGCTGACTAGGTTTTCCCTGAAGCTTAAGAAGAACTGAAGGCAGATCTGTCACATTCCTCTGTGTTGCGTGTAACTCCATTGGCGTTGGAGAGACAACAATTTAAGTTAGCACTTAAACCAGATGGATACCTCACCATGGCTTACTGTAACTGCAGGGTTCTCCGGCATTTAAGTGAACATACTGTATGAAGGATTTGTGGAGGCTTTTTAAAACTATTAAAAGCCGTACCACTGTTTTGTGCACTTGTATGAAATGTTTGTTTTTAGAGGTTAGCTTGGTGTAAGTCATCGTTACGTTGGTGCTTTTGTAGCCACACGATGCCAGATGCCTATGACACAGTAGACACAGTAAAAGCCACGGCACCTTAAGAGAGAACGGAGTGCTAACAAAGACGCAGCAGTCCCGAACTGAGAAGAAGATTTGACATTCATAAGATACTATATCCAGAGATCGAAAAAACAATAGAGACAGCTAAATGATAGAAAAAGGGAAAGAAACCTATAAGTCAAATACAAAATAACAAAATTCTGAGGGTGAGAAAAACTGCTTCTGATCGTTTAAGATTTTGGCGGTAATTTCTGTCTTCATAGGAACAGGCTCGTGTAAATAAGCTGTAGTTGAAGTTGATCACTGCTAGGCCTCGGTATAGCTTAAGTACCTGAATAAGAGTGAAAGCAGTGTTGCTGAGGGTCCCTGAGGGTGTCTGGGTGATGTGATTTGGGTCTGTAAGACGCCTAAGTGAGAGGCGTCTTTCTCCTGTAGACAGCCAGGATACGTTCAGAGGTGCAATGTGTCAAAGTGGTACACTGTTCCATTGAGTTACTATAAGAGCACAGGGTAGATAAATGTTCCTAAAAAAACAGCTCTGAGGCTAAAGTAATGGTTGAAGAACAACTGAAGAAAATCAAAAAAGAGCAAGCTTTTCACATTATTTCTTACACAGCCACACAGATTCACACTCATACACACTTTTTTTTTTTTGTTACTTTACACAAGGAAAAAAATGATTGCAAAAGAGCTTTAGCCAAAAACCACTACGAAAGCTGTTGCAGTGACAAACAAACACCTTAGGTGCTCCTTCTTCTCAGGAAAGGGATTTTTTTCTCAGGGGCAATATTTCATATTCAAAACATCAGAATCTGTCCTGCGGACAACATCCAAAAAAAGCGCTTTTGGATTAACCAGCCTCTTCCAACAAAAGGACTGATACAGGGGTATGTACACCAGCATGCAAAAATATCGAGAGGGTTAACGTTCACGAAACCGTCTGTCACTCCCTGCAAAGCTCGAGGGAGACGCGTTAACTAACGACTTCACTGTCCGCCGGGTTTTTGCAGAAACCCTGATGAACAGGATCATCACCCCCCCTCTACTGCCTTCATTTTAAAACAGTCTTTACCTTTCTAGACATAAAAACACACAAACCGTTCCTCTTCAGTGCCTTCAATATACAGTTCCACGTCGCCTGTGAAAAAGACAGGCAAGGGTTGATGGGTAAAGCAGTTCTATGTACAACTGTCCTGAAGACCCACCCTCCTCCCCTACGACCCCCCTCCCCCTTTACCCTCCCCCTCAATGTGACTCTCATGTCCAAGTCATCTTCATAAATATACTGTCTTTACAGTGTCCACTTAAAAAAAGACCCCCTACCCCCCACCCCGTTTTTTTCACAGAATCAGGCTTGAAAAGACTACAACTACACTAGATCCTAGTTTCACTACTTCTACTTCTTCTGTTAACAAAAAAACTCAAGTCACCCTGCCCCTTTGCCCTTTGCTACATCATGGGGAAATAACAAGCAAGAACAGAGTAAGAAACGAACACCAAAAGCAACAGAGTGCGAGTGATTTTACCTAACATACTGCACTGGACTTCTGTATTGTTTCCCTGAATCATCAATGGAAAAGGCTCATCCTCTTCCTTTTCAAGATAAAAGTATATGACATTAGAGATTTGTATATACATATGCATTTGTGTTTGTGTCTGTGTGGGGCTTGTATAGGTATATCTATGTGCACATATAGAGTATTTCTTATTCTTAAATATGTATAGTTAAATTAGAGGTTAGTTGTGTTTGCGTTTTTTTTTTTTTTACATTCAGTTCTTAACAACGATAAAGAGTAGATAAGTAGATAAAGAGGTATGCAAAAGGAACAACATAGGGACTGTGTGGTTTCAAGTGTTCCACGTATTGGCCTTCATTCTTTCAGCAAACCCACTTTTAAAAAAAATCAAAAGACGGGAGGACTTTTTTCTTGTTTTGATGAAGCTTTTGTTCGAAAGAGTTAAGGATCTTCCCGAGCGGTTAGGACATCGCGATGTGTCGAATTGCCTTTTAAAAACGACCTCCTTTTCATCTTTTTAAACTGACGAGTGCAAGGTGGGCTGCGAAAGGTTTTTTAAGACCAAGAATGTTCACAAATCAAAAGGACAGAACACATTAGAAGGATGTGAAACTGAAGCGATATATAAAAAGCTATGGAACCTCCACTGGGCGCTACGCACTGCATGGCAAAAGAAGCAAGAGAGGAGAGGGAGGGGAGGGAGGGGAGGGGAGGGAACAAAAACAAAAGGACATGTGATGAAAGTGCCCAGGAGATGTGTTCATGGACAGGATCTGATAATATGTGGAGGTTGTCAAGGTTAAATGGATTTCTTTTCTGAGGTATTCTGTGTTGTAAGTTTTTTTTTTTTTCTTCTTCTTCTTCTTCTTTACATTTTTGCACACCAAGAAACACCAAGATGGAAAACATTATCAAAGACTGAAAGAAAGAACACTCTGTGTTACTTTCCCAAATGCAGATTCAGTCAAAGCGCTCGTTTTTTGTTTTTTTTTTGTTTTGTTTTGTTTCGTTTTATTTTTACGAGCAGCTTTCCTTACTTTTAACATTCAGGAAGGCAACAGTCCAAGTCTTGTAAGTTAGATCTCCAGAGGACCAACGAGGTGGACTGTTAAGTGAGCTCCACATGAGCCTCCCCTGCAAAGAGTTATTCATATTTACAATCCTTGCTGTTTATAAAGCACTGAAAAAGTATTTGGCTGAAAATAATGTACAGAATCAGTCAAAAACAATAGAAAAGGCTTTTCAAAGACCCTTTTAAGCGATAATGTTCTGGCTTTTATGACTCAACTTCAGCCAGTTCAGCGTGAGGTGTTCCACAAAAGGTTTTTCTGAATAGTTTTGGCAGTAGGAATCATCTGCATGACATTTAATCTTCTGTACTGTTTGACAGAATATTCATCTCACTCGCCAAACTTCCTGGCTGAGGACTGAACTCCGATATCCGCTCACCGACTGCCGGTCTGTCTGACCTAACTATCGATCGTGCTCATGAGCCAGTGTTGCTCCTCAGCTCGACTATAAATACACTGGCTGGTATGGTTATCTGCATGTAGTGTAGACTTCACAACTGAAAAGGTAACAGAGAAGGTAAGCCACCAAAGTTCAAATGCAGAAAGACGCCATAACTCGAAAGACGGCAAAAAAAAAAAAAAGAAGCTACAAGAGGATCACAGCGATGCACTGGCAATTTCAACAAAACACAACCCCCGCTCATTAGCTGATTTTTTTTTTTCTTCTTGTTTTCCTTTTTTAAACACAGAAACTAAAAGTCAAGCCTGAGCCCATTACCCAGAAACATCAAAACAAGAGATCAGAGACATCATACAACATTAACGGCCAAACTTTTAAAATATTGAGTGTCTTTTGTGGAGAGAGTTCATGAAAATTTCCCCCTAGGCTGAAATATTAAACAACTGTCAAACATACTGTATGTATGTAGGATGTCAGGGTGTGTGTGTGCGTATGTGTGTGTGTATTTTCTAGGAACAGTTCTCAATATTGCAGAGGATAATGACCCTCCTTGTTGCTGAAAGAACCTCAAGCCCTATCTTTAAAAATCTAAATCTGCAAGTTCCTCATCAGAGGAACGCGTGGCAAAGCCTCTGTGAAAAGATAAAAGAGAATGGAAAAGAAAGGGTGAGGGAAGACCGTGTTCAGAGGCCTCCGGGGTTGCCGATGCAATCCCGAGAGGTGGCAGTGAAGTTTATGAAAAGGCCTGATGAGAGGTGAAGGACCCAGGGCTGCCCAGAAACACCCCATCTCTCCTGGGATAAACAAGGGCCTGTCAGCCCCTTAAGGTGCTCACGCTCCACTGGCCAAGGATGCTGAGAGGATGACAGAGTTGGGGGGGGGGGGGGCGAAGGTGAACGGGAGGGGAAGGAAGGGGTTTACAGCTTTTCATCAGAGAGAGTGACAATAAAAATCAAACAACGTTTACAGAGGTGCAGAATGGGATGCCCTGCCCGGCCCGGCCCGCCTACGGGTGCTGCACGAGCATCACGGCGCGTCTCTGGCCGTTTCACACCTTTGAGTGACAGGACAATCAAGATCTGACACCTTTCTGAGAGGGGGAAAACGAGAAGAGGAGACCGGCCAACGGTCCGCAAACAACCAGAGGATACTGTCTTTGAGGAACAGCGATGGGAAGCCTGACAAGTCATTCAGCTAACAGAATTTAAACGGACCGCACTTATTTAAACTTTCATCACAACCCTTAAAACCAGCCAATCAGACGTACAAGCTTTATAAGGCCTAGGAATGCTATGAAATGCTTGTAATGGTACTTCAACGGCAAAAACAGACTACATATAAGTTTTCAAAACAACTTCGAAGGACTGTCTGACTCCTAAAGCACCTGAAAATATCCCCACAGGCAAGTCCTCCTGACAGACTGAGGTAGCAGATATAACAGAGACCGTCTAAGAGACGAGCAGAGAGAAGGACACTAACCGCAAACGGATACAAACGAGAGCGAGGCGACGAGAGGAGACATGAGGAGAGGATAACGGACCTTCTGTGGTTATATATGTGTTTAACAGTGTTGGGAGACGATCTTGTGTAACAGCGCTTGCTTCCAAAGAACAGCGTTAACACATTAGTGCCAGTAATTCTGTCAAGATGGTGTCGATTTTAGCCAAAAAAAAAAAAAAAAAATCAATGATGAATCAGTGTTTGCAGAGCTGGATTTGACTTCAGAGCAGCTGGTCCTTGTAGGTGGCTCTAAAGGGCCAGACACACCTCCACATGGGAACAACGCTGCAAGATTGTCATGGCAACACACAAGGGCACCTTATGAAATGCACTCTTATCGCAGAGCGTTTTGACCAGATTTCCTTTCACGCAGTCCTGACTTAAATTTCCTTTTTTCAACCGGCACATCAGGTCTGGTATTTTTGTCCCTAATAATCCCCTTCCCTCTCTAAGTGGAGTTTTCAAGATCGGCCGCGGCAGCTTTTAATCGTGGACGCAGATGCGCCCGAAGTAACGTTCGTCTGCGAAGTGAATTTACCGTTCCATTAAAAGCCTGTTGTTTAACTGCGGCGTGTGTGGGGGTGGGGATGGTGACCTTCAGCGGCCTTTATTCTTCTCTACTTCACTTAGATTTCATCCTCTCGCACTCCCCATCCATCCATCCATCTCCTCCGACCGCCGTGTTCTATCTGACGGTCTTGTCTGACTGCCATCAGTAAAGGAGGCTGCTTTCTGACGAGGCGGGAGGGGGGACGAGACGCTCACCGGTACCCGCGGGCTCCGACGGAGGCGAGAACAGCCAGTGTGAGAAAATGTCTCCCTGTGAGCCTTTCACAAGTGCAACATAATCACAAGGAGAGGGACGGAGGGGAGGGGAGGGGAGGGGGGGCTGGGAATTTAAGCCGACAAATTTGACCTGAATCTAACATGACATTTTCGCTTCGACAGAGGATTTGTTGTTCTTGAAGCAACCTCTCTCTCGTGATTTCACTCGGGGGGTGGTTAGATTATACGTGATTAAGAAACCAACCCGTACAGATTTGATTCAAAATTGCGATTACAGTCTTCAAAAAGGCACTCTTTTTATTCCATTGATTGAAGAACAACAAATTGAACTTTAAAAAACCAAGTGGTGCCGTCAGAGTGGATGAAGAGGTTCAGGGGGAATTTAGCAGATTAATGAAGCCAATATGGATATTTGGGAAATCATCAGGAAACTAGGCTGCGGTTAGAAAAATGAAGAGTGCAAGTTCAAAAAAATGCATTCAGCCTCATAGAAATATTCAAAATCTGGCTGTAAAAGTGATTTTTTATAAAAGACTGTGTGGTTAAAAACTGTATTAAAGGGCTAATTCAAGGTGTAGCTATCAAAATATTGATGTGGCTTTTTACTTAGTTTCAGACGCAACACTTAAACCGTCCACTTTTCAATTTCTACACCGCAGCTTCACAATTGACATTCCTCCAAATCCCCTCCCTCCCTAACCACCGGGTCCCTGCCAAATTCGCTGTTTTTGCAAAGTATAACAATAAGTGAGTGAAGGTGTCTGTTTTTGTTGATTGCCGCGGATCAGCATCATTCCAGAGAGGCGTGTCTGGCCTTTAAGATCTGTACTTATCTCAGCTTTCAAAGCTGGGCCGCTACTGAGCGACTGCTTGTCACATCTTCACAAATGCTTTGACATTTACAACACTTGGCATCGCACTCTGCCACAGAGATGCACTTTTTTTTTTTTTAAGAGATCTTTTAAGCGCTGCTTTGACAAATGTCGGGGGGGAGAAAGAAAAAAAAAAAACAACAGAACGACAAAGCTTACAACACTCGGGGAGAATTGTAACCATCTGTTGACATGCTGATCTAGCCGAAAGAGATATAGTCTCTTTGGATATGCAGTTAAAGATGGATCCGTTTTAAAAATCAGCAGGCGGTTTCTCTGACAGTAGACGCTAAACTACAGGTGACCAATCCCCTTCCAGCTGCTAATTCCCCCAACCAAACACTAATACAGCATGACTATCGCAACGGTTGTACTTCTGTTCATCTCCACTGACAGCTAACACACAGCTGAATACCAGAAGTTCATGCCCATGCTTCTGGGAACTGCAATCACTACCAGCAGCAGCGATTGACGAGGCAGGTCTGAAGGACAGATGGAAACAACAGAGGCTTAAATTACGACAAAATAACTGCAGGAACACGCTGAACATCATAGACTGGTGACATGCTACAGGGGCTAAACTGACAGGAGGGGTTTTCGCCTTAGAAGGAAAAGATCGGTAGGTTGATTTGAAAGAAAAGGAAAGATAGAAATGGAGTCTTTGTTGAGAGCATGAAACAAAAACAAAGTGATTTTCACAGAGGCATTGCCTGCAGTGTCCCAGTGTGCCAGATCAAAATCAGCAAGCAGGGCTGATGTTCTGCAGGCTGTGGACAAAACACACCCACCTGCTTCTAAAAGAGACACAGCAGACTCCCAGCTTCATAATTATACATATAACCTGCCCACACAAAGTATGGCTACCTGATGAGGAGGGAGAGTATATGTGTGTGTGTGTGTGTGTGTGTGTGTGTGTGCGTGTGTGTGTGCGCGTTCTGCTCTTCCACGGCTGTATGTGCTAGAGAGAATACAGCATTGTATTCACAGAAACCTGGCTTCTGGCATTTAAAGAAATTGTCTTTTCTATTTTTTTTTTTATATAAGAAAACAAAGAAAGGGGAGAAAAGAACATGCCATCAGAATAACAACAGCACGAACAACGACAACAAGAAACGACAATTATTCAAAAACTGCTTCTGTCGGTTACATCTAAAAATCTGGAAACAAGCCGTACTAAAAATCCTGATTCTTCTTTGTGTGTTTGTGTGTGCGAGTGTGTGTGTGCGTGTGTGTGTTTCTGATGTACAATCAGCTGCTTTGAAGTGGTCGGACCTGAGGTATAAATGACAACCAGATATGCAGCGTGACAGAAAAAGGAACAGAAGAAACCTCTGCGCTGAGAGGAGCATGGCAATCATATACATTATGGTTCTTTCTTTCCTGGTAGCCCGCAGCATCACACGCCATCCTGAAACAAAATGGCACGTCATGCGGCGTCTACGAAGTGAGGTTACAATAGTTGCTGTTCGACATTTTTTTTTTCTTCTTTTATCACGTTTTTGACAGTCTTTCACTCAAGAAATGAAAAAATAAAAACCAACCAGAAAAGCAAAAGAGTAATCGATTGGCTTACCTGAAGATGCAAAAAACAGTAAAATAAATACATATATATTCATAAGTATATAGCTATTTTCATCATATAAAGGTACATTTTCCTGTGTGTGGGGTGTTTTTTTTTGGAATGCAGTGTAAAAGGTTTTGGATAGAATATTTTTCTTTTACAAGACAGCAGATAAAGGAAGGTTAACTTGTCCACCTGTCCCCCAATCTCCCCTCTGGGTCTCTGATTTCTCTGGGTGTGAGAAATAAAAACGCAAAAATAAAAAAAAAATTAAAAAAAAACAAACAAACAAAAAAAAAACCTGTCAAGTTTCAACCTGGGGTTATGTTACACCTAAAAACATACAATAAACAAAACAAAAAAAAAACCCTCAGTGAACAGAACACCTTGTTCTTTAACAGACCAGGGTGGGACCGACCTGACTTATCGCCTCCGGGGTGAAACCAGACGACTGAATCCCAAAATGTTTTGACTTCTAGGGGAAGAAATGAGAGGTTTGCACCCTCCCACATCAACCCCAACCGGCACAGAAATAGCTGTATAATCCCTGTGGGTCTTTTTTTTTCTTTTCCAATCTGTTGCTCATTATCTACTTCTATAAGGTTTTGTTGTTGCAAAAAAAAAAAAAAAACACCTGAAAAGAGGTAGGGTGGCAAATATTGGTCAGTCAGACACTTGAAGCGTCTCCCTCCACCCTTCGCAAGAGGGAGGTGAAACAAAGAAAAACAAAACAAAAAAAAAAGATAATAAAAGAAAAGAAACAGCGGAGGATACTATATTTCCCAGAGTATCGGCTATCCCTTCGCTAGGCTCCCAGGTAAGGGATACATAAAAGTACGAGGCACGGAAAGGAGTCATTATTCTGAGATTGAGGTATAGCACTTGGCCTCTGCTGACCAAGTCGATATATTGTTTATATATATACGTCCATAAATTACATCTAGTACAGGTAGTTAAGTCTGCGCCATTTTCCGACTGACAAATATTGCTGCCCATCCTATTGGCTCGATCCTGAGACATTTACAGTACTGAAGGCTACTGTCGCACGCCTGCGTCAGAAAACGACTGCGTTTCCGATGCAAGCAGCGTAAAGTGAAACTAAAAGCAAAATAATAAAAACAACAGTCTTGACAGTGCCATCTTTTTTTTTTGCAGATCACTGTTCTGGTTTTCTAAGTTTGAGAAATTCATTTCAGTTCACTACATTCATTATGTGAGTATTTGTTAATATATATATGTATATAAATAGATATATACTGTATCTTAAGTATATAATATAGTATGAGGTTTCTTTAAAAACAGCAGTGAGACTCAGTTGCAAGAAGGAGGACTTTTTCGGACAGGGGGAGCCGTTAACCACATGACTATAAACAATCAATAGAACCCAAGAAAAATCAAATCAAATGAAATAAATATACCTTAAATGGCATGCACCTCAGTAGATTAGATCAGGCTGAAAATGGGACTTTTAAAAAATTTAAAATGACTCTCACAATTTGAGAGAGCAATGGCAAAATTTATGGCAAAATCCAAATGTAAAGTAAGGGTCAAGAATTTCTTGATGGACAGAGAGGACATTAACGTAAATGATTTAGAGATTTGTGTAAATTATACACCGAGATAGTTTGGCTCTCAAGGAATCGCCCCTCTCAGGGGAGTTCAGTCTAAGTGCTGTTGGAGTTTCTCCATGCAAACTTGTGCATTAAGTGCCAATCAGAGTGTTTCTACACATTTATCTTTTTTTTAAAGCACAAATCCATGCTTTGCATTGCATCACATGAAACAGGCAGAGTGCCATGGGTTTGTTTTGTTCTGGTTTTTTTTTTTTTTTTGTAGGGGGAATCCCACACTGGAAGTTGTGTTTTGCCAAACGGTAGGGGGTAAGTGAGCAGCTATCATGCCTTTTATCAGAGGCGTGTTCATAAGAAGTGCTTTGCCATCAACGTTGGGGCTTTGATCCTGTTTTAACTATCGGATCAGTGCATTGTCCTTCGCTGGGTCCAACTTGATGCACAAGACAACCTATTAGACACTTCAAATGCTCAGCATTGTTTAAGTGTTGGGCGCATTTCATGCATGATGACCCCAAGCAATATTGTTGTTTTAAGGGGTCTTTTCTAGAACTTTTCCCATTGGCCATGAATACCTGCCAATTAAGCCAAGGGAGCTACCAAAGCTTAAGATGGATAATCAATAACAACAGTGGGGAATATAAGATTGTATGCGACAGTTAGTAAACAATCATAATAATAATTAAATAATGATTCATTTGTAACTTAGTAAGAGTTTTAGCATCTCTGGCTCAGGATTAATTGTGTTGAAATCCTCTCAACATATTCAATTGCCCAACCCCCAAAAATCAGCCAAATACAACGTGGTGCATGCCATTTTGAAGAGAATAATCAAAGAAAACAAAAAAAAAAAAACAAATCAAATAAATAAAATGTACAATACATTTCAAAAGGAGTGAATCATCATCATTTCATCTGAACAGAGAGGTACAATTCTCATGTTAAAAATCTCACAGACTGGGTGAGCACCAGGCAGTGTTAGGAGCGAAGAGCAACATTTACCACAGAGCAAAAAAAACATGACCAGCAAAAAGCTTCTGTCATCTCCTTCAATCTTTTCCTGATGGAAAATACCAAAAGAGCATTTTTTTTTTCTTTACACCTGTGTCCTCTGAGGGATATTCTGTCCCCGTCTGGTAAAACGTGGTGATAGTTTATCTATCCCTGGTGCTTCAGTGACGAGGGGAGGGAAAACAACAAGACGACACTACACAGAACTTAACTTGTTCAAGCTGTTAACCATTTTTTTCCTTTTAATTTTTTTTTTTTAATTTTTTTATTTTTTTTTATTATTTTTTTTTTAATTTGAGGAGGTAATCGAGTGGAAAAAAGTAGTTTGGGTCCAAGCTGCAGCTTTCTGAAAGTCTTAACACACTAAAGCTTTTTTCCTCCGTCTCTCTGCCCTCCTCATCGCTCCCTGCTCCATATCCCCCAGAGAAGAGCTACACTACATGCATAACCTCAGACAGCTTTCTTTCTCTCTTGTTTTTTCTCTTATTTTTGAAAAGTGCTATTTTAGAAGTTTAGCGCCATAAGTTTGATCCCCAAAGCCAACGTTGGTGTTTTCTGTTCTTTTTCATGATTCGTTAGCAGGTCTATCGGCTATGGCGCTGCTATATTTAGTCACATAGCCCCTCCCGCAGACAAAGCATTAGTGAGAGGCGTGTATTGTCCTCCTGTCTGTCAACTATAGGTCCAACAGGAAACAACCGTATTTGAAACCCACATCATCTGTCTCAGTTACCCTGAGTTAAAAACGAGGAGAAAAGGAATCTTCCAGAATCACGGATTGGCTTTTACGTCATCAGTCATAATAATTTATAATATATTAAATCTGCCTTTCCCTCACCTCTATCAACTACCCCTCCCCACTGCATATTGCCCACCCACCACCCCCAAATGAACACCCCTCTATAAATGCACATTGTCGTAGTAAACTGCCTTTAAAACTGTCTTTGAAGTTTGAGGGTTTAAGAATTTTTTTAAAAATTCATCAGCTAAGCCGCTTCTGCTTAGTTTGATTAGAAAAGCAAAAAAATAAAACTTCAGCAATGTGTTGTTTTTAGCTAGCACTAGCTAAAACCCATTAGCTAAAACTAGCTAAAGCCTTGTATATGAGCTAGATAATCAACTGGATAGCAGCAGAGTTTCACATTCTGATCCTAAAAGGCCTTCATCCGATAAAGATCTCCATGAGGGGATGAGCTCACTTTGGTCACCCATTTTGGAGGGCAACCTGATGGCGGCTGTGGCATTCCAGGATCAGCAGTGAGACACTGATGGAGGTCCATGAGGTAGCATTCCGCCTTAAAAACAGCTGATCCATAATCAGATTGCCCCTTAACTTGTCCCTTGGCAAAAAAGAGGGTTAAAGAGCTTCCTGGATCTGATTATGGATCAGCAAGCACAGGCGATGTGCACCTCTGACCCTTTGCGAGGTTGCGACTGGGCTTCAGAGACAGACCATAATAAGTGCATGATGCAAGGGCAACAATGCCGAGGTAACCTGGTCTGTAAGCGCCAGACCCAAAGTGTAGTGCAAAAGAAAGCAAAATCAAATGAAAAGATAAAGATAGAGGAAAAGAAGTCGAATTATAGAAGTCAGTAGTATCCACGAAACTCACAAACATGCATCCCTGAATGACTTTTGTGTGTCTTTTCTCGTTCAAAAAGGACGGGTTAATGTTGCTTTCGTCCACACAGAAATTAGCAGAATATCTTAAGGAGGAAAGAAAAGGTTTGCAGTTAAAGCGTCATGGCTACCTGGCAAATGGGTTTTGATTCAGAACCCTGGTGAGGAATATCGATGGCATGATTAAACCTTACAGTTGGCTTCAAATGTAATCATCAGTTCACTTACCAATTTTCAGCTAGTACTCCATGACAGAGGGGAGCGGTTAAGGGGCTTTAATTTGTCAGTTTTTTTTTTTATAAGGAGTTAATTTTCAACCTTCCCCTCATTTCCCCCCAAATTGGAATGGTCCAAACCCCAAACTGCATTTATAAGCAGCAAAGGTTCAGTGTATCAAGTTCAGAAAAGAGGGGGATTGGGTTTTGGGGCTGGGGATTATCAGCATGCTTAAGGAAACTTCATTAATTGTCATTTAACTCTTGTCTTTAGCTGCATTTGTTAAGCCCCTGGATATAAAAGCTAAACAAATGCATGTTCAGCGTCGTTCAAGTGACGCTTGTTAAAAACCATCCGATGTTGTTTCTCTCCAGTTTTTTTAAGAATCCTCATATTATCCCTGCGTTTGTGCTCACCCAGATACTGCAAAGTAAATTGGCACAAATAAAGCCCGATCCGTTTTCAAATTACTTTTGTCATTTGACTGAGGTTTACATGTGTTAGTCGTTTAGTCGATTGGTTTGAAATTGTCATCAATCTCTTCTTTTACATTGTCCTTGAGCTCAGCAGCTGCCAGCGGTGGGCCATCATCTCGTGAGGTTGCGGTGGGTGTATTCTCTGACTCCACAGGAAAATCCTGGCCTCCTGCTTCCATCTTCATCATCAGCTTGAGCTTCTTCTTTGGGGGATTCTTCAGGGTTCCCATGCGCTCCTTGACCTTGTACTCCAGGGTGCTGTGCGGGATCCCGTACATGTTCTGGGCCTTGGACACACTCATCTTCCCGCTCATCACTACTGTAATGGCCTCCTCCAGGATCTCGCTGTTGTACTGGCGATAGCGGCCCCTCTTCTTCCTCGGCTGCTTGGAGTTTGGGTCCCCTTCCACGTCAGAGGTGGAGTATGCTGGCCCAGAACTGGAATGGTCCAAGTCAGAGCTCCAGTAGTCGGCGGCCCCGTCCAACAGGCTTCCAAGGCTTCCTCCCCGGCGGTTCTGCTTGGGTAGGATGGCTCTCAGCTTCCGGCTCAAGGTGTTCTCCCCATGGCCACCACCCCCAACCCCCATGGCACCGTAGCCATACAGTTCAGAGGCATGAGAATCCCAGGAGAGATCCATGCCCCGAACCTGGGGTATCTTTAGGTCAACAGGAGGTGAATGGCCCTGGTCTCTTTTGCCCTCATGGTGGTGTTGGGCCTTGGAGACCTGATTGTGGTGGTGATGGTGAAGGGAACTCTTGAAGGAGAAGGCTCCGTGGTGGTTGTGATTCTCCAGAAATGTAGGCAGGTCTTTGAGCTCACTGAGGGCCCCACTCAGAGCTCCACTGGCCTGCTTTAATTTCATCAGGCTGTCAAGGTGGGCCTTGCTCCCCCAGAAGGATGAAGAGCCCTTCTGGCCGAGCAAGGAGTGGGACTGCCCATGATTGAGCAAGCCGACTGACTCTAGATTAGCCAATGAAAGAGCAGCAGGCTGGCCCAGGAGGCGGTGCTTCTGGCTGAGGAGCTCTTCCTTGATGCGAAGCGAGCGGGCCAATGGAGGCTTGAAAGAGTTGGAGCTGATGTAGTTCTCCCTCAGTCCGTCCTGCAAGCTTCTCTGCAGCAGGCCGTCCTCCTCATCCACCTCTGGCAGGGTATTTTCCACTTTCAGGGAACGTCTGGATGGAGAAAAAAGGAAATTAGGAACAGTCAGAGATGTCACAATTAAACAAAACCGATTCCTGAGTCCATGGTTTGATGCATATTTTGTAATTCAATAACAGAAATCTCAGCAGAGAATTTCTTAAAACCTCTGCAAACAAAACTGAAACAATCTGCATAAATACCACTTAGGGTTATTGGGAAAATAAATGTTTTTGTGACTTGAGTGAATTAACATCTTGTCATTTATACAGTCAATAATTACGCCAATTAATGCCCACACAGACCTGTTAAGTAAAACATAACAAATCTTAGAGATGTCGACTCCATCAGTCTTCCTTTTTAGAAAACAGATGCAAACAAGTTGTTTTTCTCAGCCCTTCATTATTAAACATCAATTAGTTGTTTGCAATGACTATAACTGAGGTGGCAAAAGGATGTTAGAGTCATTATGTTTTAATCTTTCATCCCATAATTAAATCTCAAAATTATACATAAATGCACATTGCAAAAGGCACCAAAAGCATCAATTATATAAATAATAGCACAAACGTTGAAGCTGAAAATGTTCCCTCTGCATTGGCAATCTTGTCTTTACCCTGGTTAATACCAACTTCAGTTTATTTTGTCAGTGCAATGTGACTGGAGTGTTATAATGGCGTTGATGGTGATGATTTAGAGATGTAAGCCAATTCAGAGATGTTGGGAAAAAAGCAAACAGAAAGACATAATGCAATAAAATCTGGTACATGTAGCAACGGGGTTTGCTAAGCTAATCAATAGCATCACAACAAGGAGAAGGTTAAGGGGAGATGTGTGAAGGCAAGGACACATAAGAAGCTATTATGGTTTTATCACACTTCCTCTTCTGTCCAACCAGCGATGATCGGCAAGCATCTCACATTTCAATGCTTAAAATTTTCTGAAAACTGCCTCTGGTGCTGAAACATGTGCTCACATGTCTCCACTTAAACTGCTGTTATCAGTACAGTCCAAAATATCAATAAGGAAGTTCAGTGAAAACTACAATCTCCATGGTGATGTTAGTGACACGATGCACAATGCATGACAAAATGTGACAGTGTCCATGACTTAACAAAATTCTCAAGGTGTGCAACATGAAAGGAAAGTGTCAAGCGATGCTTATTTCTGTCGAAAGTACATTGTTTCTGTCGAGTGAGACTTATCAAAAAAGTCGAGTGACCTACCATAAATCAACCTTTAGGTTCATAATAACAGGAAATAGCTTGTCAAGAAAGCGGATGACACGCGGGAGAATAAACTTGAGGGAAATACTGTATCTCTCCATTGGAGACATTCTGGTGAGCTACAGTGTGACCAACTGTGCGATGTGGGGAGTCCTCAGCAGGAGCTTTAAGACAGATTATCACAGTGGGCGGTCTCGGGCTTGTTGAAAACAATACAAGGTTAACGGGAGGCTTCAGAGTCTACGTTCTAATAGAGCGTTCTGTTAAAATAAGCATACAGTCATCAGGGAGGCTCCGCCAGACAGCAATGGTGGATCTGAGGCTTCAATGTGAGCATACATTTGTGAAAAAAAGGAAGAAAGAAATATGCATAACAGGGATGTCCCCAGTGAGACCCATTGAAAGAGTCTTTCAGCAACTGGGTGAATGATGCGTTTCCCCTAAACAACAGTCTTTTCATGTGGTTTCTGAAGAAAGGTAGTTTAATTCTGCAGCCAATATTTATATTTTTAAAACAGGATAATTTTCACAAGAAACTGCAAGGGGAATTTAGGGAATAACTGTGTTCTTGTTGGATGGAAAAAACCCTTTGAAACAAAATTGAAACCATCATGGGACATCTAAAAACTGTTATTCTAAAAGGGCGTGTAGCTTCTACATGCCTACTTAATAAAATTACAAACTAATGAATTACTGTAATGCATTTGATTGAAAACTTGATAAAAGATCTAAATATTAAAATAATGTACAAACTAAAAAAAAAGTGTGGTTTAATGCAAACGTGGCTAGAAAAAAAACTTTAAATTAAAGGCCTGTAACCTGTAATACACACACTAACCTGCTGTGTGCTTTGGGGATTGTCTGGCAGTCAAAGATGAATGGGTATTAGTGGGGGTGGAACTACAGGCTCCTTCTCCTCCTATATTTAATATTACATGACCTGATCATTAAAGAGTCCCTGTGAGGCTCAGGGCCTTAGGGCCTTGAGGGCCTTAGGGCCATAAGGCGGGTGACAGAGTCCTGTCCTGAGGGGATGAAGGTGTTTAATTTTGATTTAAGTCCTGGAGTGCAAACACTTCACCTGCCAAGGTTTACTAGCTGGGCTTTCGCTTGTGAAATGTATCAGAAGGCAATATATTGTGTTAGAATTAAAAAGGGCATCTTATGTATCTGTAGAAAAGGTTTTGCTGAGCATATTCCATGAATTGATGCCCCTCCAACCTGATTCAACAGGAAATGTTTCAATTGGTTTATTACATTGGTTCTGAAACTATCAGGCATAATAACGCAGTCCTCACCAAAGTAAATGCAAAGTTTGTATACAAGCAGTTTAGCCTGATTATCTAAACCTCTTTTTCAAGGTGTTCGACCAAACCGACCATACTAAATGTCAGTAATTATCCCTCATTACACAGGAAATCTGTACAGCAGATGGAAGTTTAACCAGGAAGTTGTAAACTGTGACGGAAGCTTACAAAAAAAAACAGCAATGATGATTTCAGTAATGATTTCAGCAGTCACTTTCATTTCCTCTTTCAAATATTTCAAATCTTTCAAATACCAACCTGTGGTTTGGATTAAAGCCCATAAGATCATCTGACCGTTCTTTTTCAATCAATTTATAAATCATAGCTATTAACTTAGTGGTGATCATATGATTACTGATAATGGCCAAACCTAAAAAAAATAAGTACAATGACGTCAATATCTATATTTTAAAGCCATGATTAAATGCCAGGCCTATAATTTAAAATCAGCAGCTGCTGTTTCTCACTTGGTAACTTTCTTTTTGTTTTGTTTTAACCCCAAACTAGTGCGGTAAATCTTTGTATCAAGGGGGCATTTGCTTTCACCGGGACAAATCACTCATGGGGTGGCCACATGGGACTCTTGTTAACTGAGATGTCAATGCAACACTTCTCAAATCTCAGTTCAGCATGCAGCTGGATGTGTATTCACTGCTGGATTAAAGAGAAGCTATCCACACGGCGGGTGCAGGATTTCTATGCCTACATCCTCCACCACAGCACACTCACCACACTCAGCGTTTGGGGCTGCTCTGTGTATCGAACCTCTCCTAATCCATCTTTGACCTACAGATCAAAAGTATTCCTGGAAATGGCAGCTGCAATTAGCGTTGATTGTTTATTCCCTCTTGATGCAACAACCAAGTATGATGGCTACTGATTCAAACATGACTTCAAGGCAAAGTACACGTTCATCAATAAATGATCGGGCTGCAACGCTGAGCTTCATCAATAAAGGCACTGACATGAAGACAAACAGAGAAAAGCAGTCAAACCCTCCGTCATGTATTTGACATGCACCGCCGTTGAACTCTCACTCTTGGATGTGGGGTGGGGGGAGAGGGTTGGGGATGGGGGTGGATGAGGGCGGAGTCTGAATTATAAATACCTGTACACAAGTGTGTACAACTACCGCCATGGAATGGATAGTAGTTCAAGTTATTGATCAGCTGAGCGAAACCAATAAGTAAGAGATGAAAGGTGGGATGCGTTGGCAGGGCTCGCTTCAGGACGACTTCGTGGAAATCGAAGTATGCAACACTGAAATGTTGAGAAACCCAGTGAGGTCAAGGCTCTTCCAAGACCTGCAGACCCTTCGCTTTGCTGTTCCTACAAAGTCGATTTTCTCTAAGTCAACACTGTATTTACCAACAGGTTGTTTCTAGCCTGGTTGCTACTTCTGAAACTTAATCTATGGAAACAATATATTATTAGATTTATAGAAAGATATATGAAAAAAACAAACAAGGAACAAAGAAAAGATTTAAAGCCTAACCAACGGAAGGTTTGACACCTTAAGATCGTCTGGAACTGATAAAACACAGTTGTAATTAAACCAGTACAAAGTTTATAAAAGCTTAATTGCAATGGGTTCAAGACGCTTTTAATCATTTGGTATAAACACTTGCAGAGAGTCGAACTTAATTAACATAAAATCCACAGAAAAAAGAAGTGTTATCTACTGGGGATAAGCTACGTGTTGTGAAAATCTATCTGGTACACATAATGTGTTCTTTAAGGATACAACTGACACTATACCGTGGTTGGAGAAACATACTGCATTTGTCAGCAAGGCCTGAGCAGAGGTGAGTTGAATGCTTACAAATGTACTGCATTATCCATCTGTTTGATGGTTTAACTTGCTCCCTGTGATGCCGCTCCACAGCGGCGGATTCACTGTTTTGCTCATCTTCACTTCATGCATCTTTAATGAAAAAATGTTCAAGGATCTTACTGGTGCTTTTACATTTCTCCCATTTACCACATCAGATTTGAAAAGCTGCTCCGTGGTTGTGTAGCTGTAATGCATTCTGTAAAAAATGTTAAACGTCTTATCACAAGATCACAAGTACTGCTTCTTAAGAGTCTCTGTAAACATTCAGAAGTGGTGTTTTTTTTTTTTTTTGAGTGATGATAGCTACATATGTTGTCCACAGATGGTAAGAATGAATAACTGTAGATGTAGAAGTCATGATAGTCAAGTCATGACAATATTGACAAGATGTAATGCTCTTAACTTATAAGCGCGATTAATCACTAATTACAGATTGACTTCACAGCTTGAAATATTCTAAAGCAGAGCTATACACTTGATAAGCTAAAAGAAATCATATAATTGATAAACACAGAATGTTAATTGATTGAAGCCAATTCTACGACATTAATTTCAGCCAGTAATTAAGATTTAATATTTCTTACTTTTACTTAATTAACTGACTTAAATATATCAAGCCTAAATTTCAGAGTTTGGGTCGGATCTATGGTTATGCATCTATTTAGCTGAATCTCATACGCAACAGTTGATCTTTACACTCCTTGTGTACTCTGTAGCTTGTTGAAGATAAGAGCCGTGTGCCATCTAGAGCTGCGTTTGGCAACCTTTTTGGCCTGTGACACTTTGAAGTGAAGTAGTATCAACCGCAGTCTCTTTGTGACAGTTTGATTGTACTGTATCTATGAGTATCACCTAAAGAGTTAAAACTATGCTGTATTTCATAAGTAAAGAACAAAGATTAGAGACGTGTCATAAAAATATAAACATAATTTGTCTAGCAGAAATGTGTTGTTTTTTTTTTTTATCTTGTTAATTATCTTACAACTTCTCAGATTCATCAAGCGATGCCCTTGGGGGATTGGACCGTTGTTAGTCACATCAGCATGCAGCGCACGTTCATCAGACAACAGTTTCAGAGTTTTATTTTTGGCCAATTTGACAGAATTAATTAACAACTGCTGATAAAAATCTGCCTGTGATAGTTGTCATCTCAGCCTGTGAAATCAATGTTTGTTGGCTAAAAACCAAGACGCCTGACTGCGGTTTGGATACCGATCTGAATCTCAATCTCCGAGTATGACATCATCACCTCAAACCAAGTCTCATGAAGTGCTCTTTGGAAAGTGCGGTGCAGAAACACAACAGCAGTGACCGCTTTAACCTCCTCCAGTGTTGTTTTAGGCACATGACCGTGCCGCTCTGCTACCAGAGGCCAGTTTGACTAATCCTGTTGTCTTACCCTTTGACCCCGGGCGCAGAAGAGAAGCCGGGGAAGGCTTTGAGGCTGCCTGCGCTGTGGTTCTTCTTGGTAGAGAGGTCCAGGACGCCATCTGAGGGTAAACACATAGAGGAAACCGGTTGAACTCAAATCTTATTCAAAGCTTTACTGGGCGTGGTGGGGTCAGAAAACACATTAAAACACATAGCAAGTCACATACCTATGTACTTCCTATACATATATATTGTATTGAAGAACGTGAGGTCTTTTTTTAAAGATTAATGTCTCATTTGGTTATCTGGCCCTAAAGGTTCAGTACACCCCATCAGGACCTTTTGTCAGATGGTGGAATAGCTTTGGAAACCCCCTCCACACCACACCTTTCAGAAGCTGGATAAGAGGGAACGTTTCCGACCAATTCTGAAACTTTCCGAAACTGACGATCGATCAGGCATTCTCACCCAATTCCCCCTGTGACTGATCAACTGTACCAGAAAGGAACCAGGGTTTGAACTCTCTCTGGCTACAAGTGCAACACTACAAATGCTCTTCCAGGAGAGACTCTCTGAAAACACATACAGTTATCCTTGTACTTAAGCGATACCACAGCTCCCTCTCTCTATGATAACATTCTTTCCAGTGTAACCGATCGAAACAACTATAAGCACTTTTGATTTCAGCTGTTGTCAGACCAGATTTTCTGATCAAGCATAAACTGAGATGATGGTGATATGATTGCTGCTGGTGGCGTCCAATGCAAAACAACCCAAAGAGGACACTTGTAGAAAACACATAACAACCAATAATGGTAGAGAAAAGATTGTAATCAATGCGCACTTGCATATAGCATCTAGAAAATCGCTTTTCTGTAAGCATTTTTTAATAAATAAAGTCAATTTTGAGCTGCATAAACAAAACACTTAAGGTGCGTTCAATGGCTAAGGTTTTTTTTTTTTTCAATCGATGAACAGCATCAAGAATCTGTGTTTGGAGACAGACATCCCTGTGTGTGTTTGGTATCTCATCCATTATTTCTTGCCACATTCCAGAGGATATTTTCAGATATTATTTGCTTTGCAGGATTTATTTCCTTTCAGCACATTCATATTCGTATTCATCTAACAAACAAACATATTCATCTAACGACAATTTTCTCCTCCTCAGTCCAGCTGGACTCCTAATTTTCACCAGATGTGTTTAATGCCTCACTATACAACAATAATGATGTTTTGGATCGCAATCACGATTTGATTAACCTGAGCAGGAACAGCGTTACCGTGGCAACTTATTCCATATTCCTGTGTGAATGTGAGAAATCGCTCAGTTTTGCTACATTGACAACTTATGCTGTATGTTAATCGATTTGAAAAAGAGTAGCTGCTTTTTTTTTATTTTTAAAACAACTGTCCTCATTAGCGGAGAAGGAAAGGAATAAACTGGAGAGAAAAAAAAAGCATATATCAGATAATAATGCATGTCTGTGTGTGTTATATATATATGAGGCTGTTCACCCTCTTCTCACTCAGACTTGCAAATGGACACTGTGTGTTCACTGCATAAAACATTTGTAAAAATTTTACCTCCACAATGAGAAATCACTGCTGTCAATCTATGTGTGCGTTTTATTAATGAAATCAATCAGCATCTGATATACAAATTAATAGCTTCTGTAACTGCCTGCGTGGTTGTGTGTCTGCATATGAAAATGTCTTCTGTTCCTGCTTATTTCTTTGGTTAGATGACAAAAAAAAAAAAAAAAAAACGAGATATTCTTCATGTTTCATAACAGGTGGATTCTGTGACACTTTAGCACTAAAGTCTGGGAAATCCGGCAGCATACTGTGTGTGAAATCTCAGCTTATTTGTGAATATGTTTCAGGCGAGTCAGGTCACTACACACACAGAGGAGATGCGGTATATCATTGTGTTTTAACTAATCTGCTCCTTTCGCGAAATCCAGGTATTATATAAGGCCGTTGTTGATATAAAAACCTGATCGTTTCCATGTGCTTTTTCATGAGTAGACAGTTGTATTCAATTATTTCCAGCCTTTTAGGTCACACAAGACAGATAGTTAACAGGCAATGCATGTATGTTGGCCAAAATTCATGAAAATGCATTTTTTTAACCAGCCAAAATTTGTCGAAACCAAGTTTTTAAATCATAAAAACATACAGCGTACACATAAATGCAAATGTATACAGATATATTCATGAACAAACGCCCTCTCTGTTTGTCTATATGTGTTTTGCTGGTGTAATCCCTAAAGTGCAACTGACCTTTTGACCCCTCTAACCCACACAACCCTATATGGGCACAGGATGCGCTACTGCATCGCTAATCTTCAGGGGCTTTTTGTCATTTAATCGGACAAAAAGGAAAAAGAAAAAAAAACGTGAGGTGATATTAAAATGAAAAACAGAGTCACAGCGGCAATGAAAATGATAAATCTCCTAATGTGTGAGGGCGACATGAACTTAATTTAAAGCATACAGTACACACTGGAAACCATGGCACGTGTGTGTAAAGCCAAAACAAACCAGATAGCATATGGAAGTGGGACACTTCAGGCATGATGCGGCACTGTGAGCCTGAAATGGTCCACATGTAAAACAGCAAATATGGCCCAAATATCCAAAATCCAATATGGGCCTTTTTTGCTAAAGATGCGGTGCTCTCACTGGATGTGGGACAGTTTTTGTTTATCTGGTTTATTCTTGGTTGACATTCAGCATAGCTGTGGCTTGGGAGCGGGCTGGATCTGGGCCACAGTAGTTCTGCTATCTGGGACCATGATAAATTACACATAACAAGTCACACTAATGAGTCCCTTCTCTCAGCTAATGAACATGTTATTCAGCATCAACAGTACATCTACATTAGCATGCTTGTTTTCACATAACGCATTGGTTGTAGTGATAAAATCAGCCTATATTATAGTATTTAAGAGTTAAAAGGTCCACCTGATGAATGCAGATCCGATATTCACTCTCCTAGTTTGGTCACCAGCTAATCCTGAGACAACTGGCTCATTAGATGCTAGATGCTCCACTTTCTTCAACAGCTAGTCCCTGATTTAATCTGCCTACCGTTTAGCGCTGGGTTGATATGAGCGGTGACAACCACACAGAATCTGTGCCGTAAAACCAAACTATGAGCTGAAAAAAGGCCAAAAAGTGTGGTGGTGCACTCATTCACATCACATGTAGTCATTTTATGACTGTTAATATAAAAACATTCATTAGTGGGGCATTAAGAATGTAATTTTTTTCCCTAGATTACACCTACTGTGTCATATTTAAACGAGTGCATGCCTGTGTATATATGATCCAGCTTTGAGGATAATCTGTCAGAATTCGTCTAAAAGGTGTTTTGTGTTCGCGTGTGCATGTGGGAGAGAGATAACGTGCAAGCATGAATTGGATGTAAATGCCTAAATCTTTTTTTGTAAAAAATTAAGGAGGCTTACAGTAAGCAGATTCCAAAAAGCTGGTATTACAGTGGGTGACCAGTCACACTGCGGTCCAGGGCTGAAACAGTGATCTGTAACTGCAGCCTGTTCGGTGATGGAAACACGGACCTCCTGCTGGTTCAGTTTGATTAAAAGGAGATTGAGCCCCTGAGCTGAATTTCAGAGCTCAGAATAGTGCTGCGAGGGCTCAGTCCAAAAGATGACGGCTTTTCAGTGATCTGTTCACGAGGTATAATCTATATGTTGAATATGAAACTGCGTATGCTCAACATGAACCTGTAGTGTGTGGTCATCTCTGTGTTCACAAGGGTCAAGGTAATGAAACATTTGGTCAATCCTCTCTGAGTTTAATCGTCTGCTGTGCTACTGTGTCAACAGGAGAAGTGAAAACATGAATCAAGAATACAGAAATAATGAAATTAAGCAAACGTACACCACAAAATGTACAGCTGCTTTAAATACATGAGTCGAAATTGTTGAAATGCTCCTGTATTCTCTTGATTAATGTGTACGTGTGTGTACCTTTGTTAATGGCATTGTGGGGGCTATATGCCCAAATAATGAAATATTGATTTTTTTTTTCAAGCTTGGGGATGATTCACTATTTTAATTGATTTTTTTCCCCTGCAAAATGCAAGAGGACTAAACATGATTAAAATATCATATTTTTTTAGGACCTTATGTGCTAAAGAGTTGAATAATATAATAAAAATAAAAGACCTGCGCTACCTGCAAGGCTGTTATGCATTTTCAACACATGCCATGGACTGTCAATGCCGGATGTCTCCACTAAGTTGAGCGCAGACATTCAGTTTTTATTTCTATAGCACCAAAGCACAACACAAAGTCATCTCAGGGCACTTTTACATGGAGCAGGTCTAGACCACGATCTTTAATTTACAGAAAGAGAAACCCAACACTTTCCCCCCATGAGCAGCACTTGGCGATAGCGGGAAGGAAAAACTCCCCTTTAACGGGAAGAAACCTAAAGCAGAACCCGACTCTGGGTGGGCGGCCATCTGCTTTGACCGGTTGGGTTGAGACATCCATTTAAATAATCAGTTTGAGCACAGATAGAGCAGAAAAGTGTTCACGGCAAACGGATTTCTTGACAAGTCTGATATCTACACAGAGGACAGAGTGAGCAAAGTAGAACCCACACACTCTTTTAATCTGTCCCTCTTGTAGATGCAACTCCTTAAATTCACTGCAAGGTAGCTAGAACAAGCTAGCCTACTGAAATAACGACAGTCCAAAGACAGACAATGTATCCAGCAATCATCTATGTTTTTTGGCAACAAAATAACCTTTTGTATTCATTGTAATAACTTGATTTTTACAATGTGTGGACATCATGCAAAAACAACAGCTTAAAATGAATATGGCCCAACCCTACAGGTGTCTGCGTGTGCTGTGGCTCTCACCCTGCTGGCTCGGCTCTGGGTCGGCCTGGTCCTTTTTGACGGTGAGGTCCAGCGGGCCGTCCTGGTCGGCCATGAGGAGTTTGCTGAGGACGGGGTTCTGTGCAGAGGCAACAGTCGTACCTCCTCCACCGTTACTGGATCCCGTACCGTTGCTGCTCTGGGTGCAGGCGTGTGCTGAGGCAGCAGCAGCGGCCGAGGCAGAGGTGGGGCTGAGGCCCAGTCCCGAGGTCGGGGATGGTGAGGAGGAGGCAGATGACGGAGGGGAGCTTGGCGTGGGCAAGGGCCCGGTTGGGGAGCAGGGGGCCGGGGCCAGAGACGCCGCTCTTGGCAGGCTTTGGTCCTTCATGGTGCCGTTGGGCAGGGGCGGGTCGTCCTGAGTAGTTTTTGAGGTATATTCCGCAGCGAACTGGCGGATCATTCGCTGCATGATCTCACGAGCCACTAGAGGAATGTGAGGGTCTGAGAAACTTGGGAGGTCTGGAGAGAAAGAAAACAGAGAGGAGCAAACATGTCAGCGAGCCAGCCTCCAGGAATCTGTTCAGGCATTGCCATGTTCAACAGTTTATTTATCCCATTTCATCCTGAAAATGTAATCCTGATGCTATGCTGAAATAATCCAAAATCACCCAGAAGCAAACTTAATCCCACCTATTGACCACGATGAAAGCACCATGATATCAGTGTGCACAGCAGATTATTGCCTGTTGTTCATCAGCTGGGGTTTCCATACTTCCTCCTTAAAAGTCTTTCTTACTTCTACAAATCTCTTATATTTCAGAGAGCTATATGGATTGTTTTTGAATCATTGTGTTCACTAAAATGTGTCTGCACAGACAAACAACCCATGATACCATACAGCTCCTCTAAAATTAGTCAAGAATATGTTATAATTGCTGATTTTTGATGATAAATTGAATTGGTATGGCATCATACTGTATCACATTGTATCCTATTAGATTTCTGGATTTTACTACTACTTCTAAAGTACTGTGAAATACAGAATATAAGATCTATTTTAAAGTGCACGGAGCACCAGGACTTTGGAGACTGGGAGAAAACACATATGTCCCCTGCTGCGACAAAACAAACCTGCATCAAACACTGGTCATTGATCTCAAGGGTTAATACACTTTGAGCAAAACAATGACAATACTCATTTGTTATTAGTGCATTAATCTGGCATCGTCCCAGATAAGTCAACTGTACTTATCTCTTTAAAACCAGCAGCTATATTACTTGGATACTTGCATATGTGCAACTGAGTGAGAACCCTAAATCCTCCAAACAATACATTATCCCAAAAATCTAATCCTGAAGCTCTGCTGAAATAATCCAAAATCACATATATTCTATACTGTGTGTATATATATAGAGCGCTTAATCCCGTCTATTGAACAAAGCACCATAATATCAGTGTATAGCAGGTACATGCTGCTATTTTCCAGCTGTGCCTCACACATCTGCTTTCCTACGATGCCTCCTGTTTTTAAACTCTGCACTATTTCTTCTTTCTTTACATTCTTTCAAATAACCGCTCCATTTTCCGAACCAATTTGTACCGCCATGTCTTATCGTACCCATAGCTGTGTCATCACTTGTGTACTCCAGATAAGCAGCAATGAGGGTTATGAAGTAAATGTGTGAAAAATACTGTAAAACCACTGATCTATCGTACTTCTCCATCTGAACTTTTGATTTCTCTCGAGCCAGCGGCAGCCTGAGGCTCTTCCAAGTCTGGGTGACTAAAGCTGACATCTTGATGAGAGCAGAAGCCTGCAGAGGCAGTTTTACATCACACTTTTCTATAGGTTTTATAGTCCCACTTACAGCAAACCTTTAAAACAATGGGTATTATTCTTGAAGTTGCCATTGTGTGTGCTGCAAAACTGCTCAGATTTTGCATCTCTGATCATTGTATTATGTATTGTAATAACAAACACTCTTATCAAATTACTAAATCTTTTACAGAGATGATCAAAAGCGCCGAGGAGATGAACAATGGAAATGCCAGACATGAATGAAAAAACCCAAAGCCAAACAACAAGTAAACAAAGAAAATCATGTCAAAGCCTGTCTGGTACGGTGTTGTTTTATGAAGTTTTTTTTTTAAAAGGGGACATTAATAAGGCTTCTGAAAAGAAGGGAAACATCTCTTTCACATATGAAACCATGAACTTCTTTTATCAATATGAAAAAAAAAACATGACACAAAGTATGTTTTAGAATAATTAAAGCTCATGTCACAGTTGTATTAGGTAACAATCCATTGTGCTTTTTGGGAAGATAAAAACAAGTCTTTATGTCAAACTTGCAGCAGTGATGTAGTGTTAAAAAGGAGGGTGACCTAACTCCATTTACTGATCAACAAAATCAACTGAAGCTTGTCTATGCCACTTTTAAGGACAATAAATAAGAGTTCTGCCTTTCAGATTTGACTTTTCATCATCAAAACTCCCAAAACTCCACTCTTCTCCTTTTTTCTTCTGCTTCATGATGGAAACTCATCTTCAGTTGAAAAGGCCAAAACACCTTGAACTCATCGCAATAGAGCAAATACTGCAATGGTTTTATTAGTCTGTATCATCCATTGGTGACTTAACGACTATGACAGGCTGCTGTAAAGCAGCAGACCTTTATGTAGGTGTTGTTGCTATTTGTTGTTTGTAATACATTACCTAATCCCCTGTTAATGTTAAGTGATTTCTGTGGCTCCACCTAAACAGGACACTATGTAATCCCTGCCACTGAAATGACCTTGTTGGCATGACAATAAAAGGGCTTAAAATGTAGATTGGAGTATCTGTTCTGACCTGACAAAAGATACGATGAGTTTAAATAGTTAACAGACTCATGTTTGTGGACACACTGTGCAGCTTTTTGCCCTCTGCCAGAATCAAACAGGCCTTAAATGTGAAGAAAACTCAGGGAGTAAGCTTAGCTTGCTAGAAACGTACCCTAATTATACAAGTCCATTTTGACAGGTGCAGGTTTTGCACTTCTACCTTGGAAAATCTCCCGGGGAAACTCCAGCATGCAGCGACCGTGTGTGCTGTGTTTGCTGGGAAATGGCTGTTGTGTAACACTGCGGGCCGGTGCAAAGGTACAGGAGTGGTCTCGCCTTGCTAGAACAAAGCCGAGTGATTTGGCAGCTGCACTTTTTGAGAGACATTTCCTCGAGTGGTTGAGGAATTCTGCCGTCCACCCAGAGAGAGGAAGCTTCCTGAGTTTGTTAACGATTGGATGTGTTTGGATATACTGTATAGTATATGTTACACATCCGTGTCCTATACAAGGATTGAAGTCAACGTAATATCACACTGCATTCTGAATATTTCTGAGGCTGATTCGCCGTCGCTCTATCTTATTAGATAACATAGGTGGTATTTTTGGCATATTTCAGATTTCTGACTCAAAAATATTAAGAATAACAAGAGGAGGTAAGATATCAGATCACCAGATTGGTGATAGATGCCATGGAACTGATACTGTATTGTGTAACAACTGTGGTCAATGCATTACTTTTAATACAGAATTATGATATATAATAATAGAACAACAACAATTAGGAATTAAGTCTAGCATTGTATATTGTATAATGCAGACAAGAGGTTGGATTTCCTTTGCTTTTTCATCCCTGAGACTGTGACAGAAAACAAATAGTTTCCTTTATAGTTCAGCAATTCATGCTGACCAGATTTTTTTTTTATCCTCATGGACTAAAGCTAAATGCCAGAAACTGCAGATCAAACAGGCGATACAAGCTTGTATTAGGAACCCAGCTACAGGCCAAAACATATTGTAGCATCATAAAAAATAGACCACAAGCACAGTGCAGTAAAGTACTAGATACTGACAAATACGGCGGAGCAGTGATGTTACATGACAGTGTGCTCTTGTGCTGACTTGTTTGTTAATGTATAGATGTCTGGGTGAGTGCGTGTTTGTGTGTCCCATCATGCTCATGCCTGTGTGACTGTTTATCTGTCTATATATAGCAGCTCCACAGGCAGCCCTGCCTGTGTGAGTGAAGCCAGATTGATTAGGGACGGGCGTTGATTGGACAGACATCTGCTTCCTCCCTCCCTCTCCCCCGGAAAAAACACAACAGCGACCGTCTCCCAGGCTCAGCTCTTGTCTGTCACAAAATACCTGCCTGCCTGGGGACCGAACATGATACACGCTGAGTTTGGAGGGTATTCCGGCAACTCAGCAAATTTTTTTCAACGTTGAATATATGCTGATACCTGCAACAAAGCTGCTAGTGCATGTAAATGCAAGCACCACGATGGTAAATAAGAAACTGATGGGATTAAATTAATGTAACAAAGGGGTGATAATACTGGAGAAACAATTTGAGTTTTCAAGTGAAGCCAGCCTAAAACTAGTATTCAGATTGATCTTTTCCTCTACAGGAACTTAATGACCTACAACTGAAAGTGTAGCCATTGTCACAGGTTCTGCTTTGTTTCCATTATGCTATCCCTTCTTTGGCGGTAAGTTCCTGAACCTTAATCTTGACTCAGGAGGTGAAGGTACTAAACCAGAGTTGCATGGTGCTGTTGACCTTTTACTGTGAGGGTGGGGTTTTTCTATTAATTCAATGATACACACATTTAAAAGTCATTACATGTAATGTTGTTAAACTGAACTACACTCGCCCACCAAGCAGCATGTGTGAATCACATTTTTGTCCTGGTGATGCCACACACAGTGTCTCCTTTTCAGTGATGTAAATCCGAAACATTCTGGTTTGTAAAGCAATAATGGAAAACAAAGCAGAACCTAAAACCTAGACCTTACAGTCTTCTTACAAGTCCAGGTACAGGTTGTGGGTCATTAGCTTTCTGTAGTAGAAGGGAGCTAAAAGACTATAGAGCTTGTTTTGTAGACATTGAATGCACTTAAACTTGCATCAGGTTTTAGGAGTATCCTGTTTAGGTGTTCTTATCTTGGTTTCAGAAACCTGGATAAGCCTTTATCCTGGTTTTGAGAAACCCGGCCTTTCTGATCATTCTCTGCCATTTTCAGATGTGTATCATTAACTCAAGTTATGTAGTAGTCTGTCAGTAATGCACATAATATGATGGCAATTTATGCTGTGATGATGAACATGCCTAAAGGGAAAGTCTGACTTAGGTAATGCAGATCATGAAATATGTTCTTTACTTTTCATTTTCATTACTGGTGATCAAACGGAAAAGATCAATCTAGAAGAAGAATAAAAGCAGCAGAGTTCAGACAGCCAGAAAACAAACTGTGCTCATTCTCAGATGTTGAGGTATCTCAGCATGTACAGAAATAAGTGGCTGAAATGTTCAGGAATGAAGACACACCTGCAGGCAAACAATCATAAACCTAGATAACCAGGTTTCTTATGTCCTGTGTAAATACCAATCCTGAATATGATCAAACCCAGGATAGGACTCAAAACCAGGATACTAATGATCATGTAATTAGTAATTACATTCAGTGATGCAGGAATTTATAAAAAAAAACTGGAAATTTTCCAATTGGGCTTAGAGTTAGAGTAGATGACATAATCATGTGATTTAGAAGGGGCAGCTTCAGTATTCATATAATATCTTTGGCATCCTGTCTACTTTTGTGCTGACATTAAACCAACGTGTCAAATTGTCATATTATTGTCCATGTGATATTCGCTGGGACAGGTCAAATTGCTGCACAGCTGGGGTGATAGTTTCTTAGCACAGACTGAGGAATGATAGACTGACTGAAAGCAATTTAAATGTACATCACTGAATGTGGAGTCAAAATTCAGGTTTTCATCCAAATGAATTGCAAATTTTAACCCAAATTTCAGAAAATCTATGAAAGAAAACGCAAATTAATGAGCATTTCCATCCACTGCTGTTTTGCGAATAAAGATAGAGTGCGATGCGTAGATGTAATTAAATGAGTGAAAGTGAAAGTTATGAAAAACGTGATACAACTCCTGGTGATGGAGACCATTATGGGCAGTGGAAATAGAAAGCACAGCTAACATCACAGCTTCTAGCTTTTGCCCTGTGTCAGTTATACATACATGTATTGAATGCTGCCCAGAGCTTATGGACATATAAGTCATATGCTTCATGTACATCCTCATTTATTTGCTGAATCTGTTTCCATTGCGCTTTGTCGCATTTTGCTTTTATTGATACATCAACTTTTCCACCGCACCCAAAGATTAAGACTTTTTGTGTGATATTTCGACTTTTTTCAAATTTCCAGTGTTTCCCCTCACAAAAACACATAAAAAAAGTGTGGAGGGAAATCTTAAGTATGCACAGAAGAAAGAGTTAGTTTGACAAAAACGGTATTTACACGAAATGAGTGTGCAGCTTTTGTGTGCAGTACAAAAGTCTCACTTATGACTCCTACACTACACTAAACGTGACCTTAACACCTGCCAGATAATAGAGAGCAGAAGTCAGCTTTTATGCAACACTCTACGCATTTAATACTCTGTTTACACGGCAATATCAAGTGTCATTGCTCAAATTTTAACATTGAATGTGACAAAGATTTAATATTTATTGAATATGCTCAAGGTCATGAAAGTGAATCTTAAACATTCTCAGCAGTCAACAGTCACAGCCAGTTCTACAAAGAAAGATAGAAATATTGTACAGTGGCATGAGTGCCTTTACCCTGAGTTAAATACACTTTAAGTGTGAGCACAAAAAAAAAATCCCTTGAGTAAGGAGGAGGCCAATGAAAAGATGCTACCCAATGTACAGCAATATGCAAAACTCATCCACTCAAAAAATAACAAGGTAATAGTTTATGAAAATGTCTCTTAAATGGTCTAGGGAGAAATCAGAACCAAAGTTGCTCAAGGTTGTTTTAAGTTTACATCAACCAAGCTGAAGTTTTATATTGGCTCTAAATATTGAGGTTGTAGTTCTTGGGTGACTATATTATACAGGCGCCTTAAAGTGAACTGGACATCTCCCCTTGTGTCACTTTCAGTCTGCCACAAGGGCCTCAAAAAGGCTCAGTATGGGTCTTTGATTTTAATGTATGTATTTCATGTATTTTTGTTATGGCTTTCTCAGCTTCAGCCTAACACCAGCAAGTAAATTAACCTTCTACAAAGTTCCCACATGGCCTCTCAGAGTAATCATGGCACTGTTAGTACAGGTCGGAAAAGTGGGTCGGCCTCTCTGGCCCAGATCTTAACCGGTTTAGGGTCTACCTGGAGGGCAGAAATGTCTTTGTCCCAGTTGTAAAACTATGAAAAAGTTACATGTGGTGTCCCTCAGGGATCGATCCTTGGCCCCCTTTTTATCCATTTACAAAGTGCACAAATGATCATATTATGCAGATGACACACAACCTTACACTTCAATCTCCAACGGTCATGGCTATAGCGCCTTTCAAAACCAGAGTTACAGGGTGCTAGAAGAGAAATTTACTCTACAGATGAGAGGATTTTCACTACGTTGACTTAATGAAGAAGAACATTGGACATTAAAACTGATTTCTTAAACATTGTATCTTGAAATTAAACTATATTTTTCTAAACATTGTAGGCAATCATCAATGTTGAAAGAGTTTTAGAGTTTTATGTTGTGTATTGTAATGAAAAGCAACCAAAAAGCAGGGTCTTGCTGTGTCCACTTACATGATTTTTCCATTATTTTCTTTACAAAAGAGCTTTCAAATCCTAAAAAAATTCCAAAACAGAAAACAATTCTGTGAGAAATGATAAATGGCCTAGTTTCAACTCAAATTGATCTGTAAAAATCCTCAAATGCAATAAATATTGTATAATACACCTTGGTATTATATTCCCTAATAGGTATAATTCTTATGAAATTCATTGATTTCCCATTGGAATAAACCAAATTTTCTGACATACCCTGTCTGAAATACACCTCTGGAAATAATTCTAGATGTTCATGACCAGAGGGGATGTGGTAATGAGTAATGCAATGACGGATGAAGAGTGTGTGGGGGTCTTACCTTTTCTGTGGAACACAGCATTGAGGAAGTCTTGGGCCTGTCTCTCCAGCCGGCTGATCCGAGACTGCTCTTGTTTGAAGTCTTCACACTCCGACAGCACCTGGCTGCCTCCACCGTTCTCGACACTGTGCTCCTACACAAACACAGAGAGACAAATGAGTGGGTAAAGGCCCGTTCTGTCAAAGAATAATCCCCTCACACAAGCATCAACATCACAGGTGGGCTTCACTTGTCATTTTACATTGTGATTGTTTGACCATGTCCAACTATAGATGTCCATCACGGTTCAGTGAGCTAATGCAAGATGGGAAGTATTTCCTTTGGCTAGAAAATGGAAAATTATATTCCAAGTCTACAGATAAACCTGATTAACTTATTTTTAAATTCTATCTGAGAAAGACTGAGTGTGGTCGTCCTTTCTCAAAATGTAACGTCTTGTATATTTATCCTTGTGAACATTAGGACTATATTTCCTGTTAAAAACAGGTAGGATTTTTTTTTAAATATTGTGTGGTGTCTGATTCAATAGCACAATATTCAGCTTCATATCATGAAGCTAGTTTTCTTCTAGATGCTGATATTTTAAAATATTTAGTATTTTAGTGTCTGTCTTCAGATTTGCTGGCGTAACATGGAAGACAGGAGTGTTTTGGGAGACCCACATTTGACAGTCCTTGAAGGCACCACTAATGAAAATGAGAAAACAGTTTGTAGTCTAGAGTAGATCTACAAAGTCCAACGAATGATGCGTTTTTTTTCCATCACCTGGCGGACTTTTGCCGGCAAATGAGCAGTGAACTGAAAAGTTCTCCTTTAGCACCACAGTCAGCATGTCTGGTGGTTGTAACTTGTAATGAATGTAAAACCATTGTCTTTACAGCACTTAACAGGGAATTTGAGTATGTGCGTGTGTTTGCGTGCATCAATGGTAAGAGACAAAGCAACAAACATAGAGATGAGAGCATCTTTTTAAGGCTCTCACTATTCCTCCCTCTCTTTATTTTAACCCCCTCAGCTCTCTCTTTCTGCCGGCAGTTTGCATAGCTTCAGATCAATGAATCAATGGTTACCGCCTACTGAAGCTCCTCTGGCATTTCACAAACAAGCAGAGGGTAATAACAGTGAGACACAGAGAGCTTTCAAGCCCTAACAGATGAATAAAAGATGAAAATTATATTGAGTGAGAAGAGAAATACAATTAAGGCTGCTGCAAATTTTGACTTATTTGTGTCATGATTTGCAACCTTCGAGTGGCTAACATAATTATTGACCAGTCAGACAATACAGCTGAAAAAAAAAATCTCATGTAATCCCTGCAAGGCTTAAATTGATTTTGCTCTGGTGATTGATTTAGATTTTTTTTTTTGTTCTGTTGAAGTCTTAATGATATTTGTGAGAGCTTTGGCAAATTAGCTCTGTCAGAAAAAAAAAGGGCTTGCATGGCTTTATTAGCATAAGCAGAGAGAGGGAGACAGATGGGGGATGGTGGAGGGGGGGCGGTGGTGAAGCGAGGATGTTTTTAGGAGACAGATGGCCGACTTCGGAGGTCGGGCAGGGGTCAAGTCGAAAAACAAGAGACGGTCGACGGCTGCAGGAATTACGCCCCCTCCTAACTTCCTTCCCTCTCTCTCACTCACTACACATTCGCTCTCTTGTTCAATCACACCCCCGAAAATAGAGAAGGAAATGGAAAACAAGCTCAATGCCACTTCATGCACCCATAGACCCGCAAATTAATAAACGAGTAGACACCGAGATCCACTAAAGAGAACTTAAGTGAACAACTTTCACGCCGAAGAAGGTGAGAAATCCTAATAGTGCTCAGAATGATGGAAAGTTTGTGCAATACAGCTGAAAGCTCTACAACAATCTAGTAAGTGGACAATGAGTTGAGATGGTTTGGTCAAAAAAAAAAAAAAAACTAAAATAAATCAATTTGTGTCTTGATCTTCATGGACACTATAGTGATAGAGAGGTGACATGAAACAAAGGCCGCTGTCTGGGTTCAAACAGGAACAGTTACATACACATTCCTGTGCGCGTATAAAGTAATAGTCGCTCCAGTGAAGTCATTATAATCCTGCTTGAATCAGTTTTTAGATGAGAAACTCAGACAGGAGGCACATACTGGCCTCTTTGCTGCTGCAGGGAGTCTCACTAATTTACCCCCGTTTCACCATCCTCCTCCTCCTCCTCCTACCTCCACATACATACCTTCAAATCATTATGTTGCATTCTTTTCACAAGCTAAATTGGGGTCAAGACCATGATGGTTGAACAACACACATAACAAGTGTGTCTGGAAAGGAGGAGGAGATATGAAAAGATGTCGAGGAGAGAGAGAGAGATGTTGAACTTCCGACAAAAAGCTTAGAAATAAAAAATGACAGCAGACAAAAACACACAGAATGTGTGGACAGGGAGGAAAAAAATCATTCACGAAATAACATAAGTGCCATATTGAACAGGAGGAAAATACGTATAAAAACACACATTGATTCACAGATTCTGTTGCTGGATTTTTGGATATTTTGGAAAGAAACACTCATCTCTTCCTCTAATGCTCTTATCACCCACAAAGGTAGTATTTTGTATTTTGCAGCCTACATAACATATGGGTTATTTATTTTTGTAACTATGCTTAAAGTGTATGAAAAATGAATGCAATATAATCTCATATAATCATATGATGCTCTGCAGTTCACTAATTAATCACGTCTAGCATTTTGTCAGTTTTACTGGAGCCAGGAGACGGTTAGCTTAGCATAAAGCATAGCATGAAGAGTGGAGGCAGGTGGAACTGCTAGCCTAGCTCTCTCCAAAGTTAAAATAAAATGCCTACCAGCTGCTCTGAATATTACTAGTTAGCATGTTATATATTTGTTTACTCCTCGTTTTGTTTAAGAAATTAAAAGCAACCTTGACTTTGAATCTTTACATAAACCGAAATGTAAAAAAAGACTTCCTGGAGTCTCCACTGACTATTGGGCGACCTCAAGACTCTATAGTCTTCATGGTAAGCTAAGATAATAGCTAGCTTCATATTTAGCACACAAGCTTCTCATAAAACTCTGCAAGAGAGTGAAAAAAGTGTATTTTCACAGAATAATGCACTATTTTTTAGAAATTTGTTGACTAACTTTGAGCCCTATAGGGAAACCCTGTATGAAACTATACACAGAAAAAAACACCAGTTCAGCCAGTCCTGGTTGGTTTAAAGCCAATAAAACCATTTAATCATTGACAGGAAGTCTTTTGTCTGACAGACAAGACAAGAGACAAAATGTTGAGATTTCTCCTACCTTGACTTTCTCGCGTCTTAAGCAGCAGAAGAGACAGTTTTCGTCAAAGGACCAGTCAGACACTTCCTCGGGCTCGCAGTCTGGATGAGAGAGGGATACAGAGAGGAAAGGGTTAAATCCAGGCAAACTCCCAAACTCCCATGGTTCCTCGGTATGTCACAACTTGATGCTCATTCTGTCGGTCTTTTTAGGCCTAAACAGGCATCACCAACGTCTTCAAGTCGTGGTTTGGCACGTAAAGAAAGCCGATACCTTCAAATGTAAACACTGTATTTACAGTCCTAGGAGTTTGGACATCGCCTTTGTCTCTGATTATGTTTTTGTGTTTAATTTGCACTGTGTGTATGTTTATGACTCTTTGACAGTCTTAATATCCGGATGCAGGTTGAGTCTTCAAACCGGCTGTAAATGAGGTGTAGATGAAATCAACGGAGAAATCCCGACACACATCCAGTCGAGCCCGCAGAGTGAAAGCTGAGGGGCTCACAAACCACGACGACGAGAGCATTAAAATGATTCACTTTTAATTACAGCCGATGATGAAATCACAGCCGATGACTAACTTCACACATCAAGTGCGCTGTGTAAAAAATTAACCACACCTGTGATTGACAGGTGATCTCAAAGTGCTGCGTGTGTGTGTATGTGTGTGTGTAAATATGTGTGCATGTGTTTGTGAAGCATTCATGCCCTAAAGCTCTATTTGTGAAGAAGTAATAACCCCCTTTTCCCAGGCTGTATTCTGTTAAACATGTTCAGTGGGATGAGGAAATTCACAGCATCCTCCTGATATTTCAGCTGCTGCAAATCGTGAAACAGAAACATCCTGGCTTTCAATCCTCTGTCACCTCAGAACTTTTTTTTTTTTTTTTTTTTAATCTCTCCGTATCAAGTGGAGACGTGGGCAGAGCCTCTAGTTCTGAAAGTAATTTCCCCTCCGCTGCAAATCCAGATTGGAAAGTTTATTTGTCACTAACTGTAGCTGATCATAAACATACACAGGAGTTTACTAGATGATTTAACATTATACGAACATAATAGAACATAAAAATGACAGAATTTATTTCACTCTATATATCAAATAATCTGCGTTTTGATATAACAAAGAGGCTCATCTACCATGTGGTGCCCCTCGAAGAATAAACATGAGACGTATGAAACAGTAATCACAGTCTTATTGTTGTGAAGGTTTGAAGGATGCATGCGTTAATGCAGTAAAAGATGTAAAGAAAAGGAAAAAAGTCTGTGGTTAATGTTCACAATAGAAGCAGGAAGTGAATTTTAGGACCTTGCTGGACAATAATAAATTGTATATTTGATTTTTTTTCCACTTTTATTGGAAATAAATTATAAACCACGGCTGCAACTAACGATTACTTTCTTTGTCAATTAATCTGTTGATTTATTTTCTTGAAAATATCTGTTTGCGCTCTGTTTCATACATCAGTCTGTTATACGTCATCGTTTTTTGCAGCATGGCCACAAATCCTAAATAGATCACTGAAAGCACTGCTTAACTGGATAAAGGTATAAGTGAGCTCTTCACAGGCCCTACTCAGGATCTAATAGGCCCAAATTATCTCCAGTGTAATTGGTTCCAGGTACGCTCCTGTTGTTTTGCCTTGGGGGTTTTTGTCTTTGTGTCTAACATGGGATTGGATCCAAGGAGATTCACAATCGGGGCTCTAATTGGGGCACATCACAATCATCCCGGGACAAAAATGTGATTTTTAACACGTGACACAGAGTGAGGAAATGACATTTATTGTGGCTGTTTCATTGATCGACTATCAGCTGCTGCCAGTGTTGGTATTCTCTCATTTTGAATTGGTTTGAACTGTTGTCCTCTGACTTTCTGGACCAGGCAGATGTGTTTACATGTCTTGGGTTTTGGGTGGGTTTTCCATGGTTTAGATCAGTTTCAGAGGTTTGGACCGGTGAAGGCCTCTGACTGCGTTCAAATCCGACTTCTAAAACTGAATAGCTCAATTTTATACCACAAAAGCACGACAGAAAATGTGATATTATGGAGACCGTGTGAAGGAGAATGTTTAAAAGACAATTACATAGAAAACCAATTCATACAAAATACAAATCTCAGCAATTATTACTGATCGATGGCTGCCCGTATCAATATTAATCCTGTGCTTGTGGGCTGATGATTGATTCAGACGATTCCAACTGTCAGCGTAGCTTCACTGAGAATCGTTTCAGTTCAGTTTTCAGTAATTATATAGGTTATATACATGTGAGTCTTCATCCCTCAAAATGTAAATGCATTTTACCAATATAGCATCTTCTGAACTGAGAGAGAGAGAGAGAGAGAGAGAGAGAGAGAGGAGGCTGCTGTCGGCTTGGTTACAGCTGAGCTGTTGCCATGGCACTATACTTCCTTTAAAAACCAATTCCGCTCAGTCCGAAACCGCATCGCCAGAGAGTGACAGGCATATACAGAGAGACGGAGAGAGACGGAGAGAGAGAGAGATGTGTTGAAAAAGAAGAAGGAGTGAGGAGAGGAGAGGAGGAGAAGAGGAGTGTGTTACAGACAGGAGGGGAAAGAAGAAGGCAGAGTCAGCTCCACAGAGAGACAGAAACACAGAAACACAAGAACAAAATCAATACGGTCACAATATACTGTGAACATACAGTATATGTCAGATCGAAAACCTTGTATGTCCAAAATGTCACCTTTTCAGGTGCTAAGAAAAGCGGCTGAAGCCGAGTTAGTGTTCAGTGTTCAGTCATAATTCTTCCACTTGATATCAAAATGTGAAAATCAGGCAAATAAAACCAGTTTTTAATCAGGTTTTTGGGAAAATGTGGTCTTTTTTTTAATTGCACAGACAAATCCCAGGAACCATATCAGATCCACCAGGTCATACAGAGTATTAGTTATCTACCTCGAGCCATCTTTTACCTTTATGTATAAGTGGTGCAGGTGCGAGTGTACAAGTGGCTGTTCATACACGTCGTCTTCTTTATAATACAACACATCTCATCTACGGCTCCTCCAATTACATTCCACCTTCTGTTCACATTCCTGTGAGACATGCAACAGATAAACGGACAGTCTATTACTCTCTCTCTCTCTCTCTCTCTCTCTCTCTCTCTGTGTCTCTCGCTGTAATGAAAAGGTCAAAGGTGAGCTGTGCTTGAACCCTGTGGTTGTGCCACTTACAATATCCCTGGGAAGACGCCAATTAGCTCCAGTCCCACTGCTAACGTGACCCTCCCTCCCCTCACCCTCACAGTAGTCAAGTTTGTGTGTGTGTATGTGTGTGTGTGTGTGTGTTTGTGTGTGTGAGCTCCAAGAAGATGTTGACACTGTTTACTTGAATCTTTAAGTGTGTGTTCCTGCTTAACAGTCCGTGTGTTTGCATACACTTCATTAATCAGGTTACAGTTTTTGCAGTTATTAGTTTCTTAAACATCATATAAACACATAACATGGTTTCCTTACTTGAGAGACCTGATTTCCTGGCAATCGTAACACATAACTAGCTTTCTAAAAGATTTTTTTTATTTTAAATATGTGAGCATGTGACCAAGACTTTAAGATAAGGAAAGTATTGTAGTGACAGATGAAAAGAAAGATGATGACAGTAGTGGCGCCTTGTATACTAAATTATTAAAGTCTATAGTTTGACAAAAACTGAAATATAAACTGAAATAAATTAGTCCGTTTTCACAGCAGACAATTTATTAAAAAAAAAAAAAAAAAAAACCTCAAACAGCTTCACACTGTGTGCGCTCTCACTGTTTAGCATGTCATGGCACTGCACTGTCTATTAAATTACCCTCACGCTTCAAATATGCCAGTTAGGTGGCTGAGAGGGCGGAAATCAGAGTGTGTCTGTGAGAGAGAGGAAATGTGGATAAACATCTGCACATAAGTATGTACCCCTCCCCATCACTGTGTGTGTGTGTGTGTGTGTCTACTGACTTAAATGGGGAAAAAATCATTAGAAATGAACCAAACATTGGCTCCAATTGTTAACTGCAGACAGCTGTCCAAATATTTCATACTATATGGAGCAAGGGCAACAGAGCGAGGACTATTCTCTTTCTAAAGCTTTTAAACGTGTAACATTTTCTACATTTTTTTTTTTTTTTTTTTACAGCAGAAGAAGATCTATTTTTGCACTACAAAAAGAAGCAGACATGTTTTTTTTTTCTCCTTGACAAAACTTGCACCTTTGACTTAAGTGGTATGCGTGTATGCTTATCAGTCCTCATCATCTTGTTGTTGAGCTGTAAATGCGTTCGCCACCAGGATGTGAGACAACAATGGCCGACCACATGAAAAACACTTGTGGTAAACAAACTATTCACTATTTTATAGCTCCGTTAACAGAGAGTGAATGAATAGTGATGTTAAATTTTAGGATGAAGAAACTAACAAACAACGTACATGGTTGGCGGTAAATGTAGCCGTATAGAGACAACACTGTCACATGACAGTTTTCAGAGTTTACAGCTTGAGTGCCACATGGTATTCTGGGAAATGTAGGAAACTCTTAACTGATGCTAGGAGAGGATACGGGCCTGTTGAGGGAAAATCATCTATGATACAAAAACTGTGTTGTTGTCGTACGTCCAGGAGATCTAAGTGTGTGTGTTTGCAGCTCTGTGAACGAGCAAGTGTGTGTCTTTACGTGGAGAGTGTGTGTGTGACTGTGTGTATATGTGTGTGTGTGTGCGTTAAGTGTAATGCATGAGTGAAAATGACGTAGACAAGCCAGAAATATTCTAAAAATGCCTTAAGTTGGTGGGGGAGGGGTCACATGACTCCAGGACGCCATGTTGACCTCGTTTCTCCATGAAAAGGGGATAGAGAGAGAGAGAGAGAGAGAGAGAGAGAGAGAGAGAGAGAGAGAGAGAGAAAGAGAGAGAGAGAGAAAGCGAAAGAGATCTGGGTGTTTAGGTGAGATTGGTCTTCTTTCGCTTTTTCTCATGACATTCATATTTGATTGGTGTCACTCAGGAGCAGGAAACCCTCTCTGAGAAGCAGCCAATCTGACCGCAGTTTTGTGACCGTATTTTGCGGTGTACGGGTGCATAATTTATTTCCGGCCCCACACAGCTCTGAGGTTATATATGTGTGTGTGTGTTCTAAATAACATGTTATTCCCCGAAGTACTGCGCATTGCAAAATGACTTACACATGAATGAATGACCAAATGAATGAATAACACACAGCAGCAGTTCTTCGAGTCCAGAGATTCAGATTTTTTTTTTTTTTGTCTTTACATCACCGAAGTCTTCAATTAATATTTAAAACTAAAAAACATTTTACTGTATTTCCTCAGTAGAAGACACGAGGATGCCATCATGTTTTATGTTTGGAGTCTAAACACTGTTGTAAAGTCCAACGATCTCAAGGTTCCTTTTTTTTTTTTTTTTTAATGCTTCACCTAAATAAAACACATTTAATTGAAACTCCTGTGAATGTGATTTTGTATTCACAGCAGCACGGCGCCTCAGATCAAGATATAAAAAAAAGAACACTTAACATTTCTTCACCCTAAAAACACTTGTATGATTAAAACAGGTGATAGTGGATGGAAAGGTTGTCTCTCCATACTTCATCCGTCTTGATTTCTTTGCTGTGTCAAGCAATAATTATCACACACTATTCAGCAAACTTGCATAATTACTCTGAAGACATGCGATAAATACTGGCGTTGTAGCTCACTTCCTGCGTCTCTGTTCTTCCTATAAAAATAGGTCAGGCCTGCACAGATAGTATCATTTTGTCAAGGTCAAACCCTCGTCTGAGTTACATCACAGCGTCTGTCTACTTTTCTGTCTGACTAGGACCAATAAATGAGCCAAAACAACAAAGTTTCCTACACAGGATGAATATAAACTGGCTGGCAGGAGCATAAAGGTTAAAACAGGAACTTAATCTATCTTTGACTGTCGTCAAGAGGTGTGAAGGCCCATATCTGTTCTGTTGATCCACAACATGAGCTGATGTGACTGATCGCACCTTTGTTGGAAAACACAAAAAAGACCCAAAATACAATACCAGACCAGACCAGACCAGACCAGACCAGACAGACTGGTTATACTGGAAGCCAGTTTCTCCAGCGGCCTCCAGTCATGCTTTGACCATGAATGCTGGTTAAGCAGGTGCATTTTTGGTCACTTTTAAGCTGCTGCTAGCTAATCCATCAAACAGTGTTTTGTCATTCAGCTTCATAATGAGAATCAGCACTTTTGGATGAAACCAGTAAAAAAAAAAAAAAAGAGCATCATAATTTCAATTCTTCAGCTCTGTTTAGTGACATCTGTCAGGTTTTGGCATAAATTAAAGATGTCTGTTGTATGAATTAATCACATTGTTGTGTATTCTAAGCAGTTTTTGGCAGTATTGTGAATTCTTTAGTCATGGTAATAAAACGCCTTTAAGATAGGTCAATAGATAGTGTGGAGCTGCTGTATCACACCAAAATAAGCTGAATTTAAAGTAAAAATTAAATTTGTTTGTTTTGTTTATCTTCATAGTTTCTAGTCATTGTTAGTTTTAAGCTTAAAATCACTTTGTAATTTCTGTTTTGGAAAAAAAAATGACATTTGCATCCTGACTGATGTTCTGGATTTGCATAAACTCGTATTTGTGAATGTATATTTATGTGTGTGTGTGTGTGTGTGTGTGCGCGTGTGTTTACCTTGGAAATGGGTGATATCTTTGACTACTCCCGGCCCAAACAAGCCTTCCAAGATGCTTTCAAAGCCTGTGAAGAAGAAGAGATGTGATATTAATGTGAGCTGACATGTTTGCCATCAAAACAACAAATGACAGCAGCTAAAATACGATGTAAAACAAAGACTATAAAAAAATAATAATAACAATAAAAAGAAGAAGAAAATGACACCAGCGTTACACAAGGAAACCATTTTAAAGAATTTTTGAACCTTTATTTCATCTTTTAAATGGGGAACATAAATGAGTAGTGTGTTGTTTTTTTTCCCCCCGTGGGGCATATTTTGCTGATGCACAGCCTCTGCAGCTCTCGCCCAGTAGCAACAACAACAACAACAACAACAAAAAACAAACAGAAAAAAGCACTTTGCAACCCTAAATCATCTGCTGAATTTAATGTGTAAATACACCAATTTTTTTTTAAATGTATGCAAATTGACAAATCTATTATATACATATAATATTATATACATATAATATGTATATAGATATATATATATATTGCATGTACACAGACACACACATTCAAGCACTTTCCAGGTGCAGACAAACACAGAAAACGATACAAAAGCAGAAAAAGCACTGAAGTACACACACACATAAACAATAGACGAGGCTTTTTGGACACACACACACAAGCAGAAACACACCGAAATATCTAGAAAGGCAAGGCTGGATATAAGCTTATTATGCAAAAAAAAACACACACACAATAAACACACACACACACACACACACACTCGCCTATACAGACAGGGTGTGGAACCATTTATTAGTCACTAAACACAAAAGACACACACACAAACACACTCTGTCGTCTTTCTTCCCATCTCTTAAAGCAAATGAGCGCTTTACCTCTAATACACCAAGGTAATGTCACTCACTTTTTATTAACTGTAAATACCCTCATTTTGCTGTTGCTTGGCAACCACATACAGAGAAACATAAATACATATCGCAATTTTCAATCTGACCCCCACCCCCCCCCCCCCCCCCCCTTCCCCACCCCCCACCCTCACCTTCCATTAAATGGAAATGGAGGCAGACAGAAAGAAACAGAGACAAAGACACGTGTATGTGTGTGTGTGTGTGTGGGTATGAACGTGCGTTTTTTTTTTTTTTTTTTAGCAGGGAATGGAAAGGTTAGCGGTGCACGCACACGTACATATGCGTGCACATAGTTCAATTGTAGCCACTTGTCTCGGCGTAGAGGGTGAGTGTCTGAGGCCACATACTTTACATTGCAGGAATAAACTAGCTTGATAAACCCGCATGAAGAAGGTGTTTCTCTATTGTCGAATCATTACAGCCGACCTCGCGGCAACAGCGATACCACTCCTGCTCCTACAGCGCCAACGTTACAGGCAACCAACGGGAAGGAGGTAAAACATCCAAGGACTGTAGATGCGCTTTTTTTTGGTCAGTCTAGTAACTAATAATGGAAGAAATCCCATTGGTCATGTTTTTATTTTAATTTATTAGACAGTTTTTGTAACGCTGGAACGACTTAAAAGATTGGAGACGGTGAAAATATTAAAATTTGAATGGAAACAGCAACTATAAAGGTTAAAATGTCGACGTTCAGATTTAATTTTAGGGTGTTCACATTGCCATCAAACTCAAGAAGGAAAAAATAATAAGACAAGTTAACAAACTTAAAGTGTGTCACCATATTTCATATTATATTTGATATTATATATGAAATATTTTGCTGCCAGTTTTTCCCAGTGGCCACTCGGGTAACTGCAGCGAAAAAAATCCCCTACGACGAAAAACCATGTTCCCCATAGCAACAGCGCTTAAACCTCTTCACCTAAAACTGTTAACAGGACACCTCAAACTTCAAACAAGGCCGATTATTACTTGATCTATTATGATTTTTTAAACCATAGGGCTGAGCGGGAGCACATGTTTTTTTTGCTTTATGCACCAGGCAGGCAGTTATCATTCAAATGAATCAGCGCCATCTTTGAGTTCAGTCCAGTTCTTATAATGCATCCATCTTTTTTCTGTGTGGGTCTGGTCTTCAGGAGTAAAAGGTGATCAGCTGGATTGGACTCATGTGACTCACTTGGACAGTCAAAAACACTCCACTGCTCCACCATAGAAATTAATTTTAGGATCTTTATTTATTATACGTCCTAAAATTTGACGTGTTTGCACAAAAAGAGTGAAACCGTTCACCCAATATGGATGTAAACACCCCCAAACTAAATGTCAGGAATTTAACCTCACACTATTTTTTTTTTCATAATATTACATTCATTTTTTGTACAAAGAGAAACTTTTTTTTTTTTTTTTCCCTCTACATACAAGCACACTTCGGGAGCAACTGGGGTTCATCGTCTTGCTCAAGGACGCCGTGTCGTGTGAATAGAAAGAAAGGAAGAAAGGAGACAGGCTTTACCTGTCAGCCTAGTGTGGAAACACTCCTGTATTGTCTGCTCTGATAGACAAACACACAAAACCCGAGACAGACTGCATCTCTTCTAAACATCTTACTGTGATGAATAAAAAGCCCGGCATACCTCGGCGCTTAAAAAGGACAGTAATCACTAAAGCGTCGTAGTTCTGAAAAGCGGGAAGAGTCGATATCAAATTGTGTGAGAGGAGACTTCAGCTACCGTTTTCTGAAGCCAGTTTATTTCAGTTTGGTAGGAAAATCAGCTACAACTGACAAATTCAAATACTTTGGTGAGGATATGCAAAGAGAGTATGCGTAACTTGTGCCTTGAGAGCTTAATTATTAGCTAACATGAAGCATAAAAATCTATTTTGATGATTTAAATCGTGTATATAAGAAGTTATTCAGCCACAGATTCAAACAATGTATTTGTCAGGATTCCCCAAATATATTTTGTTGGATGGCTGACACCCATTTTTCCCTCCTCTTTCCTTTCCATTGCACAAATTAGCACAGTGCTGCATATGGCACACACACACACACACATATATATACACACACACACACATCACAAAGTTCCCTTAAACCTGCACATGCAAAATTCATGCGGCCTACAAAGGCAGCTTTGATAACAAAAAAACTGAAGCTTCAAAGAATTTTTCAAAAGCTTCAATTCTTTCCCCCTTCTCTGGCTGCCAATACGCACAGAAATGCAGCTCGCCTTTCAAGTCGAGGGGAGGGAGGGGGCGGGGGGGGAAATAATTAGGGTTTCTGCTCCGCGGCGTGAGAAATCAACGTTGAAAGTCAAAGTTACGCGGGCCCCGTGCCATTTGGGCCACAAGATGGAGGGTGTTTTCATATTTAAAAAGGCAGAGTCAAGCACGGATACATCTTCAGAAGCGGCCAGCGGAAAGTAAGAGGATGACTCCCACCCCCCAACCCACCACGGCTGCGATTGGACGGATGAGATCGGGGATGTGATTGGACAAACGAGATTAGGGGGTGTGATTGGCTAGATGAGATAACAGCGACAAAGTCTCCCAAGCCACGGGCAAAAAAGCTCCACAATGTAGGTCACTTAGTGAACATGCTCGGCCCAAAAGCGTTTACACATGACATGGTAGAGAGAGAGAGAGACCACACACACACACACACACACATATATATACACACACACACATTATGGCATCTGGGATTCTGTCAGTGTGTTATGCAAAAACGCACATGAACACAGACTCGCTCTCACACACACACACACACACACACACACAGAGCACACAGAGCTGTCCCCAATCTCTGAAACCTCCATTGTGTCACTTCGTTTCACTTCATAGAGTCCAACAGCACAGCCGAGAGCAGCGTGACACAAACTTAAGAGAAACACACACACACACTCGCACAAAAATACACACAAATACATGCATGAGGGGGGGAATCACAAGACATGGAGATAATCCACATCTGCACCAGAAAGCACAAACCAACACTGATTTCAAACTATGTGAACATACATGCGGAAACCCTTGTTGACTGTGGAAGTGCCTCAGACGCAGGAAAACACGCTTTAAATCATTAAGGAGAGGCGAATTATGTAAACACACACACACACACACACCTGACGAATGCAGGATAAGCACATGATTCATCGCATAATTAGTTTCTTTCTGTTGAAGCTGTACGATTATTTATATTTTGGAGTTTCCTAAGGTGTTTACGCAGAACTTGAAACCACATAATATGATCCATGTCACCTTCACGCAAAAGGAAGTAATAGCTGGTTTAAGCACCTGAGCCACCTGCAGGCAACCGCTGTTACATCTGCAGCTTTTATTAAGTCACGTCAGCTTCTGTTTTTGCATCCTAGAATCACAAATTTTGGGCGATATGAATATATATATTCTCCAGAGAGGACAGTCCTTAGTTTGATATGGATAACGTGAAGATAACTGTTTATCTCATTTTTTTAATAGCGTCGTCTTTCGCCTTTATGTTTATGCGGTAAACATACAGCTACGGCTAAGAGACTACACTTGCATGAGCATGAAATAGTGCTTTGATTAATTTTTTTTTTCCTTCCTTGGTGTTGTTGTTGTTGACAGGTAGAATTTAATGAGCGGTGATAACGTCGCTGTTTTATATAATATTCAAATGTCTGAAAATAGAATTGGGGAAAATATGTCAATGAAATCATTTATAAAAAAAGATAAACATAAGTGGTTGTAGAGAGCAAGGAGGGAGGCAACAGAGCAGAGACTTCCATAAAAACTTCAACGTTCATTTGTGATAAGAGGCCCTTATATTTGGTTATTAAAGACTTATGACCAAGATATAAACTGAACTGGACATTTTACAACTGAAGGTCTTTTACATCTGTATTATAGTCCAATGATATCATCACAGGAGATTTAGCGTTGGGCTCTAGCAGAGACCAAACAGAGACAAGAGCAATTTTCTTGTTTTTGCACTCGGTGTGTAAGGAGAGTTTTTCAATAAATAACCAGGAACGAGCCCTTCTGGAGCTTAAGGGTTAAAATATTGACCTCTGATCCATCTCATTTCCTGTCATCTCTCTACTGTCTTTAATAAAAGGCTGGCTCCAAAAATGCTTTAAAAAATATGACCTGGAAATGCTAGATTTAGCTGCATTAGTGTGGACATGACAACAGGGAAATCCGGCAAGTGCTACATCGAAACAGAAAGAAGAAGAAGAAAAAAAAAAACACTCAGTGCTGTTGCACCACTGCTTCGCCTCTGCTGCTCAAAAATTCATTCAGGGTATGCTTGTCAAATCAAAGCACCCACACACACACACATACATACACACAGAGGCATGTAAAGAAACAGCATCTCTCCCCGTTTCCAACAGCTGTGGAAAGGAAGTCGACACTGAAGGAAGCAGCGCAATCAATCTGAGAACGAACGGGGAGGGGAGAGGGAAGGAAAACAAGGAGCCCGGAGAAGAAGTGCAAAAGGAACAAGGAACAAACGTTTGGTTTTCTTGTGACCACTGGACCTGAGCTATATATAGTGCTGCATGAGCATTAATAATGTAGCATGACCAAAGCCGTTAGAAGAACAGGGCCCCTTGCCTGGTCCTGATCAAATCAATACCTAATTAACCCTAACAGGGGTGTGGGCTTAAAGGAGGAGGAGAGAGACAACATGTAGGAGAACGATGAGGAGCCAAGTAAACTTAACACCTCTGACTCTGTTTGCCACATAAAAGTTTTTGTTCGTGACACCTGAAAAGACGAGTTGCATCTTTCTTTTTTGGGGTGTAAAAATCAAGAATAAAGCAAAACCACTGGAGACCTTCTTGTCAGTTTACATGCAACCAAGTTCAGTCATAAACACTAGCTAGCTACCAAATGATTGTACAGTTAGGGTTGGCGGAAAAGGTTCTGCGGGAGTTCTCTATCTGATCAGCATTGGACATACCCAATAAGCATACACTGTCCATGTTAGAGTCAACACTAGAGCTGCACCCATTGGTCTAGTTATCAATTAGTTGCCAACTATTTTGGTAACCAATAAATCATTTAGAGTTCACATTCTCTGAATTCAAATGTGAATATTTTCTGGTTTCTTTGGTTCCTCTATGACATTAAACTGAATATCTTTAGATAACATAAGTCCTTCAAGAACGTCCCCCTCGGGCCTCGAGAAACAGCACTCAAGACTTTTCACCATTTCCTGACAGATGATGGACCAAACAAACTGATAAAAAACAAAGGCAATGGTCTGTTTGTTTGCTATAAGCGTTCTGAAGACATTAAAACTAGCCGCTGATTATCTAGGGTTCATAAATACACGTGTGAAATGAGGTTAAGCTAGCCCTCGGCTTTCTGTAGCCAATTTATTATGCAAGCCAAAGGCCTAAAACATGCACATGTGTTAGTGCAATTTCTTCCCTGGTTGTTACTGTTTCATACTGTATAATAAGAAGAGTCTTAAGAGGCAGCATAAAATGTTTAAATGTGTATGCCTCTAATGGCATTGAACGAGCGAATGCGAGCATCTTTTTTTCACCTTACAAAAACGCTCAACGCAGCACTTTTTCCTTTACAAAAATAAACTTGTGAACACAGCGTTACTGAGTAATAAGCATTTGTAGCAGTAGCTGCCACGGCTGAACAGAAGAGGAAACATACAGGAAGACAATCAGGTATATCAAACACCACCAACGAACTTTAATTGACAAGTCGAGAAGTTTTATTTCTGGTGAGTGCTTATCTTACTTTAGGATGCTGGTGAACTCTCTGTATATTTATCCAAGATTACGAACACCCTGAAAAAATCTTTCCCTGAACTTTGTCTGATTAAGGTTACAGCAGATGTCTGTGATCACCATGATCTTTGCACTCCAAACAAGTTCTAATTAGCTGCAGCTACTTCCACGGAGAATGCTTTTTTTGCTGGTAAAAATAACATTCTGTGTAATTCTCTGCACTTTGACCCTGATTATAACCCCCACACAGAAAAACATCCAACCCACATACTGGTGACGGTGAGGGGCATGGCGAGAGGACTCAGGATTTGGAATGACACGGGGTCATCACATGACGAGTCAGCTCCTATAAACACTAAAACAGAAATTTACTTGCAGACTAATCTATTTTTTCCACACATGTTTCATATTTACTATGATTTGGAGTCATCTCACAGTGGCTGTACAGTATGCCTAATGTGGCGATAAGTACAGTGGACTGTAGAGCAACATGTATAGTTAATCTCATAGTTGATCTTTTTAATGTCCGAGTATGGTCCTTTGCATGGAAATCAATATTAGGGCAGCCATTTTGATACACCATTCAGAGAAGCATGAACAGCCCTGATATGCTGTTTTTGTACCAACATGCACATGATACACAGATGAAGAATTGGACATTTATCATTTCACGGATTTCAGCTGCTTCTAAGTTTTGGTCATTTGCTGCTTTGTATAAACCATATAAATTAACCGCTAACACAAGCTAGTTCTCTAAGTTCCCAGCCAGAAAAAAGCAGCTGAAGAAAACAAAAGTCAAACATTCAGCAACCCAAAAGAGAGACGTGTATTTTTTCAAGGAGACGATGAACCAAAGTAGAAGGAAAAGAGAGAGACTGTCCATGTTGCTTTGTTTCTGATAAAGGTTTAGGAAGTTGTTCGCTAACTTGATAAGCTAAAGCGCATTGCCTCAAGCGTTGTTTGGACTTTTCTTCAATCTAGTGTTTAAAAATCCCAAGAAAAAACAAGAAAAATGAGGAAAAGAAAGATGTAGAATAAGCAAAAGTATTGTGACTTTGGCTAGTTCTAGTCTAATGTAAGCTAGGCTAACATGAGCACGTTTAACTGTCGACCCCAACTATATTTAAAGAGTCCCAATGTGTCGATTGTAATTTACAACTAGCCAAACTACAAACAGTAATTTCATCTGGCTGTAATATGAAGTTGAAGTAATAAATTTGTGTTCATGTATCACAATTTACTTATCAGTGATGTGTACTATCTTCTTGTGTCTTGATTAGTTACCAATTATTGAATTAATTGCCAACCATTGATCCTTATGATAATAAATCGGTTATTATTAAGAAACAAAAGTCCAAATTCTCTGATTCCAGCTTCTCAAACTTAAATATTTTCTGCTTCCTTTAGTCCTCTATGACAGTAATATCTTTGGATTGTGGACTGATGGTCGGGACAATTGATGACATCATCCTGGGCTTTGGGAAACAGTGATCAACACTTTCCACAATTTTCTGACATTTTATGAGTCAAACAGCTGATCGATAAGTCAAGAAAATAATCAAAAGATGAATTGATGATGAAAATAATCTTTAATTGCAGCCCTACTTTACATGAACAGACTTAGTTATTAACGTTCCTTGTTGCAGCACTAAGTATTGATGTGTTTTCTTTATTATTTGTCAAAAATTGATTGGCATCGGTGAATCTGTTCCTATAAGCTTTTCACTTTCCTCTTTGGGCGTGTCTTTCTCCCATACAAGGTTCATGACAATGTTCTCAGATGTCGCCCTAAGGACCGGCTGTCTGCTTTGACTGGATGAAGTCTGACTGACTGCTTGAAGAAAAAAAAAAAAATGAAATTCAGTTTGACCTTGGAGCCTCAGTGGAGATCGTGGGTCTGATTTCAAGGCTGCAGAGAGCATGCGACCAGCGAGAAAGGAAGCTGGAGTTAATGAGATACTGCAGGGAGGAAACATTTAAAACCCCTTACTTTTCATCATCATTAGAGGGAAGTGATGTGTGAAGTGAATAATAATAAAAAGTGAAAGATGTTTTTTTCTTTACATTCTGAAAGCCAGAAATGGAAGGAACGCAAATTGCATTACCGAAGAAAGAGGTGTAATTGAAAATGACAACGACAACAACAAACCTCCAGGTAATACTAGTACTGTAAATAGTATGATCATCACGGTGTTGATAACTGGCAGTGGAAGTTCACAGACTTACAGTTCATCACCAGTCTTCACATGCTCCAGTCTGTCTTCTATATTTGATTATCTTTCCCCCCCCCCCCCATCAAGAACATCATGTTTCTGGTTGTGTTTCTTAGTTAGCAGCGTTTCTGAAAAACCTGTATTTCATGATTTAAACTGGCGGCAAACGGTGCAAACTTTACCAACAGAGCAACAAATAAGAAATTGTTTTTTTTTTTTTGGATGCAGATGCAACATTTTGACTCTTTCTTCATGAACTCCTACACTTGCGCAAACAAGAATCAGACACATGCATCCCATAATTAGCTTTTCTCGTGTCTCTTTTCTTGTTTTTTTGTGTTTTTCATTATTGTTATAGAGGACTGTGCAGATTTGGAGAAGGTCTTTTCTGTCTTCCAATTAGATTTTCAAACAACTGAAAAAAAAAAAGTCATAAAAATAACTCCTCTCTTGACTTTAATTAGTGCCTGAACGAATGGAAGCAACAGTAATGAAACTCAGTCAATCTGAGATCATGTTTTTAAAAAGCAGTAACTGTATAAACTTAATACTAACACACAGAATAAAACCTATTTGGATGTTGTTTTTTTTTGTTAACCAACTCTGAAATCTTGAAAGGTTGGAAGTAATTTAAAACAACTGAAACGTTTGAGCGCTGAAATAAAAAAAAAAAACCACAGAGCAGAGAGAGAGAGCGGTGATGCACAGACATCACAGCGGAGGAAAGATCAACCAAATCCTTTTTTTCTCTGCAGGAAACAAACTTCAGTGGAACTGTTGAATCATTTTTTTTTGTATGTGTCTGTGTGAGAACAAATACAAATATAAAAGCTTGTTTACCAAGAGTCACAACCACCTCTGGCATATAGTGTGCGTGCAGTGTGTGTGTGTGTGTGTGTGTGTGTGTGTGTGTATATGTATGCATGTATATATGTGCTTGTATGCGTGTGTGTGTGTGGGTGGGTGTGTTTCCTGGGGAGTGAAGAGGAAATGGAATAAAGCAAAAATGTGCATGATTGGCCAAAGGCGTGGTAAAACACAGAGACTCAAACAAACGGCAGCGAACGCACACACACACACACACACACACACACACACACATATATAGAAATGAAACACGGCCTAAACACGGTGTGTCGATTCAATCTGACGGCTTCTCGGCAAACCAAATCCCTAATCTCATCTCATCTCTCTCTCTCTCTCTCTCTCTCTGAAGTATCCGGTGATGAGCTCAAAGGAGGCTGATGTGTGCTGGCAGCTATTTCTGTGACTAACACACCACCACACACACACACACACTGTACACACACACACACACACGCGTGCGCACGCTTATTAACGCGGCAGAAACACTGTAAAAGCAATCAAAATTGGGTGGAGTCTCATAAAAAGGTGAATCAACCAGAGTACAAACCGTCACACCGCACATCAAACTGTGCATTGGGAGGTTTTATGTTGCATTATTGTTGCCGCGGCGTCGAGCTAGTCACACTTTCAACATTTGAACACGGTCATGGCTCGGGGAAGGGAAGGAGGAAGAAAAAAAAAAAAAAAAAGAACTAGGTCGAGCTCTCTGATTGGCTGACGAATCACCCCCTAACATCAAACAGCGGCACGACGGATGACTGCACGTGTGCAACGAATCACTCTCTCTCCCAATGCACACACACACACACACACACACACATATATACATACACAAATGCACAGCGTATTATATATGCACGGCTGTTTCGGAGAAATTCAAACGATTGGTCAAGGCAAATTTGGGGCCCTGTTCCCCCATAATGCATCGGGAGCCACCAGCCCTGGTAAAGGGCGTGGTGAGGCGGCGGCGCTGCTCCTTCTTTGAGCTCCCGATTCTGTTTTCGTTTTGCTCATTTCTGCAGCTACGCAGACGTCACAGTGGGAGGAAAGAAAAAAGAATCAGTCCAATTACTTGTCTAATTATCTCATTATTCAATTATTTCATTATGTGGTGGAGAGCAGGAAGGAGGATGAAGATGGTCTCTGCGTTTCCTTTCGCCCTCTGTGCTTCGCTCCCGGTGACGACACCTGGACATATTTCAAAGTATTTACCTTTCTGCACAGACCTCTCTGCGCCACAGATTGTAGACATCCTGTGCAGAATCGGTTGCTACCTGCTTCCTCCTCTCAATTCAACTGACCTCTAACACACACACACACCCCTCCCTTTTTTTTTTTTTTTTTTGTTGCATGTTTTCTCTCTCTGCAGGCAGTTAGATGGAGAAGAAAGCGAGGAGGGAAAGGAGGTGCAGGCGTATCAAAGTGCTAACAAGAAACAAATTGAAAACAATTAAAGGAGAGATAGAGGAGTTTGCGTGTTTGTGCAAATGAATGAGTTTGTTGGTGGGTGTGTGTGTGTGTGTGTGTGGGTAGGGTAGGGTAGGGAGGGGGTGATTAGCAGGGTATTAAAGAATGGGAGTGGTAATTGGTGTATTCTTTTATTTTCTGCCAATTAACTAGCCTGCTAAAGTGGTAAACAATGGGGGTGTGATGGAGCAAAAGACCCGAGAACAGACTGCGGAGAACAGACTGGACTGTGTCGGGGTACCTTAGTTTCTTTCGGCGCCGGAGTGTTAATGAGTTATGGTGAGAACTCGTGTTTGAACAAATAACAGCACTGAGATACCTGCAGATGTTAGACTGTCATCTGTTAAGCAAACTGAGGTGCAGTCTGCACAGATTGAGGATTTCATCTTATTCATGTACAACAACAACAACAACAAAAAACCTCCAACAGTTACAAGAGATTTATATTGATTATTAGCTTAGAAAAAAGTACATGATCCCTTTATGATTTTAATATAAAATACAAAACTATGCCTTACTCAAATTCATGTCATTACACTCCTCTTTATGGAAAATGGAGCCAGAAAAATAACAAAACTGGAAAGCTGTTGTTTTGCCATAAAGACATGAATGTTATTAACTGGAGAAAAAAACCCAACCATTAAAAAGTAAACTAAAGCAAAAACTGCAATCTGATTATCATCTTCACAAATGTATCTTTTTCAAAGTGTTCCTGTCTGGTGTGGATTGCTTAGATAAGCCCATCTGTCTTGTTCAAAGATAAAGGGACTGGAAATCTGATTTGTTTCGATTCCCCTCTGCTGCCAAAAAACCCTTGGCGCGATGACAGCCGACCAAACATCTGTCCAGCAACTTTCGTTTACAAGTCTCCTTTCTGCAAATTGTTCAGTGCGTGAACCAACTGTAGGGGTGATTCCGCCTTTGTAGCGAGGCAAAGAACAGAGCGAAAACAACATCAAGCTAACTTGACTTCCTGGTTTGTGTCGGTTTGGCTGCTTTCCAACCCAAAGACACTCCTGATTGCTTCTAAACCGCAGAGTGGGCGCTTGCGGTCTGTCCGGGTGCATCGGCACTGTCTGGTTCTCAACCATCTGCCGCTGAGCCCCGAGAACACGCAGGCAATGTCTGCAAATTAACTTACATAGGTTACCTGCCAGGGAATGCCAAGAATAAAACAGATTTCACTGGTTTTCTTCTCTTTTTTTTTGTAGCCTCACATTTATTTTCAATGTAGATGCATATCAACAACTCAAAAACACATGCTACTGCTTTCTTCAGAGCAATTGCTATTAGAGAAAGCCTCATCTTTCACATAAGTCATACATGATATGACTGTGCTGTAGAGTAAAAAATCAGGAAGGGTTTCTAGTGTTCAGTTGAGCCTCGGAGGTGACAAAATGAGTCACTAAAGTCAAGGTCAACACCAAGATGTTTTTTTTTTTGGGATGCTTGGTGCTGCTGGTCTTAGTATTTCTCAAGTGATTTCCACAAACAGATGTTTCAGCAGTTCAGGACTGTACCAAAAAACAGAAACCAACCGGTGATCAGTGAAAATCCTTGGAGGGGGGGGTCAAAGGTGTCAAAGCCAAACAATGGGCAGAACAGATGGGCCACAACCAGGCATAATCAACAACGCTCATTAAACCTGTACCTGAAATGTAACTAATAAAGCAGTAACTCAGTGTTAACAATGGGCTGTTATGCTACATAATAGCTACAGATGTTTGTTAGTCTTTTTGGCTAGAGCTAGAGCTACAACCAATTAATAATCACTTTTCAATCAACTGATTACTTGTGGAATCTATACATTTATTTTAAAAAGTGATAAATAAATGCCAATCACAAGTCCCCAAAGCCCAAGTTGACATTTTTAAATCAAACATTCTCAAATCTGTCGGACCAACAGTCTAAAACTCAAAAGTATTCAATGATATAAAAGCAGCAGATCCTCACATTGAAGCGGCTGGAGCAGCGTGTACATTTTCTGAATGAATGAATCTGAATGAAAACATGTCAACTTTCGCCGCTGTTTAGCTGTGTGCAACTTATTCTGCTGTTAGGGGGGCAGCAGGAAGCGGAGTTATACGCTGTTTCAACAGCATCAGACAGACTCACAAGCTCTGAGCTCGTACCCTTGAGTCACAGTGTTAGCTCTGTCTTATTAATGTATTTCCATGTCCTTGCTGTGTGAAGCACTTTGTGTAAAAAAAAAAGAAAAAAAAAAGCGCTAAATAATTAAATGTGATTGACTTGACTAGAAAGGAGGTGTAAAATGGGTCAATGTCTCCATTCTGTTTACGGCGCCCTCCTGTTCGTCTCCAGCACAAGTCACAACTGACACATGAACTGTGTCGACACGCGGCCAAAAGATTAAATACTGATGAAAACCTACCACCACCGCACTCAGCTGGATCTTTCATTCTGCTTTCTTTAAAAAAAAGGATGCAATTTAATTTTTATTCGTCTCTCTGAAGTACGCTCAGACCTTTGATCTGACCTGTGAGGAAGACAAGAGTCTCTCATTTCTATGGCCGCATACATGTTCCTCTCCACATGACTGTATAGGTTTTTCATTATGTTACAAGGTCGCAAAAAAAAAAAAAAAAAGGAAGGGGGAGGAAAAAAAAGAAAAATAACAGAAAATGAATGTCACTGAGAATTGACAATAAAACAAGAAATGAAATGAATTAGACAGTTTTGTGATGGCTGGAGAGCTTGGTAATGTTTTTTTTTCTCGCTCATCGACCATTCTTTAAATTCTTTTCAGTCACAGGAACAAATTATTCACAGTTGGAATGAAAAGAATCTAAAATATTAGTCTGCAGCTGTAAGGGACAAAAAAAAAAAAAAACGTCAAAGAAAGAATGAGACAAGGTTTTAAACTGTTACTGAGACAGAGACCTTGCCTTTTAAAGACCATTTCACTTCACTGCACCGAGAACCCACCCTCCCAGCGCCCCCCGACAAGCGGTCAAGACTTCATAATTTCTAAAGGGCGGCAATTTGCAATTCACTGGAATCAGAAGCCTTTCAGATTGAAGAGGGTGCCACACAGTCGTCCTCCTGGCCTTGAAATTCCATCATAAGAAGAGCAAGCGAGCAGGCGAGATCACTAACTAGCTCCCTGGCTACCCAAAGAGTTGGCATAGCAACCGGTGAAGACCAGCCATAATGGACTTGTTAAAACTGAAGAATGGAAAATAATTAGGGCTTGTGTAATTTGATTTAATTAATCATTAGTATTGGGGGGATAATTGTTTGTGTGTGTGGGGGGGGGGGGGGGTACCACAGTCCAGTGAACAGTCAGTGCTTCATTCTTGCTCAGACTCTGGGGGCATTTTCCTGAGGTCTTCATTTAAAGGGTCAGTTCACTCAAATTATAAAAAAAAAACAACATATTTTCCCACTTGCCACGTGTTGTGTGTAGTTTAGGTGAAGGGAATTCATTAGCGGTGGTCACAAGATTAAAAATGACAGCAGCAGCATCTCTTTTACAGAATAAAATCCCCCCCTCCTCCTGTTACCACATCAACAGAACAAGATGTTACACTGTTGGTCTTCAGAGTCCACTCAGTTCCTCGAACCCGAGTCAGGCCGGGACCAAAGTATCTCGAGTGTAATCAGGTTGGCTATGGATCTCAGGTTTGTGTATCAGTATGTCTAATTCCCAAATCCGAGCGATGATCAGCTCTGATCACATGGTACGTCTCAAGTCGCCACAGCAGAAAAAATAGGAATTCGACAGAAGACGAAAGAGTATGAACTGTGAGTTGACACTGTGTAGTGCTGCCAGGGATGAACTCTACTTTCAATCATTGTTATCTGATTAATTGTTACATTTAGAAAATGTCAGAAAAGATAGTTTAAAACGCTGCAGGTGACGTTTTCAAATGGTTTTCTCTCAATTTACAGTGACATAAAACATTTTAACATTTAAGAATCGGCACATCTGCTTGTAAAAAAACGACACGTAATGGATTATCCAAATTGTTGCAGCTTCATTTTCTGTCAGCTGATGAATTGTTTTGGCACTTTGGCTGCCCAGCTTTTTGTAATTATAGAGGAGCATCATGCCACTGCCAGAGTTTGTCTCTCTATTCGGGTCTAATGAGGCTGATCGCATTTTGGATCAGATTTAATTAGGGCCTGTTTGGATCAGATCTGGCTGTCAGATTGGGTCGCGTGCCAGGGTTCAGGTATTCTCATAGATACCAATCAGATTGGACTGAAGACCTCTACAGGATGTCAAGAGCTTTCCAGGGACGAATTCTAGTAAAAAAAAAGTAGTTGCAATGCTGTGAATGCAGGCGAAATTTCATTCACCTCCGTCAAGAGAATGCTCGCACTCGAACCATCTGGATGAATGAAACTCCAGCGTGCGGCGAGATACCATCGGTGTAACTGTGAAAAATGTGTTTCGTTGTAATTCGGGTGAATTGACACTTTCAAAAATCCTTTGTTTTAACGTCTTGTGATGTTACATTCTCACCTTCACTGTCTATTTGAAAAGGCGTGTCAGTTTTATATGAGGTCTATTTCCTCAGAGGCTCTCGGAGCGGATCACAGTCGTCTGTAGGCATCATTTGGATTGCTTTGTTTAAAGTCTTCTTGTTCTGGCGCATGGCAAAAGTTTCAGCAATGAAGCCGACACTGTGTGAAAGTTCTGTGGCAGCGGTGCAACGAGTCAACAATCACATGCTGAATCTCCTCGTTAGCATCAAAGAGCTGTGAAACTGAAGCCTTTGTCTGCTTTATTATCTCCTCACATAGAGCTCCTGAGCCCAATCTTCCACCTGTAATTACTATCAGGTTCTTTGCAGAGGGAGGTAGGGATTTGATGATCTAAATTACCATTTTTCAAGAGAGTAAAATATAATGACTCTACTGTGTAACAAAAAAAAACATGCACAGCACAAATGAGGCGTCCTTCTATCAAATGAGAAACATCCGGGCTCGGATGGAAAGCAAAGGAGGCTGATGTCTAATCTTGTTAGTCGAGCTGAAGTCGACGGCATGCAGCATTCACAACTTCCACATCATTATCTGGCCAATCAGCAGTTCCTTCTCAAAAAAAAAAAAAGGATGGGTCGTTTTCATAGGCCGAGGTCAGTACCTTGGTGTCTATCGTCGATATAAGAACTACATCGCATTGGCCAGAAAGTAGAACAGCAGACAGGATTAAGTTGTTGGTCATGTGACTGCGCTACAGGTCAGAGATCATCCTGTACCTGCCACTTTTCCTGTCTCGCAATAACGTGGCTCAACATGACTCGAGAGAGGATTTCACTGTCCGGCAGCGACAGGAATGGTTCGCATTGTGTGTGTGTGTTAGCGTCGACGAAACTGATTTACTCTGACTGCTTTGTTTCCCTGCTAGCGTTCAAGACCAATGTGGTTTTTCCATGACATTTTCCAACCAAGACGCACCAAGGGCAGTCGAGCCATGCTGGCATCGTGTTAGTGTTTTTCCACCGGCATGATAAAAGAAGTTGTTGACCTTGTTGGGAGTGTTTGAGGTGTGCTGGGTCGCAGGAAAAGCGCTTCATGTGGCAGATTCAGCTTTTACTGAAGTGGTATTTAAAACGGATTTGTTCATATCTTGTTGTGTAGATTTGTTTTTTTTTATGATGATTTAAATCATGTCACAATAAAAGCCTCGAAGTCGAAGGTTTTTAATGTAAAGCGGCAAACAGGAAATGTTGGGGTTTTCATCAGAAGTAACTTAACACGGCTCCAGGAAGTGATCAGGAAGCGGTACAATAAGGCTGATATGATAGAAATGCAAGAAAAACACTCAGAGATTCAGTTTAAAGCTACAAAAGTACAGACAGCTGAACACATAGAGACATTTAAAAAACATGTATGTTCATTCTGCCCAGATTTCTAATGACTTTATTTACCTCTCGACCCTTTCACCAAGCATCACCACCACAATACTTCCCCGTTGTATGTCATAAGATTTACAAATCAGATTTTTGCTCCCTAGAGGATGAACCCTTTCCATTTCGAGCACTCTTATGAGTTTTTCATCTAGCAACACCCTCAGGCCAAAATATCCATTCCCCCCTTCACTTTGCTCAAGAGCTCTACAAAAAAAAAAAAAAAAAAACTGATGAAAGACGAGTGCGTTCTGTTCTTTCGACTCTCCACACTCAAGATTTTTCCCAGAGATTGAAATCAGCGATGTTCTGGTCACAAGTCTGCTTCTCTAAAAAAAAAAAAAAAAAAAAAAAAATGAGGCTTGAAATCTTCATTTTGCGTGTTGATGTCGCTCACATGTATGTGTCAAAGCTTCTGCAGCGAAAGTCAGGAGGAAGAAAACACACCGTAAGGAATGTTAACGAGGATTTGATCGCAAAAAATGTGCACTAGGATTTGAATTTGGGATCACGTCCTAATAATAAATCAAAGATCTAGAGAAAACAAATCAACATTAACCGGTGAAACGAGGAAATACATTTTCCGTTGCGGAGTTTAGTTCAGGATGCTTTTTTGAAAAGGGGATGACAAATTGTTTTATGCTTTTATATTCCCATTTATCAAAAAGTTGTTTCCTGCTGGCAGAAGGAAACTGCTCAGCAAATAAGATCCTCTGATGGTGGAAACAGGTCAAAACATGCTTCCACTTATAGAAAGCAAACTGAGAAATTAACAAAAGAAGAAGAAAAAACGTTTCTTTTATAGTTTTAAATCAGATTTTCATGTTTTTTTTTATTGTTGATACTCAAGTAAATACTGAGGAATTCCCAGATTACAAAATAAAATAAAAATTAAAACTACTGAGTTTTACTGGAGATACATTACATCACTGACAAAACACACCTTAACACTGCAAATGTTAATATGTATTCATTTTACATTATCACCTTTTGGAAAATAGTCCACAATAATGTAAATTTACTGTGGAAAAATGTATTAGGCATACAAAAAAATCACTGAAATAGTCCTTAAAAGATGGTGTGGGGATGTTTTTCAGACGCAGATTAAACTGCTGACCCTGCTCCTGGTCCAAGACTGAAAGAAAAATCTAACTGCAGCAATTAAGCCTTTAGAAAAATATTAGATTTGGATGAATTACAAGTGAACTTTTAGTCTGAAGGACTCGGTGCCGACACTGAGCTGCAACTGTAACACTGACAGACACACTCACAGATATCTAATGAGATTCAGTGACTCACTGTACCATCACACACGCAACTGAGTAAAGATGCACCACAGAGCGCTTCGGCACACAAGTCCGTCATTACACACACACACACACACAAACACACACACACACGTGCTGCGTCAAACACACTATTTGTTTTGTTTTTGCGCAGCAGAAGCATCAGGCGGCATTACAGCGCTAAACAATCTCATCTGGTCCGCACTTGACCTAGATTTCACTTGAATTAAAACTCGCTCTGACCAGAGGGATGGAGAGAGAGAGAGAGAGATAGAGGAGGAGGAAGAGAGCGAGCGAGTGAGAGAGACAGATTTGGAGTGACATCATGCTTAACGAACAGCTGAGCTACTGGAGAGCAGAAAATCCAATTTGTGCAGGCAGGACCTCGGCCACCTAACACACAGAGGGGGGCTTTTTAGCTCCAACACCCTCCTCCTCCTCCTCCTCCTCCCCTCCCCCCCTTGTCCAAAGACAGCAGCGGAGTGGTGGGGTGGATTTTTTTTTTTTTTAAGCTTTTAATGCCAGTGATTAAAGCCAGAGGCGAGGTTCGAGGTTCTCTGCTAAGCACCGAATAAGTGTGTGTATTTTTTTTTTTTTTTTGAAACATCAGAACAGAGCTGAGCGGACAGATGTGAGGCATCCGCCGTCCGGAGCAGCTGCCGTCACGTTTATAATCTCCGTCTTGTTCTGGCCATCCTAAAAATTGTTCAAGATTTTTTTTTTTTTTTAGATGGCATTCAAGCTTTATTACACTTTACAACTGTGAGTGGAGACGGAGGGGGGAGAAAAAAAGAGTACAAACAAAAGCTCAAGGCGATTGTGGTTTCACGCCACATCTACTGAACACACTCTGTTGACTTTCCCTGGAAGTTTGTTGCGATCTGACGCCAAACTCCTCCAATGTAGAGACTGAAACGTGGCTTTTGAAGTTAAAGATATCTAAAAGTCTACAGATTTTGTTTTTTTTTTTTCTCCCAAAGTAATCTTGTTATACGAGACATGACAGCTTAAAAAAAATGTCTCTAAATGCAACAACATTCCTCTCACACGAGCACGAACGGTTTGATCATTAAGTGATGAGCGGCCTAGCTCGTTATTTTGGTTTTTATGATTTACCTTTGACTCTCTGAAGAACAAAGAGCTCGTGTTGCCTGCAGCTGTTCCAATTGTTCTCTTCTTCAGATGTCTTTCCATGTTTTTTTTTTTTGGTATCTTTTCAAGTACTTGATGAACATACTCCGTTTATCTACCTAAACTTTTAACGAGGACGCTTTAAGTGTTGGCAAAGTGTTTCGCAGTGTGTGGCTTCACAGGTAAAGACAGGTAAGACATTCAGAAGACATGTGAAAGTCAAATGAATCTCTGATTGAACTCCGACAGAACAGCTGACCCCCCCCCCCCCCTCTCCTTTTTGGGTTGATTTCCACTCCACAACAATCACGCTGAGCAGTTCAATGAAGCTCTTCTTCATTCAGACAGGAATACTTTGTCCTTCCTCTGCGAGCCATTCAAAGGTCGCACATTGGTGTCTTTTGTCTTTCTTCTGTGCAGTTAGTACAGATTCCCTCCGCTGACGTTGTGTTTGTTTACTACCAGAGACGGCTATAAACGGGCTGATATCTGCCTCGTTTAGGACCGAGATCGATCGCCGGGTCGCACATTTGCGCTAGCGGGGGGGATGGACGTTACCATTTGTGGACTTGTGAACAACAGGAGGTGTTTTTAGGGTCATTTTCTTAAAAAAAGCACCCATTTTTTTAGGAGTGGGAAACAATCCTAATGAGGACGGAGCGCTGACACAAACAGGAACATCTTCTAATTTAGAAACTCACAAAAAAACGACAACCAAACAATCCTCTCTGCTGCTGCTGCTTGTTTGTTCGGGGCGACGCAGCAGGGGCATCGCCACACCGCTCCCAACCAAACCGGTAGCTGAATCCTAATGTGCGAAACCCCCCCATGTGAGCCTCATTGTTCAGCGTGGACACCACTACGCCTCCCAGACAAGGAACTACAGCGCTATACATCCCCTATTGTACTGTGTGTGTGTGTGTGTTATTGTGCAGTGTGTGGTGGCCGCCATTAACCCACTGAGGCACTTCTTTTTTGTTTCAACGCTCTCAGCTCGCTCTCCTCTCCTCTGATAACGGTTTCATGGTTGGATCAGGACCAGCTGACGTTCATTCGGATACGTTTCATGTTGTTTTGTTGTGTCTGTCGGCCTCTCTCTGTGGCTTCTGGGTGTAAAGGTTGATAGTGGACTAAAGCTCTTTAGCCCGCCCCCCTCTCTCTCTCTCCTCTCCTGTTGACCCACCGGGGCACGTGGGTAAATTCCTTATGAGATTTAAATGTTGGATGAGACAAAAGAAAGCAAGAGGTCCCCACACACACACAGAGAGAGAGAGAGAGGTTTCTGTGATGTATTGTATTTACTGAGTGTGTTCAAGGGTTAAGGAGAGAATAGCACACTGAGGGAGGATGGATTGAACGCGACCTTCAGCTGGAGACACTGCAGGGCTCCAAACTTGGATAATAAACACAATAGGAGGAAAACATACTCTCTTTGCTCAGATTTTCTATCCTTCTTTGACCATGTTATTATTTTTAAAACCATATCCAACAATATCTATTCTTCTCTGCTCTCTCTCTTTACCCTCTTTTATCCCTCCTCTATTCTTCAATTCCCCTCCTTCCCTCATTTAGTTGAGGTCTAATCTATACTTCTTTTTTTTTGTTAACTCTTTATTTGACCCAATCTTTTATTCAAGTTGTACTCTTTTTTTTTATTTCCAACCTCTCTCTCTCTCTCTCTCTCTCTCTCTCTCTCTCTCTCTCTCTCTCTCTCTGATATAACGTTTATTTGTCTGTGTTTCTCCCGTCCTTCACATCGTCACTGCCTCTTCAATCTACCACAAGAGATGAGACCTTCTTCCTCCCGACAATACAACTGTTTAGATATCTCGCACGAAGGCCACACACACACACACACACACAGACGGGTAAAAGAGACACTGAGGGATGAACTTGTTGAAGTGAAATGGGTGAAATGGGTTTTTTGTTTGGTTTTGTTTGCTCACAGATTTTTCTAGTTATGGTTCAATATTTTTGGTTGTTTCCTTGTTTGCTGAAGTAAAATCAATAATTTACAACAAGAGAAAAGTTCAGTTCAGTCTTTTCATTTCTGTTCTTTGATTTGAAAAAGGAAAGAAATGTGTTAATAATCGTCCTGCTGATGTGCAGTCACGTCGGTTTTGGACACGACTGGATGTTCACTTGCATCATCTCTCTGGTTTTTTTGTTTGTTTGTTTGCAAATTAACATGTTTATGAATCGGAGTCACAGAGAGAGAAATGTATCTCATCTACCTCAAAAGGATGAAGATTATTTACCCGAATGTGAATCATTGTTTGAAGTTTGAGCGACACACACAAACACCGCAGAGACAAATTACATTTACAATGATGTAAGCCAATGTGTAGCCAACCAAACCTGATAGTGAGAGTTTTATTATCGGTTCATCTGATGAGTGTTTCTCAATGAAATAATTAGTAATCTGTGCCATAAAATGACAGAAAATAGCAAAAACCAACAAAAACTCTCATTTGAAAATTTTAAACCAGCATTTTTTTTGTATTTATCACTTATAAAAACTCTTGCTGATTAATATTCCCTCAATCAAATAATCAATTAAATGTTTCAGCTGTTAAAAGCTGCGATGTAGGAAACACAAAGCTGCTCAAAATTCTTCAGATTATCAGACAGAGCAGCAGATTTTACAAATCTAAAAAAAAAAAAACAACATTTCCTACAAACATCCTTTGTTAAAGCTTCAGCATCTGCACATGACAACTAGATTACAGCTGCAGTGTGAAGAGTATTAAATGTTATAGAGAAATATCATCACTGTGATCTAATAATAAAAGACAACTAAGCGACTAGAGATATGACTTGAATGTGGGGCAACAGTGTTTGAAAGCACTTTTTTTTTGTTTTATGACTTACATAAATGTCACACTGCTTTGTGTTCTGGCACCGAGCGTCACCGTTGAATTAGCGCGCAGGAACAGCCGCACATGAATGTCATTTGTGGGAGATTTGCGCTGCTAAAAATTGTCTGAAAGTTGAGTTTAAGGTAGAGTTATGTCAGATATTTGAGCAGGGAAGAAGAGGGCGGCTACTTTCTTTTTAAAAAAAAAAAGAAAGAGACACAAAGGATCTGATGGAGCGGCCGATCCTCGGCGAGCTGAGAGAATAACCGTCCCGCTGCGAATCTCCATCCGACTCCTCCCCCACTCCCCATAAACACACAGTGGAGGCTTTTACTGAGGCCTCATGCTGACTGACTGATTGACTACCTCTATATTTATGTATGCATGTGTGTGTGTGTGTGTGTGTGTGTGTGTGTGTGTGTTGTGTGGGATACATGCGCTACATGAGAGCTAGCGAGCCACGTGCCTCAATTGAAGAACAGGGATAAGAGCAAAACCCACAGAGGCCATTATGGTGCAACCTACACCCACCCCCCCAAAAAAAAAATCTGCCTAACATTCAGAGGCAGATTAATGCAAACAGTCGTTCACAGCTCGCTAAGCCAACGTTATGTGAATGCTCGACTTACACCTAAACCGCACAGATGACCCGAGGGTGCAGATATTTGAAGCTGAAACACACCGACTGTCACTGACTCCCGTTAAAAAATAAAGAAAAAGAAGTAAGCACAAAGCTTTCCTCTAAATTATTTCAGTAAAAGTCTCAATGATCTGGTCAACAAGGCAAAAAAAACAATGCAGACGACACATACAGAACATCCCGACTGGATCTTGTGCCGCTCAGCTGGTCTGACCTTTATTGCCTCTTGTGGCTGGAAATTAAAACAGTGTCCTACTTTTCTTTTTTTCCTTCTGTGTTGCACTGCAGCGACGCAACTAGCCAATCAGAGCTCAGCATGAAACAAAACGACATGTTTTTTTATTTAAAAATCCAAGTGTTTGAGTTCAGTTTAAAATAAGTCCGCGAAAGAGCGGCAGGACTGGAACCACAGACGAGTCGATACTGAGGTTTAAGGAACAGAGTCGGGTGTCCAACCTCAATACTTTGTACAGTACAGACTGAAAATGGCATCAAACGCTCAGATTTTATATTCTTGTTTACTTATTCTTTAACCAGAGTATTTTTTTATGATTATTTTAATCACAATTCTGCGTTTTATTTCAGAAATGTTGTTTTCTTTTGTTGGAAAGTAAAGCCAAGTCCTCAAAGTATCATTTCAGTATTGGTAGTGGAGCTTATGGATCATATCAGCACTGGTAAAGTACTGAAAATGAGTCTTATTAAGGAGTTTAAAGGGCTTCATTTAACAGTACAGTGCAGTTTTTATGCTAAAAAGAAACTACATATTCTTCATTTGAGGAAAAAATGTCCAAAGTTTTTGCATCTGTTTCAAACTGTTGGTCTAAATTCAGTCTCTGATCCTCAGTGATGCAAAGTCGTGTCTCCTAAATAATAAAGAAAATTCTCAGTAAGCACGTCCGTCTGCAGTGTGTTTTAGTTTTTTGTTTTTTTGCACATTATGTTTTTATTGGATAATTTCATTTTAAAATCACCTAAACGGATCAGACTGCTCGACTGCAGTTTGATATGATTACATGTGAAACAGTAGCTTCCTATCTCGACTGCATTCGCGGGACAAATAACATTTAGATCTATTCTGTAAGTTTATGTTGTTGTTTTTTTTGAACAAACAAATCTAATTTACTGTATTTATTTATTTGTATTACTTCATTTGGAGCCGTATTAGCTTCACTAATGGTGAGGTAATGTGAAGATGACTGACAGGTGTGTTCCTTCTGTTCGGTGTTTGTTGGTCCAACATCACGTGGCCGTTGAAAGTTCTGGTTCACTGACACAGTTGTGGAACTTTATAAAAACCCAAACACACACACACACACACACACACACACACACACACACACACACACAGATGGTAAAGAGGAAATAAAAAGCATTGTGCTGTAACCGAATGGAAACACGGCAACAAGCTCTTCGTTTGTACAGAAATGTCTCGTCCTTGACCTTTTTTTTTTTTTCAGCTGTGAGGTCAGAGGGCGTCCACTTTCAACACCAGTCCGTCAACCTTGAGAGGTAAAAAAAAAAAAAAAAAAAAACACTGTGAGCCCTTTAATGGACGAGTGAAAAAGAGTCCAACGGCTTCAATTTCACTTTTATCTGAGCGTTTTATCGAAAGCGTCTCACATCACAAAAGGAACGCCGGCTGCAATTTATACATTACTGCAGGAGGAGAAGAGCAGAGGAAGATAAATTTAAGGATCGGTTCACACAAAATACTAAATCTAGCCGAGCAGACACCATACTGGCCTGAATATAAGATATACATTTGAAAAAAAAAAAGTGGAGGTCGTCTTATATTTGAGGGCTACACACAATTACGTGTCCACAACATTAGAGACAAGGGTCCAGATCGTCTTGTCAAGCAGCCGAGAATTACCGCTGTCACAGATGACGAGGAGCACAAACACACCGTCTGGAGAAAAAAAATGCAAACTGAAGCTGAAGAAAACCATTTCGAAATCTTCCGAGAGGCTGACAGGAGAGAGAGAGAGAGAGAGTGCGAGTGTGTGACTGACTGTCAAAGCTACATAAATGTGATATTTACGTCGTCCAGCTTTAATGGAAGTATTTCATTTTTTTTTAAAAAAGAGAGAGAAATGGCTCTTCAAGGATGATGATGACTTCTTCTTCTCCTCCTTAATAAACTAAGAAACTTTCCAGTGTTGATCAGGAAAGTGTGTTCAAAAAGTCTTTTTTTCCCAGTAACAGCTGCTGTAAAAGAGGAAATCATCCTATAATCAGGGTTGTTTTATAATCAGGCCGATATGCTGGCTTTTGGCAGATGCTTTTATCCAAAGTGACTTTTAGAGTTTAGTTTTATTTGTCCAGGTGTTTTGTTTCCAGTGCCATGGAGGTAAATTAAATTTATCTCCTGGTGCTCACAGCAACAATATCTCCTGACACATGTGCCTCTTTGTTCCCTGCAAATGAATCAGTCCTACTGTCACTGTGAGGCAGGAGATCTCAATCTCAAAATCACTTGAAGACCTGCCTCTTCCAATATATTCTCTTTCTCTATCTCTCTTTCTAAAAAAATAAATAAAAACTTCTTCTTCTGCTTCTCCTTAATCTCCAGAAGCTGGGATTGTATAACACTGGTGCATTGCTTTGAATAAATGAATACATGTAAATAATATCGCAGTGACTCTAGACTGCAAAAACCTTGCAGTTGTCATTAGAAGTGACTCGATGTTACTGTTCACACGTCAAAAGCCAGACAGATAAGACTAAATATGTTTGTTTTATTTACATAATGGGGCGATCCTCTAAGATCTTAACAGAGGAAATGTTCATGAAAATTAAGGAAGTGTTGTCAAACTTACAAAACGCTGATGTATGAAGTTTTCTAAACCATGACGGAAGTAAATTTTTTTACTTAAAGCAAAGAAAATTCAATTAATAAAAGCATCCAAACTGTAGTGACCTGCTTTATTGTAGGGCAGTTAGGGTTGTTTGCTCTTTTAATACAATGACCTACACACACACACATACATAAACACAACACACACACACATAAAGGAGGCAGGGATCATTTAACATCTTTTTGCCTTGACAACGTCAGCCAGCTGTGAGGATTGGTTGAAATCTGGGTGAGTTAATGAGGTCAGGGGGCCCAGAGCCGATAAAACATAGACATATTTTGGACTCCGGTATGTGTGTGTGTGTGTGTGTGTGTAGTCTATATGTGTGTGTGTGTGAGTTTCTTGTTATCATATGATTTCCACATGAAGTCTTGCTGCTTACAGTTTGATGGACAAAGGAACCAATTCACAGACGGCACACACATACAGTACGGGAAGGATGTATGGATTTAATAACAGAAATTCCCCTAAAACACACACACACACACACATAAATATGTCTGCTCTTCTAAGTGGAAGCTAGCTGATGCTTTCAGTGACCTGCTTTTCTACAAACATGACCCTCATTACTAGCTTTGTAATATAAACTAACATGCTGAGTTATTGAATCAAGACTTCTGTTTAGCCCTGCGCTCGCTGTTTGAGTTTTTAAAGTCAATTGCAGAAGCGTGAAGTTTATTTAGCCATTAAAAAAAAAAAACAGGTTTCTTGTTTTTCTTAAGTGAAATTAACTTAACATGAGAGCCCATTTGAATTTATTTAAGTTGGCTGTATAACATGATGACTGTCACTCCGTCACAAACAAACCTCGCAGCCAGAGGCATGAAACACTGCAGATTTATGACCTGTACGCACAACGACACAGATATACATGCACATTATTGTCGCCAGGTTCATAAAGCTGTGTGTACGAATGGTTCTGCTTTATAAATCTCAGTCATTGTGGAACTTCAGTTAGTTAACAAACTAAGCAAACAAAGTTTTATTAAATCTAAGTTCTGTCTCATCATATCTAGAAAAACATGTGTACGCATAGTCTGTATGTAAATAAGTATAATTCATGCATCTGGCCCCAAACTGGACAATGCACCGGTCATTGGGATATTGTTTTCTTTACACTTTGGATAACAGGAATCCATTTTCAAATTGCCCTTCCACAAAACTAAAACACTTTCTGATACAGTGCAGACGCTTTTCTGCTAATATTCTTGTTTTCTTCTGCGGTAAAATATGAGCAGTAGCTCCTAGATACTTCTAAAACACTGGGACCAAGACATTTTTTTAGATATAGCAGGCTATTAGCTATATTTGAACATTTTTATAACCTTCTCAAAACGACGTGAGTGCGGCCTACCAGCAGCACAAGCCTGTAGCTACTGCATTAGCACTTAGCCAAAGCTAATTAGCACCAAGACGCCTCCCTTCTCCGCAGACGACTTCCACAAATTTCTGCAGAAGATTGCAGTGCTGCTGTTTTCTGGGACCAAGACTTTTTTTTAGATATAGCAGGCTATTAGCTATATTTCAACATTTTATAACCTCCTCAAAACGACGTGAGTGCGGCCTACCAGCAGCACAAGCCTGTAGCAACTGCATTAGCACTTAGCCAAAGCTAATTAGCACCAAGCCGCCTCCCTTCTCCGCGGACGACTAACACAAATCTCTGCAGAAGATTGCAGTGCTGCTGTTTTTTTGGACTATAGAGCTGAATAAACTGAGATTTTAGAGAAGCTTTGTGAGGTTGTGAGGGTGTTTGTTAGCTAAAAAATCCTGTTTAAACTCCCACTTTGCTGCAGTGATGTAGACGTGTACTCCAGGGTGTGGCCAGTACGCCATGACATCACTGATGGGTGTGGTTACAGCTGCGAAAGAGCACATTTCTGAGCTGGCATGAGGCTACTCTTTACAGTAAATTTGTGATGGAAATGCTAAAAAAAATATTTATTCATTTGAATTTGAAATTTAAGATGTTTTTAACCGTTATGTGAAACGGGGACGGTCGTCGTTGACCACAAAGAGGAAACAATGAGCTGAAAACTCTAAAGCTGATGTGTGTTCGGCTGTTGTCATGGGTTAAACCGGGGACGTGAAATTGTATTTTTGTGCCTCAGAGCGTCACATGATCCGGTCAACATCCGCAGGCAAAACGAAAGCAGCGGGCTCGTCATCCATCTGCTTCCACGCCACGGGGACGTCCGTGTGTTTTTAAAAAAGGTTTGCACACAATTAAAGCTGTAAAGCCATTAGTTACATGTTTCCTTCAGTTTTTGGTGACGAGATCATGAGATATGGAAGAAAAACTCAACTTTTTTTTTACATTTTAATTGTCAAATTTCTAAAATTTTGTACTGAAAAAGTGCCAGATGTTAATATTTAAACTTGGTTTCAAACTATTTAAAAAAGTAGCACTCACTAGCTTCATAACACTGAGTCCACTGACCATCACATATAACACAAACTGTCAAAAACAGCCCTTTTTGAAGAAGTGAAAACGTCCTTTAAGACGCCACTAGAACATGTACGATGGGTTAAAGTCCAACCAGAAAGCTGCTCTAATGAAAATCATAATAATTTTAATATAATGATCACCTTCACTTTCACATCTCAGCAATTCAGGAAACTGGAAGAATAATCGGAGCAATTAATCTAGTAAGTTTACAGAAATGAAGGAACGATGGTCAAAACTTCAGATATTTGACGCAGGTTGTAAAAAATACTTTGCATCAAGCATCTATATTGAGATTTAATAACATTTTATATATAAAATACTTTCATATCGGTTTGGTTTTAGGACACATTCACTGAACTACAAGTTGTTTTTTTTTGCATTTCCTGTTTAGTGAAAAGCTCATTTATGACTGTTTTGTACATTGCTCTTTATCAAGTTCATGTTATTTTACTGTTTGTTTAATAAGATGGATTCAGCTATCAGGAACGCCACCCTATGACCATCTTTAAAAAAGTCATATATAGTAACTGCACAGCATTGTGGGTATAAAAGAGGCCATAAAGTAGCAAAACCCTGTAGATGTAGACAAGCTTTGAGAGAAAAAAAACAGACCTAAGAGCAGCCAAGCAGAAAAATTATTTCCCTCGAAAATGAGAAAGTGAGGTCTGAAAATTTCTCACAACACACACACACACACACACACACACACACACACACTGTGGCATTAAAGGAACACCCCATGTTGAGAGCCTGAGATCTGAAGCCATTTTGGAGCCGAGGCTAAGTGCTGCAGTGAGTTTAATAGGAGGCGACCACGTGACACACACACACACATAATTGCACACACACACACACACACACACATACAGATATGACCATATGGCTGCTTTTAAGTCGTCTTACTTCACGTTCTCTCACACACACACACACACATACACTGTGCAAACCTTCAGTGAGCCCGCCCAGAGCAAAGGAGGTCTTCAAATGGAAATATCTGTATGGCACTATTGGCCCACAGTCAACACACACACACACACACACACACACACACACACACACACAGCACTGAACCCAGGAGAGTTTTAACAACTGGTCATAAATATTTCCCTTTTTGCAAATCAAATGTCTGGTGTACTCTCTCACTTTGCTAGTGAGTGTGTGTGTGTGTGTGATAGAGTGAGCGAGCGAGCAAGTGTGTGAGAGAGAGAGAGAGAAAAGAGAAAAGAGAGGGGAGAGAGCAGCTCGAGAGTTCAATATTGACATAGCAGTAGAGGAGCCTCTTCGCATTAATATTAGATGATATTATCACTAATATGGAGGAATGTTCTCTTAGTTAGCTCCGCCTCCAGCAGCAGCAGCAGCAGCACACACACACACACACACACACACACACACACACACACACAGACAGAAATGTGAGAGGAAGTCGTCCCTCTGTGTTTATAGCCGTATCCTTGAACTGTTCCCTAAACAGCTTCCTGCCCAATTCGTCCCGGCAGTCCGAAGGTGAACGGTCCAAAGAGCCGCTGATAGGCAGCGACACACCTTAGTTCACAAAATGTTCACAACTCATTAACTACATCCAAAACTGATACAATGCAAAACACTATAAGTCAGATAAAGCTGAACTCTACTCAGCCTATACACAACCACAGGAGACCTTTTACTGCACAGAATGAAAACATCAGCAGAAATTCACAGTGTTTTGATTCGTCCATCATCATCATCATCATCATCAGGTTTACTGTAGAAACCGTCAACATCAATTCAGTTGGCAAGTTGAATTAATAGACATTTAAAGAATATATATATATATAGTAGAAATCATGTCATGTCTGTACAGTAAGTATGAAGCTACAGCCACCACATGGATCGTTTAGCTTAGCATTAAATTAGCCTGGCTTTGCACAAACACACCTACTAGCAACCTCCGAAGCTCACAAATTAAAACACACTGTTATGCAACCTCACAGTGAGACACATAAAAAAAAAAACACAACTAAAAAATTAAAAAAGTCAAATTTTCTCTTCAGTTTGTGTGCAGATGAAATAAAAAAAAAGAGATTTAAAGCTTCTGGTTGACAGAATTTGTTTAACATAACACACATATAACACATATATTGTTGCTATGGCTACTTGTCGCTTAATATAGGTTGAGTACTGATTCATAACAGTGATTAAACTGTTGACTGGAGAGAAGAAAAAAAAAAAACGTTTGAGGCGTCTCGATCAATGATTTTTAACGTGTCAGCCAATCAGAAAGAAGAAAAGAAGTGTTTTTTTTTTTCTCTCACGTCTATAGAGTTTTGTTGAAACAGACAGGTTACCACAGTCCACTTCTGACCCCTCTATTAGCGCCTTTGATGTTTCCTTTATATGATTCACATGAGTTCGTCCTTGTGCTTCTGATCTCTTACACTCTTTATAAAAAAAGGGTCTGAAAACCTTTCTATTCAGGAAAGGCTTTCTCATCTTAACTCTTATTACTATTTTCTTTATGTGGTGTGTTCTGTGTTATTAATACTGCAGCACTTTGAGTTCTTCCAGTATGAATGAAGAGTGTGGTACGGATGAAATGTGTTATTATTATTTGTATTATTATTATTATTTACGTAGGATCTGGGTCTTCAGTGTGTAGCACAGTGCGTCAAAACTGCAGAACACCGGCGGATGAGGATGTCCCAAAAATTGCAGAAGGCTGCCATGTTAATTGAGCGTGGAGAATGTGTTCCTTGCTGCTTTTTAAGTAAGGAAGCAAAATAACTACAAATTAGAGTCACATTAGGGAAAAAAAAAATTCATTAACACGGTCTAAACAGTCTAATTCAGTCTTCTGATCCTCGTTTTTACACTGTGGAAAAGGCAAAAACACTTGATCTCACTATTTATATGAGTTGCAATATTAAACCCAAAGAAAAACTACATGGACGTTATTGACCACTTTAATATTATGTGTGCACTTTAACACAAAAGATACCTCCATTATTATAAAAAAACAACATTTCCCAGTTTGCTATGGAAGAAGAGCGCTCCGACTTCAACCCAGACTGATGCAGCAGCAGATTAACACTGATGCTTTTAACAAGATGTAGGTAATATTTCCTCCGCTGTAAACTCTCATTTAACAGCGCTTTCACCCCAAAAACATATCAATACTACAAGGTGATGCTACGTCCACAACCCAGCAGTTAATACGCTCAGAGTCACTAAACACTACAATACCCATGAGTCTCATCGGCCGGCCATTGCTGCGTATACAGATTACAACAGGCTGAGCTTTTGCAGACTGTTTTTGCAAGAAGTAGGGCTGCAACTCATTTTAATTATCAATTAAGCTATTTTTCTCGATTATTCAGTTTTCAGTTTCATCTTATCTTGTTTTGCAAAGTTCAAAATGCAACCTGACATGTCTTGTTTTGTCCCAACCAACACAAATACCAAATATATTCAGTTTATTATCAGAGGATGGGAAAAAAAACAGAAAATATCCACATTAAGAAGCTGGGAAGAGACTTCTGCCTCTGTTTCTTTAAAAAAAAATGACTCAAAACAAAACTCACTTATTAAAAGTGTTGGTAATTAATCATCTGTTGATCAACTAATCGATTAATTGACTAATCATTGCAGCTTTAACCAGATGTGATCCTAAAATATCCAACTAGTTCTACATTTCAGCCATTAGCTGCACGGCAACAGACCTTAAAGCTCACTGATTGGATGTTTCTCACCACAGTGCTCCTTGGGAGTCGTAGTTCCTCAGGTACGTGTGGACCTGCAGTCTTGGAGTCTTTCAGTGGGACCAGAACTCTTCTATGGAAGTTTCTGACTATCTCTATCTCAAAAAAAAAGCTTCACACGCATCCAGTTTTTAGGCAAACTGATGACCAGTAACCTCTCGCTGACTTTTAGCACCAAATATAACCCCGCCCACTCCACTACCCGATTCTCTCTCCCCCCCCCCTCACTTTTACTGCCATTTCTCTCTTAGATGATATTTCAAAGGAATTTGTCCTTCTGGTTTTGACCCTTACATTCATTACTACGGGTCTCAGCTCTCCGGGGCGTGCGACACAGTGCTCTCATTGTTTGTGTCAAAACTGCGACACTGGCAAGCTGAAATCTCCAAATTGCATGAGGCTGCCATGTTAATGAACCAGAGAGAAATGTGTTTCATGCAGCTTTTTGAGTAAGGCATGCAAAATAACTACAAATTAGAGCCGCATCAGAAGAAAAAAAAAAAAAAAAAAAAAAATCTTTCATTTCACTCACACGGTCGAAAACCTTAAAACATCTTCTGAACCTTTTTTTAAGCGTTGAGAAAGCAATTACTTTGAAAACACTTGCTTTTACATGGATCCCAATTTATCTCGCAGTTAGAATATTGAACGCAGAGAAATTGCACTTTGATTTTTTTTTTAGGTCTCTATTGTGCAGCTCCGCTAAATCACATGCTTGTGTGTGTGTGTGTGTGTGTGTGTGCACGAGCAGCTGCTTAAAGAAACTCAAGTGTGCATTTATAATACAGAGATGTGAACATTTACATGATCTGAACGCAGCGAGCGTGACATCTGTATAAGTACGAAGAAGTAATGATATTAGTGAGAAAATATGTTTATCATAAAAAAAATCAACACTGACACATTTGAAGAACAACAGAGAGAGAAAATATGGAGGGAAAAAAAAAAAACCCAACCTGCCTACGCCTCAATTAAGTCTGAGACGAAAATGTCTCAGTGTGTGTGTGTGTTTGTGTCTACAGGCACACACACACTCATTTGAGGGTGGGTGTTAGAAAATCTACTGGAATAAAAAAAAAAAAAAAGTTGCAGAATATAAGTGCCTCTTAGCAGAAATGAAACGATTCAAGAGATCCTTCAGCGAGCTGCTGGACTCATGACGACCCGTACGGTTCTTTTATCCCTCCTTGTGAAAAAGTAGAGCCAGTAGCGACACGGTGAGAAAACACACCCGTTCATAAGATATCAAAATACGGATATAATTCATGTATGACAACAATGAGGAGGGGGAGGGGAGGGGAGAGGGTTGTGAGAAGAAAAAGGAAGTGAAAAGATGAGGAAGAGAAAAAAAAAGTCATTAGGTGGATGAAGAGAAACAGGTGGAAAAGTATAGAAGAAGAAAGAAGAGCGTATGGTAATGCAAACTTCTTATAGCAGAAGAGGACTGAAGAAAAAAAAAACACAGAAGAAGAATATAGATGATAAGAATATATAAGAAGAGGAAGGAGAAAAAAAAAGCAGACAAAAGAGAAATGACCATGAAAAGCAAAAGAGAAAGAAGGGAAGGAGGGCGAGGATCAGCGATAAATGAGAAAAGGATGAGTTACTGCGAGAGAGAAGAATAAAAGAAGAAGAAGAAGAAGAAATATGGATGAGACAGTAGAGAGAGATGAGAGAGGATGCAGCAGAGGGAAGAGGAGGAGATAAAAATACAAGTGACATTTCTCCTGACGGTGACGAGGGTGATGGCGGCGGCAGAGCAGCGTTTGTTGCTTGACCTTCAGTTTTATTGGAGTGTGTGTGTGTGTATATGTGTGTGTGTGTGTGTGTGTACATGCAGTCTGGTGGGCTTGACACCTAACTGAGGGTGACACGGTCACACACACACACACACACACACACACACACACTGGAGGAGAGTTGAGAGCCCCCAGCTCTCTGCTCGCCAGCCCCGGCCCTCACACAGCACAGCTGGCCCTGTCACCTCCACTTATCCCGCCCGCCTCTACGCCCGCATGTACAGTAACTCTGCAAACTGGACGAACTGTGTGTGTGTGTGTGTGTGTGTGTGTGTGTGGTTGCCAGTGCAGAGCTGGGTAAAAGCCAGATGCGGAAGCTCATTAACATAAAAAGGTAGAATAACAAAAGCATTAAATGGCTGTGAATTATCTGCGAGGGTGACGTCGCCCATAAAAGCATCACAGCTGCAGCTGTGATTGGAGTTCAATAGCGTTTTATTTACTTTAATATTTTGTAATTAAAATGTTTAATTAGCTTCACCAATGTATAGAGAAGCATAAAGAAAAAAATAGGACTTTAAATCAACAAATATAGCACATGAATGCAACATACAGGGCAGCACATTTACGTATTTACTTCCTGCTGTGTGTTTTCTTTCTTTATGTTCATCACAAACTGAGACCAAACTTCCTAAAACTTCCTTTGTTAATTATTAATCGTTGGCATGTGAGCGTCTGTCAGCTCAGACTCTCCCACCGGTGCAGAACAAGCTCAAATAAAACCTGTCAGCACAAGTCTAAATACTTTTTTTTCAAATATAATGTCTTGAGGTGGAGTGTATGAATGTATATTTAGTATCTAATGTACAAATATGAATGTTCATGTCTTGTTTTCAACAGTTTAAATTAAAAAAAACAACTTTTTTATCCTCAAATTAATGAAAAAAACAAGTAAAATGTGTTGTTGCATTAGCTCGTAAGTGTCATATAGATGCAGTATATTGTTATAAATAAGAACAGAACTACTCTAAATGTAATTAAAACTGACATTCAAATAACTAAAACTTAATTTTGACACACAGAATTCATATTTATTATATAGATAAACAACCTGATGCTCTTTGCTAATTAAAAAAAACCACAAAAAAGCAGAAATGTAAACAAAATAACTTCAAAAGATTGAATGTTTGAAAGTTCAGTATTGGTTTTATGTTGAACTCGTTAATACAGCTGTGAAAAGCATGTTCACTCTTTCTGTTTTTTGTTTTTCTTTTGTTTCATGAAAGGCATTCATACTTTTCACACCTTAGTGTCTCAAGCTGTGACACATTTATAATCATACATTTCATTTCCAGGCCATTAACATGTATTTCATGTTTATACTGGATAAAGTTCAGTCCACTAGAGACAACAGACCACTGACAGCGGCAGAGAGACATCCAGTCACAACACAAGCTAATAGAATTCAAAAATTATAATGAAATGTTTTTTATAATTGTCCTTAAACAAATAAAGAATAGTTGGTTTCAGAGTTTGGACGTTGACATTTTCCCCGTCCAGCTGTTTAGATCAAATTCAGCGCACGTGAAGTTGAAACTGCCGTCCGCATAGTGAAACTGAAATAACGTGTTTATTACTAGCAAATGGTTAAACAGCACCTTCTATCTGCGATCTGTCATAAAGCGATAACACACGCTTCCTGCAGAATTTGGCTTTCACTGATCAGAGCGAAGACGTCGCCAATAATCCTGACGGCGTTTGCAGCAATTACACTGATCGTGATTGTTTTTAAAAATGACATCACTGATCGATTCTGTGGCATGAAAACGCTACACGGAGAGATCTTGGCTACTGAGCCGACAGGAACGTACATGATGCAACACAATGGAGCAGCGGCTTCTAATAAAAAGGTTGCGGTTCACATTTAATGCACAAAATCGACCACTGAGAACAGGAAGGAGGCCTGTTATGTGTGCCGTCGCCTCTCTGTTAGCTGAAGGTGAAGAATCTCGAGAACACAAAAGGCCGCCGCCACGTTGCAGGAAACTCAGGCTTCTCGTCAGCTGCTAAATTGTTCTCTCGGCATTTTCACCGAGCTGGCTTTCTTTTTTATGGAGGCTCCTGCAGCAAACTAAACAAAGAACGGGACGCAACAAGTGCATCACAAACTCCCCGAGAAACAGGGGCATCTACACATGTGAGCAACTGAGAGTGAATGACAGATAAAGAAACAGAAATGGCTGGTTAGGTGGGAGTTCAGGTGGGCTGTAGGTGGAGGTGAAGGGACGACATCCACCACTCACTGAATTTAATATCATTTAGACCCAAAGCTTTAAACTGCTACTTTTATCAGCATCATTTCGTAGAGACGACGGCTGACCAGATAGGAGAACTGGTCAGCGTGAGGACAGATTACTGACAGTCAAGCTGCAAACTACTGATTATTTTTCATATTTGATTCATTAAAATTGTTAAAATGTCAGAAAAAAAACCAAAAATATTCAGTTTACCATCAGAGAACACAAATAAAAACAGCAAAGATTCACAACTGAGAGGCTGAAACCTTTGCTTTATATGGTGTTTCTGCTCAAAATGATGACATCAATGAATGATTTGATTGTCTAATCAATTGATCAATATCATTTCTGAAGTAACTGACAGTATAAGGAGGTCTTTTTTTTTTGTTTGTTTTAAAGGGAGGAGATGTCTTGCACCGGACTTCCATTGTGTCCCGTCAACACATCCCTCCCATGACATCATTTTTAGTCGACACAGATGCGGAAGTTGTCGACGGCAACTTTTCAAAAAAAAAAATCGATGAAATGTTTCAGTTTAAGAGTCGTTCTTTCTCCAACTCCACTTACAACCTTCACCTCCAGCCGCGGCCCGTCCAATCTGATCATATTCCTGTCACACACACACACACACACACACACACACACACACACATACACATCTTCTTGCATTAACATGATTTTCTCCTCTAATGTGAAGGGTAAATTGTGTTTTAACTTCCAGCTAGCCTTCCTGCTGGCAGGCCTCCACTTCCTCCACCTCTGCAGGACTGAAACATCCCATAACTCCTCCGTTTTATTCATTTATTTTTTTATATATATATTGTTGGGTTTCTTATTATTATCATTTACAGTGTGTTGTTGTTCATCTACTTCTCGCTGTGTGGTCTAATTCCTCCTCCTTCTGGCTGTGAATGCGATCAAATCACACGAGAAAGAAAATCAACCTCTCATCGGCTCCTGTGAATCACCTACGGTGGCCCGCAGGGGTCAACAACTGCATTAATGTGTCAACAAAAAGGGACTAAACTATGAGCAAGGTGAAAAGCAAAAAGAGGGTATTTCTTTTTTTTTTTGTTAATTTATTTTTTTAATTACTTTGTTGTTCTATGAATTTTAAAGAACAGCTGCTTTATGTGACACTTTACCTCTAAATAGTAGATTTTAACCTGTTTTATTGTGATAAACACAAATGTAAAGCCTCGCTAACAGCCTGCAGAAGCTTTTATTTTCATTACACTCCACTACAAAAAGTGTCGGACAGAACAAACCAAATACAAAATGATTTTGACTCTGTTTTGCTTTCAGTTTGCGATTTAAGCGTCGATGCTACAGTAAAAATTACAACACAGTGATTCCTTAAGTTGTGTTTTTTAGACATCAGCACAAGCTTATAAGACTTTTTTTTTTTGTCTTGGTACCCCTCCCGACTAATACAAACTCACAAGCCACGAAGTGTGTTGTGTTACTATGACAACTGGCAATCGTGAGCTCTAATTAGCTGGCGTGTCACAGCAAATTAAACGTTTTTAATTCATTGATTTGTTGCTTCTTTCCTCGGTTTTAATCTATTTTGGAACACAGCATTAAAAACATAATTGACTGTAAATGTCACCTCAATTTAACACCGTGAAATTATATTAAAAAATAAAAATAAAAATAAAAAAAGCACATTAAATGCAAAATGACGTGAAATTTTTTTTCTGTCCAAAAAAAAAGAAAAAAAAAGTTTCCTTATCTGACAAACACGACTGTATTTGATACATTTCATGGCTTTGTACTGATTAGATTTTAACTCCCATGGCGTAGAGGAAGCTTGGACCTCATGGTGGCGCTACAGAAGACACCGAAAACGTTAGGATTGATCCTCTGGGGATCATGAATCCACAGAAACATCGGATGGAAATCTGCATCTGCAACATTCGTATTGATGCTGATGTTGTTGCTATAGGAACGGTTAGGGAGTCACCAAGTTAATAAGCGGCATCTTTTCACAACCCTGAACATCTAAGACAAATCTCACAGTCATCTGGCGAGATATTTTGTCCCAGACGGCCATCTTTGACGGACCAAACCACCGCCTGACAGCGTCTCGGCCCCTGATGACGTCAAAAAGTCTCGGTCCAAACAGTAACTGACTGTCATTTAGTGTAGAAGAACGACAAGAAGGTCAGTCCTTCTTTGAGCGGGGTGAGTCAGACCCTGCAGCTTCCAGAAACCAGCACAGACAGGGGGGGAGGAAGATCCTCTATTCTGCTCTTCACACAATGGCCGCTGTGTGTTTTTGAACGCCGCTGACATCACCGAGAGACTCCCTCCGCGGTCGCCGCGTTGCCTGCTGTCAAAACGAGCTTGTTCTGACACGGCGAGGTTGGAGGTTCGCTTCTCAGCAAACCTCCAGGTTGAGTTTATTTGCAAAGATAATGTAGCAAAAAGAGAGAAAAGACTAAAGATTTTTTTGAACTGTGCGGTAAAGAAAAAAAAAAAGGGAGGGGAGTGACTTTGCAACGAAGCCGAGAGAGAGAGTGGCACTAAGAGGAGGAAGGTTGGCGCTTTCTCTTCACTCTCTTTCTCTTCAGCTTTATTCCCCCGTGTTCATCTTGACAGGCTGTCAGGACGGAGGAAGAGAAAAACACGGCGGGAACGACAGGTTTGTTGTGATAAAAGCTAAACCGAAGCAGATGAAGTGAGCATACAGGTTCAGATCCTGCCTTCCCTCCTCTTCCAATCCTGTCACACTTGTTTTGATTTCGAACCGAGCGCTCCGAGGCGTTTAGCTCTTTACCCGCAGAGTTAGCACGCGGCCAGCTGAGTCTCAAACACGCCTTCATGAGCGGGGACCCGAGATCAAACAGGTGACCTCCGTGTTTCAGGTTGGCGCCCCGTGTCCACAAGGTCATCCTGCCCGCATGTTCTCCAGGTTTTCTTCAATGAATCACAAACGTCTGAATATCTAACTGGAGCTTCTTTTGTTGATGTAAAACATTTCATTTCAATGACATTTAAAAAGGCCCTCGCCTGTAAACACTGATTTATTTCCCTGCTGTTTGTGTTTACATCAGCTGACTGAAAGAGCTGAAGACATTCTCCCAACTGCAAAATTTACTCTAAGCTGCTAATTTATGGGAGGATATGATGAACATGAGGTTTGTAAAAGTTACAGGCGCAACGATTGGTTGACGAGCAACTGTTTTGATAATTGTAAAATCATTTAAGCAAAATCATTTTTTAAGCAAAATCGCTGCTGATTGGAACATCTTTAGATTTTGAACTGTTACACTGAACAGATAAAACAAGACGTTTGCTCATTTTCACGTTCTATAGACAAAAAAAACATAATCTGGAGATGAATCGATAATGAAAACAGCCTGAACTGTGTATCAACTGTGCAAGAATCATCCGAGGCAGTCAGATTGATTGTTTGAGTATCTCTTTGTTAGTTGTACTGGTCGAAAATGTCACAAATTTCTATGAAATTAGGTGGAATGTTTAGGCATTAAATCAATAAGTGATCCACAAATTTGTAGAAGATTGAGGTGATGATGCATTTTCCCTTTTTTTCATTTATTGTTTTTTGTTTTTTTTGTTTTTTTCTCATCTTTTTAATTTGATCTAAATAGAAAATTTGCCAGTTTTAGATTATAAAACATGTATGGAAGCTTCTGTTTAGGTATTTATTCTTTAATAAAAAGGTCATATCCATCAAAGTAGAGTATCTATGAACTTTAGCATCTGTGTATTGGGTATCATACTGGAGCTCTGATGTCATATTTCACTAGTATTGAAAACTTTTCGAGCAACGCTCAGCTCAGCAACAACTGACGTTCCCTACTCTACATCTATATTTAAGAGAGATTAATTAACTTCCATCAGATGTTTTTTTCTTTGATTCATCTATAAATGAACGTACGTATGAATGAAACCTCGTCTAAAGAAAGTAACGACGGCGCTTTAATACTTTATTGTGTTTATGACCCAAAGTTTCCTGTCTGCGAGGCAGCACTGGAGGGTTTACCTGAGTCTCCATGTGCCGTCTCCTCCTGTCCAAGGCCAAATCATAATGAAGTGCCATTCAGCCTTTTTTGAATTGCAAATAATTGCCCATTGTTTCCACGTCATTTGTTGTGCAGGCCTCATCTATCATGTGCTCTCCCAGGGTTTGTTTTATGAAAGCAACATACTTCACTAAATACTCCCTCCTCCCTCGTTGTCTCTCTCTCTCTATTATATCAACTCTTCTCTCTTTGAGGAACTTCATTTCCCAGGGTGCAGCTGTAAGCAGCTGTAAGCAGCTGTAAGCAGCGGCAGCCTGGCTCGCTGCCATGCCCGGTGGGTACAGCCTTTAAACAAACACGCCCAGATTGAACCCCAATGACACACACACACACCCTCTCACCTCCAAACACTGATCAACAAGCAGAACTAATGATACACAGTAATCACACACTCTGAAGTCACTTCAGCTCTCGGTAATGTTGCTCAAAATTATCACATTTTCTACAGTGTTTTTAATTAAAAGGTGTGAGTTTAGTGGCATCTAGCGGAACGGACATGGCAGAAATGGATATTCATATCCATAAGTATGTTTTAATTAGTGTTTAATCACCTGAAAAATAAGATGCTTTAAAATGCTTTAAAATGAGCCCTTTATATCTACAGTGCAGTTTTTCGTTTCGTTTTTCGAGGTTTCCGCAGCCAGCGTTCATCATGAGATCATATTGTTATCAGGTGTTGAAGTTGTAATAGTAGTACGTCTATAAAGACTCATTCAGAAGATCAAAAGGTTTGCAGCAGGCTGTCAGGTAATCTCTTTCCTCCCCTTCTCTGACCGGCTCTCCGTTTTTTATCAGACTTCATTTATCAAACTCAAGTGAAAACATTGGCTTTGTTACACTAGAAGTGAGAGAAAGTACACAGTGGTACACGGTGTAACAGCTGATTACAGTATTTGGCAGTGTGAGGGTACAATAATTCCAGCTCACATTAGTCTGATTTAATACTTAACACACACACACACACACACACACACACACACACTGCAGTCTGCTTTATTTAATTTCAGCTTTTTCCATTGCCGGTTCTACAAAAATGGAATAAATGCATGAGTAATATTAATGTCAATTCTTCATTTTAACTATAGATAATGCAAGACTAATGAGCATAATGTGGATCTGCGGTCAGTTTAAAGTGAGGTTTTTGGCCTTTGTTGCAAATTAAGAACATTTTGTCCGACAGAAAACACTTCCTCTATATGTTCTTCCGTTTGTTCCAATCAAACCGCCGTCTTTATGTCTTTAACGCATCACTTCCTGTTGCGTCAAAGGAGTTTGGTACAGATCTAATTTTTGTCGTCAGTCGCATTAATTGAGACAACAACCTTGATTTTACGTGTTTGTCTGGAGAAGACGCAGATTGTTCCTTTAATGATTCAGAGTAGAGGTGTGCTGTCCCTTTAACTCTGAACCCTGAACAGCTTCACACTGCTTCACCACTTGTCTCTCAAACTGGGCTTAAGACAGACAATTATTTTCATTATTACATCATCTGATGGTTGTTTTTTTGAGCATCTGATTGTTTGTTTAGTGATTTTATTTTGATTAAGGGTCAAAAAATCAAAACTGAATTTAATTAAAGCTCAAACAAGCAACAAATGTTGACGTTTCAATAAAATGTTTTCTCTTTTTATTTGATTAATGACCTGAAAATAAATAATACTTATACTTAACTTATTGAGCATTTGACTCGTTTTTTTTCAGCATCTTGTGTGACACGTGTGATTTATTTTCAAAAGTGAGAAGCTGTGAAGCTGTGAAGGACACACACATACCTCTATACTTAAAGTGCCCTTATAGACATACCACTACTGCATTCCACAACCTGAACCATCACAACTAAAGCACCCAAACCCAAACCCTTTACCCTTACCCTTAACCCTGAAAACATCCATCTGAAGACAATATATCCTCCGCAATCACACAGGTCTAAAACTCAAGCTTAGAAAACAAAAAATAAAAGTACATCACACACAGAGAGAGAGAGAGAGAGAGAGAGAGAGAGAGAGAGAGGCTCCTCTGAGCCATTGATCAAATACTATGAAAAGCAAATTACTCAAATATGACCTTCCACACAAAAGCAGCCATTACTGAAGAACTAGGAGGAATTCACTAAAGGCGGGTCCGAGTAAACATTCCTGCTGCTCTAAAGCAGGGCCTTGACACCTCCGAGTGTGTGTGTGTGTGTGTGTGTGTGTGTGTGTGTGTGTGTACACTTCAAACACAGGCTCCAAACCCTGCATGAGCCCACATGGCGTCAGTGTCCAAAGAACTGTACCAAAGAGGTCACACAGCTCACATAACAAAAGGAATTCACACACACACACAACAATGGGACACTTAAATAAATTTTGGTTGGAGTCGGGGACGCTGTGTACAAAAGTTTAAAGTTTAAAGGTGCAGTGCGAAGAATTTGGTAGCATCTAGCAGAACGGATTTGGCAGGAATGGGATAGTAAAAGTATGTTTTAATTAGTATAAAATCACATGAAAATAAAAATAAATGTTGTGTTTAAGGCCATGTTTTGCTGCCCTGTTTCTACAGTAGGTCAGAACGGAGGGCCTTTCATGTTTTTCGTTTGAAATAGGGGGCGGGTTCACGATCTGAAATCTCACTGCTTAGATGCCACTAAATCCTACTCACCAGTCGTTTAAGGAAAGCGAGGACTTTGGTCGCTGTTGGGACCCGAATGACAGGAAAGAATGACACAGAGTGAAAGCGACGCCTTTTTAAGAGATTTAAGATTTATGATTTACAAACATTCATCAGCACAAAAAAAACTCCAAATTTATGATTAAAATCAGCTAAAATACTGTTTGTCTATTTAATTTTATACATCAATGTAAAGAGATAATAAACAGTAAGAAAACATGGACAAAAATCAGAGAAATTTGTTTTTTTTTAAGGATTTAAGACGTTCAAACAAAGACATTAAAAGTTAAACAGTAACAGAACGGAGATGACTTCTATAGAAACTAATAAAAGAAGTAAAATCAGTTTAATTTAGCCCATAAAGATGTTTTTGGGAACAGCGACACAAACATAAAAGAAGGCCCGCCGCCTTCTTGTCTTGGAGCAGTTGGAGGTTATCAGCAGGTTAATCACTGACACTGCTTCTTCGGCAGGAGTCAAATAAAAACCTATAAATATCAGTAAACTGATAATGAGTCCAACTATACTACACTCATAGTTTTATTCTTTTATTATTAGGTGAATATTGGCCCCTGAGCAACTCTTTTTTTTATCTTGACAAGTTAGTACAATACATTCAATAAAGTAATTTTCTCACCTTTCTAAAGAAAAACCCCCACACTAAAGCAGATGTATCATACAGGTGTGGAAATGACTCAGACGCAGTTGTACAGGGTTTCTCAGCCCTTACAAAGCCTGCAGGACTAAACTTTTTCATAATGTGCAAACAAACTAAAAAGCATAATAAACTACTTTGGAGATCCTTAATCCTTTTTGATTAATCTTTCCATTTTCTTAATCAATCAAGTGACTCTTTTGTCTATAAATGTCAGAAAAAAAGTTAAAAAAACAAGTTCCAAAACTGCTTGTTTGTCCAACCAAAAGTCGAGGACACAAAAATATCACGACAGACTAAGAAAACAAGCAAAAAAAATGACATTTGACAAGCTGCCACCAATTACTTGTTTTTTTGGCATTTTTGCTTGGAACATATTTCATTTCTAAATGAAACCAGCTGAAGTCAAATGAGCAGAAAAGGTTTTTTTTTTAGTTCATTTCAGGTTCAGGAGGAATAACCACAGTTAATCTGATCATCCAAATCAACTCTCAACTCTGCTAACTGACTGTAACAACAAGCATTTCAGCCTATGTGGCCTCTAGACGACACTCCCACCCCTCCCAAACAGTAATTAGCAGCTACCCATTACTGTTTTCAGAATGACCAGAAAGCTCACAGTGAATGAAAGATTATTTTTTTTGTAAAAATAAGGACTATAAAAATACAAAGAAGTAGGTTTGTGCAAAATATATTTTTTTAAAAATAACAACAACAACCATAAAAGGAATAAGCGTACTTCCTCCTCCCCTGAGACTCAAAAAACAGTTTGTTCTCTTAAATCTGTCACACTCATGCTCCTCTGACAGTCTGAATAAAAAGCATTATTTTCTGAAATATTTGACTATTTTTCTTAACAGCCGACAAAACCGAGATGAAATAGTTGTTCATCAGGAACAAATTCAGGCCGGATGATAAAAGGAGCAGAAGTGTAACCAGAACCATGTTGATGATGGTTTCAGTCCTTTTCAAGTTTAGATAAATGTGTGTTAGTGTGTTTGAACGTGAAAAAAAAGAAAAGCACAGCGCTCAGTGGACGTTTTCTGGATATATAAAGGTTCACTCACATACACACACATATACATACACACACACATACACACACACCTTCTGTCGACATTCGCTCAGTGCCAGTGGTGTATTTTGCTTTTCCACAGATTGCAGTCAAACCCCCCCAACCCCAAAGAGAGCAGCCTTCCTCCCACGGGGCTCCTGGTTGGCATGGACGAGCCCCCAAGAGGAGCGCACACACACACACACACATATGACTGTCAAGCAGAGGGTGTGTATTTATGCATATGTAATGAAGGAGGAGATTTACAGTGTTGGCACCCGGTCTGGTCAAATGGGTGGATTGCTGCCACTTTCAACACCAGCTCTCCGATAAATGTGCCATGTTTTGTTTTCCTTTTCAAAAAAGCCCATGAAAAGAATTAACAAGATGAGAAAGTAGCAGGCAGGATCCTCTCGGGGCGTCCATCTGTCCATTACTGAAATAAAAGCCGTCCGCTCAGAGAGGGGGGGGGGGGGGCGTGGTGGAGGGATAGAGGGATTTGGTCGAGTTGCTAAGACGCAGATTTGACTTTGAGTACAGGAAGTAATCGAAAGATAAATAGACAAATAGGCATTTGTAGATCATCAGGAAATCCTTATCAAAATAAAAAAAAGCAACAGCACATGGAGCTTCTTGTTTGTTCACCATGACTCACGGTCATTTAATGATACTCTGAGCCAAAATGCATGATCTTGCACATTACGGTTGAACTATGAGATACTGTGTACGAGGAGGAGATATTTGCGGTCTTTATAGCCCCGGGCCAAGCTGTCAAATCCTCCCGCAACATGACTCGTCTCCCAGCTCCCTCACTAATCAGCTGCAAATGTAAGCAAATAAAACCAAAAAACACACAAAAAGGACAAATGCAACTGTTAATATGACATATGGAGGTATTTTAAGAATGATTTTATGCTTGTTAGGGCTTGTTAGATTTAAAATACATATATATATCTTTCTGTACATGGCAGCGGTAGAGTGGAACAGACTTCCAATGGAGATAAAAATCAAGTCAGTCTCGTCATAGATTTAAACACAAGTGGGGAACGGTTATTTGAAAGAGCGACGACTTAGGAATGCATGTGGGTGTATTTATGTAGGTATGCGTGTAAGTGTGTGTGTGTGTGTGTGTGTGTGTGTACGTTGGAGGACACTGTTGGGTGCACCTAATGAAGTGGCTTCACTCAAAAGACGGGAGTGGCCGTTTTGATGGGTGGGAAGGGGTTCCTGGTGAGCTGGCTGCAAGGTGTATGTGTGTGTGTATATATATATACACATGGATGTAAATAGGTGGGCATGTGCGTAGGTATGATGGCGATGTAATGATGCATGCATGTACAGTAAGGGTGTTCATGTATGCATGTACACAGATAAATATAGTGTTGTTCTTTTTAACTTTATATATATATATATACATATACATATATACATATATATATATATATATATATATATATATATATATATATATATATATATATATATATATATATATATATATATATATATATATATATATATATAAGGAGGTATTATTATTATTGTAGCCTGTGTAATGATACAGGGCACCTTAATCATGTGTGTCTTGCTATCTCTGTCTGCCTTGAAAGAGGATCACAATGGATATAAGTCATCTTTTAACTTTATTGTGTTATCCTTGACATTCTAAATGAATATGTATTTGTCAGCGTGTGACATTTATATATATATATATCTGTTTTGATAAATCAGATAAATCAAATCAAATCAAATCAAATCAAATAAGACTTGTTGCCAAATAGTTAGCAGTTTTTTTTGGGCCTTTTGTGTTTGATGTTTGACAGCAGCGGGTTAGGAGTTAACAGGAAACAAAGACAGATTGGACGACAAGCAACGAAAGCACCCAGTTTGATTTGATGTGAACAAAAAGGTTAGATGATACTGTGACTGTAAAATCTTCTGTCATGGTTTATGCAATTCTATAACATTATTGATTCATATAGTTTTTTGAAATTGAGAGAAATGTTTGTTTTAGGCCAATCCAGAAAAATAACTACTAAACAATCACACTTCAGATGTTTTTGTCCAATCAACAGTTCAAACCCAAAAGATATTCAGTTCACCATCATGTTAATGACAAAAAAAAGAATGAAATCTCCACATTCGAGAAGCTGAAACCAGCTCTTTTTGACATTTTTGCTTTAATAAAAAGACTAAAACAGCTAATATATTATGAAAATAGTTGCCAATTAATCTTCTGTTCCGACTAATTGATTAATCAGCCGACGGTTGCAGCTCTAAAAAAAGTAACACAACACATCAACCGCTGTATACTGAGAACTTCAGTCACATTGTAGCTGCTCAGACGTTCGACTCAACCAATAGCATTTCTCTCTGTGTGTTTGGAGCAGCTCTGCCAGTGCCAAGTGTTGGAGGTAAAAATGCAATCTGCCACTCAGACTCACACCTCTCTCTCTCTCTCTCTCTCTCTCTCTCTCGCTCGCTCGCTCTCTCCCTCACAGTCTGTCTCTCGCCAGCACTGCCACAACCTTTCAGCAATCAAATTAGCTGCACTCTCTTACCCAGAATATGTGCCAACAGAATCAGCAGTTGGGCTATAATTGCTACCAACTAATAATATTAACCTTTCTATGGCATATAGGCCCTACTTCATTATCAGTTTACAGCACAGGGGCAAGGAGATGAAGTTGACTGTGTCGACAAGCTGCATCCTTTCACATCACTGCCGAGTGTAATAAACTACAGTCCGTCCACCTTTGCTACCTGAACTTCATGAACCAAATGTCTGGAAAACAAGGATCATTAAATCTTTGATAACAGGGCTGTATGACTCATGATGGGATGTGCTTCGCTTTTCGTGCCAGCCGTCTTTTCCTTTTTTCTTTTTTTTTTCCCCCTTCAACTGTAGGTCTTCGAGTTTTTTGAGATTTGAGATTTATACAGTTGAAACAAAAACAGGAAATGGATCAAAAATGTCAACATAACCCCCCGGTTGTAAGGATGTGCTGCTTTCTTTGTCTTTTGTGGTAGTAAATGTGATATATTTGGGTTTTGGGCTGACATTTTGAAGATGTTATCTCGCACTATAAAGACATTGTGATTGTCATTTTTCACTACTTTCTGACATTTTATTGACCAAACGTTTAAATCAAGAGAATAAGAAATTGTTGCAGCCCTAATAAGAACTCACAAGGTGACTGAAAGCTCAACGTTAATCTTAAAACAATGTTACGGAGGGGGCGGCAAAAACTGTAACGAGAACAGACTGAACGTTTCAAAAAGGACTCACAGCAATTTTTGGATTGGAAGTGAACTCTTCTCTGCTGGTGTGAAGACAAACATAGCGTATGATGATGTTCCGGTTTCTCACAGTTTCAGTGCTGATTAGCCTTCAAACAAATAAACACGTCAGACTTCGAGTCTGACTGCTGATAACCGCCACCGCCACCGCCGCTGCTGCTGCGCTGGGCTCTAAAAAGCCGTCACGCATACACAAACCAATAAACGTCAACAACCAGAGAAGAAGAAACATGCCGAACTAACACACTGTCTATTACCACACACACACACACACACACACACACAGAGCAACCCATATAGACTTAAAGCAAGCTGTGATTTCCAACTGTGAGTTCATTATTGTGTTTTGTGGTGATTGTATCCCCAGTGGCATCATTGTGATATTACCACTTCCATTCAAGGTGCACAATAGTAAGCTTACAGTATGTTTATCATACTTATGGCATTTGTATCGACTCCAGTATCGTTCCTAGCATGTCTACAGGGACTCCAGAGATCTCTGAATAACATCCTTGCCAGTGATTATTTCACATTTGCATACGGCTCTAAAAAAAAAAAAAGCAACCGCAGCCCTTAAAACGCGCCTCCTTATTTGCAGGAAGAGTTCGACTTTTAATGAACACCATCCTCTGCTGCTTTTAACTCTAGTGACCCACTAAATCGTTAAACTGAACTAATTAGAAGGCAAAGCAGGACGCAAATTAGGCAGCACTGCAGCTTAAAAAGAAAAAAAAAAGAAAGAAAGGGGTTTAAACTCATTTTTTTATTGACTCAACATCTTTTTATGTGATTATCTGAAAATATCTCATCACAAATAAGCAGTGATGTAATACAAAAAAAAAAATGAAGAAAGGGAGGAAGAGCCCTTTTGTTGCCTTTTGTTTACATTGCTGATTGTGATTCCTTGAGGCTTTATGCTGGAGGTCAGAGATTACCAAACCCCCTTAATTTACCACCACATCCCCTCATTAGGAGGTTTTTCTTACTAAAAAAGCCCCGCTAGCCTACTCAGGAATCAGGCCATGTGAGTTATTATAAAGCGGTCGGATGGGTAAGTAGGTGACAGGTCAACCCGCAACATCTGGACACAGAAATGGATCCAAAAACAAGTGGAGCCGCAACACCCCGAGTCTGCTGCTGCTGCCGCTGCTGCTGCTGCTGCTGCTGCTGCGGTGCTTATAACCGCCGATAAAAGCCAGATTAGGAGCCGGGCAGAGAGCCGAGGAAACCCGGAGAGGTTAGGAGATCAGAGGCGAAGAGTGGATGATAATCTTGACATAACATCAGGATAGGTCGATGTAACCGGATTAAACTGAGCTAATGAAATACACCAGAAATGGAGGATTGGGGAGGAGGGGTTGGTGTTGGTGTTGGAGGTGGGGCGGTGGGTGGCAAGAAATGTATGGATGAGGGGAAAAATCCAAAATAAAAAGCGACATGAGCAGGAGGAAGAAAAAAAAACAGGAGCTGGAAAGGTTAAGAACTGAAATGTGTGGCTAAATTCTTCAACAGCGCAAAGATTGACACATGTCATGGCCGCAGCTGTGCGTGAATCTATCCCTGCGGTGACAGAGATGTTGTCCTGTCAATAAACATTTAGGGGAGGAAGAGGGGGGGAAAAAACAGAAATGTGTCTTATTGTAAACTGCACCGGACAGAGTTTTCCACCGCATCCACACGAGCGCCGTTTCAACAAGTATCAAAAACCCCCCGAGCTGACGGCGACTACCGAGGGCTTTTTTTTTTCCTTCTTCTCCCTGTCGACCCCCCGCCCATACCTTCCCCCTTAAAATACAAAAATTATTTCCACTGACATTTCCCCCAATGCAGCAATGCGCGCTCCCAAAAGCCGATTTCCAGGGCAGTGGAGGAGGAGGAGGAGGAGAAGGAGGAGTGGGGGGGGGGGGGCGTTATGTTTGGAGATTGAGAGCGCGCGCCGCCCTCCCCCCCTTCACCAAAAAAAAAAAAAAAAAAAAAACTGTACCCGGCGGCGCGCACGCGGGGACGGGACAACCTATAGCGGGGGAGCCTATTGGCTGAGGCGCAACTCCATCTGCACACGTGACATACCCTGCTTACAATAAATAAACAGCTATAGAATAATGTATAAAAAAAAATACTCCCACGGCTCACAACAGCCGATATTCTGGATTAAACATCCAACACTCAACATCCAAACAGGTTACAAACACAAGTGTGTGCAGGTGAAACACCTGGCGACATGCCCGACATGAGCCCAAAAACTTGGGAGCTGAATATTTTTGGATATGTCCGGTGGGAGGCGGGCAGCGCCAGGCAACAGCCGTACGTAACAAAAAATGACAGCTTCATGGAGAGCTATAGGTTTTTTTTTTCCAGTGGACATTACAGCTCCGGCTCTCAGCTCTCTTTACACTTCCCCAAAAAAAAAAAAACAAACACAAAATCACCGGCACCCTCCGGCAGCCCCGGACCCCGCCACACACACGCACACACACAATACCAAGCGAGCTTACCTACACAGTGAATGAGTTTGTGCCTCCAAGAGTCAAGTTCCTGCCGAAAGCCGCGCCTCTCTATCGTGCATTGCTGTCTTTTGCACAGACTCGCCATTTTCTATCGGCCCCTCCCGTGGGCGCGCACATACTGCTGGGTGCTTCCCTGCGCGCACGTCACCGGCGGTTTTTATTCTAGGGCTGGGTGGAGATATGAGGGGACGGGGCTGCAGCATCCCCCTTTCTATAGCGCTCATTTGTCCCACCCACCAAAAGCGCCCCCTCCTCCTCCCATTACCACCACCACTACACCCCCCCTCCACCCCTCCCACATCCCTCCAAGCATCTCTGCGCGAGGATGTGCTGTCATTGGTGGTTTAAAGGGATGTTTGTCTGTTTTAATGTTGTGCAGGGTATAGCACATGGCGCCTGTGCTCCAAATTTGCCATGGCTTAAAGCTATGTGTGTCAAAGGGCAGCGGGGATTTAAAATGCGCATAAAGACACTGCATTGTTTAAATTAACAGATGTGTTACAGTGCAGCTCTCAAAGCGGTAGTAAATAAACTGCCGTCTAGATTATGAAGGCTGTGTACAAAGATCCATTGTTATCACACACACAAAAAATTGCTGGAGTATTATTCCACGAAAATAAAAACTCCCTGACTGTAAACAAAGTGAGACTGTCTGAAAAAAAATCCCCGCAGTATTCCTCCAAGGCTCACTGTGTTTTCTACCAGGAAACAGTAAATTTCACCCGGTGACTGCTCGAGGATTACAACTCTTCTCTTTTAAGGGATTATGTTGCCTTTTGTTAATGATTGGTCTTAATCAAATTAATAAACGCGTCATTATTCAGGGTTTTTTTTTCCCACCAGTGCTTTCAATGACCTTCATCCATGTAGAGGTTCTTCTATAGTAGATGGTCAAGGGGTAGTGCTTTTGTAGGGAACAGTGTTTATGTTGCCCTCTTGACCAGGTCTCTCTAAAAAAAATAATTTAAAATTAAAAAACAAATAAAAAAATGTAATGTCAGTGAGACTTTTTACCTGTTTAAAATAAAGGAAGAAGGAAGGGTTTTTTTTATCCAAACAGTATTTTAGAAATACTGAAGTAATGAGTTAAAGTCTCCCCACCCACCTCAAGAAAGAAACTTTTATTTTTTAAAATGATTTCTATTTTTATTCACATATTTTCTGCTTCTTTTTTTTTTGGAAAAATTTCTCCAAAAATCCCAAACTACTTGCATACATACTCAACACAAGTAAATATATCTCAGAATGTAGTTTCTATTTTGCTCATATAGCCTACAGCATCAGTTATTTCCAGGAAAGGAAGTGACAAAGTCTGACATCTTGCATTTTTTAGAGTGTTACTTCAGTAGCTCATTTTTTTTTTAATGTAGGTGTATTATTGACACAAGGCACTGTATGTTTAATTTGCAGAGTTTATAATTTGACACACATCTCCTTCTGCTCTTTCTTGCCTTCACAAGTCTAAACAGAGCTGCAAATGATTAGTCAGTTAATCAGTAATCATTAGTCGATCAAAAGAAAATTAATCTGCGACTATTTTGAGAGTCGGCAGGCGGTTTAAATAAACTTTCAAGCAAAAACTGACAGACATTTGCTGTTCCCATGTTGTCAGACGTGAGGATTGGCTGCTTCGGGCTTCCATACATTTGAGTAAAATGAACATCTTTGGCCTTTGGACAAAAGATTAATTGATAATGAAAATAATTGTTAGTTAAATGGCCCTAAAATTAAAAAAAAGTGCATGTGGATTGTGAGCTTTTACAACACTTGAAATAAAATATGAATTAATTCACTGGTTCAGTGTGTTGACAAAATCATAATTTCACACACACACACATATATATATCCTTTTATGATACATTATTGTTGTCACTTTTCATTTAGCAGGTATAGATACATTATGATTAATCAGCTTAAATTGCACCAATGAAGTTCAGAGTTGTCTTGTTGATAATCAGATAGTTCACCCTAGTCCCGGTTTTCCCCCTGAGAAACAAAAATCAGGGCGGTAGAGTTTTGTATAAGTTGGGTCACCTTGATTCAAACCCCCCCTGCCTCGCACACAACCACCCACCCCTCCACCCACCGCCCACCTCCCAGCTTTTTATTGAATTAAACCCTTACTGCCTTTGAATCCATATCGCCTCATTTAACAGACCCTTACCACCTCAGTGCAGCTGTTTTAGCGCACAGAGACGAACAATAAATCAAGTTCCATAAAACTCGCCAAAAACGCGGGCCTAATCACCAAATTGAAACATGAAATGACACAAGTATCATTAAAAGGGAACCTCGCTGCCGCTTTATAATCCTACAGAGACGGTGGGCAGCACATAAAATAAAAAAAAAATAAAGGCAAGGGCAAACGTTTTAACAGAGGAGCACTCCGGCTAATTAAGTCGTTGAACCCGTTGCCCTCGACAAAGATGTCTCCCATGGAGGGGCTGGACAGCGAGGGGAAGAAGCAACCAATGGAGGGTCGCTTTGGAAAGAGGTGGAGGAAAAGCGGACAATCGGAGCTCGGCACCTTGGAGAGAGACGCTGAGGCAACAGAGAGGAACAGAAATCCTCCCAACTGCCGTGTTGTTGTCAGTGATGTAGAGAAAAAAAAGGGACTGAATTGCTCTTTAATAAAACAGGTAAACCGTTTATTTTATTCCTGCTCCCTGTGTGTGTGTGTGTCTCTCTCTCTCTCTCTTTCTCTCTCTCTCTCTCTCTCTCTGTCTATGTGTTTGTGTGTGTTTCGAGGAGGCTGGCAGCGTCATGCCGGCAGGATGAAAGGGATTAGGGCGCCGTTACTGTGGCAACATTAGATGGAGGGATACACACTCCTCCTCCCGTCTAATCTGACAGCGTGCCTGATGGCATTTGTGCAATTATTCAGCCTAATAAACGGGCCTTAGATGTTTTTTTTCTCTCTCTCTCTCTCTCATTTGCGAAGCCTAAATGTTCCTTTCATGCTCCTGTCGGCGGCAGTTTTGTCTGTAAGCCTCATTTAGAAACAACAGGAAAGAAGGGGAGAGCCTTCAACAGAAGCACAATAAACACAGCTGTTTAAAGGCTAGCTTCACAGGTTGTTGTTTTTTAAAAGACGGTCTTAAAAAACAACAGCCAGGTGTCCGTGTGAACAGTGATACTGGACTCCTTCAAATGTGCTTTCAGTGGAAGTGATGGAGGAGTCAAGTGGATATCTGACACACTTACAGCATTTTAGCATCAAATTCCCTCTGCGGTGGAAGTATAGCAACAAAAAGAGGGACTCTGGCGCTTGAACGTTGAAAGATATCTACTTGCTTTGACTCATTTCTCAGGCTGAAGCTTCATATTAGCTTCAGGTAAACTTTTCAATACATTTCATTGGTCAGTATGAACAGGAGGGGTGATTATGGTGAGGAAAAACTTCATTTAAATGTTCATTTTATGCTCCAGACTTGAAAGACTGTGAACCACCTGTCCTTTAACAACTGTAGGTGTGTTTGAGTTAAAGGATAAATACAGACAAAAGGTCTCTTAACACAAATAAGAAGTGTCACTGAGTAAAATGGGACATATCATGCACATTTACAGGTCTATATTTTAAGTCTGAGGCTAAATATTCGTTCTTGGAAGCTACATCAACAAATAGAAGTAGGATTTCACTTCTTTATGTCGTTCTTTACTTACACGAACACGGCCGTACGTGTTCGAGCCTGTCAATCCGATCCAAAACACGAGAGTGGACGACTCAAACAGCTCATGGGACAAACCTTAGCAACAAAGGCCACTGACGGGCATGTGTGACGAGCCGACGTCAGCTCGTCGGTGAGGGAGGAAGAAGGATAGTCGAGAGCGGGTTGAAGGCCTGAAGCCATTTCTACATACGCTAACTACAAGTTTTGGAACATGTTTATCATAGATATCTGTCATCATAACAGTATTTTTAAAAAAATCATAAAAAGCATAATATGTCCCCTTTAACTTCTGAAATGCCAGCGGTCGAGTAGCGTAGCTATTTTCTAAATTATATAGAAGTGACAGAAATGTTAATCAACCACCTCCACAGGTTCCTGCGCTAGATACTTCAACTGACTGCAACTAACGATTATTTTCATTATTGATTTATCTGTTTGGTTTATAAAATGATGAGAAATGTAGATCAGCGTTTTCCCCAAAGCCCAACATGATGTCCTCAAATGTCTTCTTTTGTCTCGGCAAACAGTCAACAGCTCATGGATTGTCAGTTTTATCATAGTAGACTAAAGAAAACATTCATATCTGAGAAGCTGGAATCAGAGAATTTGGAGTTTTTTCTTTAAAGTAGACTCAAAATTATGTCCATCAGTTAATTGACTAATTGTTGCAGCTCTACTTTAAACCCATCCGACACCTTTGCAATGAACTAGAACTGCTGAAATGTCAATGATCTGTCAGTAGATTCATTGTTTAGGTCATTTATGGAGCCAAAATGCCAAATAATCTGTTTTCAGTTGTTTGAGTTCTGTCTTTTAAATCACAGTAAATAAAATCTTTTCAGGTTTTGGGGCTTTCGGTCAAACAAAACAAACAAATCTGAAGACGTCACATTGAGCTTTGGGATATTCTCATGTTTTCTGTTTATGGCTGAAACAGATTACACGACAAATGGGAATAACGCTAATACTCCTGTGTCTGAACGGGAGCAAATCCCTGCAGCCGGTCACATGTGGGTGTAATGTTCAGGTGACTCCTAAAGTCTATCAGTGAAAAGTTTTTTATGATAGTTTGTTGAACCAAAGTGGGGTTGTTGGGGGGGGGGGGGGGGGGGGGGGTAGTGTAGGGGTTTAGCTGCGTCATCTGTGCACGATTTGTGCTGCGAACGCTGCAATTAACCCCGAGGCGGGTGGAAAGGTGGACGCATTATTCGACGACCTCTCAGCTCTCTATATGTGCGTGTGTCACAGTGTCAGAGCTACAGGTGAATAGCTCCAGATCATATGATGACGGTTTGTGTGTGTGTGTGTGTGTGTGTCGCTTTGTGTGTTGCCAGCAGGACCCATGACCCTGACACGAGGTTCCTTCACCTACTCCAACGGCGAGGAGTACCACGGCGAATGGAAAGAAGGCAAGACCGATCTTCCCCCGATCGCCCCGTTCATCCTCCCGTCACCCGCCGCATTTGCATGCACGGCAGAAGTGTTGCTATGTGATTAAGACAATAATGCACGTAAGGCAGAGGCCTGCATGTAAATACCACACTTGTATCTGATTCATTTAATAATGCTCTTAGCCTGAAGTAAGCGTAATCACAGTAACATATGTGGAGTGCTCAGACTTTATTTGCATGCACAAACACCAATAGGGACGCGTATAGAGCTTAGTGCCGTTTCTGGATGGAGAGTGGGAAGGAAGTCACTACTGGATTATTTCTATTAGGAGGAAAGCAAGGAGACAAATACTGCAGGGCATGGATACAAAATAGTTTGTTGGTGGGTGTTTGTTGGTCAGGGTGACATTTCTGGACAAAAGGAAGGTGAAAAACGGGTCCGTTGAACAATCAAAAGAAGTTTTTTATTCATGTAAATAGAATCAGTTCAGGCTGTGTCGTGTTTTCTGAATGGACGCCCTTATTGGGAGTTATCAACAAGACTATGTCATTTGTCTGTGCTGAAACTGTATCACTGTTTAAATATAGATACGTTATGTTGTGGTCAAAGTTTGGTTAGTTTTAGGCTCAAAAAAACCACTTTGGTTCAGGGAAATGTTGTGGTTTGGGAAATTAAAAATGGCTACTTCCTAAAAGTTAGGGGATCTTCATCGTCGTGGTTACATTAACAACCGCAGTGGTTGAGTTTTGGGTAGAAGGAAGAAAAAAAAAAGTACGCTTGTGGTTGGAAACAGGAAATGAAAAGCGATCATTCGTTTAAAGTGTTAAAAGTTTGATGGTTTGTTGACCCTTCCAACCACCCTGACTTCCTCTTCACGCAGACATAGCGGCACTATAATAACACCACCTGATTTCCTCTTTTGCTCCCATCAGTATAACTTCGGCTGCTAGAGGGCTTTTTCACTTGAAACAAGACTATATATGATATTCTGTGGCTCTTGCATAAACACCTGATCCTGATGTTTTTCTTTGGGAGGACAGTCTCCAAATGGCCAGTATCTGGTTCTTCTTAATCCTCCTGGGCAGTCCCAAGCCCAACAACAATAAGTTATCAGAGTCACTAAGTTTGAAATCTTGTGTCAGTAGAACATGGAAAAATGAGAAGGTAAACATTTAGGGACACGATAAGGTGTATAACCGGTACGTCAAAGGAATTTGTATTGAAAAGTATCTTCATTAAAATAGAAACTGAGAAGATGTGTCATTGTCTAGTTAATACCTGTACCGCAGTAGTAAAAAACAATTTACATATCTGTAGTTTGACAATCCGTCAGAGCCCCTTCCCAGCATGCTGGTACAAGCGTTCCCCAGAGGGCTGAGCAGTGTGGGAGCAAACCCTCCAGTCTCCTGTTTTTAAAACGGTAATTTCCCAGCTTCCTTCAACTGCCAGTAAATCCAGTTCTCCACCATGAACAACACACCCTCATAATTCAATAACCACATAAGGTTGACTGTATCTGCACTCTACAAATCACTGTTTAACAAATAATTTGGCTAATAGTTTGGCTGGACTGGCCACGGTACAGACCTAGAACCTGTGAGTGAGTGATAAAGTTACACCATTGGTCGGCCAGCCACGTGTTGGGAGTTTCCACCTATTGGCTGTTTCTCTTTCAAAATGAATCAGCGACTGTGTTTCCTGCTCTGAAGCTCTGAAGCTCTCAGCTCTGGTGTTCAAAGCAATGAAGTTGGCTCAACTCCTGTTCCAACAGATGCCTACCAATGTTTCCGCGTCTTCTCCTCTACCATAAAGTGTGATCGACTCTCCGGCTGGCAGCGCTGTCAGTAACCAGCATTTGGATTATATAACTGAATACTAAATAACAGGACGTAAGCTTTTTTTTCACATCACATACGACGACAGCGTTAAAACACGAGTCTTGCAGGTGAGACTCATGCAGACTCTTTTTCTCAGTTTAGCGTGAGGCGGCTACTCTGCAGGTGCGCTTGATTTGACTGTAACTGCGGTAACCAGGCAGAGATAAGCCCTCCTGGATTTGCAACCAAAATGCCTCCATGATCATTGACCGGGAAAGAAGCAGAAAAAAAAAGAGGTATGAAGGCGAGTGCACAGTTAAAAGCACCCCAAATAACCATCAATCACCAATGAGAGGCATCCACAGATAGAAGCAGATGAAAGAGCAAAGGGGAGTAAACAGATGGATAATTGAAAGAGTTATAATTAGAAAAGTTCTCTTTCAAATCAAACATCCCAAGTTATGAGTGGAAAGTATTGTTCTTGCAACTGCATTCATCTTTTTTTTTTTTTTTTTTTCGCTCAAACATAGCTTAACCATGTCATGTGATACGCTACTTTGGCACACTTTAACAACAAATGTTACTGGGACCACTACAGAAAATTGCAGTTGAACATTTAGTACCCAGGAATTCACATTATAAACACCACAGCTGACTATCCCTGTAACAAATTGGCCACAATTTCACACATTGTCCAAACACGGTCCGGCCGTATACTGGGTTTTTTTTTTTTTTGACCTGGTCTTGTTAATGGTGTGACAACGCTGTGGTTAATGTCTGGTTAGACTTGTCATAAAGAGAGGCAAGACACAATAATCATTCAATTGGCAATAACAGTGAGCGCTTTCAGTCTCTCCCAAGGCATGAATGATGTGACAAGTGATAGAAGTAGTTGTGTAGAGACTGAAAAAAACAGAGAGAGAGAGCTTACACATAAAAAATACGGTTTGCTTATTTTTGCTTCACTGTGCAGAATGATGCATGTGCAGTTTGTTTTCACGTTCATCTGCTGAAAGTGGAAAGTTTCTTTGTGTTCACCCTAAATCTGAGTTGAAGGCATGATGACTAGTTGGGAGCCAATCGTGGTCCAGTGTGAAACCTATGCAAGCGTGAAACTTGAAGCCTCCAGTGCACATTCACTGGGAATGGACTTTTCAGGGATGTCGGACACATCTTGCGTCCAGCAGTTGAACCATTGAAATGGTTGATTCAAGATTTGGCAATGAAGGAGAAGGAGTTGATGTCATTTTAAGAATTTCTAATTAGTCAACTTATTTGGTGGAAAAACCATGTTTTATCTTAAAACATGTGTTGAGAACTTCAAGCCCTGCTCGCTTTATTACCTCTTCACTCATAAAGGTAGCTTGTTTGTCACATGACAGGATTTTGAAAATTACAAAAGTTTCCAGAGGCAGCTCCCCAATTTCTGATGCTGGAAAGGTGTGGAAGAACTGGGTTTCAGATTCCTCAAAGGGTTCCTTTCCCAATTACACCTACACTTGTGGGGGTTATGGGTCCACATGGCATTATTTCTTCAGGCCTTCTTAGCCTTAGCAGACCCCATAGGTACAATCCCAGCCACCAGGCACCCTATTGTGAGCTCCCTCTTAGGTCTGATCCTCAGAGGAGACAGGCTAGGTCACTTGTTCCCAAAGATGCCAATCCAAAGAGCACAGTATTAGTATAGTTCCTCATCTGGGACCATTTCGCCTTGGGAGATCTTACCAGTAGCTATTGACCCTGACAACAAAGCTCCCAGGGACCTCCATCACAATGAGAAGGCGATTCTCTGAGGGGTATACGTAAACCCAGTCTTTATAGGATTGGAGGAACAGTTAATTTTCAAAAAGAAAGTTCAGTCATTCAGAAAATCCTGGATCTTAATCATTCCTTCCATTGTCCCATGTCGGTGTGCATATTCTTGTAGTTTGTCCAGCTGTTTTGTTGCCACTTTTTGTTTAGTTCTCTGTGGATGGTAGATGAATTTAATCCATAAACCTCTTTCTTATTATTATTAATAATGCCATAGGTAAAGCAGCTACACCAAGTTTTGAACAAAAGATTTTTCTGGGGCTGCGGAGGATAGCGTTTTATAGATCAGGAGATACAGTGTTGAATTCTGCAGGTGCATGCAGGTCAACTTTGTGTTCACTGACAAAAAAAAATGTAATATATTTTGTCATAGATTTTGTTCTCGAAGGTCGCTTTTGATTAAGTCACAATCTTGTTTTTGTGGTGAAAAACAAATATTTTATTCATTTTATTTTATATTTCATTTCATAGTTTCTTTTGATTAAAAAAAAAAAAACACTGGCTCCAGATGAGGTTGCAGCAGCGTTCAAAAAGCAAAAGTGTATGTTGTGAAAATTCATTTGACACTTTTCTGGATCTCGTACTAAGCTAGTCCCATCACCAATTAGCCATTAATCTTTAAAGATGCCCCTAGTGGTGATCAGCTGTTCACATGTCTTCTTATTTAGAAAACAGCACCAGCAGAGTGTGAGAGGGACTGGATTTACTCTGGATTTATGGATATATACCAGGATAAAATAGGAACTTTAGTAAAAAAAAAATGGTTCCAAAAAAGTTACTTATAGCAGCTTAGAGTAGTGCTGTAAGCTAGTCACCTTAGCAAAACTAGTTGACTTTTAAATGAACCTGCATGCTCACACAAACAGATTGGATCTTGGAAAAAAAAAAATAAAATAAAATAAAAAAAAAACAGAAAAAGGTGTGAAATTGAATTCAGTAACTACAGGCATATCTATATACACACATGCACACACAGACCATCTGGTGCCAGTGAACCTGCTGAGATAGGATATCACACCCCCTAAACCAGTATTTTCAGTTTGACAAAAACACTTAGACAACCTTTAGGGCAAGGTTAAACAAAGAACAAAAGCCTCACGATGAAGCGGGTGCAAGGCTGCGGGGAGAAACATATGGTCACTGCACAGTTAGTGAAAAAAAAAACTGTTAAACTGGTTTGGGGTGTGATGTACTGATATATATTCAGGTTTTAGTACACAGCAGCGTCTAGTTTTAGCACAGACGCCTGGAAGCGATGAATGGAGAAATCAGTCCCCAAGTCAAACTGATGCAGCTCAGTGTTGTCTGTTCTGAATTCTTGGTATTGTGTTGATTTAGAGTTAAATCAAAATACATGTTAGAAATATTCAAAATTATACTCTTGACCTTAGAAACGTGTATCTTTTTTTTATCTTATTCCAGAGCTCTTGACCAGGAGCTTCTTTTTTTGGCTGAAGAAAAGCTGTGAGATACGGACGAAACCTTTTGGCCCACTTTCCTTCCAGTTTTTAACTTTAAATATGCACTTTTTAACATTTAGACTATTGGTTTTGACTCTATCTAGGAACAATTAGTCAATTAATTGATTAGTCGATTGACAGAAAATTAATTAGCAGCTATTTTGATAATGTTTCTGAGTCATTTTTAAGAAAATTAGCTGGTTCAAGCTTTTTAAACTTGAATATTTTCAAGTTCCTTTCATCCTCTATGATAGTTAACAGGATATCTTTGGGCTGTGGAGTGTTTGTTGGAGCAAAACAAGACATTTTAGGTTGCATGTTGGACTTTGGGGAACAATGATTGGAATTTTTAACCATTTTGTGACAGCAACTAATCGATTAATCGAGAAAATATTCGACAGGTTAATCAAAAATAATTGTTAGTTGCCACCCTTTCTGGAAATAACTTCTGTTACGGTTCCACTTTCACCCATTTCCTTGTTTTTTTTTTATTTCACCTGCTGTTTATAACGTTTAATTAAGTATCTTTCCCCACCTTGTGAACTTCCTTGTGTAAACAGAGATGAGGTGCTCTGGGGAATCTATATTGTAGCACTTTCCATTTCTTTCCCTACACCACTATGATTCTCTGGCATGTGCACATTACACATGTCGATTTTAACACGAGTCGAATTAACACCGCTGACGTTGCTCTGTAATAAGCACAGCAATTGTTTAGGAGTGCACATGGGGGGGGGGGGGGGGGGAGTGTTGCGTGTCGTGCATCGTGTCTCTGCGTCCATGCATGCAAAGTCACTGTTTGCACACAAACACGTATGTCGGACAGAGGTCTACGGTGTCACATGAATAATTCAGCGGAGCGCCGGTTGAAGACAGGCCCGGGGGCTATCAGGTTACAGGAAGTAGGGTTGGCTACATCCACAACAGCCGAGGAACAGCCAGAAGCCATTTACTACTGTACTTTGCCCAATGCGGTCATTTAACATCTATGCATTACCGCTATTGATTGACATAAAAGCTGGACAAATTCAGCTAAACCATAATTAGCTGGAGACTGTGACCCAACATGAGATTGGAGAGAGGCGTTACTAAGAAGCTGAACGACAGATTAGAGTCTGTCTGGAGGGATCAAACCCAAAGAGACGGAGAGGAAATTACTGTCCCTTGCTGGTGGTAGTCCACTGATAATCTGTCCCTTCAGTGAAAAAGTAAACTGTTAGCTTCATAGCGGTCTGTAAAACGCTTACACTGCTGCCACTTGATTTCATTACATTCAATAACACCATTCATACTATGACAGGGCGCCTTTAGTGCCTGATGGAAGAAACCACTCTTGGTGTTTGTGGCCGGACTGCGACCTCTTTGACACTCCGCAGATTGTTATATCTGAGCGGGCAGTCCGTGAAATTTTTGCCTCCGGCTTCTCACTCACTTGTCAGGGCTCCCACTGGCTGAAGAGTTGGATTTTAAGCCCCTGCTGGCCCTCTTCTTTACCCGTATATATGTATATATATATATATATAGTTAATGGAGTCCAGCTTGTACACACACACACACACACACATATGGATGTAGGATGTTTCAGAAGAGGAAAGACTTTGAAATGGAATGCAGAGCTCCAGATTTAGTTTCGGCCAAATCTCTTCTCCAAATCTCCCGTGAAAACCCTGCTGAGATTAGGCAGAGAGCAGCACTTTAAGCAGCCCTGACAGATGGACCGCCTAATTTACTTTGCCATTAGCTGGGAGCAAGGGAGAACTACTCACTAGCCTCACCCCTTGCCTCACCGCCCCCCCCTGCCGAGCAACCCGCCTCCCTTCCTGTAAATCCCAATCCGCTGTTAGGGTTTCCCCCCCTCCTCCAGATCTTCTCCTCTCCTCTCTACCAGCTTCATGCCACTTGGCAAGCTCACAGTAAATCCTATTCCTCGCTTACAGCTGCTACGAGGAAACCCAGGAACTCCTCAGCTCGTGTCCAACTGTGCCTCACATCCAGTTATTCTCCTAATTCCTGCTGGGTCTACTAATAGAGGTTGGCAAGGAGGGACGCTCACGTTCTTCCTTCTACCCTCCTTCTACTGACTGCCATCATCCTGATCCTGGAAATTAGTCAGAGAATTAAGGGGGGAAATTGGGTCTCACCTCACTGAGAACATGTTAAGAGGTGAAAAATTAAAAAGAGTGATTCACCTTTTTCGCAGTTAGTACCAATTACAGATCTTCAGAACAGCTAATTAGAAAGTTTGAGTGAAATAAAATCATACACCTGTCTTCTTCAATCGCCCCAAATGAATAAAACTGCACACCTTTTTAATAAGGTTCTTAAAATTTGTAAAGAGGTGAGATTTAACCTACAGGCGGAACATTATTTACATTATATAGCATTTTGGTGTTCATTTAATGACACTAACAAAGTATTCTACAAAAAAAAACCACATGGACATCAAACACATGTTGGCTAAAGACACATTTTGAAGGTTGTAGTTTGGGTTTGTCACTTGCTGCCGTCTTGTAAAAGAGCTTCAAGTCAGAAAATCTAAATGTGTGCGCTATCACGGAGGCTGGGTGAAGCTGAGGTAGAAAGAGCCATCAGGAACCGCCATGTTCATGAAAGGCCAAGAGACCTGTCCATTAAGCTAATTTACTGAATACATACCGTCTTTTTTGCCTCAACAGGTTCTATTGAACTGAACTGGAATTGATCGACTTTGTATTTCTAAAGATTATTGGAGCCAATCTCCAAATGCTGTCCCAAATAGGGGAAAAATAAGAAACAATTATCATGTTATGTCATGAAAAATGCACAAACCTGTATTTTAACTCGTGAGAAATCCTTTGTGAATCAAAATTGGTCTTACACCGGACGCATGTTTCAGTTAATCAGTCATTGGCAAAAGTGAAACATCCATTTTTGGTGGCATGTGTGCAGTGGATAGACGCAGATGTTGTGCTGACACCTTTCACAACCCTTTCTCCTTGAAATGACCTTCATATACGACTAAGTCGCAACAGCAAATATACGTTTTGCAAGAAATGTGTGTGTATGTTTGAAAAGAATCAACTGTGCTTTAGAAATATGAGCGGATTTCAGCTCAGTTTGGTTCAAATATGACTAAAACCTCTCAGCTGTTGTATAGTATATACTATATAATTACAACAATCCAAACACAAAGTCTCACCAATGGACACAAACATATCAAATCAACTGTTTTAGACTTTATTTTTATTTTTCCGAGTCCGAGTGGGGGGGGAAGGAAATGTGACTGTCTGTAACAAAGAAACAGGATATTTTCTGTCATTTGTTCAACAAACCATAAAATCCCAGAAGGCCAAATAACCTCAGTTATTATCAAGGTTTCACATTTCTATTTGGTATCGTTTGGTTATTGTCACTTCACAACAGCTTATTTTAAAGGCTTTATTTGGCTTACCTTCAACATACCTGAGAGGTTTTGTCAGCACTGCGATGCGGATTTCAATACCAACTGGACTAAGAGCCTCCTGATGGTGCAGAGAACTGTGACCTAAATGACCCGAGGAGATGTAACACACTAAGGCTGCATTCACACCAGATCCGGCGGTGCGGCGAAAACGCTTGTTTGTCCCGTTCATTTGATGGGGGTAGTGCGGCTCGCCTGCGGCCATTTTGGCGGCCGGAAAAGTTGAGCTGGAGTCAACTTTTGGAAAACCGCAACCCGATGTCACGCTGCGGTGGCCAATCACGTAGGTCGGTGATTAGACCAGAAGAGGAACGTTGTTTATTTAGCATGTAGCATTGCAGCATTTCGGCGTCCCGCTTCGGAACGAGGATGATTAATTGATTGATGTTTTCTTCTCTTTTGTTGTTTCATGGCGGTTGGCAAACTACTTTCATACCTTCTGGACCGGGAGGATTAGCAGATTATTAGCAGTATACAACGTGACGTCACGCAAATGGCCCACGTAGTCACACGCCCACAAATCCACACTGACCCGCGGCGAATTCACCACACCGCCGGATCTGGTGTGAATGCAGCCTAACAGAATTTTGAGTTTGAGTTCTGCAGCGTAGCGTCATTTTCAGTTTTAGAAAAAGCTCTAAAAAGCCGCCGTACACTAACCTGCTCAGCGCCAAACGGCAAACAGACACAGTTAGCTGTAGACTAGCTGGCGAACGTAGTGGAGCATTTAGCAGCTAAAGAACCAGATTTGAGCAAAAACAGAAGCTAAAAGAGAGAAAATATCGGATTTACATTCACCAGGTGGACAGAAACACGACTCCAAATGAATGATAATGTTGCTCCGTAACTGCTAGACGTGGAAATAAGCAACTGTTACTGTTCACGTCTTGTTTCTGCTGCCCCCATGTGGCCAGCTTGGGCGCAGCAGCTGTACACTACCTGCTCAGCGCCAAACGGCAAACAGACACAGTTAGCTGTAGACTAGCTGGCGAACGTAGTGGAGCATTTAGCAGCTAAAGAATCAGATATTTCCCTCAGGAAGTTGGTAGAGAGCAGAAACAGAAGCTAAAAGAGAGAAAATATCGGACTTATATTCACCTGGTGGACAGAAACACGACTCCAAATGAATGATAATGTTGCTCCGTAACTGCTAGACGTGGAAATAAGCAACTGTTACTGTTCACGTCTTGTTTCTGCTGCCCCCAAGTGGCCAAAAAAAAAATATGTTAACGTAGGATTAAATGAACTAAACTTGCAATGCCAGTATGTAACTCAGCTGTGTGCGTTTGCCGCCGTAGGTCTGCGTCACGGCCTGGGTCAGCTGACCTTCAGCGACGGGACGTGCTACACCGGACAGTTCGAGAACGGCCTCTTCAACGGATGTGGAGTTCTGGTCTTCACCGACGGCTCCAGGTCCGTACCTCATCTGCTGCTTAGTTATTTGACCTTTGAACTCTTTAAAAAAGACGTTCAGAAAGCTTTAACTTGATAAGATGAACAAAGAAGGAAGGAAAGTTCGATCTGTTACCTTTTCATCACACAGTTTCTTCAATCTGAATCGTTTGAACATTTAAAATTTTGAATGTCAGATTGAAGGTTTTTTTTTTTTTAGCTGTGATATTGATTGAAGATCACAGAAAGCAGCATTTCTTCTTCTTCTTCTTCTTCTTCTTCTTCCTTTTATTTTTTATTATTAGCAAATTTAATTAAAGGCTTCAGGTCTGTGACCATAAAAGATATTTCAGGTATTTTACCCCACAATTCAGTTGAGTTTTTCATTCACCCGTCTTTGTTTGCGCGGAGGTGAAATGTTCAAGTGCAGTTAAAGATGTTTAAGAACCAAAGTGTGGGCTCTTCAAGGTCCTCCGCTGATGTTTTTCCAAGGTGTTTTTATGAATACCGGACTGAAAATCTGTCTCCTGAGTATCAAACGCTTTAGCTCATTGGCTACAGACTTGAAAGGAGGCTCTGAAAATCTTTTTTTTTTTTGAGTTTGTTACAGTTACCATGGATTCCAGTGAAAACCCAGACTTTTAAGTGTTATTTTAGAAAGTAACACTCATAATGTGCTGGTGAACTGTCAGCGTTTAGGGCACCGACTCACAATTCCCTTTTTATCCAGATATCAAGACGAAATGCAGGTGAATGTCACCGCTTGCTTTGGTGTTTCTCACTTCAAGCATCACCCTAATTAAAAGAGTTTTGAATCAACTCCTTGCTTTCAGTTTATTAATTATTCGCCATTAACAATAATTCTCACGGAGCAAAACGGTCCTTCCTTCTTTTCCCTGCAAATGTTTGACATTGAAATGATTCGCACGTCGTGTTCATGCTGCGTGTGTGTGTGTGTGTGTGTGTGTGTGTGTGTGTGTGTGTGTGTGTTCTGGCGGTGATTCTGCACTTTGATTCACGCCGTTTTATCTCAGCTCTGTTTAACCTTTGTGGAACTGAAAGCTCTTATTAATGCAGTGAATACAAGATAGCAAGGGTTTAATTTCTGCTTTGTGAAAAGGTACTTTTATTCTGGCGGGGGGCGGGGGGGGATGTTGTCTGTCCTGTATGCTTATACAAAGATTTATGATGTACAGTATTATGGATGAGTTTGTTGCACTAGATCATATTATTAGAGCATATTATTTCTTATATCTGTCTGAGGAAACACACAATGAGGGAATTTGATGCTAAAAAAGACTGTAAATGTGTCAGATATCCACTTGATGAGACTCAGACATTAACTTTTAAAACTGTGTGGACACTTTTGAAGAGGATCTTTTTTTTAATAGCTGCTCCTTCACTGCAACATGTAAGCACCCGCCTGTTGTTTTAAGACTGTGCGAACCTTTCCCTTTTATAAAAACAAACATAAAAGAGGAACAAAACAAACTGGATTAAACGCATTTCTACATTCTTAAAAGCCTCAAGACCTCAAAAAAAAGTGTCCAAGTCGAGCCGGGCGTTTTCATTCTTCTGCTGCCGTTCTACGTTTCCAATCACATAAAGGTGAAAGAAAAATTTAATACCACAAAAAGTTGACCCATTTAATACTTTCATACTTCAAATTCCAAACATTCAAGGCCAATATTACAACACCATAGCAGCGATTGTTGACTATATAAGCATTCCTAATACTTTCAGCTCTGCTCTTCTTCTTTTAACCTCCCGTCTACTCAAAAAAATGTCACTTTTTTTTAGTACTTCACTCTGTACAAAAACCGCTTCTAACAAAAAGATGCTGGCGCCTTAAGATGTGTATGTACTCTCTGTGAGCGTGATTTGGTCACATGATCACAGCTAGGAAGACAATAACCTTCAAAGATGAAGAAGAAGACCTCTTGTGTCCAGCAGTTTGAAACAAAAAAAACATTTGTGTACTCATAGATTCTGGGTTTTTCCATAGGAGAGAAGTTTTTTTAATTTTATTTCTTAGTTTTGTGTAAAAAAAACAACTTTTATACGTGTAAAAACATATCTGAATGGGGATATTTTTATAAATCTGCTGTCAAAATCTGCTTTTTTTTGTGCTTGTAAATGTGTTTTTGCATGTGAATGTCTTGTCAGGTACGAAGGTGAATTCGTTCAGGGGAAATTTCAAGGCTCCGGCGTCTTCACTCGCTTCGACGGGATGAGGTTCGAGGGCGAGTTTAAAGGCGGATGTGTGGACGGCTTCGGTAAGAAGACTTTTACAAACACTCAGGAACATGCAGAGATATTTAAGATAATTGCAAAAAACCTCAAACTTCTCATCAGTGTTGTTACTTGCTGTACTTTTAATGTGGCTTCATGCTTCTTTTTTTTTTATAACCGTGTGAAAGTCTTGAAGAAGTATCTTCCAGTCTCACACTGTTCCAGCGCCGGGTTCATCTGTCTGTGCTCTTTGTTCTGATAGCAAACGTTTTAAATACTCTTTTTTTAAATTATATTAAACAGCGATACGTGTTAATTGTCTGGTCTGAAGCCCCCTGTGTGTCTGGGCTCCGAGTCTCTGGAGGTAATCAACACATTTTATTTGAAGGCTGCTGGGTGGCGAGGGAGGAACAACGTGTCACCGTGACAACTGGCTAATTTTTGTGCTTATAAAAATAGAGATGAAAACATACAGATTCCTTCACTTGCTTTCCTCCCCGAGTCAGAGCACGCTGAAAATCAGACTTTGGGCCAAGAGGTATTTTTAAAAGGGAAGGGCTTCATTGCTAAATGTTTTTTTATGCAGTTCCCAGTTAACCATTAACTCAGGTTCAGGTAACAGTTAACCCGAAGCCATTATATGATGGAAACAAGAACTCAAACAGATAAGAGAAGCATAAACGAGACCGAGTTAAAGCCTCAGCTTACATACATTATATATGTGTGTATATACGTATATATATTAGGCAACATCCATCACCTTCTTCATATATTTTTTTATGGTTTCTTGTAGCTGCGTTTTGGCCCAAACAGTGGTGACAGTAGCAGGAAAAAAATCCAAAGAATGCCAGAAAACCGTACGCAGCACTTTGTCCTTCACGCTGGGAAAAACAAGCACAGAGAAGAATATGCTGATTAAACTCAAAGCTCTCTGAAGTTTGTGCAGTTACTTTTTATTTCTGCCTCATGCCAAACACACCAATAATTTACTAGACTTGCACCTTCCAGTAAAGTAAGAGAAAAGAGACCTCAGTCACAGCGTTGTAAGTTTTTGTGTATGTGCATTTATGTGGAAACATTTCTAATAAGCTTTACACTAAACAGTTTATCCTGATATAAAAGGCTTTTTTCTCTCCAGTTAAATGGTTTGTATGTGCACAGCAGTAATCATTTATATAGATGTTATTCACTCCTGCTGCAAAACTAGCAGATTTCTTCCCTTAATAAGCTTTCAAAAAGTTTTCATGAGGGAGAAAAAGCTGCATGGATTGATGCAAAAGATGCTGTTTGTTCCAAAAAATCTCAATAAGTTGTCGAGAAATGATCGTTTATCACAATTTTGATTAATGTGAGATTGTGATTATTTACAAACCTGACTTCATTCCCTAAAGGTTCATGCTCATCTACTGCTGCAACTTCAAATCAGATTTCCTTCTACCTGCTACATTTCTACACGACACAATTATGTGCATGTATAATTAACTCACATTAACAAATACAATTAGCAGGAAACGAAATGCCACCAGGTTTGCCAATGTTTTGGCAACGAAAGCATGATTAACATTTTAATAGTGATGTTTAGGCAAATCAAAAGCTCCGGGTTAAGGTAATTGAAAAAGTCGACACTGACTTGAAGCATAAAAACAGGATGTTGTTAACCTTTCCCCAGGTTTTTTTTTTTTCTTCTCGTTTCTTCACTCTTTGAGCTTCTTCTGAGCGGATTGATGTTTGTTTTTTTTTTTACATTTGTTTGCTGAAGGAGGAAAATGTTCTCTGTTCTCCCCTTAAAATCTGAGTCTAGCATGTACAAGCATGATGTTTGGAGCCAATCACGGTTCAGACTGAAAATGGACTTCACAGTGAGCTTGGTACAATTTTTTTATTTTATTTTATTTTTTAATTCATTTTATTTTATTTTATTTTTTAATTTATTTTATTTTTTAATATATTTTATTTTTTAATTTATTGTATTTTTAATTTATTTTATTTTTTAATATATTTTATTTTTTAATTTATTTTATTTTTTAATATATTTTATTTTTTAATTTATTTTTATTTATTTTATTTTGTTTTATTTTTTATTCATTTTTTTATTAAGTTTAAGAAAAATATATCACACACATTGTTATTATTAGACACCTTTTTGAAAGCTTGAATATTTTCTGTATGTCTTAAAACATGTCTTTAACCAACAGCATGATATTTCTCTCACTTAATCAAGTATTTTAGTGGCCTAAACCTACAAAATCTTCTTCTTTGTATCCTCAAGCATCCACCAATCTTCTTGGAAGTATGATGACCTCATACTTCCTGAATTTTAACCAACATTGTCAGTGAACATAATACGAGCACCGATTCCTCCTCAAAGGATTCAGCAGAGCAAATTAGCATCGAAAAAAATTAATTTTGTGAACAATGCAGCTGAGAAATGCAACCTTGTATCACCCAGATATGGAGGATACAACAGGTTTACAGATGTGGTGCTTACTATAAAGATTCAGCATGTTAACATTTAAAGCTAGCTCCTATTTGCTTTGATGAAATACTGTCTGGTCCAGGTGTGCTGTCGTTTGTGGACGGAGGCCCAGGCGGCGGTGGCGGCGGCAGCAGCCATGAGGGCCTGTTTGAGACCAACCAGCTGATAAGGAGGGAGAACAGTCAGAGCGCCGTGCAGAGAGCGCAGGCGGCAGCCAGCAAGGCCCGCGCTCTGGCCATGTGACCCGAACTACAACACCCACAGTGCCCTGGTACCCGGATCATCCTCCTCCTTATCATCTTCCTCTCGGTTTGAGCAGCTGATTGTTATTTATGAAGAGATTAATTCACTTTTTTTTCCTCTCCTTCCTTCTTCTTCTTGTGTTTTATTTTCATGCCTGTAACTCGCAGTATTCCCTGGAGTACGATCCGATGGCTCCAGGAAGTTAATATGGCTTTCTATAATTCTCTGTAATTGCGTTCAGTCAGAGAGCCACTGGTTTACGATCAGCTGAGTCCAACACAGATTTAGTGTTCAGTCAACTCACTGGTGCTAAATACGCTTCAGGGTCAGCTAACCTGACAAGACACAACTCTGGATTCAAAAGTGCATACGGACGTTCCCAGACGAGCACGGGCTTTGGTGATTTAAACGTCAAAGAGGATCTAGATAAACGGGTTCAAACTGGGCTAAACTTTGGTTTAAAGCTTAATGAATCACTCACTGGACATTAATAATAACATTTGCAAGTAAACAAAGTTAGAAATGAAAGATTTTATCGGATCAGAAAGAAGGAACTTTACAACTTTTTGTGATGATCTAGTTAACGTTCCTGTTTACAACCTGAAAATGAGATGAGCTGCAACAAAATACGACCTGTTAGAACAGCTGAAGCACCAAAAAAACTTACTTGATACAACTTACGGAAGTCCCAGTTCAAGTTAATAAGCTTAAACTACTGATACGATGAGCACTGACTAAAAATGAGAACACCAAGATAAAAAAAAAAAAATCTCAGCAGCATTTGAATTAGGACATTTAATGGAGCTGAGACCTGCTACACATTGAAATACAGTCATTTAAATAGACTTGAAACAAAGGTTATTGTTAGTCTGTAATTTCCCTTTAATAAAGGAATACATTTTTAATAATAATTTCCTGGGAAGTTTCCTTGAAAGAACTGTGTCATTTAGTACTAATTAAAGGAGAAATAGAGACGGGGTTGAATCGGTACACCTTCAATTAATTAATTCCAATTAACTTATTAATTGCTAATATGACCTACAGAGTTTTTTAGGCAGTGCAGCCGAGCATGGAAACGCCAAAATAAAATTTCCAATAATAAGTGAAAGTTAAACTAAACTCTGTCTAAGTAAAGTTGGTCAAGCTGCTTATTTCTCTCCATAAAACATCAAAGGATTTATTAGAAAACAATGTCAGGTCACCAAATTTAGCCGATTTGAACTCGAACATCGAGACATATTTTGACCTTCAGATCATCAAATCGGTGCTCGCTGGGTTTTCCTGCCTTCCTGCTCAAAAGACACATTTTGTTCTGACCTCTTATTGGTGCTCAGGTATCAGAACATGAACTGTTTACTGAATGTTAGCAACATATCAGAAGGACAGAGACCTTGCCTGAAGAAAAATGTGAGCAGTATCCTTTAATTTTTTTTATTTTTTTTTAGTTTTCTTTCACTCAGTGCCGTTACAGCTCCGTCTGATCACAGATCAGTGTGAACATCCTCCTTAGTGCCAACCACACAGTGCCAACAGGCTGCAGCTGATCCACAATCAGTGGCTCGTCATCAGAGAGGAGGTTGAAGGGGAGGTGGGTGAGTGGGTGGGGGGGTTGGAGGATGGGAAGGGGAACGGAAGTGTAGTAGCGAGTGCAATTTATGTTTTGGAGGTGCAATTTGATAATAACGTGCAATTTCTGCCTAAAAGCAAGATGGTTCCCCTTCCGGTGGGTTTTACATTCAGAGACGAGAAGCTTCATGCTTTGTCTGCAAAAAAAAAAAAAAAAAAAAAAGAGGCTTTGTAGGTCAAAGAGAGGCTCGTCTGATGATTTAAAGGCCGGGTGTCAATATGACTCTATGAACTCGGGAGGGTTTCATTCCAGAAACACAAGCGCTCGATGAAGATGGCTTTCTATTTTTAAAAACACAAAGTCTCAACAGGAAGCTGTAATGAGTTAACGCCAAAACACGACTTCTTCTCTGTGTTTTTTTGTTTTTCTGAAATGAAACTCTTCTTTCACCTGGCAAGGTAAAAAAAACAAACAAACACTCCTGAATGCTTTTTGCAGCTTTTCTCCCTCTCCTACTCTTTACTCTTAATTAATGATGTCACTTTCACTGTGTGGTGTTTGTGTTTGTGTGTTTTAAAATCACCAAAAAAACAAAAAAAATCAACCCCACCTCCCTCAGAAGACAAAAAAAAAGAAAAAAAACCCCGAGATGTAAGCATCACTGTTGTGAACTTAACAAAGCTTGTGATAAGCTCTAACTCACACATACTGTATTTCACGCGTGTGTCGTGCCTGCTGGGAATCAGCGTCTGTCTGTGTAATGAGACTGGTGTGTAGACGTGCCATATCCGTGCGTGTGTGTGCGAGCGTGTGTGTAGTCGTACTGTGGGTGGGCGGGTTGGGAGGGGAGGTGGGGAGGGGGGAAGGGGAGGGGGGGGGTATTAAATGGGAAATGGAGTTAATTGTCGTTTATGTGATTATCTCAGAGTGCGATTAATTTAGGATGTGGTTCGGGGGGCTGATGTCTTCCCCACTGACCAATTTGACAGCGACGTTGAAAACAGCCGAACTGATGGAGGCATCTCACACCTTTTTTAATTGGCTCTGGGATCCGAACAGAGACACTGTTAAATGGAAATGACTGTTGCCTGTAGCTGGGTTTTCAGACGGGGGAGGGAGGGGGAGTGATGTGCACTTAAATGATCTGTCAGTTTTTTGGACACTGTGTTATTGGCAGGAAAAAAAAACCCTTGTGACTTTGTTTTAGTGATGTTTTTGTGTGTTTTGTTTTGTCTTTTATGTAACTAAACGATCCCATGTTCCTTCACAGTCCGAGAAAAAACATCGAGGATCACCGAACCCTTTAAAACGCACCTTAAAAATCTCAACTTGAATGAAAAGATTTTCACTCAAACGGCAGCAGCAGCAGCAGCGACACTGTCGGATGTCGAAATGATTGCTTTCATTTTTCTTTTTTTTTTCTTCCCACTGTGATGAGTCTCTTATGATTTACACACGAAAGCGCCCAGAGTGCAGAAATCACCCTAAAACTGAATTTACGACTTTATATCTTCCTCAGGCGGTTCGCCATAATTCAAAAGTCTCAAAACAAGATCCTAGTGAAAGCTGAAAGCTGTTTTTTTTTTTGTCTTTATGCTTCAGCTGTTTGGCCTACATTAAAGAAGACATATATTTGGTATGAAAGCTCAGCCAGCCACAGCACAAAACCACGAAGAAGCCTCAAATTAAAATCCAAGGAGCAAAGGAGGACACAACTGTTCCAATTAAAAAGGACAAATTTGATTCACAATTTTGCAAGTGCGTCTTAAAAGTCAGGCGTCCATATGAGCAGTGAAAGCAGTTTTTTCCTCGCTGTAATCATTCAGATAAACCTTTAAATACATTTTTGCACAGGAGGAGGACTGAGGGTTTTGTCCTCCATCACAGTATTAACCGGAGGAATGATTACAGCAAGAAAAAAACAGGTTTCAGAGTTCATTTGGGCTGTTTGGACTGCTTTTTTTAAGACTAGCTTGAAAAATTGTGAGCTGGTCCTTTCCAAAAATAATTGCTAGCTCAAAGGAGCACTTCCAGATTTGGGGAAATTCGCCTATTTGCTTTTTTTTTTGCTGCGAGTTAGACGAGAAGAACGACACCACTCTCATGTCTGTGCGGTAAACACGAAGCAACAACCAGCAGATGACGGCTAGCTTTGCTCTGCTCAGAGGCAAAGAAGAAGAAACCCAGCTGCTTCCAGCTGCTTTATGCTAAGCTAAGCTAACTGCCTGCTGGTGAGAGTGATACTAATCTTTTTCCTTGAACTCAAGGCGTTTCTCAAAATGTTAAGCTATTCCTTTAAGGGAACAGTCTGTTATCTGAGGAAGGGAAGACAGTTTTTATCTTGTTGGAAGGCTGATATTTCAACATTTGACAGAACTACACAGGCTGTTTCCTCCTACTTGTCGGCTTTGTGCTAAGCTAATTTAAACACCACCTGGACCTCTTCTCATTCGACAAAATGTCAGGCTGTCCCTTTGAGTTTGAGCAAAGGGAGTGTATATATTTTTTAAAATAGACAGTAGATGTCAACCTATTTAGCTTCTATTCAGATCAATATAATAAAAAATTAAAGTCCAATGAGAGATGAAGATAATGTTTCATAATTAGCTTCCAATATGTGATCAGAAGCTAATTGTGTGTCTGAATATTCTGTTTTGGAGGTGACGTTTTTGCAATCTGAGCACACTCGACTCCTTTTTAAATGATTATTATTCTGATTTTTCCTTTTTTCTTTCAAGCTCTGCAACTCTCCAAATCTTAAGTTGAATGTACATTTTGATTTTTTGTTTTTTTTTTACACACTGTGTATCAGAAGAAGCGAAGCCTTTAGCGCGCTTCGAGAGAAACTTGTTTACTTGCGTCACTTATTTCACACACACACACACACACACACACGTGAGGACTGGAAATGTAATCATCGGTGTCATTATTTTCATTAGCTCCACAGTATTCACCCTCTCACACACACACACACACACACTCTCCACAGTCGAGCCTGCCTGTGCCGGCCTGAAGTAAAAACCAAACCAAAACCCATTACCATAATCACCAACATAATGAGAAAATATAGAAAGAGCATTCCACGGCTCTGTAATTGTTGTTTAACAAGTGAGCAAAACAAGACTGGATATTTAAAAAAAAAAAAAAGAAAGAAAGAATGACAGAGAGGGAGTTTAACGAGTGCCTGAACAAAAAAAAAAAAACCTTCTTCTACTGTGCTTTGAATACTTTGAATACTGCCTGACTGTTTTACGAACTTTTTCTTAAGTGTCACTGTTTGTTTTTTTTTAAACTATTTGTCTCTGCTTAATGAAGAAAAAGTAAAGAGAGGCAGTGTGGGGGTGGAGGACAGACTTGTACAGTGTTTGACCGGTGCATGACATGAGATCGCAGCCCCGTTGACCCGCCATGACACGACCGACTCAGCAGCGGGTTTCCTCCGCATCCGCTCTCCGCTCTCAGTTACAGACGGAGCGGCTGATTTCAAAATTACACTCGCTGTGACTACATTCACATCAACGCTTCTAAAACCACGAATACACGGCTGTAATATAAAGATTTTTTTTTTGCAACAATAGAAGAAGAAGAAATTGAATGGTTCGGTTTAACCGGGATAAAGATCCCACATTATCTAGCTGTCACGCTATTCTTCTGAAACGCACCATAGTTATGATTAAGAAGAGATTTAGTTAAAGGGACAATACGTGTATAATGTCTTTTGTGGTTCTGCCCTGATGATGTCACAGTGATGTCATCAGGCTTGCATATATATATATATATAAGAACTTTTTAGCAGCGAGCCTGCACTTCAAACTGCGATGTAGAGTTTCAGAGGAAGCCGGCATTTACCAGACAAAGACCATCTAATGAAAGACACTTATTGAGTTGCATCATGGGAATTGTAGGAGCCATTGCATTTTTTTGGAGCCAGCCTCATACTGGTTGGAATATCTCAACCCGTTGTACTCTGACTTTTAGGCTCCCAACTTGGTATTTGTTAAGCGATTTAAAAGATTAAACGCCGGCACAGTACTGGACTCTGATTGGCTGACAGGAAACGAGGTTAACCTGCCATGCGGAGGCTCTTCAAGTTTAGCCGCCGTCCACTGATGATGTGTTTATTGAGGATATACTGAGCCACTTACAGACACATTTTTGAACATCGAGTGATATCCAACACCTCTTAATTCAAACCGGTTATAACTAAATTGACACTGGAAATATTATCTTAACAAAAAACTGACTCAAGGTCTGCTTACTAGCCTTTTTTTCCAACCTTTCAACCATATCTCACTTAACATAATGCCTCCAGATTTTATACAGATTAAAATGATAAAATTATAAAACAGAACTTTGATTGTGAAACTAAATTGACAATCTGACTAAGCTGGAAAGGATCCACTTAGAAGTTTTCCTGAGCTTTCACACATATCTCACACACGTCTTCAGTGGACAGACGGCTCAGGTGTCTAAATGGTGACCTAAATGTGAAGAGCGAAGTTAGCGTTTCACTAACAGGCATGAAAGGTGTGTCTCTGCTCCAGTTTGTGCACAATTGAACTTGAACCACTGATCACTGAGGTTTTTATAAACTGAAGATATCTTCCAAAAATATTCAGCTCAAATAAAATCTAGATAATGTGGGACCTTTTTTTTTTTTAACAAATACATACATGTATGTTTCACACAGGGCGGGCGGGAGGGGTGGGTGTTTGTCCCTGTGTCGGCACCTTTTAAACACTTGTAAACATCTCAACACTGGAACCTGAGACCCGTTGTTGTTGTCACAAAGCCATAATGTCACTTTTGTTGTTTCTGATGAATTTTGTTGCAAGATGATGATGTCACTGGGGGGGATGGGGAGGGAGGGGAGGGGTTAAATAAAGAAAATAAAAAAAGCAGTATTCGGGATTTTAAACAGAAACAAACCCACAGAGGAACAATAAAGAAAAAAAAATGCATGGAAAAGAGCCGCATTACGAGTGTTTTCCTTCTCCTCCTTCCTTCGTCTTTTGTGTTCTTTGCCGAGCAGAGGTGTGAGAGGCCGCTGGGAGACATGAAACACTGAAACACTCAGAGCAATGAAAAGGTGCACACAACCACCAAGTCACCGCACACACACACACACACACACACACACACACAGGCATATGGGGAGGATTTTGAACTCTGATCACACATCTCGGCAGGTCTAGCGATTATTTGTGGAGCTCGGCTGTCAGAAACCCCTCTTCCCCTCCCTCCTCCCTCCCCCTCTCTCGCGCCGTTCCTCCCCTCCCCCCTCACCCACTCTCCTGCTCCGCTGTCACTAAAATAGCTTTAAGGTGTGTTTAGGTTGGACTTTAACCCCTCCGCCTATTCCGTCTCCTTGGCAACCGTCCAGAGTTCCCTTAATTTGTATCATCTCAATCCCAAGTGCTGCAGCAGTTTTGCCTGTTTGCCCCTAATCATAGAGCCTGTTGCCATGGCAAAGTATTTAAATATGCTCTGCAGATCATCTTCACCTAACACACCAGAAGTGGCAGCTGTGTGAGTGTATTCTTTTGTTCCTTCACGAAAAAAAAAATGAATTCCTTCCTCCCTAACCTAAGGCTTCACGTCTAATGCTCTCTCTCTCTCTTTTCTTTACAAAAAAAAAAAAAATTATGTTTTCCAAACATATGATTTCCACATCGTCCCCTCTCCTGCTTTTCTTTCCATCTTAATTCCACGGGGAGGGATCTCCTATTTTCTATTTCATGCGTTCCTTAAAGAGAGAAGGCTTTGTCTGTTATCTTATCAGCGAAGCTTCACGGCTCCCAAAAGCTTTGGCCATGTTTAGAGAGGAAGTGCACGCGGCATACTGATAAGAGGAGGCCTGGCACTGCAGGGACGCACACACCATCCACTGCACATGCAAGAAATAAAAACTGGTAATATGTGGAGAAGAAATAGGAAACTCACACCGCTGTGTGGATTTTGCCTGGTTTTTTAAAGTGCTCTGGGTTCCCTCCGCCCGCTCACAACGGCACATTTGGGAGTTTGTGTGTATGTGTGTATTAGAGTGTAAACATGCATGCGTGAGTGCGTTGGGGGAGGTATATAATAGGTTTATTCATCTGCTAAATAAAAATTTCAGTAGCTCTTACTCCTTCCACTGTGAGTTGCGGCAGCTCAAGGATGAGAGGAGGAGGAGGAGGAGGAGGAGGAGGGTTAGATGATACCGGTTGCTTCTTATTAAAAATTGTATATCAGCTGCTTCCAGGAGCTGCTAACCTTAAACAGCGGAGAGTTTTAGTGCCTAATGGTTGTCTAAATGCTGCTTCAGAGGAGGAGTTTGTTCTGAGAGGAAGCAAACTTAAAGGTTAAACAGAGCATCATCTGTATTTTGGATTTTTTTAAAAAAAACTATTTCTGGCGCAAATATCAAATATTAACCGAAACGTTTCCGGTTCAGTTTCCAGCATGTCACATACCTCTTTGGTCTCTTCTGGTATTTTCTGTCTGTGTCTCCACTGTAATTATCACATAAAGGAAAAAAAAAATGGCCTCCCCACCAAATACCAGCAGGAGTCTAAGACATACAAGTCCATCAAGACCACCGGATAGATAAACCAGTTGTTCTCCAGCATGCTGTTTTATCCCTGAACCGATTCACCTTAACGATTTATTATAAGTATAAAAAATGACAACTTTTAGGGAAAAAAACAATCAAATAAGGCCTAAAAAAAGAAAATAATGACAAACATTGTACTCTACAACTTGTACTGAAACAATTTAGTAGAGAAGATGTCATGAAATTGAGAAATCAGTCAAAAAAAGGAAAAAAAATCAATAAATTCTCAGGAGGATTTGCTGTTTTTTTTTAATATGATGAATATAGGAAAATGTGATGGGAGTTATAGCTCTTTGTTAGCTTGTTGTGCTACGTATCACAACCTCTTGACTGTTTTTTTGTCGACAATAAGAAAAATATAGAAGATCTGTGTCTATAATAGTCCGCTATGTAGTGGCAGTCCGTCTCAAATTAAAGTGAAAATGATTACACTCCAATTTAGACAGCTGCCAAACGAAGAGACTGACCTTTGTGGGGAGGTAGAGCTGTGTGACTTATGCTTCGAGGCTCATTTTCATTTTGAAAAAACATTATTAAAAAAAAAAAACCCAAATTCAGAGAAGCCACACACTGAGTCACATGTTAATTCTGCTCTCGACATAATCAAGTCAGGTCTTTATTACAGTTCTCCCTCAGGCGAGTCATCACAGCACATCTTGGTTTTAAGACCATGACATTAATTTTATGATTATATTTTAACATTTCAACACACACCCAACCCCCACCAGGTGCTCGAGGCACAAAAAGAGAAGAGGAGGGGGAGAAGATAGAGAGAGAGAGAAGAGCAGCAGATTGAAGGAGGGTGAGAGGGATGGAGTTGCATGTGTAAATATTGGAGAGGAGGAATAACACTTGTGCTCAGCCAACAGACCAGAGGAAAGGGAGGCGGAGGAGGAGGAGGGGAGGGGATGGAAGGGATGTGAAGACATGATCTACATATTCAACATTTTTGAGTCCCATCAAGGAAAAATCCACACTTTGATGCTCAGATGCGTCTCATCCATCTGCGGCGTTCAGCAGGTTCCAGCAGCAGACTTTGTGTTTTTTTTTTTTCAGCTGTAAGATAAGGCGCTTGAACTTCAGCGTTCGGCTTCAGGTGGAGAGCGATGGCGACAGCAGAAGAGCTAAAGGTTATGACCAAATTAAAAAAAAAAAAAGTCCAGCCTTTTGTGTCGAGGCCGCTTTGAATTCACATCAATTGAAGCTGACTGCCGGTAGAAACTCGTCTCTCTGTGTGTCTTTCACAGCGGAAAAAGTGGCTCCAGAACAAAGGCCTTCCTCTGTTGGCCCTCAACCACAACCGTTTTCCAGGAACCTGAGGTCTAAATTTGTTTCCTGCCCACCTAAAAGTCCCTGCTCCAGGAGTATGAAGTCCCTTTTTCAAGCAAATAGCTCAAGAACTTAACCACATGAACTGAACAGAGAAGCTAAATCATATATGCCCCTATTCATCTCACAGTCACAACCAAGGACAACGGTTGCCGCTGCAATAACTTCCCAGAGTTGCGAGATCCTGTCGATATTACAAACTGATGTGATGTGTTTTGGCGTCTGATAAATCTGCGCCTCCAACTTGACTTCCTGGATCATATTTCAATGTCTCCAGTACCTTACGTAACACTCTCCTGCCAACTCAGGCATTGTTTTAACACCAGACTGTTAGCATGCTAGCATGATTACAGTAATAGCACTAGTATGCTGCTGTTATTTCAGGTCATCTTTACAGGCAGAACAGGCAAACCAACAGAAAAAAAACAACATTGCTACACACGCTAGCGAGGCAAAAACTGTTTTTACACACAAAAATAGTTCCTGCCCCTCCAACCAGACCCCCCGCCCCTCCTAAAAGAAACAAAACATGTTTATTTATGCTATTTACCTCATTTTTGTGCACTCATTTCATCGGTGTGAGAGTCTCCACCGTGTTTTTCTGTCATTTATGGTTGCGCTAGTTTCCCTCCTCTCCTCTCCTCTCCTCTGCTCACTGTGTTTCACCGAGGGCGGGGCTTATACACACACACACACACACACACACACACGGAGCGGAGCGGAGCAGACACAGTTGCAGAGGAAACACTGAGCAGCTGTCGGGTGTCAGGGAGGGAGCTCTGGTTTTACTACAGCTACAGTAACCTTCACTTTGTCACCTGTGGTTGACCTGGGTGTGTGTCACTCAGAAAGCAGTCAGCCAATCAGATGAGGGGGGGCACTGAGCAGACACAGAACAGCATATTTAAGGCTGACGGGTAACTAGCTGCTTTTTGACCATAAAAACATGCACATATTTGTAATTAGAGCATGAAAATGAAAATATTAAACTGGGAGAGAGGCATAGTATGACCTCTTTAATATTTTCTGCGTCTTTATAACAATGTCACACTACTTCCGCCTTTACTATTTAAAGACGGCAGTTATTGGTTATATTCGGATAAACAGAAATGTCGGTTGTGTAACACGTGTGAACAATAAACGGTGTCTTTGTGTCTCTCTTGTGAGAAACATTCTCCATTTGAGGCAAGAAATAGGTCATGCAGCTACTCAGTTATGCTTAATTTTAGATCTACGACAACCCAGTTGAACTAGTTGTTCACATGGTTCAAGGTTTTCCACTCACTTTAAATTCCAACTGGAGCGTTTTTTTCATCATCTAACCTGCTCCCTGTGGCTCTCTGATTGGACTAACATCCACCCATAATGAAATCACACTGTGAAAACTGAGCTTCTATGACTTTACTGGACTAATCTGTACAAAAGCATTATGTTTTCAGCAGTCGGCCTGTTAATGTTGGCCTGGAAATGTTACATACAGCCCACCAGCTGCATCTGTTTCCTGACCAGGTTGTAAGGATCTAAGTAAAGCAGAGACACAGATGAAAAGATTAAGTTTTTTTATTATCATTATTATTATTATCTCTCTTTTTCTTTTGTCACTTCCTTTCAAAAACTCCAGCATCATTCTTCAATCTGATCTGTCTGTTTTTTTTCTCTTTGACCTTGTCGTCTTTCTTCTCTTTCCCTCATGCTCGTGGTATTTTCTTCCCCTCTGCTCCTCTGTTTGTTTGCCTCTCATGCCTTCCTTCCTCACTTTTGTCTCTCATCCCTGTGTGGTTCAAGGATAAAGGATAGAGACAGACAGAGAGAGAGAGAGAAATGGTGTAAAAATCAATCTTGTCCACACTAGTATTTTCATTTAGTTTCCCTAAAGATCTCAATTCACACTGAAACGCCTGAAAAAACAATAAAAAAAAAATTGGCTAGGCCTCGTTATTCTGCTGAGTCTCAGCTGATTAAAGCTCTTCTCTGTCTCTTCCTGCTCTACGTGGCCGCCTACATTAAGTTTGAAGTCATGATTTAGTTGCCCATTTCTCTGTTTCTGTTGTCAGAAAACGGAACAAACAAAACAGCAATTCAATCACGGATCACATTTGGTGTCTGTTAAATAAGCAAACAGGAATTCCTGCACTAAGATGCTCATCAAACCACTAAAAGACAAAAATAAACATCAACTGTGTTGCCAAAAGTATGTGGACACCTGTCCTATATGGGTTAGATCCAATAAAGGGAAATAGCAATGCTGCAACATACAATAAAATTACTTTATGGCAACATTTTGGGGGAAGGTGTTTTTCTGTGCAAACGCAACCAGAACAGGTTGCAAAGAAACAGTTTTCCAGGTTCGGTGTGGATGAACTCGACCTCGACCCGGTCCTTTAGGATCGAGCTGGAACGCCGATCGACCAATTAACACCGTTAACATTAAAGGTCGACCTCACTAATGTTGTTGTGGATGAATGGGATCGAATCCCTGCGGCCAGGTTCCCAAAACCTGGAGGAAAGCTCCCCCAGAAAGCAGCTGATTGATACCCGTGGTTTTAAAATGTATTCATTTACCGTGTTTCTGTCTGTCCTAATAAACTAATAAATATCCCAGCTTTCCTTTAAAGCACCTGTCACATATTCAGGTGTGAAAGTCCACGCACCGCATCATCGTTTTTCGAAACCTCACACACGTGTTTTCCGAAGCGTGGACCTCCAAAACAGAGCAGGAAAAGATCCATTTTCATATACGTTCAGCTTCATATGGATGAAAGAGAGAGATGGGGGGAGTGTGGTGTGAGTCAGGCAGCAGCAGCTAACCACAAGGAAGGAAAGAGGAGAGGATGGGGGAGGAGGGAAGGCAAAAAAAAAAGTGGGGGGGAGGGGAGGGAAGGGGGAGGAATCTGGGAATCTTTTAAGCTTGGTTTTAATCTGGGGCGCCGCCAGAATGAGAAAGAGAGAGAGAGAGAGAGAGAGAGAGGGAAAGAGGGACTGAGCATTACATGCTACACTACACAGAGAGGTCACCACATCGCCTGGAGGGCTGGGATGCAGAGAGAAGAGAGAGGGAGGAGAAAGAGGGAACTGGAAGCGAGAGCAGAGAGAAATGATGGAGGGAAAAGGAGGAGGAGGAGGAGGAGGAGACGGACGACAAACTGTCTGTTTGGAGGGATGATGAAGAGCAAAGTGGGAGGAAGAGAGTGTGTGTGTGTGTGTGATGGGAGGTTTTGACTTCCATGTCACCGTCACCTCCTCTGTGACGCTGCAGTGCTGAGGGCAGCTTTTGCTGACTCGCCACTCGCTCGCCCCCCAAGGAGCAGGCAGGAGTGAGCTACACGCCGGGGCCTCCCCCTCCTCTCCCCCCTCCCCCCACATGCCCACCGGGAGCGTTGGCATCACTCGCCCCGGGGGTCTAAGATCCTCTAATTGGGATCAAAGGGATGCCCTTGACGCAGAGCAGGCAGAGCAGGAGCAGCACGGTGGGGCGCGCCACCTCCATGTGGCCGCTCGTGGCAACTACAAGCCGGGCGGCACAGATGGAGGAAACCAATTAACAACATCTGCAACTTCCCCTTTTTGTTCAATTTAAGGAACAAAGAGCTTTGAATGATGATCCTTTTAAATTGTTGAAATCATATTGATGGAGCGGAGCCACGAGGGTCAAGGAAGGTTTTTACAAATGATGTCAACAGTTAATAAATGAAAGAAAAAATCTAAATTATTAGGAACTTCAAGGAATGTTAAAAATGTATTTTCCTTTCTCTCTCCCTCACTGTCTCTGAAATCAATGAGCATATATCGGCGCTGGTATTCCTATTGAGAGGTTTATCTTCATTTAGTTGAACGGCAAAAAAAAAAAAAATCCGAAGCATTGTGAGGGGAATGAAAGGAATTCATCTCGTAGTTTAAGAAATCCTTGAACAGGTGGCTTTTATAGGAAAAAAGGGGTTTGTAGATGTTTTCATTGTCACAGACGGTTAACGGCGCGCGCTTCCTGATTCATAAATTAATACGAAGTCGCGACTGGAATGTCTTTTCAGAATAGAAAAGTTATAGAGACTCGTGTTGCCGTCTTCAAAAAAAAATAAAATGCTGTTTATGTTCAATCTTTTGAGCTTTTGAATATGCTTTTTTTTTTAAAAGTACAGGTGGATTTAATAACAGTTAAAGTTATAAAAGTAGCTCCAAGTAAAGTTTCCAATAACAATGTAATGTGAAGAAAGGCATTAACAGAATTATCCCCCAACTCTGCAGCTGCACTGACCTTTATTATTATTATTTTTTGCTTTACCTTCATATTTACTGCTTGATAAACTGCATTGTTCCAGTCACAACTTACCAAAAAAGAAGTGAAAGAATAAAAGAAACACATTAGGCTTTGCTGTTTTACTCATTTCCTCACCGTTTACCTTCTTAAAAGTACAAGCGGACGAGCATCTTCTGTCTCCGTGACCCCTCTCCTTACGGGTCGTAGCGGTCCACAAACAGTCTCTCCTCCAGTTTTAAGGTTTTATTTTCCAGCTTCCTGTGATGTTCTTCTACCTCTAAATCACACAGCAGCAGGTCGGGGCGCACCTTCCCCCGTGTCCGAACATCTGACTGGTACAGCTCATTAAAAATCTTTTTTTTTTTTTTTTTTTTTAATGAGCTGACCTGAAGTGGTCGACTCACACACACACCTACACACTCTCCTATTCACAACCCCCACCAAACACACACACACACTCTTCCCTACTAGAATATTTCTATTTTTATCAGAAGTATTTATGTGCAGCACACTATTAATCTATTTTCCACTTTTGAGCGATGCCTCACCCACGCAGCAACGTGCACTATACTCTATATGTTTTTATTCATCTCTCCTTTCTCTATTCCTTTTTTTTTATATATATAGTTGTAAATATTTTAGTATAAACTCTAAAACTCAAAGAAGCAAAGTGTTTAATACCTTCAGTGTCGCCATCTGCTTTAATTCTCTACATAATATGATAATAATCCCTCTCTTTACTCTTCCTGTGAAACTTTTTGAGGCTGTATATAAATGCAATGTATATGTGTAGTGGAGTGATATGAGCCATGTGTGTGTGTGTGTGTGTGTGTGTGTGTGTGTGTTTGGATATCAGGTGTGTATTCGCCAACTAATTAATTCTCCTTCATCCTGCACCTCTGGATTTAACAAACACTGGTGAGGGAGGTCCAAAAAGGTCCACACACTCACACACACACACACACACACCTCACGTCTGCTTTCATAATAAAAAAATCAAATTAAATCCCTTCACAATGATATCCTGCATCCCGTTTTCTATTTCACTTAGAAATATGTCACATAACAGCAGCTATAGATGCTCTGGCTGCCACTTCATTGTCTCTTTAATCTCGACTCCGCTGCGTTTAAAGTCTCTCAGACAGACCATGAAGTCGCTGTGCACAATACCAACGGCAATGGGATCAGAACATAATGGGGGGGGGGAAGGTCTGCCACTTGTGTAAGGCAGTGGTTTTAAACTATCTTAATATTTAACATTAAACAGGTGGAGAAAGAGAAACTATCAATGCCTTTGAAAACCAGACATATAACCGCTGATCCCTTTAAAACTGGGTGATTTCAGCACACTGTTTTGTAAGGAGAGCTTTCCTGCAGGAGTCTCCAGCGCCGCGTCCAGATAAACAACAGAATTCTTTCCCTTTTTCTTTATGATCCAATAAGTATTTCTGAAAATATCTCCCGCTAAAAAGGTGCTAATTAGAGTCATGGTTAGATAAATGAGAAGAAAACTGCTCTGTGAGAAAGGCTGAAGGCTCTCATCGCCATGACTACCTGCGACGTTGCTTTAATTACCCGCAGTAATTACGGCTTTTAACTTTTTTTCACATCGCGGAGGCAAAGGCGGTTCATTCTGCTGCGGACGGCCACGGTGACCCCGCAGCTTTGCAGCTTACTGAACTACGGCGATCTGAAATCTTTAAAAAAAAACGAGAGTAAACATTTATAATGTCGGCGTTTTAAAACAAAACAACCTTCAAACCTTTCCCATCATATAGACAAGCAGACAGAAACATATAGGAACCTTTACTCGGAGATGTGCCTCGTGCAGTCAGAGAGAGAAAAAACACACCCACTCAGGTGTTTTCAGTTATTCTAGCCGAGTAGATCTCCGCTCAGGTGGATGGTGGTTAGAGCTTAAACCAGGAAGGTCACCGACTCTACTGGGATGTACTGGTGAGCATGGGTCAGTTTTTTTTTTTATTCCAGGCAGCATACACAGCACAAACTCCTCTGGGGAAGCATAGTCCCCCCAAAAATATTAAAACAGAGCAGTGTGAGGTGTTTATTAAGCACTTCCTGTTTCTATGAGACCTTTTTTTTTGCACATGGCTGTTTCCCTTTTCCACTTTAACAGTTTAAAAAACCTTTTCACTTCATCTACTGTTCAGTTTTTGAACAAATGAAGCCATGTTTAGGGTGTTGGGGTGATATATTTTGTTGACTGCAAACTAAATGTTGTACTGTAAAGGTTTGTAAAATGATTGCAGGTGAGGTTTAATGTATCTAAATTGCGATCATTCTTAAATACGACATGCGATCGCAACCGAAATTCGCACATATCATATTAGATCCTATAAAATCTGATGTCATTTTACCAGCAACATCATACGTTTAAGTGGTTTTAACTCAAGTGATCATAAGTCGGACTCGCTTGAACTTAAACTCGACCTACCTGAATAGTTTGTTCAACGTTACAAGGAAGAAGAAACACTGGTGATGTTCAGGTGCAGTTTAGTTTTATTGTTAAAAACACACACACAGGATTCCTCATCACGTCATAAAAATGATGTTACAACAACGTCTCGTTAGACATCATGACAGTTTGTTTCAGAGGGCAGCGACGAGGCGACAGTTTAAACACTACAGCTGGAGAACATGTTTCTTTATCAGCAGTCCGTTGGCTACCCTTGGCTACTGACACACACACACACACACACACACACACACACACACAGCTCCAAATCTTCCAACATATTATTATTATTAATGTATCGGGTTGTGAGAAGGATCACAACAAAACAGAACGCCGGCACTCGCAGATCAATAGTCTTCTTATTTATTGCGGGGTAAAAAAAAACAAACGCCATCATCATCATCATCATCATCATCATCATCATCATCAGCTTGAAGCGAGGATGATGACGGCTGATGATGAGGATGATGACGGCCTCCAGCTAAGGCGCGTTTGTTTTTGCCTACAATAAATAAGACTATTGATCTGCGAGCGTCGGTGTTATGTTTGTTTTTTTTTGTTACCCTCGGCTACTGTCATAACCTGAGGATGTGTCGTGACACTGATTCATGATCCAAACAGTTTGTTTTTGTCAAACGATGATATAATTTGCATGTTTTTCTTCTGAAATCATTTCAAAGTTGTTTGAATTTGTTTAAAATTTATGATGAATCTGAAACTTTTTTAAAAAAACTTTGGATACGAATGATTTTGGCACAAAAATAGAGCTGTTTACTTTGTTTACTTTTGTAAATTTTGTGCACATTATCCACATTTATCCTAATGTTTGTTATATTAAACTTATTATTATTAGCTTATTAGGTTTCTGATATCTTTATGGGAAGCTGTGAAGCTTTATATTCTGTGTGTGTTCCCCTTCCTCTTCCATACCATATGACACTGACAGATCTAAGGTCTGAACAGCTGAAAGGTTTCCCCCCACACACACACACACACTCACACACACACACACACACACACACACTCTCGCTCTCTCCGCTGGGTCACCTCACAGCCAGCCGTTGGACGTGAAGTTCCGTCTCAGCTGCTGAGTCTCGTCCTCTTTGAGCGGCTGGAGAGGTGATCGACAGGCGCCGCCGTGGAAACCGAACCACTCCATCGCCTGCTTGAGGGCGGGCACTCCCAACCCTCTGGTCACCTAGCAACACAGTGCTCCAATCAGTCTCCACCAGACAACCCCCCCCACACCACCACCACCACCAACTGAACTGCAGCTTTATCATCAGCAACACTTAAAGTCAGACATGTTTTGTTTTTTTAAGTGTTTGTGATCAACGTCTGCTTTCCACGTCTTTCTTTCTGGGAGTGAAGTTGGGTTTTTTTTCGTGATGCAGGCGTGCGGAGGATTGACGTTGTTAGGGCGGTGACATTTAACTCACCTTAACAGACACGTTCGTAGCCTGGAGCAAATTATTCAGAGCTGTTCTCTCACACACTCGGGCCTCAGAGCAGCTCCGAGGAGCACGCTGAACAAAAAATCTGACATTTCAACTCTGCTGTGTTCAGGAACGCAAACCTCTCAGTCTCCTCTGGTGTCTCAGTTAATTCAGCCCTCAACATCAAAACATGCTTTTTTTCTCTCTTAACTTGAAGACAACTGTCATCATTTCTTTAGTGTTTCTTGTCTCTGGTCTTTAAAAGTTTAGATAATTCATCTACCAAAGTGAGTGCTATCCATCATTTGGTCACAGCAAACTTTAGAAGTTCCTGAAGTTCATTAATTCATTTTTAATTAGTTTAACTTTAACTTTAACGAAACCACTCTGGATCAGTTCTTCCTCTGACAAACGCTGCTGCAACTGAAACTCTAGTCTGTCACTATCCGTGGCCGTCGTGGATCCCGAGCAGGCTGACGAGCATTTGTTCAGTGGCGCCATGGATTTAAAAAAAAAAGCAGCAGATGGTACTCACGGCGGCGTTGGGCTCGATCAGGCGCTGCTGCAGGACTCTGGCTTCCTCCCAGCGACCGGCCACGCACAGACGCTCCAGCTCGCACAGCTCCCCGCCCAGCACGTTGGCCAGCGCGCACACTCCGCCCACCGCACCTTCAACACAGGAAACCAACCAGGAGAGTTAAAGATCAGGTTTTTTTCCCCTTTCCTTTTACAATGGGATCAGCTCTTGACCTTTCAAACTTACTTTTCTTGTAACATAATTAAACACCTGTCTTTGACGGCATAATTGTGGCAACTGAATTATGTGTATTCACAGAGTTCATTCTCAGTGTTTGTGCACTTCAGGTTTCTGCATCACACTTGTTTAAGTTGCACGACGGAGCCCCGATTGGCTCCAAACGGGTTGTGATGTCACAGCGGTGCAAGTCTTAAACTCATGACTTAAGGCGAGCACAGATGGATGTGAAAACGGCGTCGAACTCCAGCACGTAATCACTCTGTACAGTGAAGCTCAAACATTCACATTAGAGCTGCAACTGACAATTAATCATCTGGTCTATAAAATGTCAGAAAACAATGAAAAAAATGCTCGTTATAATTTCTAACATCGCACAGTGACGTCTTTAAATGTCTTGTTTTGTCTGATCAACACTCCAAAATATGAAGGAATTCAGTTTACCATCATGTCTAAACACAAAAAAAGCTTCAAAATCGTCACATTTGAGAAGCTACAACCAGCTATTTTATTGAAAAATGCTTATATGAATATCAAAATAATTGCTGATTGATTTTTCTGTCAGTGGGCCGTTTGATTAATTAACCAATCGTTGCAGCTCTAAAACACATTTTTCAGTGACTTCTATGAGTTTTTCCCTTGCTATAATAATAATAATAACAATAATAATAAATGAGACTTATATAGCGCCTTTCACAACACCCAAGGACGCTTTACAGAAAGAGAACAAGCTAAACTTCAATAAAAACAAGAAGACGGCTGTGGCCCGAAAGCCTGAGTGAACAGGTATGTTTTGAGGGCCGATTTAAAGGAGTCCAGGATGTTGGGAGGGAGTTTCAGAGGGTGGGGGGGACAGACAGGAGCCCAGAGTCTGAAGATCGCAGGCTTCAGGAGGGTGTGGGTCGGTGGAGGAGGTCAGAAAGGTACTGGGGTGCCAGAGAATGGCGGAGTTTGTAGGGTCGCCAATGTAGGTGGATGAGGGTAGGGGTGATGTGCTGCCAGGGTCTACATACTGGAGCCTGTTCAGAGTTTTGCTGGGAACAGGTACAGGACTCCATTTCTATAAGACAGATACAGCTCAGTGAAACTGGCTTGTACACTTGTTCACAACCAATTGTTGAAATCAGGTTGAATATCGTCGTGAAGTTGAAGGAGGCGGCCCGAGAGATCGTGTTTGATCAGTTTCCCTCTCGGCCTTTTTTGCATGTTTTGAATATGAAATGAACCGTCGTCCACCAATCACACACACACACACACACACACACACACACGGCGCGCTACAGACATTAGCATGCATCACAGCGAAGACACACGAGGGCACTCGAATTGCCCGGAGAGGTCCGTGGATTTCCTTTAACTTGGCAGAGAAGCGTGTAATCCATCAGCTGGAGTGAAAAAACATAAGCGGAGTCCTCACATGACGACCGCGTCGACAGGATTCAGTGTTCAAACAAGTGAAGATAAAAACAGAACAGGAAGGGACTGAGAGATGTTTTTCCCTCCTGATTTTAAGCCAAACATGTATTCATCTTAAATAAAAGCCATTCATCACTCTGCTGGTTTTACATTTCACTTGTCAACGCGCACACAGACAGAAATGATTTACTGTCAACACATGAGGGTTTGTCCAGACTTCCATCCTCTTCTCTTCCTGACAGATCACTAAGCAGCAGCAGCAGCAGCAGCTTCATATGATGTCTTTTTCATATTTATTTATTTACAAAAGATAGATACATTTTCCCAGGCAACAAGATATCATGGCCTTTCAGTGTGACATCTCATTTTCTGCGTCTGATGTAGGAGAAAAGCGGAGAGTCGGCCTTCGAGTCCGCGGCCTTGGAGTTGTTGTTATTACGGACACGACGAGCCGGCGGATGCTGATGGGCGGATTTTTTTCTGTCTGATTAATGTTCCTGTGACCCAGCGCCGCTCAGATCGCTCAGCTGACAGCGGCGGCTTACCTGTCGGCCGCTGACTGACAGACGAACGGCACGCGGGCCCCCGTCGCTACGCTGCAGGTGACAGCTCACCGGTAGAGACACTACGGGCTCGCAGCTTCTCATTGACTACGTTTTCATGCACTGTTATTCCGAATATGGCAATGCTCTGAATTTGATACAGGTCATGTAAACAGGCCTTATTCCAAATGAAGCGTTTTCTGATTATGACACGTGGGATATGCCGGTGTTATTTGGGTTTTAGGAGCATTCTTTGGACATGTATACAGCACATTGGGAATATGGGTCTCAGTTGGGGATGCCAGTTTACCTTCACCACAACAAGAACAGACAAGATTGGTTATCATCCTGACTGTGACAACCAAAAACACTCAGCTGTAAACATATCGGAGGTACAACTAAGGTACTTCCTATGCAACTGTAACTACACACTACTATCTATAGCATCAGTCATATCAACATCACTTATAAATATCAGGCAGCAGCTCAACTCATGTTTTCCTGAGATCTTGTTATTCCCGTTTCCACCGGAGCAGAGGGAAAACCTTCCGCATTTAAAACGGGAATATTAGTGGAATATTCATTTTCATGAGCCATGAGAGGCAAAAACTGGAATATTTTGTTGCATGTAAGTGTAGTCAATGAAAGAAAACACACATAAGTTTTTTATTTTTTTCCTGCTGTTGCACTTAAACGCCTCACGAGCAGCAATTGTGTCACATTTTTCTACATCTGTTTAATCGTTTTCATCAAGTTATATTGTTTTTTACGCCGAACGAATCAATGAATCAAATGACTGCGGTTGGCATAGTGACAAACCCACAGAGAGATCGTTACCTGATTCTCTTTGATTCTGTCACTGTGCTCAATGCAGCTTTCTGTGAAAACTATCTAAAAAACTCACTGTACACTAGTGCACAGCGCCAAACAGCAGACAGACAGGGTGAACTGGTGAACTGGTGAACACGGTGAAGCGTTTGGCAGTTGAAGAACCAGATATCACCAGCAGGAAACAGTGGAGACAAAACCACAGCTAAAAAGGAGACTTACATTTTCCAGGTGGTCAGAAACACTACTCTAAATGAATGCTAATGCTAATGCTAGAGGTGCTGAGAGTGCAGCACCAGCAGCAGCACCTCCACCTCCAGGTGGCCGAGCATACTGTTTGTGCTGGATTCAAACAGCTTCTCCAGCTTTTTTTTTTAACCAACAGCAGCATTTTAAAAGTCGGGTTTTGTCATGAACGGCTACTCTGTGCTATTCTGTCTTCACACTGTTTGTTGTAAGGACCCATTAGTGACTTGTTTTGCTGATGCTGTAAACGTAGCAATAAAGTCGTCTGATATTATAATAATCTGTTCATTAAGGTGTTTTTTGGGCAATTTTCCTTTTTCACTGAAGACGTATTCTCAGGCTATGCGGTTGGTTGGATTGTAATTACGAATGTTTGCCAACACAACTACCTCATGAAGTGATCGTATGTCAATGTTGGCTTTCTAGCTTTATTTACTGCTCTCGAGTGACTCACAATCAATCCATGCCAGTTTAATGTTTGCAGTTGTATGAAACAGAACTCCTGGAGCCATGTGTGTTTTGTCATCTAACGATAAAACAACATTATTAACCGCAGCGATTAGCATCCTGATGTTACTTCTGCTTTTGTGACTTTCTTTCTGAGGTATTTCTGAAAGTTTACTATCCGTGTTCTTGGAGAAAACGGGGTGAGTTATATAAAAATTCACACACTGAATGTACAGTACAGTATAGTTGTCATGATGGGGAACATTAGCCATAGAGCCCATGTTTATTTCTGCTGTAAAGTTGGGCGTTTTATCATAGGGGTCTGTGGGGATTGGCTCAGTTTTTTGGCACTTCTGTGTTGGCTTCATTTTTCAGCCCAGGGGGGTTGCTGCTTGATTATCATATCAATCACTCAGCGTTACCTCGCTCTGCAGTAGTTGTGTCAGTCAGTATCTCACTCACACAGCCAGTTACTCTCATATTTCAGTTATGGAGATGAGAACATGTCAGGGAGCAGAGATCAGAGAGTTGTGTGTGTGTGTTCGACAGGGCTGGCAGTGAAAGAACATGACTCATTAGGTTCCTGAGCATCATATTGATGCCTATCCCCTATCGTGTTATCTAATCCGAGCTTACAGTACGCCGTACGTGGCCGACATACCAACAAGATAGAAGACATCATTTCATAATGCTGCTGTGAAAGATTGCTGATGTTTTATGATTTACTGCAACTTCAAATGAAGGATCACCTGCTTCCCGCGTTATGAGAAAACTCTTCTCAACTTGGGCTGATAAGTATCCATGATGGTCGAGCTAAAAATGCTGATAAGGCAAGAAAATAATCAGATATAATCTGGCTGTCTCTTGGGCACAGGTGATATAGTAATATTCAGAGTGGGTGCTGGTTTGAATGCTCAAAGTACGTGACCTGCAGTGTGTGACATGTAAATTCATCCTCTAAAGTCTGATCCCCTTTTCTAAACTAGCTAGTCGCTAACTTTGTCTCTCTACTGTTTGGTGCCGGACAGTTTGTGTGTTCTTGCCTTGTTTGAGGTTGATCTTTGGAAATGGTTTTACATACTGTAGAGGAAGTAGATAAAAGCCGGTAAAGTCAACTATAAAGTATAAAAAGAGAGCATCCTGCCCATTTTAAGCTAACCCCATTAGCCTCAGTTAGACGATGTATTTTCTCTTGGCGGTTTCTTTAAGTCGGTCCATATTATAAATGAAATGTGCATATTCTCATTGGGTATTCTTTTGCTAGTAGCAACCCCAATAAGCTACTGACACAGCTCCGTAGCGGCAGCAGTTTAACTGACATTTTTAGCGTCAGAAACACTCCCATAGATACGGTTGGTGCCTGCCATTGCTAGCTAGCTTACAGCTAATGTAGAGGAATGTATTTTGGCTGTATGGGATGATCCTACGGTCCAATACGCTTCACGCTTGGTCTGAACACACCATTAAAAAATAGACATCTTTTATCTATACCTCAAACGCCCCTATCAAGATACCCTCTGGGTGTCTGGAGCTAATGTGTTGATAATACAATATTTTAAGTAACTGTTGTGTTTTATTCTTTTGGACTTGATGTAAATCTTTACTATCTACACTAATTATTGTGTTGCACCTCCAATGGGGACTAAATCCTGATCTTTCATTGATGATATCTTTTCTTCCGGGCATGAAAACCTAATCTGAGGACATGTTTAGGATCTGTAGCCGGTGTAACTCCCTAATATTTTGCAGATTCAGTAGATGGGAACACACAATCCCTTCAGGGAGCTGCTTGGTTTCATCTGAAATGTGAGCGTAATATGAAACGACTACAGGAAGTGATCCCAGATTACGAGGTGGATGGTGAAGGTAGACATCTGATAGCTAGCAGTTTTCCACTGGTGACCGAAACGCTAAAAAAAAACTTTTGAATTTTATTGACATTTGACAGCGAGGACCTTAAATGAAAGATACTGCATGCAAAAGACAAGAAAGTCAATTTCCCCACTTTGGTTTAGGATGAAAAGAAAACAAACAGAAGGGGAGATCGCAGCCTTGGGGATATGAAGGCTAGCGACCGCTCCCTGTGAGGAACAACAGCACTGTTTTTCTTGTTTTTAGGCTTCTTACCAACACAATAGGCCGCCATGAGGAACCCCGCTGAGCCCGCCAACACCTGGAAATCCTGCGATTTGGTTTTGTGAACAATCAGGCCGATTCGTGTGATCTGAGGAACGGGTAAAAAGAAAACACAGGGAGAGAGAAGAAGAAGAAAAAAGGTAAAAAAATCAGGACTGTTTCACTGTTATCACTCCTCCCTGCTGTCAGGACTAATATCTGGTGTAGTTTTTTTTTTTTTTTTTTAAATCACAGGGGACGCAGTCACAAGAGGCAACGACAAACCCAACATCTCACAAGGTAAACAAATCGCTCAAATTGAGACAAGCATCGGCTCTTCACAGGGCCGAGGTTTTGGGAGGAGGGGAGTGTTCGACATCCCAAACAGAAGGATCACGACGACAAAAAAGAAAAAGGAAAACAGACAAGTCCCAAGTGAGAAAGAAAAAAAAAAGGAATCAACTTCAAAAGAGGAGGAGGAGGAGGATGGGAGAGGCTCATGAATAATTGATGAGCCTCCCTATTTTGTTTTGCCTCTTTTAATTCTCTTTTGTCAATCCGGATATAAAGCGCTGAACCCAAATAAACCTGAAATGTTCAAAGGGAGCATAAGAAGACTCCACCGCGGCTGCTGCTCTGCACATGAAGATGAAACTCCACAGGGAAAACCTGCAGTTTCTGGTTTCAGCCTCCATCACAGGTACCAAAGGAGGGTCTATTTTTAACCACCGGGTGTCAGTCAGTTTCCCCCCATATCAGTCATTTGGAACACGCAGGACTATAATTGATCAGTCAGTCAATCAGGTTATAGGAGCTCCTGCTGGTCTCCTGAACGCAGGAGCTCTCTGGCTATTTAGAAACAGCTCCCCAGTGAGAGAAGCAACATCGCAGCGAGGCTACTGTCTGGCCCCAGACACAGAAAAATACTCATTAGCTTCTATTTTTTAAGTCTCATTATTGTCATTAGCCTGCCGCGTGCAACTCCAGATCACGGGGGAAACTTAACCCTTAACCTACTGCATTAATTATGGTTTTTGGTGTTTTCCTTTTCATCATATTTTACAGAAGACGAAGACGATGTATCAATCAAAAAAATTGATCCCCCCCCCCACCCACCCCCCCCCACCTACATGTTTTTTTTATTGCCTCAGGGCAGCAATGTGAAGGATGTGTATAAAACCACCAAATGAATGAGTGAAAACAAGCAACATATGCATTATATGTGCATGTTTGCATTCGCTGTGTTATAACAAACATATTTTACGTAATAATTCAGTAGTTTTTTTTTGCCATAGGGATAACAACAAAGTCAATGGTTCTGTCACTTCTACTAGAGACTGTATATTGGCACCAAATCCTCATGTACTGTAACTGGTTGGATTGTGATGACGTCCATTATACACATCTATGGAGATTCCCTCCAGATGTGTTTTAGGATTTATAAAAATGCACAAAAAATGATCAGTTACCATGTTAGGGTTAGGGTTAGGGGTTAGGAATTCATTAAAAATAAATCCAGCATCTATGCAAATACAACTATTTTTCATTTCAAAAGACTTAACAAGATGTCTCCTACTTCACTGAAAAGTCTGCTCTGAGGCTTCAAGTTTCCACATCAGTCTTGTGTAAGTTGTATACTGGGTCTCAATTGGCTCCAAAGTAGTTGTGATGTAACAAAATCTCACGCTCTCACAGGCTGGTCCCCTTAAACTCAGGTTTAAAGTGAGCGCAGATGAAAACAAACTGCACCTACGTCTTCCTGCATAGAGAAGCTCACACATCCAACTGAAGGAAGAAAAACACATTTCTGACTTCAACTGTTCATCTAGTGTCCTTCACATTATGTTAGAAATGTTTGTTTTTTTTCTAATATTTTGGTTTAAGGCCAAGAAACCAGTAAATCTAATGACATTCCCATCAACCTCACCTCAGTGTCGTCTTCAAGAATGAAATCTAGTTGAATTTGACGTCTAGATACACTGAGAATCTTCACAAAGGAATAAAAAAAAGTACATTATTGTCCTATAATCTAATAATATCGAGTAAATGTAAGTTACATACCGCCCACTGAGGCAAGAAATAGATAATCAATGTTTAGAAATACAGTTTATATAAAAAGAAAATACATCTTCAGACTATCAAACATGCATTGCTTGTATTTTTGCCAATCTGTTATACTGACTTAAAAAGAAATAACTAATAATATAGTCTTTCTCTGATACCATCGCTGTGTATATGCAGTATAACCTGTTCTCACATGTCTCTTGCAAAAGAGATCTTGATCTCAGTGGAGGTTTCCTGTGTTCCGATGCCCGAAATGCATTAAATGCAACATTATACCCATTTTAACACCTACTTTGTTAAATCAGAAACATGATATCAGATATAACTATATATAAAAATGAGAATATTTATCAATAATTGCGGGGAAGCCTGTTGTCTGTCTCGGTTTTCAGCGGTGGGATCGTTTCATATCTGACAAAAGTAAAACAAAGAGCTTCTACGTCTTCATAAACTCGAGTCCTCGAGCTGTTAATTGCTACATATCGAGTGCTAAAAAATTGTTTAAAAAAAAATCTGATTTAATTTGTTATTAGTTGAGCAGAACATACTGCGAACGTGGGGGCGATGTCTTCAAATTCATTAAGCCGGTATTCTTAATCAACGCTGCACGTTTTTGTGACAACTGACGGAACAATTAGCGGCGTTAAAGTCTCGTCGTCTCGTATTTAAAGCGTTCATGACTACTTTTCAGGTGCGAGCTGTTAAGATGTAACTATAAATGCTCCTGGCTCTCTTGCGGAGATGAATAATCATAGGCGTTGTAATTATTTTCACTTCACGATGATAATTGTTTGGATTGAACAAATTTATTCAGCGTTCAAAGGCGACGATGCCTCCGCCGCAATGCTCTCTGGATTCACATGTCTGGCACATGCGCGAGCTGCACATACTGAAAAGTCAAAAAACAGCCGACGTGTGAGCAACAGAAGGGCATGAAGAATCAGATTAGAGGAGGTGATGTGACATTAAAGCTGTTTTAAACACTTTTTTTTGGTTAAAGAGTTGAAATCGGAGACAATTAGAAAAGACTGACAAATACTTCAAGAGGGATTCAAAATTGGCACGACTGGATGTACCAGCTGAGCCTGCTGGATACCTTTCCACATCTCTTATTCATTTATTCACAAATCTCCGGTCCAACATCTGTCGGATCTGACTGCTGTCACTCTCTAGCCGCTATCTTCAACATCGCAATATCTCATTGCATATAAAGAAAAAAAAATGTCTCGTGTGCTCAAAATAGAAACGCATACAGAAGAAGCATGTTTCTACTGACTATGGATGCATACGCCAGTGTGTTTATTTAAAAAAAAACACACACACACATCTGAGAGGATCTGAGATTGTTGCAGTTGTTGTTGAGCCTCTAACAAACCAAGCAATCTGAGCTTCGTAACAGCCTTTTAAAAAAAAGTGAAAACCTACCAAAGCAGCTCAACTTTACTGCAACATATTTTTGTTTATGCTTTTCTATATTCAGTACAATTCAGTGGAAAATATTTGTACTTTTTGCTCTTTTTTCCATGGAGACACTTTACTTTAAGTCTCCATATTTTGCATTTTTAAAGCAGTAAACAATCAATAAATGTGTTATAACACACTGTAATGCAGTTGGACATGTTTAAATGTTTATTAATGTACAGTATTTATCAAGTATACCTTCCATGAAGACATATTTTATATTTCTACAATTGTGTTTTACTATTGTCATTCATTATCTGTTTATATACCAATGTGTGTCCACAGCAGGAGTTATAGTTGTTGACAGATACGTTAATAATCACTTGGGTATGCTTACAACTACGTTATAGTGTGTCATAGATGCTTTATTAAAGGGGATGAATTATCCTCATTACCAGGTCTGTCATTTTAATCTGGAGCACGGCTATAATATCAGTGGCTTTGTAGAGCTTTTTCTCTGAAAATGACCGAAAATGATGCTCTAAAAGCACCGAAAGAGTAAAGTTGCAGTCAGACAGCTGAACAACGGACTGAAACTCGCCGTAAGGCTCTGTAAAGCCGAGGGAGCTGCAGAGTCGCTGATTATTTTGGTCCCTAAAAATGTTATAAAATGATGAAAAGTGTGTGAAAATCGGTGTTTTCCAAAGCCCAAAGTGATGTCACACACACTAAGATACACAACGCAAAGATATTCAGCTCAGTTACTCAGATATTTAATCACAGAAGACTCAAGAAACCAGAACATATTCAGATTTGAGAAGCTGGAATCAGAGAAGTTGGGATTTTTCTTGACTCAAATGACGCAAAACGATGATTTGATAATCCGAACAGTTGGTGATTAATGTAATAGTTGGCTAACTAATCGATTGAATTGTTGCAGCTCTATCCCTAATTAACAGTCCGTCCTATACTAGCTAATGACTGGTTCCAAGTCAAACTGATGTACAGGAATTATTTACATTTCTGGAAACGTATCCATATTTTTGATTAACCAATAAACACCAACAAACACACAAATACACACAATGCACTACACAATAAACAGACTTTCCATATACCATCCTATATGCTGCTACAGGTCTCATTTTTATTTATATTTGCTTTTATTTATTGATTTTTTTTTCATCCTGCACACTGCTGAGGAGCTGCTAAACAGATTCCCATTGTTCTGAGCACAATGGCAATAATCTCATCTAAAACCTTGATCATTTAGATTTCTTTATTTTAGTTCTGTGTCACAACACAATCAAATGTTTCGTTGTTGTTTATGCTTTCAGGGCGTCATGCCGACCAATTACTTTTATGTTTAAAAGCATTCTTATTTGCTGTTGTATAGCCACAGACGTATAAAGTTTTAATGTGCAGCTAAGGTGCATAAAAGCTTTGATTTACTGTGAAATTTTGTTGCAAACAAAGTTGCGTGAAAACACTTTAAATGACGCTGGTTTGTTTCCATGTAGACAGAAACAAAGCCAGTAAAAAAGGAAGAGAAAAAAAAAACCTTTACACACACACACACAACCAACCAATCATATGTAATTTCAGATCAATCAAGTATGATCATGCAGAGAGAGTAGCTGTGCGACAAATTGAAAGGTGGAGAACGAGCCTGTCCACAGCAGGCCTGTCTGCAGATAACACAATTTGCCTTCTGGAAATATGCCCTCTTGGCCCTGCAAACCCCTTTCAAATATAATTTGCCCAAAATATATGAAGATTCAATTCCATCAAAGGCTGTCCATCCTAAAAATGTACAATAAAAACCGTCTGCCAAATAGCAGGAGCTGGCTGATGTGGGGAAATCTGTTTGCCACTCATGTTCTGAATAATCTTTCTGCAACTTCTCTGCCTTCCTCAAATTGACCCATCACCCCTTGTTTTCTGTGTTTGGCCTCTTCACGCCTACAATTGAGCAGGGCCACTCTGTGCTTGAACTACACCCACACATCTGTCTCCCAGCGAGTGGACAAACATGTTATTTCCCAAATCAGAAATCCATTTGCAACTTCTTGCAAACACTTCCCACACAGACGAAAAAGGTATTAAGAGCTCGACAAGAGCAAACTGTCCTTTTTTTTTTTTTTTTCTCCACCGAGTAACCCTGCAATCAACCCTGCAGGATAAAACTACACACACTTTAGTTTTAGGTTCTTGAACAGTCACTGCTGCACTTCTCTCTGCAGCAGTCAGTCTGCTGAAAGTCTGCTGCTCAGATAGACACAGGAACATTACTGACATTACCGTTTTACTGCTGACGAATTAGTGTTTCTTTCTGTCTTTGCTCTTTTTTTTTTTTCAAATCTAAAGTGTCAACAGGCTTTTTTCACATGGTTTTACTTTTTATATACCGGCAAAAAAAAAGTTGGTATGAAATCATTTGACATGTTTTTACAGATAATATGGTGCTAATTGGACAAAAAAGATACAAATGCAGTTGTTGGCGAGATGCTAGCAGATTCATACCAGTCGCCTCAATGGAATTTCTGACACAATATACTTAATATAATCAGACTGAACTGCCATTTCATTTCACTTCATTCATTCACTGGGAAAAAAAAGGAGGTAATGTCTTAAATGTAGTTTAGCGTAAGGTGTAGTTAGCTAGCTAGCTTGCTTGCTATGCTAACAGCTACGCTCTAGAAATGGATGTCTTTGACTTTCATCAAGTAAAATACCTCGACATCATCATTGAAGGTTGCTGATCTAAAATTATGCTACACTCAGAACAGGAAGAACAAAAAAAAACTGGAAGTGACCAGATTTTTCCAAGATGGTTACACACATATGCTAACCTTGTAGCCACACCAGATAGCTATCCCAAAGTAGCTTCTTTGTTATATATTTGTAGCATTTTTAAGTAAAATCTGTTTAAAATAATTAATGGCTCCTTTTAAATTAGCTGAATCAATGCTATTGTTGCTAATATCCAATGAAATCAACCAAACTTTATTTGCGTAGCACTTTTCGTACAGGTTAGCGCAATTCAAAGTGCTTTGGCTGACAAGTGGATAATACAGAACAAATGTAAACAGTAGAGACAATTTGACGACATTTTTTTAACTACAATCTAATATTACATTGTATTTCGATGTAACTAACCGTGTTTCCATCTAATTCCATCTAATTTTAAGTAAACTTTTGAAATGTTGCAAAAATCAAAATGCGGATTAGGCGTGTTTCCATCAACTGGTCTGGATCGAATAAGCCAGACAATGTGAAGTGTAGTTTAGTTTCATCATAAGCTGTCGATATAGGCTACGTTAGGTATGGCTGTAATAAACAGAGTAGAATTGGACACAAAACCAGTCACCTTGGCTATCAATGAGAGAAAAAATGAAGAGAGCTTCATTTAAAATAGCATCGTCTACTCTGATACATCCATGGAAATCTGCTGCCTGCTGCTTCACAAACGCAGAAATACTTGCAGCACAAATACACACAGAAAACGTGTTAAAATGAAAAGATGTATCAGAGGCGTTTCTTACATCTCCTCCGCTGTCTTTGAGGCCCAGGATGTTTGGGTGCTGGGACAGGTGCACCACAGCGTCCAGCGGCAGATCCAACCCCGTGTTGGCCGGCACGCTGTACAGAACCACCGGCACCGGGCTGCTGTCGGCCACCTGCGGGAGGAGACGGAGAGACACGAGAGGTATTCACAACCTCAAACACAACAACATCCTACTAACATGAACAGAAAGGTCCCTGCTGTGAAAACCAGGCCGGAGAAAGCATGAGAAATGCTTAGACATTCAAAATCTCACTTACTACAACTTTTAAAGACCCAGATTTGACTTGTCAGTGATATTGGGATTTCTCTTGAGCCCTCCGTCCCATTTAGTCCATTGAAACCAAGCAGCAGCTATCACGGCTTGAGGTTGAGTACCTTAAAGTCCAATGCTACCGACACCCGCTAGCTAGATGCTCCAGTTGGCTCCATTTCAAAAAGCCTCGACTTCTCTCCAGAAATACTAAGTAACGCTTTTTTTCAACGAGTCTCAATTGGTCTCAATTACTAAATCCAGCCCCTCTAATAATAGCTTTGGTGATCATTTTAGACATTATCGCTCTGTTAATAAGATTTGAAGACTTATAGTAGCGTTGATGTCTCCCGTATGGGTGTTGATTTTCATCCATCTGTATTTACAGTCTATAGTTGACACCTAAGTTTCCCCTGAAATGAAAACTCTCACTGCAGTAAATGTATACAATGTCATATTCAATTATCAATGTATTATACCGACGTATAAAAAGCTGATATACATACATATAGTTTTTATAGTTGCAGCATTCTGTCAAACAGAAATATTCTGAACGCTTGTGAATCATTTCTCATATATTTCAGCTTTTCATGTACTCCATCTCACCCATGGGAACCCACACGTTATATCAACATGAAAATGTAATCATTTGCACATCTGTGAAACCAGCACATTGTTATATTAAAGCACTTATATGTTTTGTTACACTTGGACATTACACATGCTGTTTATACTATCATCATTTACATACTCCTCGTCAATATCTTGTACAATTCTGTTTTATTATATTTTCTTTCATTTAGAATACATGTTTTACTATATTTTATTTGTTAATTGCAAGATTTTATTGGTATATTTATATCATCTGTCTTGTGTTATATTCTATTTTCTGACTGTAATGCACCAAGGCCACTTCCTTGCATGTGCAAACCTACTTTGCAATAAATCAGTTTCTGTTTCAGACAAGAAGAAGTTAATCATGAGCACTTTTTATATGAAGAAGTGAAACTCCAGCTCATACTACAGCTCTATAATCATGGCGGAGGAACAAAACCTTCTACAGCCACGCTTGAGAGTTGGTGCAAGTCTTATACGTCATCTACGTGACTATCAATTTAAGCTTTCAAATCTTAAAAGTGAGAACATTTCGGCCCGTCTTGACTCCTTCAAACGGCTTCTAGAGAGTAAAAGACTTACAGTTAGGGTATGTATGTGTGTGTTTGGTGCTGTCAGCTGACCTTTGTGAAGTGTTGGATCAAAGCGCGGCTGTCCATCTTGCCTTTATAGAAGCAGGGCGTTACGACGAGGACGGCGTCGGCTCCAGCTGCTGCCATCTTCTCTGTGAGCTTCACCGTGGCTCTGGTGGCTGAGCGAAGAAATAACTTTACTAACAGGCACAGACTCAGGTTTTGTCTCCACCTTTTTAACTGTCCCAAACCATTTTATCAAGACAGACTTAAAGGAAGTGGAGGAGGAAACCACAAGGTAACTCATGACTGCAGGAGGTTTTTATATTTGTTCATGTTGCACTTGTTGTGGTGGTTTGTTTACCTCTATCGGTTGTATTTCTATAGTGGTTTTCTTTTATAAACCTTCTTTATTACCTTCTTTTCTGCACATGGTGCATGTGTGTCCTCACATACAATACCTTCACTTGTAATAATGTCTCCGTTCTCCTACTTAATGATAAATACAACAATCAAAAAAAAATGAATACCAGAAGAAGAAAAGGAGGGAGAAAAAAAAGGCTGCTGGAGAAGTGATCCTGCATTTCAAATTCCCTCACACAAGCAAACAAACAAGACATTATTCAGATTTGCAGCATTTACAGTAGACAACAACAGAATGAGCTTCAGTCCCTCCACCAGCAGCATTTCCTGGAAGAAAGGAACGAGCAGACAATTGATGCAACAAATACACAAGTGTCCCTGGAATATTTATTGAATAAATATATGTGAAATAATTTATGAAGAAAGAGCCCAGGAGGTTTTACATTATCAGTTAGTGAAAGGAGCGAAGCAAAGTGGAGGTACTGTACTGCGGAGTGAGTTAATGCACAGTCTCTCTCTCTCTCTCTCTTTCTCCTCTTTGAATGTTCATTACGTGCCGCAGAAGTGAACGGCTCAACAAGCCAATAAAAACTGTTACAGACTCATTTGACTTCAATTATCAGCCCATAAAAATTAATGACACCACCGGCTCATAATGAGCTTAAAAATCAAGGTCTCTAAAAAATCCATATTGGAAACACGTGCAGTCAATTTGAGCTCATTTACAAGCCAGTAAAAATCCAGACGTGTGCAGCTCGGAGAGGGAACAGAAATTTTTTATTAAATGCACACTATTAAAGACGGTGTATGTATTTCCTGCGGAGATTGAATTCATTAGTTTAGTCTTAAGGGTAAATAACATTTTTGGAAATATTATATTTACAAATAGGAGCTTCAGCAGGGTTACAGACAATAATACTGTGGATGGAGAGTCACACAGCGTCATAACTTTATTAATTAATAAACAACTTTATAAGCAAGGACTCATCTGATGTGAAAGTGTTACAGTGGAGAGATATGAGGAGAAGATTTAAAGGAGAACGGTTGAATATTTTTGTCAGAATGTGGAAAATATGCAAACGAATATAAGATATGACGTATATATTACCAGTCAAAAGATTTAGTTTGAGTGCAGTGAATAAGCTGAAACAGCACAAAAGTAAGAGATAAACTGTCAGAGGTACAAAAAAAAAAGTTGAATTTTAAAGCAAAAAAGAAATTTGATTAAAGCAGTCTTGGAAAAACATCTGGATCTACTGATTGAATGAACAACTGCTGCAAGAATATCTTACTTCATCCATGAAAACTTGGAAGTAGGAAGTTTTTTTTTTTTTTTCTTTCTAAAGACTTTGATGTTCTTCATTATAAAACATAATATTCAATTACCGACGATGTGATGTGTTGTGATGTGACTACATCGCGCGTAAACGCTGAGAGAATGGAGCCACATTCGGCATGTTGACATATGTGAATAATTAGTTTTATCTCGGTATCAGAAACTGTTTTGACAGACGTCGACTTCTGAAAAACTCTTTTAGAATAATTTAAAACTGCTGACATGAAGCTGAACTCCTCGTCATTAATGATTTTTTTTTGTTTAACCCTGAACTTGTTGGGGAAAAAACTTTTTACTATATTTTACATGAATGGTATTAATAAACTGAGCGTACACACACACATATATACACACACACACACACTCAGACCTACATTCACAGCCGGATCCTGCCATCACCAGTTTATCTGCTGGCAGGGAGCGTCTGACCGTCCTCACCACCTCCACCCGCTCCTCCTCCGTCAGGTACGGGTATTCACCGTTTGAGCCCTGAACCACCAGACCTGAAACACCACACATGTTTTTAATGCTTTTTCAAATGAAGACACCTCCTCCAAATATGTGACCTTGACCCTGTGACCTTTTTTTTTTTTTTTTTTTTAATTTGTGCATTCACCAGATCGAGCATGTTTTGATAATCACTCCCAACATTCACATTTTTTTCCCACTAGTCTCTGTTTAGAAGCTACACAGGAAGCAGTCGGATTCAGCATCAAACTTTTAATGCTCGAGCTTTTAAATTCTTACTAATATCAATAGATAAGATGAAACAAAGGCAAAATAATGGAGGGAGGAATGAGAAATCGATATATCAGAAGATGAATGGAACAGACAAAACAACACTTTTTTGGCAGGAGTGTTATTGGAAGATACAGAAGAAGAAGAAGAAGAAGAAGAAGCAATGCTACAGTATAAAAGTAATCCATTACTAGTAAAAGTATTCACCACGACTGGATTTTTTCATGTTTTATTGTCTTAAAACATTGAATCAAAGAGAATTTCCTGGTAAAGTTACTTTTGTTGACACTGATCAACAGAAAAAGATGCTTTAATGTCAAAGTGAAGACAGATTTTTTTCAAAATAATGTCAATTAATTACAGATATTTTAAAAAAAAAACAACAACTACTGAATACATCATCTGTTTTCTTTTAATAAAATCTTGCAGCTCCCACCTGCTTTAGTAGTCATAGAGACATTTTAGTTGCAGTAGGAGTAAATGAGCACCAGAGGGCGACAGACACCCGCAGACTTCCGGGTCACTTTGCGTTTTTACCTCAGTGCTGAACTTTGTTCTTTCTGTCAGATCCCTAAACAAATACTGACGACTGACAGACAACCGACGAGGCTCCACAGGCCTTCAAAATCTGTGAAATGGGTTGTGCTATTAACCAAACTGAAGATGTTGCCAGTACTTCTAAACCCAGTGTTCACTAGAGTCATGAATAGTGAACTTTAACTACCTGCTGCATTTTGATTGGATGTTATCCTGGGACCAAATCATGCTCATAATGACTACTGATGAAACTTCACTGACTCCTTATCAGCTCACCTGCAGACTAAATTTCAAACAGCGTGACATTCAGTCGCCTTATTTTGAAATTAAACCCTTCTTCCTGTTACTTGAGACCACTTAGACCCCTCTTAATGACCCCTGCAGGTGCCCGGGAACCTAATTTTGGGGATGCAGACCACACTGGCTCTGCAGGATCTCAACTTTCTTCACACAAACAAATAATATTAAAAGTGTGAATCAAAGAGTTCTGGGTTAGTTTGGAGTTGTGGAACTTCAGCCTGACCTTTAAATGGTATCTTTGCATATTTCTGCAGGTTTTGCTCCAGTTTCTGGTAGTCCACGTCCTCCTTGGCGGTGAACGGAGTGGCTATAGGCGGATAAATCCCGCTCAGGTCCAGCCTGGCAGCTGCTGCGCTGCTCTGGGTTCGTTTCCATAACGTGGAGTGACCTCCTCTGCACAGGGGGATCACGCTCTTCCAAACCCGGACGCACAGCATGGTGAAGCGGACACAGTGACCCGATCTGCTCGCTGCTCTCTCTCTCTCTGCGCACTGGGACTCTGTGCAGCTGCTTGCAAGCGAGGACAGTTAATCACTAATCTGCCTCAGCAAATATTGACAATAATGAGTGATTTCGGAGAAACTCTTTGACTGTCTCAACTCTCTTCACCTCTTAGCAACTGGGTTCATACAGGAGCAGCGTTTTTCTTTAAATCGGTCACGTTTCGCGTAAAAACTTCGTTTCAGATTGCGGCGCGGCTGTCTTTTCATTTCACATGAGTCACCCACATGACCTAATATTTAATTCACCTGGATGTCATCTGATTTACAGTTTAATACACCCGGTTTTCAGTATTAGCACAGTTTGTTGCAACAGATCACGCAGAGCTCCGCCCAGAATCCATAAGGGCTCATCCAGCAGCAGCACGTCTCCGGTTTAACGCACACTGACACTGACGGTGAGCGGTCATGTCCCAGGACCAGTGCAACCGAGTTCACCTGTCACCATAGAAACAAGCTGATGAAGAGCAGGGTAACGTTAAAGCTGCAAACATTGGCGAATGAGGTGTTCGAGCTACCCAGAAAAACTTATACTAGTGTTTTTACCCTTTTTACAACTATAAAAGCAGATTTCATGCTCCTGAAAATATAATAAAAAAATACATCTTCCCCAAAGCCAACTGGACAGTTAGTCACCTCACCTGCTGCTGGGGTCTTGATACTTTTGGCAACTAAAAACTTAGTTACTGGACAGATAAGTCTGAGAAAGTGTTTCTTGAATAAGGATGTGTAAAAATGTGTAAAATACTTTATTTAAACTGGTTTCTCTCAGTTCAATTGTCAGATAACAGCAACAACAGACAACTGATAATAAACACTAAAAAAAAAAATAAAAGGCTTACAAAAGAAGCATAAAAACAGAGAGATTGTTATGAAGGCTGTCTGATATTGGTAAATATTTAGTTAAGTGTCATTTAATTATCATAATTAATATTCTAATTGAAATGAAACACACACACATATATATATATATATATATTGCAAAACAAACGTGTCTGTTTACTGTGACCATGGTCTCTTTATACACAGTATATGTTGTGACAGGTTAGTGGATGTGACAGCCTCTGATAGCCTTTACACTGCTGCCACCATGTGGACAAATCTATAAATGCATTTAGTCTGAAGGAGAGACTAATAAGTTTTTACAACTTACACATAAATAGAAAGACTCCTTATAACTTCAAGGATACAGCTGCGAGTTTCTATATTTGTCTTATTGTCAACAAATCTCATGTTTGGAGCCAAACAAGCAATGAACTGATCTACTCACAGGTATAGTGTGTGTGTATCCAAAGCTATTTATACTGTATATACAGTGTAATGCAACACCGTCAGGGAGGCGTCTGATTGGTCTCGGATCTATTCTGCGGCATGACAACGACCCCGAACATCCATCCAGAGTCCTAAAGAACTATCTTCAGCTACAAGGAGAACAAGCACAGATGGTTTGGACCCCACAGAGCCCTGATCTCACCATCATGGAGGCAGTCTGGGGTTAACATGAAGAGAGACAGATGGTGTAAATCCACAGAAGAAGAACTGTGGCGACTTCAAACATCAAATGTTGATTTCATGTAGGGTCTCTTCTGTTTGCTGGACTTTGTAGGAAGTTCATCGATGAATGAAAACTACTGAAAGCATCCTCACTTTGATTTTTTCTACCGCCTAAAACGTTTGCACAGACAGGTGACGATAAAAAACCAACATAAAGTGTGTGTTAGCAAGGTGCCTCCAGAGCAGCTTCAATGCACCTTAGCATTGATTTTACAAGTCACTTAACTCTTCTGGATGGACGAACAACCTTCCTTCAAAACCCCCTCATTTGGTGTTTTGATGGCGGTAGAGAGCCGTCAGTCCAGAATCTCCCATAGGTGTTCAACCCAGCATATGATTCACATCATTTCCGTACTCATCAAAGCATCCAGTGACCCCCCCCCCCCCCCCCCCCCCTCGTGCCCTGTGAATCGGTTGCATTGTCATTCTGGAAGAGACCGCTCCCATCAGGATAGAAATGTTTCATCATAAAGGATAAAGGCGATGATGACTCAGAACAACTTTGTGTTGATTTGCAGTGACGCTTCCCCAACTGAGGGGACAAGTGGACCCCAAACCATGCCAACAAAATGCTGATATTGATATTCTTGGAGTGTGAGTTCATAATGCAGTTAAAGCACTGTGGTTTTCAATCATATTCATTATTACTGAAGATACTTTATTATATATCTTCTTTTCTACTGTCTTTTTTTGCATGTTTTGGAAATGCAGAATACAACCAAAGGGCAGATTTAGTGATTTGGGGCTTTATTTTTATTATTGGTATTGTCAGTGGTAGAAGACATAGTCAAAACTTCTCTCTAAAGTGAAACTATTAACTTGTCATGCCTTCTACTTCTGTCTCCTCCTAGTGTGTGTGTGTATGTGGGTGTGTCTCTCTCTTCTCATTATCTTTACCCAGATGGCAGGAGTGGAGGCAGGTGTGCAGTGTTACCACTTCTATATATACTATACATATATATATATATATATATGCTGCTTATATACCGGGTTCAACCTCCTACTCATCACCAAGATCGTAGACTCTGTTTCTCACAGTCAGTCACGCTTTGAGCATCATAACTTAACTTTTTGATTTGGTTTGACAGCGTTGCTATAACTCTGTTTCTATGTTCCCACAGTTCTGCCTTCATCTGACTCCGGCCCCTGTCTTCCTGTCTTCCTGCCTTCCTGCCTTACTTGCACCCTCTTCCTGGCTCCCTGTTTGGTTTCCCCCTTCCCGGCCTGTCCTGTCCCTCAGCCTGACTCCCCTCTCCGTTCTCGTTACCCAGCCCCAGGCCCCCGGGAGCCCGGCTACCAGTCCCAACCCTGGCCCTAGCCTCCCTGCTACTGCTTGGCAAAATAAAAACCTTGCTTGCTGCTGCCTGCCTCAGTGTACTGCTCTTGGGTTCACTAGCTTAGCCTTAACACAACTATTAAGGTCTTAACGTCTGTTCAAGGTGAAGCTTCTAGCTATTTTATATCATGTTGGATAGTTTAATGAATAATAATGCATCATATTTCAATTGTTAATGTAACCAGTGACATTTATCTGTCAGGTAAATGTAGTAGTACGATGTTGTAGGCAAAACCTCCATTAATTTAATTATTCAATCAACCAATTAATTCATTAGGAGGAAAGTTATTAGTCTTATATCTGAAAGCCTTGAACTCTGAATCTTCATCTCTGCTGTAAAGGAACAATATTTATTGAACTACCAAGAGACGAATGAATGAATGAATGAATGAATGAATGAATGAACATATTATTGCAGACAATGAATGAATGTTATCAAAAAAGAGCCAAAAGCGCAACAAGGGGCTGAGACTCGAACTAAAGCCAATAAAAAAGAAAATAATCATTTTGAATACCGCTGTGCATCAACTCTGTGACAGAATCATGGCAGATGCTTTTCTGTTTCCGTGGTGATGATGATGATGAGGCAGCGAACTTCACGGAAAGTGCCGAGCACACGGAGAAGCAGACTCGGCGGTCCTCGGGTTCAGTGGAGCAGCTGCAGTGTGTGTGTGTGTGTGTGTGTGTGTGTGTGTGTCAGTAACAGGCTGCAGAATTGGATGATTGTAAAGGTCTTTTAAAAAGTTTAACTACACCAACAAAAGGACATTACAAATATAATCTATATTTAAAAGGAAAACATGTGCGATGACTGAACTGATACTTGCTTTGTGGCTCTTTTTTTTCAGCTTTCAGAAAAACAAAAATGAAGACAACGCCTGAAATGCAACAAACAGGACAGGAAAGGAAGAACAGCCAGCGAGCTTCAGACAAAAGTAGTAAAAACTTCAGTCTAGGAGGCGTGTTTTGGAAGAAAGAGGATCCTTGGTGCTCTTTTGGAGGAACGCTTTGGATTACTAATTGATTCCTTTGTGTGAAAGAGGAAAAACTGGTCTTCACCTTAAAGGGGAATCATCTGCAGTTTGCAGTCTGATACTCATTTCTTTGTCGTCAGTGTTGACACAATATGAAAACCAGTGAGAATATTGGTGAATAAAATAAATACAGATACCTTCATTTTTCTAATCTGTGAGCTATTAAAGGTCTACATGATCCTGGCAGTCACACCATAGCTAGATAATGCACTGTGGTGGTTATAATAGTGTGCGACTTACATCATGCCTATTAACTGAATTTGGAAATAGTTTGAATTTAACCGATTAGATAAGTCCGGTTATGTATTTTTACAAGTTTTATCAGACGTTTCACACGCTCATTATGAATAGAAAGACAGAGAGAGACACTCAGGAATGTGATCTTATCCCAAATGTACGACTCTATGATCGAGCAGAAGAAGGCAGGACAGTCCATCAGTTCATCCTTCAGGCCTGGAGGTCAGAGGTCATTGTGTCTGTGTGCTCATTGCTTCATTAAAACATCATAATGTTTCCGAAAGACAAATATACTGTTTTTTAAAGTGCTTTGGAGGCCTTTTTTAAAGTTATTTCAGGGTACAGTGAGTGAGAATAGTGACATAATTCAATATTTTCATATCTAAATCTGAGAGACAGAAACACCAGAGACAAACTGTAGAAGAAGAAAACACTTCGGAGACAGATACATTCCTCTTCTTCTCTGCCGTCTCCTTACAGTCTCTGTAATCTTCAAGGTCAGACTGTGTGTGTGTGTGTTCACTTAACATTGTTCCCATGTTTAGACAGTAACATCATTGGGATCAGCAGCTGTTATCAGAACACATCATTTTGGCTACAATAACACTTCACACTCCTCAAGACAGATTCAGCCAACAGTCATGTGACCACGCTCGTCATCACCGTGATTTCCTCTCTGACAGAAGAAGATCTCACAGCTGCTGTACAGGAGACCGAATTTATAGGCATAAAAATATAGTAAAACATTATGTAGACTCTAATAAGACATGCTTCATTGTAGAGTTTATAAGTTGCGACTAATGGTTTTTATTGGTGGTTGATAGATCCTTCGCTTTATGGATCGGTTATAAGTCATTAATAAAAGAAACGTTTAGGCTGCAGGGTTTGTGCTTTATCTTTCATAATTTCTAATGCAGTTTTGATCCATTACTGTTCTGCCATCCAGTCTGTGTTATAAATCTTTCATCATCAATGAACAAATGGTTTTTTTACAGTAACTGTCAAGTCAGCAGCACTTTTCCAGAGAGTGAGCATTCAAATATAAGGAGAAGTTTTCCAGATTAACATTAACATGACAAAGCATTTTTTTTTATTGGCTTAATCTGCAAAACATGACTAAGTTTTTTAATTTAAACCATTGATAAAGCCATTCATTACAACCACTAATTAAGGGTGCCTTATATGAGCACTTGAAACTTGGTGTTGACATCCTGCACAAGCCATAATTTAAGAAAATAAAAGACTAGATTGCAAACTTTATTTTAAAAAATGCAGTAAAAAGCACAATTGGTTGATACAGTGTAAACGGTTTAAAGCATAAGAGTGTACAGTTGCTATTACTGTTAATATTGATGAAGTCACTGTAAAGTCATTATTTATTACCACACATGTCGTTCATATTAAAGTGATACGTCATCATAAAACACATATTAATCACATTATAAACCACCATAGATGAAATGTGAACTCCTGCATCACTACACTGGTGTTACAGTGATTTTTCACGGCTGTGAGCTCGAGGCTATTATTAGAAAGTTACGTCACTGCACAGTGCAGGGCGCATCTCTCTGTCGGTACAGCAGAACATCCTAATCACCGCCGTTAACGGAGGGCTGATAAACTGGTCCCTCCTTCTCCACCACATGGACCGGAACCACGCAGAACCACGTGACCCAGGAGCTCTGGACTGACCGAGCATCTCACACCGCATCATGGCTGCGGAGGATGCGGCCGCGCGGTCCCGAACCGGGGCTCCGCCGCTGCTGCTGCTCTTCCTCTTCGCCTGCTCGCTGCTCCCCGCCCCGGCGCTCGGCTTGCTCGGCTTTCGGCCGGAGGAGACCGGGGCGGAGCTGTCCGTGGAGGACGGGGTGCTGAAAGCTACCGAGGGGACCCGCTTCATGCTGCGGGTTTATTACTCCACCTCCCCGCAGAGGCTCAACCGCACCGCGGCGACTCGCGCCAACAACGCCGCGCCCTGGATCGCTTTCATCGAGGAGCCAACTCCCGGGCGAGAGGGACAAGTTCACCCGAAGCGGAACATGTGCATGGACAAGAACGCCAGGACGTCCGACATCGAGGTTTTGGGCTCTTTCAAGTCAGCTTCCAGTCAGAACTCGGTGCTGGTGGAGCTGCTGGCCAAGGACCTGCGCAGGGGGGAGAAGATCAAACACTACTCCATGTGCGCGTTTGACGGATCCAAATGGGAACACTACCGGACGCGGGATTTCTGGGTGGCCGTGGTGGAGCGCTCGGCTGTCCCGGAGCTCTGGCTGCAGGTGTTGGTGTCCGTCCTGCTGCTCGGGCTGTCAGCTCTGTTCAGCGGGTTGAACTTGAGCCTGCTGGCGCTGGACCCGGTGGAGCTGCAGGTCCTCCAGAACAGCGGCACCGACAAGGAGCAGAACTACGCGCGGAAGATCGAGTCTGTGCGTCGGCACGGCAACTACGTCCTCTGCACTTTACTGCTGGGCAACGCGATCATCAACGCCTCGCTCGCCGTGTGGATGTGCCAGATCCTGGGCATGACCTGGCTCTCCACCGTCATCTGCGCCTTCGGCATCTTCTTCATCGGGGAGATCCTCCCGCACTCGGTGGCGTCGCGCCACGGTCTCGCCATCGCCTCCAAAACCATCTGGGTGACGCGGCTGCTGATGGTGCTCTCCTTCCCCATCTCCTACCCCATCAGCAAACTGCTGGACCTCATCCTCAACCAGGAGATCTCCAACTTTTACACCCGGGAGAAACTCCTGGAGATGCTGCGCGTCACCGACCCGTACCACGACCTGGTCAAAGAGGAGCTCAACATCATCCAAGGAGCGCTGGAGCTGCGCACCAAGACCGTGGAGGACGTCCTGACCCCGCTGACCGACTGCTTCATGCTGGCCTCGGACGTGGTCCTGGACTTCAACACCATGTCGGAGATCATGCAGAGCGGGTACACGCGGATACCCGTGTTTGAGAACGAGCGCTCCAACATCGTGGACATCCTGTTTGTCAAGGACCTGGCCTTCGTGGACCCGGACGACTGCACCCCGCTGAAGACCATCACCCAGTTCTACAAACACCCGCTGCACTGCGTCTTCAACGACACCAAACTGGACGCCATGCTGGAGGAATTTAAGAAAGGTGAGGAGGGGGGGGTTAAGTGTGTGTGTGTGTGTGTGTGTGTGTGTGTGTGTGTGCTTCCTCACCCTGTAAGTGATAATAACACTAATATTTGTACTTATAATGATTATGGGATGTTTTATCCTCATGATGTTTCTTCTTCTTCGGTGTTTTTGGCCTGCAGCACTTTATAATTGCAGCAGCTTCACTGTACTGTGTGTTTATCGGGGCTCCTGAGAGCAGCGATGTTTGTCCAGCTGCAGCGTCAGAGTCATTATTTGCAGGCAGAAAACAAACCCCATTCAAGAGACTGGCACCTGGTCTGTTACCATGGAGACTTGTGGGTGTGTTGTCGGGTACCACAGGTGAGGGCTGCAGGATTCTGTTCATCCTGATGTCTTGATGTTGATATCTTTTCATTTCTCCTCATCCTGCAGGAGGAAATTCTGTCACACTGTCAGGACTTTCAGTAGCCACATGCAACTTTTTTACATTTGTGAAAGGTTGACGTTTGTGGAGATGTGAGAAATCATATGTAGCACCTGATAAAGATCCTGAAGGGTCAAGCACAGATCATGGAACGCACTCTGATTGGTCTGAAAGTACGGCAGAGCGATACGGACAAAATATTTTACCAAATACCTTGATATTGATAATGCAACAACATTGTCGGGATGACTATCGGTGCTCTCATAAAGTATTCACATAATGATATTTTTGATAAATAATCATCAGCTGTGTGGATATAATGACTAAGTGGACCAGCTAGAACAGTCTGGTGAGCTCAAATGACATCACTTTACTGTAATACGGCCTTTAAAACCAGGAAAAGACAACACTTATGACACATCATGATATGGATATCCATATATTGCCCAGTCCTATCTGAAAGGACAGTTAATCCTACTTTATTTGGTAATCATGGTGAGGAAACTTAAGATTTTTAAGAAATTAAAAAATACTTTTACAGCTGCAGCAATGAATCAGTGAATCTTCTATTGTTCCAGCTTCAATTCCTTGTTTCTTTACTTCTCTGTGACAATAAACTGGGCTGCGAGACTGTTGGACGGGACTAAAGGAAACATGTTAGGTTGCAACATGCGCGTCATTTAGGATGTGACCTAAAAAGTGAGCTCTGAATTGGCTGGAGAAAAACAAAAACAAAAACAAAAACAGACAAGCAGAGATGCCTTCATCCTCTCTCTCTCTGCTCCTTTGAAGGCTGCTCGTGAGTCCTCAGTGACATATTAGGATGCTCGGTGGGTGCGGAGCTGGAAAATAGCAGCCACAGCTCCTGCCCTGCATCACAAAAAGCCCCACACACACACACACACACACAGTTTGCAGTGATGCTGCAGCAGAGAGAGAGAGAGAGAGAGAGAGAGAGAGAGAGGGCTTCTCTATGCAGTCTGCTGGCATTCCTCTTTATTGTAGAGTTTTAAATGGGTGGGGTGCTCACCGGCCAATCACAGGCCTCACTGCTCGTCACTGCCTTCCTGCATGTTCAGGAACCGTGCCCTGTCAGCGTTTTTCTGCTGGGTCGGTGCTAAGAACAGGAAATGTAAACAGAGGAGGACACCTTGACCAAGGAGGCTCCTGTTTAGAGGAGACAGCAGACGGCTCCTTTATTTAACGTTTGGTTTGTTTTATAACCGCTGAGTTCAAATCTGGTGTCACCTAAATGTCTTATTGTAAAGATTTTGTGCATCTTATACAATATTAAAACACTATGATTCCTCAAATGCGTCTTTGAAAAGCTTTAAGCACCCAGGAAACCGCATCATCATCTTCATCTTACATCATCCAGATCTTCATACTTCCTGCTGAATATAACATGCTGTATATACGTTATGAGATACCATCAGAGCTGTAGGATGAACACAAACATGATCTCTGTGTCGCCGTTCCACACATGGATCTGGAAAAGATTATCCACACAGACCAGAGGATTATAGACCAGGTCCTCAGGGTGCCCTGGTAACCCAATCCTTGCAGCTCATGCCATGTAACTGAGATGTCCGTCTCTATCTCTGGTGTCTGTGATGTGTTTATTATGTCAAACTGGACTTCCTGGTTTGTATTTGAACATCTACACCCACGACAGCGGAGCCCCCTTGTGCTGTTTTACTGACTCTGGGTCCAGACAGGTGTGGCACACACACAGGAGGTCTTCAACGGCCCCGGCTAGTAGTGACGTTTGCTTTTGTTTCAGTTCAGCTGCAGTTTTCTGTGTGTTTCTGACTGGGAAGTGATTATTTTTTCCATCTCTGTGATATTAATATATTTGATTTGTAGCAAAATCGCAGCGGGTCATCTGACAACCTGGGTGGCGATGCTGTGCCATGTCATCAGCAGGGCTTAGCCAATCAAATGCATGTAGCCGCACACTCCTGGTAGATCACTGCTGTTGCACGGATGAGTGAATTCTTCTATTTATCTTGTGAATATTACAACAAGAGAGAAAATAATCATCGTTACAAGAACTCTGCAGTGTTTTGGCGTCTGATGAGCCTTTAAACTCACTGATGTTTCCCTCAATCTGGACTTCCTGGACTTCCAAAACATGCACACCAACATTATTATGTGCTATTCTTGTTTTGAAGGTTCTCTAAAATGTAGGATATAGATATATGGAGTGGAGACTGAAGCTCAAACTGCACCACAGCTGTCTGTAAAATGACCTGTTTTCTGCTTGCAAATATTAATGTAATTATGCATCTTTCTGCACAAAAGTAAAATACACACACTGAAAGTTTAGAGAAATCCACTGAGCAAAGCCTGTGAGCCAGTTCAGCTCGAGCTACACGCTCCTCTTTCTGCATCACCCGGACAAAACAACCTCATAATTCATCAGCACACGTCTCGTTATAGATTATAACAGCATCATATGTTGATCATCAGCTGCAGAAAAGAACAACATTTATATGCGACGCAGAAAAAAAAAAAACAATAAATCAAACCTTGGCTCGCCGGCGGAGCTCATTAGCTGCAATGGAAGAAAAAAAATGGTGTTACAGAAGCGTCGGAGTGAAGAAGCCATTTCTTTTCTGTCAGCACTTGCAGAGATGTAGAGAGAGAGAGAGAGAGAGTGTGTGTGAGTGTCTGCTGATCCAGTGGGACTCTACAGAGGTGGATTCTTTGGCCTGAATGCAAAGCAGTTTTGTCTGGCCGAGCGAACCTTCCCCCCCGCTGTGTCCTATCCCGCTTCAGAGAGGAAACTTCTCCCTGCCAAGGAAGTCGTGTTCAGACAGACGGGGAAGCTGAACGGTGAACATCACACACAGGTCCTTGGACGAGGTTTTGTTTTCCCCTCCCGAAAGCTCCAATTAGTGAAGTGCTTTTTTCGACGTAACGGCAGGGTTTAAGACAGCAAAACGTGTTGCCAGATGTGGACGGCTCGGAGTTTAATCGCACTGGCAGGAGTTCAAGTTTGTCATCTGTAAGCACTCTGAGAGAGAAAGCACAGGAAGGAGGAGAGAGGGATGACAAAACATTTCTCCATCTCATGTCTAACGTTAAGTAAGCAGCTACTGAATGTGGTAAATATTGACAGAAGGAAGATGGAAACCTGCCTGACATCTATTAGCAGGAAGAGTTTTGTCTAATTCAATGCTGCACTTTTATTTTTCTCTACACAACTCTACCTCTTCATCATTGTTCCCCTCCTCTCTCTCTCTCTCTCTCTCTCTCGTCCTTGTCACTGTACCATCTCCCAGGAGGCGCTGTATAAAATATTCAGTGTTGTATTTCCACAGTTTGTCTCCCATCTCGCCATCTGTTCTCTGGATCCAACCCATCAACTCTTAACCTGCAAAACAACAACGAGTGCTGTAATAGAATAAAGCTTCATATACGCTATATTACAAAGTATCAGTCATCAGTTTCTAATTAAGGAGTGGTTCTAGTGCTGGTTCATAGCATCCAATCAATAGTTTAAACCTTTAAGGGTCATTTGTTGAGCTTCGGCTTCTGTTTATCTTCAGATGGGAGTCTAGTAATAACACACAGCAGGGAGTTTACTACTTAGACTGCTTAGAGGAAGTATAAAGTAGCATTCCTGACTGAAGTCTTGCAAATATCCACTTGTAAACATGTCATTTTAGCATTTTTTTTTAATGATCCGTCTCTTGCCTGGCTGTAAACGAGGGGAAACGGACTTCATGACTCCAGAAATAGTTGCTTGAAATGAACGAGACGTCTCATCTACAAGTTTAAAATATGCTGAGCTGATCTCATCAGTTTTTTTACAGACTCAGACTGATCAGCACATTCCAGGATTTATAGGTTTGTTTGGTTTTTTTTTACAGCTGTAATCACAAAGAGGGACGGTGGTACTGTCCAAATCTGATCCTGTAGATTCATCCTGCTGTTCAGGTTCATGTCAGGTGTGGAGTGAAGCCTCTGCTTAAAGATTAGGTGAAGAAATCCTGACAATACAGCTTTGAAACAATAATATTCAACCCAGAGATGCATCACATTACATTTTATTTTAGTGTTTCTCTCCAGACACTTGAGATATTCCTGAATATAGTTTCCTTTGGGACTTTTCCACAAAACTGAAATATAGATAGAAGTGGTAAACAGCAGATGGATTGTTTGGATTGGATGCAGAAGAACGATCAAGCGGAAGAAAAGCTGAAGATCTGACTCGACCTCGTGACCTTTTCATCAGCTTTCTTTGCCCCCCGTGCACGTTGGATTTCTCAAACACTTTATTGAAAATGGTGCACAGGTTGTCTACATGTTTCTCTTTAATGAAGCGTTGCAGCCATCCGTAGCTGTGTCGTAGAAGCCTTCAACAAGTGTTGTCGACTTGTGTTGTTTGAGGCTACTTGATGGGAAATAGAGAAACATATAAGGTCAGGAGGTTAAAGATAAGGAGAAGTGACACTGATGGAGACACTTTAAACTAAATGCTCTCCTCTCCCTCTCTCTCTCTCTGCCTGCTCTGTATGTAAGGCTGACCCACTTAGCTGAATGCAGGGCTGCCAGAATCATGTGCATTTGTGTGTGTGTGTGTGTGTGTGTGTGTGTGTGTGTGTGAGAGAGAGAGAGAGAGAGAGAGAGAGAGGTAGTATTTGGCAGGCAGAGAATGTGCAAACAGAGAGCGAATCTCAGTCAAGAAGTTGAGTCAGAGCCAGACTGCCGAGGAGTGAACTCTACAAACAAGGATCCACTCTGTTTTCTCTCAGTGTGCGTGTGTGTGCGTGTGTGTGTGTGTGTGTGTGTGTGTGAATTTTGTGCATGTGTCTCACTAACCTCTGCACATATTTTCTGACTGTAAGAGAAGTTGTGAATGATGTAAGAGGCTGACTGACTGACACAACGTACAACTGCTGCTGCTGCTGCTGCTGGAAGCGTCTCTTTAGTTACACACATATTGGAATCAGGACAAAACACACACACACACACACACACACACATGCATGCACACACACACACTTTCTTGTTCTCTCTGCTTCATTTACAGGCCTAACCACCTTGAATTAAATAAGTCTTAAATCTCATTTAAGACCCCGTCAGCCTGCGTTTTGTTTCACTTCCTGCATTTTCTTCTTCTGCAAAAATCTTCTCCTGCAGCAGCGTTCCATCCAGCAGTGCATGGATTATTAATTATTCCCATTTATTTTTGGAAACGCCCCAAGATTTTAGCTCCAAAACCACACCACACCACACACTCATCATCATCATCATCGGCGTGCTGCTCCACTTACTGCACAGCGTCGCTCCCACTCAGTGTGAGTCATACATACATGTGAGCAGACACAGCATTACTCAAATCTAATCCAACGTTTTAAATATAAAACCTAATCTAATCTAAAGACGGCTCTGTTTTCTTTTCTTTATTTTTCTTTTTTTGGGGGATGAGTTGATGGGATGAGTTTTTTCATCCAGCGCTGCACTTTACCTTAAAAAAACACACACACACACTCATCATCCTGGAAGTAAACACAGCTAGATACGTCCACCGGAGTACATTTATATGATGGATCGTGTGTGTGTGTGTGTGTTTTGCATGGACTCCTCCCTGCTGCTACACTTACTGAACATCAAACTGCTCGGCTTCACTCCCACTCAGTGTGAATCACACATACATACATGTGAAGGGAGACGGCTTCACTCAAATCTAGTCCAAAATTTCATTATGTAAGCATATGCATCCAAAGTATGAGGTGTGTATATATATATATGTGTGTGTGTGTGTGTTATGTTAGAGATCCTTTCATTTTATATTCATTTCCTGGAAGTTTTCTGTGTTATTTTACAGAGAAAAAACGAAAAAAGTGCAAAAAATGCTTCATAAATTAGACAAATTTCCCTTCAGGACAAAAATAATTACAGTTGAAGTTAATATACAATAAACCCATTAGCTTAAATAAATAAAGCTTAGTTTATCTGAAGCTAATATGAAGCTTCACCCATAGAAATGAGTCAAATCCAGTAGATATCTTTCAACGTTTCAGTCTTTTTAGTGGCAAAGTCCCTCTTTTTGTTTCTATACTTCCACCTGCAGCTCAACAGGGAAACACAAAGAGGAGAATTTGATGCTAAAAAGACTGTAAATGTGTCAGATATCCACTTGATATGACTAACTCAGACTGATGAAGCTTCACATCTACTTTTAAATGACTGTGTGTATTTTGGCCTCCATCACTTAAACTGAAAGCACATTTGAAGGAGATCTTTTAACAGTCAGTATGAATAAGAGGATTACAGCGAGGAAAAAAACCTCTTTCACCGCTCATTTAAAAGTGACTCTTGTCATCTAGGAAAGTCCCACCTGGCCATCGTGCAGCGGGTGAACAACGAGGGCGAGGGTGACCCTTTCTACGAGGTGATGGGCATCGTCACCCTGGAGGACGTCATCGAGGAGATCATCAAGTCAGAGATCCTGGACGAGACCGACCTCTACAGTACGCTCTCATAACACACTCACAAACACACTTAAAGAGGACAAGATACACACGCTGATGTTTTGTGTGTGTGTGTGTGTGTGTGTGTGTCCCCGTCAGCCGATAATCGTACGAAGCGCCGCGTCTCCCATCACGAGAGGAAGCAGCAGGACTTCTCCATCTTCAAGCTGTCGGAGAACGAGATGAAAGTGAAGATTTCTCCTCAGCTTCTCCTGGCGACGCATCGCTTCCTGTCCACAGGTACCGACCAGCCAATCAGCCAATCAGCTTCCTGCTTTGTATGCGCTTTAAATTTGCTTTGAAAAAGGATTTTCACATGTCTATATTTTCACTCTGTGGCTCTAATGGTAAATCTTTTTATGATTTACAGTTAAAAATAATATTTATTGCAGAGATTCTCCAACCTTTAGACCAGATTAGAGCACAGACCCCCGTCTGAAAAGACCTTTACATCTACTACTAGATGTTTTATTACAGGAAGTATATGAAGTATATGTCATTGTGTTACTTATGGATGAAATTACAGTGAAAATAAACGATTCCCCTTTTTCCTGAGGGTCCCTGAACCCCACTTTGAGAACCGCTGATTTATCTTATACCGGCTGAAACGGGCTGTTTTGGCTCCTGATCATGTTTAGTGAAGCAAAAAAAAGTCTCTGTTGATAATAAATGAAGTGTGTTCACAACCCTGCAGACCATGTCAAGAGGGTTCACTTTACATCCTACCAGCCCACCAGGAACAAATCAACCTCTTCCTCCGAGCCCTCGTTGAAAAGTTTTTGACCTTCAATAAGGCTTTAAAACGAGCATTTCCAACTTTATTCATACGGATTTCATGTTCATGTTCGGTTTTTTATTACATTTGCCTTTTCACAGACTCCATTTTTAACCACAGTGTTTAAAAAAATGAGCTTGGGCTTCTGTAAAACATATATTATATATATTTATGTCGTGTTTTCAGGTTGTGAAAATGGTTTTATTGAGACCAACAACGACAAAAACTAGCTGCTTTTTAATACAACATTTCATAAAAGTGCGCGACATGCTATCCTCACCATCATGACTCCGCTGTTCTCCCTCCATCAGAGGTGGAGCCCTTTAAACCGGCTCACATCTCCGAGAAGATCCTGTTGAGGCTGATCAAACATCCCAGCGTGGTGCAAGAGCTCAAGTTTGACGAGAAGAACAAGCGAGCGCCGCAGCACTTCCTGTTCCAGCGCAACAAACCGGTGGAGTATTTCATCCTGGTGCTGCAGGTACAATGCTTTTATGTTTTTAGACATTTATCTCAGAGAGAGAGCTGATCCAGTTTGAGGCTGTTGGGCTCACTGTGGTGTTTCTTCAGGGTCGAGTTGAGGTGGAGTTCGGTAAGGAGGCGTTGAAGTTTGAGAACGGAGCTTTTTCATACTTCGGGGTCCCCGCCATCATGCCGACAGGTATAGATATACACATGTGCATGCACGTGCTTGTATTGTCTACTCACCCTTTGGCTTTTCAGAGCTTTATAGCGAGTTTTAGTTGCTGCTTTACTGTTTTGGTTCGCTCTCGGCGCTCTCTTTCAGCTGCAGCTAAAACCCCTCTGTACACTATCTGCTCTGCAAACAGCAAACAGACACAGTTAACGACCACAGTGGAACATTTAGCAGATAAAGAGCCAGATATTTCCCTCAGGAGTCGGCAGAGAGGAAAAAAACAGATCTAAAAAAGAGAGTGAATATCGGACTTATATTCACCAGGTGGACAAAATAAATGATAATGTTGCTCCATAACTGCTGGATGTGGAGATAAGCGGCTAAAAAAGTGATGATATGTCAGTGTCATGTTCACAACTTGTTTCCACTGCCCCCAAGTGGACAAAAAAAACAGATACTGCAGGTTTGATGTAAACATATAAATGTAATCCTGGCTGTAATTCAGCCGTTTAAAGCAGTCAGGAACCAGCTGAAGTGACCTCATGACATGCAGGCGTCCTCGTTTTGATCACTTTGAACTCAAAGTGTGTCTCAGGACAGTAAAAGTGCAAAAAAAACACACACCGAAAAGTTTCAAAACTCAAAGAAAAGGCTTAGTCATTGGATTTTGCACAAATACATAAAGCTATGATGTATTTGTCAAGAAAATCAAAGCAGGTTGAATTCATAAAAAAGGATGAAAACACTAAAAATGTTATTGTTTGTGTTGTAAATGTGTGAAAGCCCAGATCAGGATCTCTTAAACTCTCCAAACACATTCAAAATCTGTGAACACTTTCAAGTCGTTTAAACTCCCGAAGCCCCTTGAATGCAGCAGCAGCATTCATCAAGTGAAGTGACTGAAATGAATGAGAGCTTTCAGCCACAGCGGCCGAGTCCATCACATGTTAATGAGGTCTCTGTTTCCTCTGCAGTCCACAGGTCCCCCTCCCGCAGCAGCGGTTTGGATCGCTCCGACTCGATGCTGTACGGGGGGAGCATGAGCCAACTGAACGGAGGAGGCGCGAACGTCTACCTGCCCGACTACTCCGTCAGACAGCTCACGCACGTGCAGATCATCAAGGTAACGCCTGGGTGTCACATGACCTCACTGCTGTATAGGGGTTAATACATTCTTATATACCCCTGAGGCAAGCAGGGCACCCAAAATGTTTATATTTCTATATATTTAAGTTGAAATTGTGGGTCATCAGAAATATTAGCATTGATCCTTTGGGTGCTGAGAACATATTTCATGTAAATTTGTATTTGAGATCCCTTGTTATAGAGCTGGGAAAGGAAAAATATACGTATACTGAACTGACCAGCTGACTTTAAAGTCCTCCTGTCATGGCTTCACTACCAGCGAGGCAAAAAGGACTGAGCAGCAGTTACAGCCTGAAAGATTTCTGCTGTGTTGTGACTTTGCATCAGTTTTGCATTGCATGGAAAAGGAAGTCTGTGTATGTTCTCATTTGTCCAGGTCATATTTTATCTCTAGGCAACAATGATTCAAAGGCAACTGGACTTAGATTTTGTCTCATGAAGACGTTTCGCCTCTTATCCAAGCGGCTTCATCTGACTAGTCCTCACTAGTCATGCCTAGAGATGGAAAACAACAACATATAAATATCACTGCTGTAGGGCGACGACACCTTTTATACCCTAAATGGTGTCCGAATCCAAACCTGGCTTGGATAGTTTTTATAAGTTTATCACTTGGGTTTGTTTTCTCATCCTAAAGAGGAAAATCTGATTCTTCAGCTGAAATGAAATCCAATTTCTTGAGTAGTCCGACTAGACTACATATACTTTCACTCAAGTAGCGTCTGGCAGCTGTACGTATCAGGGGGGTGTGATGGTGTAGCAGGACTCAGACGCAGAGATGAGAACAAAAACCCCTTTATTTCTAGGCACACACACACACAGGATCCAGAGCATGAACGTGGATAACGACAGGAAACAAATGAACCGACAAGGACAGAACAGAAAAGCAGGACTTAAATACACAGACGAAACGGATGAGGGAGGTGGACACAGTCAGGGTAATCAGACAGACACATGAGGAAGGGAGGAAGCGACCTGAAACGAGAGGGTTGACTTTTCAAAATAAAACAGGAAATGACGAGACAAAACATGAAGACAGGACAAAAACCCAAAGAAAAGATGATTAGGTGTTTTTCCGACCCATAATCCTCTCCTCTTGTGCGTCAGATCACCCGGAGCCACTACCAGAACGCCTTGACGGCCACCCGGATGGACAGCTCCCCTCAGACGCCCGACGCAGACGCCCGCCTAACAGAGAGCAACACCCCGACCCCGGATCCTCCTGCCCCGGAGCACGGCGCCACTCTCATGCCTCCGGATCACACCACCACCACGACCACCACCAACACCACCACCGCCACCACCCTCATGCCTCCGCCCAGAGAGCTCGGTCGGCCCAGTTCGGCCCGAACACGAGGACAGCAGTCCAGCGTCCCGCACAGCACGTCGCTGCTCAACGAGAAGAACCGCATCGTCCGTAAGTATCCGGAGAGGAGTGACGAGCCTAAACCTTTCTCCTCAGGAAGGTGTTTTTTATCTTAATTTATCTTGTTATTTTCTCTTTTATGTTGTGTGTTCTTTGTTGTTAACACTTTGTGACACTTTGAGTTTCACCGTGAATGAAATTAAAGCTCAGATCACAGAGAGAGAGATGCGTTCAGGAAGCTCCGAGACAGACCGACAGATGAGCGGCAGAGATAACAGGAAAAAAATATAAAGAAAACCCAGATAGCAACATTTCTTTGGCCCACACACACCACCCGACACTTTTGGCACTTCCATCCGGCCCACATGCCCTGTTTTCCCCAGATCTGGGCCACAAGCAAAAAAAACTGCCTGTCAACCAAGAACAAACCAGATAAACCAGAACTGGCTCGCATCCAGAATACACAAACCTGAGAGCACCACATCTTTACCAAAAAAAAAAAAAAAAAAAAGAAGAAGAAGAAGGCCCACATTCATTTTGGGATATTTGGGCCATGTTTGCTATTCTACATGTGGGCCATTTCAGGCTCCCATTCATTCATTTTGTGCGGGGCCGGAAGAAGGTCAGCGGTGCCGCATCATCGCCTGAAGTGGCCCGCTTCCGTACGCTATCCGGGAAGACGGAGAGGCTCCGGTATCTCGGTGCACATCTCTGCTTTTGTTTAATGAGCTGCTGGTTAGGACGGGGACGCCCAACTAGGAGTACTCGTACCCCCGAGGAGCACTTTAAAAAGATCGAGGAGAAGCTCAGTTCACATGAACAGATAGAAATGATGGATTATGATTTGAAACATCCAGCCTCTACCATGGCTACCAAAGTGGTAGGTTAAAAAAAGCTACTAAACTACAGAAAAGATCTTCTATGTATAAGACTTTACTGTAGCTTCTACAACCATGCTAGCATCTCGGTGCACACACACGGCTTTGAGCTAAATGCGAACATTTTGTTGAGTAGCATGTCCTGGTGATGGTACTGGATAGAGTCACGAGAAGTTTTTCAAATGTATCCTGAGGGGGGACGTGAATGTTTGTACCAAACGTCACAGCAATCTGTGTGATAGTTGTGTAGTTGCTACAATAAATAACAAAAATGTCCGACCTCATTATAGCGCTGGAATGAAAAAAGTCTTTAGGATTCATCGTCCGGCCACGAGGAAAGTTTACACAAAAGTTCATGTTGTTGAGATATTTCAGTCTGGATCAAAGTGGTGGATTAACAGACTGTTAAATGACATCCAGTTTAAAGTGAATTCAAATCTGACAGGATTATGACCTGTACTGCTCTGTTGACAAAAGTACTTCAAGCATGAATTAGATTTTATTGTCAGTAACAAACAAGTAAAGGGTTCCCTACATGTGTGTTTTGCTCTTGGGAGTCACCATTTGGTAACCAGTTCAAACTCTGAGTCACTAATGGATCTGAGACAGATTTAGAGAAGCAGTTAGAATTTAATAAACAGGAAGATTTTACATGCGTTTTGATGTAAATGCATTTGTTCATGTTAATGTGTGTGTGTGTGTGTGTGTGTGTGTGTGTGTGTGTGTGTGTGTGTGTGTGTGTGCGCTACAGGCAGCAAGTCCGACGGCCAGAAGAGTCCCAGTGATTCAGTGTTTCTCAGGATGGATGAGATCCCCTACATCAGAGAGGACAGATGTGAGACCGACGCACACACGGGTACGACGTCCGTCTCTGTTTATGTTACAGCTACCGTCACACAAGCAATTTGATTGGTTTATAAAAAATAAAAAGCCCTCTCAGTTAACATTTTAAATGGGATGATAATTATCAGAAATACTGATGATAAAAAATCTGTTTTTGCTTTACTTTCTGGAAAAAAGCAGATATATTATCACGTAAATAAAAGTTTCCGAACATCACTTGACACAACTTTTATTCTGTTTGACCTTGTTCACAATCTCAACTGAGAATCAGGACTTTTAATCTGTCCCACAACACAAGACAGAAGCTGTTCATCATCCGACAGCGTCGTGAAAAAAAAAAAATGCCTCTCCCTCTCTCTCTCAGACATGGCCGCTGTTCCCATAGAAACGGACACGTCTCCTTTCATCAGCAGCCTGTCGCTGAGCGGCTCAGAGGACACACTGGGCAAGAAACTTCTGCTCAAATTCAGTCAGTCGCACACACACACACACACACACACACACACACACACACACACACACACACACACACACACACACACAAACCACTCATTCAACAACCTTTTCTGTGCTTCCTTGGCTTTCATTCACATGCAAACACGACACCGCATACACACTAGACGCACACATACACGCACACAAACACACACACAATCACAGCTTCCCCTCCAGATCCTGCCTCCTACTTAAACTTCCATTATTGTTTCCAATTTGCCCACTTTGTATTCTCATGTTGTTTCTTATAGGACTACCACTGTGTTTTTGTTCAACAGCCGTATACATAAGCTCTGACAAACTTGCATAGCATAGCTTATAAACCATAAACTACACATAGAAAATGAAACTAAACACAAACAATCATAGTTAAAAAGGTTTTTGAATGGATTGTCCTACTTTCCAGACAGTCATTGATTTATGATTATTTCAATCTGGTCTAAAAATTACCTTTAGAAAAATGATAACTTGCTCGAGATCACAGTGAACTTCATAGATTTTATTATTAGTATTGTTATCTTTATGATGTGATCTTTGTTTCTGTATGTTGGAAATGCTCAGCAGCAATTTAAAACACATGTAATTGGTGAGAAAGGTGCTTTTTATAATTACATTTGTAGTCCTGAATTAGTGGTCACTCCAATAGTTTGATGGTTTTTTTAAGCTTTCCAAGCAGCGAACACTAAAACCTCAAGCAAGACGGCTTTTCATGGCGGTGGGTTGCAGTTGGCTTTTAGTGCTGACAATGTGATTTGTCTGTTTATTATGGATCTTTTTCTTTTTCTTGCAGTTGTGTTCGCTTTGTAGGAACTTAATTAAATTAAAAGCGCACCACCTGAGTTCCTAGTTCGCACTGATTAAACTTAAGCTTTTACTAAATACCGATAAGACCGATTACACCAGATCCCAAATGGAAAAATCCACCACGTTTTACTATAAGTACAAAATCTGGGGCTTTAAATTTAAAAAGTCCCATGTTTTGAGTATACGGGTATCTGGTTAGATGAAAAAATATCTTTTAAAACTCATGACTAAAAAGCTTAAGTTTAAATCAACAATCTCTTTTAGCAGTAGGTTGCAGATTGAACAAGCAACAGTGCTTGACTATGCAGATGTTTTTATTTATAAAGCCATAATAAGCATAAATAAGCTACCATTTTATTATTCATCACTTTTAAGACTTAGAAATATGGGATACCACACCCATTCACAAGAATGCATTACCTTGGATATCCCATATATGAAGCTATAGAAGCTTCAGGACATTAAATTATCCCTCAAACATTTTAATATTCTGTTGAACGATGTTTTATATCATGAACGCTCCTTTTTGTTCTTAATTGTGTCTTTCTCTGTGTATATGATTGACTATATGATGACTTACACTTTCTGCTATATGGTTGTTTTGGTTGTGTATTTGCAGGGCACCACTGGAAATGAGAGCTTTGATCTATCTATCTATCTATCTATCTATCTATCTATCTATCTATCTATCTATCTATCTATCTATCTATCTATCTATCTATCTATCTATCTATCACCATATCCATGTTGTTGCCCCCTAATGGCAGGAATATTAGCAGTGAAATGAAGTTTCAAAGTAAAAGTACCCTCTGACTGAGTCCAGTGGTCCTCAATCTTGGGGTTGGGCCCCTCCAAAGAGTCACCAGATACATTTGAGAGGTTGCCAAATGATTAATTGGAGAGATATGAACGAATTAGTATTAAGTATTAAGTAATATTAAGTCGTTTGTATTAAGTTTTCCTCATATCCCTATACCCGTGTCCCCTAGAGGTGCAAGAGAGGCTCTCCCATGAGCTGATATGCCTGTTGTATTGATCTTCCATGGCTATGGTTAGTTATGGTTTTGGTTGGTTTGGTTGCATAAAAGTAACCAGTAAAGATAGTGGGTTTTTTTAGGTAGGACACCAGCCTTAACTGTGAACGTCTCCTTGTCTTCTCAGGCCACAAGAAGAGGAAAAAATCCCGCGAAGGAGAGAAAACACCGGAGGACATTTCAGAACAGCCGCTGGTGAAAACCTAGCATAGCGTGTGTGCTAATAAAGACAATGACACTGACCCCGAACGCTCCATCAGCCGACGGTTCATTTAAGATGTTTGTAAAGACGATGTGGTTGACGCACAGCTATCAGAGTTTTATCTGAACACAGCACACTCCATACACCCCCACCCACCCCCCAACTGTAGGAGATGGAGGGGAGGGGGTGCAGCTTTGGCAATATGCATACCTGTAAACTGTAGCTTCTCATCAGATTTTTCATGCTGATGCTCACATATAAAGGAAGGACTGTGAATGTAAAAAAAAGAAACATTTGTAGAAAAAAAATGAGAGTTTTTATACACTGTATACCCTCCTCACATGTGATCACTTCTCCAGCCGAGCTAAAGGGAACAAATGTAGACAGCAAACGGATGGAAGACACCAAAGACGATGTTGTTTTTTTTTAATTTACTGCTCTAAAAAAACGCACAGGAGAAATCTCAACAGAAGTAAAAGTGGTTGCTTTGTGTTCGGGTTTCGATTTGAAAGGTGATTTTATTAATGATTGTTGCCTGTTAATTAGACTCATAGTCTAACATGTTGGTTTAGAAACATAATTAGTTTTACCTTTCTTTATCAACAAAACAAGAAACCCAGATTATAATGTCCAGATGTCAGCTCTGTTTTGTTTTTTAGCTTTCCAGAAAACAGAGTGTCTGTCAGATGTAGATTACAGACATGTTAAAGGTGTAGTTCAACTTTTTGGGAGGTACAATTATTTGTTTTCTTGCCGCAGTTTAAATGAGAAGGCCATTGTCACTCTCATGTCTGTGCTTTAAGTACACAGCTGGAGCTAGGAAGCAATTAGCTTAGCTTAGCATGAAGACAACAACTTGCCTGAAACTTAAAAATATGCCATTTGTTTATTCTGTGCATAAACAGAAATGTAAAAACAAAAACTGGCATTTTATTCTGTAACTATAAATTGTTTTTACATTTCTGTTTTACATTTGTATACATTTTGAACTTTGGACAGAGCCAGGCTAGCTGTTTTCCTCTTTGCTAAGCTCAGATATTCGCCTCTTGGCTTTAGCTCCACACTTGAAAGACCAGTGTGTGCAGGATTTACTGGCATCTAGTGGTGAAATTGCAGATTGCGACCAACTGAATACACCCGTCCCACCTTTGCATAAGGCCCTCTGTGCTTGGTTTGTCTGTTCAGGGCTACCATAGAAACATGGTGGTGCAACATGGCCGCCTCCGTGAAAGAGGACCCGCTCCCTATGTAGATATAAAGAGCTCATTCTGAGGTAAAATAAACACAACAAATGTTATTTTCAGGTGATTATACACTAATTAAAACATATTTATAAATATTATATTGCATTTCTTCCAAATCTGTTCTGCTAGATGCCACTAAATTCTACACACTGCACCTTTAATGCACAGATACGAGCGTGGTGTTGATCTTTGCATCTAACTTTTGGTGAGAGTTAGACGAGAAGATTGACGCGCCTCTCTGCCACTCAGTCAAACTGTTTTGTTGTTTCTTAATCTTCTGAATCCTTTTTATTCTCTCAGCGTCTGAGCCTTTTGATTTTCAGAGATGTGATTCAGATTGGATTTTTATACCTCATCAATTTTTCATTTGTTTCTCTTTCCCCCGTTCGTACCTTAGAAGAATATCAGATGTGGATGAGTCAGCCTTTCATTTCAGTTCAGATGTATTCACAACACGATTTTGGCTACTGGACCTCTTTAAATAATCATCACTTGAACTGAGGCTCTTTTTTTATCATTATTGGATCCGTTTCAATTATTAATGGATTTCATTATTTGGCTTTTCTTTATCTGAAATGAAACTGAGCTTCTGGCTGCAGTGACTGTTTGCAACAACTCAAGATTTGTCCCTTATAGGATGTGTTTGTGGAACAGATATTGTATTTATTGCTGGGTTTATATTGTCTCTTCCATATTATCTGAATGGGACACACCTACACATGGCTTGATTATAGTCATTCTCCTCAATATCCAATCATTTCCAAACTGGCAACAGCTCGGCATGATAGTTTAATCCAAACTGCTCAAGATTTGATACAAATCTTATCAGACTTCTAACTTTACTGCGATTAACCAGCATTCAAGTACATACATACAAGTTGTTTTTCCAGACTTTGCTTCTCTCTTTTTTTTTTAATGCAGCTTCTTTACCTCCATGTTGGCACTAAAAAATACCAAAACACAATTTCCTCGGCCTCCTGGCTGCTTGGTGTTTCGAGTGTGAATTTAAGTGTTATTTGATAGAAGTGGAAGCATTTTGAATGTGAATGAAGCGGTCCGCTCCAGCGTCATACGATGCTATAATGCCCTTCAGAAGTGATTAGTCGGGGAGGGGCGTGATCTCTTTACCAAGCTTGACTCCTCTTTTCTTTGCCGCGACTCCCAAATGCCACCCACGTTTTTGTTTTTTTTGTAACGAGGGCGATCCTGAAAACACTTAATGTTATGAATGTGAATGATCCTGCAGAACGTGGAGGGGTGAGTGTAGATTTTATACTTCAGACACCGTTTTACTGCTCAACCTGAACTATTTAAAGTGTAAATATGTTGACCTCAGGAGATGTGAAACTTTAACAGCTTGGATATAATTGACAGATTTAGTTGCTATTTACACAGAAGTCAACTAGATTGAAATTTCAAGTATTTTTCTATGATTTTCAAACACTATTTAAACGTCAACACGACAGTTTATCGCACCCTCTTAAGCAAACACCATCCACCTGCCGGCCTCCTTAGAGCGAATCAGATCTGTCAAGGCTAACTGTCATTGTCATATTGTCCAATAAGAGACATTTTGACAGGAAAAGCAAGTCATTTTCTTTCCAGGAAAGGTAAATAAAACGATCCGAACTGTGCCGCTTCTGTAGTGTTATCTATACCGATAGTTAGTTGATTAGAATATTAAAATATTTCTAGTATGATACACTCGTAGTTTCCATTATATCAGAAGAAGTCACGTTTTTATTCACGTCTATTGGGATCACCACTTGGAAATCAAAGTTTGCATATTTTGAAATCACGGCATGATTACTGGAACAATTTTGTAAGCTTAAGACCCCCCCCCCCCCCCCCCCCAAAAAAAAAAAAAACGTGTTGCTTTCTTTATACTTACAGGACTCAGTGCATACAGACTATAAGGGCTAACGGGAGTCTTGTTTTTGGAGGGATTTATGCCACAGTGTATGCGAGTTTGAACTTTTATCTTGTAGATTTGATTTTGATGGATTAAAGAGGGGAAAAAACAATATGTGGGGGGGAAAGTCAAATATATGAAGCACTAATTCTCTGTAATATGCTTAAACTTAGTGGTTTATGTCTAATAATTCACCACCACTGATAAAATATATAATCCTGTCGGTCTCAGCTGATCTGGATGGATTCATCAGTGTTATTCAACTTAAACCCCGAGCTTCTGACTGCCTGCAGCCTCCCACCCCTCCCGCTCTAGAGTCGATCAATCTTCAGCTCCCGCTCATATCTGTGCAAAGCCATTCTCTCTGCATGTGTCTGCTGCTCTGAACACTTGTGTTTGTCTGCACGGTGGCCCGAGGGGGGGGACTGGATGAAACGGGCGTGGCTCCCTCCGACGGCGTTTGCAGAGATGAGATTTGTGTGCTACTGCAGCCCAGAGGAGGAAGAGGAGGAGGAGGAGGAGGGGTGAAGTTTCCAGTTTGATAAAGAAGCTGTTATTTGCCTTTAATGAAAAGCCAGTCGAAATAATCTATATAACTGAGGTTACTATTTAAAGCAACCTGCTGCATAGTTTGTAAAAAAAAAAAAAAAGGTGTTTTCTTTGCATGTTTTATAGGAAATTCATCATTCAAGAGCACTAATGCATTCCTCACTGTGATGTATGGTGGGTCATGTGCAGGAAACCAATCCTATAACAATTAGGGAAACAGTCATGGTGCCAATTTTTAATGACAATCGTCCTGAATATTAGTCATCAGCAGCCTCTCCCCACTAATAACAGCTTTAAACAGCTGACTTGATCAGCTAACAGTGGGAGGGAGGGGTGCTTTTTTTAAACTCAGCTCATTGGCTAATGTAAGAAGAGGCAGAGGAGGAAGAAGGGGCGAAGCATCTCTCTCGGGTGCAATACATCAAACCTGCTGAGTCACTTTGCTGCATTGGAGCAGAAGGCCGCAGCCAATCAGCATCATCCTCCGAGGTCAAAAGTAGACAATAACGGATCCTGCTGCAGGATTATGTTGATCTGGTTTGCTGCGTTTGGTTTTCAGCACATGTTCCTTTTTAAAGAGTGTGAGATCAGCATGTTATTTTCACCGTGATTCCATATAAACTCTGAGAAATTTGTATGTTTTCAGCTCTCTTTTTTTTTTGCTTTTTTTTGTATAATTGAAAGACCTGTGTGTGTGTGTGAAAGAGAGTGTGTAAGTATTTTTTTTTTGGAAAGAACATGAGAAATTATTACTTGTAAAATAAAAAAAATACAACAAAAAACAACAACTATGTGACGGTATTTTGCATCAAAATATAAAGAAATATAAAGATCCACAACATATTAAATCTCAACAGTCTGGTCTTCATTTCACATTCACACTGAAGTCTGATGATCCAACAGTACATTTACTCCAGTCCAGTAGAATAAAGAGGACATATCGGATGTTTAAATCCACTTTTTACAGGCTACACTTAATATATACATTATAAACTGAGCTCCGATATGCTATTTACATGGAAAACAGTATATTTTACTTACAATACTTGTGTTCTTCCACTTTAGTAACATTTTGAAAGTAGCATTTGCACTTTTAATGGAATATTTTTATCAGTTCTTCTACTTCAGTGAAGGATCGGAGGATTTCTTTTACAGCTGGTTGGTTCCTCTGTGCTACTTTTACTTTAAAAACTATTAAAAACTCATCTATGAGCGACACTAGGTGACCGGCTCCTTCACACACACACCATCCTGCTGCTGCAAATACTTAATAGAGCGATCAAGAATTCAGTTTTAACTGTTGATTTGTCTTTTCATAGGGTTTGTTGACATTAATAAACTAAAATAACACATCCAGTGAGTGCAGTTATACATGTAGTTACTGTAGAAAAAAAAACAGTCAGACAAGCAGAGATTTGTTGGTTCCTGTGGTTTTATAATTTATTACAGTATGAACACACATACTGCTGTACGTCATTCAAAAACAAACACCACATAATGGGAGTGTGTGCTTTGTGTGGCTAACAAGTGTCAGGCTCTGAGGTCTGATCAGAGTGGCTCATTACAACAACCGAGGCACAATAAAGGGCACTGCAGGGTACAGAGAGAGAGAAAGAAGAAACAGAAACAAAACAAAACAATGACACAGAAGAGAGGTGATTTTGTTCATTATTGGCACACAGATGATTGGCGGTTACGACTTATTAGCCATTAAAAACACAAAAACAGGCACATGCATGACCTTTTTAAGTGACGTTTGAAACCAGTCACGTGACACCCACAATGCCCTTTTTTCTTCTGACGTCAAGTTATGATTAAAACCGTACATAGCAACCGTTCATTCTTCATTACTGGACACAGATGGAGGCGGGTTACGGCGCCGCTTGAATTGTACTGTAACATTGTTTATTTGTAACATCTGAAAACAAGAAGGAGTGATTTGTCGTGGGCTCAGAGCTAAAAAAAAAAAAAAAAAAAAAAAAAAAAAGTAAAAGGAGTTCTTCTGCATGAAATATTTAGGACCTCTACCTGCGATTACACGTATTTACAGTAACTTATCTGTACTTTCATTTGTTCAATACTACAGATACATAACAGTTAATCCCTTGAAGTGCTGGAAATTCACACAGGAAGCACGATAATTACAGATCTTACTGGCTAAGACGTCCGTTAATGACCAGATAATAATGAGTTGGATCGTACAAAGACAGGGGATCTTTATATGAAGGGGGATTTTTTTTTTAATCTTCTACACATTTAGGCGTTTACGTCAGAGCCCTGCTGATGGCGTTCAAGTGTCTTCCTAAAATAAAAAAAAAAAATCATTGCACCTCCCTAAAAAAAAAAAAAGGTTAAACCTTCATGTGAAAAACAGAGAGAAGTGTCCTCTCATTGGTTCAACTGCTAAAATAAAATAAACCCCTGCTGCAGATTAACCAATCAGAGGAGAGGAGAAGCAGGGTTTTGTTTTGTTTTGTTTTTTGTTGGACACAAGACATGACGATGCTTCCTGCGGCGTTTACAGGAGGTGGCAGTTGAAGCGGACTTTACTGGACCTTGGTGACGGACTCGTGGATGGACTGGGCAACGTAGTCGATGTTCTTACTGGTCAGGCCGCACATGTTGATGCGACCGCTGGCCATCAGGTACACGTGCTTCTCTTTGATCATGTACTCCACCTGCTTGGCTGTGGGATTAAAAAAAAGACTTGTTAAGTTTTAATAAACCAAAATTATTCTTTAAAGTCTGAGTGTCATCATTTTTAGTGTGGTTTGTACGGCTGGCTGCCTTTTAACAAGACTTCCTGTCTAGTTTGCACTTGTTGGATGTTAATACTGAACTTATTATCAACCTGTCTGATGTTAATATTAAACATTATTAAAACTGAGAGTGTGTTTGCCAAGAGTGAAACATTGTGTGTGTGTGTGTGTGTGCTTTCTACTCACGGTTCAGGCCCGTGAAGCTGAACATGCCGATCTGCTGGGTGATGTGGTCCCAGGTGCCCGGGGTGCCCAGAGCCTGCAGCTTGGTCTTCAGCTGATCCCTCATCAGCAGGACGCGGTCTGCCATGGTCTTCACGTTACCCTTCCTGCACAAATGAGGATAGTGATGATAAAAGTTGTGATGAGATGTTTCCAAATGAAATAAATGAATAAAAAACTTTGGGAACATCAAAATCTGAACGTGTCGCTTAAATATTTTAAAAAGTAGCTTGTAATAACCGAGCGTGCGCTGCAGTTTTCTGGCTTTAGATTCACTCTGAGATGAAGAGAAGTCAAATATAAGGTGTGTGTCCTGTGTAGTGGACATTTTAGAGTGTCTCAGACCAATCTAAACTGTACTTGGGCTCAGCTTTGCTTTGAACTGGATGCTAACAATAGCATGTTAACAGCTACAAGGTGTCAACATGCTAACATTTAGCATGTTAGGATGTTAAAGTCAGTATTTTAACACCGTTAATACGCTAATGTTAAGAAACGTTAGCTTTCTGACAAACATTATGATGTTAATATGAATGTAATAGTGGAGAATAATAATAATCATTTTAATATTGCTATATTAATAAAGTTTAGTTCCAAACTAGTGTGATTTACAAGTGAAAAGGAAAAACTACACGTCCCAAAATGCAATATCATGACCTCCAACATCACAAAGACGCCTGCTGACTTTGTCCTGATCTCTATAAATAAAGCTGCCTCAGTGTATCCACGTTATGAATATGGAAAAAACATGTCAAACCTGTCTTGCATTGAGTTGCTGAGAGCCAGTAGAGAGTTAGCTTACTGGTTGACTTTTATTTATACTTTTAGACAAGTTCAGATTTGGTTCACCAGCTTTTAAAAAAAACAACACAGCCACCTGTTTAATTCTACGTGGACGATTATAAGTCCATCAGCTGCGGTGACATCTGGCTGTGAGCAGAACAGACGACAAACATATGGCGCTAACCGCCACTCGCAGCAGTGAGTCAGAGCTGACGCTGACTGGCTAACGTTAGAGCGTCTGTGTGTGGGACTCGTTGCGCGGGAGGAACGTACCATTCTGCGAACAGCTCGGGGCAGTTGAGGGTCTTGCTGACGATGCGTGCTCCCTGAGTTGGCGGGTTGGACCAGGTCGTCCTGACGATCTTCTCCATCTGGGACAGGATGCGGGTCAGGTTGTCTTTGTCCTTAGCGACGACTGTCAGGTTTCCTACTCTCTCGTCTGAGCGGAGAGAGAAAGAGGGAGTGTGAGTGACGTTCCTGGAGTGTCGATAAGTGTGTGTGTGTATCAGGTTTTACTCACTGTACAGGCCAAAGTTTTTGGAGAAGGACTGAGCGACAAAGAGCTCAAAGCCCTGAGACACAAAGTAGCGGATGGCCCAGGCGTCTCTGTCCAGACTGCCGGAGGCGAAGCCCTGATAGGCCGAGTCGAAGAACACAAACAGGTTTCTCCTCTGGGAAAAGAAAAACAGGACAAAAGTTAACAGACATGAAAAAAGAAGATCCTTCCAACATGTCTCTGAGTGAAAAGTTTAAAAACGCCGACCACAACGCCGTCATATGATCCGAACAACTAGAAGAGCGACATCGTTTTTTTACCTTCATGACCTCGGCGATCTTCTTCCACTCCTCCTCGGTCGGGTCGGTGCCGGTGGGGTTGTGTGCGCAGGCGTGAAGGACGAAGATGGAACGCTCTGGAGCTTTCTGTTAAGAGAGGAGGAAGAGTCGAAGATTAAAAAAAACGTGATCCAGTTTCAGCGTTCGTCATATTTAATGTGTTCTTATCTGTTCAGATATTAAAAACAGCTGTTGTCGGAGGGGATTTGGGGATTTGAAAGAGTAAAAGTCACTGGAGCGAGTGACGACAGGATGTCAGTCACATGTCATTCGCCTTCAGGCTCTGTTACATCCACTAATTAACCCGTCTCCCCTTGTAGATCGACTCCAAACGGAGCCAAAACAACTGAACCTCTGTTCTGCCAGCACTTAAACCGTCTCTCCTCCTTTTTCAGTCTCGTTAGCAACAGATTTTAAAAAGACAAAGGTGTCGTTTTGACTGATTAGTGATGAGATTCAATCCTCAAAAATGTGACTCATCCATAAAAACGATTCCTCTTCTGTGTCACATGACAGCCACGTTGTGTCCCTCCCGTTCTTGTGAACAGTCAGGAGTTTTATCAGATGACCTGTCACCTGACTCGAGTCGTTATAAAGTAAAAAACGCTGACGTTAAGCGACCTTTTAACACCCTCCCCCCTCCCTCCCTCCCTCCCCTCTCCTCACCTCCAGGTCGTCCAGCAGTCCGGTGAGATCCAGGCCTCTCTTGGCAGCGTCCCAGTAGTGGTAAGGCCGGATGTCTTTGAAGCCAGCGTCACCGAACACGCCGTTGTGGTTCTCTGTGTGGAAAAAAAAAAAAAAAAAAGACGTTTAAACAGGTTGCAGCGATTCAGGTGCCCGTTATCATCAGCCCGGCTTTTACAGCTACAGTCTGGCTTACCCCAGGTAGGTGCCGACACGTAGACTGGCGTGGCCGTGTTGTTGACGCCGTTGTACCAGCGACGCAGGAACTCGGCCCCGATCTTCAAAGCACCGGTCCCGCCCAGACCCTGGCACGCTCCCACCTGAGACGGACAGCAGGAAAGGAAACACAACCTTTAAGCTGCAGCTGAAACATTATAAATGGATGCAGGATGATGGGAAATGATGTTAACAGTTTACATTTGTGATGCTTGTGAAGAAAAAGAAGACAGACTGATGATACAGCACTGAAAACATGTCTAAAAACATCAGTAGGAAATGTTTAACACTGCTTATAAATCAATAATCACCTTATATCTTATAGGATATTATGAAATATAGTAACAATATCTCTAAAAGCACTCATACTAATCAGATTTATGTCCGTGCCAAAGTAGAAAAATGTAATTGAAAGTGTTTTAGAGAGACGTAAAACAGTTAAAAAGCTTTGAATTTAAAAGAAAACACTTTGCTTTCCTGTGTGTGTGTGTACGAGTGTGTCACGTCTCTCTCTCTCTCTCTCTCGTCTCACCCTGTTCTCCTTGATGGCGGGGCTGTCATCTCCCAGGGCGACCTTGGAGGCGGCGGAGCGGAAGTCGGGCAGGCCGAGGATGGGCAGGTACTCGTGGTTCAGGCTCTCGTCCTCCACGATGAGCTTCTCCACCTTCTTCACCACCGGCAGCACCCAGGGCTGGCAGTCATCGGTACGGTAAGCTGGAGAGGGGGTGGGTGGGGGCACGAAAGGATAGCGCGATTAAAAAGACGGAAGGTCGGAGCAAAACATGTCGACATGATGAAATATGTTTTTCTAATCTTAACCGTCGGCTACACAACAGTAAAAACAACCCAAACATCTTCTCTGCGCTCTGTTCTCGTCCTTCGTTTCGCTTCTTTGTTTTCATGTTGCTCAATCTGCAGCCTCGTTTCTCAACGTTGTTTGTCTCAATGAGCCGTTTTAGTTCCTGGTTCTTATTATTTTTAACTTCTATCTAAATATAAACATAACAAAACACCATCTGGAACAATGAGGTGAAGAGTGAAGTAAGAGGTGTGTGAGAAAGAGAAAACAGTACTATTCAATTGGATGTAATGTGACACACACTGTGAAGGTCACCCTCCCTAAGCAAGACTAAACTGAGCGTACGCATGTGCACGTCTCTCCCTGTGTGTGTGTGTGTGTGTCATATTTGACTCCTGAAGAACTCGTGTTCAGTCATACTGTATGGAGGCCTGTATCAGAGCCGTCTGTATCAAATATCAGGCCTTCTCCGCAGCTGTAGACGGTTACTACGGATGAAAGAGAGGACGCGCTCGGTAAAAGGTCACAGAAGAAGGTTTTTTTTTTTTTTGTAGATCACCTCGAGGGATTTTCAGCGGCTGTGACAATTATTTAAAATGTTAAAAAAAAAAGGTGACATCGGTTATAAATATGTGGTTGGTTAGGCCACTCCAGGTTCAGAAGTGCTGCAAAAGGTCTGATTCTGTATTGCAATCATTAGACGAGATGAACTTTAATAACCTGGTGGGAGGCGGTGAGGTCGCTGGAGCAACAAAGAAGAAGAAAAAAAACAACAACAACAAGAAGTAGAGTGCTCCTGATATGGAGAGTACAGATGCTGGCTGTTTCCCAGATGAACAAACAGGTGTTTGTGTGAAAAGATTATTGAGAAAAACATAAGCACACAGAAAGATGATTAGCTGTTTACATCATAAATGTTACGACTGCAGTGAGTTTATTACTAATCAAAGAGCAGCTCCAGTGATTTTCCAGGTGTTTAGGAGAACTGCTGCCCTTTTTGTGGATCCAGAGGGAGCTGTACGAAATCTAATAAACTGCCTCAAGTGATGTCACTCGAGTCGGCGTCTGCTGCGGGTGAGGTGAGGGCTACAGGTTTTGAGAATGGAAAAACCTCCGCAGCCCGCTCCTCGTCTCTGCCGGAGGCTAGTGACTCTCCAGGTGACGTTAGCTGCTGCTGCTGCTGTTAGCGTAGCACACCAGAATCCCCCACCAAACTGCCGGAGGTCGGGTTGCATTGTGGGTAATGTAGGAGCCAGGTTTCGACAAGGAAGTAGAGTACATGGAACAATATTATAAGAATGAAATTATAAATCAACGGCGGCTTAAATGTCGTCTTCTTCACAACTTAAAAAGGTTTAACTTCTGTAAACTGATAGTTTAATAAATTAAATAACGAACTCTTTTCTGTTTGTTTAATTTAGTTGAGTTGTTATTAAGAGAAGCAGGACATCCAGAATCTCACGGTGCTGGTATTAAACGTCGACAAACACAACCAGTTCTAGTCTGTTGACAATGAGTCAACCTTACAATACTAGTCTGACATATTCAAGGCCTTCAAAAGGCACAATAACCAGCCAAGCTGTCACATCATATCAATATTACAAACCTAAGTTTTTCAGGCATACTGCAAAGGCTTTAATTAAATATGACATCATCCCTCCACCTGTCACACAATGCAGCAAGCACAGTTTTATCTCCGACAGGTGCAAAACAAGCAGAACTGGCGGGTTTAGATGTTAAACAAGACAATATGTCTTGTCATTAGACGGTGGCCCTGATATAGAGGAAGTGATGCGTTCAAGGGCACAAGTGAAACAGTGTAAGTAAGAGACACCTACTGTATTTTACAACATAATAGCACCAATCTCTTTAAATGAGAAGGTGGTTGAAGGGTAAAAGGTGAAACAGAAGTCACAAGACGAGGCACTGCGTCCATAGAAGTGTCATTTCATTCAGTGTGTTTGTAGCATTTTACTTAAATGCTGTGTTGACAGAAATAACGAAACTGTAAACACGCAGCTTGCACTAGCTTGTTAGCTTCGCTGCTAGCTTGAAGCGAAGGTCAAACCAAAGAGCTGCTTCTGTTGGATAGTATAACACCAGCACCGCTCAGACAGGGTCACGCAGTGCTAAATTAGTGAATGATAGCCCGGTGCGGGAGAGCGCCTCGCCGGCCTGACTCAGTGCCAGAGCAGAGGAGAGCTAACCACGTAGCATTAGCGTTAGCATTACAGTTAGCATTAGCATTAGCAACGACTAAAAAATCTTACCTCCAACCCCAAGGTTCACTTTCTGCGGGTGGGTGTCCTCCCTGAAGTCGGCGGTCAGCTTGAAGACGGCTACCGGCGGGGCCTGTGGGACATCGTTAAATACGGACATGGCTCGGGGCAAAGCGGACGATCCCGGTACAGTGCGAGAGGAGGAGACAGGGATGCAGGGTGCTTCCAGCGGCAGGTGGAGAGGGAGACGGGCCGGGTTCACCTTCAGCCCGGCAGGCTCAGGACAAACAGAAAGAGGCGTCAATCCGCGAGCCAATGGGAAGGCGCGTGACTCTGACGTAACTCTGACAGCCAATGAGAGCGCAGTAACTGAAATATTAGATTTATTTTTTTATTTATTTATTTTTGTTTTTTATTTAAACCAGATTCAATCATTGTTTGTAATTACATTCATCTGTATTTATTTTAAATAATTTAAATTATTTTTAATAATTTTAAATATATTATACTTATATTAAATAGTAGCAGTAATAGCAGTGATTTAAAGTAACATTTATGCACTTTATGTACTGTACTTACATACTCCGTATTTTTTTGCCATATTTTTAGTATCATCCAGGCTATAATTACATAAATGAATGCCTTTCAGTAAATGAAATCATTACAGCTCATACAGCTGTTCATGTGGATGATGATAACTGTCTGGAAGTTATAGTTTAGCTGACGACATCTGAACATTATATCCTCTTATAGTGTTTTATACAGATTGGTAAAATATAGCTGTGTAAACTGTACATATGTGAATATCAACACACATGTAAGCTCAAGTTTTATGGGTGTTTATAGTATATCTTTTTTTTTGTCATGCCCAAGTGAACAAAAACAATAAAAAGCTTTTTTTTTCACAGCAACACAGAGCACATGCAGCACAACATACACAATATAGAGAGTAAATTTACTCCTATGAATGAACAGGATGTGTGTGAGGGTGTGTGAGTAGTATATCCACAGTGTATAATGATATCACAGTAATCCAGTAGCTATTTCTATCTCTTTTCAACTGCCATCATTGCTCTACACAAACATTCAGCGATAAGTATTAAGTGGTTGAGAGCTATTAAAAACCATCACAGTGGAGCGTTTTGGTGAATATCCAGCAGCATGCAGCGAGCCTGAGCTCTGCCACAAGATGTCAGTGTGACCATGGAGAGGAAAGTGCACAGTCATAATGAGCACGAGTCCTCCTTTAACCATTAAAAAAAAGCTATTCAAGGATGTAATCTTGGGTCCAGGGAACATGTGACAGATCTGCTGTTTTTAGACAAAACAACAAATTCATTAACTGAGAAAATAATCTGCAGATTAATCAAGAATGAACATGATTCCTTGTAGCAGACCTTATTGTATGATATCATGTAAACATCATCGTTAAAGCTGATCAGTGCAGCTAATTTAATCAAATTTTGTCCATAAAAAATGCATATTTCATCAACTTGTGTTTTGAATGAAAAGATGGAAGTATAGTAACAAAAAGAGGGACTTTGGCACTAAAAAAGACTGTAAGGTTGAAAGAAATCTATCATTTAGACACTTCAGATAAACTTTTAAACATATTTTTGCTGTGGATTTTGTCCCCAATGACTTATATTGTACGTGCATCTTCATCTTCATCATTTGGGCCCCTGAATTTGACTTGAAAAACTGTGAACTTGTCCTTTAAAATCACTTTTTTTTTCAAGAGTGGCCTGGCCTGCAGGGCAGCATTAACATTGCTACAAGAAAATACAAAATGCATTGAGAAATACAACTGTCACACACTACAATGCTGAATAAATGTACTCAGTTAAATCCTGTGCATTATGAAAACATGTGCATTGACCCAAGAGAGCCGTGTGCGGACTCGCTGCGGTTCATCCTTCTCATCCTTCTCTCTGCAGTTAGGAAACTTTGTAAAAACATCCAGGTGTGTTTCTCTTCTCCTCTTCCTCTCTCTTCCTCTCTCTCTCTCTCTCTCTGTCGTGTGTTTGATCTGAAGTGTTTGATGAATAGCCTCAGCTTCACTTCTGTATAGCCTCCACTTCCAGCCCTCCTGCAGCTAAAGTAGCATGTTTTTGTGTCGGTGAAGTGTGACTCTCTGACACTAACACACACACACACACACAAAAGCACACACACACACTCCTAACATGTATTTTCATTTATTAAACCAATACCTTAATTCCAATTGTAAAATCTATATTATAATGTGATGTAATTAAGCCAGACTGAATGGACATCACTTTAAAAAACATCCAAATGGTTTTCACATGGACAGCAGTACACGAATACACACACACACACACACACACACACACACGTGGCACTTCAACCATCACACAGTTCCCCCGCCGTCCCCCCCCTCTCACTCTGTCATTCTCAGAGATGATGAGGCCTCCTCCTCTCCTCCACTCTTTCCTTTTTCTCCCCCCCTCTCTCCAGAAACACTCCGGTGAACCGTCAACAGTGTTGGATTTCAAAGGGGGGCAGAGAGGCTAATGCTCCTGGACGAAGATGATTGAGTCAATTTGTCGACATGATGGACATTCTGCGGCCTCGGCTCCTGCTTTCCTGCTGACTGCAGGCTACGGAGGCTTTTCAGACATTTTTTTTTAGGAGTGTAGAAAAGATGTTTTACTGCTTAAGTGGGAGGTGGAGGGGAACAACAACTGGACCGAACCTTGATTTGACAGGTTATAATGTGACCCAGGTTGTCCATTTTCACTTTGACCACTGGGAGTATCTACTGTACTGTACTCTACATCCCATGAGTCCTTTCCAAACATGGAAAAACCAACTGTACAATCAAACATTTACAAGGTCGGTTTACCAAAATGACAAAAAAACAACATTTTTTTTTGTCTTACTGCTGGAGGTACAAGGTCATGCAGGTAATTAAGCTTGTTTAAGATCTAAATCTTCCGTCATAGAGTCGTCCTCCCGCCACAGTGGCCTGCAGCGTTATGTATGTTTGTGATCTACTTCTACATTTAAAAAAACTTCTGATTCATCTTCGCTCGTTCAATAGAGTTTCAATCTGTTGTTGTTTTGCCGTCCCTCATCCTACTGCGGTAGGGACGGGGGGTTTTTTTTTTTTGATGCTCCTTACAATCGGACATGGATGTAACCAGAGTCTGACTGACTGCGAACAAAGCTGACACAATATCCTGATACACTGAACCTTCTTGTCTGAGAGTCTTTACTCCGGTCTCCTCTTCAAGTCACATCAGGGATTCAACCTTAAAAAAAACCCTCTAGAGTTAGATCCAGTTGCATTATAGTTCAGTTGCCAGTGGATCCAATCAATGGTGTTAAAAATAATCAAAAAATGTCTGTTTTGTTGTCGACTTCCTTGACAAAAATAGTGTCCAACCCCACCCACATCCACACAGTGAGCTCCAGCTTGTGGAAAGGGACGGAGCTGAACCGCTACACATTTATCCCAGTCTGTATCAGGACCCTAAACGCCACTAAATGAAGGATGCCGTTAGCCACATGCTTATGAGCAATAGATAAATATGTGGATGACTGATGTGTGTCATGCATTTGGTTTGATTTTATTGGTTATTATGCTACTGGTCTTGTTTTTTTTATGTTGTTGCACTTAATAGTACTTATGTATAGTTATAGTTACGTTCCAGCTCTTTAGATGAGTTCAGAAACATCAGTTTGAAACAACTTTAGGGTTAAGTGAACTGTAAAGGAGTGCAATAATTTTACTGTGGATGCAGCAGAGGCAAAAACTAGACCTTCCTCCAAGGCAGGTGTACACAATCAGCCAAACAGACAGAGTCCTGTAGTGTACCAGTTAGGTGTAAAAAAAAAAAAGGAGAAATCACATCCATCATTCAGGCAGTCGTCCCGTCTGAAATGCACGTGGCCGTAGCAAGTTCAAGTAGGCAGAACTGGGGATTTATGATATATATAATATGTGGATGCAGAATGAAAATAGATTCATTGTTTAACGCACGGCTCCATGACTATAACACTGGAATGTCCCATTGCACTTGAATGGTCCCACTGGATACAGAAGTGTTTGGAAACCAAGCACCATACAGACCTGGCAGTGATAATAATAATAATAATAATTAGTCCGAGATAATCTGATTTCCTTCAGCTGGAAAAACAAGATCTGCTCCGGCTGCTTGTTCTCAGTCATCACCTGTTATCCTGCGCCGAGGCCCCCCTCTGAACAGCACTGATTTCTGTGTGTGTGTGTGTGTGTGTGTGTGTGTGTGTGTGTGTGTGTAACAAGGGCATTTAGAGGGTAAAGCACCTGCATGGCGACTCTCACACTGTTCCCCACTCGTCCAACACACACCGTCTCCCTCCAAAGCGTTCTTTCAAGCTCCAGTTGTTTTCATTCCTCTCCATGTTTCATGTGTGAAACATCTGAGGAATGAGAAGAAACCTCTCGGTGTGTATATGTGTGTGTGTGTGTGTGTGTGTCATATATGGATCTAATGTATCCTTTTCAGCCGCTGTACATCTGTATTAAGCAATGAGCCTGTTTTCTATAGAGGCTGTTCAGCGCCTATAGGGGAGGTCTGGACACGGGGGGGGGGTGTTGGTGGGTGTTTAGGAGGAGGGGGGAGGTCAGAGGGATTCATTGTCAGGTCAGTAATTATCAGATTTGCCGAGGCACCAGCAGGAGCAGGACACACACACCTTAAGCCGCCCGGGGCCAGCTGAGACGAGGCTGAGAGAGGAGAGCCGTCAGTGGGACGAGTTGACAGGTCGACCGCCCCGAGGGGGAGACGATAGCCAGCGCTGTTCTGACAGCTGCTTTAGTGGGAGATTCTGCCTGCTCATGCTCAGAAACACACACACACACACACACACACAAACACTTTAACAAGCTCTGACATACAGATACACACACACATTTTTTAAAAAATGCATTTACACATCATTTCCTACACACAGACAGACAGACAGACATCTACAAGAACGCTCGCAGCAGCTGCAGTAAGTGCAAACAAGCCAATGTACACGTGTACTTCCGTATGAGAAACAGCTGCAGAAACATGCTGTTTACCCGTAACCGCCTCGATTATTTCAATCACAGCTGACAATGGAAAGGAGAAGAAACAGATCAGCATGGAAGGAAAGTGAATCATCGCCGTTCGGTGTGACTCAGCTGGTTATTTCTATGGAACCCCCATTACTTCCAGTGAAAGTTGCTCCTCGTGCGTAAAGGCCTGAATGCCGCATGCTTATCCACTGAAACAGCTCAGACCCATTATATTACAAGGAGTCAATTATGAGTGTGTGTTATGTTGCTTTACATGACTTTAAGTCCAGACGAGGTGAGAGGTCATAATAGATTTAAAGGATAGGTTCAACATCTGCCATAAACCAAACAGTCAGGAGCCCAAATGAACGCTGACACATGTTTTTTTTTTTGTGCTGTAATCATTCCTCCTGTTTATACCGACCATTAAAGGATCCCTTCATAATCCACAATCCTCCTTCTGTGCAAAAAATAGTTTATTTGAACAGAATGTGAAGCTTGAAAGCGAATCAAATCAAGTTAATATCGTTCAAAGTTGTTTATTGGTGCCAAATTCCTGTTTTTGTTACGACCCTTCCAGCGCAGCTGAACAGGAAAACGCTGCTGTGTTGCAACACAGAGTGTTTATTCACTTGACTTTACTGGACTAACTCAGACTGCTGAGGCTTCATATTATCTTCAGATAAACATTAAACGCACGATATGTGATTTCAGCCGTTAGGGGGTCTCTCAATCAAAGCAATAACAGAAGACAGCGTGTGATGACGGTGTGGAGTAGCAAAGGATCATGGGAGTTGTTGTTGTCAGCTTCACCGGGATACGATTACTCCGCTGTTCATGGTTCAGGATGTTTTTACCAGGAGCCGGATTATCCGCAGAGGTCTCCTCCTCTCCAAAACAAACGGACCCGCTGATTACAGGTAAAAACACTGAATAAAACTGTTTCATCTAAAAGATCCGTGTTTCTCCGACGATGTACGGCGACTAACGGACGTCAGATACAGGCTGTTAGCTGAGCCGCTGCTAACACTTTAGCGGTTTTTATGTTTTATAACTTTACATTCAGATGTTCGTCCGGTTTCTCCCGGCAGCCGAATTATCTCCAGAAGTCTCCTCTTCTCCAAAAACAAACGTACGTGCAGTTTAAAATCATTAAAATACTAATTAAAACTGTTTTACCTAACAAATCAGTGTTTCTTCTACTAAGTTTGGTAACGGCCGGAAGTCAGATACGGGCTGTTAGCTGAGCCGCTGCTAACACTTTAGCTGTTTATATCTCTTATAACTTTATATTCAGATGTTTGTCCGGTTTCTCCCGGCAGCCGAATTATCCGCAGAAGTCTCCTCTTCTCCAAAAACAAACGTACACGCAAAATAAAATCGTTCAAATATTAATTAAAGCTGTTTTACCTTAAAAACCAGTGTTTGGTGACCACCAGGCGGCTAGCCGAGCTGCTGCTAACACTTGTTCGGCTTTTTCTCATATAACATAAGTTCCAGATGTTTGTCCGGTTTCTGCTGGGAGAAGTCTCCTCTTCTCCAAAATCAAACTTACACGCAGATTAAAATAGTTAAAAAATACTACTAAAAGCTGTTTCACCTCAAAAAAATCAATATTTCTGCAGTTGTTTGTTTCCTGGAGGGGCTGTTAGCTTGTTAGCCGAGCTGTTGCTAACGTTTGTTTATCTGAAACTGTCCGTTACTTTTATTAAATTATACATTTCTCTGGGTTTGAAAATTGTTGGAAACATTTGGGATAATGTAAGTACACAACTCAACAACATATATAATACAGGTCTAGTTATTTTTAAACATTTTAATGTGGAATAATTACATATTATACCTTTTTAAGTGAAGTTAGCTTTAGCTTGTGTCGCTAAGTGTTGCTGAAAGTGATTTATTAATAACACTAATTGAACCATCAGTAAACTATCTCGTTGAAGGGAACCCCTGACAGTCCACGGGGGCCCTGGTTGTCGCTGTGGATGTGGTTTTTGGCATTGACAGTTAATGGGGTGTGGCGTGTCAGTGAGCTACAGGTCTCATTTCCTTCTCTGTCAGACTTGCGCGCACAACAACTTGTCAACACGGTAATTTACACTGCTAAGCCGAGATCAAGACCTTACAGAAAGTGTAGGTTGTGCTGTGTGTGTGTGTGTGTGTGTGTGTGCATATACTGTATGTCTGAGCACACGCACGCCAAGCGCTGCCTCTCTGTCTTCTTGTCTGTGTTGAGTCTGGGTGATCCCTGACAGGAAGTGATCCGTGTTGCTGTGTACACATCAACAAACAGGACCTGCATGTGTCTGTGAGGAGGAATAGGAATAGGAGGAGGAGGAGGAGGAGGTGGAGGTAGCGGGGGACGGGGTCAAGGGTCAGGGTGGGGAGGAGAATGTTGACTGACGCCCTTTACCAGCAGCGTGTCTGCTGTTTGTTTGGCCAGAGGCCCGTCCTGTCATCGACATCTCAGCCTGGCAGCGGAGGGGAGGTGAGACAGAAAGAGAGAGCTCGAAGACAACACAGTGATGTGTTCTTAGGTGGGCGGGTGTTTGGACAGGCGTGGAGGGGCTTTTAGGTTAAAGAAGTGATTTTGTAAAGTGAAGGTTGCCAGTTTGAATCCCTTCGCAGGCAAGAACAGTTTGGTTTCCTTGAAGTTTCAGTGTGGGAGGCTCCTTCTTTTTAATGAGTCGTACTGGTTTTGATTCCTTGTCGCTGTCAGTAAGTCGGATCAGACCACCAGCTGCCCGTCACCGCCGCTGCAGAAGCCCGTTAAAAGTCTTTGATTTAATAAAGGACGGGTTCGCAATTTATAACAGACATCCACAGTCCTCCCTCTGTGCAAAAATGTATTTAAAAGTTTATCAGAAGCTAAAATGAAGCTTCAGCAAGTAGATATCTTTCAACGTTTCAGTCTTTTTAGTGTCAAAGTCCCTCTTTTTGTTTCTATACTTCCACCTGCAGCTCAACAGGGAAACACAAAGAGGAGAACTTGATGCTTAAAAGGACTGTAAATGTGTCAGATATCCACTTGATGTGACTAAACTCAGCCTCAGCCTCATATATGCTTCACATAAATCTTTAACGTGTGGATTTTGGTCGCCATCACTTTCGTTGAAAGCACGTTTTAAGGGGATCTTTTAACAGCCAGTATGAACAGGAGGAGTTATTACAGCGAGGAAAAACCCTCTTTCACTGGTCATATGGGCACCCGACTGCGGTTTGAAGACACATTTGATGAATTGTGATCCCGACCCTTTAAATGAGATAACTTATTTAAAAAGATTTTCAGCTCTTCAGCGCCGGTGTTTTGACACTTCAGGATCTCATGCTGATGCTCTGTCCTCCTCTCTCTCTCACGATAAAGACACAAACATCGTAACTTTATGGTGAAATACTTAAAGCTGCATTTTAAAATAACATTCATCATCATCATCATCATCATAAAATGCTACCCTGACAGCAAAACGTTCTCTGTTAAATCGTGTTATCTCTGCAGAGATGCACTTATCTGGACGGTCACAGGCTACTACCGTGGTATCCCCAGCGTCCCTCCCTCTCTGCTGATTGATGACTTTATTGTTGCCATGCCAGCCAGCTGCTGTCAAGGTTTCTGAGCCGCAAGATGGTCCAAGTCTGGGAACAGTCAGGCTCCTATTTTTGGGTTTTCAGGGCCACTTTCTTAAGGGGAGCTGACAAGGCCTCGCCAGCAGCTGATAGCTATTGGATCGTGTGTGTGTGTGTGTGTCTCCTAAACGTTCAGCACTGACAAACAGCATCTCTTGCAGCTTCTCCCCACTAGAGGGCGACTTTCTTTTCAGCAGACAGAAGAGAAGATGAAACTTTTAAAAGGTAGAATGAAGATTTTTTTTTTTTTAAAAGGTCATTAAAGATGGAAAATGAACATTTTGATACTTAAAGAAGTTGAACAAGTATTTGGAGGAAGATTGAGCCACAAATGCAGGAGGTAAAACTACATTTCATCAACACTACTTACTTGTATTTTATTTTTAAATGTAAAATTAATTTCTCTGTATTAAATTCCTGCTATTTTGGAAGTTTTTAATTAATATCAGATGGATATTTCTAGCAGGAAAGGACAAATCATCTCAACAGCCTTTTAAAGTTATGTTTCCATCAGTTTTTCAGATCAATGCTGTTAGTTGACTCATTTCAAATTGAACCTTTTAAGATAAACCATCTTTTTTTTAATGATTTTTTTTTAGGGAGTCCTTAGACATCAAATAAATAACCATATAATACAAAATATAACAAAAAAAGACAACAAGAACAAGGAAACAATTACATTTCTATAAACCTAAGTAATGGAAATAATTAACAGATCAGATCAAATTTTGTCATTAAATAAGATTATAATAATAAAAAAAAACATGTACAATATGTGCTACAAATGATAGAAAATAATACTATTACTTTAAAAAATTAATGAACTTTATTTTAGCTTCTGGTTAAATTTCAAAAGATACCAAAACATGTCAGGTTGAATTTGGATAAATGTGTATAAACTGACACCAGACATCTATAATATTTGAATATTTCACTCAGTTTAAACATCTTTATTCAGCAGCTTCAGTTCAGAGCTGATACAGAATATATTTAATGTCAGACAGCGTGACATTTCTTATCTTTGAAGAGGGGGAAAAAAAACTGCTCTTAATGATTATAGTCGACTGTAAATGTGAAGTACAAACTGGGACCAGTAGCCGCGGCTCTGTGGAGAGTGATGGTGTCCTGCTGGTGTCAGTCTACCGCAGGAGTCGGGGGTGAATGTCTTGTTTTACCTCCGAGACCTTGAAGCCTGATGTGCTGCGTCCGCTGAGCATCAGACAGAGAGCTGCAGCTGCAACTCTGCGTGTGTGTGTGTGTGTGTGTGTTTATGCAAGACACGCTTACTCCAGAATACCCATTTATTTTTTGATGTGTAGTTTACTGTCCCCAAACATCGCGGGGGGAAAGGATTTCTTGTCCAAAAAACTGCATTCCAGGCCCAAAGCTCGGGCTCTGCAGCGTCTTTTTTATTTACAGCGTTGGCGTGTGATGGAGGAGCCATGCGGTCTCTCCCAATAACAGATTGTCATTTTGATGGGCGATGCCACAGGGGGAGAGAGCAACAGCCTAAGTCCATCCCTCTGAAACGCTGTTTACTCCCTGGAAGGTCACAAGGCCGCATCACAGCACAGGGACACACACTTCCATGCACGCATACACACACACACACACAGCCATACACAAAATAACATGCCATGAAAACTTTATATTTTTTAATCTTCACAATCAGGCTCATGTTTAATGTTGAATGCTTATTATTTTCTCATGAAATAACACTGATTGAAGCTTCTAGCATTATCGTTTAATCAAGAAAAGAAGGAGGGGGGAAAAAAAAAAAAGGAAATATAAGTTATCAATCATCATTCGCTGTCACAGGTCATTATTTTGTGTATTTCAGCCTTCAGCAGTGAGGATATATGGGAGTTTTAAAACGCCATTGCAGCACGATCAATCATAAACAAACGTGTGCTCTATACATAGATTTGTGTAAACGTAGGGTCATTAGAACATGCTGATACACGCATACACACACATGTTCACGGCAACAGACGACTTCCTTTCACATGAATTATAGCCACTCCACAATAGCTCCAATAATAGTTCCCCCCCCCCCCCAATCTATGTGCTCGGTGACAGCGGCGACCCCTCCCTGACCTTTCAGTTCTGGTCGCAGGGGCGCTCGACATCGCCTCTGGTTTCATTCATACCAACGAGGCAGTAAACAGACGGGACTTTGAGGAAGTCTAAAAACCCGGGGCGGACGATATTTGTCCAGGCAGAAAACGCTGCAGGATGCCACCTCTTAGGACGAGTCAAGGGGAATTACGATAATTTGGTATTTAAAAAATGTTAACAATGTTTAACAACATTAACAGATAGCCTAAAAAAAAAAATTCCAGGTGTGTCAGGAAGCTGCACTAATCTATATTTTTATATTAACAATGGCTCCAATGACTACGTGTGATATGGAGGGTGTAGCTACATATAAATATATATATCACCCACCTCTGGAGTTCCCCCTCAGAGCTACAGAGTGTTTTAGCATCTTTAAGCTCATTGTTTTGGTTCTCAAGCCCACAACTTTACTGTGTTGGGTCACTCTCGCCGCTCTTACAGCATTGTTTTTAGATTAAATTGAAAAGTTCTAATAAACCAACCATACACCTAACCCTAACCCTATACCTAACCCTAACCCTATAACCCTAACCCTAACCTTAACCCTATAACCCTATACCTAACCCTAACCCTATAACCCTATACCTAATCCTAACCCTAACCCTAACCCTATAACCCTAGACCTAGACCTAACCCTATAACCCTAGACCTAGACCTAACCCTATAACCCTATACCTAATCCTAACCCTAACCCTATAACCCTATACCTAACCCTAACCCTATAACCCTAGACCTAGACCTAACCCTAACCCTAACCCTATAACCCTAGACCTAGACCTAACCCTATAACCCTATACCTAACCCTAACCCTAACCCTATAACCCTAGACCTAGACCTAACCCTATACCTAACCCTAACCCTATCCCTATCCAAAGCCACAAAGAGTCAATAATATTTAGGATGGATAGCACAGAAAAGACATTTTGCTTATGAAAGACTTTGACATGATACAGCAGCAACACCGAAACCCTGTGTTAGCACTAAGCAAAAATGAAAGGATGACATTTCAGTGCTATCCCTCTACCTTTCCCGTCAGCTCTATGTTGCTATTCGATCATCTTTCAAGTCATTTTCTTTCTCTTCCATGCTATTTTATTTTTTTATTGTTTTCATCAGTTTGATGTATAGCAGCATCAGGCAGCTGTTTTCGGTGAAAAATCACTGCTGTTTGGTGTCAGGTAGGTAATGTACATGGGGTTTATCAAGCAGATAATATAGCAACTATCTGGTAAAGAAAGCCAGACGTTTAGCAGCTAGAGAAGCAGTTTTTTTTTTTTCTCAGGGGTTGGTTGAGAACAACCAGAGCAAAGAGGAGAGGAGAACAGAAATATGACTCCAGATGAATGATAATGCATGATTACTGTTTAATAACATGTTTGCCGTCTCAACTTTTATAACTTCATGATATGTTAATGCTACGCTTACAAGCTAGATCCACTAGAGACCAAACATCACAACTCTCACTCTGCCCATTTAGACGCTAAAAGAGCTTCTGGTTGTTGTGTTTCCTCTTTATAACTGATCCCAAGCATGTTTTCAATGATACTTATATTATAAATTCTCCATATTATACTATATAAATCTTCATTTTCAGTAAAAAACAGATCCAAAGCTTACTGATTCCAGCAGACTAAGTTAGACAAATCAAGTGGATATCTTTCAAAGTTATTCTCTTTTTGCTACTTCTTTGTTTTCCTTCCTGATTTTGTAATGAAGAGAAACACAAAGAGGGAAATTTCATTCTAAAAAAGAGCTTAACTTTGGAAAAAACACACACTTGATTTGAGCTTTACTGAACTTTAAAGTGCATTTTGTCCCCTATGTCTCCCTTTGCTCCCATGTTGGGAAAAGACCACTTCAGGGACAGTAAGGAAGAATGATTAACGCCACCAGTGATGCTTTTAACGGACACGTGGACATGTGCGATAAAATATAGACTTTAAAAACTGTTAAGAAAACCTTAGTTGTGCTTGCTCACACTGAACTCACCCCCCCCCCCCCCCCCCCTTTGAATTAAACGCTCGGATATGATTCATGTAGGTGGCGGATAACACCCACCGTGTCACGTTAACTATCACAAGTGGTCATGTTTGATTCGCTGGAACACCAACATTCAAAAACGATCAATATTTATAAACTTCAGAATCAGCCCATAAACTAACTACAGACGATCTCACTGTCCTCTCACAAGTGGATTTAACACTGTGTACACTGGATATGTACACACAACTGATGGTTTTGGTTTTGTTTATCTTGGACTGTTGTCGCCGGGTTGATTCACTGCCTGCGGTTTGAGGTGCTAAATAGGAGTCTGCAGAAAATACAGTCTGCTCTATCTTAATTGTGTTGACCTTTACAGAACTATAATTCAACAAGGTGAACAAATTATAGTATTTCATAAAGATAATATTTATAATCGCCGCTATTTATCCCCAAAAAAAAGCCGCAATCTCTTTCTATCTGCTTCCCAACCAGCGAGTAAATAGTTTGTGTCTTTTACATTCAGTCCGACGTGGATTTTCATCCAAATCTACGATCTAAGTGACTTCTTTTTATCGTGGGACAAGTGCGGAGGGAAGCTGGCTTCGACCGCAAACGCGTTATTTGACCTCCAGAAGCCTGATATGAAACCACAAGTGGAATAACATCAACAAAAGTGAGCTTTATGTTATCGCGACCTGACTCCTGCGAGTTTCCTCCTGACAGTGATGATCTAGACAGTTTCCTTCCCTCACCCCGTATGTTGGTTTGAAATACATGATAAAGTCATAAATAAAGGATTATTTAGTGATGTAAACCAAGGAGGAGCAATTAGGTTCAACTGTGGGACAGAGTTTTATTCATTTAGGGGGCTGATGAGTCAAAAAACAGCCTGTTATGTTTTAAATATATAATAAAAATATAAAATTAATTTAGTTATACAAACTTAAAACAGCATATAAAGCCATCTTTGTGTTGGATATATCAGATGGCAGATTCCATAATTCTTATAAGAGAGAGCAAACAGAGTTACAGCAGCTTGTGTTAACACTGATTTGGCAAAAAAAAACAACAACCCCATAAATCCAAACATAACACTAGAAATGTAACTGATATCTTATCAGCACACAATGAGCAGCGGACCCGCTTCACACAAGTCTGTTCAGACCGGCCCCTGCGTTATTCATCTTGTAAGTTTATAAGATGTTATATGAAGTCGTGTTTTGTTGAGGTTTACATGAGCCTCGTGTTTACATTGTTATCTGCCGTGGATTTATGAAGAGTCGCGTTTTTAAAAGGATTTGATGTCATCTATAAAAGGGGGGGAAAAAAATTCAGCCAGCGTTCACCAGGGGGTCAGATAGTTTTGTTGGATTTATTTGTTCACCACTCGATGTTTAAACCTTCGTGTTTAAATGTGCCACAATATGAAGAAAAGAAGAAGAAAAAAAACCTCCACTGTGAGTAAAATCTCACTGCTGTTAAAATGCGGCTTAAATAAAAGTTAAAGTTTTGTCTAGTTCAAGTATTAAAGGTAAAAACTATTATAATGCACTCATAATTATTACATATCATAATATTAGATTATTATTACAGACGTATTATGTGTTTTAATGCTGTAGTGAATCAAGGTGGAGCTAATATTTAATCTGCTTTACATACTGTTGGATCATTTAATCTGTTACAGTGTGTCATGTATTTGATAAAATGATCAGATTAATATGGAAATAAGTCATAATTATAGCTGACATGTAAATCTAGTGGATATAAAACTACAAGTACCACAAACGTCTTTCATCATTGTTAATCTGCAGTAATAAAAGAGGCTTGTGAGACACTATGACATCATAAAAGTGGTCAAGTGAAATTATACATTTGATACACAGATTATATTCTGCCTAAAATCCAATTATATGATAGTTTACAAGTTTTTTGTTTAATAAAATCATCTTTTTTTTAATCACTAAAGCCTGATACGTCATGAAAATGTATATTTTTTTTCTTCTGCCTGAATTTCAAAAACACAATATTGGAAAAAATTGACTATAATCACATTATACATTTTCTAATTTCTTCATCTTAATCACCAGCATCGTCATCTTTAAAGTATAAAAAAGTGATACTTGTGTCTTGTACTTAAACATTTAGTCAACAAAAAAATGTATCTGTGATTATTTTGATGATTAATTACTTATTTAAATCAAACATTTGCTGCTTCCTCAATGTAAATAATGGTTGTTTTCATATTTTTTCATCATTGTAAATTGAATATATTTGCGTTTTATTTTTTATCACATAGGACTCAGTCAAATTATGATGGGCTATTTTTCTTTTATTCTTTTATTTCTTTTATTTTATAGCCCAAACAATTAATCAAAAAAGAAGATAATTGACAGTAAATGATGATAAAAATCATTCTTATCTGCACCCGTACGCTTGGCCCCTCAAAATGTGTTTTCTGTATTTCATTTTCGTACCACAGTATTTTGTTACACACAGTAAAAAGCACTTTATTGCACAATATGCAGCGTATGACACTCAGCACCTCAGACGGGGGAAGAAATAAAGTCTTGATCTTGAGAGCAGCAGCACAAACAACCTGACTGCTATCAACACTACAGCTTTCTTGACCTCTCCATGCATCTTCAACACACACATACACACACACACACACACACCTGCTGGCTGTGAGTGTCTGGTAGGTCCTCGGGGAAGTTTTTGCGGTTTCCCACATCCTGCGACAGCTGAGCTAGTCCCAGTTGCCCTGAGACGGACTGAAGCTCGGTTCAGAGGAGAGGAAATGTCATGACATTTATCTCCTCCAGCAGAGAGTCAACAGGGAAATGATCCATTAAACAGAAGGAAGAGCTGAGAGGGAGTAGACATCAGAGGCGTGAGATTTCATTCCCAGATGTAGGTGAGAGGTGTGTTCAGAATTTTTAATGCAATCGGATATCTTAGTAGTGATAGAATTTGTCGTGTGGAGGTCAGAGGTCAAAGATAGAGCAGCAACCCAGAAGCTGGAATGAATCCAACGTCTGGCTCGAGTGCACTTCAGCAGGGCGGATACTTGTTGTCTCACACGGTTGAAGGACAGTCTCCCTCCTCACATTGTCGAGCTAGAGGCGTAGCTTTAAGGACGACAGTGTAGGTCTGTCTGTTAGTCCGCCACTTAAATATCTCAACAACTTTAAGTCATTTTGTCTGGAAATTCGCTACAGATATTCAAAGTCCCCAGAGGATAAACCCCAAATAATTATCCATGATCCTGCGACTTTATTTCTGGCACACCCAGTGGGTCAAAGTTGCTGCTTATTCAGTTAAATATCTCTACATCTACTTTTAGGATTAGCACACGATTTCGTACAATCATTCATGGTCCGCAGAGGATGAATCCTACTGATGGTTGGTGATCCCTTTATTTTTTTCCATGAGTGCCACCATGAGGTTATTGAAATATCTGAATTACTGTTGGATGCATCAAATCAAACAGTCAAATTTTCAATGTATCCAATACTTTTGGTTTATGGCTTAATACCTGCAACTAATGATTTCCCAACAGCTTCAACTGTATTTTGTGTTTAGTGCTAATTCAAGTCAAGTCAATATGTGTTTATACAGGCCAAAATCAGGGATGACAAATTTTCCCCAAGGGGTTTACAGTCTGTATTGCCTACAATGTCCTCTATATCCGTAGACCTTAATTAATTCATTAAAAACCGCTAAAATAAGATTGTGAGTGCGGTATAAATAAAATTGAACCTGCTTAACAACATGGTATATAATTGTGAGCATGTTAGTATTCAGTTTAAAGCAGGCTGTAAACAAATCACATATTTCTGTACTTACACTTAACATTTTGAATACATAAGTGCGTTCACACTGAGAAACATGGAAAAATGCTCTGCGAGTACCGGGATGATTCACTCAAAAAGTTGAGGGTGGTAACCATGGACACTTCTCACCCTCAATGGTCGCCATCTTGGCTACGTAACCGCTGGGTGGCGGCTGGGTACGTTGTAACCATGGATGTATAAAGAGAACTGGATACAGCGTCGGAGGCGGGGCCTCGTTCATTCCTATGAAAGTTGCTCATTGGCGCATAAAACCAAAAAAAAGTTTGACTTCCGCGCGTAAAAGTACCCGGATCTTCCGGGACCACTAGTGACTTCCGCCGGCTTAGTCGGCTACTACCGGTTTAGCCCTCCGGCTAACTTGAACGGGTATAAAACAATTCAACCATGCGGCTCTTTTAGGCTTTTGAGATGTGATCGGACTGAACGGATCAAATTCTGACAGTGAGACGAGTCATTTCACGTGCTCAAAAAAAATTATCCATTGATTTACGGACGTCTCTTTCACAATGTAAGTCTATGGGGAAAAAGTCTTTCTGGGCCCAGTAGCGTCACGTGACGTTGTCATACCACGGTTTGCCCACTACGTCAGATTCGCTTCATGGCTCGGAGCTGTTCCTGGGGCCTTGGTTGTAACTGCAGTGAGCATCGCCACATTATACAAATGTAAGTTATATTTGTGTTTTTAGCACTCAGCACCACTAAACTGTTGTCGGATAAAAGCCATCAGTACGTTTTTTGGGGTTGATTTAGCAGTCTGTCATGATTTGGTAGCACGGACGATAACGCGAATGCTAACGCTAGCTAATGCTAATTTGCGATTGTCATTTTCGGTAAGTGCACAACGGCAGTGTTTGATTTGAGACGACACTACCCTGTCAAAATTTGCACACTACACCAGTATGTACACAGTGTACTAACAGAAGGCTTGTTCTTTTCCCAACTGATCAAAGGGGAAAAAACTATTTCAACAAGAGATTTTGACGATTTCTCCCAAGTGGACTCCAGCAGTAACTTTTTCTCTATATCATAGGTAAGCCTGGTGCGTGTGTGGTATTCTAACGAGCTTGAAAAAAACACTTTATTGACTATAAAACACTTGAACACTATAAAAAAACTTGAAGAGTTTTGAATTAGAGGTGTTGTGTTGAGTTAAAGTTTGGGACTGTTGTTGTAGTTTGGCTGTTTCGACCAACTAACACAGCCGGGAGGTGATGAAATATCAAGACTATCAAGAAGGACTCATGACGTCGGACGCTTTCGTCTTTGATCGCTACACCTCTGACTTCACTGGCGGTCATTTCGTCTCTGTGGGAAATGAAGTTCATTCTACTGTTACACTCCTTGCAGTCACCCAGGATCCTCGGATAAACAGCTTCTTCTTCAGAGACACCCTGATCTTTGACCGCACTTCCCAGCTCTGAAGGGCAGATCTTGATTACTGAGCAGCAAGGGGGGGAAAAAAAAATGTTTTTCACTCCTCATATCCTGCAGATTGGCGACTGGCAAACGATTACAGAGTCACGCAACTCTGCATGACAGAGTGACAGAACGAAATGTGACTCCGGGCGCTGCATACCCTCACATCAGAGCGTCAGAACATGGCCGACACTTCCTCACATTCCCGTCACTGCTCGGATGCAGTGAGAGAGAACATTATGTTTCCAGCTCTCTGATCTGCTGGCCAACACACATTCACAGACACACACTAATGCACACAACAAACGTGCACACAGAGCAACGAGGGCAGGCCCGTACATGACGTGAGCACATCGTTGAGGTGTGTGTGTGTGTATGTGTCATTCTTTCTCTGTTAGGCCGAAGCCTATTTCAGGGCGTGGACAAAGAACTGTGTGTGTGTGTGTGTGTGTGTGTGTGTGAGAGAGTGATTTAAGTCACTTTCAGGGACATACAGACCACAGACTTAAGACTTAAGACCAGTTGACTGGGGACCGATTGTGTAATTGGGGATGAAATCCATGTCCCCGTTTGGTGGTTAAATCTCCAGGAAATCAATGTAAGTCTATGTAAATATCCAGAAAGTGTGTGTGTGTGTGTGTGTGTGTGTGTGTGTGTGTGTGTGTGTGTGTGTGTGTGTGTGTGTGTGTGCGTGCATGACAAGCCCCACCTACTGCACGATGGCAAACATGTCAGTCAAAACATCAGCACTGCAGGACTACTGGCTCCTGTCAAAGCTTCAACTACACAACTTGTATAAATATGTGTGTGCGTGTGTGTGTGTGTGTGTGTGTGTGTGTGTGTACATATTAAGGGTTCCTCATGTTGTGGGGACATAAATCTGTTTACACAGTCATGCGGGGGGACGGTTAAGGTTAGGATAAGTCTCCAGGAAATGAATGTCAGGCAATGTAATGTCCTCTGAAGTGATGGAAACACAACCGTGTGTGCGTGCTTTTGTGTGTGTGTATGTGTGTGTGTGTGTGTGTGTGGGTGGGTATGTGTGTGTGTGCGTAGTGGCAGACACCTTACCTCTGCTATGATTAGACCTGCAGAATCATTCCACAGATATATTAGCTGCTTAATCCAGCAGCGCAGGTCAGTGAGGTCATATACGACCTGCTTGCCTCACGGGGACACACGCACGCACACACACAACACGGTATATAAAAACACACCACCCGCACGACACGCAACGCCTAGGCAACAGTTATATAGGGTCTCATGTAGGCATTTGACTTTTGACTTATGCTATTTTTTTTTCCAGTCAATTTACTGATATAGAGGCAAATCACAACAAAAGTTACCCTGGGGCGCTTCTCACATCGAGCAGGTCTAGACTCTACTCTTTAGACAGATGTGGTTTTCAGATATTTTATATGTTAGACGTCACTATAGCAACAACAATTTCACATGTGATCTGTAGATTTCAATGAAACTGAAACAAATATGCATTATAAGTACATACATGTGTATGAATTCACATGTTTTTTTTAGACTTTTCATGCATGAAAATATCAATTTTACTTTAATTTTTTTCTGAGTATTAATTTATATCCTGCCTTGATGCCTCATGTTCTCTATGTAAAGCACTTTGAATCGCCTTGTTGTCAATATACAAATAAACTTGCCTTGCCTTGAGTATATAACATAAACATGCACATTTATCTATTTAAGAGTTACAGGGCCTCTTGACGTTGGATGTAAGTCTACAGTTGACCCATGAGCTGTACTATTAAAGATTATATTAACAGAATACTGAAAATATACTTGAACTATAAACCTCACTTGAAATAAAATAAATACATAATAATCAGTGTTGGGAGAAGTAATTAGATCCTTTATGTAAGTGAAAGTTACAAGTAAAAGTCTTGTATTAACTTTAAGTAAAACAACATGAGGAGCTATTAGTGTAAAAATGTACTTTAAGTATCAAAGTAAAGGCGCTTTTCTGTGTTTCTGTGACTAATATATTAATTTAGTAGCTAGTTTTAACTACTTTATGTATAGTTACTGTATTCCAGTTAGGTTAAAGTTAACGTCGGGCCCCTAAAAAGGATCACAAGATAAATCTGAAGGGTTGTCAGATGAATCATCATAAAGAGGAAGGAAGTGAAAGCAAATCTGTACTCATTATTTTGACAGAATGGAAAAAAATCCTTTAAAATATTGGATAATTTTACTTCTTTATTGAAATGAAACCATACGAGAAATTTAGAGGGAAAATTTGGTGGAAGTGCTAACAACTCATAAACATCTAAAATGTATCAAAAAAGCCCCAACAGGACCTGTTTTTTATGGGGGTTTTTTGTCTTTTGTTTTCTTTTTTGGCAAAAGGTCACAAGCTAAAAATGTTAGAAACCACCAGTTTAAACTTGAACAGTGTGTTTTATTTCATACAGCCCGTCTTCCCTAGAAAAAAAAAAAAACAACAGTATAGGTCACACATTCAGTTGCCAAAAATGTCCAGTAGTTACGTTTGTTAGCAGCCGTAGTAATTCTGACCCAGAAAAGTGACGCAGTTCAGATAAGAGCACAATAAAGTGACGAATTTCCACATTTCGGAGGTGGTGAGTCGGGTGGACGGCCGGATAGACAGATGGTAAAAAAAAAAAAAAAAAAAAGTGGACTTGTTTGCTCCTGTTTCCAACCGCTAAAAAACTGTAACTACAGTTGTCATGGTTTTTACTGTTGCCGTGATGACAAAGAGTCACTAACATTAAGGAAGTAGTAACTTTAATCCACATCACCTTTCAAGTGATCATTTTAACCCAAAACCGTGATCTTTCCCTAAAAACCTAACCAGACCTGAACCACAGTGTCGTCACAAAATAAAATGTAATTACTCTTTTTTTTCTTTTTCTTTTTTTTAACAGTGATTTGTAAAAGTTTTGGAAAGCTGATAGAAGCAGCATATTATTAAACACTCCTCTGAGTCATTGTGTTGATTTTATAATATTAACATGTTTATTTATGCAGGATTTTAATCTGAAAAATAAGCAGTCAAATAAATGTATTGGAGTAAAAAATAAAATTTTTCCTTCCAATTTGTAGCAGAGTAGAATTATAAAGTAGCATAAAATTAAAAATATGCACCTCAAAGTTAAACCGTAGGCTAACTGAGTGAAGTTACTTCCTACCACGGATAATAACTCAATAATGAGAATAATTGTAATAATTGTAGAATAAATAGTAGCTGGAACGGTTCACAGGAATTTTAACATCATGGTGCATCAGATACAGAGCAGTTAAACAGGAGGCCTGGTATGGATTTATATCTGAGTGACAATCAAATAAAAAAGAATACAACACAATAATTAATTCAACATAATTAGGTGCCTACAATTTAATGAATATTAGTACTTTAATATTAAATTAAATGAGCAGAGTGCTACATCATACATAACAAAATAGGTTCTGAGGATTCACATAATTGCATTTCCTTAAGAATTACAGCTAATAAATCATGAGCAAAGGCCACTTACACATAACAATTGGTCTGTGCTATTAAGGCAAACAAACAAAGTGACCAAAATAGCACTTGCCAACAAGTGTATAGCACACGTGTGTACAGCTTACGGTGGTTATGTGGCCTAGCAACATTCAAACACGAAGCCACAAACCATTCCTCCGCAGCAAGACAGGAAGACAGAACGACTCACATCAATTACAAATAACCACTCGTAATTTGACATAGATGCAGAGGATCCTCAACATGTGCTCAGTTGTGCTGCCAAACAGAGCGACGGAAAGGAGGAGAATACATTTATTTATATATATATATAGACTAGCAGACAATCAGTCGAGGGTGAGTTCAGGTCAGAATGAAACGGGGGGTCCTTGTCAAGGAAGTGGATGAGGAGTGATGACTAGAACGGCTCTTTTCAACAATGATCTCGATATCCTGCTGCTGCTATGTATTACTTTTTAACAAATTAACAAAGGAAATGAGGACAGCACGTATGAGCGGTGAAACTTTTACAGTGTTTCAGGCGGTGAACGTCAACTAGCAGTGTGCAGGTTAAGGTTTTGGTACGTGTAAGGACACAACTTACTCCTCCGGTGTTATTAATAACAATTCAATCATATACACAGATTTGTTCAGGGTTTTTTTTTTTAGATTTTAGAGGTGTTTAGAAAAAAAACTGTTAAAGTTACTCAAGTAAAAGGGTTAGGGTTAGTTAGGGTTCGGTTTAGGTTTAGGGTTCGGTTGGGTTTAGGGTTAGGGTTAGGGTTAGGGTTAGTTAGGGTCAGTTTAACGTTTGACCAAAATAAGAAGAACTTTCCTTGTTTTTATTTTAAAAACTTCAGGAAATACATTTTATTCATAAAGGATAAAGAATAGAGGAAGTTCAGACATTCAAATTGTTTTTCACATATTCAAAGCTGCTTGTGATGAGGACGAATGAACACGGTATCTCCTCTAGCCTCATATCCTCTGTGTTTGTGCACAGCATAAACATTTTGAATTCGGCAAGCAAATGTCGCAAGTATGTCCTTAATGTTGACTCTATCTGGAGCCCTGATATTCCTCTTGTATTTTGCATGATTCAACATTAGATAATAGCGGCTTTTACACAGAAACTAAGAAGCTATGAGTCAATTTTTGGTGAAAAACGTTATAGTTTAAACGCAGTAAAAGAATGACTGTGTGTCTTTCTGTGGTGTCCCTATAGTATTAAACCCTGGACAATGGACACACACACACACACACACACACACACCCAAATGAATGAATGAAGTGTCAGATGGAAAGCCGCCAGCATCATTACATGTCTCTAAGGCTAATTACATGTCCAACAGGCTCATTAGCTGATTCACTGGACTGAGTTACAGCATCAAGTTCAGTTCAAGAAACTCGACCCCCACAACACCTGAGACGCACACGTACAGGTCCTGACACACACACATGCAGGTTCACATGCACTGTACGGATATAATACACACTTCACACACAGCTCCAGGCACTTTCGTGCACACAGGTGAACACACACACCTGGCAAGTTACTTCAGGAACTGAGAGATGATGCCGAGGGGAGACGACATCATCTCTTCTTTTTCTTATTTTCTTCTTATTTCTTTTTTTTAAATATTGATTTTAAGGAAACTTTTCAAGTATAGATATATGCAGCTGTGCCCAATTTATAAGAAAATAAGATAATTAGTTAATCTGAGAGTAAATTACCAGATAAATACTAAAAAAAAAGATGATTTATTTTAGTTAAAAGCAGCATCAAACACCACCAGAAATAACTCTAAAGGTCTGCAGTAATAAGCGTTTTCTCTTTGTGTGTCCCTATTTTCTTATTTTCTTTCCAAAAAATACTCTGAATTCAGATTTAATTTCTGTTGAGTGTTTATTGCAAATTATTTTACATTGATATTGTTTTCTTTTAACTCAGTGTGCGTCTATTAAACATCTCTGGGCCTCTGTATCAGATACATCAGCTCCAAAAAAAAAACAGTAAATCACTGAAAAAATCAGTGTTGCTATCTGTGAAAAGGTTTCTGAGACCGCAGCAGTTTAAAAGAAATAACGACCTTGTAAATGTCTTCACCCTGGAAGTGAAAGTGAAAGTTAATGGCAGGAAGCTTCCCTGAGAAGCAGCAATAAACATCCTCCACCCCTCCGCCCTGCTGTCATCTCGGGGCAGGAGGGCGTAAGGATGACAAACTCCCGAGCAGCAGCGGTGCAGGGGGTCCTTGACCCTCCTGGTCCGGAGCCTTCCCAGCTGTGAGCCTCTGCCCAGCCCTTGCGGTTGAAGTGATCTATTGCCGGTGTCCGTCCGTCCGGCCAGAGGCGGGTCCCCGTCCCGCTTGAGCACGGCGTTCCGGGGGCCCGTGTTTAGCCCGGTCCAGGAAACAGGCCCTTCCTCCGCCTAAACACGGAGGGCCGCTCGGGGACCGGCGGCGGTGCTCAACTGGCAGCGGGGCTGGTCTTTCAGCAGTGGTGGGGTAACTGGCAGGTCAATTTAACGAGGACGCGCATGAGCGTTCTCGTTAACTTGACCAGAGCTGCGCGTAAAAATGGATGAAACTCACCACGAAAAAGACTCATGGATGCTGTTTTAAATTCAAATTCAAATGATTTTAACGACAAAAACCTTCATTATTACATTTTATAATTGAAATCAACGAAAGACACGTAGAAGATATTTTGAAATTGTGTCTCATTTTTTAAATTTTACCCTTTTTACTCTAAAAAAAAAACTGAATAGATTGAGACATTTTGTGCGCAGACGCTGCTGCTGCTGCTGAGTGAAGCAGGTTTTGGTTGAGAGGTTGCAGGGAATCTTTCTGTCTTCATTCAGAGTTAATTCATCTGGGCTGACAGAGGTCGTGTGAGTGGGAACTTTCTCTGGATAAGTGAGTTCCTGCAGGACAGCAGAGCGGGGGTTTTTTTTAGGGAGGGAGGGGGGGGGGGGGATATAAAGCTCGTTACATGTCCGCTATTCAAAACTGGAGAATATATAAAATGCTGAGTTTGTATAACAGTTCCTGGTGTTGAAAGGTGGACTGGTAGTTTTGAATGACAAAACATAGACACAAAAATATTAAAAGCCCGTGCAGGGAGGAGGAGGAGGAGGGGGGGGGGGGGGGGGGGGGGGGCTCTTGAAAGTTGCTCTTTGATGGTTGGATACTGGAGACGAAAGAAAGAAAAAAGCAAATAGTTGAAGCCACTCAGAAAAAGTTTAGAAGCATTTATTCTAATGGATAATGCATCAAAGATTTTAAAAAAGAGAGAGAATAAAAAGCACAAATGCGTTTCAGCAGCTTGTGTTTAACTTTTCACATACACACGGAGAGAAAGAGGCTTTTAATGTTTTACGTTTTTCTTTTTTTTTGGCCTTAAAGAGACGCAACTCTGTCCAATGTCCACTTTCATCTCACAAAACACTCTTGAATCACATTAAAGTTTAATGGAAATTTGCGATCAGCGCGTTTTCTCTTGTGTCCCGCACATGTAAATACAAAACAAATAGAAAACATGCAATTAATTTAAAGAGTTTTGTTTTAAGTTTATGAAAGTAACTCTTAAAACCGAGTAAACCGTCCGCAGAATAGTTTATTTAAAGATAAAAATCTGCTTTTTCTTATTCCATTTTCTCGCATTGCAGGGTTCAAATGTATTTTTTTCACATATCACTGTGACTAGTAATCTTTATAAACAGAATTTAAATGAAATATTAAGAATATTTATAGAGACGCAGCAGCAGCAGCAGCAGAGGAGGAACATCTTGACACCCGGGCGGAGAGACAGAGACTGTAGCCGGGCCTGGCAGAGCTCAGCCCGCCGTGATTGATGGTCCAACCCCTCCGCGGGTTGTAAAGCAGCCAGGCTGGACGCTGTTTAGGAGATAGAGAGCTGATAAAGGAGAAGCTCGGCGAGAGGAAAAAAGGGTGAAGGGGGCTCTAATGGTGCAGAAGGGGGGGGTAGTAGGAAGAGGAGGGGGGGATCCGGACCTGTCTGCGCTGTGATGGAGTGGTCTGTCTCCCCCCTGGAGGCACTAATGCCCCCCAGTTTATACACAGACAGACAGACAGACTGCTCAGCGGAGACGGGAGGAGTCATTACGTGGCCTGAAGTTTATCTGGGGAAATTATTCATCATAAAATTGCTCCACTCCTCGAAAGCTCTGAGAAAATTAATCCCCGCGGTGTGATAAGACATAAGAGCCTTAAAAGCTCGTCTTTTTTTTTTTTTTTATTTTAAATACTTTTCTGGATGACGCGCCTCTGACTCTCTGCATGGTTTTCTCATCAAATTAGACCCAACAAGCTTCTCTGGAAATTTCAACTTGAGTTGAGAAACAACACGGCTATAAATCAGAGCGCCGTGGCTGTAACAACTTGTTTCCTCTGCAGTAATAACAATGGAAGTGGAGGCTTTAGGAGTCGATATACTGTGGGTGGGTGGGTGGGTGGGTGAGGGAGGGGAGGTGGGGGTCTCCCTCCCCGGCTCAAGTTTATTCCTCCTTCATCGCGCTACAATATGAGAAACAAAATAACAAAACACACATCTATCAATTTGGAAAGACATCGCCTCCTCTCTCTCTCTCTCTCTCTCTCTCTCTCTCTCTCTCTTTCTCTCTCTCGCGTGCGTTTATGTACACATCTCCCGGGTTTAATGGTCGCGGGGTGGAGATCATTTACTTTATTTGCATGGTTAAGAAAGGGTGAGAGAGAGGGGGGGGGAAGGAGGGAGAGAGAGAGAGAAACGTTTCGCTCTCATTTCATTTCCCACATAAATCAGGAATTCCTCTGCCGGTAAAAGTCGGTCGTTTGTCAGCGGAGTCTGGCGTGGCGGGTGACAGAAAACGAGAAACAGAAGTCCCATTAGGTAAACCATTCAACGCCACAATTTATACAAGCAGGCCGGGCGGGTTCATAAACAGAGCCGGTTGCGTCATGCGGTGTATTTGGGGTTGTGCGTGAGAGATATAGAGGCCTGTCCGGTACTTTTAACGACTCGGAGCTCTGAATGAGGGCCAAATACATCAGCAGAGAGGAGGCCTGACGTGTAAACTCACAGTGTGATGTGAAAATGTGATATTTTTTAATTTATTTACGTTGAGCTTTTGGTGAGATATGCGCGTTTTGTTTACTTTAATTATTTTTTTACCCATATTTGGACTTTTTTTTTTTATTTTTAGCGTCACTTAAAACGTCTTAGAAATTAGTTTTGTTTCAAATTTTCAGGATTAATCCAGGTGTTGTTTGGGAAACTTGCTTTTTTTTTTGTTTTTGGAGAGGTGTGTGGCCGCTGGTTGCGTCCTGCCGGGGCGGACATAGACTTTACGGATCACTGAGATAGCGTCTTCCCACTCCGCTTAATGGAGCTATTACTGGCTGTAGGCCTCTGTTATCTAAACACACGCACGCGCGGGCACGCACGCACGCGCGCACGAATAGCCTTTAAGCTGCGGGCAGCGAGACGCGCGAACTTTTAGGTACAAGAGAGGATGAGCAGAGAGTCAAATCCACTCTGACGGCGAAACATTTATTATTATTATTATGATTATTATTTGCTTGTTCACGTGTGTGTTTGTTTGTGTGCACCAGTTATTAACGAGCCTATAAAATAACATAATTATTTACTTTATGTCCCGCAGATAATTAGATGTGTTTATTGTTTCAGAGGGTTTCCATCAGAGCTCACGCTGTCATCTTAAATTAAGTATTACAGTATTACAGGTTGAAGGAAATGTTTCTGACATAATAATAATAATAATAAAAAAAAATCTTAAAATGTGAAATATTCTCAGCCAGACTTTTCAATGCCAAAAGAAACATTAAAACCGTGGGTTTATTTATTTAAAAAAAAAAATTTGATCATAACATTTTCACGAAGAAACGATCTGGAAAAAGTCACTTATTGTAGAGTAAATTTCATCAGACAGATGGGATGTTGGATAAGTAAAAAAAAAAAAAAAAAAAAAGTAGTAGATTTATAAATGTGTGTGTTGGAAGCGGCAGTCATGTTCGTCAAAACTCAGAACAGATTTTTTTTTTAATGTTGCCAATTTTTTTTTAGAAAATGTGTTTCTAATATGAAGGAGGGGAAAATCAGGAAAAGTAATTTTACTAAAAGATGTTTAAAAAAAGAAAAAGGAAAAAAGAAGAAAAGAGAAAAGACGAAACACATCCTGAATATTCGTTTTGAATTTTCAGATTTTCTCCAGATTTTTTTTTTTTTTTTTGACATTTCTTCATCTCTATATTCAGCACATGTTTTTAGTATTTATTCGGATCATACATTTAATTTATAAAGCTTATATTCAATAGTACAGATTTTAAATTGAAAGCTTTCTTGGTTGTTTTTTTCACTCCGGAACTTTTTCGCTTTTACATTTTCAAAATTCCTCCTTCACATATTAACGTTGTTGATATAATTCAATAACAGAGTTTTGTGTGATTTATAAAATCACAGTCTGAGAAGCATATTTAATGATCACTTATGGGTTTTTTTCTGTTTCCTGTTTGTCGCTGCTCATTTATTACAGAACCGATGTGTGTTAAATAGACTTTACACACATCATACGTGTGTTTCAGCTGCTCGCTTCACACATCACATCTGACCTCCTGGAAAAAAAAAAAAAAAAACCCATCATGCTGCCTGCAAACACATCAAACCACACGCACACACACGCACGTACACGCACGCACACACACGTATTGAAGCGGATGGCTGAGATTATCTCACCTCTCCCTCTCCATCCAACCATCCAGAGCCGCCTGGCGCCTCCGTTGGGCCGCAAATGACAGCAGACAAGAGGTGTAGCGTTTCCTATTGTTACCTCCATCTATAACACACACACACACACACACACACACACACACACACACACACACAAAAGGAGAAAGGGATAGAGAGAGAGAGAGAAATACCAACCGGGCGCTCATAATCTACATAATTTCCTGAATTATTCTTCTAATTTTAATCTTCTTCGTCTCACAAATGGAGACTCATGCCGATAAAATTCCAGCCAGAGAGCAAAACTAAATCTAGATGTCCCCGAAGTTATCAAAGGAATGTTGTATACTGTTATATAAATAACTCCTTGAAGGAATATCACAGTGATCTTATAGGAGGATTAGTGGTTTCCCATGAGAAACAAAAAAAAGAGAGAGCTCTCTGGATCAGTTCTGAACTCCTGTGACAGTGATACTAGTCTCCATGTGTCTTTAATACAACACCAAAGAGTAAATCAAAATAATAATAATAATGATAATAAAAAGTCAAAGGTACCATCTTTATTTTTAGAGTTTAATCTATTAAGAAAACAAAATGATTGCTACATCTTCACTGACATTTCCACGAACTTTTTCTCCGTTCCTGTGAAAGATAAAAAGGTCACACAGAAGCTCCAGAAAGGTCACCGTCTTCCTTCCAGTTCTGTCAGCACCAGTCAGGTTGTACTAGCCTCCCTCCTCTTGACGGATGTTAAATAACACTGAGTCACAGTCTCTGCACTCTGTTGAGGAATATTATCTTCTTCCCTTGTATTGATTCACGCTTGATGACGAAACTTAAGAGGTCCCAGTCAGGATCCCTGTGGTTCACACGCAAAGATAGTGAAATTATGTCCAATGGGTGACTCAGTTTTTAGATCTAATTTGGTCTCCGCCATGTTGATGCTGTCAGATGTTCCAGTTTCTTCACCTGTTTGAGCTTCTTTTGCTTGCAACCTGTGCTCAATGTGACATAAAACTAAAAAAAAAAGGTGCTAAAAAATAGTGAGAAAACTTTGATTATCTCTACAGTTTCCAGTCAGAAAGAGTTTGACTGATTTGTATAAACTTTCTCATCTTCACCCAACTTTCTTTATACGACTAAGTTGCAACAGAAAATACATTTAGCAGGAACTGTCGCCGACTTGAATGATGTTTTCTCTCAATATCATCAGAAAAAATGTTGTTAATTAAATGCAGAAATGTTGACGTTGAAAGGATCAGTGAAACGTTCAGTGACGACCACAATATCTGATCTTACAGTGGAAGACCTGCTGGTTGTAACTGCGGCATTATTACACTTTTTATTGTTGTATTTAGACACTGACAGACTTCACAGAAACAGTTGCTGTTGAGTTTGAATACAACACAAGACACACAAGAAAAATGTTGATGTTTTCTGACAAATTTACCATTAATAATCAGTATATAAACAGTTAATTAATGGCTTATAAAACACTATGATGTAAGTGTTAATGTGTAATCATAACTCCTCCTGTGGACACCTATAAGTGTTTGTTGCTATATTAGTAAAACACAGTTGTAATAATAGAAGAAAAAGATTTAGTAGTTAGCTGACAAACATTATTAATAATTAAAAAAAAAAAACACTTTAACATGACCTTTAAATCTGCTTACAATACAACTACATTATAGTGTGTTATGAACCATTTATTAAATGTTTATATACTAATTAAAGAAACTGAGAGTGAAGTGTTACCTTGAAGGAAACAAGCATCATAAATCTGTAAATATGTGAGTAAATATACCTTGACATCCAAAAAGCAAAGGTACGGAGACATTTTAATTACATAAATTGTTAAACTGCATTTTTTTTATGCCTTCAAGTTATCGCAGGCAACAAATCGGGAAGTTTTAATCTCAAAGTCTAATGAAAATGAATGGTGTCAATATGTCAACATGTTCCCATGGAAACCTCTTTCAGTGAGAGTGGCGGCTGTATATTTTTAATAATCAATTCAGATGACCGTGCTGCGAGTTTCGGTTCATTTTTAAGGGTTTTAACATGAAATTATTTTGGTTAAAGTAACATTAGTCTAAACAGTCTGCTCTTCTTCATGATAAACAAAACATATGAGTTGTGAATTTTATCCGAGATTAGACGGCGAGTCAGCGGAGTCAACTCATATTTCGTAATTAACTTGACTCTCAAGTTAATTCAACTTCAATTCTCAAGTTCTCATCTTCAAGAACGTAAACACGAGTTCACTTGACTTGAAGTCTTTTGACTTGAAATGATGGATTGAATCGATTATCCGCTGAGAGTTTGCTGGACTTGTTAAATTCTTAAAGAGACAGCAGATTAGCAGCCTTAAAACTCTCCAGAGATGCTTCTTTTATGAGGAAAACACATGTGATGGAAACTTGTTGTGTGTCTTTTAATGCATGTTAAGATGTTTGTTTTCATAATTATGAAAAGTACGCAAACACTAAATGTCTCCAGCCGCAGCCGCAGCAGCTCTACAAGGGTTTTGTGACAAATAATGAACTGACTCTTCAAACACAATGTACATAGGAAGCTAATCTGACTGTGACGGCTGCCAACACGACTGACTGCACCTTCTGTTTATCAAACTTCTTATCTCCAGTCGAGTTATTGCAGTGAACTAATTTTAAAGTAATCCTTCAATTAATCGACGGGTTCCCAATTTTTCAAATCTGCCTTAAAACAACAGGCAGGTGGCCAAATGACCACTGACACATGTTTTTCTTACTGTAATCATTCTTCTTGTTCATACTGACCCTTATGTGTTTTCAGTGTGAGTCATGGGAGACAAAATCCACAGTCCTCCACAGTTTTGTGTGCAGATGTGTTTAAAAATGTTACTATGTGAGGCTTCAGCTGGCCAAATAAGTCAAATCTTTGAATAGTAGAGTCTGTTTAGTACAAAATTTCTTTTTTTGTGTGTCCCAGCTGAGCTGCAGTGGGAGGACAGTATCAAAAAAGTGGGAATTTGGCACTAAAAAGGTTGTAAATTTGAAAGAAATTGACTTGATTTGACTCATTTGGACGTCTGAAGCTTCATCGCTTCAGATAAAGTTTTAAATATAGAAGGACTGTGGATTTCGTCTGCCATCACTTGCACTGAAAACACATTCGAAGGTGATATTTGAATGGTCAGTACGGACAGAAGGAACGACTACAGCAAGAAAAACCTGTTTTGATGTTCATATAGTCACCTGACTGTTGATTTAAGACAGATTTGGAAGTTGCAAACCTGTCCTTTAAAATCAGATATCTCCCATTTTCAAGGCAGAAGGGGGAATTTGTGTTTCTAAGCTGAACCAGCTTTAAATGTATCACAGTGTTGAAATCCGTCACGGAGCCCAGGAGCTCCCTGATCCCCACTTTGGAAACCTTACCCTAGAAAACCCATCCAAAAAAAACCCCCCCAAAAAATGTCCCGTCACTTAATTTTAACAACTTTTTAACTTTAAAAACTGTCTCATTTTCTTTCCAATAGCTTCTCCATGGAGCGTTGGCCCATCTGACACATAGAAAACACAACACTCAGTCTGGCGTCATTGGATTTAATGCTTATTTAAAGTAAATGGAGGCGGCGGTGTACCAGTCTAAACACTATCCTGCCTTGTTTGGCACTTTTTTACGAGGACGCGCTGATGATGATGTAGCGTGAATTGAAGAGAGTCGCCGGGGAGTCTACAGGGACAACCGCACATGCGAGTGTATCTGTGTGCTCCATAGATAGAGCTGCACATCAGGATATTTACTATCTGCTGGGTTACACGCAGGGACACAGTGGACGGAGGGGAGGGGAGGGGTTGGATGTCCTGTTAGAGGCCCCATGAAGGGTAGAGTTTTCTCTTTTTGATTTACAGCAAAGTTTATAACCTGCAACATGAGAATTATAGTATCAATATCATCCAACCAGCAGTGTCTGTTATTTTACTATTCAAATATAGAAGTACAATAAAAAAGATGATTTTTTTTGTTGACCCAAAAATCTCTTGTGGCCCCAAAATCTGTAGCGCTCAATGTCCCCACCCCAGCAAAATCCCTAAATGTGTAATTCGTCAAAATCTCAAACTTAACGTCAGTACACAAATAACGTGAAATCCCCAGATTTCTTTCCAGCTCACAACACTTTGGGGACGTGCCAACCATTATAACAACATCACCGAGTCTACTGAATACTTGAATTATGCCAAAAAAGCCAAATAAAAAGTTCTCATTTTCACTTCCCACGACACTTTGGACGCAGCTCAGTTTATGCACTTTTTTTTTTCATATGAGGAAAATAGTGTAGCTGTGTTTGAAACACCGAGAGGACGTTTTATGATACTCTAAATGTCTATATCGCTTGAAACTGAATAAAAAAAAGCATGAAACTGTCGTTACTCGTGGTTATTACAAGGCTGAAAGGAAGATAAATGATAGAAACGAATGACTGAGCTTGATGATAATAAAGAATTTAAGCAGTTGGGTTGAGAGTTTTAGTGGACCAGCTTCGCTCCAAACGCTCTTATATAAAAGCTTTTCCACACTCACAAGAATAAAACTCTGGAAGAAGAAACGTTAAAGTTGTGTTTTCCTTTTGTTGAGAAATAAAGTCGCTGAGAGGTATTTGGTGTCTGCAGTGACCTTTTAAAACACCACAACACCTTCGAATTCTCATCTTGAAGTTGTGTCTGCTGAAAAATGCTCAACTTTTTAAATGAAAATCAACTTCAGCACCTTAAAAACACACACACACTGTCGTCTATTAACTTTTAAAGCTTCTTAAGGAGGAATACATTTCTTCTTGGCATATGACAGAATATCAGACACTTAGTTTTACATCAGGGTGGTTTGTGTAACAGAGGAGCTCCCATCAGCTACATTATTATACACAATTTCTGCTGTGATGGAAGGTCAGTTATGGGAAAAGTGAAATATAAATTTGCATGTAAGTGCTGCATGTAATTTACATCAGAAGGGAAAACTTCTTCTCATCTAATATTTAGTTAATTCAGTATCAAATTACTCTCTGGAGTACACACATGCATGCTTTAAAGCCAAGACCAATCACAGTGGTTGACACCTAAACCACCAGCTTCCTCTCTTTTGTCATCTCCATCAATAATAATAATGACACAACCCTGTAAAATTCAACTGAATTGTCAAATTTAGACATTAACCAGACAGATTTTGACATGTTTAAACAGCAGGATAGGTACTAAACACGTGAAATGTCACTTAATGCCTCAGCAGTATTTTTCTTATTTCGGTGACACCGGTGTTGCGTGTTGTTACCTCCTCCCTCCTCTGCCTATGAGCCCGGCAGCAAGGCACCGTCCACCTGCCGCGTGTCCAGGGGAGGAAAAACCCACAGGAGTGAGCGGAGGCAGCGGGGCTGACAGGGGCCGAGGGGTCCCGCTGCAAAACGGAAAGGGGAGCTGATAGGAGCAGATTAGGCCGGGCTAAAAACGTCGGTCAGTTTTCCTGGAGGAATTTTAATTGCCCCGGGGGGCCCTGCTTATCGGCCCAGGGCGGTTATTAATACAACACCCGCGATAAAAGAGGACGGAGAGAGAGAGGAGAGAGACACCGAGCACAGCCGGGCTGCTGCAGGGAGAAGACAGTGCTTAACATGTTAGAGTTTTGAGGACACGAGAGAGTTGGGTGCTTTTTTATTGCCTGTAACGTCCACTGAATGAGTCACATATTCAAAACAGAAATAGTCACACTAACAGTCCAACACACTGTTGCGTAAAAGGGGGATTTTCTAGATATTTTCCTCAGTGTTTTATCTCAACCGTTTCCCTGTATTTTAGTCTGGCGTATTTAAATTCTGTAAAAAAAAAAAAAAAAGAGAGATTATGGATTTCTGTTGGGCTCTTGAAACAATATTATTTTTTGGAACAAACCGACTTAAGATCTCGCTATCAAGGACCAACAGGTGGAAGCGGCCTGCAGAAGAGTTTACTCAACAAATGAATGCTTTACTGAACACGTGAAGTGCGTCTTTTACACGCAGGATCAGTGGATCATGTAGCTGATGCGTTTGGTTTCAGGGGGGAGGAGAACTTCTGTATGATGAATTTAAACCAATTTGAGCGCAAACAACGTCTCCTAAACCTCAATCTCTACATTGAACTACTACTTCAGTGCTCTACCTCAGTGATAAACCAGACAAACGCCACCAAATACACAGTGGTTTCTTTGCGTCATGATGAGAGACTGTGCATAATATTAACCTGGTTAACACTTTATAAACCACTAAGGCATTAACTAAACCGCAGGGCAAACTAGGGTTCCCCTCTCCTCCCCACTCTATTGTCCTTTGACCTGACCGTTGACCTTGACGTGCCACCGGCTTGTGCGTCTCTCCAAGAGAGCGCGCTCAGATTTACGCACGAACCGACACAAAACAGCGACATGTGGGATGATGAAAACTGCTAGAATCACCCTCGAAGCAAAGTGTAAAGCTATAGAAATACAAGTGTAATAAAAACAAAAACAAAAAGAAAACGTGGTGCTTCCTGTAGCTAAAACGTGTGCGTAAAAAAAAAATGTCGATGAGGGCAAATGGCGAGAACTTCAGCCATGTGCAGGAGGATAAATACAGTGTCAGTACATTTCCCTGTCCACCATATTCACACAAGTAAGTCCGAAAACAAAACCAGTACGTGAACACACGTCACTTACGCCCCACCTTCTCTCTCCCTCTCTCTCTCTCTCTCTCTCTCTCTGACTCTCGCTCTCCAAATGCTTCCCTTCCAGCCCTCACGGACTTTCCATTTCACACACACACACCCCTCCCCCTGACATCAGAGGAGGCAGAGGCGCTCCTTCGCCCAGGTCCAAACTTACAAAGGCCGACATTATATCTGTCAGAGAGGAGACCTGCATGGACTAACCCGGGACGAATAACCCACGTTTTGGTGCGATTTACTGCAATGACGGATTCCAGAGGCTTAACGCATCTCCAGTTACCAAAGAAGGGGCTATTAAGCTCTATTATTTGTTAGAACAAGACTGAGAAAGGGGAAGACGTGTGCATGTTACTCGGCGGGCTTCATTTCCTTGATGCTGCAGAGCAGGAGCTGGATGACATGATGCTGCAGAGCCCGCTCACCTCCACGCCGTTTTCTGTCAAGGATATTCTCAAGCTGGAGCAGCAACAGCAGCAGCAGCAGCAGCAGCAGCAGTCCGGGTCCCTGGAGCACCAGCACCGGGCTCACACCCAGCAGCACTTGGCTGGATCCCCCCAACAACAGCAGCAGCAGCAGCATTATCAAACCCCGCCGTCCTGCATGCTGGCCGCGGCCCGGGACAGCCCTTCTTACTCGGAGGGAGAGGACAACCTGGCCTTCATCAGTCCGCTGACGGTGCGGGAGGAGGACCGCGGGGAGACCAGCCTGTCCCCGGATATGTACGTCCACCCCGGCCTACAGGGAGCCAAGCTGGAGGCCGCCGAGCTGGAGGAGCAAGAGAGCAGTGAGTTGAAGCACAAGCCGCTAACTGTAAAGGCCAGACAAAAGACAACAAAGGAGATAATAATCATAACTGTAGAGTAGCTGTTTTAAAAATATATATATAAAAAAAAAGAGGGAAAATGACCAATGGAACAAGATGAATTACAAACACAGGCAGCTGTTTTGAATATTAAATCTTCTATTTCCACTAGCTAGAAAATGATTTGCATGTTAAGCCACAAAAATAACAGCTGCCCTCGCGGCGAAATTGGTAGAAATGCTGCTCGATTTACGCACTAAATAGTTTTACAAGATAAAAAATAAATAAAAATGGAACCACTTGTAATACAGAGGAAGATATGTAAGCTTCAAACACATTTGGGAAAAGAAAAAAAAATGCTTTGTGTGCTTTTTAAATAATCCTGCAGCTCATAACTCTGAGATTTGTTTGAATGATTACTCGAACATTTGATCACTCAGCGACTGAAATAACAAAACAGAAGTTGTCCAAAAAAGTGGGGAAAAAATAGAATAAACTCTTTATTTATTAGAGTAAAAACAGAGCCTGCTTTTACAGTTATTTTTTTAAACAATCTGTGCAGGATATGAGCTGACCTCAGAGGCTCGTCCTCGGCTCTTCCACCCCTCAGACACCAGATATTATCCTAATAAAGAGCTATCAAATGGTGGAAGTCAGTCTCACCGCGGCCAGAGCCTGAGACGAATCCAGTAAAGTCTGGAAATGTCAAACACTTTCTAGTGGTTCAGCTCGTACGCCTGTTACGCGGAGTCTGTTATGATGTGTGGGACCATAAACCGGCAATTAGTTTAAAGAGGCTTGTAAAAAAAAAAAAAGAAATGACACGGCGAAGTAGCGCTAATAAACACAGTCACAGTCAAACACTGCGGCCTCACAGGGTCCATATGATTCCGCGGTGGATGTGAACACTCGGTGGAAGTTGTGTTTTGGAGCTGACTGGAGACTTTTAGACACGAGAAAGTCACTGAAAATGAACTATTTAGCCTCCAAAAAAAGTGTGGTTTGGCCCAATTTAGAGATATTTTACACGCTTTATCCTTTATATGTCAGATTCGTGTTGTTTTATATTTTAAAGTCTGATTTTTTAAACAATAATTGTATGTTTTTTGTTGTTGTTGTTGTTGTAGGGTTTATGTTGCTTTCTAAGTTGCACCCTGGCTTTTCAGTTTAATTGGAGGAAGGAAGGTTGCATGTTTGAGTGTTGTAGTGTCACTTTTTTTTTAGGAATGGAAAAGTTGAGTGTTAAGTTTAAAAGTCTTGTGGCAGCTGTTCAAAACGCTAAAACAGTGTGACCCGACCTCGGATGGGTGTGGACTTACGAAAATTGGCATTATGTTGGATCCTTTTTTTTTTTTTTTTTTTGGTGCACAGGATGACATAAAACATTTCATGATTTGAGTCCAGAGATAATGACGCTTCTTATCTGACTTTCTAACCTGCCCAGAGAGCTGCGGGCTGGTGTCCAGGGAGGAAGCAGCGGAGGGCGGGCAGGGTGACTCGGAGAGGCCGGCGCAGAAGCAGAGGAGCCGGCGGAGACCCAGGGTCCTCTTCTCTCAGGCGCAGGTCTTCGAGCTGGAGAGGCGCTTCAAACAGCAGCGCTACCTGTCCGCCCCTGAGAGGGAGCACCTGGCGACCACCCTGAAACTCACCTCGAACCAGGTGAAGATCTGGTTCCAGAACCGGCGCTACAAGTGCAAACGCCAGCGGCAGGACAAGTCGCTGGAAGCTGCGGGGCAGCATCATCCTCCCCCGCCGAGGCGCGTCGCCGTGCCGGTGCTGGTCCGAGATGGGAAGCCGTGTCTGGGCGGCGCGCAGAGCTACGCCACAGCTGCCCCGTACGGATCCAACCCGTACAGCTATAACGGATACCCGGCCTATACATACAACAGCCCCGCTTACAACACCAACTACAGCTGCACGTACACAAGCATCCCCTCCTTTCCACCGTCCAACACCCCTAACGCCTTCATGAACATGAACTTGGGAAACGTCAGCGGCCTCAGCGGCTCGCCACAGACCCAAACACATCAAGGGACAGCGGTTACACCCTGCCAAGGCTCCCTGCAGGGGATCCGGGCTTGGTAGCCTCACCAGAACAGAGCTAGTGTCTTTTTTTTTTTTTCTTTTTTTTTTAATGGAGCTCTTTCATTTTGGTCAACCAACAAACCTTTTAAAAATGTGTGTTAACGGCTCAGAAAAAAACAATATTTCTTATATAATGGATGTAAGTTTGGATTCACCTGTCAGTTGAGATGACACTTCACTCAGATTTCGGGCTACTCCGAGTATCCGAAATTAGTGTGCGTTAAAAGCTGAACGTCACACATCTGAACAGTCACAGCTTGGGTGACATTATTGTGGTCCAATAATTGGTGGTGCTTTTAGTTTGGCACTGTAAGACTGAAGCACAGAGGAGGGCGGGGGGTGGAGATTACGCATAGGTTTGCGCATTTCTCCCCTTTTGAACTCAAAAAGATGATTTTTTTTTAAAAATGTTTGTTTTTAACATGGTATATTTTAGGCTATGGAGAGAATGAATTGCTTTAAAGTGTTTTTTTTTTTTTTGGTTAAACAGAGAATTGTTTTAGTCTATTTCACATCTATTCAAATAAATCAGAGAAATGAGAAAAGGTGCGTTTGATTCTGTATTCGAGTAAAAAAAAAAAAAGAGTGAATCCTTTTTTTTTTTTTTTAATGTCAAACTTTGAGTACGCTGTCACAGAACTGAAACATTTCCCCACCTCTCTAAACAATGAGAGCATTAATAATAATAATCATCATCTATATGTTCATCGTGTCACGCGGGGTCACCGTGACCTGAAGTGAATCAGATGCACGGTGGCAATCTTTTGCTAATAAACATATAAAGAGGAGAGTTTGCTGGAGGAGGCCAGGCCTAAGGAACTCTTTGTCCCAGTGCCAGGCGACGTGAAAGGAGGAAGTTATTCTCCATTTGAGGTCCTTTAAAGGACGCGATTAAGCACCTAAAATACCCCCGAAGAGCGAGCTGCAGCCGGGCTAGAGACTGGCAATAATGGCTTATTGGATTGTCGGACAAAAGGTGTGTGGTAGGCAGAGCCGGGCACTCAGCAAAAGACAAAAGCGCACAGGGGCCGTGAGATTGACGTCCTAATATTCCCATTTGAGGGACAGGCAGCGGGTTATTCTGCGCGGAGAAGGGGACACGGAGGGAAAATGTGGTCACTTTTGTTCCCCTTTAGGAGGCTTTTTGTGTTCGCGGAGAAAGGCTCTTGGAGATCCCCAGCCGCGAGGCTTCGCAGGGCAGCCGGGCTGGAGGTGATGGCAGCGGGGAGGCGTTTGTGTGAAAGAAGGGGGTATTATTGCTACAAGTTTCACCATTTATCCCGATGAAGAAAATGGACGGGAGAATTTGAAGGAGAGAGGAGGAGGGGGGGGGAGCCCGATGAGAAAGGAGGGAGGGGTGGAGGTTGATGTTCGAGTCCTGTTGCCTATTATGTTAGTTTAAGGGTGTTATTTCAGCCCAGATCGAAATTATTCTCACAGGTAACAGTTTAATCGTGAGCTGAAAAACTACTGCAGTGCTCCTGTGATAAATATTTAGGAGGAAACGTCAAAAAAATATATCCCAGAATAAGCGGAAGATTACAGTGATTTTACGGGATCTAAGGTGTCAAAAGGTCGCGAAAACTCATTATTAAGCGCCGCCGGGGAAAGTAAACTACTGATAGGAATACAATGTTATAGAGATATTTCTGCTCAGATACAGAGTTCAGCGGTTCAGCTCTCGGTTATAAATCATCTCTCTGGAAATGACAGCAGTTTATTCAATATGAACCAATGAGGTTTCGTTTTAAGCTCAAAATTTGGCTTCGTGTTGAATCTCAGTTGATCAGATCAGTTTTTTACATTTTTTGTCACGCAACACTGCTCCATTTTATTTGGTTCCAGCTTCTCAAATGTGACAATCTGTGGGATTTTCTCGGCTTTATTTCATTTTAAATAGAATACTTTTTATTCTATTTCATTTTATTATTTATATATTTATTTTTGGGGGGACAAACCTGCCATCTTGGGTTCTAATATTTTCACTATTTCCTGGCATCAATCCACTAATTGGGAAAACAAAAAACGACAATAGGTCTACAAATAGGGTCGGAGTTTGGTTTTAAAAAAATGACTGCAGGAGATTTTAAGGAGGAAATAATTATTCTTTTCTTTATTGTTTAAGGTCCCACCGCTTAATTGGAGCAGTTAATTAGCCATTACGCACAAATGAGGGCTAAAAAAAAAAAAAAAAAAGCACCCAGGGATTAATTTCAGACTACACTCACCTCAAACCTCAGTTTGTTTTTTCATTTACAGGATAGAAACCTGCCAACTTATTTGCTGGTATAATTCTTCAGACTATAAACATTACGGGAGTTGTGTGAAAATTAGGGAGGGGAGGAATCACAATTGCTGTTTTTCCATGCGCGTAATTGTTCCTCTAGCCTGAGAACAGTTGTTTCCCAAACCCATTCTTGTATAATTATACCCACACTCATGTCCTAATGCGGGGCAGCGGCTAAAACTGAGAACAAACAGCAGCCATATTGACTATAAAATCTCCCACTGAAACACCAGACCTCGTTAATTCTGATTCGGGTCTCTGCGTAAAAGTGGAGCAGAGTCGGATTAAAAAAAAAAGTTTAGCAGTCAGTCAATATGATAAACAGTTCATTTTTAGCGGGCAATGTGGAGATCCCGCAGATTTAATATTTTAAAATATAATTACGCTCTTTAACTCCATTAATAATTCATTACTGATTTTACGCACAAGTTGACGTTTTGTTTTTCCTCAATTGAATTAAAGTCCGCGTAATTGCTCGTAAGGAAAATGATGATTTATTTATGGTGATTTATTGAGATCCGATAGACCAAACATCCATGAATAAATATCGCTGTTATCTGCAGAGATCAGTGCGTCTCTCCGGCTCCTCTCAGTGCCAGACGGCGGGTCTCTCTGCTCAGATTGAGATCTGTCAGTCTGAGCTGTTAACCAAACTGATCTCCTAATTTGGGGGACAAAAACAGTTAAAGTCCATCGGTGCAGCCTAATGCCTCCTCTTTACTAATGGGGATTAATTGAGAGGTAAACAGAAAGCTGATAAGCTCTGCTGCGCCCAGAGCTGCAGTCCGGCCGCAGGACAGAGACTGATGAATGCAAATAAAGACGAGACAGAGAGGCGTCTGTCAGGTAAACACCAATACCTGCTGGCGTCCGATACCGCCATAATAATAATAATAATAATAATAATAATAATGTCGACATCTTCTTGGTCAAACCTCAAAATAACACATTACAGCCTTAAACTACAACCTCAAAAATACCCGAAAAAGTTGAAATTACAATTTTCGCAACAAGCAAATATTTGTTTGCAGCTCAGTTATAATGAATTACATGTAATTTTACCGGCGCTTCTGTTCTTATGTCCATCCTCTTAATGTCAATTTCATCAGTAAACTTTAGCTTAAACTTCCTGAAGTCCTGGTAGTGACGTTAATGGTACTTTAACTCGTACAATGCTGTTGCTGTTACTGTTGTTAGCAGAGTTTCTACCCGGATTGCTACTTCTACCGTTGCCAGCAAATAATCAGTGATGGAAGAAGTATTAAGATTTTTACTCCAATAAGAGAAGTAATATCTAACTATATATATTTTTTAAAAACTCCATTGCAAGTAAATATTCAGCATTCAAAATCTAAAGAGAAGTATTATCAGCTAAAGTGTCAAAAATTAAAGTGTACTCATACAGCAAATTGACAATTGTCAATGTTGTAATAGTACACAATTGGATTATTAGTGCTGATGCATAAACATGTTAGAAGTATTTTACTGTTCAAGGGTTTTTATTTTTATAAGATTGGGTAGTTAAATATATAACAGTGTATCATGATTGATAAACTGGTTTTGTAGGTAAAAAGTCAAAATCTACATATAAGTGTAGTTTTCAAGTAAATGCAGTTGCAAAAGTACAACGTTTTCCTCTGAAATTGAAACATACAAGTATACATACCTTACATTTGTATTTGGGTAAATGTACTTGGTTATATTACTGATAATAATACAGTAGTATAGGTATAAAAAAAAAATACTATTTTCGACATGAGAAGTCGTGATTCTACAAGTGCTGTGAACTATTGTTCCTCCTGCCAATGCTCAGCTCCAGTAATAACACTAATCATACCTTCATTAATGGTGGTAATGCGTGCAACAGGATGCCTAAAGGCCATCATTCTTACACACACACACACACACACATAGACACACACACACTATATATATATACACACATATATATACACACACTTAGTCACACATACTTGTGTCATTGTCATCTGTTAGTTCATTGCTGATGTGTTTACAGCCAAAGGCTACAGCTGCTCTCTGACTCTACCCACTCAAATACACAGCCGTCATCACCCTGTATATAGTAGGCTGTGTGTGGGTGTGTATTGATGTGATTAAGTTTTAATCTGATTTGTGAAAAAACGCTTTATTTATATCTGCTTTTAAATGTCCTGTTTTACAAGTTGTTCACAAAAATGCGAGTTCAGTTTCAGTTTGGAGAGCGTGTAAGTGTTTGATTGTATCCAGGATCGTACTCTGGGAAGTAAAACACACTGATATACTGCACATACACGGTTTGATTAATTCGACCACAGCCTCTGGGTGCTTCATCTAAAAAGGTCCCTCATCTCTAACATCACAGTTACAGCTGATCTGTGTCACAGCTCGGCTTTGTGGATTTTCACCGTTTTTTATAATGATTTTTCAGAGATTTCTTAACTTTTTTTTTTTTTAGTCTCACCAACATACAAAACTTATGAAATAAAGAACAAGATGGATCTACACAGGGACCATAATGATCAATAAATTGATCACAATTTTACCTTTAGTTTGTTCCTACATCTGCACTCTGGGCCCCTGGAAGCCCACTTGGGACACCATGGTGGTAAATCTGGCCATGCTGATATTCTGTGGGAACGGCAGAAGCTTAGATGAAGAAAAATAGTAAAGTTTTTTGTGTTAACTAAGTGGTTTTTTACACTAAAAACACTGACACAAACATTTCACACATTACAAATACTGATATTTAAGTTAAAAATGCACATACATTTGCTTCTCATTGACAATAAATCTGTGAAAGATTTGATTTTTGGAAAAAAATTGCTTCCTGATTCACCTGAAAAAGGTCAAAACTACCAATTAAAATAAATAAATACATTTGAAAAATACAAAAATCATCTTGCACCAGTATGTTATATTTTTGAGTGCAATGTTTTAGTTTCCCAAATTTATACATCTACAGTTATTATCCAAAAATCAGAATCAGATTTATTGCCAAGTCAAGTTTTGCATAGCAGTCATAAATACACACAAATAAAAGTAGTCCTAAATAATTTTTTTTTTTTAAAGAGACAGAATTTACAATAACAAAAATATGTAAAATACATTATAAATGAGAAAAGCTGCTACAGATTTAAATCCAGATAACAACATTACAATTAAACAACACGTGAAATAAATACAGAAATCAAAACACCAAACTTTATATCGTTTTAATAAAGTTGTTAGGTTGGGTCGTTTATTTTATTACAGTGACTGAAGCACTGTGGTAAATGTGGTAAAGACTTGTCACGGCGGGGGAATTACCCATAGTTTTTTGTTTTTTTTTAAAACTACACTAAAGCGCACTTTAAGTGTGTCATTTTAGACGTATTAACAAATGCACATAGTGGCTATACTAACGTTCCTAAGCACATATTTTTATACCAGTGCTGTACTTTTTAAAATGAACTACGTGTGAACTTCAAATATTTAAAAATAATTATCAATATATTTATAATACATAAGAAATATATCTATAATATAATTAAAATACAGATATATTACATATAATGTTGGAGACTTTGGACTAGATTTCAAGTGTGTCTACATTTAGTACCAATTTTAATTGAATTTAAATACAATAAGTTGCGTCTTACAGCTGTTTCTACAGTATAAAATCAAGTCACTGCGCCACACTTCATTTCTTTCATTGCTAACACTGGACTGAAGTGAACATTGTGGAGAGCTTGTGTTTCCATTTTTAGTAAAGTACGTAACCCCAGCACCCAGTTTTCTTACAATATGTAGAAAAACTACTTCATAAATTCTCTTAAATATAAATGTTTAAAGAATTAAAGCATTTTTAGCTTTGCATGCAATATGAAAAATATCATATCCTAAACATTTGATGTTGTATTTTTCCAGTATTAAAAAAAGTGATCAAATTGAGACTTTATACAACAAACCTATTAAAATGGATACTACGTCCCTTTAAAGTAGTAGTAGAAAACCAGCTTTACTCCAACACAAACCTACTACCAGATACTAATGTTTTATTTTAACGTTGAGATTACTCAAGTACTCTATTTAGTCTAATAAAGAAATCTGTCTTTCATGTGTAAATGTTTCTCGTCTCCCTCCGTCTTGCCTGTATCATTATCAGTTTGGAGAGTGTTTCTTGGCTCGCTCTCTGTTTCTGTCATAACACCCGCATGTTGTTGCAGAAGGTTCTGTATCTGCTGCTTCTTCCACTCACACAGCTCTTACGATTGGTCATTAAAAAAGCAACGCTCCGCCCATCGGCTACTGACAGGCCCAGACAGGCTGCATTCACACAACTTATAGCAGAGTGGTCTGAACTTACAGCAGAGGCCTAACAACATGTATTACTACCATTATCACTGCTCCTACTACTGTACTTACCACTACAGTTACACCTTATCCTACTGCCGTGATTTTTTGCTATTATTACCACTTCCACAACAGCTGCTGCAGCTGCAACTACTGCTACCACAACTGCATGGCCGGATTAACCTGCAGGGGGGCTCTGAGGCAAATATGAGCTACTGCTCCCCCTTTAACTCCCCCTTTCCTCCCCCCTCTCTGTGCAAAATGTACAGTTTTTCTATGTTGGAGTGTTGTCTAATCGCAGCTTTGTTGGTGGTTTCGTTAAACAAAATGGATTCAGGAGTATGTAACATGTAAACCCCGAACTAATAGTGATCCTTCCCAAAAATTTGGTAATAAAGTAGGACCTACCTTAAAGGCGACAGGTGGAGTTTCTGACCTGTAGTAGCGCTAGGAAGCAGTTTTATTTTACAAGCAGGTCCATGTTTGTCTCAGTAACACAATATAGAGTCCTGTCAGTGCTTTCACACTATCCAAAGAGGAACTCTACAGCAATGCAACAGCAAACACAGTGAAGAAGAAGACTGCAAGCTAGTAAACGTGGATGTAAACAATGGAGGATTTAAAATACTTAAAAGTCCCCACCCCAGCCCAGCCCACCCATCCACTTCACTGTGCAGAATGATATACTGTAAGTGCTGCGTTTAACACTAGGAGGTTGTTTAAATGTGTCCGCCGAAGGAGGAAAGACGTGTACTTACGAGCAGGATTTGTGACATCACAACTCATCCGGAGGCCTTCATCGGCTTCACCGGCTTGTACAAGTCTCCGGCGTGTATACACACTCACAGTGAGTATTTTAACGAGTCTTCGGAAAAAATCGGCGTTTGCAAATGTTTTAGGAGGATGGAACGTGTTTGTTAGACATCGAGGATACACACACACAGGGCACCTTTAAGGCCTGGTCACAGCAGCGTTTACAGCGGCTCAATCTTGAGTCAAAAAATCATTTCAATCCAAATCACTGCAGTCATTGGAGTCGTTCTGTGCAAACGTCTTGGGTCAATTTGTGCTTTAGTGAACCATGACGTGCTAATTCACGCTGTTGACGAATAGCAAACTGCCCTGACTGTGCCTTGACTTTGAAGGCGGTAGCTTATTAGTTGAGTTTGTTTAACGTCCTCTGTCAGACAATAAAGTGCTTCACATAAGAGGAGTCGTCATCTGCAGATGGTTATAAGTTATTGCAGCTTGGACTAGTTAAAAGTAAGAGGATTATGACAAACAGTCCTTGAGGGGTTTATCTACAATTTATTTTACCGTACTTCCATCCAGAAGTGACTCAATGACAGAATGTATGGCTATTTGGGTCATGGGTTTCATACACTTTCTACCAGATGGGGGACTCTGGGACACACTCTTATCACATGGGGGTCTAATTTGTGTCATTTAAGGGGTCCTTGATGTGAAAAAGCTTGAGAACCGACTGAGCTAGGCTACAGCTGAGTCCTAAAATGGCCGACGGTTTTCCCTCCATTTTTCATCCGTCCAATGATTTGGTTTTTGTGGTGTGTGACGAGTACTACAGCCTCACAGGACGACGACGACTGCGGCGGTAGAATTTAGTAGCCTGTCGCTGTTTTCTTACACTTGGAACATAAAATACTGAACTACGCTGATAAACAGTCAAATTTAAAAGTCATCATTGCCACTAAATGTCTGCTAGGCTATAAATAGTCGGTACAAATGTTTAAAGCCTCATATTTGTTAAACTATATCAACCATACTGTGTTGATCTCTGTGATCACAGCCTGTGGGAGTTTGGCTCTAAAATGAGATATCCAGCAATTGAAAATCTGACACCTACAAGCTTTAGTGTATAAGTGCTCTTTAGAGGCTGCACAGTGTCTCTTCTCAGTCAGCTCACATGTAATGCTTCCTGACGTCAGCGTAATAGATGTTGCAATGGACGTGGATGTTTGGAAATGTCTTTTTTAACTGGTTTCCCGTGTCCCGGGGTGGGAGACGGGAGGAAGACCGGGCCAAGAGAACGGCTTCAGCTCGTCCATCAGCCCGAGATATCTAAATATTTATCCTGTGATCCACATTTATCCATTCACTGGTGCGGCTTTCTGGGTCAAAAACGTTATGTTTCTGGGAAGATACAAGAGTATACTGTGTTTATGCAGCGCTACCCGCAAAGATTTATCCTAAACTGTCAGGGATTACAATAACACACATAAATTGCAGAGTGAGTCTCACTAAAAATCATTAGAATCATTCATTTAAACTTTGCTCCAGCTGGGAAAAGCTGCGTAAAAAAAAAAAAAAGTTTTGGTTTCCATCAGCAGCTGATAACCAGGTGCTTTTCAGTAAAGCTCTGATAAAGCTGATCAATGACCAACAGTGGAAAGCAAAGGGGGTGTGTGGGAGGGGTGGGTGTTTCTTACTGAGGAAACTTAAAGGCACATTATGAAAAAGATGCATGTCAAATGGTGACTTCTCATCTCTGACACTCTCCTTTGTGCTCCTGGAGGGGATGAAAAAGAGAAAAAATACGCCTTCATTCACGCGTAGGGTGTGGTATAAAACATTCAACTCCAGGCATTCAAGTGGGTGGTTAAGAATAAAAATCCTTTAATAAATATGGGCTAATGCGTACATGAAGATCCTGAAGAACGCAAGACTGCACACGCATTGGTGTAATTTTTTTTTTTCTCTTTCGGTGTATTATCCAATACTCAATACAGTCCTTTGATTCCTTCAGCACCAACTTAAAAGGCCTACAGTTTGAAGTTGAAGTGATGAAGGCATAGTTTTTTTTTTCTCTCCCTCCTCTTTAAAATGGTTATTAATGCGCAATTTTCTCAAGTGTTGTTAAGATTGGATCAACAACACTGATACCGCTGCTTCTTCAACCTCTCATTCAACCTGAGTCGACAATTACTCAAAGTGTTTTTGACACTTTTCTGTTTACAACGAGCTGAATGAATATATAGAAATATATATATATATGTATATACGTGGGCAGCTCATATAGCTATAGTTGCTTTTATCTGATATCCCACTTTGAGATCAACTGGAATTATTTTAATATAATATCATCATATATTATAAATTACAGATCCACAAATGTAAAGAGCAGAAAAACAAGCCAGTTGTTTTGATTTGTTGGTTTTCAATCAGTTGATTCTACGTAATTATTCCCAGATTTGTCTGCTGAATATATTTTTTTTATCATCTTTCTCACTCGGGTTGCCTTCGTTCACACGCTGATCCTGTGAGCGTCCTGTAATCTGTTATCAGGTCAGCACACAGAAATCAGGCTCTCCTGTATACAAAGAGCTACATCTGATAAAAAAATATACACTGTGCCTGGTAAATAGTCTTTTGTAAGATTAATTATTAACCTTACTTTGCTCTCTTCTTCAAGATTAAATGTACCTTTCTGGTGACAGGTAAGCCAAATATCTTTTGTACCAGATGGATCACTTTTTGCTTCAGTTAGCAGCTTTTTTTTTTTTAGTAGAAGTCCTCCCAGGATTTTTACTTAATTCTACATATTTGTTTTGACAAAACACAAAGAAAGCTTGAGACTTATCGAGGTTAATAATCTAAAACTCTGTTAGTGGCCCCTAGAGGCCGCAATGTTTTTATCACTCCCCGAAATCCAGCATGAGGGGGGGCTGCATGTTACAAACAGATGATTGTTAAGCCGTGCTGAATGGCAGCTAATGACGATATATTTTCCACTTTGGTCCAAACAGAAATACTTTGACAAAAAATATGATGAATTGTCATTAAACTTTAAGTGGTTTTAAGAATCCTTGACTTTTCCACTTCCTCCCTCTTAACAGATCAAGTAGAATATCTGGACGTCGACATTGATTGGCACGGGATGGTGGTACGGACATTTACGGTTCCCACAGAATGGATCCACATGACTGATGACCGTCAGATTTTCCCTCTAGCGCCACTGTCAAGTTGACATTTCTTCGGTTTTTGGCGGCTTGCCGTTGAAATTCGGTTCTCTGCGGGATGGAGTGCAGCAACTTTGGTCCAAAATCAAAAAGGGTTCATCCTCTGGGGAGAATGAACGGGCTCGGGAAATGTAATTGTCTTCAGATGATTAGATTTTGAGATATCATTTGTCCAAATGGTTATTTTGGCCTGATGGAAAGGTCACCAAAGAATCATCAGGGTTCATCCTCTGGGGACGACGAGTGTTTACACTGTATTTTATTTAAAAACATCATCACTTATAGTTGGTATTTTGCTCTGGATTAAAGTGTTGATCAGATCTTGCAAAAAAAAGGGACAACAATCATTTAAAAAAGTGTTTTTTGTTGTTGTTGTTGTTGTTGTGTCTCATATTTTCTTTTAGCTAACACGAACGATTGAAATCACACCAGGAAACGTTAGATATTCGCTTCAAGTTTAAGCGGCTCTAAGTGTACATTATCTGGAGGGTAATACATCACCGCACGGGAACATACATTTATCATCGTGGTGGGTTTCAGGGTGTATTCCTCTGGAGTAGCCCAACTGTAAAACACGGCACTTTATAAAGCGGCGGGCACGTGGAAGAACTAACACTACGACATGCCACATTACCAAACTGAATTATGATGAATGCTGTTTATACTAATCCTTATAGCTATATGAAGTGCTGTATCGTCTGTATTTGTGTGACCTGCAGGCGGAGCATCACCGATGGAGAGATTAGAAACTCATCCCACATTTAAACACCGAAGACACACCATTTATCAAACCCCAGAGAGCACGGCAGGTAGCGTGTTGCTTGTTCCTCAGGCGCAGCCCGAGTCTCTCTTCCTCTCCGTCTTCCCCCGGTTTAAACATACACTCTCAGGGCGACCCGTCTGAGGGATTTGCAGAATGTGAGTCAGGTTTCCTTCACCTCATTTGTCTTTGTATTTCATCCGCACGCACACGCCTGGTGTTGACCTTGCCTCCTGACCAGAGCTGCTGCCGTGCGGCCTTCCAGACGAGAGCCTGACCTCACTTGCCAAAGACCTTCCTGTCTGGCAGAATGGATCGGCCTCGGCTTTTCAGAGGGGCCAACGCTGGAAGAGAACAACAGAGGGAGGAAAAGGGATGGCAGGGGGTAAAGTGAGACGGGAGACATGAAAGATTTTTCAGCTTGTAGGCCGCGGGGAACGACAACAAACCCGGGGCCTCGAGTGAAACAGGATCCTCCGCAGAGAGAAGGTGGAGGTGGCGCTTTTTCCGTCAGTCTTGTGTCTCTCTGTGGCGTCCCGCCTGTCAGCTTTCAGCGAGGGCAGCATGGAGGATTAAAGTCACATCCTCTCAGAAATGTGTGTTTTTTTTTCTTTCTTCTTCATGATGTATGTGAAGAGTTTGAAGCTAGAAGGCTGTTTTAACATTCACGGCTTCTCTGCGCTCACCTTAAATCGAAGTTTAATGGGCGCATCTTCTAGCATGATTTATGACATCACAAGTAGTTTGGAGCCAGCCAATCGTGGTCCAGTATGCACACACACACACACACACACACACCGAGAACAGACTTTTCAGTGAAGTAGAAGACATTTTATATGCATTTTATAAACTTAGATAGACACAGATTCTGGATTTTGGAGGATAATTTAACTTTTTTTTGTGGAAAAATCATATTAAACACAAATTATTATTCAAAGAAAAGCGTTTTATTTACATCTTAAAACATGTCTAGAGGGGATCTTTAAGTTTCACTCATACCTGCAGTAGACAGCGAATGTACGGAAGTCCAAAGAGGCCACTAAATTATTGTTTTGTAATTGTAGAAAGTTACATTAAACTATTTTTTTCTGTGATTTTAATATTTGTCATCACAGTTTTTGTTCATGAAATTGTAAAACTGGGATCAAAAAGTAATTTAAACACTTTTTTTTGGTGGTTATTATGTCAAGAAGAGGAAACTAAAATATTACTGCTGCAATTAATGTATGTTTTAAAAATTAATTAATCTCTCAGTTATACAAATATATGTTTAATTGACTGATTAATTATCCAGTTTATAACCAACCATTTAATTGTTTCAACACTACAAAATACTTATAAATATAATTAAAAAAAATAAAATCTTTACCCATTTCTTCTCTGGCTCCCATCATTATTCCCGCCTTGAGCTAGACCCTGACCCACTGCAGCTAATCTCTCTTATGAAGGGGCGCTGAATAATGGCCAAAAGTATGCGGACAGCTGTTTCAACCTCAGCCAGGATTGCCCAACATCAGCGGTCGACCTCATCGATGTTTTGAGCGGCTGAATGGGAGGAAACCTCTACAGACGGCCTCCAAAAAATCTGTTGGAAAGACTTCTCGGAGACGACTGCTGCAGTACTGATGCATGTTAAACTCATCACATAAGAGCCGGGAGAAGTCGAGCTGTCCACTTACTTTTAAAACGGTACATAAATGTTTTATCCTCTAGTAGTTTGAGCCATAAATCCTAGTAGTTTTTTTTTTTAAATATTGCTTTCCTTGTTGCTGTACTAGCAGCTCCTGGTTGTTGGTTGGGACACCTGCGTCTGTATAAGTATGCCTGACTACATTTCTAACTACAAGCTGATCAAATATTTAGGATTTCAAAAGGTTTTTGTTCTGCCTTTGATTGGATAGAAATGATTAGTCATGAAATAAATAACTGCAGGCTACCTCAGAGATAAAACACATTGACTGAGAGGAAAAATCTCTTTTTATTTTCATTAAACTCACATTTCCAGCTGTTGTGAAACATCCTGCTTCAGCAAGATTTCACTTATATTATTGAAAATTAAAAGTTAAAACCCATCCTGATGTTTTGGATTAAAGAGTTTTTCATTAAAGGGGGCGTATCATGCACATTTCCATGTCTATATTTTTTATACTGGGGCTCTACTAGAATATCTTTGCATGATTTACAGTAAAGAAAAACTCCTTATTTATCTTCTACTGGTCCTTTATGCAGCCCGTCAGTTCAGCCTCTGTCTGAAACAGGCTGTGTCTCTTCCCAACGAGCCTTCTCTCTTCTGATTGGTCAGCTTCAGGAAGCTTACATAAGCTACATAAACAAACTATAACAGCCGGGTTTCACTTCTTTTTTTCGTTCTTTACGTTAAAATATGAACTTTTTGAGTCTCTGTACATGTTTGAGCTTGAATCCAATCCACAAAATGTGAGTGGAGCATTTTTAACACACATTTTCCTTCAGTTTTGGATCTTTGACTGTGTTTAATTATAAATATCCAACATTATACCAACTGTAAATGACAGAAAATCCCATAAAAAGCATATTGAAGAGGTTGTCTAATGGTAGAAATCCCCTGTTGTACGTTTCACTGGACATCCTGCTGAAAGGAAGGAAGGTCAGTAAAAGAAATAAAGACAAGACGACACATTTCGATTCTCTCAGCGCTTGGAGAGTCAGCACCAAGAGAAGACCCTGCTTCTGCGAGGAGCTGCCTTAGCGAGTTTATTTACAATTTCACAAAATACAGGTGTTGCTTTCAAACAGTGCTCAAAGCATTTTCACATTAGTGTCGTCATCTGACAAACCACCAGTTCCTCTCCTGTTTTCTCTCTCTCTCTCTATCGCTCAGTCTTTGGTTTCCCAATCTTGAAACTTGGCATAAACATGAGGAACACTCCTACAAACGTTTTTTAAATACCTTTTTACCCATTTCATTTTTCCCCTCCCCCTCACACATATGGTCTGAATATGAAGTAATCCAGGTTTGTTTTTTTTGTGTTGTTGCTACTTTCCAGATGAGTATTTTGTGCGCTTTCTCTACAAAAACCTGTTATTTTTTACAGCGTGGTCTTGATAAAACTTGTACACTTTTTGATATTTATATATAGTTCAACATACAAGTTAACTTCAAAACTTAGCTGGTTAAATTTTTGGGTTTTTTAAAAATCGACAGACGGGTGACGGAGATGAGGAGATGAGTGGAGAAACATTAAAAGGAATGCAGATGCGTCCACGCACAGGTGTACTGCATGTGGACGCAAGTAGAGTTAATTAACATCCAACCGTTACTCTGCGACATGTATAATAAATAAACGCCGAGCAGGGGCCCCCCCATGTTGTGTCAAGATGGCGAGACATAAAGATCTAGTGGTGGCACGGATGGCGGGAGAGTAGTCGACTGGCTAGTGTTTCAACGGGAACAGCGACTGAAGTGACGACATCATTGGACACCGAAGGGGAGGTTGTTGTTGTTTTTTGGATCGATGTGTTAAATGTTCTCCACCATCATCATCATCCCTCCAGTAGCGCTCAGAGACTTGTAGCGTCAATTAAACCCGTCCTGGTGACCTTACCGATTAACCCGCCACCCGTCTGTATATTATTTACCCATATTTAGATATATTATGTACAATTTTCCTGTTTTATGGCTTCAAAAAACACATTATTCTATCTATATATATGAGGATCTCTTTGTAGTAGTTGTGCGTTAGATGTATGGCGGCTAACTGAAGGCATGTGTAGTAATAACGTTACTTTATTTCATCTGTCAGAGTTGCTTTTTTTTTTGTTTTCTCACCCTAAGAATTACACAAAGTCGCTATTAAGTGCTGGGATGCTGTGCGGTTTAAGAGAAAGAAAATAAAACTAAACAAAAAAAAAGTGATTGTCTAAAGGAGAACTTGTAATAAATGGTTCTTGCTCCAACTCTACATCTGGACTATGGAGGAAAAAGAAATAAAAACACTGTTACTGTAGGAAACATGAACATTTCCAGTTTTGCCAACCAAGGACTCTTACTTTTTAAAAGGCGTAGCATCGTTTCTGCTAGCACTGAGGGTTTCAGAGTGTGGCATGTGGCATCTTCCATATGATGGATGTGATGTTTTAGAACAAAAAAAACAAAACAAGAAAAAAAAAAAGGTATCTAAAACTTACCAGCATCAATCTACGAGCCTATCAGTGATACTTCTGCTACTCTAGTGACTCAGAGATGACGTTCAGCCTTCACTGGCTTTGTGTTTGTCCTTCAAGAGAAATCTTACAGACTGAGAGGCGTTTTCAAATCTACAGATCGTTTAATCTGTGGATAAGTTGCTCCCCTCTCCTCACATCTTGGTTCGGTTTCCTTTCACACACACAAGAGTTTAAATCCAATTGAATCAGAAAGCATCGCTAAAAGCTGCTCATTGGTCAGATATGAGAGACTATAAACACAGGAAGAACGTCCTATCTGCCAAATATTAAAAATGCAGCGTCCTTTCCTCTTTTTTTTTTTTTTTTTTTTTTGAGCTAATCCAGACCTCACTTCATTCTCCGACTAGCTGATAACGACTATTGATTTAGCTTCGCCTGCAGCTTCCAGAGTACTCCTAGCAGTGGGATCAGAACAAGGTTGAGACCTCGCCGCCACCTGCTGCAAACGAACCGCTCCAGAGCAACCGCTTCTTCACTGGGGGTTAGGGTTGTTTTTGGTTGGCGTTCGAATCCGATCGCCTGTGTTCGAACCGTGTTGCACCCTTTGGGAGGAGGGAGGGGCGTGATTTTCCTTTGAAGGACAAACAGTTTAGTGCACAGCGAGGCTTTGTTGTGATCAAATCTGGTCAGAGAGTCACTGCTGAATGCTATGAAACTGGATTCCCATTCATTCGACCACTCACACACTCTCTCACACACACACACACACACGCACTCATAAACCTTTTCCACTCATGTGTTGAGTATTTTTTTTTTTTAGTTTTTTTCAATCCAAAACTAAACTCTGACTCTCTAAAAAATAAAACATGAGGAGAACTTACAGGCGACGTGTTCCTGATGGATTATTTTAAGCATCTAATCAAAATTTCTTTCTTTCCTTAAAACAAAATTAATTGTTAAATATTTCTTTCTTGCTCTGAACTGAAGTGTTACTGAACTTCCAATCTTGATAGTGATTCTGTAACCTCGTGCCTCTCCCTTGATGTAATAAGCTTTCTGTCCACCGGTTTAAGTTTGAAGGTTGAGCAGTGCGCCCCCCTGTGGTCAGCAGGCAATATGGTAGTAATACTTTCCAGAAGTGCAATGTGCAGTTAAGAGAGGAGGGAGGAGGAGAGGGGAAAGTTTCGGCTCCGACGAACTGGACTTGAAAGGAAACGTTGAATTTGCTGGTTTAAGTGCTGACTTTAACTTTAAAAGGGTACTTGAGGGTTTTCCTCGTCCATATTGGGTCAACCGTGGAGGATTCTTGAGGGCAGGGTGACGTCTGTGTGTGTGTTTAAAAAAAATGCTACAACATCTACAGTTACAGTTTCTAAGATAGAAACTAAAAACGTTAAAGTCAACACTTCAAACCCTTCAAATTCAAAAAGCGTCTTTCAGCCGACGTGAGCGGAGACGAAACAAACAAACGTCTCTGTAGGTGGTCAGAAAAAAAGGGGAAGTGAGACGGTTCAGGAAAAAGGGGGGTTTAACAAATTATGTTATCTTCCTTAAATATGCTTTTTGAAAGCAGTTTGTCGAGTGTAACGCTAAAAAAGGAATCAGTGGGGGGGGCGAGCCCGTTTCTTCAACCTCACGTCTAGTAACAAAGTATTCAAGACAAGTTGTATCCTAGCAACTGTACTCGTCACCTCACCTGCCGCTGAATTGATTGATCTCAGTAAACAAGATGAAAAGATGATTTTTTTTTCCACTCAGAGAATATAAAATTCAAGAGCTTCTGAAAAACTTCTGACGCCTGGAAATCAATACCGATACCAGTAAAAAGGTGCGATAAACCTTTGTGTTGCCGATATATATGTGTATCTATATACCCGATCCCCCGTTGCTAGGCGTTTATTTGTCTCCGTCACGGTCTCCGCGCAGCCGTTTCTCGTGCTGCCGCTTGGTGATGATGTATTTGAAGAACTCGTAGACGGACCAGCTGATGGCCGTGGAGGGCATCTGGTAAATGATGCGGGCTTGGACGCCCTTGAAGAAGGCCGGCACGCCCCCCATCCTGTACACCGTCCGAAAAGCCTCGCCCAGACCGGAGATGTGGCGGCTGCCGGGGCCTGTAGCGGCGGCGGCGGCGGCTGCTGCTCCTCCGGCCTCGGCCTGAATCACGTGGATAGCCTGAGCCTCCTGCGTGTTGAGGAGGGTCTTGCAGACGTCGAGGGGTGTGGTCGCGGCGGCGGCGATGGCTCCCGCCAAAGCGCCCGAAACGACGTGAGAGGAAGGGTTGTACTGTCTGTGGGGGTTGAGGAGCTCCTGGAGGTACTCGTAGGTCATGAAGTGGAGAGCCTGGAAGGGCACGTTCATGGTCAGCTGGGTGGTGTAGCTGCGGTAGAAAGCGGCCGGACCCTCGTGCCTCAACATGGAGCCCATACAGTCCACAACGCCTCGGTACGGCGAGTTGAACATCTGCATACGTTGTTTCATAACTGGGGAAAAACGACGGAGAAGGAATTGAGATGATGACATTATTTTAAGATGCAAACTGGTGACTGAAAACAGGAAGTGGGAGGGAGGAAGGAACAACCGGAGAGGAAGCGAGAAGTGGATCTGAGAGCAAAAACAAACTTTTGAGTCTCAAAAACATGAAACAAAACAAAAAAAACAAAACATCTACTTCATAATAAACTCTCTGTTAAAAGCGGCAAATGTTACATAAACCAACTGAAAACAATTAGTCATCAATTAATAATCAATTAGCAAAGCCGACACACATTTAATAAGACGCCTCGGTTCATTACGGCGTGCTGCCAGTCTTACCACCCATCAATCATCTTCCCATAATGCACTCCTGTATATCATCAGTGTAATTATGTGATTAATAAGACTAGTTTGTTTTGGGTGCAGCAACATCTGGGCTGCTGTTCACAGCGCTTCCAGTCGCACAGACGAGTCTGTGGCGCCACCAAGTGCTCCGACGCTAGAAGTGCACGACAAGAGGGATTTTCTATAATGGACTTAAAAAGAAAGGAGGTTGAGAGCTTCTATAAATAGAGCTGTGTGTGTGTGTGTGTGTGTGTGTGTGTGTGTGTGTGTGTGTGTGTGTGTCTCAGGTGAGCCGTTTTTACCTTCCGCTGGGTTCATGATGGCGTCGTGAATCACCGTGGCCATGCAGCCCGCCACTCCTGCACAACACAGAGAACGGCGGAGAGGAAGTTAAAGCCACAGAGAGGAAGAGTTCACTCCTCGTCCTTTAAACCAAAACTGATGTTTATACTTAAAAAAAAAAAAGTCCCACGGTTGTTTTTTAACCTTTACTTTGCTCTTTTCACTCATTTCTTTATTCGATTTGAATAAAAGTAAATCTAAGTCATCATGAACGAAAACTTCTTACCGTTGGCGAAGTGGCTGTTGGCGCCGGGGTGGATGGCGTCGCTGAGGGAGAACTTGATCTTTTCGTAGCAGGCGAAGTAGAGGGCGTGGGCCGGTCCCGCCCCGACCGCCAGCACGTTCACGCCTCGGATCGGCCGCCACACGCCCTCGGTCCGCACGATCTGCCGCAGGGCATCCATCACGTTGCGGTAGCGCGCTCCCGGCTCGGGATGCAGGCTCTGCATGCGAGTCTGGTCGAGAAGAAGAAGAAGGAGAAGAAGAAGGAGAAGAGTCCGGATTATTATAGGGAATAGGGGATTGTTTTTGATGAGTGCCGACAATAATTCACTTTGTCGGCGTGACTGAAACATGGAGGCACAAGAGACTGTGGTGTTTTTAAGAGGAATCTGACTTCACAGACGCATTTCTGCACGTTTATCTTTAAGAAAAAATGAGTAGGAGAGCATGACAGACATGAACTTTTTATCTATGAAGGCTCCAGCTGCACTGACAGCGTGCAGAGACCACCTAAGACCACCTCTTACTGGTTTTAACAGACAGCAGCACATCACTCCGATTTTAGCTTCACTCCATTGGCTCCCTGTTCGTTTTAGAATTGATTTTAAGATTTTACTGATCACTTTTAAAGCACGTCTAGGTCTGGCCCCAAGCTGTATAACAGACATGTTGACCCCGTACCAGCCAGCCCGCAGCCTTAGATCCTCGGGTGGGGCCCTTCTGGTCGTTCCAAAGTCGAGGCTCAAATCTAAAGGTGACCGAGCTTTTTCGATCAGAGCCCCTCGACTTTGGAACGACCTGCCTGAGGAGATAAGGCTTGCAGATTCAGTAACTTCTTTTAAATCACTTCTTAAAACGCATTTCTACAGACTGGCTTTTATGTGATGTTGTCTTTTAATCATCTTTTAATCATCTGTGTTTTAAACCTTTTACGACTTGCCATCTGTATTTTAAAACTTTTATAATTTCTTGATTGACCTTTTGATTGTTTTTTGTTTTATGTCTTAGTTTTGCTTTTCTGCTGTTGCTGTCAAAGCACTTTGTAAACTTTGTTTTTAAAAGGTGCTATATAAATAAAGATTATTATTATTATATTATATAAGACTAATATCACTCCTACTGGTCGAGCTTTAAGGCCCCCAAAAAAAGCTTTGAATAAACAAGAGGCAAAATGCAGTTTTAGCAGTTTCTCTTCAAATTTCAGTTTGTTTTGCTGCCTCTCGCCCTAAACGGCCCGTCAACGAGAAAGCCCACTAAATTCAGCTCCAGTTCATTTAAGGTGACGGCACCTCGACTTTAAAAAAAATCAGATAGAAAACGTCTGCATTCAAGTCGCCGACCACAAACCCCCCGCCACAGGACTGAGTGCTGCGTTTAGCTGGGAGGCGGTGCGAATCAAAACACTCGTCACGTCTGCCGCTCACGTCGCTCATAAAGATAAGCTGCTACTGTTTTATAGCTGCACGACACACACACACATCAGTGAAGAGAGAGAGAAAAAAAAAAGAAGGGAGGGGATGAACAAACCTCCACACCAAGGTGGCGCAATCCTGTAACTTTTCATCCCATGCAATAAGTGAATTGTCACAGTCTGCACCCTCCCCTCAGGGGTAAATATTTACAGCGGAGACGGCAGAGAGAGAGAGAGAGCTAGAGAGCCTCCTGGAGGCTTTCCATGGAAATTCCCGCTCTGTGCTTCTGGGAAATTATAACTCTTGATGGAATGTGCACAGTCATCCACGATATGAGCGTTCAAGTCAGTGTTTTTCCTTCTTCTTCTTCTTCTTTTTGGGAGCGTCTCCTGGTAAGACGGTTTCATCCAAGAGCAACAGAGGCAGTTTCACTAAAAGCTAAAAACAACAGATTGTTTTGCTCCTCATAGTGAGGAGCAACAAACAACCCCCCCCTCCCCTCCCCAAGTACGGCTGCTCTGAACGTAGAGAGCGATGATTCAGGAGGGAAAGCCAGTGTGAAATAATCCAAATGACTGACTAAGATGCTCACTGTGTCTGAGTCTCCTGACAGATACATGCACCTTATTTGGATAAAAGGGGAAGTACACTAATTGAAGCTTAAACGCACACACACATAAAAAAAAGGAAAAAAAGACGCCTGGTCCTATTTTAAAGCTGGATTTGTCAGAGAATCCATGAGCACAAACAACAGCTGAGAAGGCGATCACGCTGCAGTCGCTCCCTCATGTGACGCATGCCGGCCGTTATACGTTAGAGGCCAGCCGATATATATCTGGCCTATAGCAGACGTATCAGTGGCAGCGTATGTGTCGTCTCATATGTGCTGATGTATAATATTTTAAAGTTACATAAGCAGCATTTAATGTAGATGATGTTTAATACATACTGTGTAGTTTGTTTTGTTCTATTTGTGTTTCTTTTTTTTTAAATTTATGGTTATTAATAATTATTAAAGTAGTAGAAGTTTACTGTTTGAATGCATTGAAGCCATTTTGGACAATAAAGTTTACTGTTAAACTGTAAAATAAGCTGCCTGCATTACATATCTGTCACAAGTGTTTTATTTTTAAAGGATTATTGCATGAAATGTGTGTTTTTATATATTTATTTCTATATAAATATATAAAGAAAGCTCGAATGCGGTGTCTGCAAGTTATATTAGTAATCTACAAAACAGCTTTTGAGCCTCGTTCAGTGTTTGTTTTGAATCTGGCAGATAAAACGGGTCAAACAAACGTTGCTCCATCATGAGGAAGAAGGGCCTAATGTTGGACTCTCAGCGCCTCCTGATGAGAGAGAAGCGACTTATAAGCAGCTGCAAATCTTTTTTTTTCCTTTTATAAAAATCAACCAGATGTGCTCGATGACACCTCTGGGTTGCTACCGACGACGAGTTTTCAACAGGAGCGGAGCAGGCGGACTGGTCTGGTCTTCACAGCTTTGAGGCAGCGTTGAGGTTGAAATGGCTGCGATGAGGAAACAGATTAACCGAAGCTTCTTTCGCACTAGTAGATAAAAACATTAGACGACCTGCTTTGACTGCAACAGGAAACCAAGATTATGAAAACAAACCTCAGTAAAAAGAGGAAGCTGCCCGCTAAACATTACTGTAAAAACCAAACTGATTTCCTTGAGCTTAAAAAAAAAAAAAATCTTAAACCTCTTCCTCCTCCTACCAGGAAGGAACAGAAACTTTAAAGAAAAATAATCATTCAGCTCTTAAAAGTTACGACCAAACACAAAAACACATTCTTCCTTTTCAGCACTTTGCTGAACAAAACAGCTTTTTTTTTTTATCTTGTTTGTCAGAGATTTTGCAACACGTAGCAGCAACACTACTTCAGACTAGGACTCCTGCTCAAAGCTTCATGTAAAGAATGAGGAACAGATGTCGATATATACGTGTTTGGAAAGCTGCTGCGACGTCAAACGATCATTCTTAGCCGTCACATAACTTTAGCAGAGGACTCTCTGACAAGTCCTGATCACCGTGTGACCGTCTCTGATGAAGATTTACGCTCATTAGTAACAACAAACAACTATTATTCTCTCCCTCACAGTCAAACTGATATTTTCAGACATCTGACTTTCTTGACAAGGCAGATCTATTGTTCATGATGAGCCTGACGCAACGCTTTGCAACAGAAGCTGCTGTTTGCCAACCAGGTGACCAGGATCAGTTCTGCCAAAAAAATAAATAAATAAATAAAGCAACAAATCAGAAAAGAGAGAAGGGGGGGGGATTGGTTGTAAACAAAAGCTTTGAATGATCGATTGACGATGAAAACACCGAGAACGGCGCCTTCTTTATCCTCCGATACAACACGAGGAACTCGGGATAAAAAAGCTTGAATCGTCCGCAACTTCCTGTTGAATCATTAGATTGATCGTATGTGACTAAAATATGGATCCTCAGGTCACTCCTATAGCTCCTATCTTGTGTTGAGGTTTGGTTTGGGATCGAGTAGCTGGATCGATAACATGGTCTGAGGAAAGTTGTGGTTTGCTCATATGCAAAACCCCACCCCTCCCCCCAAAAAAACAAATAAATTCTCAGTTGATGAAATCTGCAGCAGAATAAGAGAAGTTGTGTTGTAATCCTGAACTGAGACTAATGCTTCCTTGTGTGTGTTATATCTTCAGAGCATTTGCAGTTTTTCTACAGGAAATTAAAGTTCTTCTGCTTTTTTTTTTTGTTGGTAAGACAGGAAATGATAAACATAAACCCAATAAACATAAGCAAAACTTTTTCTCCCAAGAGATTTTCTTTTTTTTTATTTGTTGTTGTTTTCAGAGGATGCTCCTGTTCTCACCACTGTGTACAAATGTTTAAAATAAAATGATTTTTTGTTGTTGTACGCATACTGGTGCTTTACACGTGCTTGTTTAAGTGCGTTACATAATCCTGGTTAGTGGTGGTTGTAATGTATAACTGGAATACAGACTGCAGTGACAGTCATGGAGCATGGAGGCGGGTTAAGGTCAGATTACAGAGATCGCTTTCAAACAGATCCCCGAAAACAGCTGTTAAAACTGTTTTAAAATGCTCCTCACATGTAGAGTAGTTATGTAGTAAAGCACCGAGTTCAAAACACTCTTTAGCAGGCGACTGAGAATTAAATAAACAGGGTTAATGATGAATTTAAAAGGAGTCTGCGCCACTGTTGGGAAGAAGTGTTTACCTAAGCAGGGATTTATGCGGCTAAGTAAGAATAAGACCAGTTATGTCAAAGGTTTACGATTAATTCATGCCTGATTGTTAAGACGGCTGAAACATCCTTCAACCAAGCTGGTTTCATTTCCAGTAACTAAACTAATCTGGACTGTTTCCTTGTTGATCTAGAGATTAATGACCCACCTGTGTTAATAATTACCAACCTCTACCTCTTGAACTGACAATGAACTTTTCACAAGATCTGCTCTGGTAGTTTTTGTGTCCAATGTTATTTCATCAGTGATTTACCAGCAATCCTAAACAAACCGCTGACTAACACTATTGTTTATAATAATGCCTCTGCTGGTTTATTTGGTCCGTGGAAACACTGCCTCCATTGTCACACACAGCTAATGCTGAATCCTTGATAATTACTCCTCTGACCTATTTTTCTCATGTCACCTTACATTTATTTGTTTACAAAAGGGTCGAGGTATGAAAGCTTGGGATTAGGAATAACGCAAATATTAGCAATAACATCCCTATCAATTGTAAGTGTTACGTGTCCATAACCAACTGTAATATAGCTGCAAAACAACTCTTGTTTTTGTTACAAAATGTGGCGTATGTGGTCCAGCTGACTATCTAAAGATAACACCGTGATGATATGTAAAGTTTATTATTCAACTTGATAGCGAAACAGGCGAAAAATATAAGTTAAATGCGATGTCCGATAATGGATGCATAGTAGCTAAAAAGGGCAACTGCCGCTTTAGCTAGCAGGCTGGTTTATGTAAGTTAGCGAGAGGAGACGCAAACGTTATATACACATTGTAACGCTAGTTTATAACAAACTTAAACCGAACTATGGTATAAAAAGACACTCAGCTATACATTTTCATTTTGACAACAGGGCTTTTGCGTTGTTGGCCGTTTAGGAAACACTGGTTAGTTAACTGACCTCTGATTGAAAGGTTACTCCTGTTAGCTTGTAGCCTAACTGAGCTCAGGCTTGTTTTCAGGCCTACGTTAGCTGGACGTTAGTTGCTACGTTTCCTGTGACATAAACTAGGCCTGGATATGTTCAAAACAAAGCTGTGTGGTGTGTTTTTTTTAATGTCCTGATACCTTGACACAATCGATGGGGTACATAAGGCAGTGCTCCATGATTCCAGCCACGGCTCCTGCCAGCATGTGTGTGCTGGTTGCGGCTCCCTGAGGTAGCCCTTCATAGTCTATTTCTGGCTCAGCAGAGGTCGAGGTCTCCGGAGTTGCTCGATGCAACACCGGGGCAAAGTCCTGTTCCCCTGCCATTCGCGGCGAAAGAGCCCCGACAAATCCTCCCGAGGCGCCCATGAGCCTGCCACCCAGCCATCGGATCTCTGCGCCGGCTGTAGCTCCTGTAACTCGGCTGTCGACGCCCGGTGTTTCCACGGACGTTCGCCGGGACACGAAACCGTCCGCTTCCATGCAAATGTAGTCAGTCAAGCTTGTTCAGATCGACTACTCCGGTGACCCGCCCGTCCCGTCTGGTCTTCCCGGTAGTTTAATTGGAGTCCCGGACGACCGGACTGACTCTTTGGTGGGTGGCTGCTACTGCGTGGCGGGCAGGTAGCTGCAGAGCACGGGAACCGGGAATCAGCTGGGTGGGACATCGGTGGGTTTGTCCGATGAGTCATGTTAAAATCTAGCAGATGATTCGATAATCCAACTGTCAATCATTTGAAGCGCTTGTGATTGGCCAATTCTGTCTTAAAATGAGGCGGGCAAATGATGTGATAGGAAGTCCGGCGTCAGCAACGATTTTGTAATTGAGGGAATCACGTGGACTTACGGGAAGCGTTTTAACCTGAGAGGTAACTAAGTACATTTACTCAATTACTGCACAATATTAAGGGTACTTGTACTTTATTGAGTATTTCCATCTTATGCTACTTTATACTTCTGCTACACTGCATTTATTTGACAGCTGTAGTAACATTTCAAATAAAGATTTGACACAATGGATAATATAACAAGCTTTTAAAATACAACACATTGTTAAAAATGAAACCAGTGGTTTACAACATTTTTGACGTCTTACATAAAGCAGTGTGTAGTCAGGGTCACATTTCACATGTCTATGAGTTATTAACAGCTCCACCAAATAGTGATTTTCCCCTCTAAACTTCTCACATGCTTTCATTTCAATAAATGTTCAAATGAGTCAATATTTTACTAAAAAAAATCAAAGATTAGAGAAAAATTCCCCAAACTGAAAACAGATTTGTGTATCAGATCTTTGTTTTTTCTTCTTTCCTCTCCCATTAGTCATCTCATGACCCCTCAAGATTTATCTGCTGACCTTTTGGAGGGATCCGACACCTGGCTCCAAATTAGCTCCACGTCCAGGAACTACAACAGTAACATGCTCCAACACTGATGCTTCAGTATTAATAGTCTATGAAGTCATATATATAATAATATATCAGTCAGAGGGACCGAGCCGCTACTTTTACTGCAATACTTTAACTACATTTTGCTGCTAATCGGCTTACTTATGTGCTTTTACTTGCCACTGGTTTAAACATCAGGCCTAGTATGAAGACACTGAGACAAGTAGTTTGCCAATTTGTGCGACCACTTTCTTTAGATGGTATCAAAATATGGAATAGGCTATTCAAAGAGGATGCAACATAAATGTCCTTTAAATAGTCTACTACACATGTTATTTAATTAAATTCCTCCAAAAAAGTGTTCTTTTATTCACCTAATGAGCAATATCTGAGTTAATGTAATTACAAGTTGTCCACTTCCACTTTCATTTATCCGGCCTGTCACTTAATAATACGGAAGTGCCTGACAACCAGACAAGTGTGAATGCCTCACATAAGCCAAAGTCCAAGGTTCAATGTGATTAAACACAAATTTAACATTGTCAGCGTACATTATGTTAATACTCACACAACAAACTCCGTAATCATACAACCATCGTGATGATTGCTATGTTGGTACACAAAACAGACATGTTTATTCAGTGATTGTGCTGTAGACAGTAGGTCTGACATTAAGACCGTTTGTTCTGTTTGACAATAAGAGACATATGCCACGGCATAGGTCTACAAGAAATGTAAGCCATGACCCAATAAATGATCTATAAAACAATGACATCTAAGCCTGGATGACATAATACTTAATCAGCTTCCTCAAATAAAGCCATTTTACAGGGTCTTTGTATTTTACAGGGTCTATTTATATCATGTGTTGTGTGCTTTGTGTTTTCATTTTGTGCACAACCAGTTGTCCTTTGGGGACAAATAAAATGATTGACTCATTGAAAGATACTAATCCAGTGTGTTTTTTATCATTTCTATTCAATATGTGATCAGATTATTCACTGATCCGTGTCCTGAAATTCTAACCCGCGTTTTACATTAGGACTACAGTACATTAAGACTGAGGAAAAATCCCCATCTTAACAACAAATTCACTTATGTGTCATTTATATATTGATTTCTCATTCTTTATTCATAAAAAATCCATTACCAGGTCACTTGGTCGACCTGAATGGAGGGGCTAGTGCCAATCATCAACTCCAAAAGCTGGTGTTGATAGCATTTGCAGATTTCTCCACATGGTGGCATTGGTTGCCCTCAACTGTGACTTCAAGGACGGGTTCACTTTTTTTTTTTTTTTTTTTTTTTAAATCTGTCTTAAAACAACAGCCCAAATGAACACTGAAACATTTTTTCTCTTGATTGACTAATCCTTTCAGCTCTATTCATATTCAAACCAAAACATAATGAAAGTAGACCAGCGTATGATAATTTCCCCCAGTATTCAGCCACTACCTTTGTCATATTTCACACGTGTTTTCATATGTCCGTACAGTACTTGAACGCAGCAGCTCAACTCCAGCTCAGCCACGTATTTGATGACGCAATCACGCATGCCAACCGGAAGACGCATGATCTTTTTTTCCATGGCTCTTTGGGTCATTTCCTCTGTATCGTCTCGTCCGTCTTCTTTTAAAATAATCTTCCTCAAAACACAGTGAGAGAAAAGGATACCTAATCATCGTTTCCACCGAAGAAACAGGAAATGTAACACACGGACGTTGCTGCCATGGCGACGGAGAGACTTCGATAGGTAAGTTTATATCAGATATAGCATATGGATACACTACCGTTATCAGCAGTTCATATATTAATGTAGCGTTACCGCTAGCCGGTTTCTAACTAACCAGTAGCTTAATTAAAAGACACAATACTAGCTGCTGTCGGAGCTAATGTGGAAACATACGTGTAATATATTTCTCCCTGTCCAGCTCCTCTGTTTTTATGCAACAGTTTTATAGTTATATAACTGCCAGATAATCCACTCTTATTGTAGCCTGAATGGAAAAAAGCAGTAATGCTAGAAAAAGGAGTGCTAAGATGTAGGCTACCGTATTTTTAGACCACTCAAAATATCATGGGACCGTTTGAACATAATAAGGAAGTAGAGGTATACTATAACCAACCAGTACGGTATCAATAGATAGATCAGAGTCATTGATTGATCTCACTGGACAAGTTACATAAATCACAGCTCACAATTGTTCAAGTGTGGCTTAAAACAACAACCAGGAGCCCGAATGAACACTGAAACAGGTTTTTCTTGCTTATCTTTGTCCCAAAGTCTTGTCCCGGCACAGAGAAGGCTTGTTTGAAGTTATCAAGCGCTCTACTTTCTGCTAGTCCCCAGATTAATAGCTCATTATTGTATTTTTTTTTTTTAAATCAGGGAACTTGTTTTTTGTGTTCCTTTCAACAGCTTTAATTTAAGATAGCTTTTTTTTTTTCTATCTTGCTCTCACACAGAAATCCAGCCTCCAACTCTGGACAGGATCCTGGCACCATGAGGTGACGACTGTGACATCTTGTGCTTTTGCCAACTTGGACATATGGCAAGGTAATAAACCAACATCAGCATCTGTGAGTTCAGATTTACACGTAATAATATATGTTGATTATATAGTTCTTGGCTGTTCTCCCCTCCCCCTCCTCTCCTCTTGGTCTACAGGATCACTTTGTCCTGCCTGCCGGCCTCCTGGTACTGCAGCGTGTCCCTGCTGTCTCTGGGCTGCGCTCCCAGACAGAGGCTGCTCCTGCTGCTCTTCATCACCTCCGCCCTCCTCCTCCTGGGAACCTACCAGAGACAGCTGTGGGGCAGCCAGCGGCGACCTGGGAACCACTTTAACAAGTGAGCGGACAGATGTTGATTACTGCTGGAGATGAGGAATGACAGAAAGAGATGGACAGCAACTATTTTGATATAATTGATTCATCATTTGGATACTTTTTTAAGCGAAATTGTCAATTATTTGCTGCTTTTTCTGTTTTTGTACCACTGTACATTTTTGGGTTTTCCTCTCGGCTGAACTAAACAAGACATTTTAAAGATATCAAGTTGAATTCTGGGAAATTATTCGCTATTTTCAGCCACTTTATAGACCAAACAACTATAACTGCAACAATTAGTCAATTAATCAGTTAGTCAATCAACAGGAAATCAACTATTTTGATAATTAATTAACCATTTCAGTCATTTTTCAAGCAAAAATGCCAAATATTTGAGAGTTCCAGCTTCTCAAATGTGACTATTTGCTGTCGTTCTTTGTCATAATGAAAATAAATGGATTATCTTCTGTATTTTAGGATCTTAATCAGACAAAACAAGCAACTCGTGGCCTCTGGTTAAAATTTTGAATGCAATTTTTCATTCTTTTTTCACACAGACCAACCAATGAATCAAGAAAATAATCAGCAGATTAATTGATAATTAAATAATCTTTAGTTGCAGCTCTAATTTAAACTAAGCTGCTCTCTGATTGGCTGTTCACTACAAGCCCACACTTCTGTTGTGTAAACCTGACGTGTCCACAGCTGTACTGTGGAAAAAACGCTCAGTCAGCAGCTGATAACCAGCTCTGTGAGAACAGTTATCAATGAGCAGCTTCATGAAGACAAACGTAGCTGTGAGACTGACTGCAGGTGCTTCCAGGACGGACAGAGACACAAAGAAGTTTGAGTCATAACACCTTTACGACAGGCGCTGTGTGTGTGTGTTTAGCATTTTAATATATTTGCTTAGAGATAAACTGAAGGGAGGAGAGTGCTGTTATTATTATTATTTCTGAAACGTGTGCAGTCACTCTGAGACCTGCTGGCATTTCAGATGCTTTCTATCTGCTGTTTGCTGGAGGATTTCATCCACAACATCTTGCATAACGATGAATATTTAATGTGAATGAAACCTCTACGGCTCACTGTGTACACTTTGTGTTTCAAGAAAGATATTAGTGGGAGAGAGAAGATGGTGCGGAGATATTGAAGTTATTATTAGAGTATTAAATATTATAACTGTTTTATATATAAGATCTAGCATCCTAGTATATAAACACTGATGTCTGTTTCCAGGTATCTCTCCATGGCGGAGTCCATGGAGTCCACTGACGTCCTCAACCCCGCTCTGAACTACGGGATCGTGGTGGACTGCGGCAGCAGCGGCTCCCGGGTCTTCGTGTACTACTGGCCCCCCCACAACGGGAACCCCCACACCCTGCTGGACATCAGGCAGATGAGGGACCGCGACCGCATGCCGGTCGTCAAGAAGATCAAACCCGGTGAGGAAGAGGAGGAGGAGGAACTCGCTTTGTTTTTGTCATTTTGTTTCTTCATATTTTTGCTTTTTATGACACTGTGAAGCGTGTTAGAGCTTTCTAGTTTAAGTATCTTTGTATCTTTGTTGCTGTGCTAAAAGTCTTGTGCACAAACAAACCGGTAGTTAAAGAGAGCTGTAACGATTAGTTGATAGAAAATGACTCCCCAAACATTTTAATAATCAATAATTGTCATTTTTTTAAGGATAAACACCAAACATTTACTCGTTACAGCTTCTCAGATGTGAGGACTGGAAGCTTTTATGTGTCTTCCATGACAGTGAATGCAACATGACTGGATTTCGAACGGTCGATCCCACAAACCAAGAACGAAACAAACAGGCGTTTTCTGCTGTTTCCTGACATTTTATAGACAAAATGATTTAATCAGTCGATCTGCAGGTTAATCAATCATGAAAAGAATCGTCAGCTGCGGCCGTAGACGACTGCAGTTCATCACAGACTCGTTCGGTTTTTAATCAAGACGCAAACCACGACTGAAGAATTTCAATACTGTTAATCATTTCAAATCAAACGTATCCCCGTATAATATATGTGTGGAACCCTAAACGCAGCAGAGTAGCCGGTGAGATGGATTACATTTCCTCTGTGAACCAGGAGCTGTGTTGTTCTCTTATTGTGAGACTTTACAATGGAGCCATTGAGACACAGTCAGTCAGTCAGAACTCAACTGGCTGTTGTTTATTAAACAGTTTGGTGCCAGCTTGAGGATCATTGCTTATCACTGTCCCTTTTTTTTTTTTTTTTTAAAGGCTGACAGCCAAACAGAGACGCACAGTGAAAGACAGAGTGTGTGTGTAAATAGAGATAAGAAAGAACGTACATGGAAAATGGAAAAAAATATTAGACGGTTTGATAACAGAGGAGATGGACTCCTACAGTAAATGTGCTGCTTTAATCAGTCATAGCAGCAGTGACTGATTAGATTAGACTGAGTTTACTCCAAGGACAACAGCTAAAGGCTACGTGGCACTTTGAACCCCGGGGACGTACTGTTTTTTATGTTTTATGCTCTCCTAGTGTTTACATGACCGACACTGTCATCAAGATATTACAATTATGAGTATCAGTCTTAAAATAAAGAATAAAAATAGTCTGTTTTATCTGTTTCAAAATAACAGATCAGTTTTGATTGCAAAGCGAATCTAAAATAAACAGTTAGGATAACATTTGTAATCCAGTTGTGTGAACAGACTGCTGCGTTCATATCATTACAAACATAAATACATGAGAGATAAATGAGTGAAATGTGCTCTCAGCTTTACTGACACACACATCTGTCTCAGTCTCGCCACGTTTTGACGGCTCTTAAAGAGATTCCTCGTTTCGTTCCCGGTCATATCTACGACATGCGATGACGTTGTGGTCTTTGGTCGTCTCAGGTATCTCCACTCTGGCGAAGACACCGACGCAGGCCAGCGACTACCTCCACCCTCTGCTGAGCTTCGCTGCCGCTCACGTCCCCAAAAACAAACACAAGGAGACGCCGCTCTACATCCTCTGCACCGCCGGCATGAGGCTGCTGCCAGAGAGGTAGGAGGAGCGCCGTGGCAACCTGTTTCGTCCGACCAACAGTCCTGAATCTCAAATATTCAGTCTAGTATCATATATGACGAAGAACATCGGTAAATCTTCACATTTTAGAAGCTGATAATCATAAAAAAAACTCTGTTCTTCTCCGTCTGTAGCCAGCAGACGGCCATCTTGGAGGACCTGGTCACCGACGTTCCCCTGGAGTTTGACTTCCTGTTTTCCCAGTCACATGCTGAGGTCATCTCCGGGAAGCAGGAAGGTGAGAGGATGCGTTCGTCTTCTGTGTTGTTGTTGTTGTTGTTGAGTGTTTGTTTACTGAATTAAAGGAATGCAACATTAACCGTGTCGTCCTAACCCGCTGCTCGCCTGCGTTCTGTGTCTTCCCATCTGACGTGTAGGCGTGTACGCATGGATCGGCATTAACTTCGTGTTGGGCCGCTTCGACCACGCTGATGAGGGTGAGCGTGAAAGTGTGACGTGGCGCTGATGTGTTGACGACGCGTTCTATTACGCAAAAAAATAACCAAATCATCCCCTTTCTTAACGTTCCCTCAGAGGACGCCACAGTCGAGGTGACGACAGGGTCGCAGAACCAGCAGCCCATCAGCAGGCGGCGCACCGTGGGCATCATAGATATGGGCGGAGCTTCACTGCAGATCGCCTACGAGGTGCCCAGCGCCATCACCTTCAGCTCGCCACAGGAAGTAAGGAGAAATCCGTCACAGCTAGACGTCACGGTGCCGCGTCGCGTCCGCAGAAGTTTAAACACCTCGTTGCGTCTTGTTTTTTATTTTAGGAGGAAGCGGGGAAGAGCGTCCTCGCCGAGTTCAACCTGGGCTGCGACGTGGAGCACACGCAACACGTGTACAGAGTCTACGTCACCACCTTCCTCGGCTTCGGAGGAAACATGGCCAGACAGCGTTATGAAGACCAGCTGGTCAACAACACACTGGCCAAGAACAGGTTCAGACACACACACACACACACACACACACACACACACACACACACACACACACACACATAAACTCTATTTCTGTTCGGGACACACACAGTATTATTAGTGGTGTTTAAAACCAAGGCTACGTTACACATACTGTTGCATCCTCTGCATTTATTTCTCAGATTTTTGAGCTCTACTGAACATAAAAAATGTAGTTTTCCATGAACCCGTGTCTCCTTGCAGCACCTGTCACTGTGAGAAACTGAAAGCTTTAGCTGCGTTTGCCAAATCCAGCATATGTACTGTAAAATCCACCCAGATGGTTCTCAATGTAGAATGTAGTTTAGTGGCCGCAATCCATTATTATGATCTATTATCCCAAGATATTTTTTTTTTAAATATGCTAACGTTGGATGTAATACATTTTATGCTGTTAAATCCGCGAAATTTTTGTTATTACATGCACATAATTTAACCCCTTTGTGTCATTTCTGAGTCAGTGTGAGTGCAGTAAACAACATACCGTTTCCTGTCCCCCCCTCTCTCGTCCAGGTTTCTAACCACGCAGACGGGCCTGAGCGAAGACAAGCCTTACATGGACCCGTGCCTGCCCGTCGGTCTGTCGGACACGGTCGTCCGGGACAACCGCACCCTGTACCTGAGGGGTCAGGGCGCCTGGGCTCGGTGTCAGGAGGCCGTACGACCCTTCCTGGGTCTCCGCAACGGCACCATGACACCGGGAGGCGTCTACCAGGTACGGCTGAACGATGTCGTCGCTCGTCTAGTTAACGGGATTTGTGATTTAGATGAAGTGTTTTAATTTAAATGATAAGATAATAACAGATTGTGAACAAAAAAACTTGCTCAATATGTTGTTTCCGTTATTTGATATCTAGTTTTTAAAGGGGAAGTGCTCGGAAATCAGTCAAATATATTAATGCCTGGATGTTTCCCTGTGGCATATTTACCATAACATTCATAAATCTGCAGCCTCAGTCTCTTCCCATTTATGTAAACCAATAAAAGCAGACGGTGTCACTGAGTTTAGGTTGTGTATATATACCATGAAACGATCAAATCCCGCTGCAACGTTTACCGCAGTCGTCTTTTCTGCCAGCTGCCACATGAAGCAGAAACGCCAGAAAATAACTGTTTAACGCTCCTCCAGGCTCCCATCAACTTCAGCAACAGCGAGTTCTACGGCTTCTCCGAGTTTTTTTACTGCATGGAGGACGTGCTGAGGATAGGAGGACAGTACGACAGCGAGAAGTACTCCCGACACGCCGCGGTAACCACACACACGCCTCTGATATATCATATTATACACGTATAGTCTCTGACATAAGCTACCTTTTTTTTTTTTTTTTTGGTATTTTGTTGTTGATGGAAACGGTTTGGGTTTGTCTTCAGGACTACTGCTCCACCAAGTGGTCGACACTGAAACAGCGTCTGGACAACAAGCTGTTCTCTCAGCAGGCCGACATCACCAGACTCAAGTACGTTTGTCTCTCTCTCTCTCTCTATTGGCATGACAGATCATATATCCATATTGCCAAAGCAGCACAAAAACTACAAACATTGACAGATGATCAACATCTATATAACAATATATACACAAATAAACCAAATACAATATAATAATATGCAGTTTTTACGTATATAATCATACAGAAACATTTACTACAGGGCTTGTTTTGCTAATGTCATGGCAGGATTTAATATATTTTGCGGCTATTACTGTACATTTACTTTTTTCCCCACATAAATATGGTAGTCACAGGATAACAGGAAGTGAGATTCTGTCTCAACTTCTCCTTTTTCACTCGTTTTCATCCCTGAACTCGTGTTTTCACATGGTGTTTGGGTTCATGTAGGCGGTGGTTTTTCTTTCTGTGTCCAGTCATGATGAGGTTGTCACTACCTTGTTCTTCTGTTAATTACAAGTGAAACACACTGAGAATGTATCACTACTGTGTGCCGGAGATTTTTCAAAGAAGCTATCAGACACTTTCTAGAAAAGAGAGCTGGAAACACAGCAGGTTTAAATATTGATCCATCAAAAGGAATCAGTGATAAACACTTGCAGAACTGTGAGTTATTAACAGAAACATGGATACAGATTGTGACTCTAAAGTGCAAATGCAAAGGTTAATCTATACCTATTGGTGTATTATTTAATGGCAGAGTCTCCACAAGGGGGAGCTTTTCTGTTCTCTATTATCAGACCGCTTCTACACCTGAGCGTACTTCATCAAGGCGGATAAAGGAAAAGCCTGGTTTATTTGATAAGTGTCACTAATTTAAGTGACGTTACCCTGCTCAGTTACCATGGTGACCTACACTGCTGAACTAGCCCGCTCCGTAGTAGGACCCAGTGTTTCCCCTATAATTGTACAGACCTTGCGGGCCCGCCAGGCTTACGAGGACCCCCGCCAGGCCAAAAATATTTTTAAAATGTCAAAAATAACGCCAAATATCAATTCATACTTAAATCGATAGCGTTTGGGAGCCGCTGAGCAGCGCTGTGTCGAAACGTGAGTTAACGTCTGTGTCGTTGCCATGGAAACTGCAGGTGGCGTAACTCCTTAGCCAGCGAGTGGTTAAGCGAGAGAGAAATAACGTCTGAAATAACGGTTAATGCTAACGGAGCAGAGGAAACGGTTAGCGGCAGCAGTAAGTTGTCAGTCTGGTAGTAAATATACAATACAGACTACGGTGTGTCAGTTAAATGCTAAAAAGTCACGTCTGTTGTTTCCCAACTGCTGGAAAAGTGGAGGGGTTGTCTCCAAAGTTAGCAACAATGGGTTAGCCTAGCTTGACAACGCTAAATTGATAAATATGATAGATAGAAAACGTAGAAATGTGTAGCTGCCTGCTAATCCCCCGGCCAGGCCAAACCATTCAACCTAGGAGAAACACTGCAGGCTAACTGTCAAACTTAATTTATCTACGTGTCAAAAACACCATTCACACAATTCAGTCCATCCCTGAAATGCTCAGGAACATTTCCTGCACAGGGTGATGTGTGTGTGTGTGTGTGTGTGAACGGGAGCAGGGATTATTAATCACAAGACATAACGTGTAGATGACGTGCTGTGCCAGTTGTGCGGTGCTTGGTTTTAGCTTTTCTGTTTTCAACATGGCGGCTTTCGTCACATTAATATACGTTCCTGGAAACATATGAGGTGAGAAATACTCAATGCAGTAACATAATCTTGAGTCATATTCGATCAGGACCGCCTAGTTTGACAGTTTAATCTGAGTTTCGTGAGTACCACCCTTTACCAGTAACTATATGCCAAAGAAACTGAATCCCAAATCCGTCAACTGTCTTTTCTTTCTTTTGTCATAAACATAAGATGATAAGACGAGGGACAAGAATATCTATTTCAGTTAATCCCCATTGTATTCATACTCACCCTTGTATTTAAATAGTTTAGCATTTATAATATAAGAAATAAAAGCATGCCAACATTGTTTTTTATTAAATTTATTTATTCATTCACTCGCTGATTTTGTTCAAGCGGTGAAGACAAAAGGAAATGTAAATAAAGTCCAAACTATGACCAGCTATGACCAACTGCAACTTCCCAATTTTTAACTTTCGATGATGCTTGTAAATTGTGAAACATCCTGCGAAAGAGAAAACGTGTCAGAGAGTAGATTATAATGTAGTTGTTAATGGTTAGTTAGCCTACAGTCTCATTTTAAACATACGTCTGATGTTATTTAGCTTCCTGATAATGCAGCCACAGTTAGTGATGTGAATGTTATTAACAGATAAGACATCTCCCTCTCTGTGTTAAATGCAGCAGGATTGTACTTTTTTTGGTGATGTAAAGTTTCATCAGCAGGTTTGTTCTGCTGCGGAGAAGAAACACCGCTCTCGTTCGCCCTTATTTTTTAACACATCGTATCATCTTTTTTTTCACAATCCACTGTTTATTATGCGAACAGACAAGATGATTCAAGCCTGGTTACAGTTAATATTCAGCACTACATTAATCATTTGCTTTTAACTTGTCTCTTCAAAGTAACCAGGTCGTGTTTCACAGAAGAAACAGAGTTACTCCGCTCCCTTTAACAGTGTTCAGCATGATACACGCTCCACTTTTAATCTTTTGCAAGTTTAAAACTCTCACACAAACACCAGTTTTTAAAAAAAAGAAGACAAAAGACAGCTGTTAGAGGTGTCAAATTTGACAAAGTTAATACTTAAGGTGCACAATGGCGAGTCTACATCTGCTGGTCTGAGCTGCTGCTACTTTTCTCTCCTGTAGGTGGTGCAGGTTGGACTGGAGCTGCAGCTGTGAAACAGCTGGAGGTGCAGCTGTGCTACTAGCTGATATTCTGTGTCCCATTTACAGCTGCAAATATTAAGTTGATGTAGAAAATTCATCCATTAACTACTGTGATAACTGTGTAATCATTTAAGGAGATTTAAGGATATAAAAATGTCAAATATCTGATGGTTTCAGGTTCTCATGTGTGCTCTCGCTCTTCTGTTACAGTCAGCTGAATATTTGGGTGTTAAATGTTTTTGGTTTGGATAAAACAGGACGCTGGGCTTTAGGAGACTCTTTCAAAAGACTGATTGAGAAAATACTTGATAATGAAAATGATCAGTAGTTGCAGTTCGAGTCCTTTTGTGAATTCATCCCTCCCTGACCGATGCGCCCTGCTCTCGTTAACCCAGGAACCAGTGCTTCAAGTCAGCCTGGATGTACGAGGTGTTGCACTCCGGTTTCCGTTTCCCCAGCGACTACCCGAGTCTAAAGACGGTCAAACTGGTTTACGACAAGGAGGTCCAGTGGACTCTGGGAGCCATCCTGTACAAAACCCGCTTCCTGCCTCTCAGGTAACTCCAACACACACACACACACTCACACACACACACACACACAGGAAAACACCAGTGATGAAGCTCATTATCAGTCAGAATGAGCACCAAGTTCAGGAAACGAATCACAATACGAGCAGTTCCTCAGAGAAATGTGTTAAATCTGACATAATGAATGAAAACATCATATCCTGTCATAGCGACTCCCCTTCTCTGAATTCAAGTAGAAGCCAGTTAAGTTTCTTTATGGGACAGAAATGAAACCTGCAAATAAATTAAAATTAAATGGTTAAAATTTAATCAGGCGATGTTTAGAAACCACAGCTCAGTGGAATAGTTGTATGTTCCCAAAGAGAGAGACCTCACACTTCGGATATGACCGCTCACCTACAGTCAGAGAGGCATGAACTGGTTTGTGTTGGCAGAGCTTTTTGACAAAGCAAGTTTATTTTAGCGGCACATTTTGTATAGAAGGAAACTCGGACGCGCTTCACGTGAAGCAGAAGAATATAAGAACAGGAATAACAACAAGGAAGCGAAGGAAGCAAGTGAAAGTTAGCAGAACAATGAAAAAAAAAACAAAAGGTAGCGTGAAGGATAAAAAATCATGACGTGCGGCTTTTAAAACGTAATTAAAAGTCATGACTGTTTTAAACCGCCGCTCTGAGATCATCAGGTAGTTTGTTCCAGATGTGAACGGCGTAGACGCTAAAAAAAAAAAGCAGCTTCTCGCCTCTCACTGTGGTCAGCGCGACAACTTCAGGAGCCGCGAATAGACCAGAAGCGGCTGACGTGAGAGCTCTGGAAACTTCCAACAGACTCTGACATCAAGCACGCAGAGATTTACGGCCGAGCAGGAATATTTTAAAGTCAATTCTCTGACACTTTGGCAGCCTGCGTGCTGATTTAAGAACTTTTTTTTTGTTAGGTCTCTGCTTTCTTACAGAGACCTGAGAAAAGTCCGTTACAGTTTTCCACCCTACACAAAAGCATTCACCAGTTCCTCCAAATTTTGCTTTGACGTGAAATATCTGATCCTTAAGATGGTCGTTTTTGCCTCAAAGCGCCACAGATAATGTATATAAGTTGCTCTTTACTGGAGGAAAGGACTGAATTCTGTTGGTATTTTTATGTGCATCCGTAAGGTTAAGGTTCATTTCTTTTTTTTTTCTTGTGTAAAACATGTGTCAGCGTGTCTGTTCATGTCGCTTCCTGCCCCTTTTCGTGTCGTCTCCAGGGACCTGCAGCAGGAAACGTTGCGGCAGAGCCACCCCAGCTGGCTGCGCTCCTCCTTCGTCTACAACCACCACCTGTTCTCCCTCTGCATCCTGGTGGTGGTGCTGGCCATCCTGCTCTACATCCTGCGCCTGAGGAGGATCCACCAGCGCGAGCTGCGGCAGGCCGAGGCCCTGAACCTCCTGTGGGTGGAGGAGGGAGAGGCTCTCCTCCCCTGAGAGCAGCGGCCATACACACATCCACGATAACCTCGCGGGGTCTTTTTCTCCAGATGTTCTCACGACCTCCCGAGACGTAGTTTGACTTACTGTATCTTAAACCGCAACAATAAAAAAAAAAAGCTAAAAAAATGTGAACACGGAGGACAGATAAAGATCCCGCTCACAGGCCAAGGGTGTGAGTCGGCTGAGTAGGAGTTATTAGAAGACCCAAGAGGCTTTGCATGGAACAACATCGCGGTACAGACGGTTTAACGAGCCTGAAAACAAACCTCGCTGTTGTGCTCCTCGATCGTGCAGCTTTTAAAAACACAAAAGTCCAGAGCTCAGACTCGGAAAAACTTGTTCTCCAACTTTGGGAGAAAGAAAAGAATCGACTTGTCTTAACAGGATTGAACCACTATCAGTAGTTTTCTATCAGTTTTTTTCCTCCTGAGATCCAGAGCCGTGTCCGTACGGTCAAACTGAATCTGCTGACTTTCAACTGCTGAGCGGGAAGACAAAGGTGGTGAGTTCAGGATAGGAAGACGGTCCGTTTGAAGACTTTGAAGAGCTTGTAACATCTACTGAGGAGAATCTGGAGAGAGCAGGTGATTTAACCCGCGCCGTTTGTGTGTCAACTATATTTCAATCAATGCAGCTGCCGTTAAATTTGGCACAGACGTGACACTCATCATCACAGAACGAACCTCGGTGTTCTTTGGCGATCTTCTGTTTCCATCTTGTGCCACTATCACCCTTCATCTCTAAAACTAATCCTGTAAACCGGCCTCAGCTGTACGCTCAGATCTGAAGCCCGTGCTACCGTGCTAGTGTTAGCGTGCCACCCTCGTGCTGTGATCGCATCATGTGAGATGGACGGTGGAGAAGGTCATATATTTTATGACTTGCATGAGCGAGCAAGGAGGTTAACAGTCAACTCGTGACGGTTGGATGCTCGCAGCGTTGGTCGTGCGGAGGTTACAGATACTGACAGGACAGCGCTGTCTCCATTACGTTTGGGTTTCATTATCTCAAGTGATGGACTTTATTTGTTTCCCTTTCAGGCACGTTGCATCTATCACAGCTCTCAGGAAAGAAAAAGGTTTTCCTTTCATCATTTGGATTGAAAACCTTTTTAGAAGTTGAAAAACTGGTGATTACAGTAACTTTGATATGACACGAGCAACTAACATGCGACGTTGCATTACATACCAAACATCGTCTTGTTACGATGCCTAACGTTAGCATGCTAAACGTTAGCGTTGCAGCATTCAGATAGGACTGTAATACTAATCGGACTAGGGCTGAAGCTAACAATTATTTTCATTATTGATTAATCTGCTGATTATTTTCTTGATTAATTGAATAATTGTTTAGTCTGTGAATTGTCAGTATTGAAAAATGTTTGTTAATATTTCCCATAACTCAAGGAGATGTATTCAAATCGCTGGTTTTGTCCGACCAACAGTCCGAAACCCAAATATGTTCAGTTTCCTGTCATATATGACAAACAAAAGCAGAAAATCTCGACATGAGAATCTTTAACAGAGAATTTTTGTCATTTTTACTTGAAAAATGACTAAAACGATTAATCGATTATGAAAATATTTCAGTTTTCTGTCGATAAACTAACTGACTGATTGTTGCGGATCTAAATGGTACTGTTAGCACGCTAAACGTTAGCATCCTGAAAGATATATTTTTTTAAAATCTTGTGCAAACAAGATAAAAACAGATGATCTTTAGTGACTCAAGTGTTTCTGCAGAATTCAGCTTAAAGTTGGCCAAAGTCCTGAATCTGATAGGACCTAAAATGGCCGCCGTTCAGAAGATAAATTTTGATTCGGGCAACAACATGGCCGCGCCACCCTCAGGACAAACTTCACATTTGCTGCTTCACTACTGGCAAAAATCTGAAATGACTAAAACCAAGTTAAATTAACACGAAGGCCGATTAAAGCATCAATATGTAATTATATGTCAAATGTATAGTTCCCTTTGTTTCCTCGTACATCCTCCTGCATCTCTTGTGCTTCAGTTCCTTTTATAGCAAAGTGTCGACTTTCCTTTAACACGTACGTGACTCTTTAGTATCTGTATCCGTTGACGGCTTACAGATTTGAACATGACATCACCGTGTGCGAGGAGAGCAAATGTGAAGGAGCTGTGACTCAGTCGGGGACTTATTTTCTTTCACCCCAAATTAAAATAAACGCCAGCTACAAACCCCACCATCTAGCAGCTGAAGTGTTCACACCCCAAAAAGTGATTTAACTTTGCACTTCAGTGCGAGGTGATATCACGGCGGGTTATTGTCACGAGTGCAGCAGTACTTTTCCCTCCATCAAAGACGGTGTTTCATCTACACCTCTTTTCATCCCCCGATGGGATGATTTCCTCGAAAGCAATCCTGCAGACCGATGATGTCAGCTTACAGAGCTCTGGCCTCAGATTGTGCTTTGATACTTGAATGCCACTGTTGTCCTGCCAAGACCCCCGTCCAGCGCAGATTTCTATCAGAGAAAAGACAGAGCCGAGAGGCAATTTAGCTGGAATAAGCTGACAGATCTGCTCAGTGTTTGGATGAAGGCGGTGAAAGCGGAGACCCTGGAGGCTGATTTCTCATCGCAGTAACTCCATGAAAAGGCCAGTCGTAGTAAAATGCGGAAAAAAAAAAAACCTTAAAGGGACCATTTTATGCTGCTTGTGCTTTTCTGTTATTTATAAACTGTTATAATGTCGGATATCTATGTTAAACACGATCACAGTATCAAAACTTGATTTATGTAGATATACTCCCTGCAAGTCAAAAGCCGGGGCAGCAACCTGCTCTGAGCAGTTTGTCTGCAACATTATTTTAACTTGACGTCAGCTTGTTGAGCATGCCCATAAACAGTCGTCTGTTTTGTTGCCTTTGTTGCTAAGGTCGTTGCTAAGGTTGTTTAGCAACAACAAGAATATATTGTTTGTGTCGCCCACTCGCATTTTGGCTTGAACGTGTACGGATGTATGTGAAGAACGAGAAAAAGTAGTGAAATCCTACTACTGTAGTTTGATTCATGGTTGTTAACGTCGCCTCTGGATTTGGCGCCATCGCTCGAGCCAACTTTTCCCAGTGGCCACTTGTGGTACTGCAGCAAAAAAAAAATTCCCTGTAGACCACTATTATAAAAGAGACGTCTGACGCGGGTCAGGTGTCCAGTTCTTGTGATACGTCCACGCTCCAAAGCTAGCAGAAGTCTCCTGATGGGCAGCCTCCAAGATTCAGCCAATCAGAACAGAGCAGGCTCATCGGGAGGCGGGTCTTAAAGAGACAGGAGCTGAAACGGCCTGTTTCAGACAGACGCTGAACTGAGGGGCTGAATAAAGGACCAGTAAAAGATAAATAAGGAGTTTTTAACTGTAAATCATGTAAGGATTATTCCACTAGAGCACCATATTAAAAAAAAAAGAACTGGAAATGTGCAGAATATGTCATCTTTAATATGTGTGAAAAATCAGATAAGACTCTTTTTAAAGCCATTTTTGAGGGAAGAGAAAAAAAAAAAACTCTTAACTGAAGAAAAAAAAAAAAAGGTTTCTTCTGTTTTGAGCCACTGTTTTGTTTTTCCTTGTTGCATTATGTGCCGGCGATGACGACAGCGACGATGCAGATGTGTGGTGTCCGAGTAGCACTTGGTGAAACTTCCTGAGAAGTTGAATTATGTGTCGATCCCACAGTGGGAGATTTTTTTATGTCCAACGTTGTAAATGAGTGATTAATTTTTATTGCTTTCAGGAGATCTGGGACATGATTCATCAAACTGAATGATGAGGACTCCATTGTTTAAAAAAAAAAAAAGAAAATGCTGTTTTGTAAGCCGTACTGTTTGAAAGCTTTCTACGGTTTAATAATGTGATTCCAAGTGTACTAAATGTCTTCTCTACACCCTCGTTGTCTTTTTTTTTCACCCTGACACAGATGGATTCTGACGTGTCCTTGTCAAACTGTCAGTGTGTGTTTGTAACCTGTGTCTCCTCTCATCTGTACTTCAAGAACTGCTTTCCTACTTGCTGATCCTGGACTCTCAGATAAACGGGAGCTTCTGAGGAAGCAGACGAAAGGGTCTGAAATTTGATCGCTGACAGAGTCATTTCTGTTTTATTTCTGATTCCTTCACGTACCCGACGGAAAGGATAAAAAAAAAAAAAGAGAAACTGTGCAGCTGGTTCTGATTCATCCTGACATGGATTTTAAGATTTCTGCTTCTCCTCTGGTGTTTTTCGATTTCTGACAAAGGACCAATCGTCGAGTGTTTCTTTGCGGAGCTGGGCATTGTGCAATGTTTGAACAATAATTCACTCAAGGGGGAAACTTGACTTCTATGTTCTTAATTACGGGACCTATGACATCAATGTGAATAGAAACAAATTCTAATCCAATAAATCTTTTTCAATGAAAATCAGTTTTCCGTCTCGTCGGTTCTGTGCGCTGTTTATGTTGTATGTCAGTGCTGGCTGACTGATGAAATGGGTGCAGAAGTGTGGGTTGTTTAAGCCCTCTTACACTGTCTCGCAGGCATACGGCAGCCTCTCTTAACAATCAGCTGCTTCCTCCTATAAGAAGATTAGAGGTTAGAGATTAATATAAAGTAAGAATCTCTCAGGAGTTTTTTTTTTTCTTTTTTTGGTGGAAACAGTGATGGTATCTTAGTGAAAACAATCTCCCCACAAGACCTGTTTAGTAGCTATTCTGGAGCTTTTCCAGATCATATGACAACAATCACAGCTTGAATGAGAAAATCCTTAAAGTGCTCTGAAAAACAAATGAAAATCAGCAGTTCTGCAACAGCTGATGAAGATCATGTATGATGATTGAAAGCTACAAAATAGACTCTGTGGCGAGATTGATAGGTATTAAGAGTGAGCTCACCAACATAACATAAAGACATATTTTCTCTCTAGTGGTATGTAGTCATGCAGACAGTTTATATTTTATACAGCCAGGATCTGAACGGCACCTGAACCCCCCTCCACCTCCTCCACCTCCACCTCCACCCGCACCTTTCTCAACCTCAAATCCAACAACAACGTCTGTAACTTTCCAAAAAAACCCCGACAAACACTCACCTCACGCTGTATTTTTCCAGCTGTGCGGAGGTGAGAATCTAACTCTCCCTCCAGCTATCTCTTTTCATTCTCTTACACATTTTTTCCTCTTTCTTCTTCCTTCTTCTGTCAAACCTTACGTGTGAACAACAGAGCGCAACACCATTTGTAACGTTTTCATTACATCTCGACCCTGTTCGGAAGAGCTATGAACACTTTTTTTTTTTGCTTTTATTTGTGGCTGGAAAAACAAGTTGTACCGTTTCTTTCAAGCAAACTGACACATTGAGATGTCAGAGACGGATAGTTTGATGCCACAATTTGTTATTTTTTTGTAATTTGGGTGAACTGATCCTTTAAATTTAGACATTTAATGAGCTTCTGATTGGTGGAAATCATCACCGCAAACTGTAAATATAACAGCCGGCCCCTTCTCTCTCCCTCTGTGAGACAACACTGAGGGCTAAAATAAAAAAAAAAAAACTACTACAAGAGCTAAAGGAGGAGACTGATGGGCAGTTGGCACTCGTGTACACAAACCTGGTATGAGTTGGATGCTGTGGTGAGAGTCTTTGCCAACGTGTAAAACAATCATTGCCAGCACATGCCAACACTCACAAACTGCTAGTTTGGCCTTCATTCCTCCAAGATGAAGTTAGTATAAAAAAAAAACCAGAACAGATGCTGGAAGCCTGTGCGACCTGGTGGTGGTGCTGTGTAGCACCGAAGAGGCAGTCACCCTCCTCCCGTCCCTCTATTCTCTCACCCTCCAACAAAGGAAATGCAAATCTTTTTTACTCCTGTTGCCTCATGGTGCAACAAGATGAAACGAACCAAAACAAGACAAAGCAACACCTTTAATTAGCTTCAGTGTCACCTCGCTGCTCCACAGATAACCCTTATTTTTTTCTTCTTTTTGCAAAAAAACAATTAACTTTCTTGATTTTGATCAGTTTTACCTTCATTTTTCATTACATTTCAACACATACACACTTAAAAATACATTCATAAGGAACACAGAACAATTTTTTTTATTTTAAAAATATACTTTAATACAACAGCTGCATATAAATATTAAAATATACATTATACAGGTTTACAGTACACTCACACAAAACCAAAACAAAAAATATTAGGCTTCTATTTGTACGGCACTTCTTGTATTTTTTTTTTTTCGTGTTTTGTTTTGTTTTGTTTGTTTTTTTTTTTGTTGTTTCGGGTTTTTTTTTTTGTACTATTTTTTTCTTAAAGGTTACTTACTGACGAAGGAGCTGTACATAAAGATGTGTTAATGTGTTAACAGGTCCGAAGTTATTACTGAAGTATTGTGATTACTGGGTTACTGAAAGACAGACGGAGGAGGGAGGAGGGAGGAAGAGGAGGAGGAGGAGGAGGTAAAGGGAAGAGAGAGAGAAGTGGAGGTGAGGGTGGGGGAGAGAGGAGGGGGGAGGAGAGGGGGGGTTTGCTGTACATTATATGACATGGCATTGTGGAATGTTTGCTAGTCTCTTGGTTTTCCTTTCCTCCCATCATTCAGCATGTTTTCAGAGAGATTAAAGAACCTTCAAGGATGTGATTACTCAAGTCTTTTCTTTTTTCTTTTTTTTCGTTCTCTCTCCACAGGATGTCTTTGTTGGATAACAAACTACCTTTTCATTTTCTAATCAGATTTTTCTCCCCTCCCCCCCTCCCCCCCACCACCACCATTTCCTGCTCAACATCCACAACTGGTCTTTGATCTCGACTTTATCGTCAATCTCGACAGAAACAACTGACTCGGTTTTGGTTAAAGCCACAAGGTGTGTCTTAGCTGCCATCTCATATATTTTTCATTACATTTAAAGACACAGAACGAAGCATCTGTAACTCAGATCGCTGGCCGTATTTAAAAAAAAACTGAGGAGGCTGTTTAACGTTTAACCTCTGCGGGACGCTGCGTAGATGTTTCACAGACTGCTAGTACGAAGAAAAGTCACTTGAATATATGTGTTGATAGATTAGACTGAAATATAACATACACATCAGTGAGATTTAGTAGATTATTTCCCAAAAAATGTCAAACTAGTCCTTTAAACCTTAGAAAAAATATAGCGTCCCTGTACTTGAATGTCCAAATTCATTGCAAAGGGTCTATTGGTCAAAAAGCAGTTTTAAAAAAAGGGGCGTTTTAAAAAGGTCGACAGCTCTTTCTACACATCCCAGTTCCCAAGTTGAGGCTCTATTTCCAAAAATCTAAACAAATGTGATGCTGTATATATCTGCTTCCTTAGTTTATATGAAAAAAGGTGCATTTATCTATAGCTAATACTATTTTCTAAAGGATGCGCTGACTTCATATCTCTATCTATCCATCTCCTGATTCTGTATAAGTGGCTCTCCGTCTCCTAAATTCAAAACATGTAAACTTCACTTACTGGAACTAATTTGGAATAATGTTTATATGAGGAAACATGAGGCCAAAACATTGCTGTGGAGACTAAAAAAAAAAAAAAAGCGATTCAGTGGCCCACCATGGAAGAATGAATGTTATACTGATAGCACTGGATTTTCTAATTACACCAATAGAGACACTGTAGCTGTATCCACTGATTGGATAGCTGCATCCCCAATGGTTTCTACTTATTTTACATCATATTTTTCTTGCAACAGAGAGACTATGTGTCACATCTGACTGTTTTTTCTTGGATTATAAGAGCTGCAACTTGGGAAACAGGTTAAAAATCCTTTATTTAATCGTTCAAACCACATATTTTAATCTAAAAACACTCTTTAAAGATTCTAGAAATATCTTTAAAACAGTGTTTATGAACCCTCCCCCAAAAAATTAGGATTTAAATATTAAATATTTCTCTTTAACATCAACATTTCATGAGTTTTGACTCAGTTGATCTGCTTCTTCAGGACTGTGTTGGTGCAGTTTGATCAGATTTGACCGAGTGAAAACAAAGTGTCATCACATGTAGGTGAATCCTGATCGGTGCGACAAGATAATAATAAGAAAAGAGACTTTCACGGTTCTTTAAAAGTATCTTCCGGGTATTTTGAAAGATCGCCACAGATTCATGTTCCAGGATAAAAGATGCTTAGCTCTGTGATTTCAATGTAGCGATAAAAATACGAGAGCTAGCTTCAGCCAGCTACCTCCACCTCAGCTTCACTGATAAGAAAACTCCACGTGGACCCACAGGTCTAAACTGACACCTTCCCCCCCTCCCCGCCCGCCTGCCTGCCTCCACCCCAAATCTGGCTCTTTACCAGAAGGAGGTTTCCAGGTCAGTGATAAACTAGACAGGGGCATCAAGATGTAGGCCGCCACAGCAAAAGGGGGGGCAGCGATTCAACTGAAGCCCTCCTCTGCAACTGTCAGAGTGTGACAGCGGGCCGAGGTGGAGGTGGTGGAGGTGGAGGTGGTTGTGGTGGAGGGGGATTAAAAGGTTTTGGATAAACTACTCCGAGGCCCCGGCTAAGTGCTGTTTCCCTCAGCCTCCTCTGCGCCGGAGGCCCGTCGCCTTTGAAACAGGAGAAGCCTGAGTGTCTCCAACAATGCGAGCACTAGAGCAGAGTGGGGACGGGCACCCGGAGGTCAGCAGCGTCCCACCAGTGTTGGCTTACTGATGGGTCTATTCAGCCCGCCGGCCCACAACACCTCCATGCCTGGTCCAAAAAAAACCCCACTGCAGTCACATGAAAGGTGGCGAAGGAAGGGAGGAATCCTCTCCGCTCTGTCACTAATACTCCATTTGTCCACTTTGACTTAGTGTTTTCTCAACAACAGGGACAATTTTAAGAATTTGGACATTTTTAACCCAAGCATGCCGGCACGCGTGGCGGAAATGGAGGGAAACGCTTCCGTGCAAGGCAGGGTTTTAATAATCAAGTCATCTACTAATTAATCATTTAGTCTATAAAAATGCTCGTAACAAGTTCTCAGAGCTCGAGTTCAGACTGCTTACTTTGTCTGACCGACAGTCCGTAAACAAAGGATTTTCTATTTATTATGATAAAAAACAGAGAAAAGCAGCAGGTTTAAAGTTAGCAGAGGCTGGAAGCAGTGAATGTTTGGTATTTTTGCTCGCTAAACTTCAACAATTAATCAACCAAATTAGTTGTTGATTCATTTACTGACGACTGATTAACCCCGGATGTCCGGTGTCACGCCCTCATCGCATTTCAGACGTCCACTGGGAGGTTGTTTTTTTTTAAAAGCAGAGCATCTCCAAGCAGTTTGTTATTCAGCAGCAGACACACACACACACACACACAGTTTCCATGACAAAGTCTCGCACGTCACATGGTGTCATTTTTATTCTTTGAGAAATTATTGATTAAAACGTGTTAATTAGTGCTGGTCGATGCAGTTTGTTACTGTTGGACAGAGCTAAGCTAGGCTAGCTGTCCCCCCTCCACCCTGTTTCCAGTCTTTAGGCTAAGCTAAGCTAAGCTAAGCTAGCTGCTGCCTGCTAGCTTAAAGTTTAACGGATCAATATGAGAGTGGTATCAAACTTTTTATCTAACTCTCAGGAATAAAGTAGTTCCCAAAATGTGGAAGTACTCCTTTAAATGTTAAATTCATACTGATTGACAATAAATATCAACATTTATATACATTCGTAAGTGAATTCTGCTGCTTCACTCGGGTCCAGTGGACATCGGCTGTGACTAGGGATGAATATCGTTAGGATTTTAATCTTTTTCATCACTAAAAAATACATTATTTTAAAAAAGAATAAATTCACAACAGGATTAGAATTGACTTAATAATAATAATAATCATAATTAAATATTTCTAGAGCAGCAAAAGTAATGTTTACAACAGCAAAGTTATGATATAAACTCAATAAAAATTCAAATTCTTAAACATTTTTTAGAACCAATTCAGGACCCGCTGTGTTTAGTGGACATCGGGGGGTTAATCAGTCATTCGACTACTGGTTTCAGCACGACAGTCAATTATGGAAGAACGCTGGTGCACAGCAGAGTCGTACAGGCTGCGGCCAAATGTTAACAGACTTAAACAAATTAAATAAAGACAGATTTCTTTGTTAGCAGCCTTACTAATACATCAGACATCCGAGGAACTTGAGCTCAGTCTCCTCTGCCTGTGTACACTTTGCTCTCGGGAGTCTCAAACCCCCTTAAACAGCTGAGGTGGATTCAGCTTTCACTGCGAGGACAAAGGTCAATTTGAAACTTTCTCTTTCTCAGAAAAGCACACCGGTGACAGACGAGTTTCACGACTGTTTACTCGTCTCTCTCTCTCTCTCTCTCTCTCTCTCTGCGGCGGACGGTGACACCCCTGCCGAGGAAGTAACTCAGATAGAAATTGTCCGGTTTATGCAAAGTCATTGTCCATATTAGGTCAGAGCTGGCTAAATCTGTAAGCTGAGAGCACCGGGGCTGGCTGTAGTCTTTAAATCCTGGCTGTTCCCTCACTTGACCCCGGGGCTGAGCTCTCCCTGTCATGACCGTCCCTGCAAACAGCTACAGAAACATGATCAAACAGCAGACATCTTTGGGTCATTCAGGTTTACCCCACATATCTGCCTCCTGTTTCCAGGTACACATAAACAGACACTTTCTGGGAAACTGAGTCAGGAATGTGAGCAGAGACAAGTGGCCTTGCCAAGACTGGCCACTCCCCATTAAAGCTTTACAGTTAAAGGGATATGCCATGATATATAAAAAAAAAAAAAAGTCAAAATGTTTTAAAAAGAGGAAAAAAAAAAAAGCTACACACGGAAACTATGAAATCCGGGTGTCATGTCTTGTTTGTGGTTGTGAATCTGTGGCAAGAGCTCACTGTGTTACAACAGTTTTCTCCTCAGTTCAGTTTTTTGGCATATAGATGAATGTACACAGCAGATGGTGTTTTGTGTTACGTAACACCTCTTTGGAGGAAGAAAAACATCAGGACAAACTTGTGCATTCAAAGTGGAATCCCTCCGTAAACCCAAAGACCTCGCCGTCCTCCCAAACGTGACAGATGGGCTGTCCAACCTTTTAAACTTTTGTGATTTGTACAGTTGTTTTCTGCGGCCTCCTCTCTCTCTCTCTCTCTCTCTCTCTCTCTCTCTCTCTCTCTCTCTCCCTTTTTTTTTTTTTTTGTTTGTTGTTGCATGAGGGCATGTGAAGGAAGCCGCTGCCAGCATGAGATCCTGTGACTCTGCTGGCAGCGTCGTCAGCTTCCCAAGGCTCGGGGAGAAGTGGGAGGAGGGAGGAACGCACTTCTCAGCAGCGGAACGAGAGGCAGAGAAGAGAGCACCTTTAACCAAACAGACAGAAAGGTTTTCTTCTACTGGCTTCAATGACCTTGTCCTCGATCATCAGTCTTTGTTGTTTTTTTTTGTCTTTTTTTCTTTTTTTTCTTACAGTAAAATTATCACATGAAACTCTGACCAGGCAGACCAGGTTTCTGTGGTGAGCCTCAGTGACATCAGGGTCTCCTGCTGCTGCATCAGGCATCTTTTTTTTTTTTTTTTTCTTGCAACGCCGCAGACTATCAAGTCTTTGGCATCAGAGCTTTTAGAGCTCTGTTCACCAGCTGCAGAGCTCCACGATGAAACCTTTCCAGCTGAGCAACAGGAATCCGCTGTTTACAGTACAGTACTATACGACCATGAGCAACATTTCCCAGAAATCAAAAGGATACAGAAACTTAAAACAGGGGGGGGGGGGGGGGGCGTGAAAATAAAACACACCCTGAACTCTTGTATCCACGGTAAGGATGGAAAGATTCACTGCATTTGGTGCACCAGCATAAAAACATCCACGATGCAATTGCCACGATTTTTAAAAAAAAAAGTGCACTGGATACAATTTGAGATGAACTTGCAATGCATTGTTTCTAAGATGTATAATATATATATAATCATAAGTAGAGACCCTCTGCCTTTATTATTTAGAAATGTGACCGATAACTTGATATCTAGATTGATTCCTCCTCTCTAGACTGTTTCTTAAGCGCGCTAGCATGCTACGGCTAAGTGGCGCGCTGCCAAAACGTTCCCGGATGGAACTATTGTTCCACACTTCAAAGTAAGTGGAAGTGATTATTAATTGTTGAGTCACGGAGCATATGCATGTAAACTGGAGACAAGAGTAGTTGCTCACAAGTCCTTTGTTGTGTACCAAAGGACTTGTGAAAGGTCTAAGTGTTTTTTTAAGAGGTCAGATACGAGATGCTTCGAGTACTGGAGAAACAAATATGTAAAGGAAAAAATGGCACTTTTTTGAAGTTAATTTATGATTTGATGTATGCTTAAGAAGTAAAACCAAACTCTCTGCACTGCATCGAATTGCATAGAATCATTCTTTTGCATCGTGTTGAATCAAATTGTGTCGGATCGCAATGCATCGCAGCAGGGGGTGAATCGAATCGTGTCTTTAATGAATCGGATCGTCGGCAATGCAATCGAGATGCGTGTTGCGTCGGTTCGGGCCTGATTGTTAGAAATGCACATCCCTAATCCACAGCTTTCCAAAAAAAAAAAAACGACCACGAGCGAGACCTCAAGGAGGTGAAGAGTTTAAGGTTAACTGCTCCTTTCCTGGTTGAGACAGGAAATTGAGTTTCCATAGGAGAGGAGCGGCGTGTTATAGAGCAGCAGCTTTGGAGCGCAGCCCAGACGGGAGCTCATCAAGGTTGGAAAACAAAAAGGGGGGGGGGGACTGCTTAGCTAACAGCCACTCCTCTACTTATATTTCCCAGAGATGATGTTCACAGAAACCGGTGCCAGCTACTGTTTCCATGTATAGGTTTTTAATCTGGAGAGGAAAATAATTTGGTCGACTTTCTTTTGGCTGAACATGTGATGGGACCTGACACAGGCCTGCACTTTTTATTCTTCCGTGTAAAGTCAAGCGAGGCCGGGCTCAGAGCAGTAGTCATGGGTTACGCTTTACTTTGTAATAGGGTTTTAAGATCAGGCATAATAACACAGGTCCCTGTGGCTTTAAGCTCCAGGCACTTCAGAAAAGGCGTCATTATGCAAACAAACTGCCTATTACAACAGAACATGCTCGCAAGCCAAAACCCAGTCAGCAGTTACTGCCTGATGCCTCCGCTCAGGTTTGCATTGCTTTTTATTTCTTTCTCATCATACAGTAGCACCATACTGAGACAAACCGAGACCACCAGTTGGTCACAAATGCGCCGAGCGCCTACGACAAGTCTCTCAATCAATATCTGTCCTTAGAAAAAAGGTTCCAAGAGTCTTTTTTTTTTTTGTTTTTTTCTCTTTAGGAGGATCTGACGCCCTCTTCGAAGGTGCTTAGTTGCTCTTACCACAGTGCAAATCAAAGGGTCCTTGACGTTTTTTTTTTTTTTTGTTGTTTTTTTTTTATGTCCAACAACATTTAGAGACCTTGGACAGGTTGGTCTACAGCTTCAGCAAAGACCACAGAAGAAAGGCAGATTTCAAAACTCTCAAGACTGACGCCCACTATGTGGGCTGTGGCATTGTCAGATAACAACAAAATAATATATATATATATAAAAAAAACAAAAACAAATTAAACTTATTTGCTTTCTAGATCTACAAGTGTTTTTTTCTCTATTTCTCATTGCAATTCAGGAAGGTGCGCTACATAATCAAGTCAGGGGTTGAGGAGAGGGCTTGGGGAAGGCATTGAGGACACTTCCCTTTTGTGGGTGAAAATAAAAAGCCACTGCAGATAAGCTAAAGGAGCACCAGGCTGCAGAGCTCAAAAAGGCTGACCGAATTATGAACTGTCAGTCGCTTCCTGTGTGTCACACCGCAATCTCTCGGATCCACAATGGTAGTGCATTTAGGTGAAAAGTCCGTTCAGTGACGTCGTCCCTTTTTTTTTTTTTTTTTTTTTTTTTTTTTAAAAAGGACGCATGCTGGTAAACATGACAACAATCAAAGTGTTTCTTATCCCTCGTTTTCCCCCCCCGGGAACAAAATGACGTGTTAATGGTTGGCAGCATCTGAAGCAAGAAGTGAGAGGTTTTGGTGTCCGAGTGGTTCAGCAGTATCAGTTATCTTTGGTCAGTTTGAATTAAGGTGCAGTTTTTTTTTTGTTTGTTTTGTTTTTTTTTTTCCTTCTTTCGGTTTTGACTTTGCTTACATTTTGATGGGGTGAAGGAGGGAGGGGTGGGAGGTTGTTATAGAGGAGAAGGGAGGGGAAAGGGGAGAGGGAGGTGGGGGGGGGGTGGGGGTGGGGGGTATTAAAGCTCCGAAGACTTTTCCACAACAAGCATGCTGTTGTTTCCATTAACAGCTGGCCTGGCATTAGGACTCCATCGCTTGCTGTGTGTCACGGCACTTACTGATATTTCAGATGCCGATGCAATCCGAATGGTATGCAGTGCTTCTATAGGAGCCCGGCCAAATTATCAAAAAAAAAAAATCAAAAAAAAAAAAAATCATACACCCGCTTCTTTGTTTTCCAGGCCTGGGCTCCTCCCACTTCCTTATTTTAGCGCTTCCTCTATCCTCAAATGCCCCCTCGCCCTCGGCTCACTACCGGTCCCCTGCCGACAACTACGACCATCTACAAAACAGTGCAATGTCTATTCATAGGCACAATGGGATACAAATACAGCACACAGAGGGAGAGAGGAACACTATACACGCTCATACAGTATGTTACATGTCCAACACACACGCACGCACGCACACACACACACACACACACACACATACAGACAAGAACACAGAATACAGAGACGTCAGCAGCAGCAGCAGCAGCTCTGGCCTGGTTGGTGGTTGTGGTGCAGCCTGCAGAGACAGAGCAGTGAAGAGGACTGCTGTTTGGAGGGCCAACGAGGAGAGGATCAGGAACAGGGTGGCAATTTACTCCCATTTTGTTTAGGCTACTCCTTCCTCCTCCTCCTCTTCGTCGTCGTCTTCTTCTTTCACATCCTCTCCACCTCTACGTCACCTCTTTTGCTCTTACTTGGAAACTGTGAGAGTGCGGAGGCCGTGTGTTCGCGGAGAAGCCCCGTCAGGTCGGTGGTGCTAGGAGGGGAGAGGCGTGGGAGAGGGAGAGAGGAGGAGGAGGAGGAGGAAGAGGAAGAGGAGGAGGAGGGGGGATACCGGGGTGAGTTTTAGCCCGCCGCCTCGTCTCCTCCCTGCGGGGGCTCTTTACGCTGTGTGCTTTGACCGTCAGCGCTGGCCGCCAAAATCCTCTGCACAAAGTCTTTGGTCCGCCCGGCAACTAAGGGGCCTGCAGTCGTCATGGAAATAAGTGAAGAGGAAGAAAGAAAGAAAAAAAAAAAAAAAGTGGAGAGAAACAGACGAGACAGAAATAGCCGTTTCAATGAAAAGCAAAACAAAATGTGAGGGTAAATTTAGCAGAATATTTCAGATTATATAAAACCGCTACGAGCGCAGACATAAAAACCTAAAAGAGACGCCGTTTGATTGACTGCAATGTTGCTTTTAGCAGAGACATGAGACAATGACAAGACCAAAGTTTAGGCACATATCATTTAAGATTATTCCCTCGACCTGTTTCAAACCTGACATGTTAGCATTTAGCTTCACAGCCATCGACAGGAGCGATTTGGGGATATCTTCTATCCTGGGACGCATACAGTCACACACAATTACTTTAAAATTTCTCACCGCTGGACTCTCGAAGGATGTCTTCCAGGCGTTGGGTCATCCCTCGCTCGTCCGTGTCCTCCTCCTCGCTGCTCTCCACTCTCTGTCGGATCACCTCCTTGATCCGCAGCAGAGCTCCCAACAGGTTTTCTGTGCAACAAAAATATGTTGTTTTTTTTTAAAATGAAGTATCTTTGGGTTGTCGGCTGGGACAAGAGAGGACATTTTTCCACATTTTTTTGGGGCAAAACAACTAATTGATTGATGGAGAAAATGACTGTCAGATTAATAAATAATGAAAATAATCATTAGTCGCAGCCCTGCTGACACCAGAAGCAGATATTCTGGTTAAACATTAAAGCTGAAGGAAAACGGAAGTCGCGGACTGAAGGTTTCACAGGAGGTGTAATATTTGTTAAAGGTGAAATGTGTGTCAAAATGTCATTTTAAGTTAAATATTGTGGTGCTGCAGAGACATCCTGTCCTACACATCATATTCTACAGACTTTGTTCAGTGGAGATTCCTACAAAAATCACTCTGCAATCATTTTAATATGTTTTTCAATGAAAATGAGAATAATGATGCAAAGATTATCAATATTGGAAACCAATCGCAACTGCAACATCAGTTAAAACAATTGCAACAAGATATTTTTCAGCCCTCATATCAGTGCCAACATGGCAACTCATTTTTTCACCAAAGCCATAGTTTTATTAATACTTTGAGAAATATAAAATGTTTTGTTTCCGCCCCCTGCAAAACCCTTATTCGGTTAATAAGATAAACTTCTCAAACATGTCTGTCTAAACACAATCAGCGCCACAAGAACTTTAAAAAATAAAGAACAAAATACTCTAAAATGAACTTTTGAGACATAAATCAGGAACTGCCTGATCCAAGAATAAGTCAACAGCTTCATGTGATGTTTGTTTTTAAGAGCAAAAAAGGGAATGTAGAGGAAAAGGAAGAGGAACGTCAACTTAAGTCATGTTGAAACTGTGCAATAAGAGTAGTGACAGTTAAATGACGGCAGTGGTGGCCTGAAGTTTAGAGAAGTGGGTTTGTGGTCAGAAAGCAGGATTAATTTAGGTGAGGCGAGTAAAAAAAAGCAGGGTTGAGAGAGACCATTAATCCCCAACTGCTCTGGTTAGATCCGCTCAGTGACCGGCAGACGTACCGTGCGTGTTCCTGAAAGAGACACCACAGTTCCCCTGGCTTAAAACAATTCCTGTCAGCGCACGTTATTCTAATATGTACTTCAAGACAAGAGAAAGGGGAAGAGAGTAGGGTCCCTACATGTGAGGTGCATCACTTCCTTTTCTGCCACTAAAGTATCTAAGCTACTAGGCTACTTCTTTTATGGTCATTCAAATAATATTGTGCTCAGAAAGTAAAAGTAACAGCATCTTCTCTGTAAAAAAAAAGTGTTACTGTAGAAATTAGCCGCACAAAGAGGGAAATGTTCAGGTATACTGGGCAGAAAGAAATATATTTTCAGTCTTTTATAAAGACTTTTGTAGCTAACATTAGTATTTTTACATTATCAAGGTGTGGAAAAAATGTATGCTAACATTAAACAGTTAGCTTATGTGCTGTTATCCTGAGTGGGAAAAAATACTGGAAAATGATGTTTTGTATTTACTTAATTGTAGGTTTTAAAGTAATATGAGTTTAGGCACGCATTCAGTACCAGTTTCATTCCAGTGGATACATTATATCAACAATAACATGGCTTGACATGGCTTTATAGCACGGCTAGCATAAATGTTAGCTTCTACAACAGGCTAACGTCACCTGGACCTTATGTAACGTAATTTTTCTGTAATTTACTGTAGCTTTTCTTTCACACCTAACACACACCAAGAAAGAATATTCAGCAACCTTTTTGACCGGACAAAAACTTAACGTTAACTCTCTTAAGCGGAGAAATCTTTTAAAGGACCAGTGTGTAGGATTTAGTAGCTAGCATCTAGCATCTGGTGAGGCTGCAGATTACAACCCACTGATACCCCTCCCCTTCTTCTTCCAAGTGTGTAGGAGAACCTACGGTGGCCACAAAACTCATGAAACATGCGAAGGGCCCACTCTAGAGCCAGTGTTTAGTTTGTCTGCTCTGGGCTACTGTAGAAACTTGGCGGTGCAACATGGCGGGCTACATGGAAGAGGACCAGTTCCCTATGTTGATATAAAGGGCTCATTCTAAGGTGACGAAAAGATGATTCTTATTTACATGTGATTATACACTTATTAAAACATACTTATGAATATTATATTCCATTTCTGCCAATAGATCCCATTAAATCTTACACACTGGTTCTTTGGGCCGCTAACAGAAGCAACACACCTCATGTTTTTGATTCCTCTTTTGTCCAGCATTGATCTTGACGGGGTGTGTGTGAGTGAAGGACCACACTGGGTTTGAAAACTACCTTTTTTTTGTGTTTGACACCCCAAAACTTTCTCACACACACACACTGTAATTATAGCCAGAGTTGGCGGTGCTGGCATGGCGCCAAAGTCCTTCTAGTTTGAAATCTCTTGTTGAATCTGCTGTAAAGCGCGTTTTGTATAGATGCAAATTACAGTGATAGAGGACAGACAGAGCAAGTGAATGAGAGAGGATGAAAAAAAAAAACAAGAGAAGAAAGAGTCCCAGGAGGGAAGGAGGGAGAGAGGAAGCGAGGGGATGTGTGAGGGTAAGCCTTATGTGTTTTGGCTTCCTGCCAGGAGAACAAAAATTCACGGGAGCCACAAATAAAACCCTCGCAATGAAATGCCGGGCCAGGATCAGGAATGACTGGAATGTTAAAAAAAAAAAAAAAACGAGAGGAAGAGAAAAAGGACAAAGGAAGTTGGATGCTGGTTTGGGGTTTAATTCAAAGAACCAAACCAGTAGAGGACGCGAGGAGGAGGAGGAGTAGGAGGAGGAGTAGACAGGACAGAGCTGCTAGATTTGGCAGAGATAAGGTGTTGATTATGAGCAAGGTGAAGTCACCCGTCTCAGCTTTTTCCTCAGTCGTTTTGTTTACACAGCATGCCCTTCAGTAAGCCTGTAACTATCAGCTTTCTGCAGTGAACTGATTTCTGTGGCCTTGAAAAGATGGTTTCTAAGCAATATGTAGCACGATTTAGAGCTGCAATGGTTAGTAGATCAGTCTATAAACAGAATATTAACCGGCAGATACTCATTTTAGATATTTTTAAAGAAGAAAAATACAAGAAATCAGCTGATTTGAGCTTCACAAATGTGAAGATTTAATGCCTTTCTTTGTCATGCACGACAGTAAACTGAATATCTTTCAGTTCGGTTTTTAAATATTGGTTGCCATGAAGACGTCACCTTTGACTCTGGGGAGATATGACAGGCATTTTTGTACGATTTAATGAATTTATAGACAAAACAATTAACCAATTAATTGAAAAAAACCCCTGCAGATTAATCAATAATGACACTAATTGTTTTCTGTAGCCCTTGCATCATTTTTTAAAATCTATTTTATTTTAAAGAGAGGTTGGAAGACGCAAGCTTTTCTATTTGTATGTGTGTTTGACTGGTGTGTTGTCATGCGTTATTGAATGTTGGGCCTTTAGGCTCTGTTGTGATTTTATCCTCCATGACTGTATCTGCTATTCTGAGGACGAATCGGCCAAATAAAACATGTAAACCTGGTTCCCTTAATTGGAACCCCATTAACATAGCTAGTCTTCTGCCAACGACACCTCACTCCTGATAAATACATTTTTAACTCTGAATAATATTAATTTCCACAGCTGAACAGTAGCTTTTTTTCTGCAATTCCACAGTGTATTATAATTGGTGCATATCATCTCACATGAAATAAAAAAAAGAGTCCCTGCTAACGACAGAAGAATTATTACACTTTCATGAAATATAACATTAACTGTCATCTAAACTGATAATGAGAGATGCTTCAAGATCTGTCTGAGTCAGCTCAGGAGATGACAGCGGTTGATCAAACACATCGGATGTTCACTTCGCATTAATAATCAGAACAGCATGTCTCAGTGTCGGGCAAAAATAAAACCTGAGCTGAGTTGGGGACAGTAGTGGCAAACGGCTAAATCAGTCACTATCCGTTTGGGATGTGTGAGGGGGGAAAAAAAAAATCACTGCACAAGGAGCTCTACCCGTCAGACATCAGGCTGAAGTTAGTTCAATTGTCACCAGCTGGACACAAATCTTATCCAAGAGAGTCTGCATCAAGTTAGTTTAATCAACTAATTTCCAGGTTTCTGTGGGAAACAGGAAATTACTCAAATAAAAACAAGTGCTTTTGGGATAGTCAGTTGGCTTTGGGTTGCGAGGTCTAGCTGGGAGCGGACAGGTTTAGACATATACGCCAGTGAGTAGTAGGTTTTAGTTGCCAGGTTGGCCTAATATTTGGTAGTTAAGGGTTACCAGGATGAGTGTGAAGCATAGCATAGCTAGTATTGCTGTGTGATGATAGGGTCTACAGTATTATATGATAAAACATAATTATTATCTACTGATCAGGGATTTCCCCATGACATTGGTTAGTGAGGATGATACTGGTTGCCTCTACTTGTTCCCTTTCAAAAGTTGAAGGGTTTACTGTCGCCAACAGTCGCCCCAACATGGCGACTGTTGGCGTGGTGCCGCTCTGATGAATGAAAGATGTGATTATCAGTCGTTGAGCTGAATCCGACACATCTTGTCTTATGATCAATTAAGTTACAAGATGAGAGTGATAAAAGAGACCCTCATTTATTCAATATACTTTATGCTCTTGCTGTGTTATGAAGCGCCACAGATCATTTTCCATGAAGGTTAATGATTCATTTCATAAAAGTGTAATCATTTCTTCTGATGTTAGAGGGAATGTGAATTACTTTAAGCAAGGTGACACAACTCACATATACTACACTGCTGGGAAAAAATGCAAATGTGAAAAAATGCATAATGCATAATTTCTGTGATAACAGAATCTGTCATATTTTAGAAATCCTTGCTGCAAGGTAAAAAAAAAAAAAACTAACTGGAACACATTCCTTCAATTCAAGCTGAAATATGAAAATCACAGGACTTATTAGGTGTTCCTATATGACGTGATGTGTCCAGTCTGTAGTACTGACCATACTCCTGGTTGAGCCCCCACAGCTTGATCTTATTGGCTTCGTGTTGAGCCTTCTTCTTCAGACGGCAGGCCCTGCAAACAGAGGAAAAGAAAGCGTTGTCATCCTCTGAAACAGGAAACTCTGCTCTGGTATTCCCGTTCTCCACATGACCTTGTTACTGAATCGGCTGGCTCACACTGAGACCAGCTGGATGGCGATGGTGGAGGATGTGCACCCATCAGCCAAAACATTTAAACCACTGACAGGTAAAGTGAATAAAATTGATTACCTCGTTAAAATGGTACCTGACAAGAGGTGAGATATATTAGGAAGCAAGTAAACAGTCAGTTCTTAAAGTTGATGTGTTGGAACCATAAAAATGGGCAAACGTAAGGATCTGATTGACTTTGACAAGGGCCAAATCATGATGGCTGGATGACTGGTTCTCTACAGAGCATCTCTACAATGGCAGGTCTTGTGGGGTCTTCCTGGTATGCAGTGGTCAGTAACTACCAAAAGTGGTCCAAGGTAGGACAACTGGTGAACCCGTGACAGGGTCATGGGCGCCCAAGGCTCATTGATGCACATGGGAGGCGAAGGTTAGCCCATCTGTTCCAATCCCAGAGAAGAGCTACTGTAGTACAAATGGCTGAAAATGTTAATGCTGGCTATGATAGACAGGTGTCAGAACACACAGTGCATTACAGCTTTCTGCATATGGGGCTGACCACTGTCCACCATCGGAAGTGCCTACAATGGACACGTGAGAATCAGCACTAAACCGTGAAGCAATGAAAGAAGGTGGCCTAGTCTGATGAATCACATGTTCTTTAACATAATGTGGATGGCTGGGTGTGTGTAAATAATTTACCTAGTGAAGAGATTACACTAGGATGCACTATAGGAAGAAGGCAAGCCGGCAGTCCTGGCATTCATGTGGATGTTACTTCGACACGTACCACCTACCTAAACATTGTTGCAGACCAAGCACAACCCTTCATGATGATAGTGGCCTCTTCCAGCAGGATAATGTACCCTGCTACACTGCAAAAATTGTTCAGGAATTGTTTGAGGAACATGGCAAAGAGTTCAAGGTGTTGCCTTGGCCTGCAAATACTCCAGATCTCAATCCAATCGACCATGTGTGGGATGTACTGGAAAAATAAGTCTGATCTGTGGAGACCCCATCTCGCAACTTACAGGATCTGCTGCTAACATCTTGGTGCCAGATACCAGAAGACACCTTCAGAGGTCTTTTGGAGTACGGAATCAGAGCTGTTTTGATGGCACAAGTGGGACCTACGCAATATTAAGCAAGTGGTTTTAATGTTACGGCTGATTGGTGTATTTCCAAACTGTGAGGAAGAAATACTGCAATCCTCCCTCATCACTCTACTCCTCCAGTACCATTTGACACCAAGACTCCAAGGGGTTACGGCCGGTTTGGTTTCTCAGTATTTGGAGTTGTAATATAACAGCAGAGAATGAATCAATCAATACGCATTAAATACTAATGCATCTCATGGGAACTATTCTGTACAGCGTGCAGAGAATTTCCTCTCTTTTCTTTTCTTGTGAGTCAGCTGAACGAAACGTTAGGAAACAAAACACTTGCAGGTCAGCGGCAATGGACAGAATATTTCTTTTGTTTCTCTGCATGTTGAGAGCTTGGACTACGTGTCAGACGTGCTTTTGTACCACAGTCCCTGCTGATTGGAGAGGATACAGACAACCATACAACAATAACCATAACAATAACCCTAATCATAATAATTTAGACTCACAAACCTCCTTTTTCCTAAAAGTCCCTGTTGCAATACCAAAAATAACCCCAATGAGGACCTGCTGAAGGTAGCATCAAACATATTCACCCAATTAAAAGCCTTTGGTGCTTGGATGCTTTAAGAAAAAGGGCACTGTGGGTTGTCTTTAAGATACTCAGATCTAAACCTAAGGCTTTACCAATTTTTGAGACCATCCAAGCAGCCAATCACATGATGGGTGGTAACGGTGTCTTTAAGAATATAATGGCTCAGCAGGTGCACAACAGTTTCACTGGTTATCATGTGCTGTGAACCATGTTGCAGAGGAAAATGTTTAAAAATGGCAATTCGATGGATCCATAGGGGACTCTCCGACAGACAATTAAATCCAACAACTTCAAATTAAAAGCGTAGGTTCACATTTGTTCAAGTCTGTCCAACAGTCAGGAGCCCAAATGACCTGAAACAGGTTACGCTCACTGTAATCATTCCTCCTGTTCATACTGAGCACCAGCAGATCCCCTTCCAAAAATGCACTTACAATGCAAGTGATTGGCGCCAATATCTACAGTCCATGTTTTGAGCAACAATGTATTTAAAAGTTTATCTGAAGAAAATATGTCACTAGGTCAGCGGCCAGGACACGAACTTTCCACCATTAACTGTGTTTGTTGGAGTGCATGACCGAGCTCCAGGCACGACAGCGGGGAACTGGGCGAGTGTTTTTCCCCTCCACCGCCTGATCGCCCCGGGCAGGCTGTTTTTGACAATTATTGTGAAAAAGAAGGAGAGCGAGAGTTCAGAGGCGGTCAGGATAGTCCCACTGCTAACTCTGACCGGGGTCCCAGCCTGCCGCAAGTATGACAATGTATAAAAGAAACGAGTGTTCACACGAGAAATTCCTGCATATCAAATTAAAGCATGAACTCAGTCACACCGCACAGTACACAGTGATTTTATCAGAAAACTTTCACCATCACCATCGTTTCCTCCAGAATATCATTTATCTCTCCCCTCCCCAAAACTTTCTGTCTGATGGTATGTTTGTGTCGTGTATAATATACAGTATGTTTGGAATAATAAGATATTCCCACTGTCCCCCTCCTCTTTAAACTGCCTGTAACAATGTCCTTTCCTCTGAATTCTCCCCCTCCCTCCCTCCCTCCCTCCCTCCGCAGATGAACTTTATATGACCCTCTCCCTCCTCATCTAACTCCTTGTGTGCCTCTTCAATCCTGCCCTGATTTCCTCCCATTCATCCTCTCATCCTGCTTTCCTCCATCAAATCTCCTCTGTTGTTTTCCTTCGCTTCCTTCCATCCTTCCTTTGCTTTACCTTCTTTAGTCCATCACAGTAGTGTCCGATATATACTCATTAAAAAAAGGAGGAGGGGGGGGGGGGGGAGGTAGTCAACACAATGATACACTTGTGACCTACATTTTCAAATAAATTGTGTTGTTTATATCATCCTCAGGGACGTCTTTTAAACGAGTTAAAATGTGAATTCAAAAAAAAAAGTATAAAAGCTTGTTACAGCAGTTTCCTCAAGGGTTGAGTTTTAAAAGGTCATCCTCTAAATTGTACAGTGTGCTCCACTTGGAGAGAGTTGAAATAAAATGCTTTCCAACACTTCAAAATAAAAGATGCAAAATGTTGGAAATGATGCAAATTTCCATTGAGTCAAAGTCAATGGATGCCTTAAAGGGAAACTTTGCCGATTGCCGGTAGTATGTGCAAATGAACAATGTATAACTCTCCTCCATGTTGCCTGCACCCAGAGTTCCTGCTCTTTTGCCACTGGGTGATGCAAAACCCATCATCCAGCAGACTTTGGACTTTATGTTTCCACATTTTCTGTAGTTGGTGCCTTCAGGGATGGTCAAATGTGGGTCTCCCAAAATACTCCCATCCCATGCTACGCTAGCAATAGCAAAAAGCCGACACTAAAATATCATACCACTAAATACTTTAAAATATTGCGTGCTTGGAAGGAAACTAGCTTCATGATACGAGGCCAAATATGGCACTGTTGAATCGGACAACGGAGTCTGGGAGAGGAAGCGACCACAAAACAATTAGCTTTACAATATAATGTCAGAGCAGAGATCTGGTGTTACTGTTACAATTAATGAGGCCAGATATTGTTCTGTGGAATCAGCCAAAACAGACTGTCAAGTAGAAAGAGACCACTGGAGCTTAAGTACAGCTGCAGCCGGAGTAGCCTTGCAGCATTGACCGGTGATGATTGGATCGTCACAGATAGAGAGAGAGAGAGAATGGGAATAGCACAGAAAACTGGAACCAACTTTGCGGTACTTTGGTAAACCAACAGAATATTATATTGGACTTCGCCAACTCTGAATACAGAACAGAACAACAGCGACTGTGTGTTACGACCTGCAACTTCGACTGAATTCAGCTTTGACCACATTCTGGTCCGGCTCGTCGTCGTCGTCCAAAATAAGGAGAAAGAAACTGTTTGCTTGCACAGTGTTTCAATATATCCAGACTTGATGAGGGAAAAAAATCATTTTGTAAATGAAAATAAGCCTCAGTGAAGAGATTTGACACTGCATTAACGTTGTCTTTGGTGCTAATCTGGCCCTAAACACACCGTGAGTAGCTCACTGGAAGCTCATTTCTACTACATAGGTGAGCTTAGGTTTAAGAAATCATCATATTCATAGCAGTGAATTTTTCCTTTAAATTCTCCTGAGATTAGTAAGGTTTTTTTTCCCCATTTCCTGTCCTCCAGAAACAGTATAAAAAGGTCAACTATCTAATCCGGTCTTGACAAGGCTAAAGACTGCACATACCAAACCCACAGAGCCCCTGAAGGTCTCTCCTTCCATTTCTTTCTGCGAATGATTAACGAATACTGAAAGCCTCTCCGAATGCCCACTCGTGCCAAATAAATCAATACACAAAGTCTCCGGAGCTCTGACTCCGTGCAGAAGACGTAGGAGGGCAGTAAGTGGAGTCTGTTACCTGGAGGCTAGCTTGTTCTTCTCCTTGCGGGACCGGGCTCGGGCCACGGTGGGCAGGTCATTGACTGGACCCATGCCATCGATGGCAGCGTTGAGCTTCTGCAGCTGCTCCCCGATGTTGTGGAGCTTCTGGGGGTTCGGCGTCAGGTCGCTGGCGTCTGTTTTGCGGGCTTTACGGCGGCCTTTTTTGCCTGGATGGAACGAGAAATCAGAATAAATTAATACCTTCTTGTCTTTTTTTTTTTTTTCATCCACCAACCCAGCAGTGTGTTCATAATTCCTAACTCATGCTGTGCTCAAACAGATCACAAATCTTCCAAAGCACGGAATAAGCCTTGTTCTGTTAAAACGACTCACGAGATTTTTCTGGATAGAGCAGCCACAAAATTGGCATCCAAGGTTTTAATATGACAGTGAAATATCAGAAGATACAGTTACACACAACAGACACGTGACACTGTTTGAGGCTTGTATTAATGAACTGCAATGGATCGGACTGTACTGCAGGCTGCCAAACTGCTGCACAGACAAAGTTGTGCCTGACGAAAGATTTACTAATCAGGGAAATGCTGAAAAATTCAGATTTTGACATAAAAGTTGTATGTAGGGCACATGCCTGAGGGTCCAATTTGTGTCACATGAGAGAAAAGAAATGGGACACTCTCAGCTGCAGTGTGAATGTCATTTTAATGACTCCTGCTGTTAAAAAGGCTCTTGTGCAGTCGATCTTTACACTTTCATTCCCACTTTCGCTTCTTTGTGCGATTCCGGCTGTAATTACCACTTAATTTGATTTCATTTCTTAAGTCAGTCTGAGTGCTCGTTTATTATTCTGTTGAACCAACAGTTAAAAAAAAAAAAACACAACTGTATGCAAACATTTTTTACTAAATAAATGATGTTGATGTTCTCACCCTCTCTGCGGTACAGCGTGCTGGGCAGAGTGCTGGAGCTCCAGGAGAGAGACCAGTGGACGTCTCCGCCCAGCTTCTTCTTCGTCGCCGACTCTCGGGCGCGTCTGTACTCCCAGAAGCAGCGGCGTTTCGAAGGCCGCTCGCCGGGCTGCCTGGCCGGTTCTGCCTCCACCTCTGGAGATACAAAACACACACACACACACACACAAACACACAGGATTTTTCAATTTGTGCCCTCATGCAAGTAATGTCAAGACTTTGCAAGCTGTCTGACAAATGCTGATGTGAAAACAGCTGATGAGGAACGAGGGGAAATTTGAAATGATGCAAGATTAAGAGTCCATAGCAGAAAACAAAACAGTTGGATGAATGAAAAGTAGAAGCAACTTTGCTATTTTTAGATTCTCAACACTACTGGGCCAAAACATAATTTTGGCTTGAGGGTGAAAATCATTAGGATTCATTCACTTGGAATCCTAATTAACCTGAAAAAAAGAAAAATTAATGGAAATCCAGCGATTACTTCTCACAGTACATCCTCAAGAAGAAGATGTAAGCCGAGCAAAAGTTACGGTAAAGGATGTTTCTTTGTTGTTATTGTCAACAAACCTCATGGCAGAGCCAAACCCAACAATCAACTCGTCTGCTAACAAGCATTTTGTTTGTATCCGAAGTCTTATATAGCTTATTCGTCTGCGCCGTAGACCTCCGTTGTCGTCAGTCAGCCACACGGCCGAACTGAGTGACACGTTCCTTCAACCACAAAGAGTTTTGGTCGAGTTAGTCGGTTTAGAAATGGCTCCAAAGTCTAAAAGCAGTGATCGATCGTGTTTTCAGTCTCTGGAGAGTAGTTCTGTGTAAGGCAGATTCTCCAGAGTATACACTTGAACACGCTCCTCTTCACAGCTTCACCAAAACCTCTTTTCTTCACTTTCTGCACTGATGTTCCTTGGACGACTACGGAGGCCGACGTCACAGAGGAAAAATAAGATGGATCGGGCTTTGGATAAACACACAAGTACTCATAAGTAGATCGACTCATTGTTGGTTCGCACTTGAGATTTGTCGACTGTAATAAAAACATAGAAAATCCGACATGTCCAGAATCGAAGTGGACCAACATCAGTGGGGGGGTAGAAAGCAAAAGGTACTGTGACTCAACCCTGTGACTCTCATCCTCAAACAGTCAGCAGTTTACGCTTTTGCTCTGTTTCCCTTATCTTGTCTGATATTATCTTCTGTTTTCATTCCACAGTGAAGTGCACTGCGTACATGGAATTATGTGAAACTACACATGTGACTGACAAAAAACTCCTGAACTGTCCAAGAGTTTGTTTAAACTCGGATAGACCCGCAGATAGCGCGTTTCATAACATTTGTACAGTTAAAAGATATCATGGGTAGCGTAGCCTTTTATCTCCTTCGAAAATTTATCACGCCGCAGATATTCTGGTGCAGCTTTTTTGGTTTCGTCTGCACAAAGCTTTGTCGTTTCTGCAGCGCAGTTTGAGTCCAACAAACAAGGGCGTTCACTGCCCATGTTTCTCAACAAAATCTGCCAATATCCAGTATCTTAAGAGTCTAGCGTTTTCCTGCCAAAAAAAAATTACAGTTCCTTACTATTTCTCCAAAAAATGTATTATTAGCATGGCAGCAATTTAAAAAGCCCCCTCAAGACATGTTTTAAATGATATGAAAAATATTCTACTTTGCAATTTCTACACATTACAACATCAGTTAACTAGTTATATATCCTTAAAATGTCTTAAAATCTACTTCTCCTCCCTCATTAAAATAATCCAGAGTCTTATAAATGTGCAAATATTTTTAAATAGTTTTAAATGCTTAAGTGTTGGACATTGAAAAGTCTTGTCTCATTGTTTCTGCACTCCAGGCTCCCACATCACACTTTGGTGGTTTCATAAGCCGAATAGTGGACCACGATTGGCTCCAAAAGCAGTTGTGATGTCACAAATCCTGCTAGTAGGGTACCTGCCACGAACTGAGAAGGCTGTTTTGATTCCTCCAGCAGATCAAAACAGCCTTCTAGTGTCAAACATACATCATTCTGTGACAGCGAAGCTCAAACATCTAAGTGAAGGAACAGGAAGAGAAAAAAAACAGAGAGGGGCGGTGGGGAAGTTTAAAGCACGAGGAACCTGTGTTTAAAAATAAAATACTCCAAATATACAGTCTCCATTTGTATAAAGGAAGAAATAACATTTCTTGAGTGTAATCTGGTCCAGATGTTGTATCACAGCCTCCCATTGACAACCAGCGACACAATAATCTCAAAGCCGTTTTATTAATATACTATGAAGAAAACAGATCCGTCCCTATGGATGTGGGCGACACTGACAGCCGTACATAAGATATTTCATGGAAGAGAAATACCCTGCAACTTAATGTGAAGGTTGAACCTTAATCATAACTGACAGGTATTAATGTTTACATATGCCTGGCTATGAAATCACGCTGAGAACCCTAATCCACAAACACATGCTGTACGTCCTAATAACAAAGCCACCACCCGGTTCAAACTGTGCGCATGTATGCCTGTTTCAGAGCCACAGACACCTACACGAGCACACAGACGTCACAGAAGATTAGCCACAGGCGCACAGAGCCATGAATAATGGCATCATAAATAATACAACATGCAAAGCTCCAGCAGCAGCGGGAGGAGAGAGAGAGTAGAGATGCTCCTTCAAATCCACCAGAGCTGGGTTCAAAACATTTACAAAAAAAAAACAAAAAAAAGAACAGCGCAATAATGAAAATAATCATTTCTAGCTGGATTATATCAGGCTGAAAGTTAATCACCATGAAGTCCTATCCTAGCCATTAGCCAGGGCTGGCCAGTCCACCCACACACACACACACACACACACACACACACACACACACACACACACAGATGGCTTATGTAACATCATGTCGTCTGGTCCAGTGGTCTGCAGATAGCGCCATTGTCTGCACTCTCCCCTCAACTCGATCTTTTGCTCCATAGCTCTCCGTTTTATATATACACACACACACACACACACACACACACACACACACACACACACTTTTCATCCATCATACAGCTCTTTATGATCGCCAGAGGCAAATGCTAAGAATTGCTCGACCATGCAAACACACACACACAGAGTGCCGCAACAATGGTGTCTCGCGACGGTCGAAATATGACCCAGACCTGTCTTTGAGAGCGAGCCAGCGACCTCTCCATTACCTTGCAACAAGACGCCTGAGATTTGTTTATCTAACGCGAGGACGTTCAGAGGGAGAGAGAGGGCCTGGGAAAAGATGGTAATCTGAAGTGAAGTCAGTTTGCATGTATGTTATCTAATATACATGTTTATATTTCATGTCCTGTCGTCTGGACGAGAAATGACCTTTGTGAATTTTTAATGGTTCAGCTGCTGCTCTGAGCTCACGGCAACCGGCGGCGTCTATATCTATTAAATTATTATCTATTCATGTCTATTAAAGGTTATTTATTGTTGTACTTTGCTGTAATTCAATGCGTGGGAGCCACAAAAGACAGATTGAAAAAAAAAAGATTAGTCAAAATCAAAGCAGCGGAAGCCAATAAATCCTGACTCTTTGTTCCCAGTATGAATCGAGGCACCAAAGAAAAAAAAAAAAAGCTGGATCCTACACTTCCCATGATGCAACTCAACAGCGTCTTTCATTTAAAAAAGCTTCTCCAGAGCCACAGAAGACAGTTTCACTTTGACTTTATGATTCCCTTTTACTTAAAAAGTCATTTAAGGTGTAGATGCTGATATATTTTGTTAAATATTTTTGATTATTGAAGTTCATATTCATCAAAACGTGTGAAACGTGCACTCACAAAGGAACACCTGCACAATCTAATGCAATCCAACGCAACAGCTCTGCTATAAAACGACACTTTATTACATTTTCAGTCTTTGTTGACGTCGTCAGAAAGGTGATAAATCTATTTTACGTTTATGATTGAGGTCATAGTGGGTGGCCCCGCTCACGTACGTAAACAACAGGCACCAGAGGGGCGTTAGATCGCGCAGGCGTTCCTAATAAAGTGCTCGGTGAGTTTACATGTTTACTGGATTTTTATTGGTTTATCTGATTGTTTTGATTCATATAAACATTCAGAATAAAACGTAGAATTCACTGTGGGCTGTATTTGTGGTACAAATGTGGTGCAGAACAGACGGAAAGTCAAAGAAAATGTCGCTACGCTACATTTCAAGTTATGACATTTGTCGTGTGCACAGCTGAGCCGATGAGTCACAGCTTTATTACATGTTAACCCTCCTGAACATGAGTTTATTAAAGCAGCATGAAAAGATGCAGCGTCTCTTATTCACGGATTCATTTTAGTATTTTTCCTTTATTTTAATATCTGACAGCTGATTTTGCAGCAAATAATTGATATTTATACACATCATATTTAATTATATTATTATTATATTACATTATATTCGTGTGTTTTTGTCTCTGTAAGCGTCCTTGGGTGTTCTGAAAGGCGCCACATAAATCTAACTTATTATTATTATTATTATTATTAATATTTTTCTATGTAGCGTCTGACTGTATAGTACAGTGAGTAGAGAGGTTAAAGCTAAAGCAGCAGGATCACAGACAGATAGCACTGTCAGCTGTGAAGGATAGATAAATGAAGTGTAAAGTAATAATTAGTTTGAATTTTATTGATTCTGCTTATCGGTCCCACTTCTTATTAAATTCCCAGTTTCAATTCCAACACGGTGAAAAAGAAAAAAGGTCAAAGATTATAATAAAATTATCTTTGTTTAAACATTTACTTTAACTTTTATTGTTTCATTAAAATAAGTCAAAGTCTTTTTTTTTAACTTCACAAAGTATCAATAAAAAACTTATGATCCACAGTCGGCACATATTCTCCTGTGGATACTGTAATATTTGACATTCCTCAGTTTTCTCTTTGGTCATGTTTCCCCTTCGTTGCCAGAGAGGACGGTGCGTTGCTGCTTGTTATTCCTGGCTCTGCTAGAGGTGCTAGCGAGGTGCTAACGCTGGCTGACGACACGCTCGGAGCGCGGAGACCACAAGACATCAAAACGCTGAACAGTCTTTGAGATCCGACGCCGTAGCCGCCTCGGATGTTTGGTCATTACTGATGTGCTACACCTGACTTACAGCTCATTAGCTTCCCACACACATTGCACTTTGCCTTGTCGTTTCCTCAGATGAAGTGAAACCACATTTTTGAGCGTTTACGGCGGCTAAACCTTCCCACTATTGTTTTGACATTAGCCGTGCACGCTCCTATCTTAAAATATCAACATGCTGTTGAGTTGATGCGTAACGCAGACAAGCCCTGGCAAGATACGTAGCCTTTGTTCCCAACAATGAAGGGTTACTTCTGCTTAGATTCAAAGTCAAGTACCTGGTTTTGGTATTTTGGGTTTGGTCTCTACGTTGGGAACCGGTATTCAGTTCCCAACCCTCGAAATAACTAGGGCTGTAGTCAACCACAGAAAATCTTGGTCGACTAAAATTGTAAATAATCAGCGACTAATCGATTAGTCGGGGGGGGGGGGGGGGGGGGGGGGGGGGGGGGGACAGTGAACTCAGCAGTCTGTATTTCTCTGTTTAGCTTCTTCAGGCTAGGCTAACCCATCGTTGCTAACTTTGGAGCTAACTCCCTTCACTTTTCCAGCACTTGGAGAAACAACAGACGTGACTTTTTAGCATTTAACTGACACACTGTAGTCTGTGCTGTACATTTACTGCCAGACTGACAACTCACCGCTAACCTTTTCCTCTGCTCCGCTCGTATCCACCGTCACTTTCTCTGTGTCCAACTTGCTAAGCAAACAAGCTACGCGATGCCGTGTAACTTAACAGAGTTGCTCGTTTCCCAGGCAACAACACAGCGGTTGACTCACGCGCTGCACAGACTCCCAAACGCTAAATATTTCTGAATGAGTGGATATTTGGCGTTAATTCTGGCATTTTTTTTTTGTGGGGGGTTCTTGTTGATATAATTGTAGGAGAAACAGTTAAAAGCCAGAAGTCTGAGTTTGGGCGAGTCCAAAGTTGTGAAAACAGCGGGGGTGTTTTGAATACACAGGTAGTTTGTTAGTCTGTCCCCCCCGCTGCAGGAAATAATGGATTAATCCCAAAAAGCTGCTTCTGTAGCACTTTTCTCCTTATGAAAGTAACACGGAGATTAGTCGGCCGGGAGAGTATAGACCAATTAATCGACTAGTCGACCAGCAGACTACAGCCCTACAAATAACCAAGCGAAGACATAAAAAAAATAAAAAAAGTTTCTGATCATGAGCCACCAGCTGAATGTTTGTGCTCGTCTGTGCAGCTTTTGAAGCTTCTTTAAAATCCAGCTCTACTGTAACGCTTGTTTAACAGTCTGTTCCAACTTTCATACTCTATTTAGCGTGTTAAACTACAACCCCACCCCCCTCGCTTAAGAGAGACAGCGTGCGGCTGTTGCAGATGGTGTTTGGACGGATGAAGAGGCTCCAACCCTCAAAGCCATTTCAGAACAGTAAAACTGTAGCCAATGAAGCGGTATGTTGTCCGGGAATTACACCCGCAACTTTGGTATTTATGTGCCTCTGCTCAGCCAACCAAGATGTACAAGGCGGTCTGAGGTCTCGTCTGGACCCGGGACAGATTAAAATGGTTTCCGTGTGGGCAGACAGGCCGCTGGCTTGCTGCGCCGCGATGAGCCGAGATGTCCTCGCCACACAGATACGGACAAACCTAAAAAGCAGGACTCACCGCATTCCGTTTCCGAGGAGCTGGAGAGCTCGGCTTCCACCGCCGTCTCCTCCGCTCCCTCCTCCCCTTCGTCCTCTTCGTCGTCCTCCTCCTCCTCCTCCTCCTCGTCTTCCTCCAGCTCCTCGTCCTTCTCCTCCAGCTCCAGCTCCAGCTCAGACCCCTTGGCCTGGCTCTCCTCCCTGTCCCGCGCCTCCTGCTGAGTCTCCCCCGCCTGCGCCTCCTCCTCCTCCGTCTGGGAGTTGTGAGCGGCGACCCCTGCTCCCAGCTCCCCGCCCTGGCTCAGGGAGTAGTTGTGCTCCTCGCTGCAGTGCTCCAGAGCCAAACCCGCCGCCGCCGCCGTCGCCGCCGCCGCCGTCGCCACCTCCTCTTCCTCCTGCGCCACCTGATACACCTCCACCGTACGCTCCCTCGACATCCCCCCATCCTGTCCTCCTCCCCCCGACGCTCTCCCCGCGACACTCAACTCCCTCTCGGTCGTCGCGGTAACGCAGATATGCCCCTCCTGCCTCCCCGAAGCGGTGGCCTGGACTTCCTGGACGACGGGAGGCGCCGCGTGCGACGTCGGCGCCTTGTTGCTCTTCCTTCTCCTCTCCTCCTCCTCTTCCTCCTCCTGCTGCTCCTCCTCCCGGCTCCTCCCCCAGCGGCCCATCAGGACGGCCTCCTCCGAGCAGGCCAGCAGCTCCCCCCCTACACCGAGGCCCAGCTTGGTGTAGCGAGCCATCTCGTCCAGCGCCGACACATCCCAGCGCTCGGGGGTGAAGGTCCTCGCCGAAGCCGCCGTCGTCCACCAGGTCGCTTAGCAACTCAAAGGGCCGTTTCCTTGGCGATGCCGGGGAGCCCAGCATGAGGAGCACGCTCTAAAAAGGGGGCCAGAGATATGTTTAAGTGCTTTGAGGGGGGGTCTCAGTTTTAACCACTCACAAGAACATTATGCAGGAAACACATCATCACCAGTGGACTTATTAAAGTATTAAACCTAATATTATTAATATTTGAATTATTTACACCACACAAAGGCAGACTAGCCTCGGAGAAGCCTCCAGCGACCCTCCAATAAACACTGTTGGACTCATGATGGACAGTGTCAATCATCTTTTTTTAATTCCATACCTGGCAAACTACATTACCCACAATGCAACTCTGAGTTAAATCTAATCCCAACCCTCAAGTGAAGCAATTTGAATGAAGTTTTTGTGCAATTCCTTCTATAACTGCAGACAATTTATGCCCCATAATGCACCTGAGATGCCAGATGAATGCAATCAACTGCAAAAAAAATAAAAAAATATAAAACAAAACCTTCACTAACTTCCACAATCTAGACAAGACGCAGACCCTTTTCTGTTGTTCATTATTGTGAAGTAGTAGTTCTAAAAGGAGGTGTGTTGATCTTGAGGATGAGCAACAACTCTCAGAAGGCTGAGGCATATTTTTTTAATTTAAAATTTAATAAAAAAAAAAAAGAAATCACTTTAAAGGTCACCCACTCATTTCCCATATAAAAAAAACAAGAGTCTTATTTTATTGTTTCCAAACCAACAAACATTTACAAGGGTTTTTAAAGTCCTCGGAGAAGCCTCATCACGAGCCGCTATATATTTGCGTCTTTCCGCCTCACCTGGTCGTACTCAGTCCTGCCCCCTTGTGGCGACATGGCCAGAGGGTAGGGGCTCAGCAGACCCCTGTGGCCCCCGTAGGCCTCGCCAAATGCCGGCTCCATCCCATTCATACCCGGCTGAGGGGGAGGAAACACACACACACACACACACACACACATACAGAAACATACAGGGAGTCAGATACAAATCTACCACGAGCAGGATCACTGATAGGTGATGGTTGAGAGCTAGTTTCCGCGGTGTTCCTACTTTACCTGAGGCATGCCCGAGGCAGGAGGGTGTCAGTCCGCGGTCACAACGTCAGTCAAGTGAGTTCTGCTGCAAAAAAAAAACACAACCAGAACATTAAGATGTGACACAAGAGGAGACAGGAGAGGAGAGTTCATAAGAAGAAGAGGAAGCTGAAGGATGCTAGTTACCTAAAGTTGAGAGTTGAGAGGGGTCAAGAGGTCGTGTCCTTTTCACATGACGCAGCCCTGCGGCTCTCGGCCTCCCCGACTGGAAGAAGAAAAACAACAAAGCAGGAACGGGGAAGCAGGAAATCAGACATGGGTTCAGCAGAGGCCACAACGCAAATTACACAGTAAGCAAACACATGGTTACAGCTTCAAGATGTACTGTATGAGGACGTAATGTGTATTTGTGTCACGCTTAAGTATAAAGTGGACACTGCCAGGGTTTAACAGTTACAGTATATTGTTTTCATATTCGGTTTGTTTGGTCTGCGCAATAAGAAGAGCTGACAGCAGAGAAGAAGGAGAAACACAGGTTTTAAATGTGTCATTTTATAATAACAAACCTGTGAGTCTTTCTTAGATCACTGCACTTTCTTTTATTTTTTTATTTTTTTTTTTTAAAACCTTTCAGCAGAAAACCTTTCAACGTGGTAATCTGTTGTGAATCTTCTTTGTTTGTTGTGATGTGTTTTTTTTTTTTGTTTTTTTTTGCGTCTATGAAGTTAAAACATTTATGAGGTTGGAGTTCTTTTTTATCTGCTCAGATGTAGCGGCTATTGTTGGTCACATTAGCGTCGGCTAGTTTTTCTATTAATACATCTATTCATTCAACATGAAAAGAAAAAACACACACACAGTGATACTGCCAGAAAATGTAGGACATATCACTTCCTAAGAAAAAAAAAAACCTGCCAACAATGAGTATTTAAAACAGCAAATGCAAAAAGCTTTCATGCACCAGATGAAGGCCGAGCAGCAAAGTATTTGTGTAGCATTTGTAGATGAACATGTAAATAATTACCAACAAGCATTTGTTATTTTTGGTACTATGTGCTGTTAGTATCACAAGCTGCATCAAACAACAACTCTGATGTTAATTTGTTAAAAAAATAAAAAAAAAAAAATTACACAACATATACGGGAGGAAATGAAGAAATAAAATGAGCGGCAATACCGGAGAGTATCAAAAAGATGAATTAGAGCAAAAGTTTAACACCTCTCAGAGGCGGAAATCATCTAACTGATCGAGTTAAAGCTCACTGGGAGAAGCAAGAAGAGTTCAGTGAGTAAAGGTCAGGAGATGATGATGATTAGGAGGAGGAGGAGGAGGCTAATGCCTGGAAAATGGACTAAGCTAGCTAGGTTAGCAGAGCTGACGAGCCGGAGTTAGCGCTGTTAGCTTATCATGCTAGCCAGGGTCATGAATGGACAAGATAAGTAAATACATCACATTTTGACCCTTGTTCCTTCTTTACAACACAATTTTACATGATTATATATTTTTCTCATCATCAACAAATCCAATGAAAAGACCAAAATGAGCAATATGTGCATCTCTCAATGCTCTCTGATTTCCGTATCCTGTCTGTGACATTTAGCGCTGCAAAAAAAACAATTATTTTCATTATTGATTCATCTGTCCAGTGTTTTTCAATGAGTCATTTTGTCAATAATATGTCAGAAAATAGTGAAAAACGGCTTTTATAACATCCCAGGGCCCAAGCTGATGTCTTCAAATTTCTCGTTTTGTCCGACTTTCAGTCCAACAGCCAAAAATGTTCAGTTTTAATCTCACAGACGACAAAGAAAACCGTAAAATCCTCACATCTGAGAAGCTGCAAACCAGCAAATCTTTCAGCTTTTTTGCTTATAAAACGACCAAAATGCTTATTTGATTATCCAAATACTTGCTGATTAATTTTCTTAATCAATTAATCAACTAATCATTGCAGCTCGAGGCGAGCACATTGGTTCCTACTGGAGCGGTGGTGATTGGAAGGCGTTGTGTTTCATACGTCTTTAGATTTTGGACTGTTGACCTTTGAGAAGTGACATTTTATAAACTAAATGTTTCATCGAGGAAACAACTGGAAGATTAATCGATAACGAAAATAACTTAGTGGGAGTCCCAACTGAAGACCTAAATCTTTCAAATGTTGCTCAGAAAGGAGGAAACGCTGCTTTTTTTTTTTCTCTTTTTCCCGAGGACTATTTTCAGCGGTGGATGAATCCACATTTGGTGCTTTAGAGTGAGTATTTCCGGCAGCAGGACGGTGTGTGTGTGTGTGTGTGTGTGTGTGTGTGTGGCATCGCGTCAAAATAAACTCCAGTGTGTGTTTTCATGGTGTTGAAGGAACATGTCACCTCGTGCAGCGGTGCGACTAACTGATGTGTTTTTAATCGTTTTTTAAAAAACACAACGGAGCTCTACGGAACAGATGGGACACGACGTATCGAGCTTTGGAAACTTATTAGTAGAACAATTCATTGTTAGTTTTGGTCTTCTCATGAGATTTTCTTTCACAACAAGCAAATTAAAAAAAACACTCAGAACACAGTCAGCTTTATCCTTTAACCTAGCTAACTCGTCCTCTAAAGAACTGCTTCTCTGACTCCGCCTAATACGGTTAAACTCAACCAATGAGATCGTTTCTGCCGAGCCGAGCCGAGCCGCTCCGCATCAGCTAACATGTGTGTGTGTGTGCAACCAAAACTCTCGATTCTTCCTCGGAGAACAAGAAGAAGAAGAAGAAGAAGAAGGAGGAGGCCGCGGTGCAAAGTACTGATCAGACCAAGCTCCTTTCAGACGGGGACATGATGAAACACCGAGCAACACGCTCACACACACACACACACACACACACACACACACACCACTGCAGAAACAATGCAGACCTACTGTTCTGTTCAGTACCTGTAGGAAACCAGGAGAAAGCAGCCTCGGCACTGACCCGGGTTCAGTGATTCGAGAACAATGCCATAGCACATTCTCTGTGGATTGACCTCAGGCACACAAGAATGAGGAAATGAGGATTGGCTGGGCGGTTATGACACTGCCTTGGCACGCCACATGGAAAACTGGTATTTGGCACACTGAGGCAGCCAGCTACCGACATGACTGTGTACACAAACACTTATCAGACACATACAGCGTTTTGAAGTAGATAACAAACTGGTGGAATGAACGGAATAATCCCAGCAAGCTACAAACACACAAAAAAAAGGATATACATCTTTATCTTTCATTTACAGCAGGAGCACTATGAGCAGATATAAACTCTGCGAGAATGCAACGAGGGTTACGCCTGGTTTTTTTTTTTTTTTTTTAATGTCTGCTTGTACCCGACACTCGCTCGAAATGTGACACAAACGACCCCCTTTAGATAAATCCGAGTGACTTCTAGCTCTGTCCGAGAAGGGGGCCGCATCCATCCAGCTATTTTAATATTATGTTTCATACTTCAAACCAGAACGACACACATATGCAAACTCATTCACCTCAATGACGCACTCACACCCCTCCTTTTTTTTTTTTTTTTCCTTTATAATCTGCTTTGTTTGGCTACGGAGCTCTTCTAGGTATTCGCTGTTGATACACGGTAAATTTACACGCCGCGCTCGCAGATTATTATTTATATTTGGTCATATTCCGGCTGATATAGGAGGAGGAGGAGGAGGCGTGTGTCTCGGCGGAATAACAAGCCTCGCGATTGTTTATTGTGCGTCAAGTTCAACACAGAAGTCGGTCCAAAGGTCTCTGCGCTCATAAGCACGCTCTGAAAAAGGTAGAGTTCATGGTAAGGCGACGGACAGTGGAAGAGGAGGGTGGGGGGGGGACACACACAAAAAAAGGAAACTGCTTCGTCGCGAAAACCCCCCATGTGGGTCAATAACCACCAATAACAAGTCGGCTTTACGTTCCAAGATAAGGATCCGTTTTGGCTTTTGTAAACAAGGCGTTTCGAGCAAACGGCGGATGCCAACACAACTGCGGGTTTATGTAACAACTAACCCCTAAATACATACTGACAGAGCAAACACGTGCACTGCGAGGTAGAGATTATGCTACATGTAGTGCAGCCTGTGCATTGCAAGACTTTCTCTCTTGTTATACACACACACACACACACACACATGCAAACGAACGGAGATGTCAACATCGCAACAACAATGCAGCTGACTTTTGTATTAGAATATTAGTAATAAACAGGAGCAATTATCCCCCCTTCCCCCTCCAAAAAAACGACCCCATATCCTTGCAGCAGCTTGTTATGTAACAACAGGGCAGGATAATCAAGTGGATTTATATCATACCATCATGTATTCTGGTAAAAACGCAGCTATATTCTTGAGCTGCGGCTAAAAAGTTGTTTTATTACTGATTAGCATGCTGTTCATGTTCTCAAATGACTGTTGATTGATTGAAAAAATCCAAAAACGGGTTAAAAAAATCTAAATCTAAAGCTCCAAGTGACATTTTTAAGTGCGACTAACAGTTTAAATGAACAAATATATTCAGTTTACGCTGCAAAGACAAAGAAATACAGCAGTTCTTCACCACTGAGAAGCTGCGACTGGACCATGTTTGAGTTTCTGCTTGAAAAAATGACTTAAACAAACCATCAATTATTAAAAAAAAAGTTGAATAATTGACTAACTTTCATGGTATCACAACATGTTTCAGGTAAAAACATGTATAAAAGTGCTTTACACTAAGTTCTGTGATGTTTTAATAATAACCTTCACAGCAGGTTGGTTTTTTTTTATTGTTCCCTACAGTATCACTTGTTTTCTAGTCAAAATCTGCTTTTCTATAATAACTTTTTGAAATAAACTGCACGTCAGGATGACTATGGATGTTTTAACGCGCAGTTCCTTCCATCCAAACATGTGCCAAACACACATCTGAGAGTTTCAGCAAGTCATTCTGACAGCGGACCATGAGGCATATTTAGAGCATGAGCAGTCTGACCAGACAATGAACCTTTAGCAGCTGGAGGCCTCTTCAGGAAAAAAAAAAAAAAAGCCCTTTCAGTATGACAGAGAAGAGCTCGGCAACGGATGGATGGATGGAGGTTACGCACGGAGATAGGAGGAGGATGATGGTAGTAAATAGTAAAATGAGTCCATAAAGAGGCTGTGATGGTAGGAGAGTGTGACCGAAAAACAGCGCGGAGGAGACGGGGAGAGAAAGAGAGAGAGAGAGAGGGGGGGGGGGATGGGGGTTGGAGAGGGGGGAGAGAGAGGAGAGAGGAGAGGAGAGGGGAGGGGAGGGGAGGGGAGGACGGTCTGGCTGTCTGGGAAGCCAATTTGCCAAATTAAAGCCCCCAAAATCTGAGCGGCGGACAAAGCTTCGTCTCGCCTGAGGGAATCTCCCCTTTCTCCTCTAATTAAATTTAATAGAAGAAGAAAAAAAACTTCAATCCAAACGTAAAGGGGGAAAGAAACAACAACAACAAAAAAAAATATGATCAAAGACCATAAACGACATGGATGCGCCCCTTATAGTCTCTCCTCTCCGTGTCCTTGGAGCTCCGTTTCCCGTAACGATGGAGAGCCAAAGTGGCCCGGTCTGCCGCCCCTCGCCTCGCTCTCTGTCCCTCCGGTGCGCGTCCACAACTCTCCCCGAATATATATACACATATAGATATATATAAACCCTGTAAATCTACCGACGAAACGATCGGTGCAACAGAGGTGATGGGACATGACGGTGCTGTGTGTGTGTGTCCGCACAGCTGGACAGAACAACAACAGCAACAGCAGCAGCAGCAGCAGCAGCCACACAGAGAGAGAGAGAGCCAGAGCAGGGAAGGTGCCATGGTGGCAGCCAGTGTCCCGCATGGCACGGCGAGCCGAAGAGCCGCGCTTCCCCACATCCAGAGCCGCTCTCCTAGATTTCCAAAAAACTGCACATTCACATTCAATGCAACCTTATGTATTCATATGTGTATATAGAAAGAGAAAAGCATAAACTCCTACCCCCTAAAATAAAACAAAAAAACAGAAACAGCCACCGCGCGTCGCAGACTCTCCAGCCCCAGACAACAGGGATCCTTTCAGCGCACAGACAACAATAAAAATGGGGCGCAGCTGGCAGTGCCACCGGATGTCCAATATTAATTGTTAATACGGCCGGTTTTTTCGGAGCATGTGGATGGGCTTCAGCGTTTTTTTTTTTATGTTTTTTTTTTTTTTTTTCTAAAACAGCTGCGGCCGCACGCGAAGATAGAAAGTGTGTGTTGTCTTCTCGCAGCCTCGGACTTGTGTAAAGTTAGAGAAGCTTAAATCACACAACAAGTTTGGCTGCTGTTTGTCCACCTGCAGGTGCTGCTGCCGAGTGCTGGTGGAGGTAGGTGAATGTTACAGGCCCAGGCAAGTCATTTAAGGCCTACTGTACTCGGTGTATATTAAAAAAAATAGATCAAAAATATCAAGTGTGGACGTTTCAAGTCAAATAAAATACACCGGACGCGATTTATATCAGCCAAAGCGTGCGCAAGAAATTGGTAAATATGTGAAAAAAATCACATAATAAGTGTTTGTATGATGAAAGAGGAGCTGTAGAAACGTAATAAAGCTTTAAGTTTTAAAATACACACGTTACAGATATTGGCGAACAGGAATAAAGCTGACATTTCATGAATAAAACGTTGAAAAGGGTGCAAGGAAACCATCCAAAGTGTACTCCAGTGCCGTGCACATGCATTTACTGTATGTAAATCCATGTGAAAGTGGCCATGTTTTTCTTAGAAGACCGTGAAAAAGCTCTACATATATCCCCATCTGTTATGTTTCCTCCTTGTTTTTTGGCAGTTAACTTCTCGTGTCGTTGAACTTGGATGTTACAAAAAAAAACCAACAACGTGCGTTTATATTTGCTTTTGTGTAAAGGCTGTAAAAAGGTGAGCTGTTTTAATTTCTTTCTTTTTTTTTTTTTTTTTTGGTTACCTTATGTGTCCTCGGATGTCCCCTCGGAGTTAAGGCTCCTCCGGACCGGGGTAAAATGTCGGCCTCGGCCTCTCCAGATGATATTATTACGCACCATCCACGGAGAGGAGGAGAGGGAGCGCGCATGGACAAGCAGCGGCGGCCGCTCAGCCCAGAAATCCCGTTTCACCTAAAGCCCACATGCAGGAAGTTAGTTTACAGTAGTATCGCGCTGGCCTGTATGGCGGATAGACTGGACAGGAAAAAAAAAAAGATGGGTTTTTTAGGACTGTTAAACACCCCCCTCTCCTCCTCCACCACCTCCTCCTCCTCCTGTCTCTCCTTCCCCTCCATTGGTGCACAAGCCTACCGTTTTGGAGATGAGAGGGTGGGAGAATAAAACCAGTCATCTGTCCCCTGAAGCTAATTCCTTTTATTAATAAAGTTTTGCAGGCGTGTACAGCGCCCCCCCCCTCCTCCCCTTCCCTCCCTCCTTGTTGGACATGGTGCCGTTCCGCGGGGCGCACAAAACAAGACACTTTAACAAGCGACGCCGCGGCTTCAGAAACCACTTTTTCTGGGTCGATTAGAGAGATTACAATGCAAACAGACAAGGAGGGCGTGGATCCGCGCGGCTGGATGTGTTATGGTTCCTCTTTGTTGTTGTTGTTGTGAGTCAGTGTTGTTGTTGTTTACGCGGTTCGGGTTAGCTACACATTTCAGGGCTGAGCGGAGCGTAAAGGTAGAGAAAGGAGTTGTGAGTGACTGACCTGGTCGAAATGGGAAGTGTGTCAGCTGTAAAAACAGTTGCAGCTCTCATCGGTGCATTGGGGGGCACTTGAGATCACGAATAATCCCGCAGAGAAACCGTCAATCTCCAGAGATTAGTGTGTGTGACTTCTGGCCGGGGGTTCAAAATAAAAGACGCATCATGGAAAAATACTTGAAACTGTTGAATATGAGGTGTATCCAGAGGTGGAAGTACTCAGATCATTTACTGAAATAAAATACTAATACAGCGATGTGAAAATACTCCATTACAAGTAAAAGTCCTGCGTGAAAAGTCCTACTTAAGTAAAAGTAAATAAGCATTTGGTCCCTCTGACTGATATATTATTATATATGACATCATTAGATTATTAATAGCGAAGCATCAGTGTTAGAGCAGCATGTTACTGTTGTAGCTGCTGGAGGTGGAGCTAGTTTACACTACTTTATATACAGTTAGCTAGTTTAGTCCACTGGTTCCCAACCTAGGGGTCGAGGCCCCTCCAAAGGGTCAGCAGATAAATCTGAGGGGTCGTGAGATGGTTAATGGGAGAGGAAAGAAGAAAAAACAAAGTTCTGATACACAAATCTGTTTTCAGTTTTTCGACTTTTTCTCTACTCTTTGATTTTTGGTGAAATATTGGATCATTTGAACATTTATTGAAATGAAAGCATGTGAGAAGTTTAGAGGGAAAAATCACTATTTGGTGGAGCTGTTAACAACTCATAGACATCTGAAATGTGACCCCGACTACACACTGCTTTTTGTAAGACGTCAAAAGACACAAAAGGTTGGAAACCACTGGTTTCATCTTTAACAATGTGTTGTATTTTAAACTCTAGCATATGTTTTGCTGTTCTACACCAAACACTCCTATAAACTGAGTAATAATATTAGAAAAATATTTGAATCTAATATTAATCTTCAGTATGTTTTTATTTGCTCCACTCATCATTTGGTTTCTTTTTTCTTTTTAAAGAATATTTTTATTATGAGTTTTTCCATCATACATAGACTATACATATCACCTTCCACCACATAATGTATCAATGATAAAACTGTATTTAAAAGTTAGTTTACACTTGAAATAGTACTGTCTAGTAAATTGCAGGAAGAAATCACATCTAGCAAAACAGAAGGAAAAAAATGAATCAATTTAGAAATGTATATATTTTTTATAAACTATGTATGGTATGGCATCGGCTACAAATAACAACAACTGGAGTATTGAAATATCGATGACTGTGGTAACTAACAGTCTATCATTACTTTCAGTGTTTACCCTGCAAACACATGATGTAATGCCAACATTGCACTTTACCAGCAGGTGATGTTGTGACAACATTGTTCTGTGGTCGCAAAATAACCAGTTCTCATGGATACTGTCCTGCAACATTACAGTAATATTATAGGGTTATGTAAATACAGTGTAATTTAATAATGTAACATCTATGTTATATAACAGTCCTCATCCTTACTTCATTAGAAACGTTACTGATTGGTTGTGAGAATGTTTGTAAATTACGTACTGAGTAGCCTTGCTATCATAAATAACTGCATGAGCCGTATTTTACAGCAATTTAGGAGTAAAATGGAACCAAAAAGACCATTAATTTGTTTTAAATGATGGTAAATCATGACTAAAACCTTACCTTAACTCTTAAAAGAAACATATATTTTTAAAAAAATGCAATAATCCTAAAAATCTGACCCCAAACAAAAGAGGCATCATCACAATTGTGTTTTTATAATATGAATAGCAAGTTTATTAGGATATGATACCAAATGGGCTTGTAGGACATCATATATACACTTGTAAATATGATGTTTATGACTATGATGTGATTTATCTTGTGTATTTCACTAAGTCTTAACGCCTCGGAGCTTTCCTCTTTTATTGCGAAGAGTAAATCATACTACTTCCGGTGTTTTAGCTCACCGTTGCCAGCTTGACTTATTTTGAAGCCAGTGAAAACGGATATGGTTTGTATCTACGCCGCGGCTTCGTCAGAGGGGCGGGGTCACTCGACCTGTCGCTTAAGGACACCGGGAGGACTGTATGAACCCGGTGACCCCAGCAGGGCTCCGACCCCCGTTCATACCGCTCCACCTCTATAAGTTACCGACATGTTAAACACTGAGCAGAGCCGGCAGGACGGCCTCCACCGCTCCGGCTTTTACCTCAAACACGGCAGCCGCTGCACAGCTACTCTCCACTCTTCCTGTGTGAAGCACCTGGAGTAAACTTTCCATTGTGATTAATGAACGTGACTCATCGGTGAAAGTGAAGTGAACAGAAGATAAGAAACTCTTCTCGGTGGTTTATTTAAATCAAAGCAGCCTCTAAAATGACCTTAAAGTTGATTATAGAGAAAAAAAGCAATGTAATGTTCAGGGTTAGGCTCAAACTATCAGTTTTAAAGTGGACACAAGTGGTGGAAAGTAAGTAAATACACTGACTCAAGTACAATTTTGAGGCACTTCTACTTTACTTGAGTATTTCCATTCAATGCTACTTTATACTTCTACTTCACTACATTTATTTGACAGCTTTAGGATGGATAATGGATAATAAAACAAGCTTTTAAAATACAACACATTGTTGAAGATGAAACCTTTTTGTCTTTTGACGTCTTACAAAAAGCAGTGTGTAGTCGGGGTCACATTTCACATGTCTATGAGTTGTTAACAGCTCCACCAAATAGTGATTTTTCCCTCTAAACTTCTCACATGCTTTCATTTCAATAAATGTTCAAATGATCCAATATTTCAGCAAAAAATCAAAGAGTAGAGAAAAAGTCTAAAAACTGAAAACAGATTTGTGTATCAGAACTTTTGTTTTTTCTTCTTTCCTCTCCCGTTAACCATCTCACAACCCCTCAGATTTATCTGCTGACCCTTTGGAGGGGCCCTGACCCCTAGGTTGGGAACCAGTGGACTAAACTAGCTAACTGTATATAAAGTAGTGTAAACTAGCTCCACCTCCAGCAGCTACAACAGTAACATGCTGCTCTAACACTGATGCTTCACTATTAATAATCTAATGATGTCATATATAATAATATATCAGTCAGAGGGACCAAATACTTTTATTTACGTAGGACTTTTCACGCAGGACTTTTACTTGTAATGGAGTATTTTCACATCTTTGTATTGTTACTTTGACTGAAGTAAAGGATCTGAACACTTTAAATATAGAGCAGACTTTAAATATATCATTTATAATAATTGGTTTATCCGGAATATATGTTTGAAATAATCTAGACATTAATTCACATGTTCATAAAGGCATGGCTACAACATGTAATTAATTTAATGCTCAGTTGTAACTCTGATAGCTGAATTCCAGTTACAGTTAAGGGCTTTTTGCAAGTTTGAGGTGATCAAACTTGCCGTCAGATGCAAACATCGACATGTCGCTGCATGACCCAACGATCTTTATGCAACATTTACAAGCTAGCGATATTAGACGGATGATCAGGTTGTATCTTGCTTTAATACCCACACAGCTTTTATACCTACAGTAACCGTGGGTATAAAAGCCGTCAATTAAAGCATGAAATCATCCTTAAGTATATTATTTGTACCTTTATTATCAAGCATTACACCATTTTACAGTCTTGTTTTATCTCATCTAAACTTCAATATATCTTTATTTAGTCATAACATTTATACCCATCATAGTTACATCTACAGTATCTGGTTTTATTTGGCATGTGGAGAGAGCTACAAATCAATAAGCAAGACTTCTTTATGGGGATATTGTATTTTTATATGATGTTTTCCCTCCATTTGATGAAGTATAAACAGACAATGAATTTCCCAGAAAACATAGATATCAAGACATACCTGCATATTGATATTTTAATGTAAAAATTCAGTATACCATAACTTATTTTCTCCATATTGCCCACTCCTAGTAGTTAATAATAATAACAATATTTGCCTTTATGTTCATATCTTACTCACAATCCTTCAATAACCAAATTTTGAGGAATCCACATCAAAAATGTTTATGTTAAATCGTTTCTGGCAGCATGAAGACGGATTAAAATATGCACCAACAGTCTTGCAGCTGCTCCCTCGCGATGAATAGGAACAGCCATCTATAGTACCGTCAGTGTTATTTAGGCCAGCTCATATAGCTGTTTGCATAAGGATAGTTAAATCTTAATGCACCGCTGGAGTAAAGTAGGTTGACATGACGCATGAGAACATTAAGCCCCATTTATGAATATTACAGAGGATAAGCTGTGTGGTGTTTGTGTTTATCTGTCCATCGTAAAGCCCATATGTGTCGGCCTGTAGGCTGTGTGTGTGTGTCATGAAATAGTGTATATTAATTTGGCATTCATCCAGCAGAAATGTGGGTCAAGGCTTGGATAGATCATACTTACACTGGATGAATATAACAGTGTTATCACTTTATCATCTTTCTTCCTCCCGTGTGACTAGAGGCTAGTATAATCCATTATGTCTCTCTAAAAAAAAAAAAGAGAGAGAGTCTTTTTTCTTTTTTTTTTCTTTTAAATTGTCACGTAGAATTAATGGGTTGTTTACTCATTAGTCTGAATTCACAGTGAGGCTGCTGTGCTGCACCATCACTCATTCATTCGCAGCTGTAAATTATAGATGGATGTTTGTCCTCCTAGAAGGTAGTGAAATAAGAGTAATTACATAAAACACCTTAGGCTCAGTACAAATGGTTGTGTGTTGCAGGTACAGTATCCGTACTTCTTACTTTCTTTGCCCGTCTATGGCGCATATTTGGATCTCTAGCTCTGTAGATCTGAATTGCTGCGCTTACTTTTCTTGCCTGTAGGTGGCGCAGGTTGTTCTGGAACTACAGCTCTGGTTATGGGACTCCTTTAAAAAACTTTGTACTTTCATTTCCTGGATGGTTGTGGCTTCGCAGGACGTCGCATTTCACGCTACGTCAAGCTACGTTACTGTCTCATCACGTGCTCTGAGGGCACGTTCATGAGTTTTCCATGATAGATGATGATATATGTTAGTTTTGTGCAAATAATGTCAGTTACTACTTTTAATTTGCACTATGCAGTCACGCCAGCATTAGAACATCATAACATGTCCTCCATATCATGTGTCATGAAAGTGTTGGATGTATGTTAGTAGCTAGCTAACATTAGCTAACTGCTAACAAGCTAATTTTATGTTAACAGGTTTCCTTTGTCAACAGGCCTCACGTGCGGGAGCAAAAATGTAAGTTTACCTTCGTAAATCAATGCAAAAAACAATAAATCATTACTGTTTGAAGTTACAGTTAGGCATGAGTTCTCCTGTAGGTTTAATCTTGGGGTTAAAGCAATGATTAGATTAGTTAAACAACTTAAGTTAATGGTTTTGCTAGCTTATTCAGAAAGTGACAAATGACTGATGAGAACGTTTATCAGGAACACAAAACACTGTTTACATGTGAGCAAGCTTTTAGGGAGTCGCCTCTGATTATATTGTTTGGGCCTGGTTTCTTTTATGAATGTGACACAGTGTTTTTGTTAGATAACAGTAGGTCAGTTATGATGGAGGAGTCTATAAACCCTGCAATGGAAATCTATTCCCAAATTTTATCTGTTTAATTTTGTCTGCAAATCAGTTCCTGTTTTTTTTTTAATCTGACAAGTTTCAGTAGAGAGCTTGTGTCCCTTGTAAGGAGTAAATTATGTTTTCTGCTTTTTTGCCTTGATAAAATTCTGACTGAATATGGAGTATCTTTTTCTTTGCTATGAAAGTAGTCAAATATAATAATTAATATGCGCACAAATTATCAGCTATATCGGCAGCTTCAATTCAGCAACATCGGTATCAGTTCCAGCCTTTACGAGCAGGTAGAGGCGTCTTACCTTTCAGTATTTTTCTATCCAGCTCCTCCAGCTTTCCTCATTGAAAGGAGGTTGATTTATTGAGGGAAAAGCTTCCTAAAGCTCATTCCTCAATTTGACAAGTGAGTAAATATTTTGGTCAAACATTTTAAATGGTCCCTTATGCCGTCATGGATTTTTAACCATGCTAGCGGCACAGTTCTTGAGATGGATAATGTCAGTCGGTGCACCGCTTTTCAGTCCACAGACAACAACTATTCATTGGGATTGCATGCCATATTTTGTACACACATTCATGGTCCCCAGAGCATGAACCCTTCTGCCTTTGATGATCCTCTGACCTTTCATCTGGCGCCACCGTGAAGTTGATATTTGTAGTTCAGAGTGAAATATCTCAACTCTGAGATGGACTGCAATGAGATTCACAACAGATATTCAAGCTCCCCAAAGGACACAATGACTTTGGTGATCCACTGACTTTTACTCCAGTGCCACCAGCAGGTCAAAGTTTTCACTTATACTCTAATATATCACAACATCTAATTTGACAGGATGCCACAAAATTTGGTCCACACATTCATGATTTCTCTCTGACTTTTCTTCTAGTGCCACCATGAGGTCGATTTTTGAGCTCTTTGCTGAAATATCTCAACAACAGTTAGTTTTGTTCAATAATTTAGTTTAAAACCAAATAACAGCAAAACTGACATTCCCATCATTCTTGTCTCTACTTTGTTTAGTGCTCATTAACAAATGTTGGCATGTGAAACTAACCTGGTGAAGCTGGTAAACATTACCTTAAACATCATGCTAGAATTATCATTGTATGTTAGCATGCTGATGTGAACATTTAACTCAAGTACAGCCTCACAAAGGCTGATAGCATGGCTGTAGACTGTTAGTGCCAGGTTATGCTGAAAAACAATGCTTTGTATGACATGTCTGATCATGTCAGAAATCAAATACTTTATAGCTGTTCTGCAGCTTGGTTGTCCATGTGAAAAGTGATAGAAATGGTTATGTAAAGAATGGAAAATGGAGAGCTTGAGAGAGAAGTTCAAAGCTTTTGTCCGTTCTCACCTCCGCACAGCTGGCCAATCACAGCATGAAGTGGGTGTGCATGTTGAATCGTTGGTTTTCGAAAAGTACAGAAAGTCAATCACAGGCTTCCCGAGCTGTTTGACCGTCCAACAAGCGTATCTGACAGAATATACACCAGCCTTTAGTCCGGTTAGATTTTCATTGGGAAGAGCTCCAGCTAGATGCTTGCATCTGATAGAAGTGAGTGAATTACGTATGTATGAATCATACATCTAGGTTTTTGTGTGAGGAAGTTGACCTTGTCCTTGATTGCCAAGGTAACTTAATCTGCCTCGGTCCTTCACCAGCGGCCCCTCTGTCTTTCTAAAATCAACAGAGATGCATCAGGAAGGTCAACACACTCCCTTTTTTTAAAAACCACCATATAAAATGTTCTCTTGGACTCCAAGGTATACAGTTATCCTCCAATAAACCCTCTCCATACCACTGATAATTCACCAGAAAGGATCATTTAGGGGTTCATTCATTTCCAATTGAAAACATGCATTCTAGCTTGCGCCAGAGGAATGTTAATAATGTCAACAGTGCAACAGGATTGTATGAGACAAAATGTTGTTTTTTTTATTCAGTGTTTCACATACAATGCCACTCACATAGAAGCATTTTACTTGACACTAATACAAGGTTACATATACAATTTCATCCCCACCAACAATTAAATCTGTGATTAGGACTTTTGTTACCATGGTGACTCTTACCACACTAACAAAAAAAAAATAATAAAAAATAAGAAAATATCCCCATCTCCATCTATGGTGCCAGGAATATTGAACGGATAAACTGCAGACAGTTATTAAAAGAACTGAACATTCGTCAGAACAAGAAAATAAAACCAAGAATTTGTCATTTTAGGGCATGTTTGGAAGAGATTATCCGAAGGGTGGAGTGTTCACTGCTTTAGTTTGCTTGGATGACTGAGAACTGAGAACAATGCCATTTGTTGCCTGATCGTTCATTGTCACTGAAATATGTGACTTATGTAAACTGTAGCATGTTTCATTTTGGGTTGGGTTGGGAATGTCACGGTTCAACGCTAATGGTTTTTTTCCATTTGCCCGAAGTCGGTTTTTACTTGCCCCTATAGAATTTGCTTTGTTTAGTAGTGGTTATCAAATAACAACAAAGACTAAAGTTAACTGTCACGTTTAATCTTTATTTGAGTAAATGAAACGGAACAAGGACGCAGAGTGTAAAGCGTATACTTCACTGAACACTAAATTCTTTTGATCAGCTCAGTTTCTTTCAAATAACAGAACAGACTCAAACACATTTTTTTTTTTAGACTCATTTCTTTCACTCCAAGCTTCTTGATTTCACTCTTTAATATTTCTTGTTCTGGAGAGTATTTAAAAATTACACGCACCACTGGTTCCTCTATTTGACAGCGCTCACATGATCCTGAGAGATGTTTGTTTCACTTATCACGCTACTAGCCGACTCAATCCTTGGTTGGCCAATGGCGCCAATATTCTCCAATGCCTGCAAGGGGAGGGGGGGCTTAGCGGTGTGCCAGAGAACGAGAACATCATTAATCAATTAACCACAATGATTGGGGGAAAAAACGATTGAAACGTTATTATTTTTTCACTTTTTGTTTTTACCTCTTGATCGGGAAAGCGAGTTGCTAGATTTAGCTTACTAGCTCGATGTGGCATTTTACTTTGCCCCAGGCGATTGGGCGAGTCTTATTATTGAATCATGGGTATAATTCAAACCAACTACAGGAAACAAACCCAAAACAGAAGGATTTATGGGTACATCTGATGGCAAGCAGTAAATAGTTGCATAGCCTGAAGTGAGAGCAAAACCACATTCTGGACTGATGCTCTTATTGAGCTTTTTCCTCATGTATTCTGGTATGAACACAAGAGAGGAAAACACAACACTGAGTTTAAGTTACAGGGCTTGGTATCAGATTTATTTTGACTCTCCGCCAACACCAACATCTCTAACCTGGCAAGTTGATCGAATACTGTAACTGTCCAATAACCGAGACCTTGTGACCCCTGTTTACAAGCTTTGGTTCACTTGACATTGAACAAAGTCAAACTTAATGTGCTTTTCTGGGATGGAAAAGCTGACTTTGTTGGTGTGATCACATCTTTTTTTTGAACATGCGTCCCCGATTTGTGTCACAGAGTACACGGGGTATGTCAATCTGCTCTGTATCTGCATGCCACTACCACGACTACCGAAGAGGGCTGGAGGAAAAGATACAACGCAATTTGGTCTTTCTAAAAAGTAGCTGTATATTGATTTTGATTCTTTTTGGCTGAAGCAAAGTGGTTTTAGAAAGGAGGGCGGGGAGGGAGAGCATGAAGGAAGGAGGGGAAGGGAGGTTATCAGGGTTGGAGATTAGAAGTAGAGGGAGGGAGGTAGTAGTCGTGGTAGTAGCTGGCAGCTGAGACGAAAATGCTGTCTGATGAAGCAGGAGGACGCAGGATGAAACGGGCAACTTTTTTCCAAGGCATGTTTGGTTCATCTTAGAAGGTGGAAGGAACGTAACACTTTATTATGTGGGTGTTCATTGGTACCCAAGAAAAACCACTAACTTTGGCAGTGTTGGCGACTTCCTGTCCAACACCCTCAAGAGATTTTTTGGCCTTGAAAACATTGATGCCCAAGCGTCATCGTTAGTTAACCGTGCCTTCAGACTGACAAGCCAATGGCATTTCAGTGAAGGACATGGTAAAAGAACGATTATTCGTGATCAGCTACACCTGTCGCTCTTGACGGAGGCCACGGCGGTCCACAGAGATAACCATGACGTCTGGCAACTGACCTTTCCTGGTGACGTTAATATGAAAAGACATCACGTTCCTCCTGACTCAACTGCATGTGCACAGGTTAACACAATGTACTGCATAATACAGGGAAGCTCAGCCACGACTGTAATGATGGTCCAGCCCAGTCACAGTTATTCAATACCATGATTAGTCTTCATTTGAATCATTTTTTTGGGATTTGAAACTAACATTTCGATCGTTTCCTGAATCGTGATCTCTAATTAATCAGCTGGAGAGCTAATGAGGGATTCGGACAATAGGGGGATCATTAGAAATTGTTTTTTTTTGGGCGGGGGGGATAAAAATGCTAAAATTTAAAAGATACTTGATTCCAAATCTATCAACAGCTTCAAATCTAAAAGCGCATCCCCACTGTACAACCTACAGTACATCTGTACCCAAGCAGGCGAGAATGGGGGAGCTTTCATCAAAAGGGGTTGAGTGGTAAAGGACTGAATTGGGCGATGAGATCACCATGGCAACGAGGACCTCCACGGTGTAGAGCATGAGGGGAATGTGGGAGGGAGTTTCATGCTGAAGTGGTCTAAAGTGGAGGGAATCGCTCTTCACTTTTTACGGTTTCGGGAGATTCTCATGGCCTCGGTCCAAGCACTCACAGTAATGAACTCTTCACACACACACTCACACACACACACACACACACACGATTACATCACAGATAATAACAGTTATATAACAAGACCGTGTGGACACTGATGTAATTACAGCGAGCTTGCATCAGTGTCTGCGGACCAAAATAAATACAAACACTTAGAAATATATGTTCCCTGAAGACAGCAACACAAAACCGAAGAAAAAAAAAAATGTAAACAAACACAGAGTAAACTAAAGTATTGAAGGATTGCACATTTCAGAGATGGGAGATTAATATCTACTCCTAACAGATAATGTCATGGTTTCACTGGTCATCATTGAACATAAAAAGAACACAATGTTTTCATAATTTTTTTGATTTGCTGCGTGCTCTGCGTTCAGTTACGCGTTTTAAAACCCACAACACATGACTTCATAAAATCTAAAATCTTCAATTCCAGATACTTTGCATGATTCTTAATATTCTGTAAGGTTGCAAAGAAAACCAACACTGACTTTTCAGTTACAAAAAAAACTGCAACATATGAAATATTCCTTAAATTATGCAGATTGGAGATGTGTGTCTGTGTGTGTGTGTGTGTGTGGGTGTGTTTAATGGTTAGGCATTACGTTGAAATTAAGTCCACCAAACCAGGGGGATAGGAATGATGAGAGGCAATCACGTCACACACGCAGCCCTGAAACAAACGGAAAGAGAGGGAAGAAGGAGTGAATTTTAAGCACAGGCAGAATTATCTTAAAACTTTCTTGACCAGCGACGTCTCTCGACCGTTTGAGGGTGAAAGAAAAATGAGAAACAGCTCGTTTGTGAAGGCAAACAGAAGCCCCCCCCTTTTCAGAGAGCTCAGAGAACTGTGCGGTACAAAAGCATCAGGGGCTCGGGGCAAACAAACCTTTTGAAAATTCACAAAAGTGAGAAGCTCAGTGATTTTTGCATATCATTGAGCTCATTTCTTTTCATGGGGTTGATAAATATTCACGCCCGAGTTAGTGGCATGCATTTCTTTCTTTTTTTTTTTTTTTTTTTCCACTGCAGACAAATGGAGCTGTTTTTGATTTGCAAACAGTGAGGTACAGTACGTACCCTGAAGGAGCAGAAACTTTTGGTGCGAAGCAGCAAGTGGAATTTGAAAGACACAAAAATAAAATAGTTTCTCATTATCTTTAAATTATCTGAATTTTTTTCTTACCATTTACTCCCCTTTCTTGTGATTAGAATTTTTTTTTTTAACCAAACAGATTTAAGGTCTTTATAGATACATAAAGTAAGAGTTTAAAGATGCTATGTGTAGAGTTTTTATGTTGCTTATATTACCACTAGGAGGCGCCAAAGACTGACATTTTTTTTCATCATAATTTAAAGTATGGGCCTGGTATTGCTCATGTAAACAAACTTAAATCAACACTAAAAATGAGATAAAATGAATCAATTATGTTAGATCGTCTAGTGTAAAGAACGTGATGGTAAAACAGGCAACACGCTATCGAGCCTTCTCTGCATTTTGAGCCCAATTTAACTACCGGTTACTGAGAAGCTACCTAAATGATGGCCACATTTACATTTAAATCACAGTTTGTACTGTTCAGTTTTTGTTTTTTTCTGACAAACCTCACCTTGTTTACTCCCAGAAGTAGCGCAGGTACCATATAGTTTCATTCTTCAGTTGAGGGCCAAACAGAGGGTTAGCCTGCGCCAGAATCGCTATCAACCAACTGAGGAGACAGAGAGGGAAAGGTCATCAACAAGATGATCTGTAATGTCAATATATAGTTAAATTCTATTATTAATATCCTGTTAAAAATTAGATCTGATTTTTTCCCACAAGCTTGATTTTACTGCTGTAATTTGAACAATATTTCTAAAGGTTATCCTCATACTCACCACTGTCAATGTAGAGATAAAAGACTCATAGACTCAACTGACTACAGAAGTTATTTGGAGGTCTAAAGGAAGGTGAACATCAATTTATTGATGGTTGGCAATTGCAATGCAAAGTTACTTCTGGGGTTCAACTTTCAGGCTGACCTCGACGCAACCGCTGAGGAGTCAGACACTGACAGTGAAAAGTAATGTAGATAGATGCTTAAATGAAGCAATTTTAAGGCCAATGGTTCCTTGGCCTTTGGACTCTCTAGTAAAATAACTTCTACTGGAGCGTTCATGTCCATAATCTCTACAATCATGAAAGTGAATACAATGCTAATACATCTATAGGTATATTTGCTAAAAACAACAAGTAAACATAAAAATAATGAGCTCATTGTATATTTGGTTAGACACACCATTAGCCACCTAAAAAGCACCTTTGGATCACCTGTTCCATGTGTTTATCAGGTAAAATACTGCTACCTACAGTGCTGCGTCTGTCATGGACATTAGCCATGAATAAATGCATTTTCCTTCTGTTCAGGGATTTGCAAATGCTTCATCTGTTTCTTCATTTAGTGGTGGTCAGAAGGGTGAATGCTGCTGCTGATAGCAACTGACATGCTAGCTTGGTTGGCTACTGTGCTGATTTATATATGTTAAGTAAAAGCTAATGTCATTGTTTCTGTGTGTTAATTCAAACTAGCTAATAGGCTAAATGCTAAAGCCCCATGCTAAGGGGACATTACTATATTATGGGTTCAACTTGTGTCTTTTATTCATCATTTTGTTATAATGTCATAGTTTCATAATTCCTTGTCTTTCTTCTCTAGAAGCACAAACTAAGCACACCAAGATTTCTGGAAACAAGTCTGAATGGTTCATGAGGTGGGTGTGAAGATAAAGCCAAGGACGTCTGCAATAATTAACACTTTTTTTTGGGATATCTTAATTGCAACCGGAGAATCTGTAGATGTGATATTACTCAGTAATTGGTTAAAGTTCATTAAATCAGCTCCCAGGTTGTAAAATATTGCAGGTGCTGGTTTTCCTTTAACAAGACTGCACACAAACACAAGTAACAGTAATGAGAAGAGCAATATTTGTTATCATAATTGTATCAGTAGAAGGAACAGCAGTAATATTGATGAAATATGATGTTATAGGGCTTCTACAATGTTCACCAAATGAAAATTAAGACCTTTTCAACCCCACAAAGAATGTAATTAGATGCTTTTTCACTAACATACTAGTCAAAAAACGACAGAAAACCATTATTTTTTAGAGAAATACATAAATCTGTTAAAATACATCACATTTTATTTCAATAACTTCTAGCAATACAGTTAATCAAACATGAAAAATGATGGATTAAACAATGACTAAATAATTAGTCAGAGTGGATGAGCTTCCTAGCTACCGTAGCTAGCAGTAGTGACAGGTCTGAAGGTGCTGACTGAAACACCACCAAAAAGGATTTAACAGCTTCCCGCAGCTCATCCCACTTTTCGCACTAGTCTCACTCGTAGTTTAACGGCTGAAAAAATATTCAAGAATTGTGTAAATGAGTTCAGTTTTGATACCTTCTGAGGCCTTTTTGTGGAGGGAAGTGAATTCAGTGTCTTTCCGAGACCTGCAGACAACTTGTTATCGACCTGTTTTTGACTTTATTGGTATTTAAAGGAACATGCAATCGACACAGCAAGAACTCGACCTGATACACATCATGAAAAACACTAATAAGGAGCCACAAAGGCACAACTGAAGCTGTGTTGATAAGGCTGACTGTGTGTGTGTGTGTTACATAAAAGTGTGTTCTGATATAACAAGTGATTCATTTTTATCAGTTTCTAAACTGTGTTACCCTGAGGTCTCCGTTAAGTAATCCCTCCTCTTCTATATACTATCCTACACAGTAAAAATCAATCTGTTCACCATCATTTGAATCAGGGCTCCCTCTAGTGGTGGAATAATAACCCATCATGAACATCCCTTTTCTAAAAAATACAGAAAGTCCAGGATGTGTTTTAGTGTTTTCCCAAAGAAATTGGTTGGAAATTGGTATCTTCATGTATGAGTTAGGATAGTGTTTAAGTGTTCATTAGTTCTACTTCCTCTGTGATCATACTTAACCTTTCATTATCATATTTCTCACTTCTGGGTTCCTCTTTAGTGCTTCATCTGTTCTATGCAAATCCTGTATTCCTCCACCGCCATGGACTGTCTATCATGTTTAAAGAAAAGTCTGAGTTTCTCGGGCCATTTTTCAACCCATTTATTCGATTTTTCATAGTGCAAACTGCACGAACGGCAAGCTTCTGCGTCACGGCCTGATGAGCCCGTCGGACCTCGGAGCGTTAACTACCGATCCGAGCGGCTCACGATCCTCAATCTGCCTTCTGGTGAGGAATTAAACTGGATATGATTTCTCCAGGATCGACCGCTCTGATCTGTAATTTAGTCGTTCGGTTGTTTCTTTCTCTGTTTTGTCACCGTGATGTTGGTTTGTAATTGTGGCGCTGCGCCTGGCCGACAGCCTGGCCTTGAGCTTACAGGGATGTTGCAGTCTTCGTCTCTGATTAGCATCTGCAAGTCGTTTTCATTTTTCCTTCATGTCTCTTCCAACATCCACTTGGAACTGCGCGAGAGTCTTGTGTGTGTGTGTGTGTGTGTGTGTGTGTGTCTTGTTTGAAATCTGGGGAGATTCTTCAGGATTGACGTTATTTACTGGATTAACTCTCCAAGCGATGTCTCTCTTTCTCCTCACAATGTTTGTCTTGTAAGGAAACTATTTCGTTTTCTCAGGCCTCCATCTCATGTCGCTCAGCTGTTAAATTCTCATTTTTTACGGTTTTCTTAAAAGCCATGTGACTTCTTCTTGATCTTCGCTTATCGTTTCTGTCACGCATAGTTACTGAACTGTGAGGAACGTCTGTAGAAACCAGCTTGGAGGACAGTTTGTAACCGTTGTACGCTTCCATTTTTATACGAAAGCAGTGAGAAAAACTACATCTATCCATAAAGGACAGAGGAAATATTCTGTATTTGTGGCGTTTTACAGTATTATTGAGTAGGAATAATCAAAGCTAAAGGTGAAATCATACTGTACTCACAACAGGTAGCAACAGACGGCTGTGAGGATCAGACTGGTGACGATCACGCTGTCAAAGAGAACAGAGAGAGAGTCACATTCACACAGATCTGTCCAAACATACACTACAACCATTCAATATAACAACATTTTTAATATTCAGATAGTTCTCACAACTAAAGTTCACTAAAGTTTCTAACAAAATCAGATCTTATATCCTTAATAAAACAAACTGTTTAGGAAAAATATGATTTTTGTTTGAATAAAACGTTAGAAAAAACATTTAACTCTGTGGAATTAGTTGCTTTTTGAACACTTTCATTAACATCATTGCATATTAGTATGAAGATAGCACCACGATAGTTAATATCAGTGTAGTCTATACGTCCCAAACCTAATTTAAAGAAGCGATGCACCACATTTTTCACCAAATATCACTTATATCAAGGTAGTTATCCCTTCTTATATCACTGGTTGTGTGAGGCATTTGTGGGTGACACTGCAAATGATTTCACAGGACCAGATTATTGAAAGATTACATTTTAACAACTGTGAATGAATGTGTATTTTGATTTTTCAGGGATTTACTGGGGCCGCAACTAACATTTAGCAATTTTTTATTCGCAATTAATCTGCCAATTATTCTCTTGAGTAATCTCTTGTCTACAAAATGTTAAAAAACAGACAAAAAATAATTTAGAATTTGCTTGTTTTGTCCAACCAACAGTCCAAAAGCCAAAAAATATGCAAATAACTGACATTTATGACAAAGAAAAGCAGCAAATCCTCACATTTGAGAAGCTGAAACCATGACTGAGACAACTAAATTGATTACTGGAAGAGTTGCAGAGTCATGCTCTGTTGATCAACTAATGGATTAATCGACTAATCATTGATTAATCACTAGTATTTACTTTAATGGAGAAGCCAAACACTTACATTACTGTGATTGTTGCGCCTATAAATGATCCTCAGAATAATGACTATCACAATACCTATATATCACTATCACAACATAAAATAATGCACGTATAATGTAAAATGATATGTTTTGCAACAATGATGATGCAACAAAATTCAATCTGCAGAGCAATAAGAAACTCCAGTGGATCAAAACAAATGCAGTTTGGTAAAAGATACAATATTTCCCTCTGAAATAAAGCAGCTACAGGAAGTGTCTCACAACATAAATATTACAAGAAATGTACTAATATGTCATAATTGGCTTGCTTGAGAATATTTAAAGCCCTTCTGTTTATATTATTAACTAAACCTACTGTTATCTGAAAGCTTGACTGCCTGTGAGCTGCTGTAATGGGACTCAGCATCACTCCCATGTAGTCCAGCACTGACTGTTTGGACATTTTAACACCCAATATAACAAATCTATCCTCATACTGGAGTCTAAATCATCTTTTCATGTTTACTTCTTTTGGATTTATTTGACCTTTTAACCTTACTGTGCTGCTGTATGTAGAGGATGGATAGGGTGGACGTGCAGGATGACGCGCACGGCGGCCTCCCATCACATGAGCAGCAGACACTCGTGTATATTTTGTAAAGCTGATATGTGACCGACTAGAGAATAAACACCGACTTTGAAGAATAAATAAGTCGTCTAGTATCTGAATTTTGGCTGCGAGTGTATAAAATGAGAGCAAACACCGAATCATCGCCGTTAATTGCAGCCAATTAACGGTAGCTAGTCCACCTACCCCCGGTTGGGTCCTTTGGGCACTAAAAACGGAGCCACGACCCCGACCAACGCCCAAAGCGTGGTGAAGCAGATCATCGGCAGGGCGAGAGAGTGAGACACCATGGCTCCAGACCGCACAAAACCGCAGATAGGAAGGAATTAATCTCGGTTTGTCCTGTTAGAAATAAAGCGCATCAATGGCTGCTGAGCCAGCCCGTCGCTTCCGCTATGTACCCGCCCAACTAAGCTAACGCGGCATGTGATTGGTCGAGACTCGGGAGATGGCTGTCTCTGATTGGCGCAGCGGGCTGCCTTTCAGTATTACAGCAGGAGGGATTGGAGGGTTGTTCGTGCCAGCGGATTGCAGGCTGGTGTTTTGTTTTTTTTCTTTTTCTCATCTTCATCTTAAATACTTTGAGCCATCTGTGATGTTATTGCCTTTTTTTTCATTCTGCGGAGACACGTAACTACTCTGCCTCTGATTGGCTCTGACATTCTTACCCTAACTTTAACCAAGTCAGTTCAATTTTTATGAAATTCAATTTAATTAAATTCAGTGGGGCTTTATTGGCTTGAAGGTTTCAAGAACAATGTTGCCAAAGCATCAAGTACAATTAGTCTTAAATATTTTGACAAGTACATAATAACAGTAATATGAACATTAACACAACAGTAAGACTGATATATATTAATTAGATATATAAAGTGTATCCTATGCATGTATTGTGTGTGTGTGTGTGTGTGTGTTGTGTGAACGCATGTGCTGTGTGTGTCCCTCAAGTTATGGTATGTTGAATCACAGAGTTGAACTTCTTAAAGTAAATGTTCCTTATTTCATTGAATGTCTTACATCGTAGGGAGGAAACACATCTCTGTCTCAGCCTCACCTGTCAAACACTGACCACATATTCTTGTTTTCTTTTGGTTGCCATGGTTTTCTGTGTCATTTCGACAGCCGTTCACATTGCATTTGTGAATCCGTAACTCCGCTCTCTATCTTTGATCCATCTCACCCCGCATGCCAAAACCTAACCAACCTGACCAACCTAACCAACCTAACCAACCTGACCAGGAGCGGCAATGAGCAGCCAATCAGAAGCAGAGCAGGGCGAGTCTTTACAGAATACAGGTGGGTGAAAAAATAATAATAATAATAATGAGGTGATGTTATTTTTTCACACACACACATGCACACACACACAAATACAATGGCATCACTTCATAACTACAACAAATCAATGTTACAGTCTGTTTATAGACCAGTGCACCAATATTACAGGCATCTCCTCTCTACACTGTGGCATACAGCACAATATTACCACCCAGTGGACAAAGGTATCAGCCTACATTCCTCCAACAGTTTTTTTTTTCTCCACCCACAAATATTCATTCCATCCAGGCTGAGAGACCACTACTTTCCAGTTGGGCCAAGTTGCCAGGAAACACCAGATGGCTCAACAGTCTGCTGGTGTCAGGATATTTCTCATTTCTTTGGAAGGCTGGTCCCAAGAGATCTCAGAAATGAAACAAAGCTTCAGTATACCGATGAATTTGAAGCAATTAGTCAGTGCAGAAAGGGTTCAGCTCAGCATGCAAAAGGGGTAAAAAATCCGTCCATAAGACGGTATGTAGAATTTAGTGGCATCTAGGTCTTTGTAGAAATGGAATATAATATTCATTGGTATGTTTTAATTAATGTATAATCACCTGAAAAAAAAAGAATTGTGTTTTGGCATGGCAGATGATTCTTATTTCAGGTGATTATACACTAATTAAAACATACTTATGAATATTATATTCCATTTCTGCCATGTAGATGCCACTACATCTTACACACTGCAACTTTAACTTTTTTCAAAAATGGAAAAACCATATCAGACACTAATTATTGTTCAAAGTAGAGCATTTTATATACATCTTACCATGGATCTTTAACGTCAAGCCTGTCGTGCTTTTATTTTTAAGGTAGTAGCCGGAAGTCTTTAAATTCTGCCCACATTCTTTTATTGTGAAAAACGGAAGCGGTATTAGTCGTAACGGCTGTTAGCTCGACAGTGACGGTGACTAGACAGTCGGAGGAACACCAACGGGCGATATTTCTCATGAACCGGGAGCCTGACCGGGGGAGCCGTCCGCGCCAAACGAAGATTATAAACATACCGTTGTTTTGTTTGCCAGTTTAAATTTAATTCATAGTATGTGCTGATAATGTTGGACGTTAAAGCCCGATGAAGTTCACCAGAGATATCTGCCGGCTGCTCGGTTTGGGAGGCGGTGAGTCTAACTGCCTGTCAGCCGTTAACTACTTTTCATTTTTCTTTCAGATAAGTTGGTGACACAGGTTTGTTTCTGCTTTGAGTTTTTAACTCGCTGTGATTTAGCATTTGTCACAGCCGCAGTGTCTCAGGTTGTTAAAGCACTAATGACTATAACCCACGCTGGAAAAAAAAAAGAAACCCAAATAAAATAATTGCCACTAAATAACATTAGACAAGAAATACTTTAAAAATGGCGAACAGTTATAACATGTAACGTTAACTACAGTAACTTATATTTAGCTTGAATGTTATCTTCAGAGTTTGTGTTGTGTTTGTAGTAACTAAATACAGTCTATAGCTTAGTTATTATGCCAACTATCACTAAATATTGGCCCTAAAATAATAATGGGTTGAATGTTAATTGGCTTACAGATATATTTTCATTGTTTGCTGCGTAACGTAGCGGTATTTACAGGACAAAGGAAGAAAAGGCAGACTTTTAACTTTTATTTAACTATATGAAGCAAATTTTGGGTGAAAATGAACATGCTGTTTGTGTAAAAGCCACTTTTTTTAACTGTAGCATACAGTATTATACAATGTATCACAGTATTATACAATAAATGAACACTAAAAGCACCATTATAGGAAAAAATGAGTCTTTCTGAAACTTTCAACAGTGGTTTTTAGCCAGAAGACCAAACAGGAAGCATGAAGATGACCAAAAAACCCCCCAAAACCCCTGACATTATCACTACTGTACCACTGTTGTTGGACACAGTATGCTCAGTCAGAAAAAAAACACACCATTTAGAGCTCCTTTGGGGAAAGTTAGTACAGGTGTTGTGTTGAAATATGTTTCCTAATTGATTTGTTCTTCTCTTTACATTAACCTGAACCCAACCTTACTATAGTTATCAGTATCATCATCCATTTCTAAGTCATAACTATGACTGGGAAGCTCAGATTTAGCTGAAAGCGCTGACATATTTGATTTGGACTTGATAATACAGATGTGGCTGATGGATTTTTACCTTCCATCCAATATGATGTGAAAAAAGTCAAGTCAAATCCAACCAGTCACCTCTGTGCATCCAAGTCATGAATGAAACCCTAACTCAGACCATTTGAGGACACATTATCGGAAGAGGAAACACACAACACGTTGACATAAGACCCGTTAACAGAAGACGATGGCAGGAGGGTTAGACTGGAGGCATTTGTTTAACCATCTGCTCACTTTATTGGACTCTCTCCAACAGTTTAGACTTGATTTTTGTCCAGTAAACGTCACCTAAATGGCAAACCATGACTCTCAGAAACACAAAAAAAGCAAGAAATACATCTAAAAACATGTTGTGACATTGCAGTCACACTTATTCTGTGACTGTGGAAGCAACAGTTTGCACATTTTAACCTTTAATTTTGCAGCATTTTGAGTTTCCGGTTCTTTTTTTTATTATTATTATTACTATTGTGGTTGCGGGAAATATATTTGCACTTTGATACTCACAGCGTATTAAATTGATCAGAGCTTACTTATGCTGGGAGTTTAATATGTCGGTATGTTGGCAGGTCATCAACCTAACCAAAAATATTTGACTGGCAAATGAGTTGTGCACTAACCCCATAAGAATGTACAGAAACTGGTTTGACCGCTGTACTGTATTTTTTGAAGTCTCTCATATGGTCAACCCTGCTGAGAAATCACTTTGGCATCCATGTGATGAACTCTCAAACATTTTAATACTCATCGGTTCGCTGTAAGACAAGCGAAACACTTCAGATGTGGTGAAAACTGAAAGCTTTTAATAGCTGCTTCACGTCTGCAGCAGAGTGGAAGCCTCCTTCCCCCGCCAAAATAAACACCACCTTCTTTAAATGTCATAAAAATAAGATAAGGCATTTATGTTCTGGAAAAAAAACCAAAAAAAAACAAGCAGCTGTCTCTTTTCACCCAGAAAATACAACATGTGTGTTTTGTTTGTGATCTAACAAACTATTTCCTGGGGGAAACCCTGGAGGAAACCACCCTCACTCAGATTTACCCTGTGAAACGTAATGAAATAAACAGAATGTGCTGTGAATGGTAGCAATAGTTAGCTTTTGATTTAAACGAGGAACAGTCGCAGAAATCAAAGGTTTTTTTTTTATTGCGAGCGAACAAGCCGAGGTTAGCTTTTATTTTCCTGAGCGCCAAACCGCTACGAAGCTGTGAACACGTTAAAACTGTGCGTCCGCTGTTAGAAATAAGAATCCTTCTCTAAGTTAAAGAGGGTAATCGTGACGTTGATTCTTGTTTTAAATAAAGACCACAAAATTACATTTTTCTTTCTCTCCACGACATCTTTCACACTCTTTATGAATCTTTCTATTCAAATCATTTAGCAAAACACTCCTCAGCTTTAGCGAAATCATGAAAAAAATGATTTTCTTTTTCACTATTAGTGTCGGTGAGTAGTGAAGGACTGTCTGGAAGTGAGGAGAAGCTCGGTGTCTACTGGAAGTTTACATAACGCTTCCACTTAAATCCATGACTTCCAAAGAAGTCGTTACGCCTCGAACACAACTTAAAAAATATTAACAGCAGCATCCGTAAAAAAAAAAAGTTCTTGACCTTTGCTTGTTTTTGTCAGCGGTTTAGTTTCTCTTTTGACAAAATGCCAACATCCTCAACACAAGCTTCTCTTCCTGGCATTTTCTCTCAGGGACGTGAATGACTTTTGGGTCAAATATGGCGTAGTTGTTGACCACATGCGTTAGCAACAACACAACAGGAAACGATTTACACTTGTTGTTTATTTATCTTATTGATTAAGATTGTTTTTTTGTTTTTTTTGACGACCGATTGGGAGATTAACTTTGAGTGTCCTCCTCTGAGTGCGTGGGTTTAGCTACGAAGACCAGGAGATGTGGATGAAAGCTAATAGTGAACCAGAGTTAACGGACATTGGCAGACGTCAGGTGACCTCATGCGACCTCACAGCGGTGGAAGGGGTTTTTAATGTGTTTGTCTTTGTTTTAATACGGAGCGGTTTCTGTTGATGAGTCAGAGGGACTTTAGTTTGGACCTGCATACTGTTATGTGTGTGTGTTTCTGTGTCTTTGGGTGTGTTTGTCTATGTGTGTGTGTGTGTGTGTGTGTGTGTGTGCCAAGGCAAAGGGGGTTTGAGTTCACCACATCAGACACCCATTAGTCTTAATCTTCCTCTTCCTTGAAATAATCAAGCTAATGAGAGAAACAGAAGTAACCACACACCCTTTAATATGAATGTTTTTTTTATTGAAGTCTGTATTTAAAGAAAAATCTAATTACCTTTTGGGTTTTTTTTTTTTTGTCCATAAATGCATAGTTAGCATTTAATAACAGGACAGAGGTCGTTTGGGGATTTTGATTTGAAATTTTCAGGCCGCAGCAAGCAACAAGTGAGCAGATGAATCACAGATACACACTCATAGCAGGAGAAACTGATCAAATCATCTTTCAGGGTGTTCATAATTATAATATATAAACATTTGGATATATTGTGACATGATGCATTTTCTGGAAAATCATAAACAATTAATGTCTGTTTTAATGAATGTTTTTATCAAATCCAGCATATTAAGATATAGAAAGTGTAACATAATCCAATATTGCCATTAAGACACCCTGATTATTGATTTCCAGTATTGACCATAATGTCATCACACTGATGGTAACAAAGGAAAAGCTGCCGTGACAAGTTCTGTAAACTGTGAGTCAACAGTTTATTATTATTATGTAACACTTAGCTTGACTTTTTAAATGGAAACTAATGTTTGTGTTTCAGTTGATCACATTTGAACAGAGGAGGCCAGTTTTTTTTTTTGCACATGCACTGATGTCACTACAGCCTCAGAGATAAACAGTGTCTGCAGGTATGAAGGAGCCTTAAATCAAATAAATATAAATATATAAATATCTTCTTTTATCAGTTCAGCAGTTGAACAGACAATCAGTCCTCAAATAGCGCCGAGGCTTTTATCTGAGACATGACGGCGTGTTTTATAGAGAAGGTGGGTCACTTTTAGCTACTATGGAACAAAGTCCACATCCGCTAACAATAAAATAATTCAATGTACTTTAATGAAATATAACATGAACCTTCAAAATCTGATCATGCTAAGAGGATAAGAGAGTCAGAAGAGGCTGTAGAGTTAGTAGTGAGTGCTTCTTCTACACTGGTGTATTTCTTTTAAATGAAATGTGGTTCTTCTGCATCGTAAGATAAAGAATAACATCAGCAAATAATCCTGGAGGATATCATCAGAAAGAAACTTTTACTTCTTATTTCGCTTTTGTTTCAGAAGTGCTCTCCATCATAGTTTAGTCAGAAGCCTTTTCTGCTCTCATTTACTGTCACCGCTGTTTACTTTGAAACTTTGAAAACCCCCTCCGGCCGTCCAGGAGGTCTCTAATTCCCTCCTTTTCCTGGAAGATCTATTACTAAACGGCATCATACGGAGAAAAACTAAAAAACTAGAATCGGTCTGAATAACACAAACAGCGTGTGAGAACAAACACTGCTGTTAATAAGATAAACTCAGAGCGACGGAGCTCTGCTGTGTGGCTTTCATTTAGAAGTAGACTTTATATATGTTTTTTATTATATTATTGTGTTATTTACTCATTACTGACCACTTTTATTTGAGGATGACTGAATGGTTTTAATGTCAACAGTACAGATTAGTGTTGCAGGGTCACATCACTAATGTAAGAACACATTTACATGACTGAGAAGTTATTTTTGTTGACATAATCCTGAATATTCAACACTATAAAAATCATTTTTTTTAGTGTTTTCACTCCCATGTCACAGTTTGAACAAACATTAAAAGCACAGCACCAGTCCTGAATTCTCCATTTTTGCCCAAACTCCCTGCACATAAGTAAAAAAAGACAAATTAGAAAACACTGATGTTGAGAGATCAGTGTGTGTGTGTGTGTGTGTGTGTCAATATGGGTGTGTGTTTGACAGAGGGGGAGGAAACTTGCCAAGGCCACCCTGTCCGGCAGCCTTGAGAACCAGATTTCATCACAGGTGGTTTTCACATCGAACGGCAACACATGGTTTGTTATACTGAATATTTTTCCGCCCTCAACATTTTTTTGTCGTTTTAAGTTAAACAGCAGACTTTTTTTTTCTTTTTTTTGGAACTATAAAGTCAAATGCAAAGCCATCGCTTTTTATTAAAACCCACTATGAGGCATTACTGAAGAAAACTATGCGAGTCTGTTGACATTTTAGCGAGTACGCATGAGTTCACGCACAAATAACTTTTGCTGCAAGAACAAACCTGGCATGTACTTTTTTTTTGGGGGGGGGGGGGTTGTCTGTTATGGTTGATGTGAACGTTTCCATGGTATTTAATCTCGTCCGCGTAAATATTGTGAACAAGAGCTGAATGAAAAAAAACAAAAAAACAACAAAACATTTAGATCTCACTCAATCATGTCTTCCTCCTCCGTCAGCAGTGACTCAACAAACATCTGGCTGCATATTAATGGCTGTTGGGCATTAAAATCAGAACAATATGTGGTGACTGATGCGATCTGGAATACTTTGGGAAGCATCTTCGGCTCTTAAGGAATTGCGAGTGTAGAAACGTTTGGGAATCGAGCTGGAATTTAAACATGTTATTTTTCTTTTTCCAGTAGGTGATGTCCTCCTTCATATTCATGCAAAGTGAATTATAGACGTGGCACGGTGACACACGGTGACTCACAAGGACTCAATCTGGAACTCTTTTACAGTAACTTGACCGATAAATTGATCCCAAAGCTCTATGAGCTCACTTCATGAAGCGACAGAGTGAATGCAAATCTAAAAAAAAAAAAAAAAAAAAAGGGGGGAAACATAATAAAACAAACATCAGACTCGAAGATGTTTTGTCACCGATCCAAGACTAAGTTCTGCTGACGAGTCTGTTTTAAAGCGAAGGCCAGACGGCTCATTTGTAAAGCTAACGAACTGTGTAGCCTTCTTCTACCGGCTCTGTCAGTGTCGTACACAAGCTGCATTTAAATTCACGTGGACGACAGACATAAGGCTTCAGTCAGATGAGCCGCCGCCGCCGCCGCCGCCACCTGAGAGCTTTCACACTCCTGTACGTCCCTGATAACAGTGTCAGAGATGCAGGTGTTCTCTCGCCAAGATCCGCTCCTGTTTTATAGGAAACATATCTGCAGGAACGGATCACTTGTGTGGCATGTGTCTGCCGGCCACAGGATATGCTGAAAAGATAAAGAAGTTGGCGGTGTGTCGGTGTGTGTGAGTGTGTGTGTGTGTGTGTGTTTTTTTTCCTCCTCCTCCACTTGTAAAAAAGGAAACGTCGTTCTCCAAACACCTAAGATGAAGAATCACATCAGGAACGTATGAATAAACACACTGTTGTGATTGATTATCTTGTGCGTTGTGTGTTTTAAATCAAAGACTTCCAGGGATTTCTGGGAAATCAGTAATATATTCAGTACGTCACAGGAAAACCTTCAACCTTACATCGCACGGTGACTCAGGGTCACTTAATTACGTGATTGAACGTCTTCTTGAGCGCAGACAGAATGATTAACGTCCCCGTCGTTTTCCTTTGCTGCTTTAAATCTTCATCATCATTTTTTTTTTTTTTTTTTCAGACGTTAAATTTGCAAACCGATTTCACTCCAGTAATTTCAGACAGAACACCGTCTGCCTTCACTTGTCAGAGAGGGTGATTTCTGCCTGTGATCAGTATTGATGCTATTAAATATCAGCCTTCCTGTAACCGATCTTATGAGGAGGAGAGGGATTTCACTCACAAAACCTACAGTATAATGTGGCATTGTCTAAATGTTGACGGATGTGTTAATCCCTCACAGACTTTTTTTTTTTTCTTCTCTCCTCTGGCTTTCGGTCTCGCTGTGAATCATTTTGGTGTTTCTGCTCATTCCCAAAGTTTCTGAAGAGGACGGGTGATTCCTGGACAGTGTTTTCTTGGCCTCGCCTTTCATCTGTCAACATCTTGTTTTTGAGGAGGAGGAGGAGAAGGGGGGCGGGGGAAGAATGTTGGCTCGAAACTCCCTCAACGCGCAACCTTCACTGTATCAGCAGTTTTATTTCATCTAAAAAATCTGTAGCTTGCTGATGAAAGAAAACCTTTGTACTTGTTTCTCTCAACAAGTGGTGAGACTGTGGTTATGACAAACATAATAATCCTGACCACGTTGACCAATATGGTCACCATGATCGTTAATATATTTCATATGCTTTTGCAGCTAATCTCACTGTGTTATTATTCATGAAATGAGGTAACGACCTGAATTATTGCCACCTAGGTTGGCAGTAAGTTGTGATACAGCACCTGTAGAACGATCAGCAGATGAGCTCGAGCAGCGTGGACGAGCAGTGGCGACCACCATGACTGAACAGACAGAAACAAAAAGGAGCTCCGTGCTGGAAACCCATAAAGTTTGACTGATAATTGTCAGTTATTTCTGGTAATTGCAGTGCAGAAACCCGCAGCAATGAGCCTTCAGCGCCAACGACGGAGACAAAATTCAATGGAACAAGAGCTTTCAGGCAGATCAGTTATTACTCTCTTACTTTTTCCCCCCCAACAGTAAGTCAAACGCAAACCTATCAGCAGTCGGAGATTAAACAGTTTGTCCTTTTGCTACAAAGTCTTTTTCAGCTTAATTCAAAAAGGTTTGTACAAACCAACCAGGATGAAATAGTTAAGGTTAATTATGTGGCTACATGCCGGGGATGACTTGGCTGACAAAGGCATCCTTGGCCTCAAGGCTAAACATTTTCCACCTCGTGAGAACAGCGAGTTTCATAGTTTTGTGCAGCTGGCTGATAAGATAAGAATTTTCATGAAGTACAGTCGCTCTCCAACATGCTCTCCCTGAATAAACTTCTGACCTGAAGACTCGATTCCTGACTGATTCTTTTATAGCCGTGAGGGCAAACACATGTTTATTTCTAAACTCTTTTTTTTTTTTTTCTGGAAGCATCTGAGAGCACAGGACGCCGCCTGAAGCTTCACGCAGCAACAATTCAGTTTCACTTCATTGAGTAAAAAATGACATCCTTATTGCTTCTTTGTTCTCTGGAGCACAAATTCCTGATTAGTTTACTCATAACTTGGCAGAGACTAAAAAAAAAAACAACACATCCAGTCTTACATTGGACAAATATAACGTTTATATTCTTGGCTAAAGGCAATTTAGCTGCATTAGGTCTTCCTTTGATAGTACTTCTTTTGATAAGTGCAGCCAAATACTTTGGTTTATGATAAGAACATGTTCAGCTGTTGAAATACAGTCTTCAGTAAGAAGAAAAGCTTCAGATGTGCTTTCATGCAGACACTGATGTCAGCAGTAAAGCCTTGTAAAAAAAAAAAAAAAAAAATCCACCTATTTAAATGTCTTTAAATAGTTTGCATGCTCTATTTTGTTTATTCAGCACGTGTCAGCCGTCTCATGAAACACCTCCGAAAAGCCATTCACACCTCGCCGGTATTCGCCACAGTTTACTTGACTTATGCGTGTTCCTCTGACCCGTATACCAATAGCAGCTTTGTGAGATAAACTGTTATTCATTGGTTGTTTAAATAAAGATTTGCGTCAGAGCTTTGATGGTGCAACCGCTAAAGCTGTGAGTAATACTCCCAGCCTCTTCTCCCCGCTTCTAGTCTGATTTGTTCTTGTTCAAGATGAACCGCACAAACTAAGTGCACAATAAAACACAAGAGTTTCACAATAAGTCGTCTTATTGGAGCCTCTTTAATTCAAATGCATCAATCCTTTGTAATAAAACAAAGATAAGAGTATAGCAGAATAAGAGATCATCACTTTCAGCTGGATACAATGTCACAGGCAGATTTAGTAGCATTAACTTGGCAGTGGATATGTGAATAAGATTTTTAGGCATGGCTCGAGGGATTTTAATGTCTCTCAGTCAGTCAGTTCACCACTTTGGTCCAGGATGAAATATCTCAACAGTTGGGTTGCCATGAAATTGGGCACAGCTGGATGAAACCTAATGAAATGTGGCATATAACGGAATCGCCTTGCCTTGACTGTGGCGATCCTCTTGATTTTTTTTTCCTCTCAAACTTTCACTCAATGTCCAACGAAAGATTTTAACACCTACTTAAGATGATTTGGTTCAGACGTTTACGTTTTTTCGGATGAATCCCAATCACGGTGATCCTCTGACATTAAGTCCAGCACCTCCAGCAGGTACATAGTAGTGGTTCAGGGTGAAATGTCTCTACTGGATCCAGAATTTGGGACTGGTTGTTTTCCTTTACAATGAGCATCAGGACTAATAAAGCTTTTTTGTTTAGTGATGTCCCTGTAAATAGATGAGGACACTTCCAATGCTCCATTTTGCAGTTGATAAGACTAATCGGAGCTTTACAGATTAAGAACAAAGGCTATCATCCCTCAATACACACGCTGAACCCAACACTTTATTTTCTCCCGTCCATGTCTGAGATCTTCTCGGCAGCTGCTGCTCTGCTCTCTGTCACTCTGCGTCTTCTACCAATCACTTGAAGTGAAAAACTACCGGCTGTGTTTGTGTCTTGTTGCTGCTGCTGCTGGTAAACAATCTGCTTCAGCAAAGTGAGTGCTCATCACTTGTGTCAAAACCAGCAAACAAAGTGATGATAACCCAGCAGGATTTAACCAAAGGCTGGTTGTTCAATTTTTCAGCTCATATCTTTAAAAACAAAAAAAAGAATAAATGAAATCTCAGTGAGTTGAAATAGAAACATGAGAGAGTGAAATATTTCTCTGTGGAATATTTCCAGAAAGCTTCCGGGTACCTGAGCACTATTTCTGTCTGGAAGCCTCTTAGATATTTTTGGCATGGTGACCTCTTCATATGATATGAGAGGAAGGGAGGAGGACCCCCCCCCCCCCCCCCTTTACACACACACATACACACACCCATCTGCAGCCACATTAACGTGCACCAGAAACATTTCTCTCTTTATATGCCAGCATGCAGCGTGTGTGCTGCATAATAGTCTGAAGGATCACTAACCACTTTACTGGTTTAGCTCTCTCGACCAATCAGAACGCTTCTGCTGGAAACTGCTGTGTCACTCGTTGACATTTCAAAGTTGCACTTATAACTTGATATTTGTATTTCCCAAGGAACGGTTCATCGCTGGCAACGCATGAGACTGAAAATGACTGACATTTCTGTTAAAATGTCAGCTTTTTCCTACTTCTAGCGACACTTTTATCATTTTTTAACATAAAAAGATTCAGATAAATGACGTCCAGAACACAGAGAGAGCATAAAATAAAAATGAACAGCCAGTTTGTGCCTTCAGAAAAACAACATCATGCATTATACAGTAGGTAAAAACAATTTCCTTGGTAATAAACAACATAATTCATTATATTTGTGTTTATTTTGCAGCTAAAGAACACCGAGGCTACCTGCTCACCATCAGGAAGCATTAGATTAGAGCCTTGAGCGATGGCTACATGTTAATTAAGTCAAATCTGTTTTATTTGCATTATGTCTCGTTGCCAACTGATGGCGGATAAAAAAAAGAAAAGAAAAAGATGCCAGGCTACGAACGAGCTAAACACAACTCACATGTTGAACAAATACAATCATGTCACGTTGGTTGAATGCCCTCAGATATATTCATGTCTCCTGATAAAACAGGCTGATGTAACTACTACCTACTAGCAAACTGTGAACTTGAAGGCAAAATTAAGTCGTTGCTATTCTTGATTTTGTCTTTTTTTTCTCATGTATTTCTGTTTAAACTAATAAGGAGCGAAGGAGAAGTGATTACAGTCCTCTTAAATTTACAGGACAGCATCTTTCTCTCTTTCAAACTGACACTTTTTAGTTGCTGGTTAGCAGTTTAATCGATGCAACATTACACATTAATCATCTCTGTCTTTAAAAAAAAACCCTTTAAAACATCACTTACACATAAAAACCGTCTCAATCTGAGTGCTGAGTATGTTGATTTTTACCATGTACTCATTATTTTAGTGACTAATCTGGAAAGAGTTTGATACTGTTTGAGCAGACAACACATCTGGCTAAAACTTCAGGGCCAGTTTCCATTCAAATTTACATTAAAGCCAGCTGCCCATAAATGAATGTTTTCATTCTTCATAAACAGAAGTAGAAACACCAGACTAAATAAAAATTCATTGGCTTCTCTCTGCCTTCCGATCCTCCTATCACAAGCCGCCACACCTGCGTTGATTTGCATAGGGAACGTGTCTGTCAAGCATCGAGTGTCAACACACACACGCACACACACATATTTTTTCTATCATTAAAGAGATTTAGTGCCAGACAAAACATACAGTGTGTACAACATAAAAGAGGATTCTTTCCATGTCTTACATTGTGACTCATGGCCTAAAGCAAAATGCTATAAACACGTATGTTTTATGTGTCTCTCCAGATGGGCGAGGAGAGGAGGACATGGACATTCAGAATGGAGATCCTGAACCGTCAGACAGGAGAACAGATCAAGACTTATCACAGGTAGGCAGTGACAGGATAGAGACGTATACACGGAGATAAATATATAAACCAGGGAAAGTTTGGACTCACTGGACTTCTGGACTCTATAACACGTAGAGCGAGCGAACACATGGGATACTGTTTTTCTGTTACACATACTTAGATTTATGACATCTAACAAAGCCAAAGCCAAAGTCCCCAGTGTATCACTAAAGGCCACAACATGCTGCCTCTAAAATCTTTGGCAACTTCTCTCCTGACATATAAAGTCAGTGTTTTTTGGCTCAAGCTTAAGCTAAGTGAATGTTCAGGTCAGTCAAAGAAGTGACTCCAAGCTTCTTTCTGAAAATAAATATGCATCTGACAGTTATTTCATTTGTGTGTGTGTGTGTGTGTGTGTGTGTGTGTGTGTTACTCTGTGTTGAGCAGGCCATGTTGAGTGGCGAGGATGGTTTGGATGATGAGAAGAAGACAAAACGGAGAGCAGAGAGGAGGAGAGCCAAAAGGAAAGTGAGTAAAAACTGATCTATCTATCTATCTATCTATCTATCTATCTGTCTGTCTGTCTGTCTGTCTGTCTGTCTGTCTGTCTGTCTGTCTGTCTGTCTGTCTATCTATCTATCTATCTATCTAGCTATCTATCTATCTATCTATCTATCTAATAAACAAATAATACAAATGTAAAAAAAAAGAATTGGTACAAAAAAAATAAATAAATTAAAGACTAAAAGTTCATTTCCAGCTATGTTGTTTAGTTCAAGTGATTTATCTGCTTGGTGTTTATATATATATGTTCTATTATTGTATTATATATTTTTTGGAAATGTTTAAAGCCAGAAACAACATACAGAACAAGCTACAATGTGTGCAACACTTCACTAGAATAACATGATACAATATAACATCATCCCTACATCAATGACATCAGTATAATCTGCATTTCATCTGCAAGTCGCTCTCAAAAATAATAAAGAATCAAATAAAAATGTACTTTAATACCATCCATGTTGCTTCTGTCTTCTGTTGTTTATGATTCCTCTGCTAACAAATAACGAATGCATCTGCCACATTCCTCACACCGCCTCGTTTGTTACCACACCCATGTTTATTCATGCCACCCGTCACCCCACCTGTCGTCACTCCTTTTTCACAGCTGTTTACCGCTGCGTCGGCTTCCCTAACATCTACCGCGTCCCTCTTCATAACTGGTTCTGCACCTTTTTTTTTTTTTATGACACATCTGACTTGCACATATATTTCTATACCTGTTGTCCATACATACATATATATCTGTACCATCCCACATCCACCATGTCCATGCTCTCCTTTCAGAGGCAGAAAGAACGGAAGAAACTGGAGAGAGAGGAGAGGATGGAGGATGTCTCAGAGCAGGTGAGACTTATTTCTCCATTTCCTTTCTCACTCGACAACGTTTCCATTGAATTGTTGCGAGTTTAAAAGCCACCCTCTGAAATGTAAACACAATAAAATGTGAGGCAACGCTTGTTTGCATGAACGTCCTTTAACGTTAGAAAAATTAAAGCAGGTACTTGACATCCAAGTCTGGTTGAACATCTGCTTCCATCAGTCTTTATTGCAGCTTTTTCTATTTACAACATGCCATCTAAACATAAACACATTTTTCTTATATTTTATGCTTCTTCAAATTTCCAGCATTCCTCTGAAAATGCATTAAAAACAGCTGGATCGGATTGAAGTATGCACAATATCTGTGTTTGTATATGCAGATTTAGTTTTATTATGATAGGAACTTTTCAATAAATCTATAAATAGGGCTCTCATCTCTGTCTTGATTATTTGTAATAAAGCATATGTTCACTATAAGCCACTGTGTCAACTGATGGAATAACTACTTACTTACATACTTTGTGACTTTATTTAACTTAATAAGCAGATGTGACTTCTTGTTTTTCAAGTCATGGTCAAAAATCTTGCTTTCAACTTGTAACAGGGAGAGGAAGTGCCTGGCGCGGTGTCAGACAGCGACAGCGAGGAGGAACTGAAAGCGGAGGAGGAATGGACTGCGGTTCGTCCCAAAAATAAATGCAGCCCTGAATCAGTCCCTGCCTTCATTACTACAGAGAACAAGAGCAACCGCCGGCCGCCCCACAGGATCTCCGAGGAGGTGGGTCGAGGCCACGCTTGTGGAACCAAAAGTATCCCTTGCCTCAAACTAAAATAAAAGTGTCTAGGGATCTATTATTTTGGCTGGTGAAGTGTCAGATTGACCTGATGGTTTCAAGGTCCGGTAGAAATGACTCGGATAGCCAAGTATCCTGTTGAAGTGCCCCCCTGGCGAGTCACTAAATCCCTCTCTGCTAACTCACTGTAAAGTTGGATGTGTACTCCCAAGTAAAATGTAATTGCTTTGAAATTGGCTCAGGCTAATAATCTGCTGCGGATGTCATTACACAAATAGATCTCACTGCCAGTAAATGTACATTTACTGGCAGTACCGTATGACAACATGCCACATTTGGTCACGTTCTGAGAGTCACCCAAAGCGTCTTCAAGAAAGTGATTGCTACTTAAATGTCATTAGTTCTTACTAAGTAGCACTTTATTGTATATTTCTTCTAGTTTTTCCTTTTATATATTTTGAGAGAAAAGTACTTCAACTAGGAAACACTTGAGCACCTGTGAATTAGATGCAGAATTATTTAATAAGAAACCTTTTAGTGCAGACTCAGACTCCAAGGCCCTTGTGATCCAAGGCTGGAGAAAATCATGTCATTGTGCTCTGCATGAGGACTTCTGACTCTGCCGAAATGCACTGCACACACACACGTGTTAAACCACCTTTTTAAGCCTCGGCTGCTCAAACACCCCAGGTTGGTGGTTCTTGGACTGTGGTGTACTTGCTCTGCAAGTCTAGTTTTCTAGTTCAGAATAGAAAGGTTCATTTTGTTTGGTTTGTGTATGTTTGCACTGCCAAGTTATAAGCAGACGAGGTCTTGTAAACAAACAGAACTAACACTTTACAGCCGTGCTTGTAACTTTGTGAAGCTGTGCTGTAGGCGTGCTAACATGGTTACCATGACGATGCTGATATGCTGCTGTGCAGCAGGTATGATTTACCTCTGGGGACCACAAGTGTGTTTACAGAATTTAATGGCAATTGATCCAGTAGTTGTTGAGATATTTCATTCTGGAAAAAAATGGTGGACTGGCTGACAGGCTGACGTTGCCGTGCTTAGATCCAAATCACATGGACTTACACGTTTAATGAACAGACTTTTCATAAAATGTCATCATGCAGCTTGGAGTTTAGTGGTTTAAAAACATCTTACTTGCTTAATTTGTTTATTTATCAGGGAAAATTCACAATAATTAACATCAATATGATGCAGATTCTATCTAATCTGCGATCACCTTTAGATTTTTAAAGTGATCTTGAAATTTCAGCAAAATAAAAAAAGTACATCAGTGTTTATTTTGATTAACTTTCCTTTACAGTAGAAGAAGTTAAAGCTGGTGTTCTTCAGAAAACAACTTCATGTACGTGTAACTTCTGCTATAGATGATCTAGACTCACTATATTTTGCGTTGCACTTGCTCTGGATGAACACACCCTTCCCGAGAACCATCAGATGACCATGAACAAAGCAAAGTGTCACATTTGTCACATCCTGTCAGTCTCTGGATTGTTCAAAGCCTATTTACAGTTTCTGTGTTACTTTGTGGCGTCTCAGGAGCCGGAGTGGGATGTCAGCAGTGCATTTGTGGCCAACGCTGCCAGTCACATCAAACTCAAAGGCCTGAAGACCAGAGCGCTGCAGATCTCCAGAGAGAACAAGGAGAACGAGGCCAGGAGCAGCCAGGTACACAAACGCTCACAGCTGTTCCATCCGTTCATCCGGTTTGTAGCCATTTATACAACCTCGACAACGGTTGTTAGGCTGGATCTGTAAACAATGGAAATGTGATTCTCCAGCATGTCCGATGACACATTAGTTCCTTTGATGAAGATGAGCATCACTTCTTCTTCAGTAACGAGGCAGCATGTTGTTATTACAGGGCGAGAGCACTGAAGAAATGAAGAGGAGGGGGGAGTCTCTGGCAGGTGAATCTATTTGCTTTCATACATTCACCTTGTAGTAGATAGATACACATCGCTACCGCTACTAATTTCATCCTTTAATCATAACTGAAATGACTACTTTAGTTGCCTTTTCTCATACAGTAGTGTGACATTTTATTTTGTTGTGTTGAGTCAAGCTTTTGATGAAGTTAACTTGGATTAAAAATCAAAGAATCACTTTTTTTTTTACCGATATTACAGGAAATGCAAAGTAGTATCAAGCCATGAAGATAGTTGTAATATGAACAAGTTTTCTGTGTTGCTCAAAGTGTTTAAAACATATATTTGAAAAAAAAAGTTACTTAAAATTATACTCTCTACATATTTCATAAGGATTATTTCTTTGGTAGGAAGGGGCGAGGGGTGCATTACATCAATGAAAATCCTCAGAAGTGTGCAAATGTGTGTCTGTGGCCCTGTTCACATCTGACATTACAATGGTGTCTCAGGTGATCCGATCACAAGGGGACATCTCCAAGTATAGATGTGAATGCACCCAAGACACTCCGATCACTCAGACCACATTCAGCAGTGGTCCGGGCTGCATATGGCCACATACTTTTAGCTGTGTGTACGCGAATGTGTCCTGGGACACGCTGAAGGACCGTCTACTCAGCTGACGTCCTCACATACATACTCATGACAGTGTAGTTGTTGCTGTCTGTCTGTCTGATAGGAGATGTTTTACCAGGGGCGAGTCTCAGCCCCTCCACACACACACACACACACACACACACACACAGAGCAGAGCAGAGCCAAGGAGAGACAGACAGTAAGTGCAATAAAAGCTTTACGAGCGTGTCCTAATGAAGCACGCTCAGTTTTGATTTTGCCCGTGCACCAAGGTCTTTGTAAACTTCTTCTTCTTTTAATTTCTGCCGGTTAAAAACAACAACGTCTCCGGCCTCTGCGAACGGAAATGATTCACGTCTTTATTTGCATTTAGAGCGGGGAAGTGAGATCTGATCACAAGCGGTCACTTGAGATGCGTGCGGAGACGCATCCTAACGCCAGGTGTGAGCTCAGAGCTGTCTGCTTGTGATCGGATCAGGTGTGAACAGGGCCTCTGTCTGTCTTCTCCAGTGCAGGGAATTCAAATGTTTGAACAAGGCCAGTACAGCCAGGCAGCGGACATGTTTACAGAAGCCATCTACTGTGACCCAAAAAATCACAGGTGAGTCGACTCTGACCTCAGCTGGCACCTCCTCTTCCTCCTAATCCAACCACCTCATTTTGTTTTCTCTTCATGTCCGCCTCTCTCTCTCTCTCTCTCTCGCTCTATAACTTCAGTTGAAATAAATACCTCTGTGTATGACTGTATGTCTCTCTCCTCTTGTCTCTCAGGTTCTACGGCAATCGCTCCAGCTGTTATTGCCGTCTGGAGCAATACTCCTCTGCACTATCAGATGCTCAGAGGTCCATTCAGCTGGCTCCTGATTGGCCGATGGGATATTGCTATAAAGCTTCTGCTCTGATGTGGTTAAAGGTCAGCATCCACTACACAGCAGACTAATACATTTAAACTAATTATTTCCATTTTCTAATTCTGTGTTTGGACCCACAATGTCTGCTGCCTGCTTGAATATTAAAGGTCCAGCATATGACATTCAGCCTCACTAGACAACTATTTGCTATGTGAAGATATAGTGAACCAAGCCACACTCCCTCCCTGTGTGTGTGTGTGTCTCTTTTCTCTCTCTCTCTCTTTCTTCATACCTCATTTAGTAAACAATGCACACATTTGTTTTGGTCTGCTAGTGCTAGACTGACATCTAGTGGGGCTCAATGTCATATATTGAACTTTTAATGGTTGAAGAAAAGTGATAGGGCGGCCTCTAATGTTTTACTATTGTGTGATGTTTCTCTATGTGTTTGTGTGTGTGTGTGTGTATTCCAGCGGTACATGGAGGTAGAGAAGGTCATGGAAGACGTGTTGAAGTTAGATCAGCACTGTAAGGAAGCCACCAGTATACTCTCTGAGTGCCGGATCCTGCAGCTCATGGTGAGCTCGGCTTCCTTCGGAGCTGCTTTCTATATGAAAGCAAACAGGAGCAGAAATCTGTTCAACATTTCAGCCCCTTTTTTTTGCGGCTGCCATTAATCAAAAACCTGGGAGGATAGAAATGCCATTATTAGATTTGATCTGAGCAAATGAAGTTATTAAATCAATATATTAACATCATTGGCATTTTCACTTTTTTATAGTTTGACAATAAATATTTCAAAAGGAGCGATACTGAGAGATAACATATATCTGTCTCACCTTCAACAACCTGTATGGTTTGTGTCATAACCACCACGACACCTCAATGTCAGACTTTTCAGCAACCACAAATCACGACAGCCAGTGTTAGACATGTGGGAGGGGAGTTAGCGTCTTTGCACATCTTACAAACTGCTATATGCACACATTTAACCAGCTGGTGAGATCTTAGTAAATTTGTAATTATCAAGATATTTTGAAATAGAGACACATGAGGTAACTATAATAAACTTTAGTGACCCCTTGAATCACTTCTTCTTTTTCTTTAGGAGTTGGGTTTTGAGGAGGAGCAGAGTAAACTGCTATTAGAGAAGTTCACAACCGTTCAGGCGATCCTCACTTCCCCTGATGTCAAAGGTAAGAGCCAGCTGCAGTACCACGTCTGTCCACACTGGGGCAGCACTGCTCTCAGTTACAGTCATATCAGATTTAGTTCAATTACAGACACAGCAGAAAAACAGAGACACACTGATACTACTGACAATACAAGACTGTAAATTACTAAAACTACATATTAATCTTTATATATTATCATAACATGCTCATAACAGCAAACTGTTGGCAATAAACTAGAAATCTATACTCTATATTAAGGTAGACATGAAGTCAAACTCCCAGCAACCACACCTGGAGCTCTGTTGAAGGTCCTGTGAGAAATAAACTGTTTGCAAAAAGTATATTGATCCGATGTTACAACTAAAAAAAATGTCAGTAAATTACTGTAGAAAGCCAGAGAATAACAGAACAGGCTATAGTGGTAAAATATTGTCATATATATCACTGCTGCTCTGATTTCATTGTTATAATATGACTCTACTTTCTGTCTCCTCCCACCTGAAGCACTGAAGCACACACCTCAGCAGGACCAGAGCGGGTAGGTTTAATGACTATAAGAAATACACAAAATCACTTCAAACTGTTTTAGTAATGCAGAATATGTTTGGGGGCATAAATGTTACATATGAATGGTTCTTTGTCTAATAGCATCTGGTGGATAAATTAATATTATTATCAATCACTTTCCTCACCTGTGATCTTTTCCCTCCCTCATCTGCCCATCCTGTTCACCTCTTTCACTTGTTTTCTTTCCTCTTATCTCCTGCCATCTTCCCTTTTCTCTTTCCCTCCTCTTCCTCCTTCTTTCCACCTTTTCCTCTGTGTTCCAGGAGCTGTCGCTCTCTGTGGGTTGGAAACATTACAGTGGAAGTGTCCGAGAAAAACCTCTTGGATCTCTTCAAAACGTAAAAATACTGTGTGTGTGTGTGTGAGGTTTATGAGTTCAATCATTAGGGGTGTTTAATAACAGAGTCTGTACTGCAATAACTGGATGAATCTCTGTAGGTTGTTTAAACAAAGATGTTTCAAACTGTCACCATGTCATGTACTCATGTAACTGAGATTTAAGCAATAACTCAGAACAGATACTAATAAAGCAGCATTTTAAAACATCAGCTTGAAGCTTCACAGACAGGTAAACTTCAGTGACGAAAACTAGACACAAGGTGGTCTTACAGTGTAATAAGACATAATGCTATCAGTCAAAACCACTATTAAATGCATACAATTGTTTTATATCTGCAAATATGTCAATGTTGTGAGTTTCTGTTTTTTATTACTGTGTTTTGAGCATTTAATACCTTTATTAGATAATGCCAGTAGAGAGATGACAAGAAATGAGAGAGAGATGTAACCAAAGTCCACAGCCCGGCCATGTTACAGTTCATGACCTTGAGCCTCGGAGGCTCCACTATTGTGCACTTTTAAGTAGGAAAAGTGTTAGAAGTCATTGTCGTCACAGCAGTAAAAGCACAATAGGACAGAATAGTAGCGTTGATATAGTAGTTAAAGTAGCAGGAGTAGCGCTAGTCCTACTAGTAGTAATCCTATCATCACCAGCACAAGGGTTACTGTAGTTATAGTCATTTTTGGTCACAGATCTTTCCACATTGCTTCGCTGTTAGACGCTCTGTGTTTCCATGGTTGCAGGTACGGTGAGATAGAGAGCATCAGAGTTCTTCACGAGCGCTTCTGTGCCTTCATCAACTTCAGGAATGCCAACATGGCTGCCAAGGCACTGGAGAAGCTGCAGGTGTGTGACTGACAGGCTCATTTTTGCGATCTCGACTCTTTCCATCATCTAGATTGCGCACGGCTTTGAGTTGCGGTAATGAGCCGTCATCCTGTTCTTCTGCCCCTTCAGACATGACATGATGTTAAGTTTTGATCACCTGTGCTGTGTCCTCCTGTCCAGGGGGTGGAGCTGGGGGGCAACAAGCTGGTGATGAGGTACCCAGACCGGTGGATCCAACGGACCATGCCCTCCTTACAAAGGACCACTGCTGGCCTGAGCTCCAGCGCTGCGGGGACACAGCAGAACTCGGCTGCCTCAGGGTACTGAGCATCTCACATGTAATCTGTGTATCTGTGTGTCCTCTAAAAACTCAGAGCAATCCTCACAAAGTCAAATAACATCTGAGTTGTTTTTGGGTTTGGGGGGTGTGTTCCTGCAGTGTGGACCTTCAACATATAAATGAAAGTCCGTTAAACGCCAAAAGAGTTCACACAATGTTGATTAAACCTATCAACAGCAGATAAATCTCTCTGTATTTCACAGTATACAGTTTTTAATGGTGACAGAGTCTATGATATAAGCACATGTCAACAGTGTTTTTATAATTAATCTCACTGCCAGAGGGGGGAGACAAAGTCCTGCACTCAAGCTTTAAGTTTTAGTTAAATTTAAGGTAAGTATTAATGTTAGACATGTCAGTGTGATAGTTTAGTTTAGTTTATGATAACTATTTATCATCTCAAGATATTTACAGTTTAAAATGAAATACAATGTTGATATTCTTAAGAAGTAAAAGCTGTTTTACTCCTTTAAGAAAGCAGTGAAAAAAACAATCTAGATAACCAAAAATGAATTAAAGACAGAAGCCAGTAAGTTGCAGCTACACATGTGCATTTGCACTATGGGTTAAAAGGAATCACTTAATTCCTGTAGAACAAGTTTCATTATGATGACGACTCAAATGGAAACAGAGAAAACAGAGAAAAGATAAAACCCAGTTCCTTAGGGCTTGTTCAGACTCCAGTCTACATACTCTACTGAATGAAAGAGCAACGTCTCTCTTTGTTGTGTGGATAATGTGATTCGGGATCCTCTGCTCTGGTTCTGTCCATGCAGGTCCAGACGGAGGGTTGCTACAAATGGAGACGAGTGCTTCTACTGGCGGACCACAGGTTGTGACTATGGCGTCAAGTGCCGCTTCAAACACATACCTGACCAGCAAGGTCGAGACAAGAAACCATGACAAGCACGTCTACCAACCGCAGCACCGAGGCGCTTTAAATGAAGATTTACAGGAGGAAGAGTGGAGGAGAGAGGAGAGCAATCCGCCAGAGAACACCGACAACTGAATCTGTCCGTGTGAGAGAGTCAGATATAATATGAATGTGTCATATGTATGAAAGTTGGCGGTTGTTCCTCTGAAATGTTGAGGAAAACATTCAGAGCCCAACCTCAGGAGGTTGTATAAAGAATAAATCTGCACGTCACTGCGGAACATCTACTGTAAGGAGGTCCAATGAATTTAATTTATAGTAAAGCATCTGTTTGAATTCTGAGAAACACTCCTGATGAACTCCTGGTTTCTGAACCCTGCGTTGTTTGAAGGATGTCACCTGTCATCAGAATGATTGACGTGGACAAATATGTTTGGTTGAACTGTGCTGTTCATCAACTGTGTCGGATTGCTATACATGTAAAATGAAGTTATTTTGATATATTTAAAATGAGATGAAACATTTTTGCATCGAGAATTTGCACAAAACAATCAATGAAACCCCACATTAAAAATGTTTTCGGGTTTGCACACTTATGGAAATCGTTTTCTTTAACAAACACAGTTCAAACCCACAGTGGTACAAATACTGACTTCCACATCAGAAACACAACATAGTAAGATTTCCTTCACTTATTTTTTGTTATTTTTGCTGCAGTGGATGTCAAACATATTCACGCACACATTAAGTACCTGAAGGCAAATGCAAAGTTAGCATATTTGCATATCACTATATGACCACATGCATCATGTAGTGTGTTCATTACTGTATATCTACATTCATTATTTGTTATTCAGTGAACATGAGAAACTTCAAAAGGAAGGTGGGTTTGATCTCTTTTCTAGATATATTGTGTGATGAGACACAATGTTTTACAGACCTTTAAAAACGGGCGACAACACGTCTTCTCTTTCTCTAAATTTCACTTGATGTCTTCAGTGGAGGAAAAACAGAGTGCTGCTTTTCACAGCATCCTTTTACCTGAACATTGATGGGCAGAGGAAGTGAGAAAGTGTACTAGAAGACACAGAATGGCATCAAACAGTGTTACCAATAATAATATGTGTAATTCAGACATTAACGAATATGTACACCGGACTAGGATGCAACTGGGGTATATAGGGTTTTCTTAAACAAGGGATTTGGGCTCTGAGGCGTCAGTATTTGTGTTTTCATTGCCAGGCCGAAGCAAAAATCACAGTGTTAGTATCAGTAATGCTGTTATTATCGCATCAGCAGGTTAACAAGCTACAATTTGCTTCAGTGTTTGCCATGGTTTGCATGTAACCATTCAGCTAAACTCAGTGGCACTCAGAGTGCAACACTAACAGGGAATGACATGTTAAATATGGGAATGTTAACTTGATAACTGTAAGTATGCATGTTGCTTTATTTTGGTAAGTACAACTGAAGCTGAGAGAGGTTTTAGTACAGTGGTTGTCAAAGTGGGGTATAAATTCCACCCATAAGTGACACATTGACAGAATGTATGACTATTTTGGTCATATACTGTCAAATTTGTAGCACTGCTGCAAACTAAAGATCTTCCTGGTCCACTAATAGTTAGTTGAACTCAAAATGTATCGGTGAGGAGAACTGCTGCTGTTTTAAAAAGGTAAAGCTGCTCACAGCAAATATTTCATTTAGGTTTCTGCTGTTTATGTCACAGTTTGTTCCAGGGAGGAGTCAGGACCCAGATGCAGAGTAGAATATAAGATTTATTCTGGCAGAAAACTCAATAAAACCCTCACAAAAAGGGAACTGAAGGTGTCCAGGAGTGTCTCAAACAAAAAAAAAAAGGAACTAAAGGTGTCCAGGAGTATCTCGACTGAAAACAAAACACAACTAATCTCTTTGACGAAGATCTTGAAAACACAGCGGCAGAGTTCTCCGGTGTTGCACAAGGAATAATCTGGCAAAGGTAGGCTGTAGCAGGTTGGTTTACATAGCTGGTTGATTGTAATGAGGTGCAGGTGCTGCCATGGTGATCTCCCCGCCTACCTGAACACAGCCTAGTAGGCCGTGACAGTTTACTCAGTTTTGTAAGAAGTTAATTGATATATTAAAACAATTTATAGCAATTTTTTATAAGCATTCTCACTTTACTTTTAGTGCCCTAAAACCTTTTCACAGTACTGTATTTCACAGCCCAACTTGAGACAAAACAAAGTCAACTTTTAGTCAACGACGGTTAAATGTGGAAGTGTTTCGTAGTGCAGTTCAACCACAACTGCCTGCAGTGGTAAAACATAAGAAAACAAAATATAATGTGTGCTCTTAAAATGCACAACCAAAAGCTGCCATCTAACTAGCTGCTGTTGGGGTGACGTCAATACACTGGAAACCGTTGCTTCTCCCCCTTTTTCCTGTTGACATCAGTTCAAAGAACATTTCTAGCACATCACACAGCCAACAGACACAGGATGTATTTTTCAGAGAAAAAAAATGAGGATGATTTTGTATTTGAGGACATTTTTTTTGCTTTTGTTACAGGCCCCAGGTATGAGTCACCTGTATTCAGAATATAGGTCCTGTTTTATGCAGGAAAAGCAGTGACAGGAGACGTTCGTTCAGCAGGCTATTCTCTGCTTTTTATTAAAAAAACTTCCACATACTTTCTCTCTTTAGGAATGGACTCTTTAGTCTCTTATTCACAATAATCTGTACATCACATATTTAACAATTCACCCATTAAAACACAATGATGAACTGTCACCAGTTCACGCTATAGTAGCAATGCATAACGTCAACTCCTCAATCTGTTGCTACATTTTTACCAAATCACCAAATATTGCTGTAAACTCTGTGTACCAAAACTTACACTCTTTTACCGCTGCTGTAACCAGCTTCCCAAAATATTCTTTAGCAGTAACTTCAACTGTTTTAAGCTTGTTTTGTTAAGCCTTTCTCACTCTACTGCATACATGAACACTTTTATATAATACAAACAATAACATATACATTTTATAAACATCTGTCATTTAAAAATATTAGGATATCACATTTAACCATTTTACAACAATAACAATGTGTATCTAACAGAATGAGCAACCCATAATATTTAAATAACTATACCTTAACTACTATGCTCACTCCCTGAAACTATTGAATTCACTTTGTTAAATTTTTACACCTAATGCTTAGCTAACACCTATTTTAAAGAAGAAGTACAGGAGCTACAAACATTTAAATAAAAACATCGACAGCAAGGCCGCCATTTTTCACCATTTTCCACGGGAGTCCGTGTAGGACTATTTGACTTCAGTTTAAACAGTTTTTAACACACAGTTTTCTACCTTAAACTTGATCCTAATCACACCAGGAAGGCTTAAAAAGTTCTTAGGGATAAATTGTGACAAGTTTAAACACATTACTGACCTGTCTTATACAGGAAAAGCAGAGACAGGAGACGTTAGTTGTGTTTGTTCAGCAGGCTTTTCGTTGTTTGAGAAACGGAAGCAGCGCTCGCTCTGGTGACTACTCCCTCTTGTGGCGGAACAGAAAAGCACACTTTACAAAACAAAATTTAAACCAAAAATAACACGTTTAAATCTGGCCTTTTTCATATAGAAAAATACATAAAATAGTGATCAAAACCTACCAATTGTCCATACATTTGTTATTTACATAACACCTGCTTGTGACTCAGTCTTCTATATGTTATCTGCAGTGTGCTTTCACATCTCTACAAGAATCTGACCACAGAGAGGAAGCAAACAGGGATGTACATATGTTGTATTGCCTGTTATCTTTAACTGCTCCTCTAGACTGTATGATGTTCTTTCTTTTTCTGTTTATTTCCCCTTTAGCTTTTCTTCACTTATGCAGATATGATGCAATTATTTACAGCATATCTACATTGTGGTACCAGTGACTGCAGTAATCTGAGTTTCTAAGTGGTACGATCAAGTGTGCTCGCTCAGATGTACAGGAAACAGGAAGCTCTGAATTACGAGAAGCCAACTACATCTTAACATTGACTCTCAATGGTAATTAAAACCTTTTCCTCTGCATTAACCTTGAGGATAACTGTACATTCGCTTCACAACATTAAACCCAACCTATTATTACCACACTATATCCTTCAGGTAATGTAAACACATTCATCAGCTGTCAGGTGGAGTTACAGTAACTGAACATTGAGATTTTCTCTTGTCTCTATGGAAATGAAGTGGTTAAACAAATGGAAATAAGTCATCTGATCAAAGTTTCACTTTCCCTTTTTAAGTCTGCATGATATACCATACACATACCTTATATCTTTATTAACAGCACAGTTTTCACATGACCTTGGACTGTAAATACATTTAACCTGACCTAGTTTTTTTTTTCTTCTCTCTCTCTCTTTTTTTTTTTTAAAGTTAATACTTATTTTTGAAAACTGCAGTATCATTTCTTCATTTCAGCTCGGGGATTTACAGACAATCATCTGCTCATGCATATTCATGAGGTAAAGAGGAAGGACGAAAGGGTCTTTTTTTAAGACAATGGTATGAAACACAACTTTTTTTCAAGGCTGTGCCATTCTCTTTTTGCTGTTGAAATGTTTATTGTGACTGACTGACTGGCATACAGTAGTTCTCATGTACAAGATCTACTTGTGGATGTGATTTAACAGACAGAGATAAGAGGAGCAGCTATGAGTTTAACAGCAGCAGCAAGTGGATTTGTCATCTTCCTTCTCTCTGTACAAGGTACTGTGCATCTTTTAAGGCAGTTAACACACTTCAGAAATTCAAAGGAGGGTTGTTTTTGAGTAATGAATGATTTACCAGATCACCACTTTAACTAAAATGTAATGTGTGATCATTTGATGCAAGGCTTTTAAACCCTGCAACACCAGACATTCACTTTTGTCTTTCAATTGAAATTGTTAGAGGACAACCAACAGACAGCTATTTCCGTCAGCAGCAGCGCAAAGAAACTGTGTTCATGTCAGGTGGGATGGATGGAAATTAGGACTGATTTACATTAACAAAGGAAACATCCCATACATAAGCTGTTAAGGTCATCGTTTTGTGGAACTTTAACATCTTGTGGCAGTCCTCCAAACTCAGCTTTAGCCGGTGCCCCTTGTAAGCATTACTGTGAATTTGAAGGTTACTTGTTCCCTGATAGCAAACAGTTGCTTATTACACATCCAGCAGTTATGGAGCAACATTATTATTAGAGCTTTTTCTCTAAGTAAAGCTGCCACAGCTGAAAACGACGGTATGAGAGCACTGACAGAACCAAAACAGTAAAGTTGCAGCTGAATATGAAACTTGTATAAAGCTCTGCAAAGCTGAAGGCAGCTGCAGGGTCGATCATCATTGTGAGTGACATCTGTTCACATTACACAGCATCATTCATTGTTTCTAAAAAATTTTTTTTTTAAAAATCAGTCGGCAACAGAATTACATAGTCAAAGTATTTGTAGAAAATATGAGGTTCTGATAAGGGACTGGTTCTAGGGATGGTAATGTGGATCAGTGTCAGTCAGTCGGTCCACCATTTTTGGTCCAGACTGAAATATCAGAAATTATATTTTGTGCAGACATTCTTGCTTCCCTGAAGATGAATCATACTGACTAATGTGAACCTCTGAGTTTGATATCAGAGATCCTTTGACTTTTCTCTCCAGCGCCACCATCAGGTCAACATTAAAATGTGTCCAAACCTGCAAAACTAATCACATTCCAACCAACATTAACATGCTAACACATGAAATTAAGATTGTGAGCATTTTAGCATGCAAACATTTAGCGCAAATACTCAATGGTTGTAGAATCTTAGTCTTATTTAACCTTTACTGGCCGACATCAACGTTTCATTATCATCACTTTTACTTAGCTGTGTTCTGGCCTCCATTTCAGTGTTATAGGTTTATTATTATGTACACTTCAGAATAGCTGCCACACCTCTCATTTCTCTTTAAATTCCTTTCACACCCTGCAGCACCCTAACCACAGACAGGAGAGCAACCAAGCAAAGCGTGTTTCCATGCAAAAAAAAAAAAACCCTTATTATAAATAACCTTCAGCTTTAAAAAGAATCATGTTCAGTAAATGCTGTGGTGAAGTAGATAAGTCTGTAGCATTCATGTTTTTTTCACTGTATCATCTGACAGCATGATGTTCTGCTACAGTGCACAGAGAGAAGAGCTGTACAGAGGCAGTCAGCCATGTCTACCACTGCTCCACTGCAGTATAAACTGACTGTATATTCAACTGAACACTTTGTCTGCATAAACCAGACACTATATTAAAACTTTACAGTGTATAGCCTTTTTCAAAACAGATGTTTTCTCTGCTCTATTCCCAGAGAAAAGTATTTAAGATGCACATTTCATACATCTGGGTGATACTTTACAGAAGAAAAGTAGGCCTGCTAAAAATACCTGAGATCAGTTGTAGCTGGACAGATGAATGACGAGGAACTTCAGGGACAATGGCTGCAATACATCAACACTTGTTATATTAACAAAGTTTGGAGCTTGCCCTGGTGCAAAAGGTGCAACAATAGCACCTTCAAAAATGAATTCACAGTAAATGAAGTGCAACGATGGTACCTTCAGCCCAGAAAAAGTCCTTGAAACAAGTGGCGAGTGGGGTTAAGACACCATTCAGTGAGTTTTTGGTACCATTGTCTGAGCACAGGAAGTTTGGTTGTGCTCAGGTGAAAACTGACCAGTAAAGTTTTGAAAAATCAAACCATAAGAAATCCTATGCAAGCCACTGGTGTTACGGCTGTATGTGTTACCTGTGTTTTTTTGTCTTTTTCCTCTCCTGGCTATTGCTCCACTCATCTACATAATTAATCCATGATGAGGTGCATTTGTCCCAGGGAGGAAGAGGTTAAATGCTCCAGGTTCCTGTTGCAGTGAGAGGCTTCTTGATTATGTGCTGCTGGTCTTGCCTCTCAACTTGGGATTTTATGTTATTTAGTTGCATTTTGATTGTGTACAGCATTTATTCAGTGTCCTGGTTGTTTTGTATGTTTTTGTTAATGAATGACTTTGGCTTGGGTGCTTCAAAAATGTATCTTACTTTGTTAAAAGAGTTTTAAATTGGGTGAATGGGGGATTGTTGTTTTCCCCACAGGGCCGACCAAGGTTGGGGTGTAACAAATATGGGAAAAAATTAGAAAAAGGGAGGACAAGTGTGCATTTATAAAAGCTGTATACAAGCACACTTGTCGTGTACCACTCATTTGGCGCCCCCCTCCCTTGCCTGTGGCGTATGACACAGGCTGTCCCTGCCCATGTTGTCTTGCTGTCTTAACTACAGATGAAATACTTACTGTTGTGTTATGAATCTGATTGTGGTTTCTGATGTGCTCTGTGTTACAGTGGTACAGGGTCAGAATGGCTGGGGAGTGACTTACACTCCTACTCGGATCTGTGCCTTCAAAGGATCAACAGTGGACATAAACTGCACCTACAGATACCCATCCAGAATAAGGGGCCGTGATATTACAGTTCAAGATACATTCTGGTTTATTAAAGAGAGTAATGGTGTGTACGTGGATCTGAAAACAGACTCAGAGTATTCAGGTCGTGTTCAGTATCATTGTGATAAGAACGACTGCACTCTGAGAATCACAGACCTGAGAGAGAGCGACTCAGCTGATTACAAGTTCAGGTTCATAACAAACCAACCAGGAAGGAAATATACTGGTTCACCTGGAGTCACTTTGACTGTCACAGGTAACATTTTCATTTTCATTAACATTCATGTTTATTTAAAAATGTTCAATATCTAGAAAACAATAATACAAATGTATCTGTTTGAGGTTACATGTGTATGTTGGCAGTTCTGTCTAAAATAATTCTTGTTCCTTCCTCACTCCAGATCTAAAGGTGAGCGAACCACGTTATTTTTGGCCTAAAAAGCTGACATGTGACAGCAGTTGTCATATAACTGGTCCTGCGTCCTACGTCTGGTACAAAAATGGAGAGAAAATTCAGGCAGAAACATCTTCTTATTCAGGCAACTTTAATGATGCTGACAGCTATTCCTGTGCTTTAAAAGGATATGAGCATCACGCGTCTCCCTCAGTGTGTGAGTTCACTCTACAGCCTTCCACTAACATGACACCATCAGGTGAAGTCTTACAACAACAAGGACTTTAATATGCAAACTCTATTTTGACTCCTTGTCTGGTTTTCTGGTCTTGTCTGTTCATTTTATCTTCCAGGTGTCTCTGGTCAATACTGCAACAGAGTGACTTACACTGACAGAAGCATCTGTGCTGTAAGAGGATCATCAGTGGACATTTCCTGCACATACAGCACTTCTGGATATATCACATCATCATTCTGGTTCAGTCCTGATCGTAGTCATCAGTGGCAGAATCCCTCACAGCCTGAGGACCTTAGTAAAGACTCCCAGTATGCAGGTCGTGTTCAGCTCTTTGAAACAGAGAGAGGACGCTCCACTCTGAGAATCTCTGACCTGAGAGAGAGCGATTCAGCCCAGTATCACTTCACATTCAAAACATACAACTTTGAATGGAGGAGTAGTTTACCTGGAACAACTCTGACTGTCACAGGTACTGATGAACACAAACACTGACACAGTACATTTAAACAAGATGATTACTTGAATCGGGGCCATTGGCTGAACTAATGGAGATGAATTTCATTTGATATTGATTGTGACACAGGTTTTTGTTTTAGTGATCCACTAGTATCGTTAGTCACTTATATGAACTGTCATTTTAACTGGCTGTCTTTGTTTTAGTTATTTGTGATTTACAAATATCTCTTTTTTCCCTTGCAGATCCAAATCTACAAGTGATGGTGAACAGAGTCTCTCAGTATTCTACCAAGGCAGAGCTGAAGTGTCACAGCAGTTGTCGTCTACCTGATCGTTCTTCCTTCATCTGGTACAGGAATGGACAGAAAATTCAGGATCAAACATCTTCTACTTATGAAATGTACTTTTCCTCATCAGCCAGCTATTCCTGTGCTGTAAAAGGATTTGAGCATCATCCCGCTCCTTCAGTGTGTGAGTTTACAACACAGTCTCTCACTAAACTAACCACATCTAGTGGAGCCTTTAACCTATTGTACTATACCTTGTATTTACATGTAATTCAGGGGCAGCATGTGATTCATAAATTGCATAGAAGTGGATCAAAACCAAACCACAGTCCCATGAGAGTTTACACATGTTGCATTCTTGTATCTTATTCACTGTGTTGACTGTGACATAAATGTAAAATAAGAGCTTACTGTACATTTAAAAAGTCAGTTCACTCAAAATACAAAAAACGTATTTTCTGACTTGCTCCTTTTCTAATCATGTGAATAGTCTTATAGTCTAATCTTGAAAAGTCTTCTTTATTTCTTCTTTATTCTTTATTTCATTATAATGAAGATGAGTTGGGTATTGTTTGTACTGGTTAAGTCATCAAAAGCTTATATTTGAAAAACTATGGATCTATGTATCTTACAGTTTGGATAATGTACAGGTCTTGTTGTAGACAGTTTTTATCTTGAGTATAAAGTTGTTGACAGATGTGCCTGTGGAGGATTCAGAGTAACCAGAACCATTTTTGAAACATGATTTTCAACCACAAACTAAATTTTGTGCAGCTATATAGTCTTGAGGTTGAATATAATCAACAGCTGTGTTTGTGAATAGACACCACAAATAAGAGAGAAAAAATGTTTTTTGTGATTTGGGGGAACCATCATTAAGCATGTGAAAAACCGGATAGATTTCCTGTTGAGCCTAATTGGAAAGGAAAGATCTGGGAAAAAATATTAGAACATCCTTCTCACTCCAGCTACCAACACACACACACACACACACACACACACACACACACACACACACACCAGCCACAGATACAAATGAGACTGCACTGATCTGTCTATTCAAAACTCACCTTTTCAGACCTGCTTTTAATGTGTAATTAATGTTGTGTATTAATTTGTGCTTTTAGTGTGTTTTTTCTATGATCCTTTTAACTTCTGTAAAGCGTCTGAGTGTCCTGTAAAGCCCTTTATAGACAAAATGTATTGTTATGATAACTGTGCTGTTTTAAATTAATTCTATCTTTCAGGTGTCTCTGATCAATCCTGCCACAGAGTGACTTACACTGACAGAAGCATCTGTGCTGTAAGAGGATCATCAGTGGACATTTCCTGCTCATACAACATATACTATGGATCTATCACATCAACATTCTGGTTCAGTCCTGATCGTACTCATCAGTGGCAGAATCCCTCACAGCCTGAGGACCTTAGTAAAGACTCCCAGTATGCAGGTCGTGTTCAGCTCCTTGAAACAGAGAGAGGACGCTCCACTCTGAGAATCTCTGACCTGAGAGAGAGCGATTCAGCCCAGTATCACTTCACATTCAAAACACAATGGTTTGAATGGAGGAGTAGTTTACCTGGAACAACTCTGACTGTCACAGGTACTGATGAACACAAACCCTGGCACAGTACATTTAAACAAGATGATTACTTCAATGAGGCGATTGGCTGAACTAATGGAGATGAATTTCATTTAATATTGATTGTGACACAGGTTTTTGTTTTAGTGATCCACTAGTACCGTTAGTCACTTATATGAACTGTCATTTTAACTGGCTGTCTTTGTTTTAGTTATTTGTGATTTACAAATATCTCTTTTTTTCCTCACAGATCCACATTTGCAAGTGCTGGTGACCAGATCAACAGTCTCTCAGTATTCTATCAAGACAGAGCTGAAGTGTCACAGCAGTTGTCGTCTACCTGATCGTTCTTCCTTCTTCTGGTACGAGAATGGGCAGAAAATTCAGGATGAAACATCTTCTACTTATGAAAAGTCCATTACCTCATCAGCCAGTTATTCCTGTGCTGTCAAAGGATTTGAGCATCATCCCGCTCCTTCAGTGTGTGAGTTTACAACACAGTTTCTCACTAAACTAACCACATCTAGTGGAGCCTTTAACTTATTGTACTATACCTTGTATTTACATGTAATTCAGGGGCAGCATGTGATTCAGAAATTGCATAGAAGTGGATCAAAACCAAACCACAGTCCCATGAGATTTTACACATGTTGCATTCTTATATCTTATTCACTGTGCTGACTGTGACATAATGTAAAATAAGAGCTTACTGTACATTGAAAAAGTCAGTTCACTCAAAATACAAAAAACATATTTTCTGACTGGCTCCTTTTCTAATCATGTGAATAGTTGCAGTTTCATGTGTCTAAATTTTGAATCTTGAAAAGTCTTCTTTATTTCTTCTTTATTCTTTATTTCATTATAATGAAGATGAGTTGGTTATTGTTTGTACTGGTTAAGTCATCAAAAGCTTATATTTGAAAAACTATGGATCTATGTGTCTTACAGTTTGGATAATGTACAGGTCTTGTTGTAGACAGTTTTTAAGTATAAAGTTGTTGACAGATATGCCGGTGGAGGATTCAGAGTAACCAGAACAATTTTGAAACATGATTTTCAACCACAAACTAAATTTTGTGCACCTATATAGTCTTGAGGTTGATCTAAAATATAATCAACAGCTGTGTTTGTGAATAGCCACCACAAATAAGAGAGAAAAAATGTTTTTTTGTGATTTTGGGGAACCATCATTAAGCATGTGAAAAACCGGACATTCACTTTTGTCTTTCAATTGAAATTGTTAGAGGACGACCAAGAGACAGCTATTTCCGTCAGCAGCAGTGCAAAGAAACTGTATTCATGTCAGATGGGATGGATGGAAATTAGGACTGATTTACATTAACAAAAGAAACATCCCATAAATAAGCTGTTAAGGTCATCGTTTTGTGGAACTTTAACATCTTGTGGCAGTCCTCCAAACTCAGCTTTAGCTGGTGCCCCTTGTAAGCATTACTGTGAATTTGAAGGTTACTTGTTCCCGGATAGATTTCCTGTTGAGCCTCATTGAAAAGGAAAGATCTGGGAAAAAATATTAGAACATCCTTCTCACTCCAGCTACCAACACACACACACACACACACACACACACACACACACACACACACACACACACACACACACACACACACACACACACACACACACACACACACACACACACACACCAGCCACAGATACAAATGAGACTGCACTGATCTGTCTATTCAAAACTCACCTTTTCAGACCTGCTTTTAATGTGTAATTAATGTTGTGTATTAATTTGTGCTTTTAGTGTGTTGTTTTTTTTTTTATGATCCTTTTAACTTCTGTAAAGCGTCTGAGTGTCCTGTAAAGCCCTTTATAGACAAAATGTATTGTTATGATAACTGTGCTGTTTTAAATTAATTCTATCTTGCAGGTGTCTCTGGTCAATCCTGCAACAGAGTGACTTACACTGACAGAAGCATCTGTGCTGTAAGAGGATCAACAGTGGTCATTTCCTGCTCATACAGCAGTTATCAATATATCACATCATCATTCTGGTTCAGTCCTGATCGTAGTCATCAGTGGCAGAATCCCTCACAGCCTGAGGACCTTAGTAAAGACTCCCAGTATGCAGGTCGTGTTCAGCTCCTTGAAACAGAGAGAGGACGCTCCACTCTGAGAATCTCTGACCTGAGAGAGAGCGATTCAGCCCAGTATCACTTCACATTCAAAACATACAGCTTTGAATGGAGGAGTAGTTTACCTGGAACAACTCTGACTGTCACAGGTACTGATGAACACAAACACTGACACAGTACATTTAAACAAGATGATTAGAAATGAATAGGGTAATTTGCTGAACTAATGGAGATTAATTTAATTTAATATTGATTGTGATTGAAGAATTTTCATCACTATGTGTACAGGCTTTTGTTTAGTGATCCACTAGTTTAGTTAGTCACTTGTATGAACTGTCATTTAAACTGTCTGCCTTTGTTTTAGTTATTTGTGATGTAAAAATATCTCTGTTTTTTCCTCACAGATCCACAATTGCAAGTGCTGGTGACCGGATCAACAGTCTCTCAGCATTCTACCTGGGCAGAGCTGAAGTGTCACAGCAGTTGTCGTCTACCTGATCGTTCTTCCTTCATCTGGTACAAGAATGGACAGAAAATTCAGGATCAAACATCTTCTACTTATGAAAAGTACATTACCTCATCAGCCAGCTATTCCTGTGCTGTAAAAGGATTTGAGCATCATCCTGCTCCTTCAGTGTGTGAGTTTACAACACAGTCTCTCACTAAACTAACCTCATCTAGTGGAGCCTTTAACCTATTGTACTATACCTTGTATTTACATGTAATTCAGGGGCAGCATGTGATTCATAAATTGCACAGAAGTGGATCAAAACCAAACCACAGTCCCATGAGATTTTACACATGTTGCATTCTTATATCTTATTAACTGTTTAACTGTGACATAAATGTAAAATAAGAGCTTACTGTACATTTAAAAAGTCAGTTCACTCAAAATACAAAAAACATATTTTCTGACTTGCTCCTTTTCTAATCATGTGAATAGTTGCAGTTTCATGTGCCTAAATTTTGACACATCAATCCTGGAATAGTCTGCTGCCATCTCAATACAACTAAAGTGAAATAAATATTGTTTGTACTGCTTAAAACTTTGAAAACTTATATTTGAAAAACAATCTGTCTATGTGTCTTACCAGAAACATTGTCTCTGTTACTTTGGATCATCTACAGACTTTGTTGTGGACAGTTTTTATAGAGAGTACATCTTGAGTAGAAAGTAGATCCAGTGGAAATTGTTGACAGATTTGTCTATTGATTATTCAAAACAATTTTCATTTTAAAGCACCAACTCAATTCTGTTGAGCTACATATGAGATTGCCCCCCAAAAAATTAAACAACACACATCTTCATGCAGAGATACCACAAATAAGAGAGAAAATTTGTTTTTGTGATTTGGGTGAGCCAGCATTAAGATTTCTGGTTGAGCTTTGTTGTAAATATTTGGAAAAATATTGTAGCATTTTTCTCAACACACACACACACACACACACACACACACACACACACACACACACACACACACACACACACACACACACACACACACACGTAACGTATGTAAACAGTCTATGAGTACCCTGAAAAGCCCTCTATAAACAAATGTATTATCATTATCATTATTATTATTGTTATTATAATAAATGTTCTGTTTTATATTAATTCTATCTTTCAGGTGTCCATGTCGATGGTCAATCCTGCCACAGAGTGACTTACACTGACAGAAGCATCTGTGCTGTAAGAGGATCATCAGTGAACATTTCCTGCTCATACAGCAGTTTAGAATCTATAACATCATCATTCTGGTTCAGTCCTGATCGTAGTCATCAGTGGCAGAATCCCTCACAGCCTGAGGACCTTAGTAAAGACTCCCAGTATGCAGGTCATGTTCAGCTCCTTAAAACAGAGAGAGGACGCTCCACTCTGAGAATCTCTGACCTGAGAGAGAGCGATTCAGCCCAGTATCACTTCACATTCAAAACACAATGGTTTGAATGGAGGAATAGTTTACCTGGAACAACTCTGACTGTCACAGGTACTGATGAACGGATGTAAATACACAAACATTAAAACATTTAACTTGTTGCTAATGTTCAATTGTCATGACATTTCATACATACATATTGAGAACAATGACTAATGTCCTCCACTACTTCTAGGAATTATAACTGATAGCTTGTTGTACATCTATGATTATTTAGAACTAATCCTGATAATATTGTTCTTGTTTTCATATCCAGCTCTCCAGGTGCAGGTGATCACAATAACAGTCCATCAGTCTTATACCAGGGCAGAGCTGAAATGTCTCAGCAGCTGCAGTCCAGCAGCTCGTATTTCTTACGTCTGGTTCAATAATGGACAGAAAGTTATGGAGGAGGAAACTTCTCTTTATTCAGGGCAGTTTAATCCTGGTGACAACATCTCCTGTGCTTTGAAAGGACATGAGGATTACCGCTCTCCTTCAGTGTGTGAGTTTAATTAACTGTGTCAGGACACACACACACACACACAAACACACACACAATGACACTGAGTTCACCTTTTTCTTTCATTTTTTAAACTCCATTATAATATCAGATGTTATCATACTGAAGTCTTCAAAATCTTTATGCAGACTATCAGGTGAAAGTTTTGTGATGAAAAATGAAATTTTTGCAGTAGTTTGCATGTATAAAGTATGTTGCTACTACATTGAATGTTTTGGGAGTTATAATATTTATTGAGATGCTCTATTACTTCCACTGATTATTTTGTGTAAATTTTCTTTTTTCATAGTAAACCTTAAAATAGGAGTCACTAGTTTATGAAGACTTGTTTTACGCAGACTTCAGTTGAGTATGACAGTATGAAACTGGACTTTAAATTACTACAACAAAACTGCAATTGTCTTTGCAACAGGATTAAAACACAAATGTATCTGAAGATATGTGTTTAATTCTGTGAAAAATGACGCAGTTAATAATGTAACAGCTGTGAGTATAAACAGAAGGAAAAGTTTTGTATTTTTTAATTGATGGGGGAAAGTCCAACTATTAATAACAGCCCAGCTTTTTCCCCCCCAAAATGAAACATATGATTCACTTCCCACTCTGAGTTATTTTCATTGGGTTCATTATGTGGATTCAGCAGAATTATTTATAAAACATAATAAGGAAGTGATCTGCCTGCTGTGCAGAATTATTAAAGCTGTTATTAGCGGTCAGTTCCTTTCAGCAGCAATCTAATCTGGAGTTAGTTCTAGGATCTGCAAGCAATTTAAATATTCCATCATCTATCATGACAACATATTTTAATCTTCATGTCATGTTTATGTCTCTTACAGATGCTCCAAAGCTTCTCTCTGTGTCAGTGAGTCCCTCTGGTGATATCATGGAGGACAGTTCAGTGACTCTGACCTGTAGCAGTGATGCTAACCCAGCAGCTAAACACACCTGGTACAAGAAGAATGTAAATCCAAACCTTCAACCTCTCAGTAAAGAACCACAGCTTGTCTTCAGCTCCATCCAGTCCTCTGACTCCGGAGAGTATTACTGTACAGCTGAGAACCAGCTGGGGGAGAGGACATCTGAATACATCTTTATTGATGTGAAATGTGAGTGAAACCAATAAATAACCTCTTTGCACCTGGTTAGACACAGAAAGGTTTTTGCTGATCATCAGTGATAGGTGATACCACAAAAGGTGGTTTTGGGTAAGTATTACTGATACAGATATCACTGAGTTTGCTGATATTTTTTAAATATATAATTTGATATAAAAAGTCATAGAATTATGTAATAGTACAATTTTTAGGAGCAAGCTAACACGTTGCCAATGATAATAAAGAATGATAAATAATAATGATAGTGGTATTGTCACAAGCTTCAAAAATGGAAGAATCTTATTTTTTTTTAGCAAAACATAAAATAGATAAAATACAGTATTTATTCAACTTGAACTACTGATAGCAACTACAGTTGAACAGGTAGTTTTATTAATTTCTTTAGTATGTGCTTTATGTGCTCCTTCAGTAATACATCCTTTACCCTGAATAATCTCTGTTAACACATCTCCTCCAGATGGTCCAAAGCTTCCCTCTGTGTCAGTGAGTCCCTCTGGTGAGATAGTGGAGGGAAGTTCAGTGAATCTGACCTGTAGCAGTGATGCTAACCCAGCAGCTAATTATACCTGGTACAAGGACAACCAAACAGTGACTCAAGGACAACAGGGAAGTTATCATTTCACCTCCATCACCTCTGAGAACAGCGGGATCTACCACTGCAAGTCTGAGAATCAATACAGACAGATCAACTCTTCATCTCTAATCATAGATGTCCAGTGTAAGTACAAAACATCAGACAACTAATATTTACCACTTATTGCAATTCCTACTATTTCTAATATGACTACACAAGGTGGCAAGGTGGCTGTAATTCACCAGAACGAGCAGGTCATCCACTAATCAGGATGTGGTGGTTCAATCCCCAACTCCTCCTGCCATGTTGAAGTGTCCTTGAGCAAGATACTGAATCCTAAATTTCCCCTGATGGTTGTGCCTGAACCCTGGATGGTAGTTTGCCGCCATCGATGTGTGAGTGAACGCTTGAATGTGAGTGTGAATGAGGGAAAGAGCAGCAGAATCATTGTAAAGCACTTTGGATTAAAGTGCTACAGAAATGCCATTTATATTTGGGCCCTTTTTTCCTGAAATACAAGGGGGGCACAAGCAAAAACACCTAACACAACAACATTTAGCAATTTTGGTGGCAGTAGTGTGGAAAGTAAAAAAAAAAAAAAAGTAACTTTAGATAGTATTAATATTATTATTAATAAAAAAATAAGCTTTGTGGCTGTTGGGGTGCTGAACAAATGCTCTCTATTGACCTACCACCACTGCTATGCTCCATGTTTGGATTTTTGGTTACTTGCATTACTACAAATGTCAATGACATTTTGACTGAGGTTTTGTATTCTTGGAACAGAATATTCCAGTTTCTCTTCTTCTTTCTGTTGCATGACAGGAAAGGTTAAGATAATACAAAATAGTTTCATTTCAATGTTCATTTCATATTGTATCATTTCATATGTGAAGTTCTATCAAAGTACTTAAAGTGCAAAAACCGAATTCATTTACTCATTAATTTAAATCTTAAATAATTTATCAAGCTGGATCACTCTGAATTAAACTGTGTGGCTGGTGGGACAGTGCATGTGTGCCCTCTACTGGCCAGCCACCAGTGAATGTGAATAAAGACTCATTAGATGTCTTTCTGTTCAGATGCTCCAAGGTTTCCAACTGTGTCAGTGAGTCCCTCTGGTGATATAAAGGAGGGCAGTTCAGTGAATCTGACCTGTAGCAGTGATGCTAATCCAGCAGCTAATTACATCTGGTACAAGGAGAACGAAGACTCACCAAAAGCATCAGGACAGATCTTCACCATCACTGATGTCAGTGCCGAACACAGTGGGAATTATCACTGTGAAGCCCAGAACATCAGAGGACGTCATAACTCCACCTTGCATCTCATTGCTTTGGCTGGTCAGTCATGTTCATAAATGTACAAACACACCCTATCACATCTGCATCATCTTAACCATCCATTTAAACAAGTTGCTCCATGCACTAGAAGTGATTCATGCCATGAAGCTACAAGCCTGCTATCAGTAAATCAACCAGTATATTGTTGCAATCTTTAGCCAACTAGCAAATGCATATATCATCATATATACTTGTCAGGTGCTTCTATCTGAAGATCTGTGATTTTATGTCAAAATTATTAGTTGCTAATGGACCCAAACATATAATTGTTTATCCATAAATAATTATCATTGTTTCTATTTGACCACTGTTTACCAGGTTCAGCGAAAGCAGCAGCTGTTGGATCAATCACTGTCATTTTTCTGGCTATCTTCTTTGTGTCTGCCTTCCTTTTGATTAGGTGAGCAGTTAAATTGATTACATTAAGCAATAAGTCTTACATGTGGTCAGTTTCTCTTCATTTGGTGATTAATTTGTTTGTTCATTCATACTCCTATCCAGAAGAAGATGGTCCTCAAAACAATCCTCTGAGCCCAGACCAAACAACAAAGCACAGGTTAGGTTTTTCAATTTAGTGGAAAACAATACAACACCCTCACCTTTAACCTTGCCGCAACTCTCCCTGTTTACTGTACATTATGTGCATTTTGTGTTAAAGGACACTAGAAATCATACTTTACCACTTACTTACCATAGTCAAGTACTTAAAAGGGACGTAATGTATATTTCCAGGTTTACATTTATAATCTGAGGCTCTACTGGAATATCTTTGCATTATAAAACTCCTCATTTTACTTATACTGGTCCTTTATGCAGCCCGTCAGTTCAGCCTCTGTCTGAAACAGGCTGTTTTAGCTCCTGTCTCTTTAAGGCCCCCCTCCCGATGAGCCTACTGTGTTCTGATTGGTTAGCTGCCCCTCGGCAGACTTCTACCAGCTCCGGAGTTCACGTAAACAACCTGTAGTTGTTGGATTTCACTCTAAACGGAAACTTCTCAAATACATCCGTACATGTTCGAAACTGAATCTGATTTGAAAGATTTGAAATGTAAGTCAACAATGTTAACAACCTGTGGAACAACCTTAGCAACATGTTTGTTGGCATGTGTGAACAATCTGACGTCATCTCGAGGGGGAAGTAGAGGTAACATTGCAAACGAAGCGTGCAGAGCAGGCTGAAGCCCTGGCCTTTGACAATTTTCAACATAACCATACAACATTATAACAGTATTAAAATAACAAAAAATCACAAAAATCATTAAAGTCCCCTTTTATGTACTCTTGTCTATGCAATGTTTACCTTTCAGCTAAATGTAGGTCCAGACAACGCTTCAAAACCAGCAGACCAGGAGGATGACCTAACCTATGCCAACGTGAGCTTCTCTAAAAACAAGGATGAAGCTCTCTACTCCAACATCAGGCCAGCTCACCTGCACAGACAAACAGAGGATGCGGAGGAGGACGATGTGGACTACACCACTGTCAATTTTGAAAGTGCCAGTAATACCCCAGGGTGAGTCCAGGATAATCAGGGAGTGCAGGACTGTTTGTCTGTTTCATTTATCACTATGATATCTTTATAATCCTCTAAATGTGTTTTCATCCACAGATTAAGGTGTCAAGAGGCCCAGGAGGATTCATCTACACTGTACAGCACAGTCAGCAGAAACCCAAAGAGTATGACCACATGAATCTTGTTACAACCGACAAAGTTTGCCGTGGTGAGATGAAGCAAGGATGACATTTGCCCCCCGACTATATTTGACATTTTTAATACAGGAATTTGCAGTGCAGTTTGCAAAATGCAAACATTAAAGACATCCTCACATCCATCAGATAAAATGCAATCTTTATGTGGACAATGTGCTTTTATACATATAAGATCTGAATTGATCATTTCATGCATTCATTACATAATAGTTTCTTACAAATTCGCAACTATTTACAGGCCTTTTCCACTACAGATGACCCGTAACTTAAGGTGTCGCCGCTGTCAGGGGTTCTGCTTTTGTTTCCAACCTAAATTTTCATCACCAAATCCATGTTCCAGGTACTCACAAACACTGTAATTAATGATGCAGACCATGTGTTTAGATATTTTTAGATTGAGAGTTTGTTTCATCGTGCAAGAGATATTCTAATCCAGAATATCTGAATGTATGTTTTGTTGCCTTGTTATGCATTTGTAGATTGTGTGCAGTGTCGTGTGCAGCCGGTCTTGTGTTTTCTCCCTGCTCGTTCTGTGGGTGGAGCTCTTCTAATAATATACTGACATTTAAAAGTCACCACACCTATAAATATAATAGAAAATATGAATTAGTGCCTCTTTTTTCATTATTGTCTGTCCCACAACTAAACTGCACTCACCACACTCGCCTACCAAACAGCACATAAAGACCACCTTTATTCTAGTGTGCACATATGATGTTGCCTTTTATGCCTTTTTGTTATGTCACCCGATTTGAAAAACATAATGAAAACACAAGGCGGAACCTTGAACCTAGACCTTACGGGTTCTTACCGGTACAGGTTTGGGGAAACTCCATGTTACAGGTCCAGTAGTGGAAAAGAAGCTTTAGTAAACAAGTAAATCCAGCACTGTCATACTGGAGTACACAATACCATAGTGGTGTGTATTATTGGATGCCTCAAATCTGGTCAAGAGTGTAACCACTGTTTTAAATCAGTGTGTAGATAACAGTAACTTTATGTTTTGTAATGTTATTGGTTATCTCTATTTGGTGAAATTGACTAAACCTAACCCTAACCCTAACCCCTAACCCGAACCCTAACCCTAACCCTAAACATAGTTGAGAAGTTGAAAAATAAAATCTTTTTTTATCCTCCGTTTTAAGATGACATTATTCTGCCTGTGGTAGAAATATTAATATTGTCAGAGAAGTGTGGCACAATTCTATAATACGTTTATAATAAAATTAGGGGTAAGGTTTGGGTAGATATTGTAAATATAATGACATCCAGTCTTGCTAACAGGTGGAACGTTTGTCTCAATACAGAATTTGATTAAAATCCTTCCTAATTTATGACCTGTGTTTTTACTGCTAGTGCAATTGTAGCAAAGCATTTGTAATAAATAAATACAAATAAATTAACAACTTTTAATGTTAATGTTTAATGTGTTTTAATGTTATAAATTAATGTTCTTTACAATAAATTTGTAAAGATTATTTTGTTCAGTATTTTACCACAATCTTTTTGTGCTCTGTTTTTGTTTTTGTTTAATCATCACGTCTGTTTCTATTGTCAAATATATTGTCGATAGTCCTTTGCTCATTTTGCCATTTGTTGATTCTAGTGCATTACCATCACAACAGAAGAGGGCACTAATGAGTCAATGTTTGTTAGAACTCATCTTGTGTGGATTTTGTAACAGTGTGTTTTGTGTGTTTTTAAGCCTGTTACTTCTTTTACACTGTTCTCACCCTCTCACCAGGATTTGTTGAACTGGCTTGACTTCACAGATTGATGTTTAAATAACCTGATATTTTATTGAATAAAGATATTTAGTTAATAAATTGCATGTTTATGCAAGGTGTTCAGTGTTTGAATCCTTTCAAAAAACGAATACATTTATAACCATTATAAATGTATTTGTAGCAACAACTTTATCTGTTTGCTGTTTTGTGCTGAATAGGTAGTGTTCGGTGGGGTTTCAGAGCTTCTTCTCTGGAAACAGCTGCCTTCTGTGACCTAAAACATATACTGTAGAGCAGACAAGAGAGCAAGTGAAGCAACAATAATGTTATATAATCAGTTGCATTATTTGTGAAACTGAAACTTGATTCTAGAAATATTACTAAAGGGAGTGGTAAGATGCAGGTGCCAGAACACCACAGAGAGTGAAAAGCATTTAAGAATTATGTATCCTTAGCAATTTCTACTCAGTCTGTCTGGACTGATCTTTATAAATAATAAATCAAGAATAAATGTTTTCACTTTCAGTATGGAAGCATGTTAATAATCGGGAGGTGGAAAGATGTTTAAGTAGGGCCACAGCCTGTGTGTTTCATCACCATTTTTAGTACATTATCAAACTGCACAAACTGCAGCGTCACTTTTATACACTGTTTTATCAAAGTTTGTGACCGCTGTGATCAATATTTATTGGGGCTTGAGCACTTGAACAATGTGAAGGCACTATTGTTCCCCATCCGTTACTTACTTTCTTTCTTTCTTTCTTTCTTATACTGCCACTTCAACCCTGAATTTGACCCCCTAAACATGTTTGAAAACTCACCAAATTTGGCACGCACATCAGGTCCAGTGAAAAATATGATAATATGTAAAAATTATCCCCCCTCACCACTGCCCAGAAAGTACTCCAAGGTGTCTATTTTGGCTGCTACCGCCTGTAGGAATGTCATAGAGAGATGGAACCAACACTAAACTGTTCGTCTCCTACAGACCTACAAATCAGGAAATCCGCAATACACTCATGAAAATCCAATTTTTGGCAAAATCTGGACTCCAAACAAAATCTATCTCTTCCTAGGGCGTTCATGTTATCGGCTTCAGATTTTCCTACATCACTCACAAGACTGTGCTGAACAAAAGTTATTAAAAACTTTGTAATAACTCGTACGGTTTTCATATTATCAGCCCTCAAAGTTGCTGTGCGACAATTCCACTTCTAATGCATTTCAATGGGAGAGGCATTCTCTGAGCATGTGCTTTTGCTCTAAATTACAGGCTTCCATCTAAACTATAAGTCAAACCAATTTCAAACCTGTATCAATGGACTCACAACAAAAAATCCTACAAACACAGGTATTTTCACAAGAGAAATACTCTTCTCTTTTCTCTCATGCTCTTCTAGCATGCAGAAGAGGGGGAGGGGTGACAGCTCCTTCAGCTCACTGGCATGTGCTGAGGCTGCCTGGTGGGTCATACAGTGCTGTAGATAAATAGTCATAACTACATTTTGAAGCTCTGTACTGCGGTTTTTCCTTTATTATATCACCAGCACCTTGCATTTTGATTACTCTCCATTGAAATATATAACTATTCCTCTGTGTCCACCACTTACTTCTTGTCTCTACACAAAACATAGTGGCTTCACTCACACTTTCCATTCAAATTCATCAGTATGTCTCTGTATCTGGCTGCAGTTTTTCATTGTTCCTGCACACTTCATAGTACACCTTTCCATCAAACTTTTATCAGGTCATGTGGGTTACAATTCTTTACTTTCCAATAAATGGAGTTGATGAAAATTAGGAAATTCATTTCTTTTACACACAAACTCATAACAACTTTTTTATATATTAATTGAAATGACATTAAAGGGTCCAAAACTTGTATACTTTCCCTTACACTGGTGTGAGTCACACACACACGTCTCACCTTGCAGAAAAATGTCATCCTCACGTTTGATATTTTGGTGTGACAGGGGAAGTTGCTATAACTTTACTGTACATGCTCCTATTTGCACTGCACTTTACTTGGCTGCCGAGTCACAACTCGGATCCCCCTGGTCCGGAGACATACATGCGAGTGTGACAGGCGCCCTCGGACAGTGCCGAGGTGAAGGCCCGTCCAATGCTGCTTGCAGCTGTAATTTAGTATCTGCGTCATAAGAGAGCAGCAACATTTTGGGAAACAAATGCTGTGTTTTCACACCTTGGTGGTAGAGTCAGTCATTCTGGAGAAAAATTGTGGATATTTGAAACACTCAAATAAAATAAATTAAATAAGTTACTCCCTCCAAATTCATGAAAGCACATTGCCAAGGTGATAAAAATATAATAAATAAAAGAGAAACATGGTGGAATCCAGAGTGATTTTTATTAGCTGTAGAGTCACTTCTGTTCCTTCACGAGTGGGAAAAAAATTTTGTCTCCGCCTCTTTGTCTTTCAGCTGCAGCTCCCAGGGAGTTGAGAGGACAGAGCCAGACAAACCACCTTGACCAGACTGACTGACAGCAGACATTTTCTGAACCAAAATAGTTTGTGTGTTTGTATTTATTGATTCATTGATATGGGTCATAAGTTCAAACACACACACAGCTGCATATTTGTGTGATTCAAACAGCTGCCTGCTCAGATTACGCTTCACTAAGTGTAACTGAAACAGACTTGAAGCATAAAAAACCACTGGGGCGTCTCCATGAGACTGTCTTGGATTCAGTGTAGATTGATAGTTTAATAAAATATAAGCATATCTGTTCCATGAGAAAACATTTTCTTTATTAATTGGCCATGGCCTCTCTCTCTCATCTTCGCCAGCTCTCCCCCACAATTCAACATGTGCTGGAAACGGAAGACTGTCACGTCCTCACACAGACAGCTGACATCCCACTGATGACTTTCAACTGTCCAGCGCTCGTGCTTGTGCACAGGTCAAGATTGTTGTGTGGCTCGCTCTGAATCACTGTGTTTACATGTCCATTTACAAAGACAGTGCTGTGGATTATTTTTTTTTCAACACAACACACAGGAGGGACAGCTTGGGACAGAAAGTCTAATTTCTTCATTTCAACTCGGGGATGTACAGGCAGTGAACTGTTCATGCATGTTAATGATGTGATGAGGAAGGAAGGCACATCATATTTCAACAGCAATCTGTTTGTCTTTGTTGCAAGCAGTAATGCTTATCAATCGTAATACCTGATATGCAGTATTTCTCATGTACACGATGTAACTATTGACATGTTTTAACAGACAGAGACGAGAGGAACAGCGATGAGTTTAACAGCAGCAACAAGTGGATTTTTTATCTTCCTTCTCACTGTGCCAGGTACTGTACATCTTCATTCACATTTTAGGGTTATTTTGAGAAACTTGAGGAGCTTTGGGGAAGGAAGGTATTATGTAGTTGCTGGTTATTAGCCCTTAGATCAACAATATAAAATATAAGATTGGAAATATGAAACTGATTACATTTAAGTAGTTCAATTTTATTTTTCCAAACCATTTCCTCTTTATTTTAGCACACAGTAACCTCAATATAGTCAGTGGATCAATAAAGAAAGAGTCCCTGATGTCTATTTGTCTTGATAAAAGAGCTCCATTCTGTTTCGTTGGTCAGATTCAATGTACAGTGAGTTGAAAAAGAAACTTGTCTCACCTACCAGAAGACAGACAACGAGGCCAGCTAGATGGTTAGTGATGCCAGATCAAACACTAAACAAAAAGCCAAGTGGACAGTAACATCAAGTTCACACAAGAGGATGTCAGGAACAACAGCTTGGCCTTTTTGGACTGTGTCGCACACGTTGAAGAGGACAGGAGCCTCCACAGTGGAGTATACAGGAAACCCACACACACAGTTGACTGTCACCACCCCCAGATGTCTCCTTTACAATGGTGGTCTATGGAGAAAAAAAATTGGGTCACAGGGGGATTTTTCGTTGCAATACTGCGAGTGACCACTGGGAAAAATTGGGTGCAAGGCTGAGCAGTGTTTCTCTATCCAGCTCTTATTATACATCCATGGTTAGAGCTGAGAAAGCCCCTTCGTTGAGAGGCGAAACGTCTTCAAGCATCTACAACCAAGAAATCAATTTGGATGTGTAGACTATAGTTTGCATCAAACAGGGAACTTTAAGCTGGCTACCATGACAATACAGAGAGAGAGTTTTGATGGATATAAGTTAAATATTCCTTTACAAGAGAAAATATAAGAAGCAATCGAAAAAGTGGAGAATCCAGACAGTGCTAGTGATGTATTTCAGCTACTCACTGTGTGGCTGTTTCTTATTTTCTTTGACTCTTTAATTATTTTGTCATCATACTGCACTAAACCATGTCACTTCACATGATGATGTTCTGAGCTCAAAGTGCCATTTACGTGACACTAATGAGACTTTTTACAAGACTTTTTACAACATCACATGTTGATGATGTATATTTTAATCCTTTATTTACATGTTTTGGTTTTCTGCATTTCTCTCTAGTTTCACACTCCTGACCTGACCACAGGCAGGAAACAGACAAAGCTATTTATTCACAGACTCTACCCCTCTAACAATGAATGTTCTGCTTCTTGTTTGCCTCAGTAAAGTACATGTTACAGTAGCATGTTACAGTCTCCCAAAAACTATGTTGGTAATACTGTATGTTTCATTGACTTACAGATTGTTGTGAACACGTTTTGCAAAAATACAGTCTCTAGGTTTTTATACTGATACCTATGCATACAGGCTATTACTCCACATCACATTCAAGCTTTCCTCTGATGTTGCTCTGAATCTGATTGTGGTTTCTGATGTGCTCTGTGTTACAGTGGTTCAGGGTCGGAATGAATGGGGAGTGACGTACCGTTCTACTCGGATCTGTGCCTTAAAAGGATCAACAGTGGAGATAAGCTGCACCTACAGATACCCATCCAGAGTAAATGACCATGATAATACAGTGGAAGAAACATTCTGGTTTACTAAAGAGAGTACTGATGTGCATGTAGATCTGACAACAGATTCAGACTACGCAGGTCGTGTTCAGTATCACTGTGATAAGAACGACTGCACTCTGACAATCACAGACCTGAGAGAAAGCGACTCAGCAGTGTACAAGTTCGAGTTCATAACAAACCAACCAGGAGGGAGATTTACTGGTTCACCTGGAGTCACTTTGACTGTCACAGGTAACATTTTTGGTGGAAACTATGGAAGTTAGCTCCAGACGTTCAAAACAATAAATCAACTCCCACACACTGGCAGCACTTATGGCGAATATATGAAATAGTTATTTGGGGTTGGCTGATTCTTCTGTGAATGCAGATATTATATATATGTAAAGGATCTCACAATGTTGTTGTGTTGTTGACAGTTTATTCTAAAATTACATTTATCTTCTTTTTACCAATCCAGATTTCCAGGTGAAGGTCAGCAAACAATCAGCTTGCAAAACATTCACCTGTACCTGGGCAGATTTGAGCTGTCACAGTATTTGTCTTCCTAATCATCGCTCCTACATCTGGTACAAGAATGGAGAGAAAATTCAGAGAGAAACATCTCATTTTCACCACTACTTTTATCCAGCAGACAGCTACTCCTGTGCTGTTAAAGGATATGAGCATTACTCTGCTCCTTCAGTGTGTGAGTTTTCTCCATTTTCCACTAACATAACACCATCTAGTGGAACATTTTAGTTAATGAACTGAACAATAACATCATATATCTTTAATAGCAATACAAATAATACAACTAACACTGAAATACTGTAATAAAGACCATTGTTTTCATAATGACGATCGAAACTATTTCATTTTTCAGGTGTCTCTGGTCAATCCTGCAACACAGTGACTTACACTGATAGAAGCATTTGTGCCTTCAGAGGATCATCAGTGGACATTTCCTGCACATACAACAATAATGAATTTATCACATCAAAGTTCTGGTTCAGTCCTGATCGTAGTCATCAGTGGCAGAATCCCTCACAGCCTGAAGACCTTAGTAAAGACTCCCAGTATGCAGGTCGTGTTCAGCTCCTTGAAAGAGGGAGAGGACGCTCCACTCTGAGAATCTCTGACCTGAGAAAGAGCGATTCAGCCCAGTATCACTTCACATTCAAAACATACAGCTTTGAATGGAGGAGTAGTTTACCTGGAACAACTCTGACTGTCACAGGTACTGATGAACACAAACTGATGATGAAGGGGGGAGTTGACTCTGTAAGTAACTTACACCTCATTTTATGACATTTCTGTTTCTTGTTCACAGATCCAGATGTACAGGTGCAGGTGTTCTTGTCTTCTACCGGTCCAAAGCTGATTTGTCTCAGCAGTTGTCCTCCCGGTCATTCTTCCTACACCTGGTACAAAAATGAGGAGAAAATTCAGGAAGAAACATCTCCTTCTTATAGAGGATCTATTGATCCTGCAGCCAGATATTCCTGTGCACTTAAAGGACACCGCTCTCATCCAGTGTGTAAGTGTACTTCACTGTTTCACTAACAAAATGTCATCTGGAGGAAACTTGAACCCAAAGTAACAAAGCAAGGTGGCCTTGATATTTGCAAACACTTGTCACATAGAAAAAACAGTGTATTAAGATCAAAAGGTTTGGATAGAGGATACATTAAACTAGAATATGTATGGTAATGAAATGTTTTCCTTTGACAGTCACATTACGACTCATAAATTCCAAACACCTCTGATCTGTGAATATTATAAACCACTGTGCAAGGTTTTTTTTTCTGATGAACACAAACACACTTGTATCATCTTACACAGGGCTGTTTTCAGTCTGAATGTAGCTCCTGTATGTTGCAGAACAATGAAAAATATTGAAAATATGAAAAAAATATTGTGTGTGTGCCAACTCAAAAATATTTTAAACTTTGAACACAAGAAAAGTCTCCTGTTTGCTTCTCTAGCTCATGCACAGTTAGCATGTTTCTAGAGCATACAGCATTTTGGACTGCATGTGGATGTCTGCACAGGTGTCTGAATGGACCCTTGTAGCCACAGCAAGTATGATTCGACCTTAACACACTGGTATGAAATACAGTGAGGACTGGGACAGCTTCAGAATCATCACTCTTTACTGTATTAACTAATGAATTAATGAATTCTATGAGCAAATCAAAAAGTTTATGTTCATTAATATAACGCTTTCATGTTAACACTTGTTCATATAATCTCTTCCAGACGCTCCGAAAGTTCCCTCAGTGTTAAACAGTTTCTCTGGTAATATCATGGAGGGCAGTTCAGTGACTCTGACCTGTAGCAGTGATGCTAACCCAGCAGCTAAGTTCACTTGGTACAAGAAGAATGTAAATCCAGACCTTCAACCTCTCAGTAAAGAACCACAGCTTGTCTTCAGCTCCATCCAGTCCTCTGACTCTGGAGAGTATTACTGTACAGCTGAGAACCAGCTGGGGAAGAAGACATCTGAATACATCTTTATTGATGTGAAATGTGAGTAAAACAGCTTATTTTAAATGCAACAAATAGATTTAGACATTAGTAGATAGATTTGAATCACTATTGTCATTCATATTTACTTTGCTATTGAGGATATTCAAACCATCAAATTCATCATTCCTCCAAAGTGTTGCTACATATTTAAATAATAATTATTTGAATAAAATACTCTCCACTGTAGTAATGCATCCTCAATTTATGAGAATATATGTTAATACATTTCCTCCAGATGCTCCAAAGCTTCCCTCTGTGTCAGTGAGTCCCTCTGGTGAGATAGTGGAGGGCAGTTCAGTGACTCTGACCTGTAGAAGTGATGCTAACCCAGCAGCTAATTATACCTGGTACAAGGAGAACCAAACAGTGAAACAAGGACAACAGGGAAGTTATCATTTAACCTCCATCACCTCTGAGGCCAGCGGGATCTACCGCTGCAAGTCTGAGAATCAGTATGGACAGAACAATTCTTCGTCTCTATCCTTAGATGTCCAGTGTGAGTACATAAAAAGACAACATAATATGACAAAATATCACGGTGTCACTGCAGGTTGTGTTGTTCTTTACACCCAGCTGGTCCAGTGATTAAACCTACTAACTGACAATGTCACAGTTAGTGTAGCTCAGTCTCAGTTAGTTACAGCAGCTCTATGGTCTAATGGGAAATAGGGAGTGAGTTGTCAGAGAAATACAGCAAAGCCCTTTTCAGATGTAACATTGCTGTTTTCATCAATCTTTTGAGCTTTATGTCATTCCAACATCGGCGGCTTTTAAGTTAATGCTCCTTATGGCCTCAATCAGACATGACAGGACATTTACGTGAAGAGACAATGCTTGAGTGATATTTGGCGCCTGATGCATGAGCGGGAGCAGAGTGAAAGAGGGAGAGCGATAAGTTAAAAATGTAATGAAAAGGCAAAGATGGAGAATTTTGTTTTTTCACAGGCTGCATTACTGTTGAATATTTAATTAATGACCATTGTGAGGGTGAGGGACACTTGCACAGACTCATCACAGGAAATCCACTGGATATGAGAACATAAATCTCCTCAACGGCTTAAAATATGCCCTCACAGTGCTTCGTACTTTAGTAAACCAATTTTGCGCACAAGAGATGATGACTGAGATGTTAAAAGGTGAAACAACGGCACAATTTTTTCTCTCTGCATGTTTTATCTTGTGCTGCTGCAACCTTTAAGTTAATCTGAAGGCATTCAATTAAGACTTGTTGAAAGTGATGCAGGAATTTTACCAAGTCTGACCGTGTAAGACTTAAATGTAAAAGTGACCACAGTGCTTATTCAAACATGAGAATGAGTTATTAAGTTGCCATCAGAATAATGTAAAGGAGTAGATGTCTGAAGGGGTTTGTTTTTTTGATGTCACTGTGTTTTGACAAACTGATTTGATGACTTGGTGTGCTATGCTGTAGCTGTGTAAAGTTTCTGGTTTACGCCTTCATAAATCAGAAGAATTCAACTTGAATTTATGCCAGTTTTGCAGTCAAATAGTTTTTAAAAAGTATTTCAGATGTATAACAACATCTACTTTAACACTTGTTTGTGATAAAAATGTTCTGCTTTGCACCTCAGGGTCACTGGACATTGATGTTAACATCATATCTGTCCTTCACAGCTGGTGCTGCCCTCAGAATCTGCCTAGTTCACCAGATCTGCAGACAGATGTTAATGAGTTGTATTTTTATACATATTGTTCACCAGATGCTCCAAAGCTTCCCTCTGTGTCAGTGAGTCCCTCTGGTGAGATAGTGGAGGGCAGTTCAGTGAATCTGACCTGTAGCAGTGATGCTAACCCAGCAGCTAATTATACCTGGTACAAGGAGAATGAGGACTCATCAAAAGCATCAGGACAGATGTTCACCATCCTTCACTTTAGACGTGAGCACAATGGGAATTATTCCTGTGAAGCCCAGAACATAAGAGGACGTCATAATTCCACCTTATATCTGACTTTGGTCGAAGGTAAGTTATGTGCATTTACAGCACACTGGGAAGAGGCAGCTTTCCTGCCTCTTCTCTGTCATACAAGTCAAGTGTGTCCAGTGTTTTTAACAAAACACAGACTCAATAGTTTCTAACCTAAATGATGTGAATCATATGCTATGACCATCAAAGTCACCAGATCTCCTGAGTGAAATTTTGTAGTGATGTACTAAACTGGAATTATTGAAATGTCCTGTGATTCCCAAATCAATTGTCAGTATTTCCTTCTGATTCAGGTGCATATAATACAGCAACTATTGGAACAATCACTACTCTTCTCCTGGCTATCATACTTGTTATTGTCTTCCTATGGATTAAGTGAGTAATACTGTATCACTAGAATTATGTTCACTAATACATCTGTAATTTTGGAATCTGTGTCTTCATTTAATTAATTAATTAATCCCATTGTTCGTTTGCCTATCCAGAAGAAAAAGGAGCTCCACACAACAGTCTGAGCCTAGAGGGAGTACGGACAACAGAGCACAGGTAAGGAAGAAGAGGTCAAGTTTTCCAGTGTAAAAGAGAACTTATAAAACTTTGAAAAATATTTTGTTCCACATTATTTGTCTTTCTTCATCTAAATTTATACTAAACTAATGAACAGAACTTAAAACTATGGCCTTGTAAAATGAAGTTGAATAACCTTCTCCCTAAAGGTGAGAAAAACATGGGAAAACCTTTAGTTGTCACTCCAACGCAGTGCTGTTTGATCACACTGTGAGACTTATGGAGTGATATGGAGTTTTGTTGTCCAAAAACGACCTGAGGCAAACTTCTGACAGTCAGAAATGAAAGATTCACTTCTCACAATGTAACTGCTTGTTCAACTCACTACTACAAACAAATCAATGACACTAAAAGATGAATTGACACAGAATACACTGGCAGTTGTGCAGTTTTTAATAAAGTTTAGGGGAAAAACACACTTGTTCTCGCAGTGGAGGTAGCAAGGGTAGAGGTAGTAGAGGCTTTAATGGTGTAAGGGTTGCTATCTAGTAACTTTTTAGTGTACACGTCTTTTGTGTGACTGCAGGGAGGAGACCTAATGGTCCCTGTCAGGAATGTTGGTAATACAGATGGGTGCTTTTGTGCTATGCATTTGCTTGGCATGCATAAGTGTAGTGGATGTGGTAGCTGGGGGTATTAGCCCAGTAGTTTTTCAGGAGGTAGGGCCACAGGAAGTGGAGGTTTCTCTATACATGCAGGAAGCTGCAGTGTGGCAGCCATCAGCAGGGGTACCCAAGTTTGATTTTAACCATCCTCATTTAGATAAGCAGCAGTTACCAGCAGAATTTGCTGGATGAAAACTCAGATGTGAGTTGTGCTGCACCAAGGTCATACAGTAGAGATTCTCCTGTTAGAGAACACCCCAGTTAATCAGAAAAGGCCCCTCTTGTCTCTGTGAACCACACAGGCACAGTTTCTGGGAAGAAAAAAATGTGTTGGCCACAAACCTGTCCCACAGTATCAGAAATTCTACCTGGGCCCACTGGGGCCCAACTCTTGCCCACAGTGGGCCCCACACTCAACCCTCACTTTGGGCTGGGTGTGGGTTGTCCACCTGGGGAACCATCTGGGCCCCATGGTACAGGGCCCACACGTGCCTGACATTTCACGACGCCAACCCACGGTGTGCTGCCCACACAGGGAAGCCTGCGTGGGCATTCTGTGGCCAAGCCCACAGTGGGTTGCCCTCAGGAAACCCTCACTGGGGCCTCAATGTGCAAAAGTGCTGTGGGCCCTGCATGGGCTCTCCCACAGTGGGGCCCATGTTGGATTTCTCTGGGTAAACTCACAGTGGGTGTCCCACAGAAAAACATGATGGAGGCCCAAAGGGGCAAGACTGCTGTGGGCCCTGCATGGGCTATCCCACAGTGGGGCCCATGTTGGATTTCTGTGGGTAAGCCCACAGTGGGTTTCCCACTGAAAAACATGATGGGGGCCCAAAAGGGCAAGACTGCCGTGGGCCCTGCCTGGGCTATCCCATGTGGGTTTTCTATGGGCGCGTCCAACAGTGGAATTGCCCACAGAAAGCCCACAAAGGGGCCCCAAAGGGCAAAACTGCTGTGGGCCCTGCATATGCTTACCCATAGGAGTCCACATGGGATTAGTGTGGGTTTTCCCCTGCCCACACTTCCCCACAGTAAACCCGCAGGGGGCCCACATGGGCATGTTTACTGGGTAAGGTGGTCAATCAAATTGTGGGGTGGCACTAGCCACCCTGACCCCAACCCCTTTAAAACTATGCATGGTGGCCAGTAGGGATTGCATCAACAAAAACAATGATTTCAAACCTCACAGTTGTTTACATCAGCAAAACAATGATTAGTTACAAATAACATCGAGCGCTGTGCCAAGAAACCCTCAGTAGCCTTATCTGGTCTTGTATGTGTGTTGTTTTACCATCAGCTAAACATGGGTCCAGTGAATGACTCCCCATCAGCTGCAGCACAAAGTGAAATGGCAGGACAGGAGGATGACCTTCACTACGCCAGTGTCAGCTTCTCTCAGGACCAGTCATATGCTCTCTACTCCAACATCAGACCAGCTCAGCGTCTTAGACAAACAGAGGAAGAGGAGGAGGATGATGTTGAGTACAGTAATGTCAAAGTTGACAGTGCCAATTGTGCACAAGGGTGAGCAGCCCCTCTCACATGAAAATCTTTATCGCTATACGATTTAAAAATATACATACTGATTGATAAACAGTCATTGAGAATGGTTTATTTTTCCTTCACAGAACAAGACAGGAAGAAGCTGGGGATGCATTATTTGCACTATATAGCACAGTCAACAAAAAACAAGTTAACACAACATGACATTGCTGTCTGTTGTTTTTACATGGATTTTTTGTGACATTGTTTAAGCAGGTAGCAGCACTGAGTTCAGAAATACATTCACTGAGACATACAGGAAAGGACAAACGTGGCCAAGAATGCATCAAGGCAGCCATAAAAACCAAAACAGCCATAAAAATGAAAACACAACAAAATTAGTTTATGTAGGATATGTAGAGAATTGGTTTGTTGCTTACTTTAAAGGCTCTTGGCAGGTAACTGTAATTTTTAATATCATTTTATTATAGACAGATAACACAAAGGGTAAGTGAGACTTTTTCTGATTTGGGTGAACTGTCCCTTTAACCTAGGTAAGCTCTGGTAGACGTTAGGTTTTTGAAATTCTACTGAAACTTAACTGTAGAAAACTCCTGTACTATACTGTATACCGCACTGTATAACAGCATGTTACCCTGCATGATTTATGCATATTGAAAGGGACAAATACAAAATACATAATAAAATACACTTGTGTGACATTTGTCAGAAGCATATTTTACCTTATTTATTTTTAAATATACTGGCACACTCAAATCTCCAAGGCTCCCCTGAATTACTCAGCCCAGTGTTTTAGTTAACAGAAATTAAATTGCATTTTCTTTTTTCTGCTACAGCAGACCAAAAGACAGGAATTTCACCTTGTGCCCATACAACATAATCTTGCATGAAGTGATAAGGTTTTGTTCTGTCATAGGCAGAGCAGACAGTCACACTGAACCTGATAAGATCTTGCTACACAACGCAAGAGCCTCAGACACTTAACAACAACCCACATTAGCCTCTCTGCTAAAGAGACAAACATGAACACATGTCTTGTCCTGCACCTTTACTTCTGAACTAGCCACCAAACAAACATTCAGCAGGGAAAAGTTGGTCAGGTGCAGTACATTAAGCAGTAAGTAAATGTGTAAACATACCTGTAAATGTCACTTTTGTCTGTTTATATGCTGGTGTGGTCCTTCACACCACTTCAGTACCACTGCCTGCTGTCACACTGTCTGAATTGTTTAATGATTAAAAAATAGTATGGTTTCTGCATGTCTGTCTTTACCCTCCTGTGTCAGGTTTGTTGGGGATCAGATCTAGAGTGCTATCATGGGGTACAGAGCATCACATGCAGCATTTGGTAAAGAACATGCATGTTGTGGTACAATTGTATGTCATTGCTTTATGCTGTGCTCTAGACAATTAGGAACTTGCTAATTGCCAACCCTTCTACCTGAAAATGTACAATTGAATGGCCCTCAAAGTCGAAGATCCAACTGGGAAACTCAAATTCAAAAAGTCAAATTTCATGCAACCCGACTTCACCGAGAAAAGTAAAGTCTGTGAATGGTAAGTCACATAGACATTTCTCCTGCCTAAAATACTGCAAATAAAGCTGGTGAAGTAGCTTTATGGAGAACACAAGTTTGTCATGATCAGCCATACTGATTGTTTGCATTTGTCGTAAGTCGTGGAATACCTCAAGATCGGATATCGGAATTTACAACATGGAAATTTTATGACCTCTTACTAGACTGAAATGCAAGATTCTTCTATTATATTTTGTTGAATGTTCCCCACAAACTGTTCATCATAAAATTTTGAGCATCAGGGATGAAAAGTATCCTGAGGACTTTTGTGGCATAAAATGAAATTTAAAGACTACCATTTTAATAAGATACCAAAAACTACACTACACTTGACTAATATGTACAGAGGATGACATTCACAGAGTCAATCATTGCAGATGGTTTGTTACACAGAACTAGGTGACTGGCGAGTGATTGGATGAACTATCTGTCACTGTCTTTACGAGGCAGCTGGATTCGCAAGATCAAATAAGAATCCTCATAGGTTGCTGATTAGGTTGAACAGTTGGTGGTTTGGACACAAGTGCATAACTTGAAGCCTGACAATGAATAGAAAGGAAGCTAAGTTTTAACAGATTGACTTCTGTCTTCTGTGTACTGTGCTGACCATGGAGGACCATACTCTTTAGAGATGACATCTTTGTCCATAGTAAGTGGAACTGTTGGTTGACACTGTGTTGGTGCTCGAATCTGAATTTTCTGTAACACCAGAAATCATCACTAGTATGGTGCTTTTTATGTCTATTTTCAGAATTAAAATGTATTTACCAGCTGTAGACAAATAAAATTTAAATATGCTCCTTTGTGCTGATTTATTTCTCACTTTCCCTTCATTTTAGGATGAAAATTGTCACAGTGTAATAGTTTATTACGATTAAGGATGTTGCTAAAATGAAGATGAACGGACACAGTTCGTATTGAAGAAGAACTTAATTGTCATGTGAGCTGTTTCTCTCCTTTTCAGTCACTCAGAAGCAGAGTGTGTGGCAGTTTACTGAGTATGAAGCCTTTTCAGTATAATAGTCCATATTTGTCCATTTTCATACTTAGACACCTCGACTGTGAGCGTTTGTTCAACTACAACAATGATTGTGAATGAGTGAGTTTCCAACTGCACATGTAAAACATTTTGTCATCTGATTTATACATAGATCTCTGTATCATGTTTTGATGTACTTCTCTTTTTACTTGTTTCTTAATACTTACAATAAACATTGTGCTCATAATGTGACTTCTTACAGCTCATACTGATGCAGTACATCTCTTTGAACTCATGGTGGTGCATTCAGTGTCTTAACATGCACTACAAGTGTGAAGAGAGGCATCAGACCAAATGTCACACATCCATCACGTGTCATGTTTTTTCTTTAGACACTTAACTGTGCCCACACTTAAGAGTCAGTATAAATAACTGCACTGACACTGAACTTTGGCCGTTTACCTCTTGCACTTGACTTCAATGAGGAAAGAGACAACTCTCATTATAATATTTTCACACTTTCTTCAATGCTCAGAACATAACACACTCATACTTATTTCATAATAAGTAGATGTTTCTTGTTTCTCTTCAACACAAGAACATAATGTTTCCATGCAGAAACATAACTGTGACTATTACTCAGCATTGTCACATTTCACAAGTGCACACAAGTGTTTATGCATAGTCATACAATGATTTCCTCACAAAGCCCAAACTTAAAAAGAGTAAGTAAAAAAATAAAAATGTCTCATTATTTCTGTCCGATATTTATATTATTAATATAGCAGAACACTGGACTCTTATTCTCTCCAACATAGTTTATATTAAGTCTTTGGAAAACAGTGAAACTTGATTTTAACTTATGTTTACTGTCATTTGGCTCCTCATGCATATTCATAATACTAAGAAAGAGGAAGTAAATCAAGTCATCTAACATCCTGATATCTGACTTCTGCTCACAGATCACAGAGGACGGGCATCTTAACAGACAACGTCCTTCTCTGCTGTAAGTAGAATAGTTTACCGATATGACTATTGCATGTTGTGAACATTATTTGATGTATTTTATTGTCTCTGAAGCCTCACAGAGAGATGAGAGGAGCAGCTATGAGTTTAACAGCAGCAGCAGCGAGTGGATTTGTTGTCTTCCTTCTCTCTGTGTCAGGTACTGTATATCTACATTTACATTGTAGGACATTTAGCTCACTTATTCAGAGAAGCATGAAGTAATTTTAGGAAAATAAATATAAAATATCCCAGATCAGCACTTTTCCGGGTTTGATGTATGTGTGATGCAGTTTGATGAATAACTTTTAAACTCTACAACACCAAACATTCACTTCTGTTTATTTCTGTGTAAACTATAGCTGTTGAATGAAGGCAAAAAATAATATCAGTATTCACTGTTGAGCACTTTAATAATATTATATTAAGATGTTCAGCTGTATCTACGTCATGGGTGGTGGGGGTGGGGATGTCTAGCTAATAAGGATTGTCCACCCTCCCTCCCAGATTGTAAGAATCATATATTTTTATACATGCATATGCATATATACATAGTTCTATGATGGTACAGCAATGCACTGAGAATTTTATCTTGTCATGATGTTTAAAATCTGTTTGGTAATTTCTGCACTCTGTACTGTAGAGCTGGACAACTGTTTTAGCTGTTACAGTTATAACAGTTGCTCCTTCCTGTCACCTCTTTTATTTTTGCTTCTTGTTTCTCACACTTCATGTTCTGCATTTCTTTGTGGTTTTCACACTTAACTCAGCAGCAAATTGACCAAAAAACTATCCACCCATTTAATTTTAGCCACTTTTAATAGTTTCCCACACTTCAGGTTCTGAACAGGTTCTAGGTGGTTTTCATACTTTTCTCAGCAGAAAATTGATTGGGTAACAGTGAGGAAACTATCAAAAAACACATGCTCTAATAATTTATTTACTTCCTCTTATCCTGTTCAGTGACTGCATTAATGTTCACAGGTTCAATACATTCTTGCTCCTTCACTGCAGCTTCAGACTGTACAATATAGTATAGTGTATATAGTGTCCAGTCCATCCATGCTCTCCGCCCCTCTGCAGCCTCCTCACTTCTCACTCCACCTGCTTTCAGCATCTCTGTCCACAGAAGCAGCCATCTGTGAGCGGCAGCTGAGAGGTCAGCAGTCAGACAAACTGCCTTCATCAGACTGACTGACAGCAGACATTTACTGAACCAAAATAGTTTGCATGTCTGAAACTGGGGGCATGAGACTGTCTTGGATTCAGTGTGGATTGATACATTTAATAAAATGGAAGTGTATCTGTTACTTGAGAAAACACTTTCTATGTGAATTGGCCACAGCCTCTCTCTCTCTCTCTCTCTGTTTCTCTCTCTCTCTCTCCCTCTCTCTCTCTCTCTCTCAGGTTCTCGAGTACTCCCCCAAATTAAACACGAGCTGGAAATGGAAGACTGTCACGTCCTCACACAGACAGCTGATGACTTCCCTCGAAGACTTACCCATTTCTTGTGCATGAGTACAGGTTGGCATAGCACGAGCACAGGAACTGTGTTTACATGCTCATTTATAGAGCTAGTGTTGTATGAGTGCACACACAGAAGGGACGGCTAGCAGACAGTGAGGAAATATTTGCTGAATTTGACAAAAGTGTACTGGATTAGAATAGCTGACTTTACCTTTAAAGGCAGCTGAAATCCGTGTATCTCCAAATTTATTGCTGTAACTGTTAACCATTAAAGAATGGACTAAGATGTTTTCAACATTATAACAATGTATGTATTTTTTGGATAATTTTAGGAATTTTGAAGCAGTTACTTTTTTTTTTAGGTTGTAAGATCATGGGAATTTAAATCCTAAGCGTACAACTTTTTCAGCTTTCAAGTGAACGAGGATGGCCTTAGACTAGTGATATGATGAGTGAATGTCAACAATTTCCAAGGTCAGCAATGAACTTTCAATCTCATTATATATACATATATTTAGGAGATCTGTGTGTTTGTTCTTTACAGCCTCTGTCAGACTAACGAGGAAGCTGATCATGCTGATTTGAAGTGAGACATCAGATAAATATCATTATTTTCTCTTCTGTTGTGAAACTTTCCCTTCTTGAAACTTTGTTAGGGTTATGCTGCTGTAAGGTGGGGAATTCTGTTTTTCTTACTTTTTATTCTAGTCCATATTGGAAAGTTGGAGTTTGCAAAACAACAGAAAGTCTCATTTCTTCGTTTCAGTTCGTCGATGCACAGGCAAACTGTTCATGTATGTTAATGATGTAATGAGGAAGGATCTGTTTTCTTTCAAGACCACATCCTTCTTTGTTGAAAGCAGCAATGCTTATGCTTCATGCTTATTGGTGATATGCAGTGTTTCTCATGTACACAATCTAACTATTGACATGTTTTAACAGACAGAGACGAGAGGAACAGCGATGAGTTTAATAGCAGCAACAAGTGGATTTTTGATCTTCCTTCTCACTGTGCCAGGTACTGTGCATCTTCATTCACATTTTAGGGTTATTTTGAGAAACTTGAGGATCTTTGGGGAAGGAAGGTATTATGTAGTTGCTGGTTATTAGTCCTGAGATCACCAATATAAAATATAAGATTTGAAATATGAAATTGATAACATTTAAGTAGTTAATTTTATTTTTCCAAACCATTTGGTTTTTATTTTAGCACATAGTAACCTCAATATAGTCAGTGGATCAATAAAGAAAGAGTCCCTGATGTCTGTTTGTCTTGATAAAAGAGCTCCATTCTGTTTAGTTGGTCAGATTCAATGTCAGTTGAAAACTGACTGTACATCGAAAGATAAGGGACAATCCAGAAGATTTCTAAAGCAAATAAGTGACACTCTTTCAAGTGACAAATAATGTACATATTTTGGGTGGGAGGACAGACAGTTTGAAAGATGAGTGAAGGAGGCTATTTACATCGAAATAGAGAAACCATCCCCCAACAGAGGATAATCAATGAATGGGTGCGCGTTAAACAGTTTTAATGTACAACACAGAGGCGAAGAACCACCTGACATTTGGATAACTTTTGTACTCAAAATCAAAAGGTTATAACTGTTGTCATGACAACTTGCCACACTGTACTCGCCACTAGCCTGAACTGAGGTATAAACTTAATGTAAGGTGTCATTAAGCATACCTGCAGAGTATGTCTCCAAATCAGTGTTCTTTTGTTTTGAGAGAGAGCTTCTCTCAGTATATTAATTGCTCACTTTATTGTCTTTTTTGCATTAATTTAATCCTTCTTCCCTAATCATAACTGAGGTCATTGGAAGTTTGAAGTGTCCTGTCAACAGTTTTACAGATGTCTCCTTTACAATGGTGGTCTATGGAGAAAAAATTTTGGATCACAGGGGGATTTTTCGTTGCAATACTACTCTTTAATTATTTTGTCATCATACTGCACTAAACCATGTCACTTCACATGATGATGTTCTGCACTCAAAGTGCCATTTACGTGACACTAATGAGACTTTTTACAAGACATCACGTGTTGATGATGTATATTTTAATCCTTCATTTACATGTTTTGGTGTTCTGCATTTCTCTCTAGTTTCACACTCCTGACCTAACCACAGACAGGAAACAGACAAAGCAAACAGTCTATTTATTCACAGACTCTACCCCTCTAACAATTAATGTACTGCCTCTTATTTGCCTCAATAAAGTACACGTTACAGTAGCATGTTACAGTCTCTCAAAAGCTATGTTGGTAATACTGTATGTTTCATTGACTTACTGGTTGTTGTGAACAAGTTTTGCAAAAATACAGTTTCTAGGTTTTTATACTGATACCTATGCATACAGGCTATTACTCCACATCACATTCAAGCTTTCCTCTGATGTTGCTCTGAATCTGATTGTGGATTCTGATGTGCTCTGTGTTACAGTGGTACAGGGTCAGGATGACTGGGGAGTGACTTACACTTCTACTCGGATCTGTGCCTTAAAAGGATCAACAGTGGAGATAAGCTGCACCTACAGATACCCATCCAGAATAAATGACCATGATAATACAGTGGAAGAAACATTCTGGTTTACTAAAGAGAGTACTGATGTGCATGTGGATCTGAGAGCAAACTCAGTGTATTCAGGTCGTGTTCAGTATCACTGTGATAAGAACGACTGCACTCTGAGAATCACAGACCTGAGAGAGAGCGACTCAGCTGAGTACAAGTTCAGGTTCATAACAAACCAACCAGGAGGGAGATTTACTGGTTCACCTGGAGTCACTTTGACTGTCACAGGTAACATTTTTGTTGGAAACTATGGAAGTTAGCTCCAAATGTTCAAAACAATAAATCAACTCCTGCACACTGTCAGCACTTATGGCAAATATATGAAATAGCTTTTTGGCTGATTCTTCTGTGCACATATTATATTTATATATATATATATATATATATATATATATATATATATATATATATATATAAGGATCTCACAGTCTGATTGGGATAATGAGTGTATACTACAGGTATGAATGTTTAATGTACAGTTCTATTTTTAACGATCACTCAGAGGCTAAAATGTTGCCCACGACCTGTTAGCAAGCAGGGAAAACACAGAGCTCCATCAACCACTGTCTCTGCAGCACCACAGTGCAAAAGCTTTCGGATGCAGGCCTTGAAGTAAGAAAGCTAATGTTCGTAAGCAGGCACAAATGTGAGAACTCCCTCTAGTACTATTGGTGACCAAAACTTGATGTGTGTAGAAGGTGGAGCAGCATCCTCACTACACCCAGCACAGCAATACATCTTCTAATCAGTAGACCTAACGTCATTGCAAACACTTTGCAAAGTGACCCCAGTGACACTATACAGTTTTTGGGTGTACACTTAATGGGAATGTTCATATTGATATGAATAAATAAACTCTGGTTAGATCGCTGACTAGCTTGAAGGTTAGTTCGCAGTTTACAAATATTGCATTGCAACCGCAGACTGCCGAGAACTTTTAAATGAGACTTAATACAATCATTATTTAATAAAACTGTTTTTATTGGATTGAGTCTATAATATCTATATTGTATTATTTGGTAGGGGTATTTTGGTAAAAGCAATGTCTCACTCCTGGCGTTGGTAAATTGCGATTATGTCAAAGTGAAGACATAATCGACCTTATCTGTGATATAATATACCACCACCAGTAGTGAGATGATATTTTAGCAACCTTTTCAGCAACCTTCATCAGGCATTTCACATAGCAAATGAAAACAGGCTATATATGTATATATATATATATATAAAAAAAATCTCCCTCTCGCCCCCCTCCCCGTGGGGGGTGGTGTGTCTTCCTCAAGCTCGGGTCCTCTACCAGAGGCCTGGGAGTTTGAGGGTTCTGCGCAGTATCTTAGCTGTTCCTAGGACTGCACTCTTCTGGACAGAGACCTCCAATGTTGCACCTGGGATCTGCTGGAGCCACTCTCCCAGTTTGTGGGTTACAGCCCCCATTGCTCCAATTACCACTGGCACCACTGTTGCCTTTACTCCCCACATCTTCTCTAGCTCCTCTTTCAGCCCTTGGTATTTCTCGATCTTTTCGTGTTCCTTCTTCCTGATGTTGCTGTCGCTTGGGATCGCTATGTCTATCACTACTGCCGTCTTCTGTTGTTTGTCGATCAACACGATGTCCGGTTGGTTAGCCATCACCAGCTTGTCAGTCTGGATCTGGAAGTCCCACAGGATCTTGGCTTGGTCATTCTCAACCACCTTAGGAGGTGTCTTCCATTGTGACCTCGGGACCTCCAACCCATACTCAGTGCAGATGTTCCTGTACACTATGCCAGCCACTTGGTTATGGCGTTCCATGTACGCTGTTCCTGCCTGCATCTTACACCCTGCTATTATGTGCTGAACTGTCTCAGGAGCATCTTTGCACAGCCTGCACCTGGGATCCTGCCTGGTGTGGTAGATCCCTGCCTCTATTGATCTTGTGCTGAGTGCCTGCTCTTGTGCTGCCATGATCAGTGCTTCTGTGCTGTCCCTCAGTCCAGCCTTTTCCAGCCACTGGTAGGATTTCTTGATATCAGCCACTTCTTCTATCTGTCGATGGTACATGCCGTGTAGGGGCTTGTCCTTCCATGAGGGTTCCTCCTCTTCCTCTGTATCATCAGGTTTCTGCTGCCTGAGGTATTCACTTAGCAGTTCGTCTTTGGGGGCCATCTTCCTGACGTATTCCTGGATGTTGGTTGTTTCATCCCGGACAGTGGCTCTGACGCTCACCAGTCCTCGGCCTCCCTCGTTCCGCTTAGTGTACAGTCTCAGGGTGCTGGACATAGGATGGAACCCTCCATGCATTGTGAGGAGCTTCCTTGTCTTGATATCAGTGGCCTCTATCTCCTCCTTTGGCCAGCTTACTACACCAGCGGGGTATCTGATGACTGGCAGGGCGTATGTGTTGATGGCCTGTATCTTGTTCTTCCCATTCAGCCGACTCTTCAGGACTTGTCGTACTCTGTGGAGGTATTTGGCTGTGGCTGACTTCCTTGCGGCCTCATCAAGGTTCCCATTTGCCTGCGGGATCCCAAGGTACTTGTAGCTGTCCTGAACATCTGCAATGCTGCCTTCTGGTAATTCAACCCCTTCGGTTCTGATCATCTTCCCTCTTTTTGATACCATTCGACCACACTTATCTAGTCCAAATGACATTCCGATGTCGTTGCTGTAGATCCTGGTGAGGTGGATCAGTGAGTCAGTGTCTCGCTCATTCCTGGCATACAGCTTGATGTCATCCATGTAGAGGAGGTGACTGATGGTTGTTCCACTTCGGAACTGGTACCCGTAACCACTCTTTGAGATGATCTCGCTGAGGGGGTTCAGGCCTATGCAGAACAGCAGTGGGGATAGTGCATCACCTTGGTATATGCCGCACTTGATGGTAACTTGTGCGATTGGCTTTGAGTTGGCCTCCAGAGTTGTTTTCCACAGCCCCATTGAGTTCTTGATGAAGACTCTTAGTGTCCTGTTGATGTTGTACATCTCCAAGGATTCCAGTATCCATGTGTGTGGCATTGAGTCATAGGCTTTCTTGTAGTCGATTCAGGTTGTGCACAGGTTGGTCTGTCTGGTCTTGCAGTCTTGAGTGACTGCTCTGTCAACCAGTAGCTGGTGCTTAGCACCCCTGGTATTACTACCAATCCCTTTCTGGGCCCTGCTCATGTATTGGTCCATGTGCCTATTCATCTTAGCCGCTATGATGCCTGACAGGAGCTTCCATGTTGTGCAGAGGCAGGTTATAGGCCGGTAGTTGGATGGGATCGTGCCCTTCTGGGGGTCCTTCATGATCAGGACTGTCCGCCCTTGGGTTAACCATTCTGGGTGCGTCCCATCCATCAGCAGTTGGTTCATTTGTGCTGCCAGGCGTCCATGGAGTGCAGTTAGTTTCTTTAGCCAGTAGGTGTGGATCATGTCCGGGCCTGGTGCTGTCCAGCTCTTCATACCTGAGACTCGTTCTTGGATGTCTGCCTTCGTGATGGTTACTGGGTCTTGTTCTGGGAGATTGCTGTGGTCTGTTCTTAGGTCCACCAGCCACTGGGCATTGGTGTTATGTGATGCCTCTTTCTCCCATATGCTCTTCCAGTATTGTTCGGTCTCAGCCCTGGGTGGATCTGTTCTCATGCTATTCCCTTGCCACTGAGAGTACACTTTGGATGGTTCGGTGGAGAACATCCTATTTATTCTCCTGGCTTCTGCTTCCCCTGTGTATCTCTTCAGGCGGGTAGCCAGAGCTGTGAGCCTTTGCTTGGCAGTCTCCAGTGCCTCTGGTATAGACAGCTTGATGTACTTCCTAGGCATTCCTATCTTAGCCACACCTTTCTGTAGCTCAGAGAGTTGACTAACTTCTCTCCTTGTTGCCTTGATCTTGGCCTCCAGCCTCCTTCTCCATGGAGGGTAATGCTCTTTGTGGCTTTGTGTGTTTATCTTGTAGCCAAGCATCTCTAGGATCACTGTTGCTGTGGTGTATATCAGCTGATTGGTATCAGTTACGGTCCTAGTAGGGATAGTACTTAGTGCTGCATTCACATCCTCTAGTAGACTTTCAGAGGGTACTTTGTCACTTAGCCGTGGTAGTCGGCTACGGGGGTGCCTAGTTTGCAGCTTAGCATATATATATATAGTTGCTGGACTGAACGGTAGCTATTTGGTAAATTTAGCCATAAGCTGACATAAGTTGACAGTGGGCAGGATTTGATTTTTTTGTTTTGAACCACTGCCTTATCACCTACACAACCCTCTGTCCATATGTGTCTACAAGTCTCCAGATGTTCAACATTAAGTAAACACTACTGTGAATCTATGTGTGTCTGTTATAGAGTGTATGTTAACAGTTTAGGCTAAAATTATGTTTCTGTTCTCTCTTCACATATACAGATCTACAGGTGCAGGTGGTGAGTAGATCAAAATATTCTAGCTGGGCAGATCTGAACTGTCACAGTATTTGTACACCTGATCATGCCTCCTACATCTGGTACAAGAATGGAGAGAAAATTGGGAGAGAAACATCTTCTTATTCAGCATACTTTTATCCTGAAGACAGCTATTCCTGTGCTGTAAAAGGATATGAACGTTACTCTGCTCCTTCAGTGTGTGAGTTTTCTCCATTTTCCACTAACATAACACCATCTAGTGGAACTTTTTAGTTAACAAACTGAACAATTACTTTATGTATCTTTAACAAGGGAAGCCCAATCCACAGCAATACAACTAGCAATGGGTCACTGTAATAAAGACCATTGTGTTCATAGTGATAATCAAACGTGTTTCATTTTTCAGGTGTCCACGGTCAATCCTGCAACAGAGTGATTTACACTGATCGAAGCATTTGTGCCTTCACAGGCTCTTCAGTGGACATTTCCTGCACATACAACAGTTATAAATCTATCACGTCAAAATTCTGGTTCAGTCATAGACGTGGTGTTTGGGAGCGGTATCCCTCACAGTCTACATATCGTATTCAGGTTGTTGAAACTGAGAGCGAACGCTCCACTCTGAGAATCTCTGACCTGAGAAAGAGCGATTCAGCCCAGTATCACTTCAAATTCAAAACGATAAAATTTGAATGGGGGAGTAGTTTACCTGGAACAACCCTGACTGTCACAGGTACTGATGAACACAAACTGATGTTGAAGATGTTGAAGTTAATGTATCAGAAGTTAACATAATGTTGAAATGTTTGTATTCATCATGCAATTGTGTGCTTGCTAATAGAGAATGTGGATAATTCCTTCATCTTGATTAAATAAAAAAAGTTTACCAATCCAGAGGATTTATTAAGCGATAAATAAAACACACAGTTCAAACAAGGTTTAACCTTTAAAAAAAAAGGGAAATGGTGAAATAATATTGAATATATTATCGGTAAGATTGGGGAGAAAGTTAAACATAAAGGGCAATGATAAGCAAGAGTCAACTGCAATATGAAACAATTATTGAGAATAAACACATGACAAAATCAGATTAAAGGATGTTGAGAGTAATGTTCCGACTCTTCAGTCTTTGATGTTAAACTCATCTTGTCTAGCCAGAAGGGGACAGAGTTGTGATGGAAACTCTGTAAGTTATTTACACCTCATTTTATGACATTTCTCTTTCTTGTTCACAGATCCAGATGTAAAGGTGCAGGTGTTCTTGTCTTCTACCGGTCCACAGCTGATTTGTCTCAGCAGCTGTCCTCCCGGTCATTCTTCCTACACCTGGTACAAAAATGAGGAGAAAATTCAGGAAGAAACATCTCCTTCTTATAGAGGATCTATTGATCCTGCAGCCAGATATTCCTGTGCACTTAAAGGACACCGCTCTCATCCAGTGTGTAAGTTTACTCCACTGTTTCACTAACAAAATGTCATCTGGTGAAAACTTGAACGCAAAGTAACAAAGCATTAATGGTGGCCTCCTGCTCTCAGGGTCCTTGGCACTTGCGAGCACTCAATAAAACCAGTGTATTAAGATCAAAATTTGGATAGAGTATAATATCAATTGGAGTGAATATGGTAATCAAATATTCTCCTTTGAGACAGTCACATCACCACAGTCATAAAATCTAAACACCTGTGTTTCCGAAATAAACCTTTCGAGATTAACTATATTGACATTTTAATTGAGCGATCACAGAGAAAGTTAGAGGAGGAAAAATATTGTCATATTCAAGTACAGAATCTGCAAGTGCATCTGTTAACATCACATAACATTATATTTCATTGTCTCACCAGCACTTTAAACAAGACAAACACATCTGTATCATTTTACACAGGTCTGCTTTCTGTCTGAATTTGCTCCTGTATGTTGCAGAACAATGAAAAAAAGCAGAAATAGAGTACATATTTATTCAAGTCTCAACTCAAGTTTATTTTGTCCTTACAGTACAAAAACCGTTTTGCCCCCCAGAACGATTGTCTTAACATTTTCTGTTGTAAAGTGTATTGAGGCACTCAAAATAAATAAACCTAAAAATGCATTGATATGAAAGACAATGAGGACCTGGGACAGCTCCAGTATCTTCACTAAGTACTGTTCACTTTTCATTTCTTTACTGTATTAACTAATTAATTAATTAATTTTATGGGCAAATAAAAAGTTCATGTTCATTAATAACACACTCTCATGTTAACACTTGTTCATATAATCTCTTCCAGACGCTCCGAAAGTTCCCTCAGTGTTGAAGAGTTTCTCTGATAATATTATGGAGGGCAGTTCAGTGACTCTGAACTGTAGCAGTGATGCTAACCCAGCAGCTAAGTTCACTTGGTACAAGAAGAATGTAAATCCAGACCTTCAACCTCTCAGTAAAGAACCACAGCTTGTCTTCATCTCCATCCAGTCCTCTGACTCTGGAGAGTATTACTGTACAACTGAGAACCAGCTGGGGAAGAGGACATCTGAATACATCTTTATTGATGTGAGATGTGAGTAAAACAGCTTTTTAAATGTAACAAATAGATTTAGATATTAGTAGATAGATTTGAATCACTATTGTCATTCATATTTACTTTGCTATTGAGGATATTCAAACTATCAAATTAATCATTCCTCCAAAGTGTTGCTACATACTTAAATAATAATTATTTAAATAAAATACTCTCCACTGTAGTAATGCATCCTCAATTTATGAGAATATATGTTAATACATTTCCTCCAGATGGTCCAAAGCTTCCCTATGTGTTAGTGAGTCCCTCTGGTGAGATAGTGGAGGGCAGTTCAGTGAATCTGACCTGTAGAAGTGATGCTAACCCAGCAGCTAATTATACCTGGTACAAGGACAACCAAACAGTGAAACAAGGACAACAGGGAAGTTATCATTTAACCTCCATCACCTCTGAGGCCAGCGGGATCTACCACTGCAAGTCTGAGAATCAGTATGGACAGAACAATTCTTCGTCTCTATCCTTAGATGTCCAGTGTGAGTACATAAAAAGACAACATAATATGACAAAATATCACGGTGTCACTGCAGGTTGTGTTGTTCTTTACACCCAGCTGGTCCAGTGATTAAACCTACTAACTGACAATGTCACAGTTAGTGTAGCTCAGTCTCAGTTAGTTACAGCAGCTCTATGGGCTAATGGGAAATAGGGAGTGAGTTGTCAGAGAAATACAGCAAAGCCCTTTTCAGATGTAACATTGCTGTTTTCATCAATCTGTTGAGCTTTATGTCATTCCAACATTGGCGGCTTTTAAGTTAATGCTCCTTATGGCCTCAATCAGACATGACAGGACATTTACGTGAAGAGACAATGCTTGAGTGATATTTGGCGCCTGATGCATGAGCAGGAGCAGAGTGAAAGAGGGAGAGCGATAAGTTAAAAATGTAATGAAAAGGCAAAGATGGAGAATTTTGTTTTTTCACAGGCTGCATCACTGTAGAATTTTTAATTAATGACCATTGTGAGGGTGAGGGACACTCGCCCAGACTCATCACAGGAAATCCACTGGATATGAGAACATAAATCTCCTCAACGGCTTAAAATATGCCCTCACAGTGCTTCGTACTTTAGTAAACCAATTTTGCGCACAAGAGATGATTGAGATGTTAAAAGGTGAAACAACGACACAATTTTTTCTCTCTGCATGTTTTATCTTGTGCTACTGCAACCTTTAAGTTAATCTGAAGGCATTCAATTCAGACTTGTTGAAAGTGATGCAGGGATTTTACCAAGTCTGACCTTGTAAGACTTTAATGTAAAAGTGACCACAGTGCTTATTCAAACATGAGAATGAGTTATTAAGTTGCCATCAGAATAATGTAAAGGAGTAGATGTCTGAAGGGGTTTGTTTTTTTGATGTCACTGTGTTTTGACAAACTGATTTGATGACTTGGTGTGCTATGCTGTAGCTGTGTAAAGTTTCTGGTTTACGCCTTCATAAATCAGAAGAATTCAACTTGAATTTATGCTATTTTGCAGTCAAATAGTTTTAAAAAAGTATTTCAGATGTATAACAACATCTACTTTAACACTTGTTTGTGATAAAAATGTTCTGCTTTGCACCTCAGGGTCACTGGACATTGATGTTAACATCATATCTGTCCTTCACAGCTGGTGCTGCCCTCAGAATCTTCCTAGTTCACCTTTATTTACTGCATAATCAGATCTGCAGACAGATGTTAATTAGTTGTATTTGTATACATATTGTTCACCAGATGCTCCAAAGCTTCCCTCTGTGTCAGTGAGTCCCTCTGGTGAGATAGTGGAGGGCAGTTCAGTGAATCTGACCTGTAGCAGTGATGCTAACCCAGCAGCTAATTATACCTGGTACAAGGAGAATGAGGACTCACCAAAAGCATCAGGACAGATGTTCACCATCCTTCACTTTAGACGTGAGCACAATGGGAATTATTCCTGTGAAGCCCAGAACATAAGAGGACGTCATAATTCCACCTTATATCTGACTTTGGTCGAAGGTAAGTCATGTGCATTTACAGCACACTGAGAAGAGGCAGCTTTCCTGCTTCTTCTCTGTCATACAAGTCAAGTGTGTCCAGTGTTTTTAACAAAACACAGACTCAATAGTTTCTAACCTAAATGATGTGAATCATATGCTATGACCATCAAAGTCACCAGATCTCTGGTGTGAGATTTTGTAGTGATGTACTAAACTGGAATTACTGAAATGTCCTGTGATTCCCAAATCAATTGTCAGTATTTCCTTCTGATTCAGGTGCATATAATACAGCAACTATTGGAACAATCACTACTCTTCTCCTGGCTATCATACTTGTTATTGTCTTCCTATGGATTAAGTGAGTAATACTGTATCACTAGAATTATGTTCACTAATACATCTGTAATTTTGGAATCTGTGTCTTCATTTAATTAATTAATTAATCCCATTGTTCGTTTGCCTATCCAGAAGAAAAAGGAGCTCCACACAACAGTCTGAGCCTAGAGGGAGTATGGACAACAGAGCACAGGTAAGGAAGAAGAGGTCAAGTTTTCCAGTGTAAAAGAGAACTTATAAAACTTTGAAAAATATTTTGTTCCACATTATTTGTCTTTCTTCATCTAAATTTATACTAAACTAATGAACAGAACTTAAAACTATGGCATTGTAAAATGAAGTTGAATAACCTTCTCCCTAAAGGTGAGAAAAACATGGGAAAACCTTTAGTTGTCACTCCAACGCAGTGCTGCTTGATCACACTGTGAGACTTATGGAGTGATATGGAGTTTTGTTGTCCAAAAACGACCTGCGGCAAACTTCTGACAGTCAGAAATGAAAGATTCACTTCTCACAATGTAACTGCTTGTTCAACTCACTACTACAAACAAAGCAATGACACTAAAAGATGAATTGACACAGAATACACTGGCAGTTGTGCAGTTTTTAATAAAGTTTAGGGGAAAAACACACTTGTTCTCGCAGTGGAGGTAGCAAGGGTAGAGGTAGTAGAGGCTTTAATGGTGTAAGGGTTGCTATCTAGTAACTTGTTAGTGTACACGTCTTTTGTGTGACTGCAGGGAGGAGACCTAATGGTCCCTGTCAGGAATGTTGGTAATACAGATGGGTGCTTTTGTGCTATGCACTTGCTTGGCATGCATAAGTGTAGTGGATGTGGTAGTTGGGGGTATTAGCCCAGTAGTTTTTCAGGAGGTAGGGCCACAGGAAGTGGAGGTTTCTCTATACATGCAGGAAGCTGCAGTGTGGCAGCCATCAGCAGGGGTACCCAAGTTTGATTTTAACTATCCTCATTTAGATAAGCAGCAGTTACCAGCAGAATTTGCTGGATGAAAACTCAGATGTGAGTTGTGCTGCACCAAGGTCATACAGTAGAGATTCTCCTGTTAGAGAACACCCCAGTTAATCAGAAAAGGCCCCTCTTGTCTCTGTGAACCACACAGGCACAGTTTCTGGGAAGAAAAAAATGTGTTGGCCACAAACCTGCCCCACAGCAACAGAAATTTTGGGTTAGCATCTACCTGGGCCCACTGGGGCCCAACTCTTGCCCACAGTGGGCCCCACACTCAACCCTCACTTTGGGCTGGGTGTGGGTTGTCCACCTGGGGAACCATCTGGGCCCCATGGTACAGGGCCCACACGTGCCTGACATTTCACGACGCCAACGGGGCCCACGGTGTGCTGCCCACACAGAGCCCAGTAAAAATGCCTCTTTGGGGCACATGAGGACCCCGCACATGCCCCACATTTCACAACACTAGCGGGGCCACAGTGGGCTGCCCACACAGGGCCCGGCAAAAATGACCCTTTAGGACATGTGTGGGGCCAATGTGGTAAGGAAAATGAGCCTCTCACAGGCAGCCCACATGTGGGCCCCACATGATGGTTCCCACAGTGGGCCAGAGAGGGGTCCACACAGCCCACCATTTCCGGCCCACAGTGGGCCTCATTGGGGCCCACACTCAACCCACAGTTTGTGCTGGGTGTGGGTTGTCCACCTGGGGCCCCATAGTGCAGGGCCCACATGTGCCCCGCATTTCACGACAGTAACGGGGCCCACATTGGGCTGCCTACAGGGGCCCCAAAGCGGCATGTTTGCCAGGCCCTGCACAGGCTATCCCACAGGGAAGCCTGCATGGGCATTCTGTGGGCAAGCCCACTGTGGGTTGCCCTCAGGAAACCCTCATTGGGGCACGAATGTGCAAACCTGCTTTGGGCCCTGCATTGGCAACCCCACAGGGGATGCTTTGTGGGCATCCTGTGGGCAAGCCCACAATGGCTTTCCCACAGAAAACCCTCATTGGGGCCTGAAAAAGTGAAACTGCTGTGGGCCCTACGCAGGCCTTCCCACAGGGGAGCCCGTGTGGGCTATCTGTGGGCAAGCCCACAGTGGGTATTCCACAGGAAACTATCACGCTGGCCCCAAAGTGCAAGACTGCTGTGGGCCCTGAACTGACTATCCCACAGGGAAGCCTGCGTGGGCATTCTGTGGCCAAGCCCACAGTGGGTTGCCCTCAGGAAACCCTCATTGGGGCCTCAAGTGCTGTGGCCCTTGCATGGGCCCATTCCGTGGGGCCCATGTTGGATTTCTCTGGGTAAACTCACAGTGGGTGTCCAACAGAAAAACATGATGGGGGCCCAAAAGGGCAAGACTGCTGTGGGCCCTGCATGGGCTATCCCACAGTAGGGCCCATGTTGGATTTCTGTGGGTAAGCCCACAGTGGGTTTCCCACTGAAAAACATGATGGGGGCCCAAAAGGGCAAGACTGCCGTGGGCCCTGCATGGGCTATCCCGTGTGGGTTTTCTATGGGCGTGTCCAACAGTGGAATTGCCCACAGAAAGCCCACAAAGGGGCCCCAAAGGGCAAAACTGCTGTGGGCCCTGCATATGCTTACCCATAGGGGTCCACATGGGATTAGTGTGGGTTTTCCCCTGCCCACACTTCCCCACAGTAAACCCGCAGGGGCCCCACATGGGCATGTTTATTGGGTAAGGTGGCCAATCAAATTGTGGGGTGGCACTAGCCACCCTGGCCCCAACCCCTTTAAAACTATGCATGGTGGCCAGTAGGGATTGCACCAACAAAAACAATGATTTCAAACCTCACAGTTGTTTACATCAGCAAAACAATGATTAGTTACAAATAACATCGAGCACTGTGCCAAGAAACCCTCAGTAGCCTTATCTGGTCTTGTATGTGTGTTGTTTTCCCATCAGCTAAGCATGGGTCCAGTGAATGACTCCCCATCAGCTGCAGCACAAAGTGAAATGCCAGGACAGGAGGATGACCCTCACTACGCCAGTGTCAGCTTCTCTCAGGACCAGTCATATGCTCTCTACTCCAACATCAGACCAGCTCAGCGTCTTAGACAAACAGAGGAAGAGGAGGAGGATGATGTTGAGTACAGTAATGTCAAAGTTGACAGTGCCAATTGTGCACAAGGGTGAGCAGCCCCTCTCACATGAAAATCTTTATCGCTATACAATTTAAAAATATACATACTGATTGATAAACAGTCATTGAGAATGGTTTATTTTTCCTTCACAGAACAAGACAGGAAGAAGCTGGGGATGCATTATTTGCACTATATAGCACAGTCAACAAAAAACAAGTTAACACAACATGACATTGCTGTCTGTTGTTTTTACATGGATTTTTTGGGACATTGTTTAAGCAGCAGCACTGAGTTCAGAAATACATTCACTGAGACATACAGGAAAGGACAAACGTGGCCAAGAATGCATCAAGGCAGCCATAAAAACCAAAACAGCCATAAAAATGAAAACACAACAAAATTAGTTCATGTAGGATATGTAGAGACTTGGTTTGTTGCTTACTTTAAAGGCTCTTGGCAGGTAATTGTAATTTTTAATATCATTTTATTATAGACAGATAACACAAAGGGTAAGTGAGATTTTTTCTGATTTGGGTGAACTGTCCCTTTAACCAAAGTAAGCTCTGGTAGACGTTAGGTTTTTGAAATTCTACTGAAACTTTACTGTAGAAAACTCCTGTACTATACTGTATACCGCACTGTATATCAGCATGTTACAATGCATGATTTATGTATATTGAAAGGGACGAATACAAAATACATAATAAAATACACTTTGTGACATTTGTCAGAAGCATATTTTACCCTATTTATTTTAAAATATACTGGCAAATTTACTCAAATCTCCAAGGCTCCCCTGAATTCCTTAGTCCAGTGTTTTAGTTAATAGAAATTAAATTGCATTTGACAGCAGACCAAAAGACAGGAATTTCATGATGGCGCCCCCTAGATTTGCATGTGTCCATACAACATAATCTTGCATAAAGTGATAAGGTTTTGTTCTATCATAGGCAGAGCAGACAGTCACACTGAGCCTGATAACATCCTGCTATGCAACACAAGAGCCACAGACACTAAACAACAACCCACATTAGCTTCTCTGCTAAAGAGACAAACATGAAAACATGTCTTGTCCTGCACCTTTACTTTTGAACTAGCCACCAAACAAACATTCAGTAGGGAAAAGTTGGTCAGGTGCAGTACATTAAGCAGTAAGTAAATGTGTAAAAATACCTGTAAATGTCATTTTGGTCTGTTTAGATGCTGGTGTGGTCCTTACTCTTCAATACCACTGCCTGCTGTCACACTGTCTGCATCTGGAGTGCTATCATGGGGTACAAAGCATCACATGCAGCATTTGGTAAAGAACGTGCATGTTGTGGTACAATTGTATGTCATTGCTTTATGCTGTGCTCCAGACAATTAGAAACTTGAACATTTCTGACCCTCTACCTGAAAATGTACAATTGAATGGCCCTCAAAGTCCATGATCCAACTGGGAAACTCAAAGTCGAAAAGTCAAACTTCATGCAACCCAACTTCACCGAGAAAAGTAAGGTCTGTGAATGGTATGTAATCAACTTAAGACCACATAGAAATTTTTCCTGCCGAAAATACTGCAAATAAAGCTGGTGAAGTAGCTTTATGGAGAACACAAATTTGTCATGGTGTGCCATATCGATTGTTTGCATTTGTCCTAAGTCGTGGAATACCTCAAGATCAGATTTCGGAATTTACAACATGGAAATTTCTGACCTCTTACTAGAATAAAATGCAAGATTCTTCCATTATATTTTGTTAAAGGTTCATCATAAAATTTTTAGCATCAGGGATGAAAGGTATCCTCAGGACTTTTGTGGCATAAAATGGAATTTAAAGACATCATTTTAATAAGATACCAAAAACTACACTACACTTGACTAATATGTACAGAGGATGACATTCACAGAGTCAGTCATTGCAGATGGTTTGTTACACAGAACCAAGTGACTGGCGGGTGATTGGATGAACTATCTGTCACTGTCTTACTTTACGAGGCAGCTGGATTCGCAAGATCAAATAAGAATCCTCATAGGTTGCTGATTAGGTTGAACAGTTGGTGGTTTGGACACAAGCACATAACTTGAAGCCTGACAATGATGTGAAGAGAAAGGAAGTGAAGCTTTAAGAGATTGACTTCTGTCTTCTGTGTACTGTGCTGACCATGGAGAACCATACTCTTTAGAGATGACATCTTTGTCCATAGTAAGTGGAACTGTTGGTTGACACTGTGTCGGTGCTTAAATCTGATTTTTCTGTAACACCAGAAATCACCACTAGTATGGAGCTTTTTTCCCTAGAGAGGAGCTTTTTATGTCTATTTCCAGAATTGAAATGTATTTACCAGCTGTAGACAAATAAAATTTAAATATGCTCCTTTGTGCTGAATTATTTCTCACTTTCCCTTCATTTTCGGATGAAACTTGTCACAGTGTAATAGCTTATTACGATTAAGGATGTTGCTAAAATGAAGATGAACAGACACAGTTTGTATTGAAGAAGAACGTAATTGTGATGTGAGCTGTTTATCTCCTTTTAGTCCATTTAAAGTCTTCGGGGTCACTCAGGGAAGAAGAATGTGTAGCAGTTTACTGAGTATGAAGCCTTTTCAGTATAATAGTTCATATTTGTCCATTTTCATACTTAGACACCTCAACTGTGAGCGTTTGTTCAACTACTGTACAACAAGGTCACCAATGTGAACAATCAACACTTCTGAAACTGAACCTCTAACTGTAATGTTTAATGAATTTAATGTCAAGAGTAAACAGATTAAGATGCAACTCAATCATAAAAAGTACTAAAAGTAAATGTAAATGTGTGTAAACAATCAGTGATGGATGGTAAAATGTTGTTTCAGGGTTGTGATTCAGTATCTCTGATGTTTCACTGTCCTCTAGTGGTGAAGCTTCAGTGTTGCACATTCAGGCTTCATCACTGATGATGTTCTCTGTGTTACAGTCACAATGATTGTGAATGAGTGAGTTTCCAACTGCACATGTAAAACATTTTGTGATCTGATTTATATATAGATCTCTGTATCATGTTTTGATGTACTTTTCTTTTTACTTGTTTCTTAATACTTACAATAAACATTGTGTTCAGCATGTTACTCCTCACATCTCATACTGATGCAGTACATCTCTTTGAACTCATGGTGGTGCGTTCAGTGTCTTAACATGCACTACAAGTGTGAAGAGAGGCATCAGACCAAATGTCACACATACATCACGTGTCATGTTTTTTCTTTAGACACTAAACTGCACCCACACTTAATAAGAGTCAGTAAAAAATAACTGCACTGACACTGAACTTTGGCCATTTACCTCTTGCACTTGACTTCAATGAGGAAAGAGAAAACTTTCAATATTATATTGTCACACTTTCTTCAACGCTCAGAGCATAACACACTCACAAAGCCCAAACTTAAAAAGAGTAAGTAAAAAATAAAAATGTCTCATTATTTCTGTCCGATCTTTATATTATTAATATATCAGAATACTGGTCTCTTATTCTCTCTAACATAGTTTATATTAAGTCTTTGGAAAACAGTGAAACTTGATTTTAACTGATGTATTTACTGTCATTTGGCTCGTCATGCATATTCATAATACTAAGAAAGAGGAAGTAAATCAACTGTTTTAACATCCTGATATCTGACTTCTGCTCACAGATCACAGAGGACGAGCATCTTATCAGACAACATCCTTCTCTGTTGTAAGTAGAATAGTTTACTGATATGATTATTACATGTTGTGAACATTATTTGATGTATTTTATTGTGTCTTCCTTCTCTCTGTGTCAGGTACTGTATATCTACATTTACATTGTAGGACATTTAGCTCACTTATTCAGAGCAGCATGAAGTCATTTTAAGAAAATAAATATAAAATATCTCAGATCAGCACTTTTCTAGGTTTGATGTATGTGTGATGCAGTTTGATGAATAACTTTTAAACTCTACAACACCAAACATTCACTTCTGTTTATTTCTGTGTAAACTATAGCTGTTGAATGAAGGCAAACAAATAATATCAGTATTCACTGCTGAACACTTTAATAATATTGTATTAAGATGTTCAGCTGCATCTGCGTCATGGGTGGTGGGGGTGGGGATGTCTAGCTAATAAGGTTTGTCCACCCTCCCTGCATGGATTTTAAGAATCATATATTTTTATACATGCATATACATATGTACATAGTTCTATGATGGTACAGCAATGCACTGAGAATTTCATCTCAACATGATGTTTTTAATCTGTTTGGTAATTTCTGCACTCTGTACTGTAGAGCTGAACAATTGTTTTAGCTGTTATAGTTATAACAGTTGCTCCTCCCTGTGAAAACTTATTGTCACTTATTTTATTTTTGCTTCTTGTTTCTCACACTTCATGTTCTGCATGTTTTGACACTTCACTCAGCAGCAACTTGACCAAATAACCATACTTAGACACCTCGTCTGTGAGTGTTTGTTCAACTACTGCACAACAAGGTCACCAATGTGAACAACAATGTGTTTAAAGTCTGTTTGGTAATTTCTGCACTCTGTACTGTAGAGCTGGACAACTGTTTTAGCTGTTACAATTATAACAGTTGCTCCTCCCTGTGAAAACTTATTGTCACCAATTTTATTTTAGCTGCTTTCAAAAGTTTCCCACACTTCAGGTTTTGCATTTCTAGGTGGTTTTCACACTTTTCTCAGCAGAAAATTGATCGGGTAACAGAGAGGAAACTATCAAAAAAACACAGGCTCTAATAATTTATTTACTTCCTCTTATCCTGTTCAGTGACTGCATTAATGTTCACAGGTTCAATACATCCTTGTTCCTTCACTGCAGCTTCAGACTGTACAATGTTCTGTCTCAGTGCACAGAGAGATTAACTGTAAACAGCATCTAAAACTGTTTCTTTGCACTGTAAATTCAAAGTATGTATAAACATCTTTGGACTTTTTGATGCATGTGTTTTCACCCAGCTACAATTCAGAATTAAAATAATGAAAGTCATATAATAGAGTTATATAGTGTCCAGTCCATCCATGCTCTCCGCCCCTCTGCAGCCTCCTCACTTCTCACTCCACCTGCTTTCAGCATCTCTGTCCACAGAAGCAGCCGTTTGTGAGCGGCAGCTCTCGTGGAGTTGAGAGGTCAGCAGTCAGACAAACTGCCTTCACCAGACTGACCGACAGCAGAAATTTACTGAACCAAAAAACTGACATGAGACTGTCTTGGATTCAGTGTGGATTGATACATTTACCAGAAAACACTTTCTATATGAATTGGCCACAGCCCCTCTCTCTCTCTCTCTCTCTCTCTCTCTTTCTCTCTCTCTCTCTCTCTCTCTCTCCGATGACTTACCCATTTCTTCTGCATGAAGAGGTTGGCATAGCACGAGGACAGGAACTGTGTTTACATGCCTATTTACAGAGCCAGTGTTGAATGAGTGCACACACAGAAGATAGCGGACAGTGAGGAAATATTTGTTGAATTTGACAAAAGTGTACTGGATTAGAATCGCTGACTTTACCTTTAAAGGCAGCTGAAATCCGTGTATCTCCAAAGTTATTGCTGTAACTGTTAACCATTAAAGAATGGACTAAGATGTTTTCAACATTATAACAATGTATGCGTTTTTTGGATAATTTTAGGAAATTTTAAGCGGTTATTTTTATTTTAAGATGTAAGATCATAAGAATTTAAATCCTCAGCCTACAACTTTTTCAGCTTTCAAGTGAACGAAGATGGCCTTGGACGAGTGATATGATGAGTGAATGTCAACAATTTACAAGGTCAGCAATGAACTTTCAATCTCATCATATATACATATATTTAGGAGATCTGTGTGTTTGTTCTTTACAGCCTCTGTCAGACTGATGAGGAAGATGATCATGCTGACTTCTGTTGTGAAATTTTCCTTTCTTGAAACCTTGTTGGGGTAATGCTGCTGTAATGTGGGTAATTTTTGTAACTGTAACTGTTTTTCTTCTGTTTATTTTTCTTTCTTTCTATTTTAGTCCATATTGGAAAGTAGGAGTTTGCAAAACAACAGAAAGTCTCATTTCCTCGTTTCAGTTCATCGATGTACAGGCATTCAACTGTTCATGTATGTTAATGATGTAATGAGGAAGGATATGTTTTCTTTCAAGACCACATCCTTAAGCTTAACGCTTATTGGTGATATGCAGTGTTTCTCATGTACACAATCTAACTGTTGACATGTTTTAAGAAACAGAGACGAAAGGAACAGCGATGAGTTTAACAGCAGCAACAAGTGGATTTTTGTTCTACCTTCTCACTGTGCCAGGTACTGTACATCATGGAGTATGTCTCCAAATCAGTGTTCATTTGTTTTGGGAGAGTTTGAAGTGTCCTGTCAACAGTTTTACAGATGTCTCCTTTACAATGGTGGACTATGGAGAAAAAAAATTGGGTCACAGGGGGATTTTTCATTGCAATACTGCGAGTGACCACTGGGAAAAATTGGCTTCAAGGCTGAGCAGTGTTTCTCTATCCAGCTCTTATTATACATCCATGGTTACAACTGAGAAAGCCCCTTAGATGAGAGGCGAAACATCTTCAAGCATCTACAACCAAGAAATCAATTTGGATGTGTAGACTATAGTTTGCACCAAACAGGGAACTTTAAACTGGCTACCATGACAATAAAGAGAGAGAGTTTTGATGGATATAAGTTAAATATTCCTTTACAAGAGAAAATATAAGAAGCAATCTATAAAGTGGAGAATCCAGACAGTACTAGTGATGCATTTCAGCTACTCACTGTGTGGCTGTTTCTTATTTTCTTTGACTCTTTAATTATTTTGTCATCATACTGCACTAAACCATGTCACTTCACATGATGATGTTCTGAGCTCAAAGTGCCATTTACGTGACACTAATGAGACTTTTACAACATCACATGTTGATGATGTATATTTTAATCCTTCATTTACATGTTTTGGTGTTCTGCATTTATCTCTAGTTTCACACTCCTGACCTGACCACAGGCAGGAAACAGATAAAGCTATTTATTCACAGACTCTACCCCTCTAACAATTAATGTTCTGCTTCTTGTTTGCCTCAGTAAAGTACACATTACAGTAGTATGTTACAGTCTCCCAAAAACTATGTTGGTAATACTGTATGTTTCATTGACTTACAGATTGTTGTGAACAAGTTTTGCAAAAATACAGTCTCTAGGTTTTTATACTGATACCTATGCATACAGGCTATTACTCCACATAACATTCAAGCTTTCCTCTGATGTTGCTCTGAATCTGATTGTGGTTTCTGATGTGCTCTGTGTTACAGTGGTTCAGGGTTGGAATGAATGGGGAGTGACGTACCGTTCTACTCAGATCTGTGCCTTGAAAGGATCAACAGTGGAGATAAGCTGCACCTACAGATACCCATCCAGAGTAAATGACCATGATAATACAGTGGAAGAAACATTCTGGTTTACTAAAGAGAGTAATGATGTGCATGTGGATCTGAGAACAGATTCAGACTACGCAGGTCGTGTTCAGTATCACTGTGATAAGAACGACTGCACTCTGAGAATCACAGACCTGAGAGAGAGCGACTCAGCTGAGTACAAGTTCAGGTTCATAACAAACCAACCAGGAGGGAGATTTACTGGTTCACCTGGAGTCACTTTGACTGTCACAGGTAACATTTTTGTCGGAAACTATGGAAGTTAGCTCCAGACGTTCAAAACAATCAACAACAAAATCAACTCCCACACACTGTCAGCACTTATGGCGAATATATGAAATGGCTGTTTGGGGTTGGCTGATTCTTCTGTGAATGCACATATTATACATATATGCAAAGGATCTGACAATCTGATTGGCATAATGAGTGTAAACTACAGGTATGAATGTTTAATGTACAGTTTAGTGTATGTTTAGTCTATGTTGACAGTTTATTCTAAAATTACATTTATGTTCTTTTTACCAATCCAGATTTCCAGGTGAAGGTTAGCAAACAATCAGCTTGCAAAACATACACCTGTACCCGGGCAGAGCTGAGCTGTCACAGTATTTGTAAACCTGATCATCGCTCCTACATCTGGTACGAGAATGGAGAGAAAATTTGGAGAAAAACATCTTCTTCTTATTCAGAATACTTTTATCCAGCAGACAGCTATTCCTGTGCTGTTAAAGGATATGAGCGTTACTCTGCTCCTTCAGTGTGTGAGTTTTCTCCATTTTCCACTAACATAACACCATCTAGTGGAACCTTTTAGTTAATGAACTGAACAATAACATATCTTTAATAGTAATACAAGTAATAAAACTAACACTGAAATACTGTAATAAAGACCATTGTTTTCATAATGATGATTGAAACTATTTCATTTTTCAGGTGGCCATGGTCAATCCTGCAACAGAGTGACTTACACTGATAGAAGCATTTGTGCCTTCAGAGGATCATCAGTGGACATTTCCTGCACATACAACAATTATAAATCTATCACATCAACATTCTGGTTCAGTCCTGATCGTAGTCATCAGTGGCAGAATCCCTCACAGCCTGAAGACCTGAGTAAAGACTCCCAGTATGCAGGTCGTGTTCAGCTCCTTGAAACAGAGAGAGGACGCTCCACTCTGAGAATCTCTGACCTGACAGAGAGCGATTCAGCCGCGTATCACTTCACATTCAAAACATACAGCTTTGAATGGGGGAGTAGTTTACCTGGAACAACTCTGACTGTCAAAGGTACTGATGAATACAAACCGATGATGAAGGGGACAGAGTCGACTCTGTAAGTTACTTACACCTCATTTTATGACATTTCTGTTTCTTCTTCACAGATCCAGATGTACAGGTGCAGGTGTTCTTGTCTTCTACCGGTCCAAAGCTGATTTGTCTCAGCAGCTGTCCTCCTGGTCGTTCTTCCTACACCTGGTACAAAAATGAGAAGAAAATTCAGGAAGAAACATCTTCTTATAGAGGATCTATTGATCCTACAACCAGATATTCCTGTGCACTTAAAGGACACCGCTCTCTTCCAGTGTGTAAGTGTACTCCACTGTTTCACTAACAAAATGTCATCTGGAGGAACCTTGAACCCAAAGTAACAAAGCAAGGTGGCCTTGATATTTGCAAACACTTGTCACATAGAAAAAACAGTGTATTAAGATCAAAAGGTTTGTATAGAGGATAAATTAAATTAGAATATGTATGGTAATGAAATATTTTCCTTTGACAGTCACATTACCACTCATAAATTCCTGTGGATATTATAAACCACTGTGCAAGGTTTTTTTTCTGATGAACACAAACACACTTGTATCATCTTTTCAGTCTGAATGTAGCTCCTGTATGTTGCAGAACAATGTAAAATATTGAAAATATGAAAAAAATATTGTGTGTGTGCCACAGCTTAATGAGAAGAGGAATACAGTACATACTTACTCAACTCAAAATTATTTTAAATTTGAACACAAGAAAAGTCTCCTGTTTGCTTCTCTAGCTCATGCACAGTTAGCATGCTTCTAGTGCATACAGCATTTTGGACTGCATGTGGATGTCTGCACAGGTGTCTGAATGGACCCTTGTAGCCACAGCAAGTATGATTCGACCTTAACACACTGGTATGAAATACAGTGAGGACTGGGACAGCTCCAGTATCATCACTCAGCACTGTTCGCTTTTAATGTTCTTTACTGTATTAACTAACAAATTAATTAATTCTATGAGCAAATCAAAAAGTTCATGTTCATTACTAACACACTCTCATGTTAACACTTGTTCATATAATCTCTTCCAGACGCTCCGAAAGTTCCCTCAGTTTTAAACAATCTCTCTGGTGATATCATGAAGGGCAGTTCAGTGACTCTGACCTGTAGCAGTGATGCTAACCCAGCAGCTAAGTTCACTTGGTACAAGAAGAATGTAAATCCAGACCTTCAACCTCTCAGTAAAGAACCACAGCTTGTCTTCAGCTCCATCCAGTCCTCTGACTCTGGAGAGTATTACTGTACAGCTGAGAACCAGCTGGGGAAGAGGACATCTGAATACATCTTCATTGATGTGAGATGTGAGTAAAACAACTATTGAAATGCAACAAATAGATTTAGATATTAGTAGATAGATTTGAATCACTATTGTTATTCATATTTACTTTGCTATTGAGGATATTCAAACCATCAAATTCATCATTCCTCCAAAGTGTTGCTACATACTCAAATAATAATTATTTAAATAAAATACTCTCCACTGTAGTAATGCATCCTCAATTTATGAGAATATATGTTAATACATTTCCTCCAGATGCTCCAAAGCTTCCCTCTGTGTCAGTGAGTCCCTCTGGTAATATCATGGAGGGCAGTTCAGTGACTCTGACCTGTAGCAGTGATGCTAACCCAGCAGCTAAACACACCTGGTACAAGAAGAATGTAAATCCAGACCTTCAACCTCTCAGTAAAGAACCACAGCTTGTCTTCAGCTCCATCCAGTCCTCTGACTCTGGAGAGTATTACTGTACAGCTGAGAACCAGCTGGGGAAGAGGACGTCTGAATACATTATTGATGTGAGATGTGAGTAAAACAGCTTTTTAAATGTAACAAATAGATTTAGATATTAGTAGATAGATTTGAATCACTATTGTCATTCATACTTACTCTGCTATTGAGGATATTCAAACCATCAAATTCATCATTCCTCCAAAGTGTTGCTACATACTTAAATAATAATTATTTAAATAAAATACTCTCCACTGTAGTAATGCATCCTCAATTTATGAGAATATATGTTAACACATTTTGTCCAGATGCTCCAAAGCTTCCCTCTGTGTCAGTGAGTCCCTCTGGTGAGATAGTGGAGGGAAGTTCAGTGACTCTGACCTGTAGCAGTGATGCTAACCCAGCAGCTAGTCATACCTGGTACAAGGACAACAAAACAGTGAGTCAAGGACAACAGGGAAGTTATCATTTCACCTCCATCCGCTCTGAGGCCAGCGGGATCTACCACTGCAAGTCTGAGAATCAGTATGGACAGAACAATTCTTCGTCTCTATCCTTAAATGTCCAGTGTAAGTACATAAAAAGACAATATAATATGACAATATGTCACGCTGTCACTGCAGGTTGTGTTGTTCTTTACACCCAGCTGGACCAGTGATTAAACTTACTAACTGACAATGCCACAGTTAGTGTAGCTCAGTCTCAGTTAGTGACAGCAGCTCTATGGTCTAATGGGAAATAGGGAGTGAGTTGTCAGAGAAATACAGCAAAGCCTTTTTGAGATGTAACATTGCTGTTTTCATCAATCTTTTGAGCTTAATGTCATTCCAACATTGGTTAGCTTTTATGTTAAAGCTCCTTACGGCCTCAATCAGACATGACAGGACATTTACGTAAAGACACAATGCTTGAGTGATATTTGGCTCCTGATGCATGAGCAGGAGCAGAGTGAAAGAGGGAGAGCGATAAGTTAAAAATGTAATGAAAAGGCAAAGATGGAGAATTTTGTTTGTTCACAAGCTGCATCACTGTAGAATCTTTAATTAATGACCATGGTGAGGGTGAGGGACACTCGCCCAGACTCATCACAGGAAATCCACTGGATATGAGAACATAAATCTCCTCAACGGCTTAAAATATGCCCTCACAGTGCTTCGTACTTTAGTAAACCAATTTTGCGCACAAGAGATGATTGAGATGTTAAAAGGTGAAACAACAACACAATTCTTTCTCTCTGCATGTTTTATCTTGTGCTACTGCAACCTTTAAGTTAATCTGAAGGCATTCAATTCAGACTTGTTGAAAGTGATGCAGGAATTTTACTAAGTCTGACCTTGTAAGACTTAAATGTAAAAGTGACCACAGTGCTTATTCAAACATGAGAATGAGTTATTAAGTTGCCATCAGAATAATGTAAAGGAGTAGATGTCTGAAGGGGTTTGTTTTTTTGATGTCACTTTGTTTTGTTAAACTGATTTGATGACTTGGTGTGCTATGCTGGAGCTGTGTAAAGTTTCTGGTTTACGCCTTCATAAATCAGAAGAATTCAACTTGAATTTATGCCAGTTTTGCAGTCAAATAGTATTAAAAAAGTCTTTCAGATGTATAACAACATCTACTTTAACACTTGTTTGTGATAAAAATGTTCTGCTTTGCACCTCAGGGTCACTGGACATTGATGTTAACATCATATCTGCCCTTCACAGCTGGTGCTGCCCTTAGAAACTGCCTAGTTTACATTTATTTACTGCATAATCAGATCTTCAGACAGATTTTAATGAGTTTTATTTGTATACATATTGTTCACCAGATGCTCCAATGCTTCCCTCTGTGTCAGTGAGTCCCTCTGGTGAGATAGTGGAGGGCAGTTCAGTGAATCTGACCTGTAGCAGTGATGCCAATCCAGCAGCTAAACACACCTGGTACAAGAAGAATGTAAATCCAGACCTTCAACCTCTCAGTAAAGAACCACAGCTTGTCTTCAGCTCCATCCAGTCCTCTGACTCTGGAGAGTATTACTGTACAGCTGAGAACCAGCTGGGGAAGAGGACATGTGAATACATTATTGATGTGAGATGTGAGTAAAACAGCTTTTTAAATGTAACAAATAGATTTAGATATTAGTAGATAGATTTGAATCACTATTGTCATTCATACTTACTCTGCTATTGAGGATATTCAAACCATCAAATTCATCATTCCTCCAAAGTGTTTCTACATACTTAAATAATAATTATTTAAATAAAATACTCTCCACTGCAGTAATGCATCCTCAATTTATGAGAATATATGTTAATACATTTCCTCTAGATGCTCCAAAGCTTCCCTCTGTGTCAGTGAGTCCCTCTGGTGAGATAGTGGAGGGAAGTTCAGTGACTCTGACCTGTAGCAGTGATGCTAACCCAGCAGCTAAATACACCTGGTACAAGGACAACCAAACAGTGAGTCAAGGACAACAGGGAAGTTATCATTTCACCTCCATCACCTCTGAGGACAGCGGGATCTACCACTGCAAGTCTGAGAATCAGTATGGACAGAACAATTCTTCGTCTCTATCCTTAGATGTACAATGTAAGTACATAAAAAGACAATATAATATGACAATATGTCACGCTGTCACTGCAGGTTGTGTTGTTCTTTACACCCAGCTGGTCCAGTGATTAAACCTACTAACTGACAATGCCACAGTTAATGTAACTCAGTCTCAGTTAGTTACAGCAGCTCTATGGGCTAATGGGAAATAGAGAGTGAGTTGTCAGAGACATACAGCAATGCATTTTTCAGATCTAACATTGCTGTTTTCATCAATCTGTTGAGCTTTATGTCATTCCAACATTGGTTAGCTTTTATGTTAACGCTCCTTACGGCCTCAGTCAGACGTGACAGGACATTTACGTAAAGAGACAATGTTTGAGCGATATTTGGTGCCTGATACATGAGCAGGAGCAGAGTAAAGAGGGAGAGCAATAAGTTAAAAATGTAGTGAAAAGGCAAAGACGGAGAATTTTGTTTGTTCACATGCTGCATCAGTGTTCAGTCTTTAATTAATGACCATGGTGAGGGTGAGGGACACTCGCCCAGACTCATCACAGGAAATCCACTGGATATGAGAACATAAATCTCCTCAACGCCTTAAAATATGCCCTCACAGTGTTTCGTACTTTCATAAACCGATTTTGTGCACAAGAGATGATGACTGAGATGTTAAAAGGTGAAACAACAACATAATTTTTTCTCTCTGCATGTTTTATCTTTTGCTACTGCAACATTTAAGTTAATCTGAAGGCATTCAATTCAGACTTGTTGAAAGTTTTACAGGAATTTTATTAAGTCTGACCTTGTAAGACTTTAATGTAAAAGTGACCACGGTGCTTATTCAAACATGAGAATGAGTTAATAAATTGCCATCAGAATAATGTAAAGGAATATTTCAGACTTATAAGAACATTTACTTTAAAACTTGTTTGTGATAAAGATATTCTGCTTTTCACCTCAGGCTCACCGTACGTCATCGCCTTTATTTACTGCATAATCAAATCTGCAGATAGATGTTAATTAGTTGTATTTTTATACATACTGTCTCTCAGATGCTCCAAAGCTTCCCTCTGTGTCAGTGAGTCCCTCTGGTGATATAAAGGAGGGTAGTTCAGTGAATCTGACCTGTAGCAGTGATGCTAACCCAGCAGGTAATTATACCTGGTACAAGGAGAATGAAGACCAAAAGCACTCAGACAGATCTTCATCATCACTGAACTGTATACAGCATTTATTGATAAGCCATATCCACTTTCTGCCTGTCTCAATTTTTAGGGAAACCAGTATTTATAATGAATATCATCAGGGTGATTCTGGTGGTCTTGATGCTGATTACTCTGCTTCTCTTGAGTCTGTGGACGAGGTAAAATAATAAAAATAAAATGTTCTTTTGTTTTCTTATCAAAACATTTTCATAGATTTTAAGTCATAAATTTCATTTCGTTAAATATTTCTTGTTTTTGTTGAATGCAATCCAGAAAGATGAAAACTCTGAACTCCACCACTGAACTGAATGAACCTGTAGAGACTATAGAGGTGAGAGAGAGACCTTATTGACAGAACTTACTGTAAAATACAGTTATGATCACTTCACTCATAAATGCACTCGATCAAATTTATATTGTCAACATGAAGCTGTGAAGTGGATTTATATTTAAAATAAAACTTGTAGTGTAAAACTTCATAATGTATTTCACCTGAATGCAATTTTAACAAACAATCGGTTTTAAACATGATTTAATTTAATAAAACCAAATTATATAAATGTTTCATGAATGAGGTTCATTAATACCAACTTTGACATCTCTCTCCATCAGCTGGACTCTTCTCTTGTGTATGAGAAGGTCTCAGACTTGCAGGTCGTTGCTGCAGCACAGACAGAAGACACAGAGGAGCAGGAAGACGTGGAATAAAGTCCAGTCAGTCAGTTATGTGAAGTAACTCACCTAAAGTTGATTTGTTCTGATGCAGTTGGAGCAAAGGCTGGACTCACCTCAGAGTGTTTTGTCTGAACCAATGCAAACTTATGTTTTCTCTGTAGAGTTAGTTATATTACAGATATTTAAGATTAGAGATGTTTTGCAAACTATTATTTTAAATGTGTACAGGCTGTAATTAATCGCTTTTGAGGAATCCTGATAAGCTTCTTGTACAGTATACTGTATATTTCCACACATCAAATATGATCTCAGTTCTATCACACTTTGTTGAATGTCATATCATCCAGATATTTCAGTGACTGATTCACAATTAACAGACAGCCTCCACAACAACATGAGCTCCCTCTCACTGCTGCAGAGGGTGAAAGCATGCAGAAAATTTCAGCTTTAAATAAATTGTTTCTGTGTTTATTTTTCAGAATATGAATGTATTTACCAGTTATAAAGACAAATAAAATTTAAATCTATTTTGTTTTGTGCTGCCTTATTTCCCTCTCGTTCCCTCTATTTTAGGATGAAACAGTGTAATAGTTAATTATGATTAAGGATGTTGCTAAAATGAAGATGCACAGACACAGTTTGTATTGAAGAAGACCTTAATTGTCATGTGAGCTGTTTTTCTCCTTTTCAGTCCATTTAAACTCTTTGGGGTCACTCAGAGAAGCAGAATGTGTGTCAGTTTACTGAGTATGAAGCCTTTTCAGTATAACAGTCCATATTTGTTAGTGACAACTGTAGATCACTGACTGAATCATTTTCATACTTAGACACCTCGACTGTGAGCGTTTGTTCAACTACTGTACAACAAGGTCACCAATAAGAACAATCAACACTTCTGAAACTGAACCTCTAACTGTAATGTTTAATGAATTTAATGTCAAGAGTAAACAGATTAAGATGCAACTCAATCATAAAAAGTACTAAAAGTAAATGTAAATGTGTGTAAACAATCAGTGATGGATGGTAAAATGTTGTTTCAGGGTTGTGATTCAGTATCTCTGATGTTTCACTGTCCTCTAGTGGTGAAGCTTCAGTGTTGCACATTCAGGCTTCATCACTGATGATGTGCTCTGTGTTACAGTCACAATGACTGTGAATGAGTGAATTTCCAACTGCACATGTAAAACATTTTGTCATCTGATTTATACATAGATCTCTGTATCATGTTTTGATGTACTTTTCTTTTTACTTGTTTCTTTATACTTACAATAAACATTGTACTAATCCTGTGACTTCTTACAGCTCATGCTGATGCAGTACATCTCTTTGAACTCATGGTGGTGCATTCAGTGTCTTAACATGCACTACAAGTGTGAAGAGATGCATCAAACCAAATATCACACATCTATCACGTGTCATGTTTTTTCTTTAGACACTAAACTGCACCTACACTTAATAAGAGTCAGTAAAAAATAACTGCACTGACACTGCACTTTGGCTGTTTACCTCTTGCACTTGACTTCAATGAGGAAAGAGACACCTCTCAATATTATATTGTCACACTTTCTTTAATGCTCAGATTATGACATGCTCACACTCGACACAGACATACAAGCTGCTGTAGAGGAGTGAGACCTTAAGAGTTCGGTGAATACTTCTTAATCCGTATCACACCAATATGTAGGAGACGTTGTGACGACTCTATGTATCATTAAACCTAAACAGACAGGGCAGGATCTGTTTCTGAATAAGTAGATATTCTTTGTTTGTCTTTCACACAGGAACAAACTGTTTTCATGCACAAACATGATTTCTACGACCGTTACTAAGCATTCTAACCTTTTACAAGTTCACACAAGCATTTATACATATTCATACTCATTTATTCATATCATTTCCTCACAGTGCCCAAACTTAAAAAGAGTTAGTAAAAAATAAAAAATCTCTCATTATTTCTCTCCGATCTTTATATTAATAATATGTCAGAACACTGGACTCTTATTCTCTCCAACATAGTTTGTATTAAGTCTTTGGAAAACAGTGAAACTTCATTTTAAATGACGTATTTACTGTCATTTGGCTCTTCATGCATATTCATAATACTAAGAAAGAGGAAGTAAATCAAGTGTTTTAACATCCTGGTATCTGACTTCTGCTCACACATCACAGAGGACGAGTATCTTAACAGACAACGTCCTTCTCTGTTGTAAGTAGAATAGTTTACTGATATGATTATTACATGTTGTGAACATTATTTGATGTATTTTATTGTGTCTGAAGCCTCACAGAGAGATGAGAGGAGCAGCTATGAGTTTAATAGCAGCAGCGAGTGGATTTGTTGTCTTCCTTCTCTCTGTGTCAGGTACTGTATATCTACATTTACATTGTAGGACATTTAGCTCACTTATTCAGAGCAGCATGAAGTCATTTTAAGAAAGTAAATATAAAATATCTCAGATCAGCACTTTTCTAGGTTTGATGTATGTGTGATGCAGTTTGATGAATAACTTTTAAACTCTACAACACCAAACATTCACTTCTGTTTATTTCTGTGTAAACTATAGTTGTTGAATGAAGACAAAAAATAATATCAATATTCACTGCTGAACACTTTAATAATATTATATTAAGATGTCCAGCTGTATCTCCGTCATGGGTGGTGGGGGTGGGGATGTCTAGCTAATAAGTTTTGTCCACCCTCCCTGCATGGATTGTAAGAATCATATGTTTTTATACATGCATATGCATATATACATAGTTCTATGATTGTACAGCAATGCACTGAGAATTTCATCTTGTCATGATGTTTAAAATCTGTTTGATAATTTCTGCACTCTGTACTGTAGAGCTGGACGACTATTTTAGCTGTTACAGTTATAACAGTTGCTCCTCCCTGTGAAAACTTATTGTCACCTATTTTCTTTTTGCTTCTTGTTTCTCACACTTCATGTTCTGTATGTTTTCACACTTCACTCAGCAGCAACTTGACCAAATAACTAACAGAGAGGAAACTCAGTAGACAGAGAGATTAACTTTAAACAGCGTCTAAAAATGTTTCTTTGCACTGTAAATAGTTTTAAGTATGCAAAGTCTCATATAAAGTGTATGTAAGTAAGTGAACATGGAGGGAAATAATGAATATGTGTCAGTTTACTGAGTATGAAGCCTTTTCAGTATAATAGTTCATATTTGTTAGTGACAACTGTAGATCACTGACTGAATCATTTTCTTACTTAGACACCTCGACTGTGAGTGTTTGTTCAACTACTGTACAACAAGGTCACCAATGTGAACAACAATGTGTTTAAAGTCTGTTTGGTAATTTCTGCACTCTGTACTGTAGAGCTGGACAACTGTTTTAGCTGTTACAGTTATAACAGTTGCTCCTCCCTGTGAAAACTTATTGTCACCAATTTTATTTTAGCTGCTTTCAAAAGTTTCCCCTCACTTCAGGTTCTGCATTTCTTTGTGGTTTTCACACTTAACTCAGCAGCAACCTCACCAAAAAACTAACAGAGTGGAAAATAACCCAGACAAGTGCCACCATATAAAAGTGAATATCCGCCCATTTAATTTCAGCCACTTTTAATAGTTTCCCACACTTCAGGTTCTGCATTTCTAGGTGGTTTTCATACTTTTCTCAGCAGAAAATTGATTGGGTAACAGCGAGGAAAAATACAGAGTCTAATAATTTATTTACTTCCTCTTATCCTGTTCAGTGACTGCATTAATGTTCACAGGTTCAATACATTCTTGTTCCTTCACTGCAGCTTCAGACTGTACGATGTTCTGTCTCAGTGCACAGAGAGATTAACTGTAAACAGCATCTAAAACTGTTTCTTTGCACTGTAAATTCAAAGTATGTATAAACATCTTTGGACTTTTTGATGCATGTGTTTTCACCCAGCTACAATTCAGAATTAAAATAATGAAAGTCATATAACAGAGTTATAAAGTGTCCAGTCCATTCATGCTCTCTGCCCCTCTGCAGCCTCCTCACTTCTCACTCCACCTGCATTCAGCATCTCTGTCCACAGAAGCAGCCGTCTGTGAGCGGCAGCTCTCGTGGAGTTGAGAGGTCAGCAGTCAGACAAACTGCCTTCACCAGACTGACTGACAGCAGACATTTACTGAACCAAAAAACTGACATGAGACTGTCTTGGATTCAGTGTGGATTGATACATTTACCAGAAAACACTTTCTATATGAATTGGCCACAGCCCCTCTCTCTCTCTGTCTCTCTCTCTCTGTCTCTCTCTCTCTCTCTCAGGTTCTCGAGTACTCCCCCACAATTAAACACGAGCTGGAAATGGAAGACTGTCACATCCTCACACAGACAGCTGATGACTTCCCCCGATGACTTACCCATTTCTTCTGCATGAAGAGGTTGGCATAGCATGAGGACAGGAACTGTGTTTACATGCCCATTTACAGAGCCAGTGTTGAATGAGTGCACACACAGAAGATAGCGGACAGTGAGGAAATTTTTGTTGAATTTGACAAAAGTGTACTGGATTAGAATCGCTGACTTTACCTTTAAAGGCAGCTGAAATCCGTGTATCTCCAAAGTTATTGCTGTAACTGTTAACCATTAAAGAATGGACTAAGATGTTTTCAACATTATAACAATGTATGTATTTTTTGGATAATTTTAGGAATTTTTAAGCGGTTATTTTTATTTTAAGAGAATTTAAATCCTAAGCCTACAACTTTTTCAGCTTTCAAGTGAACAAAGATGGCCTTAGACTAGTGATATGATGAGTGAATGTCAACAATTTCCAAGGTCAGCAATGAACTTTCAATCTCATCATATATACATATATTTAGGAGATCTGTGTGTTTGTTCTTTACAGCCTCTGTCAGACTAATGAGGAAGCTGATCATGCTGACTTGAAGTGAGACATCAGATAAATATCATTATTTTCTCTTCTGTTGTGAAATTTTCCTTTCTTGAAACCTTGTTGGGGTAATGCTGCTGTAGTGTGGGTAATTCTATTTATTTTTCTTTCTTTCTATTTTAGTCCATATTGGAAAGTAGGAGTTTGCAAAACAACAGAAAGTCTCATTTCCTCGTTTCAGTTCGTCGAGCGGTTGTGCTTCAGAGTGAGTGAACTTTCTACCTTTATTTTGCTGGTTTATGTGTATGTTTTTCTTTTTCTTTTTCTTTCACACAGGTTTTCTGTCAAGGGTAGTTGTCTGGGGTTTGGGTGTAGTTTGTGATAGCGTAGCTACCGGGTCGTTTGGGCAGTATGCTCGTGGTGGAGGGTGGTGCGGAGTTTGAGAAGCTGACACGCCGTCATGCTGTCAAACTCATACAGGCAGTGCAATGCTCAGTAGAGGAGGCCACCTTAGCGGTTGGACAGGTGGTTGGTTGCGGCAGCGTCAGGTCTGCTTCCCGCATGAATGGGGCAATTGTCATCTTCCTTGATAGTACAACCAAAGTAAATGATGTGGTGGAAAAGGGTGTAGTTATCCATGACACCTTCACTCCTGTTCTCCCGCTGGTTAGTCCGGCCAGAAAGATGACCATCTCAAATGCCCCCCGTTCATTAAAAACGAAATACTGGCTAAAGAACTAGCACGGTATGGTCAAATAGTCTCCCCCATAAAGTTGGTTTCTCTGGGCTGCAAATCCCCGCTGCTCAAACATGTAGTGTGTCACCGTAGGAGGTGTTCATTGTTCTAAAAGAAAAAACTGATCTCAATCTGTCATTTAACTTAAAAGTTGACGGGTTCAACTATATGGTGTTCGCCACGTCGGAAACCATGAAGTGTTTTGGTTGTGGTATGGAGGGGCATTTAATTCGGCTCCGGGTCCTGCCGAGGAGTCGCGGCCTCCGGAGCGGGTGCCGACTCCGGACCCTGACGGGGAGCCGGGCCTTAGCGGACCTCCTGCAGGCAGTGACCTCCCTGTGTCTACTGGCGATGAAGAGCCAGCTGATAGCAATGATCAGATACAGAACCAGAACAGTTCAGAAAACACAATCACTGGAAATGAAAGTAAAAACAAGGAAAAAGTAAACGATGATCTGTCAATGTATGAAGACTTCATAGAAGATGAAGACATGTCAGATGATGATTTATACAAGATTTCACAAAAAAGGAAAAACTCAGAGCTTGTCCAGAAAAGCGCAAAAATCACCAGAGTCAATAAAAACACAAAAGCTAGAAAAAACGCAGCAGAGTTAGAGAGTGATTTCTCACTGACGCAGGAGGAGCAGCACAGTCGCTACTCTCCTGCTGAAATTAAGAGTTTTCTGCGGGGAACGAAGGGATCCAGGCTTGTAAGAGTAGAGGATCACTTTCCAGATTTGAAAATGTTCATGGAGTCAGCAAAGCCTCTAACTAGAAAATCAGGAAACTTTGGTGATGATAGTCTCACAGAGCAGGAAGTTTATCGTCTGAAGAAAGTGCTGCTAAGAATAATACCGCAAATCGAAGGTGAAGATGATGATGTTTAGACGAAGATACTTTTGTTTTTTTTACTTTTTCTGGCATGTTTACACACTGTTGTCCTTCCTTTGAGCTTTTCTCTCTCCATGTGTGACTTTAAAATAGGCACTTTAAACATGAATGGAGCAAGAGATGATGGCAAAAGAGCTGCTTTCTTTAAGCTGATGGAGCTGAAAAAGATAGATGTGATGCTGATACAAGAAACACACAGTACAGTAGATAATGAAAATGACTGGAAGAGAGGATGTAATGGGGAAGTCATCCTGAGCCATAAGTCCAGCTGTAGTAGAGGAGTGGGGATTGTCTTCTCTAGGAGCTTCTTGCCTTTTTCCTGTGAAGTCGGGGAAATAATAAAGGGCTGCTTATTAAAAGTTAAAGCTCAATATGAGAACATTATTGTGGTTTTCATTAATGTTTATGCACCAACAAACGGGATGAATAGACTAGTAGTACTAGATATTTTATCTGACCCTATCAAGAACTGCAGTTCTGTGAGTATTTGTTTTTAGGAGGTGATTTTAACTGTACTGAAAATCCAAAGCTGGATAGAAATCATCAAGAACCCCATCCTGCTTCATCACACAGGTTCAGACAGATAACTGAAACACATGAGTTAACAGATGTGTGGAGGACTTTTAATAAGAGTCATAGGCAGTACATCTGGAGTCATTCTAAAGACAATGTGTTGTCTCTGGCCAGGCTGGACCGGCTGTATTCGTTTAAACATCACATGAGCATTTTTGAAAGATGTCACATTAACCCAGTGGGCTTCTCTGATCACTGTCTGGTTTTTGGCTGTGTTTTTATAAAAAATGTACGTTTACAGAGTGCTTACTGGCATTTTAACACCGCTTTGTTTAACAACAAGGCTTTTAGAGCAGCTTTTGAGTGTTTTTGGCTTACCCACAGAAATTGTAAGTCTGACTTTGCCTGTGTTCAACAGTGGTGGGATTGTGGAAAGTCACAGATTAAACAGCTGTGTCAGCAGTTCACTCGTAATGTCACTAGAGACATAACCAGATCTATGAGGGACCTGGAGACTCAGGTGGTAGATCCGTAGACTTTGGCAGGTTCTACAGGAGATCGAGGGCTTTAAAATTCCCTCAAGTCTAAAAAGTTGGCTCTGACCAACCTGCTGGGCATCGCAGCACAGGGAGCTCTGGTCAGGTCAAGGTTCCTTAATGTCACAGAGATGGATGCCCCCTCTCAGTTCTTTTTTGGTCTGGAAAGGAAAAATGGGCAGAAAAAGATTATTCATTCTCTGAGATCCAGGAGTGGCTCTGCAATTTCTGATTCTTCTGGGATTAGGAAATATGCAGTGAGTTTTTATAAGGATCTACACAAGAGTGAACTAACAGAAAATCTGGATGTGTGTGGCAGTTTCTTCACTGGTCTTCCTCAGATGGATGCTGGAGCCAATGCAAAGCTGGAGGCTCAGATATCCATTAGTGAACTGTATACTGCTCTGATGAGCTTACAGAGTGGGAGAGCTCCAGGCATCGACGGTCTTCCTGTTGACTTCTATAAATCCTTCTGGTCTGTGCTGTGCAGGTCATCACAAACAGTTTGGAGAGAGGACAGCTGCCACTAAGCTGCAGGAGGGCGGTCATTACCCTACTGCCCAAGAAAGGAGATCTACAGGAGTTGAAGAACTGCAGGCCTGTTTCTTTGCTCTGCACGGACTATAAGATTCTGTCCAAGGTCCTGGCCACCAGACTCAGAGAGGCGATGGCTTCTGTCATACATGTTGACCAGACGTACTGCGTGCCCGGCAGGATGATAAGTGATGATGTCACTTTAATTCGGGATGTTTTGGAGGTCTCTAGATCATTAGCAATAAACACTGGTCTGATTTCAATAGATCAGGAAAAGGCTTTTGACCGGGTTGAACACCAGTAATTATGGCAGACTTTAGCTGCTTTCGGGTTCACCCCAGGTTTCATAGCCAAGATCCAGGTTCTGTTCAGTGACATTGCGAGTGTTCTGAAAATTAATGGAGGTCTGAGTGCTCCTTTCAGTGTTCAGAGGGGGGTCAGACAGGGCTGCTCTCTGTCAGGCATGCTCTACTGTCTGGCCATCGAGCCTCTGCTCCATAAACTTAGGAATAATCTGACTGGTGTTTGTTTTCCCGACTGCGATGCCTCTTTCAAACTGTCAGCATATGCGGACGATGTCATCATCCTGGTTAACAAACAGAAAGACATTGATGTATTAGTGAACACTGTCATTCAGTTTGGTAGCATATCATCTGCAAAAATAAACTGGGGGAAGAGTGAAGCTGTCATGGTGGGAGATCAGCTGGTGGATCGGCTCAGGTTACCTGGAGGTCTAGTCTGGAAAAAAGGAGGGCTAAAGTATCTGGGAGTTTTTCTGGGCAATGAAACTTTTTTGCAGAAAAACTGGGATAATGTTTTGGAAAAGGTCAAAGGTCGGCTTATGAAGTGGAAATGGCTTTTGCCAAGAATGTCCTACAGAGGCCGTGTCCTAGTAATTAATAATTTGGTTTCCTCTGCGCTGTGGCACCGGTTAGCCTGTGTTGATCCTCCAGCCTCTCTTTTATCGCAGATCCAAAGGGTTCTCGTTGATTTTTTCTGGGACAAGCTGCACTGGGTACCTCAGAGTGTGCTGTTTTTACCTAAGGAAGAGGGCGGACAGGGTCTGGTCCATCTGGCCAGCAGAGGTGCTGCCTTCCGCCTACAGTTTATACAGAGACTGCTCACTGGGCCCACAAACCTGGTCGTTATCCGGCTGCATCCTGCAGCGGTTTGGTGGTCTGAGACTAGGTCTGTCACTGTTTTTAACAGACTACAAGAAGGTGGGCACTACATCCCTGCCGGTATTTTATAAAAGTGTTTTTTCAGTATGGACTACGCTGAAGAAGCAGAGACAGGAACAGGGTGAATCTCTGTACTGGCTCTTACAAGAGCCGGTACTGTTTGGAAGGTTACTGGATTTTCCCAGCTGGGGTGGACCCGCGCTATCCAGACTCCTTTACACTGCAGGAATTTCAACTCTGGGGCAGGTGGTGGAGCTGGCAGGACCTCGCTTGGATGATCCTGTGGGACTGGCTGCTCGGATGGGAACAAGATCAACACGAGTTGTAAACCAACTGTTGAGGCCCTGGAAACAGAAGCTGACAGGACATCAATGCTCTCTGTTAAATGACTTTTGTGAAGGCACACTACTGCCAGACTGCACAGACCCTTATCCTGCCATTGGATTATTTCCGGATTTTAAAAACTGTTCTGGTTTTTTATTGGAACCTGTCGACCATGTGGGAGCTTCTTTGGAGGATGCCTCAGGAAAGACTCTTTATAAACTGATGGTACAAACTCTGAACCAGAATAAACTGAATGGACGTAGCGACACACCGTGGAGGACTTATCTGGACTTAGACCCTGACTTCAAACCAGCATGGAGGTCTTTGTACAAACCTCCTTTAACAAAAAAACATGCGGACTTACAGTGGAGGATCTTACATGGAATTGTGGCAGTGAACTCATTCATCTCCGTTATCAATGCTGCTGTAGAGGAGAAATGCCCCTTCTGTAACCAGAGAGAAACAGTGCTCCACTGTTTCTCAGAATGTACTCGTCTGACTGCTCTGTTTGTGTTGTTGGGAACCATTTTAAACAGTTTTGGAGAACATTTTAGAAAGCAGATTTTTATTTGTGGTTTTAAATACATCCGCCAACAGAAAAACAAATGTCAAATTTTAAACTTTGTTTTAGGACAGGCAAAGATGGACATTGATGTTGTTCCTGTTTTTGTCAGGATGGTGAAGTCCAGACTGCTGGTAGATTTTAGTTTTTATAGAGCTGTTCATGATCTGGAGAGGTTCCAGTGGATTTGGGGCTATGGGGGAGTGCTCTGCTCTGTAAATAACAGACAGTTATGCTTTGGACATGTGTTGAGTTAAACTGATGATTGAGATATAAAAAAAAACAACAGATGGTTTAATGTAGCTTATCATGTTTTTTCAATCTTTTTTCAAACTTTCCTTTCTTGAAACCTTGCTAGGGTAATGCTGCTGTAATGTGGGTAATTGTTGTCACTGTAACTGTTTTTCTTTCTTTCTATTTTGGTCCATATTGGAAAGTAGGAGTTTGCAAAACAACAGAAAGTCTCATTTCCTCGTTTCAATTCGTCGATGTACAGGCATTCAACTGTTCATGTATGCTAATGATGTAATGAGGAAGGATATGTTTTCTTTCAAGACCACATCCTTAAGCTTAATGCTTATTGGTGATATGCAGTGTTTCACATGTACACGATCTAACTGTTGACATGTTTTAACAGACAGAGACGAGAGCAACAGCAATGAGTTTAATAGCAGCAACAAGTGGATTTTTGATCTTCCTTCTCACTGTGCCAGGTACTGTACATCTTCATTCACATTTTAGGGTTATTTTGAGAAACTTGAGGAGCTTTCGGGAAGGAAGGTATTATATAGTTGCTGGTAATTAGTCCTGAGATCACCAATATAAAATATAAGATTTGAAATATGAAATTGATAACATTTAAGTAGTTCATTTTATTTTTCCAAACCATTTGGTTTTTATTTTAGCACACAGTAACCTCAATATAGTCAGTGGATCAATAAAGAAAGAGTCCCTGATGTCTGTTTGTTTTGATAAAAGAGCTCCATTCTGTTTAGTTGGTCAGATTCAATGTCAGTTGAAAACTGACTGTACATCGAAAGATACGGGACAATCCAGAAGATTTCTAAAGCAAATAAGGGACACTCTTTCAAGTGACAAATAATGACCATATTTTGGGTGGGAGGACAGACAGTTTGAAAGATGAGTGAAGGAGGCTATTTACATCGAAATAGAGAAACCATCCCCCAACAGAGGATAATCAATGAATGGGTGCGCGTTAAACAGTTTTAATGTACAACACAGAGGCGAAGAACCACCTGACATTTGGATAACTTTTGTACTCCAAATCAAAAGGTTATAACTGTTGTCATGACAACTTGCCACACTGTACTCGCCACTAGCCTGAACTGAGGTATAAACTTAATGTAAGGTGTCATTAAGCATACCTGCAGAGTATGTCTCTAAATCAGTGGGAGAGAGCTGCTCTCAGTATATTAACTGCTCACTTTATTGTCTTTTTTATATTAATTTCATCCTTCTTCCCTAATCATAACTGAGCTCATTGGAAGTTTGAAGTGTCCTGTCAACAGTTTTACAGATGTCTCCTTTACAATGGTGGTCTATGGAGAAAAAATTTTGGATCACAGGGGGATTTTTCATTGCAATACTGCGAGTGACCACTGGGAAAAATTGGGTGCAAGGCTGAGCAGTGTTTTTCTATCCAGCTCTTGTTATACATCCATGGTTAGAACTGAAAAAGCCCCTTAGATGAGAGGCGAAATGTCTTCAAGCATCTACAACCAAGAAATCAATTTGGATGTGTAGACTATAGTTTGCATCAAACAGGAAACTTTAAACTGGCTTCCATGACAATACAGAGAGAGAGTTTTGATGGATATAAGTTAAATATTCCTTTACAAGAGAAAATATAAGAAGCAATCGAAACAGTGGAGAATCCAGACAGTACCAGTGATGCATTTCAGCTACTCACTGTGTGGCTGTTTCTTATTTTCTTTGACTCTAATTATTTTGTCATCATACTGCACTAAACCATGTCACTTCACATGATGATGTTCTGAGCTCAAAGTGCCATTTACGTGACACTAATGAGACTTTTTACATCACATGTTGATGATGTATATTTTAATCCTTCATTTACATGTTTTGGTGTTCTGCATTCCTCTCTAGTTTCACACTCCTGACTTGACCACAGGCAGGACACAGACAAAGCTATTTATTCACAGACTCTACCCCTCTAAAATTTAATGTTCTGCTTCTTGTTTGCCTCAGTAAAGTACACATTACAGTAGTATGTTACAGTCTCCCAAAAACTATGTTGGTAATACTGTATGTTTCATTGACTTACAGATTGTTGTGAACACGTTTTGCAAAAATACAGTCTCTAGGTTTTTATACTGATACCATGCATACAGGCTATTTCTCCACATAACATTCAAGCTTTCCTCTGATATTGCTATGAATCTGATTGTGGTTTCTGATGTGCTCTGTGTTACAGTGGTTCAGGGTTGGAATGACTGGAGAGTGACGTACCGTTCTACTCAGATCTGTGCCTTGAAAGGATCAACAGTGGAGATAAGCTGCACCTACAGATACCCATCCAGAGTAAATGACCATGATAATACAGTGGAAGAAACATTCTGGTTTACTAAAGAGAGTACTGATGTGCATGTGGATCTGAGAACAGATTCAGACTACGCAGGTCGTGTTCAGTATCACTGTGATAGGAACGACTGCACTCTGAGAATCACAGACCTGAGAGAGAGCGACTCAGCTGAGTACAAGTTCAGGTTCATAACAAGCCAACCAGGAGGGAAATTTACTGGTTCACCTGGAGTCACTTTGACTGTCACAGGTAACATTTTTGTCGGAAACTATGGAAGTTAGCTCCAGACGTTCAAAACAATCAACAACAAAATCAACTCCCACACACTGTCAGCACTTATGGCGAATATATGAAATGGCTGTTTGGGGTTGGCTGATTCTTCTGTGAATGCACATATTATACATATATGTAAAGGATCTGACAATCTGATTGGCATAATGAGTGTAAACTACAGGTATGAATGTTTAATGTACAGTTTAGTGTATGTTTAGTCTATGTTGACAGTTTATTCTAAAATTACATTTATGTTCTTTTTACCAATCCAGATTTCCAGGTGAAGGTTAGCAAACAATCAGCTTGCAAAACATACACCTGTACCCGGGCAGAGCTGAGCTGTCACAGTATTTGTAAACCTGATCATCGCTCCTACATCTGGTACGAGAATGGAGAGAAAATTTGGAGAAAAACATCTTCTTCTTATTCAGAATACTTTTATCCAGCAGACAGCTATTCCTGTGCTGTTAAAGGATATGAGCGTTACTCTGCTCCTTCAGTGTGTGAGTTTTCTCCATTTTCCACTAACATAACACCATCTAGTGGAACCTTTTAGTTAATGAACTGAACAATAACATATCTTTAATAGTAATACAAGTAATACAACTAACACTGAAATACTGTAATAAAGACCATTGTTTTCATAATGATGATTGAAACTATTTCATTTTTCAGGTGGCCATGGTCAATCCTGCAACAGAGTGACTTACACTGATAGAAGCATTTGTGCCTTCAGAGGATCATCAGTGGACATTTCCTGCACATACAACAATTATAAATCTATCACATCAACATTCTGGTTCAGTCCTGATCGTAGTCATCAGTGGCAGAATCCCTCACAGCCTGAAGACCTTAGTAAAGACTCCCAGTATGCAGGTCGTGTTCAGCTCCTTGAAACAGAGAGAGGACGCTCCACTCTGAGAATCTCTGACCTGACAGAGAGCGATTCAGCCGCGTATCACTTCACATTCAAAACATACAGCTTTGAATGGGGGAGTAGTTTACCTGGAACAACTCTGACTGTCAAAGGTACTGATGAATACAAACCGATGATGAAGGGGACAGAGTCGACTCTGTAAGTTACTTACACCTCATTTTATGACATTTCTGTTTCTTCTTCACAGATCCAGATGTACAGGTGCAGGTGTTCTTGTCTTCTACCGGTCCAAAGCTGATTTGTCTCAGCAGCTGTCCTCCTGGTCGTTCTTCCTACACCTGGTACAAAAATGAGGAGAAAATTCAGGAAGAAACATCTTCTTATAGAGGATCTATTGATCCTACAACCAGATATTCCTGTGCACTTAAAGGACACCGCTCTGTTCCAGTGTGTAAGTGTACTCCACTGTTTCACTAACAAAATGTCATCTGGAGGAATCTTGAACCCAAAGTAACAAAGCAAGGTGGCCTTGATATTTGCAAACACTTGTCACATAGAAAAACAGTGTATTAAGATCAAAAGGTTTGTATAGAGGATAAATTAAATTAGAATATGTATGGTAATGAAATATTGTCCTTTGACAGTCACATTACCACTCATAAATTCCAAACACCTCTGATCTGTGAATATTATAATCCACAGTGCAAGGTTTTTTTTTTCTGATGAACACTTGTATCATTTTACACAGGGCTGTTTTCAGTCTGAATGTAGCTCCTGTATGTTGCAGAACAATGAAAAATATTGAAAATATGAAAAAAATATTGTGTGTGTGCCACAGCTTAATGAGAAGAGGAATACAGTACATACTTACTCATCTCAAAATTATTTCAAACTTTGAACACAAGAAAAGTCTCCTGTTTGCTTCTCTAGCTCATGCACAGTTAGCATATTTCTAGTGCATACAGCATTTTGGACTGCATGTGGATGTCTGCACAGGTGTCTGAATGGACCCTTGTAGCCACAGCAAGTATGATTCGACCTTAACACACTGGTATGAAATACAGTGAGGACTGGGACAGCTCCAGTATCATAACTCAGCACTGTTCGCTTTTAATGTTCTTTACTGTATTAACTAATGAATTAATTAATTCTATGAGCAAATCAGAAAGTTTATGTTCATTAATAACACACTCTCATGTTAACACTTGTTCATATAATCTCTTCCAGACGCTCCGAAAGTTCCCTCAGTGTTAAACAGTCTCTCTGGTAATATCATGAAGGGCAGTTCAGTGACTCTGACCTGTAGCAGTGATGCTAACCCAGCAGCTAAACACACCTGGTACAAGAAGAATGTAAATCCAGACCTTCAATCTCTCAGTAAAGAACCACAGCTTGTCTTCAGCTCCATCCAGTCCTCTGACTCTGGAGAGTATTACTGTACAGCTGAGAACCAGTTGGGGAAGAGGACATCTGAATACATCTTTATTGATGTGAAATGTGAGTAAAAACTTTTTAAATGCAACAAATAGATTTAGATATTAGTAGATAGATTTGAATCACTATTTTCATTCATATTTACTCTGCTATTGAGGATATTCAAACCATCAAATTCATCATTCCTCCAAAGTGTTGCTACATACTTAAATAATAATAATTTAAATAAAATACTCTCCACTGTAGTAATGCATCCTCAATTTATGAGAATATATGTTGATACATCTCCTCCAGATGCTCCAAAGCTTCCCTATATGTCAGTGAGTCCCTCTGGTGAGATAGTGGAGGGAAGTTCAGTGACTCTGACCTGTAGCAGTGATGCTAACCCAGCAGCTAGTCATACCTGGTACAAGGACAACAAAACAGTGAGTCAAGGACAACAGGGAAGTTATCATTTCACCTCCATCAGCTCTGAGGCCAGCGGGATCTACCACTGCAAGTCTGAGAATCAGTATGGACAGAACAATTCTTCATCTCTATCCTTAAATGTCCAGTGTAAGTACATAAAAAGACAATATAATATGACAATATGTCACGCTGTCACTGCAGGTTGTGTTGTTCTTTACACCCAGCTGGACCAGTGATTAAACCTACTAACTGACAATGCCACAGTTAGTGTAGCTCAGTCTCAGTTAGTGACAGCAGCTCTATGGTCTAATGGGAAATAGGGAGTGAGTTGTCAGAGAAATACAGCAAAGCCTTTTTGAGATGTAACATTGCTGTTTTCATCAATCTTTTGAGCTTTATGTCATTCCAACATCGGTTAGCTTTTATGTTAACGCTCCTTACGGCCTCAATCAGACATGACAGGACATTTACGTAAAGACACAATGCTTGAGTGATATTTGGCTCCTGATGCATGAGCAGGAGCAGAGTGAAAGAGGGAGAGCGATAAGTTAAAAATGCAGTAAAAAGGCAAAGACGGAGACTTTTGTTTGTTCACATGCTGCAACACTGTTGAATCTTAAATTAATGACCATGGTGAGGGTGAGGGACACTCGCCTAGACTCATCACAGGAAATCCACTGGATATGAGAACATAAATCTCCTCAACGCCTTAAAATATGCCCTCACAGTGCTTCGTACTTTCATAAACCGATTTTGTGCACAAGAGATGATGACTGAGATGTTAAAAGGTGAAACAACAACATAATTTTTTCTCTCTGCATGTTTTATCTTGTGCTGCTGCAACCTTTAAGTTAATCTGAAGGCATTCAATTCAGATCTGTTGAAAGTGATGCAGGAACTTTACTAAGTCTGATCTTGTAAGACTTTAATGTAAAAGTGACCACACTGCTTATTCAAACAAGAGAATGAGTTAATAAGTTGCCATCAGAATAATGTAAAGGAATAGATGTCTGAAGGGGTTTGTTTTTTTTTGATGTCACTGTATTTTGATAAACTGATTTGATGACTTGGTGTGCTGTGCTTTAGTTGTGTAAAGTTTCTGGTTTATGCCTTCATAAATCAGAAGAATTCAACTTGAATTTATGCCAGTTTTGCAGTCAAATCGTATACTTTCAGATGTATAAGAACATCTACTTTAACACTTGTTTGTGATAAAGATGTTCTGCTTTGCACCTCAGGGTCACTGGACATTGATGTTACCATCATATCTGTCCTTCACAGCTGGTGCTGCCCTCAGAATCTGCCTAGTTTACCTTAATTTACTGTATAATCAGATCTGCAGACAGATGTTAATTAGTTGTATTTTTATACATATTGTTCACCAGATGCTCCAAAGCTTCCCTCTGTGTCAGTGAGTCCCTCTGGTGAGATAGTGGAGGGCAGTTCAGTGACTCTGACCTGTAGCAGTGATGCTAACCCAGCAGCTAAGAATACCTGGTACAAGAAGAATGTAAATCCAGACCTTCAACCTCTCAGTAAAGAACCACAGCTTGTCTTCAGCTCCATCCAGTCCTCTGACTCTGGAGAGTATTACTGTACAGCTGAGAACCAGCTGGGGAAGAGGACATCTGAATACATCTTCATTGATGTGAAATGTGAGTAAAACAACTATTGAAATGCAACAAATAGATTTAGACATTAGTAAATAGATTTGAATCACTATTTTCATTCATATTTACTCTGCTATCGAGGATATTCAGACCATCAAATTCATCATTCCTCCAAAGTGTTGCCACTGTAGTAATGCATCCTCAATTTATGAGAATATATGTTAATACATCTCCTCCAGATGCTCCAAAGCTTCCCTCTGTGTCAGTGAGTCCCTCTGGTGAGATAGTGGAGGGCAGTTCAGTGAATCTGAACTGTAGCAGTGATGCTAACCCAGCAGCTAAATACACCTGGTACAAGGACAACCAAACAGTGAGTCAAGGACAACAGGGAAGTTATCATTTCACCTCCATCAGCTCTGAGAACAGAGGGATCTATTACTGCAAGTCTGAGAATCAGTACGGACAGAACAATTCTTCGTCTCTATCCTTAGATGTCCAGTGTAAGTACATAACAAGACAATATAATATGACAATATGTCAAGCTGTCACTGCAGGTTGTGTTGTTCTTTACACCCAGCTGGACCAGTGATTAAACCTACTAACTGACAATGCCACAGTTAGTGTAGCTCAGTCTCAGTTAGTTACAGCAGCTTTATGGTCTAATGGGAAATAGGGAGTGAGTTGTCAGAGAAATACAGCAAAGCCTTTTTCAGATGTAACATTGCTGTTTTTATCAATCTATTGAGCTTAATGTCATTCCAACATTGCTTAGCTTTTATGTTAACGCTCCTTACGGCCTCAATCAGACATGACAGGACATTTACGTAAAGACACAATGCTTGAGCGATATTTGGCGCCAGATGCATGAGCAGGAGCAGAGTGAATGAGGGAGAGCGATAAGTTAAAAATGCAGTAAAAAGGCAAAGACGAAGAATTTCATTTGTTCACATGCTGCAACACTGTTGAATCTTTAATTAATGACCATGGTGAGGGTGAGGGACACTCGCCCAGACTCATCACAGGAAATCCACTGGATATGAGAACATAAATCTCCTCAACGCCTTAAAATATGCCCTCACAGTGCTTCGTACTTTCATAAACCGATTTTGTGCACAAGAGATGATGACTGAGATGTTAAAAGGTGAAACAACAACACAATTTCTTCTCTCTGCCTGTTTTATCTTTTGCTGCTGCAACCTTTAAGTTAATCTGAAGGCATTCAATTCAGACTTGTTGAAAGTGATGCAGGAATTTTACCAAGTCTGACCTTGTAAGACTTAAATGTAAAAGTAACCACAGTGCTTATTCAAACATGAGAATGAGTTATTAAGTTGCCACCAGAATAATGTAAAGGAGTAGATGTCTGAAGGGGTTTGTTTTTTGATGTCACTGTGTTTTGATAAACTGATTTGGTGACTTGGTGTGCTGTGCTGTAGTTGGGTAAAGTTTCTGGTTTGCGCCTTCATAAATCAGAAGAATTCAACTTGAATTTATGCCAGTTTTGCAGTCAAATAGTATTAAAAAAGTCTTTCAGATGTATAACAACATCTACTTTAACACTTCTTTGTGATAAAAATGTTCTGCTTTGCACCTCAGGGTCACTGGACATTGATGTTACCATCATATCTGCCCTTCACAGCTGGTGCTGACCTCAGAAACTGCCTAGTTTACCTTTATTTACTGCATAATCAGATCTTCAGACAGATTTTAATGAGTTGTATTTGTATACATATTGTTCACCAGATGCTCCAAAACTTCCCTCTGTGTCAGTGAGTCCCTCTAGTGAGATAGTGGAGGGCAGTTCAGTGACTCTGACCTGTAGCACTGATGCTAACCCAGCAGCTAAGTTCACCTGGTACAAGAAGAATGTAAATCCAGACCTTCAACCTCTCAGTAAAGAACCACATCTTGTCTTCAGCTCCATCCAGTCCTCTGTCTCTGGAGAGTATTACTGTACAGCTGAGAACCAGCTGGGGAAGAGGACATCTGAATACATTATTGATGTAAAATGTGAGTAAAACAACTATTGAAATGCAACAAATAGATTTAGATATTAGTAGATAGATTTGAATCACTATTTTCATTCATATTTACTCTGCTATTGAGGATATTCAAACCATCAAATTCATCATTCCTCCAAAGTGTTGCTACATACTTAAATAATAATTATTTAAATAAAATACTCTCCACTGTAGTAATGCATCCTCAATTTATGAGAATATATGTTAACACATTTTGTCCAGATGCTCCAAAGCTTCCCTCTGTGTCAGCGAGTCCCTCTGGTGAGATAGTGGAGGGCAGTTCAGTAACTCTGACCTGTAGCAGTGATGCCAATCCAGCAGCTAAATACACCTGGTACAAGAAGAATGTAAATCCAGACCTTCAACCTCTCAGTAAAGAACCACAGCTTGTCTTCAGCTCCATCCAGTCCTCTGACTCTGGAGACTATTACTGTACAACTGAGAACCAGCTGGGGAAGAAGACATCTGAATACATCTTCATTGATGTGAGATGTGAGTAAAACAACTATTGAAATGCAACAAATAGATTTAGATATTAGTAGATAGATTTGAATCACTATTGTCATTCATATTTACTTTGCTATTGAGGATATTCAAACCATCAAATTCATCATTCCTCCAAAGTGTTTCTACATACTTAAATAATAATTATTTAAATAAAATACTTTCCACTATAGTAATGCATCCTCAATTTATGAGAATATATGTTAATACATTTCCTCCAGATGCTCCAAAGCTTCCCTCTGTGTCAGTGAGTCCCTCTGGTGAGATAGTGGAGGGCAGTTCAGTGAATCTGACCTGTAGCAGTGATGCTAATCCAGCAGCTAAATACACCTGGTACAAGGACAACCAAACAGTGAGTCAAGGACAACAGGGAAGTTATCATTTCACCTCCATCAGCTCTGAGGCCAGAGGGATCTACCACTGCAAGTCTGAGAATCAGTATGGACAGAACAATTCTTCGTCTCTATCCTTAGATGTTCAGTGTAAGTACATAAAAAGACAATATAATATGACAATATGTCACGCTGTCACTGCAGGTTGTGTTGTTCTTTACACCCAGCTGGTCCATTGATTAAACCTACTAACTGACAATGCCACAGTTAATGTAACTCAGTCTCAGTTAGTGACAGCAGCTCTATGATCTAATGGGAAATAGAGAGTGAGTTGTCAGAGACATACAGCAATGCATTTTTCAGATCTAACATTGCTGTTTTCATCAATCTGTTGAGCTTAATGCCATTCCAACATTGGTTAGCTTTTATGTTAACACTCCTTACGGCCTCAGTCAGACGTGACAGGACATTTACGCAAAGAGACAATGTTTGAGCGATATTTGGTGCCTGATACATGAGCAGGAGCAGAGTAAAGAGGGAGAGCAATAAGTTAAAAATGTAGTGAAAAGGCAAAGACGGAGAATTTTGTTTGTTCACATGCTGCATCAGTGTTCAATCTTTAATTAATGACCATGGTGAGGGTGAGGGACACTCGCCCAGACTCATCACAGGAAATCCACTGGATATGAGAACATAAATCTCCTCAACGCCTTAAAATATGCCCTCACAGTGCTTCGTACTTTCATAAACCGATTTTGTGCACAAGAGATGATGACTGAGATGTTAAAAGGTGAAACAACAACACAATTTTTTCTCTATGCATGTTTTATCTTGTGCTGCTGCAACCTTTAAGTTAATCTGAAGGCATTCAATTCAGACTTGTTGAAAGTGATACAGGAATTTTACTAAGTCTGACCTTGTAAGACTTAAATGTAAAAGTGACCACGGTGCTTATTCAAATAAGAGAATGAGTTATTAAGTTGCCATCAGAATAATGTAAAGGAGTAGATGTCTGAAGGGGTTTTTTTTTTTTTATGTCACTGTGTTTTGTTAAACTGATTTGATGACTTGGTGTCACTGGACATTGATGTTACCATCATATCTGCCCTTCACAGCTGGTGCTGCCCTTAGAATTTGCCAAGTTTACCTTTATTTACTGCATAATCAGATCTGCAGACAGATGTTAATTAGTTGTATTTTTATACACATTGTTCACCAGATGCTCCAAAGCTTCCCTCTGTGTCAGTGAGTCCCTCTGGTGAGATAGTGGAGGGCAGTTCAGTGAATCTGACCTGTAGCAGTGATGCTAACCCAGCAGCTAATTATACCTGGTACAAGGAGAATGAAGACTCACCAAAAGCATCAGGACAGATCTTCACCATCCTTCACTTTGGACGTGAGCACAACAGGAATTATTATTGTGAAGCCCAGAACATAAGAGGACGTCATAACTCCACCTTATATTTGACTTTGGTCGAAGGTAAGTTATGTGCATTTACAGCACACTGAGAAGAGGCAGCTTTCCTTCGGGACATGGTGTTCCCTATCATACAATAAGTGTTTTTAACAAAACCCAGACTTAATAGTTTCTAACCCAAATGATGTGAATCATATGCTATGAACATCAAAGTCACCAGATCTCCTGAGTGAGATTTTGTAGTGTTGTATTAAACTGGAATTATTGAAATGTCCTGTGATTCCCAAATCAATTGTCAGTATTTCCTTCTGATTCAGGTGCATATAATACAGCAACTATTGGAACAATCACTACTCTTCTCCTGGCTATCATACTTGTTATTGTCTTCCTATGGATTAGGTGAGTAATACTGTATCACTAGAATTATGTTCACTAATCCATCTGTAATTTTGGAATCTGTGTCTTTATTTAATTAATTAATTAATCCCATTATTCGTTTGTCTATCCAGAAGAAAAAGGAGCTCCACACAACAGTCTGAGACTAGAGGGAGTACGGACAACAGAGCACAGGTAAGGAGGAAAAGGCCAAGTTTTCCAGTGCAAAAGAGAACTTATAAAACCTTGAAAAATACTTTGTTCCACATTATTTGTCTTTCTCCATCTAAATGTATACTAAACTAATGAACAGAACTTAAAACTATGGCCTAGTAAAATGACCATAAAGTTGAATAACCTTCTCCCTAAAGGTGAGAAAAACATGGAAAACCTTTAGTCATCACTGCAAAGCAGTGCTGCTTGATCACACTGTGAGACTTATGGAGTGATATGGAGTTTTGGTGTCCAAAGACGACCTGAGGCAAACCTCTGACAGTCAGAAATGAAAGATTCACTTCTCACAATGTAACTGCTTGTGAAACCCACTACTACAAACAAATCAATGACACTAAAAGATGAATTGACACAGAATACACTGGCAGTTGTGCAGTTTTTAATAAAGTTTAGGGGAAAAACATACTTGTTCTCGCAGTAGAGGTAGCAAAAGTAGAGGTAGTAGAGGCTTTAATGGTGTAAGGGTTGCTATCTAGTAACTTTTTAGTGTACACGTTTTTTGTGTGACTGCAGGGAGGAGACCTAATTGTCCCTGTCAGGAATGTTGGTAATACAGATGGGTGCTTTTGTGCTATGCACTTGCTTGGCATGCATAAGTGTAGTGGATGTGGTAGCTGGGGGTGTTAGCCCAGTAGTTTTTCAGGAGGTAGGGCCACAGGAAGTGGAGGTTTCTCTATACATGCAGGAGACCACATTGTGGCAGTCATCAGCAGGGGTACCCAAGTTTGAATTTAACTATCCTCATTTAGATGAGCAGCAGTTAGTTCAGGTGAGGAATTTGCTGGATGAAAACTCAGATGTGAGTTGTGCTGCACCAAGGTCATACAGTAGAGATTCTCCTGTTAGAGAACACCCCAGTTAATCAGAAAAGGCCCCTCTTGTCTCTATGAACCACACAGGCACATTTTCTGGGAAGAAAAAAGAAGTGTTGGCCACAAACCTGCCCCACAGCAAGGTAGAAGCCAATGAAGTAACAGAAATTTTGGGTTAGCATCTACCTGAGCCCACTGGGGCCCAACTCTTGCCGACAGTGGGCCTCACACTCAACCCTCACTTTGGGCTGGGTGTGGGTTGTCCACCTGGGGAACCATCTGGGCCCCATAGTACATGGCCCACACGTGCCTGACATTTCACAACGCCAACGGGGCCCACGGTGGGCTGCCCACACAGGCCCCTTTAAAAATGCCTCTTTGGGGCACATGAGGACCCTGCACATGCCCCACATGTCACAACACTAGCGGGGCCACAGTCGGCTGCCCACACAGGGCCCGGCAAAAATGACCCTTTGGGACATGTGTGGGGCCAATGTGGGAAGGAAAATGAGCCCCTCACAGGCAGTCCACTGTGGGCCCCATTCCTGGCGTGAAATGTGGGGCACATATGGGCTATCTGTGGGCAAGCCCACAGTGGGTATTCCACGGGGAACTATCACACTGGCCCCAAAGTGCAAGACTGCTGTGGGCCCTGAACTGACTATCCCAGAGGGAAGCCTGCGTGGGCATTCTGTGGCCAAGCCCACAGTGGGTTGCCCTCAGGAAACCCTGCATGGGCTATGCCATGTGGGTTTTCTATGGGCAAGTCCAACAGTGGAATTGCCCACAGAAAGCCCACAAAGGGGCCCCAAAGGGCAAAACTGCTGTGGGCCCTGCATATGCTTACCCATATGGGGTCCACATGGGCTTAGTGTGGGTTTTCCCCTGCCCACACTTCCCCACAGTAAACCCGCTGGGGGCCCACATGGGAATGTTTACTGGGTAAGGTGGCCAATCAGATAGTGGGGTGGCACTAGCCACCCTGGCCCCAATCCCTTTAAAACTATGCATGGTGGCCAGTAGGGATTTCACCAAGCAAAACAATGATCTCAAACCTCACAGTTGTTTACATCAGCAAAACAATGATTAGTTACAAATAACATCGAGCGCTGTGCCAAGAAACCCTCAGTAGCCTTATCTGGTCTTGTATGTTTGTTGTTTTCCCATCAGCTAAACATGGGTCAAGTGAATGACTCCCCATCAGCTGCAGCACAAAGTGAAATGGCAGGACAGGAGGATGACCTTCACTACGCCAGTGTCAGCTTCTCTCAGGACCAGCCAGATGCTCTCTACGCCAACATCAGACCAGCTCAGCGTCTTAGACAAACAAAGGAAGAGGAGGAGGATGATGTTGAGTACAGTAATGTCAAAGTTGACAGTGCCAGTCGTGCACAAGGGTGAGCAGCTCCTCTCACATGAAATTGCTATACAATTTAAAAATATACATACTGATTGATAAACAGTCATTGAGAATGGTTTATTTTTCCTTCACAGAACAAGACAGGAAGCAGCTGGGGATGAATTATTTGCACTATATAGCACAGTCAACAAAATATAAGTGAATCCAACATGAAATTGCTGTCTGTTATTTATACATGGATTTTTGGGACATTGTTTAAGCAGGTAGCAGCACTGAGTTCAGAAATACATTTACTGAGACAGACAGGAAAGGACAGATGTGGCCAAGAATGCATCAAGGCAGCCATAAAAACCAAAACAGCCATAGAAATGAAAATATAACAAAAGCAGTTTATGTAGGATATGTAGAGACTTGGTTTGTTGCTTACTTTAAAGGCTTTTGGCAGGTAACTGTAATTTTTAATGCCATCTTATTATAGACAGATAACACAAAGGGTAAGTGAGTTTTTTTCTGATTTGGGTGAACTGTCCCTTTAACCTAGGTAAGCTCTGGTAAACGTTAGGTTTTTGAAATTCTACTGAAACTTTACTGCAGAAAACTCCTGTACTATACTGTATACTGCACTGTATATCAGTATGTTACCCTGCATGATTTATGCATATTGAAAGGGACGAATACAAAATACATAATAAAATACACTTGTGTGACATTTGTCAGAAGCATATTTTTATTTGTCCAAAGCATATCCTATTTATTTTTAAATATACTGGCATACTCAAATCTCCAAGGCTCCCCTGAATTACTCAGCCCAGTGTTTTAGTTAACAGAAATTAAATTGCATTTTCTTTTTTCTGCTACAGCAGACCAAAAGACAGGAATTTCATGATGGCGCCCCTTAGTTTTGCATCCATTTGACAAAATACTCCTTTTTTTCATTTATTTCAATGGAGACCTTGTGCCCATACAACATAATCTTGCATAAAGTGATAAGGTTTTGTTCTATCATAGGCAGAGCAGACAGTCACACTGAACCTGATAAGATCTTGCTACACAACGAAAGAGCCTCAGACACTTAACAACAACCCACATTAGCTTCTCTGCTAAAGAGGCACACATGAACACATGTCTTGTCCTGCACCTTTACTTCTGAACTAGCCACCAAACAAACATTCAGCAGGGAAAAGTTGGTCAGGTGCAGTACATTAAGCAGTAAGTAAATGTGTAAACATACCTGTAAATGTCACTTTTGTCTGTTTATATGCTGGTGTGGCCCTTATTCTTCAATACCACTGCCTGCTGTCACACTGTCTGCATCTAGAGTGCTATCATGGGGTACAGAGCATCACATGCAGCATTTGGTAAAGAACGTGCATGTTGTGGTACAATTGTATGCCATTGCTTTATGCTGTGCTCCAGACAATTAGGAACTTGCAAATTGCCAACCCTTCTACCTGAAAATGTACAATTGAATGGCCCTGAAAGTCGAAGATCCAACTGGGAAACTCAAATTCAAAAAGTCAAACTTCATGCAACCCGACTTCACCGAGAAAAGTAAAGTCTGTGAATGGTAAGTCACATAGACATTTCTCCTGCTTAAAACACTGCAAATAAAGCTGGTGAAGTAGCTTTATGGAAAACACAAGTTTGTTATGGTCAGCCATACTGACTGTTTGCATTTGTTGTAAGTAGTGGAATACCTCAAGATCGGATATCGGAATTTACAACATGGAAATTTTATGACCTCTTACTAGACTGAAATGCAACATTCTTCCATTATATTTTGTTGAATGTTCCCCACAAACTGTTTTAGCATCAGGGATGAAAAGTATCCTCAGGACTTTCGTGGCATAAAATGGAATTAAAGACTATCATTTTAATAAGATACCAAAAACTACACTACACTTGACCAATGACTAATATGTACAGAGGATGACATTCACAGAGTCAATCATTGCAGATGGTTTGTTACACAGAACCAGGTGACTGGCGGGTGATTGGATGAACTATCTGTCACTGTCTTACTTTACGAGACAGCTGGATTCGCAAGATCAAGTAAGAATCCTCATAGGTTGCTGATTAGGTTGAACAGTTGGTGGTTTGGACACAAGCGCATAACTTGAAGCCTGACAATGAAGAGAAAGGAAGTGAAGCTTTAACAGATTGACTTCTGTCTTCTGTGTACTGTGCTGACCATGGAGGACCATACTCTTTAGAGATGACATCTTTGTCCATAGTAAGTGGAACTGTTGGTTGACACTGTGTCGGTGCTTAAATCTGATTTTTCTGTAGCACCAAATCACCACTAGTATGGAGCTTTTTTCCCTAGAGAGGAGCTTTTCTGAAAATGTCTATTTTCAGAATTAAAATGTATTTACCAGCTGAAGACAAATAAAATTTAAATATGCTCTTGTAAGGGACCGAGTGAGACCTTAAGAGTGGGGTGAATCCTTCTTAATCCGTATCACACCAACCTGTAGGAGATGTTGTGACGACTCTATGTATGATTAAACCTAAACAGACAGGGCAGCATCTGTTTCAGAATAAGTAGAGGTTCTTTGTTGTTGAGTCCAAACTTAAAAAGAGTTAAAAATAAAAATGTTTCTCTCCGATCTTTATATTAATAATATAGCAGAACACTGGACTCTTATTCTCTCCAACATAGTTTATATTAAGTCTTTGGAAAACAGTGAAACTTGATTTTAACTGATGTATTTACTGTCATTTGGCTCCTCATGCATATTCATAATACTAAGAAAGAGGAACTAAATCATCATCTAACATCCTGACATCTGACTTCTGCTCACAGATCACAGAGGACGAGCATCTTAACAGACAACATCCTTCTCTGTTGTAAGTAGAATAGTTTACTGATATGATTATTACATGTTGTGAACATTATTTGATGTATTTTATTGTGTCTTCTTTCTCTCTGTGTCAGGTACTGTATCTACATTTACATTGTAGCACATTTAGCTCACTTATTCAGAGCAGCATGAAGTCATTTTAAGAAAATAAATATAAAATATCCCAGATCAGCACTTTTCTAGGTTTGATGTATGTGTGATGCAGTTTGATGAATAACTTTTAAACTCTACAACACCAAACATTCACTTCTGTTTATTTCTGTGTAAACTATAGCTGTTGAATGAAGACAAAAAATAATATCAATATTCACTGCTGAACACTTTAATAATATTATATTGAGTTGCTCAGCTGTATCTGCGTCATGGGTGGTGGGGGTGGGGATGTCTAGCTAATAACATTTGTCCACCCTCCCTGCATGGATTGTAAGAATCATATGTTTTTATACATGCATATACGTATATACATAGTTCTATGATGGTACAGCGATGCACTGAGAATTTCATCTCATCATGATGTTTTTAATCTGTTTAGTAATTTCTGCACTCTGTACTGCAGAGCTGGACAACTGTTTTAGCTGTTACAGTTATAACAGTTGCTCCTCCCTGTGAAAACTTGTCACCTATTTTATTTTAGCTGCTTTCAAAAGTTTCCCTCACTTCATGTTCTGCATTTTTTTGTGGTTTTTACACTTAATGCAGCAGCAACTTGACCAAAGAACTAACAGAGTGGAAAATAACCGAGACAAGCCCCAACATGTAAAGTGAATATCCACCCATTTAATTTCAGTTACTTTTAATACTTTCACCTCACTTCAGGCTCTGCATTTCTAGGTGGTTTTCACACTTGACTCAGCAGAAAATTGACCAAGCAACAAAGAGAAAACTATCAAAAAAACACAGACTCTAATAATTTATTTTCTTCTTCGTACATTCTTGTTCCTTCACTGCAGCTTCAGACTGTACGATGTTCTGTCTCAGTGCACAGAGAGATTAACTGTAAACAGCATCTAAAACTGTTTCTTTGCACTGTAAATTCAAAGTATGTATAAACATCTTTGGACTTTTTGATGCATGTGTTTTCACCCAGGTATAATTCAGAAATAAAATAATTGAAAGTCATATAATAGAGTTATATAGTGTCCAGTCCATCCATGCTCTCTGCCCCTCTGCAGCCTCCTCACTTCTCACTCCACCTGCATTCAGCAACTCTGTCCACAGAAGCAGCCACCTGTCAGCTGCAGCTCCTGCAGAGCTGAGAGGTCAGCAGTCAGACAAACTGCCTTCACCAGACTGACTGACAGCAGACATTTACTGAACCAAAATAGTGTGCATGTCTGAAACTGAACGTTGATATGGTTAATAAGTGCAAAACACACATACAGCTGCATATTTGTGTGATTCAAACAGCTGCCAAAAAGGAAAAATGGAAATGGAAGACTGTCACGTTCTCTCACAGACAGCCGATGACTTCCCCATGTCTTGTGCATGAGTAGAGGGTGGCACAGCACGAGCACAGGAAGTGTGTTTACATGCCCATTTACAGTATGAGTGCACACACAGAAGATAGCAGACAGTGAGGAAATATTTGTTGAATTTGACAAAAGTGTACTGGATTAAAATCACTGACTTTACCTTTAATGTGCAACTGAAAACCATGTATCTCCAAATTTATTGCTGTAACTGTTAACCATTAATGAATGGGCTCAGTTGTTTTCAACATTATAACAAGTATTTTTTTTAATAATTTCAGGGATTTTTAAATGGTTATTTTTATTTTAAGAGAATTTAAATAATAAGCCAATAAATTTTTCAACTTTCAAGTGAACGAGGATGGCCTTGGACTAGTGATATGATGAGTGAACGTCAACAATTTCCAAAGTCAGCAATGAACTTTCAATCTCATTATATCTACATATTTTCAGGATATCTGTGATTTTGTTCTTTACAGCCTCTGTCTGACTAATGAGGAAACTGATCATGCTGACTTTTCTGTTCTGTTGTGAAACTTTCCTTTCTTGAAGCCTTGTTAGGGTAATGCTGCTGTAATGTGGGTAATTCTATTACCCACATTACAGTGGTAATTTTTTTGTTTTTTTTGTTTCTTTCTATTTTAGTCCAACAGAAAGTCTCATTTCTTTGTTTCAATTCGTCAATGTACAGGCACACTGTTCGTGTCTATTAATGAAGTAATGAGGAAGGATCTGTTTTCTTTCAAGACCACATCCTTCTTTGTTGAAAGCAGCAATGCTGATGCTTAATGCTTATTGGTGATATGCAGTTTTTCTCATGTACACAATCTAACTATTGACATGTTTTAACAGACAGAGACGAGAGGAACAGCGATGAGTTTAACAGCAGCAACAAGTGGATTTTTGATCTTCCTTCTCACTGTGCCAGGTACTGTACATCTTCATTCACATTTTAGGTTTATTCTGAGAAACTCAAAGAGTTTTGAGGAAGGGATTATGTAGTTGATGGTAATTAGCCCTTAGATCGGTCATGACTGCAGAGTACATCTCCAAATCAGTTTTCTTTTGTTTTTGGGAGAGAAATTCTCTCAGTATATTATCTGCCCATTTTGCTGCCTTTTTTATTGATCTCATCCTTCTTCAATAATCATAACTGAGCATTTAAAGTTTGAGGTGTCCTGTCAACAATTTTACAGACATCTCTTGGTGTTGGTGGTCTATGGAGAAAATGCTTTTCGCATCACAGGGGAATCATTGGGAAAAATTGGCTTCAAGACTGAGCAGCATTTTACGTGACACTAATGACACTTTTTACAGGACATCAAATTTTGTATATTTTCATTCTTCATTTACATGTTTCGGTGTTCTGCATGTCTCTCTAGTTTCACACTCCTGATCTAACCACAGACAAGAAACAGACAAAGCAAACGCTCTATTTATTCACAGGCTTTACCCCTCTAACAATGAATGTACTGCTTCTTATTTGCCTCAGTAAAGTACACAGCATGTTACAGTCTCTCAAAAGCTATGTTGGTAATACTGTATGTTTCATTGACTTACAGGTTGTTGTGAACAAGTTTTGCAAAAATACACTTTATAGGTTTTTATACTGATACTTATGCATACAGGCTGTTACTCCACATAACATTCAAGCCTTTCTTCTGAATCTGATTGTGTTTTCTGATGTGCTCTGTGTTACAGTGGTACAGGGTCAGGATGGCTGGGGAGTGACTTACACTTCTACTCGGATTTGTGCCTTGAAAGGATCAACAGTGAACATAAACTGCAGCTACAGATACCGTGATACTACAGTTAAGGAAACTTTGTGGTTCACTAAATTGAGTAATAATGAACCTGTGGATCTGAGAACAGACTCAGATTATTCAGGTCGTGTTCAGTATCACGGTGATAAGAACAACTGCTCTATGAAAATCACAGACCTGAGAGAGAGCGACTCAGCTGAGTACAAGTTCATGTTCATAACAAACCAAGGAGGGAGATTTACTGGTTCACGTGGAGTCAGTTTGACTGTCACAGGTAACATTTTTGTTGGAAACTATGGAAGTTAGCTCCAAATGTTCAAAACAATAAATCAACTCCTGCACATTGTCAGCACTTATGGCAAATATATAGTGATGAAGGTTGTTGGACTGAAAGGTAGCAATTTGATAAATGTAAGAGCTGACAGTGTGCAGGATTTTTTTTGCTTTATCTACTGTCATTGAAATCATAGAGTGTGTTTTGATAGTTTAGTCTAAAATTATGTTTCTATTCTCTTCACAAATCCAGATTTACAGGTGACGGTTAGAAAACGATCAACCTGCAAAACAGAAACCTGTACCTGGGCAGAGCTGAACTGTCACAGTATTTGTACACCTGATCATGCCTCCTACATCTGGTACAAGAATGGAGAGAAAATTTGGAGAGAAACATCTTCTTCTTATTCAGAATACTCTTTTCCAGCAGACAGCTACTCCTGTGCTGTTAAAGGATATGAGCGTTACTCTGCTCCTCCAGTGTGTGAGTTTTCTCCATTTTCCACTAACATAACACCATCTTGTGGAATCTTTTAGTTAATGAACTGAACAATAACGTCATATATCTTTAATAGTAATACAAGTAATACAACTAACACTGAAATACTGTAATAAAGACCATTGTTTTCATAATGACGATCGAAACTATTTCATTTTTCAGGTGGCCATGGTCAATCCTGCAACACAGTGACTTACACTGATAGACATATTTGTGCCTTCAGAGGATCATCAGTGGACATTTCCTGCACATACAACAATTATGAATCTATCACATCAACATTCTGGTTCAATCCTGATCGTAGTCATAGGTGGAGGTATCCCTCACAGCCTGAAGACCTTAGTAGAGACTCCCAGTATGCAGGTCGTGTTCAGCTCCTTGAAACAGACAGAGGACGCTCCACTCTGAGAATCTCTGACCTGAGAGAGAGCGATTCAGCCCAGTATCACTTCAAATTCAAGACACGATACTTTAAATGGGGGAGTAGTTTACATGGAACAACTCTGACTGTCACAGGTACTGATGAACACAACCCGATGATGAAGGGGACAGAGTTGACTCTGTAAGTTACTTACACCTCATTTTATGACATTTTTGTTTCTTGTTCACAGATCCAGATGTACAGGTGCAGGTGTTCTTGTCTTCTACCGGTCCAAAGCTGATTTGTCTCAGCAGTTGTCCTCCTGGTCGTTCTTCCTACACCTGGTACAAAAATGAGGAGAAAATTCAGGAAGAAACATCTCCTTCTTATAGAGGAACCATTGATCCTGCAACCAGATATTCCTGTGCACTTAAAGGACACCGCTCTCATCCAGTGTGTAAGTGTACTCCACTGTTTCACTTACAAAATGTCATCTGGTGGATCCTTGAAGGCAAAGTAACAAAGCATTAATGGTGCCCCCATGCTCTCAGGGGCCTTGGCACTTGCGAGCACTCAATAAAACCAGTGTATTAAGATCAAAAGGTTTGGATAGAGTATAATATAAATTGGAGTGTATATGGTGATCAAATATTCTCCTTTGAGACAGTCACATCACCACAGTCATAAAATCTAAGCACCTCTGTTTCCCAAATAAACCTTTTGAGATTAACTATATTGACATTTAAATTGAGCAATCACAGAGAAAGTTAGAGGAAGAAAAATATTGTCATATTCAAGTACAGAATCTGCAAAAGCATCTGTTAACATCACATAACATTATATTTCATTGTCTCACCAGCACTTTAAACAACACAAACACATTTGTACCATTTTACACAGGGCTGCTTTCTGTCTGAATTTGCTCTTGTATATGGCAGAACAATGAAAAAAGCAGAAATAGAGTACATATTTATTCAAGTCTCAACTCAAGTTTATTTTGTCCTTCCTTACAGTACAAAAACACATTGATATGAAAGACAATGAGGACCTGGGACAGCTCCAGTATTTTCACTCAGCACTGTTCACTTTTCATTTCTTTACTGTATTAATTCATTAATTTTATGGGCAAATAAAAAGTTCATATTCATTAATAACACACTCTCATGTTAACACTTGTTCATATAATCTCTTCCAGATGCTCCGAAAGTTCCCTCAGTGTTGAAGAGTTTCTCTGATAATATCATGGAGGGCAGTTCAGTAAATCTGACCTGTAGCAGTGAAGCTAACCCAGCAGCTAATTACACCTGGTACAAGAAGAATGTAAATCCAGACCTTCAACCTCTCAGTAAAGAACCACAGCTTGTCTTCAGCTCCATCCAGTCCTCTGACTCTGGAGAGTATTACTGTACAACTGAGACCCAGCTGGGGAAGATGACATCTGAATACATCTTTATTGATGTGAAATGTGAGTAAAAGAGCTTTTTAAATGCAACAAATAGATTTATATATTAGTAGATAGATTTGAATCACTATTGTCATTCATATTTACTTTGCTTTTGAGGATATTCAAACCAAAATTCATCATTCCTCCAAAGTGTTGCTACATACTTAAATAATAATTATTTAAATAAAATACTCTCCACTGTAGTAACGCATCCTCAATTTATGAAAAGATGTTAATACATTTCCTCCAGATGGTCCAAAGCCTCCCTCTGTGTCAGTGAGTCCCTCTGGTGAGATAGTGGAGGGAAGTTCAGTGACTCTGACCTGTAGCAGTGATGCTAACCCAGCAGCTAATTATACCTGGTACAAGGACAACCAAACAGTGAGTCAAGGACAACAGGGAAGTTATCTTTTCACCTCCATCAGCTCTGAGGACAGAGGGATCTACTACTGCAAGTCTGAGAATCAGTATGGACAGAACAATTCTTCGTCTCTATCCTTAGATGTCCAGTGTGAGTACATAAAGAGACATAATATATCAAAACATACTGATGGTGTGTATGAAATTAGAATTTGATCTCATAAAACAAAGTGCTACTGAAACCACGCTAAGAGTTTCCTGCAAACTGTCACTGCAGGTTGTGTTGTTCTTTACGCCCAGCTGGTCCAGTGATTAAACCTACTAACTGACAATGCCACAGTTAGTGTAGCTCAGTCTCAGTTAGTGACAGCAGCTCTATGGTCTAATGGGAAATAGAGAGTGAGTTGTCAGAGAAATACAGCAAAGCCCTTTTCAGATGTAACATTGCTGTTTTCAATCTGTTGAGCTTAATGCCATTCCAACATTGGTTAGCTTTTATGTTAACACTATTAACGGCCTCAGTCAGAAGTGACATTTACGTAAAGAGACAATGTTTGAGCGATATTTGGTGCCAGATGCATGAGCAGGAGCAGAGTAAAGAGGGAGAGCAATAAGTTAAAAATGTAGTGAAAAGGCAAAGACGGAGAAGTTTGTTTGTTCACATGCTGCATCAGTGTTCAGTCTTTAATTAATGACCATGGTGAGGATGAGGGACACTCGCCCAGACTCATCACAGGAAATCCACTGGATATGAGAACATAAATCTCCTCAACGGCTTAAAATATGCCCTCACAGTGCTTCGTACTTTCATAAACCGATTTTGTGCACAAGAGATGATGACTGAGATGTTAAAAGGTGAAACAACAACACAATTTTTTCTCTCTGCATGTTTTATCTTTTGCTGCTGCAACCTTTAAGTTAATCTGAAGGCATTCAATTCAGACTTGTTGAAAGTTTTACAGGAATTTTACTAAGTCTGACCTTGTTTGCTTGACGAAACTTGTTTGTGATAAAGATATTCTGCTTTTCACCTCAGGCTCACCGTACGTCATTGCCTTTATTTACTGCATAATCAAATCTGCAGATAGATGTTAATTAATTGTATTTTTATACATACTGTCTCTCAGATGCTCCAAAGCTTCCCTCTGTGTCAGTGAGTCCCTCTGGTGATATAAAGGAGGGTAGTTCAGTGAATCTGACCTGTAGCAGTGATGCTAACCCAGCAGGTAATTATACCTGGTACAAGGAGAATGAAGACCAAAAGCACTCAGACAGATCGTCATCATCACTGAACTGTATACAGCATTTATTGATAAGCCATATCCACTTTCTGCCTGTCTCAATTTTTAGGGAAATCAGTATTTATAATGAATATCATCAGGGTGATTCTGGTGGTCCTGATGCTGATTGCTCTGCTTCTCTTGAGTCTGTGGATGAGGTAAAATAATAAAAATAAAATGTTCTTTTGTTTTCTTATCAAAACATTTTCATAGATTTTAAGTCATAAATTTCATTTCGTTAAATATTTCTTGTTTTTGTTGAATGCAATCCAGGAAGATGAAAACTCTGAACTCCACCACTGAACTGAATGAACCTGTAGAGACTATAGAGGTGAGAGAGAGACCTTATTGACAGAACTTACTGTAAAATACAGTTATGATCACTTCACTCATAAATGCACTCGATCAAATTTGATGAAATTGTCAACATGAAGCTGTGAAGTGGATTTATATTTAAAATAAAACTTGTAGAGTAAAACTTCATAATGTATTTGACCTGAATGCAAATTTAACAAACAATTCGGTTTTAAACATGATTTAATTTAATAAAACCAAATTATATAAATGTTTCATGAATGAGGTTCATTAACACCAACTTTGACATCTCTCTCCATCAGCTGGACTCTTCTCCTGTGTATGAGAAGGTCTCAGACTTGCAGGTCGTTGCTGCAGCACAGACAGAAGACACAGAGGAGCAGGAAGACGTGGAGTAAAGTCCAGTCAGTCAGTTATGTGAAGTAACTCACCTAAAGTTGATTTGTTCTGATGCAGTTGGAGCAAAGGCTGGACTCACCTCAGAGTGTTTTGTCTGAACCAATGCAAGCTTATGTTTTCTCTGTAGAGTTAGTTATATTACAGATATTTAAGATTAGAGATGTTTTGCAAACTATTATTTTAAATGTATACAGGCTGTAATTAATCGCTTTTGAGGAATCCTGATCAGCTTCTTGTGCAGTATACTGTATATTTCCACACATCAAATATGATCTCAGTTCTATCACACTTTGTTGAATGTCATATTATCCAGATATTTCAGTGACTGATTCACAATTAACAGACAGCCTCCACAACAACATGAGTTCCCTCTCACTGCTGCAGAGGGCGAAAGCGTGCAGAAAATTTCAACTTTAAATAAATTGTTTCTGTGTTTATTTTTCAGTATATGAATGTATTTACCAGTTATAAAGACAAATAAAATTTAAATCTATTTTGTTTTGTGCTGCCTTATTTCCCTCTCGTTCCCTCTGTTTTAGGATGAAACAGTGTAATAGTTAATTACGATTAAGGATGTTGCTAAAATGAAGATGAACAGACACAGTTTGTATTGAAGAAGACCTTAATTGTCATGTGAGCTGTTTTTCTCCTTTTCAGTCCATTTAAACTCTTTGGGGTCATTCAGGGAAGCAGAATGTGTGTCAGTTTACTGAGTATGAAGCATTTTCAGTATAACAGTCCATATTTGTTAGTGACAACTGTAGATGACTGACTGAATCATTTTCACACTTAGACACCTCGACTGTGAGCGTTTGTTCAACTACTGTACAACAAGTTCACCAATGTGAACAATCAACACTTCTGAAACTGAACCTCTAACTGTAATGTTTAATGAATTTAATGTCAAGAGTAAACAGATTAAGATGCAACTCAATCATAAAAAGTGAAAAGTACTAAAAGTAAATGTAAATGTGTGTAAACAATCAGTGATGGATGGTAAAATGTTTTTTCAGGGTTGTTATTCAGTATCTCTGACGTTTTACTGTCCTCTAGTGGTGAATTTTCAGTGTTGCACATTCAGGCTTCATCACTGATGATGGTCTTTGTGTTACAGTCACAATGATTGTGAATGAGTGAGTTTCCAACTGCACATGTAAAACATTTTGTGATCTGATTTACACATAGATCTCTGTATCATGTTTTGATGTACTTTGCTTTTTACTTGTTTCTTAATACTTACAATAAACATTGTGTTCAGCATGTGACTTCTTACATCTGATGCAGTACATCTCTTTGAACTCATGGTGGTGCATTCAGTGGCTTAACATGCACTACAAGTCTGAAGAGATGCATTAAACCAAATGTCACACATCTGTCACGTGTCATGTTTTTTCTTTAGACACTAAACTACACCCACACTTAATAAGAGTCAGTAAAAAATAACTGCACTGACACTGAACTTTGGCAATTTACCTCATGCACTTGACTTCAGTGAGGAAAGAGACAACTCTCAATATTATATTGTCACACTTTCTTTAATGCTCAGAGCGTGACACACTCATACTTATTTCAGAATAAGTATATGTTTGATCATCACAAAGCTCAAACTTAAAAAGAGTGAGTAAAAAATAACAATGTCTCATTATTTCTCTCCGATCTTTATATTATGAATATATAGCAGAACACTGGACTCTTATTCTCTCTAACATAGTTTGTATTAAGTCTTTGGAAAACAGTGAAACTTCATTTTAAATGATGTATTTACTGTCATTTGGCTCCTCATGCATATTCATAATACTAAGAAAGAGGAACTAAATCATCATCTAACATCCTGACATCTGACTTCTGCTCACAGATCACAGAGGACGAGCATCTTAACAGACAACGTCCTTCTCTGTTGTAAGTAGAATAGTTTACTGATATGACTATTACATGTTGTGAACATTATTTGATGTATTTTATTGTGTCTTCTTTCTCTCTGTGTCAGGTACTGTATATCTACATTTACATTGTAGGACATTTAGCAAATTTATTCAGAGCAGCATGAAGTCATTTTAAGAAAGTAAATATAAAATATCCCAGATCAGCACTTTTCTAGGTTTGATGTGTGTGTGATGCAGTATGATGAATAACTTTTCAACTCTACAACACCAAACATTGACTTCTGTTTATTTCTGTGTAAACTATAGCTGTTGAATGAAGACAAAAAATAATATCAGTATTCACTGCTGAACACTTTAATAATATTATATTAAGATGTTCAGCTGCATCTGCGTCATGGGTGGTGGGGGTGGGTTTGTCTAGCTAATAAGGTTTGTCCACCCTCCCTGCATGGATTTTAAGAATCATATATTTTTATGCATGCATATGCATATATACATAGTTCTATGATGGTACAGCAATGCACTGAGAATTTCATCTCATCATGATGTTTTTAATCTGTTTAGTAATTTCTGCACTCTGTACTGCAGAGCTGGACAACTGTTTTAGCTGTTACAGTTATAACAGTTGCTCCTCCCTGTGAAAACTTGTCACCTATTTTATTTTAGCTGCTTTCAAAAGTTTCCCTCACTTCATGTTCTGCATTTTTTTGGTGGTTTTTACACTTAACGCAGCAGCAACTTGACCAAAGAACTAACAGAGTGGAAAATAACCGAGACAAGCCCCACCATGTAAAAGTGAATATCCACCCATTTAATTTCAGTTACTTTTAATATTTTCACCTCACTTCAGGTTCTGCATTTCTTGGCTCAGCAGAAAATTGACCAAGCAACAGAGATGAGACTATCAAAAAAACACAGACTCTAATAATTTATTTACTTCTTCGTACATTCTTGTTCCTTCACTGCAGCTTCAGACTGTACGATGTTCTGTCTCAGTGCACAGAGAGATTAACTGTAAACAGCATCTAAACCTGTTTCTTTGCACTGTAAATTCAAAGTATGTATAAACATCTTTGGACTTTTTGATGCATGTATTTTCACCCAGGTATATTTCAGAAATAAAATAATTGAAAGTCATATAATAGAGTTATATAGTGTCCAGTCCATCCATGCTCTCTGCCCCTCTGCAGCCTCCTCACTTCTCACCCCACCTGCATTCAGCATCTCTGTCCGCAGAAGCAGTCATCTGTCAGTGGCAGCTCTCGTGGAGCTGAGAGGACAGCAGTCAGACAAACTGTCTTCACCAGACTGACTCACAGCAGACATTTACTGAACTAAAATAGTGTGCATGTCTGAAAATGAACATTGATATGGTTAATAAGTGCAAAACACACATACAGCTGCATATTTGTGTATTTCAAACAGCTGCCTAAAATGGAAAAATGGAAATGGAAGACTGTCACGCTCTCTCACAGACAGCCGATGACTTCCCCATGTCTTGTGCATGAGTAGAGGGTGGCACAGCATGAGCACAGGAAGTGTGTTTACATGCCCATTTACAGAGCCAGTGCTGTATGAGTGCACACACAGAAGATAGCGGACAGTGAGGAAATATTTGTTGAATTTGACAAAAAGTGTACTGGATTAGAATCACTGACTTTACCTTTAATGTGCAACTGAAAACCATGTATCTCCAAATTTATTGCTGTAACTGTTAACTATTAATGAATGGGCTCAGTTGTTTTCAACATTATAACAAGTATTTTTTTTTATAATTTCAGGGATTTTTAAATGGTTATTTTTATTTTAAAAGAATTTAAATAATAAGCCAATAACTTTTTCAGCTTTCAAGTGAATGAGGATGGCCTTGGACTAGTGATATGACGAGTGAATGTCAACAATTTCCAAGGTCAGCAATGAACTTTCAATCTCATTATATCTACATATTTTCAGGAGATCTGTGTGTTTGTTCTTTACAGCTTCTGTCAGACTAATGAGGAAGGTGATCATGCTGACTTGAAGTGAGACATCAGATAAATATCATTATTTTCTCTTCTGTTGCGAAAATTTCCTTTCTTGAAACCTTGTTGGGGGTAATGCTTCTGTAATGTGGGTAATTCTATTTATCTTTCTTTCTTTCTTTCTATTTTAGTCCATATTAGGAAGTTGGAGTTTGCAAAACAACAGAAAGTCTCATTTCATCGTTTCAATTCGTCGATGTACAGGCATTCAACTGTTCATGTATGCTGATGATGTAATGAGGAAGGATCTGTTTTCTTTCAAGACCACATCCTTCTTCGTTGAAAGCAGCAATGTTTATGCTTAATGCTTATTGGTGATATGCAGTTTTTCTCATGTACACAATCTAACTATTGACATGTTTTAACAGACAGAGACGAGAGGAACAGCGATGAGTTTAACAGCAGCAACAAGTGGATTTTTGTTCTTCCTTCTCACTGTGCCAGGTACTGTGCATCTTCATTCACATTTTAGGGTTATTTTGAGAAACTCAAAGAGTTTTGAGGAAGGGATTATGTAGTTGCTGGTAATTAGCCCTTAGATCGGTCATGACTGCAGAGTACATCTCCAAATCAGTTTTCTTTTGTTTTTGGGAGAGAAATTCTCTCAATATATTATCTGCCCATTTTGCTGCCTTTTTTTATTAATCTCATCCTTCTTCAATAATCATCATCGGACATCACATGGTGTATATTTTCATCCTTCATTTACATGTTTTGGTGTTCTGCATTTCTCTCTAGTTTCACACTCCTGACCTGACCACAGACAAGAAACAGACAAAGCAAACAGTCTATTTATTCACAGACTCTAAACCTAACTTTTGCAAAAAATACAGTTTCTAGGTTTTTATACTGATACCTATGCATACAGGCTATTACTCCACATGACATTCAAGCTTTCCTCTGATGTTGTTCTGAATCTGATTGTGGTTTCTGATGTGCTCTGTGTTACAGTGGTACAGGGTCAGTATGGCTGGGGAGTGACTTACACTCCTACTCAGATCTGTGCCTTGAAAGGATCAACAGTGAACATACACTGCAGCTACAGATACCCATCCAGAATAAATGATCGTGATACTGAAGTTGAGAGAAAATTGTGGTTTACTAAACTGCAGGATAAAGAACCTGTGGATCTGAGAACAGACTCAGATTATGCAGGTCGTGTTCAGTATCACTGTGATAAGAACGACTGCACTCTGAGAATCACAGACCTGAGAGAGAGCGACTCAGCTGAGTACAAGTTCATGTTCATAACAAACCAACCAGGAGGGAGATTTACTGGTTCACCTGGAGTCACTTTGACTGTCACAGGTAACATTTTTGTTGGAAACTATGGAAGTTAGCTCCAAATGTTCAAAACAATAAATCAACTCCTGCACATTGTCAGCACTTATGGCGAATATATGGTGATGAAGGTTGTTGGACTGAAAGATAGCTATAAATGTAAGAGTTGACAGTGTGCAGGATTTTTTTTGCTTTATCTACTGTCATTGAAATAATAGAGTGTGTTTTGATAGTTTAGTCTAAAATTATGTTTCTGTTCTCTTCACAAATCCAGATTTACAGGTGATGATTAGTAAACGATCAACGTGCAAGGTTCAAACCTGTACCTGGGCAGAGCTGAACTGTCACAGTATTTGTAAACCTGATCATGCCTCCTACATCTGGTACAAGAATGGAGAGAAAATTTGGAGTGAAACATCTTCTTCTTATTTAGAATACTTTTATCCAGCAGACAGCTACTCCTGTGCTGTTAAAGGATATGAGCGTTACTCTGCTCCTTCAGTGTGTGAGTTTTCTCCATTTTCCACTAACATAACACCATCTTGTGGAATCTTTTAGTTAATGAACTGAACAATAACGTCATATATCTTTAATAGTAATACAAGTAATACAACTAACACTGAAATACTGTAATAAAGACCATTGTTTTCATAATGACGATTGAAACTATTTCATTTTTCAGGTGGCCATGGTCAATCCTGCAACAGAGTGACTTACACTGATCGAAGCATTTGTGCCTTCAGAGGATCATCAGTGGACATTTCCTGCACATACAACAATTATAAATCTATCACATCAAAATTCTGGTTCAGTCCTGATCGTAGTCGTAGGTGGAGGTATCCCTCACAGCCTGAAGACCTTAGTAAAGACTCCCAGTATGGAGATCGTGTTCAGCTCCTTGAAACAGAGAGAGGACGCTCCACTCTGAGAATCTCTGACCTGAGAGAGAGCGATTCAGCCCAGTATCACTTCACATTTAAAACATACAGCTTTGAATGGAGGAGTAGTTTACCTGGAACAACTCTGACTGTCACAGGTACTGATGAACACAAACCGATGATGAAGGGGACAGAGTCGACTCTGTAAGTTACTTACACCTCATTTTATGACATTTCCGTTTCTTGTTCACAGATCCAGATGTACAGGTGCAGGTCTTCTTGTCTTCTACCGGTCCAAAGCTGATTTGTCTCAGCAGCTGTCCTCCTGGTCGTTCTTCCTACACCTGGTACAAAAATGAGGAGAAAATTCAGGAAGAAACATCTCCTTCTTATAGAGGATCTATTGATCCTGCAACCAGATATTCCTGTGAGCTTAAAGGACACCGCTCTCTTCCAGTGTGTAAGTTTACTCCACTGTTTCACTAACAAAATGTCATCTGGAGGAACCTTGAACCCAAAGTAACAAAGCAAGGTGGCCTTGATATTTGCAAACACTTTTCACATAGAAAAACAGTGTATTAAGATCAAAAGGTTTGGATAGAGGATAAATTAAAGTAGAATATGCATGGTAATGAAATATTTTTCTTTGACAGTCACATTACCACTCATAAATTCCAAACACCTCTGATCTGTGAATATTATAATCCACAGTGCAAGTTTTTTTTTTGATGAAAACAAATATATTTGTAACATTTTACACAGGGCTGTTTTCAGTCTGAATGTAGCTCCTGTATGTTGCAGAACAATGAAAAATATTGAAAATATGAAAAAAATATTGTGTGTGTGCCACAGCTTAATGAGAAGAGAAATACAGTACATACTTACTCAACTCAAAATTATTTCAAACTTTGAACACAAGAAAAGTCTCCTGTTTGCTTCTCTAGCTCATGCACAGTTAGCATGCTTCTAGTGCATACAGCATTTTGGACTGCATGTGGATGTCTGCACAGGTGTCTGCATGGACCCTTGTAGCCACAGCAAGTATGATTCGACCTTAACACACTGGTATGAAATACAGTGAGGACTGGGACAGCTCCAGTATCATCACTCAGCACTGTTCGCTTTTAATGTTCTTTACTGTATTAACTAACGAATTAATTAATTCTAAGAGCAAATCAAAAAGTTTATGTTCATTAATAACACGCTCTCATGTTAACACTTGTTCATATAATCTCTTCCAGACGCTCCGAAAGTTCCCTCAGTGTTAAACAGTCTCTCTGATGATATCATGGAGGGCAGTTCAGTGACTCTGACCTGTAGCAGTGATGCTAACCCAGCAGCTAAGTTCACTTGGTACAAGAAGAATGTAAATCCAGACCTTCAACCTCTCAGTAAAGAACCACAGCTTGTCTTCAGCTCCATCCAGTCCTCTGACTCTGGAGAATATTACTGTACAGCTGAGAACCAGCTGGAGAAGAAGACATCTGAATACATCTTAATTGATGTAAAATGTAAGTAAAACAGCTTTTTAGATGCAACAAATAGATTTAGATATTAGTAGATAGATTTGAATCACTATTTTCATTCATATTTACTTTGCTATTGAGGATATTCAAACCATCAAATTCATCATTCCTCCAAAGTGTTGCTACATACTTAAATAATAATAATTTAAATAAAATACTCTCCACTGTAGTAATGCATCCTCAATTTATGAGAACATATGTTAATACATTTCCTCCAGATGGTCCAAAGCTTCCCTCTGTGTCAGTGAGTCCCTCTGGTGAGATAGTGGATGGCAGTTCAGTGACTCTGACCTGTAGCAGTGATGCTAACCCAGCAGCTAAGTTCATTTGGTACAAGAAGAATGTAAATCCAGACCTTCAACCTCTCAGTAAAGAACCACAGCTTGTCTTCAGCTCCATCCAGTCCTCTGTCTCTGGAAAGTATTACTGTACAGCTGAGAACCAGCTGAGGAAGAGGACATCTGAATACATCTTTATTGATGTGAAATGTGAGTAAAACAACTATTGAAATGCAACAAATAGATTTAGATATTAGTAGATAGATTTGAATCACTATTTTCATTCATATTTACTTTGCTATTGAGGATATTCAAACCATCAAATTCATCATTCCTCCAAAGTGTTGCTACATATTTAAATAATAATTATTTCAATAAAATACTCTCCACTGCAGTAACGCATCCTGATATGAGAATATATGTTAATACATTTCCTCCAGATGGTCCAAAGCCTCCCTCTGTGTCAGTGAGTCCCTCTGGTGAGATAGTGGAGGGCAGTTCAGTGACTCTGACCTGTAGCAGTGATGCCAATCCAGCAGCTAAACACACCTGGTACAAGAAGAATGTAAATCCAGACCTTCAACCTCTCAGTAAAGAACCACAGCTTGTCTTCAGCTCCATCCAGTCCTCTGACTCTGGAGAGTATTACTGTACAGCTGAGAACCAGCTGGGGAAGAGGACATCTGAATACATCTTTATTGATGTGAAATGTGAGTAAAACAGCTTTTTAAATGCAACAAATAGATTTAGATATTAGTAGATAGATTTGAATCACTATTGTTATTCATATTTACTTTGCTATTGAGGATATTCAAACTATCAAATTAATCATTCCTCCAAGGTGTTGCTACATACTTAAATAATAATTATTTAAATAAAATACTCTCCACTGTAGTAATGCATCCTCAATTTATGAGAATATATGTTAACACATTTTGTCCAGATGCTCCAAAGCTTCCCTCTGTGTCAGTGAGTCCCTCTGGTGAGATAGTGGAGGGCAGTTCAGTGACTCTGAACTGTAGCAGTGATGCTAACCCAGCAGCTAATTATACCTGGTACAAGGAGAACCAAACAGTGAGTCAAGGACAACAGGGAAGTTATACTTTCACCTCCATCAGCTCTGAGGCCAGCGGGATCTACCACTGCAAGTCTGAGAATCAGTATGGACAGAACAACTCTTCATCTTTATCCTTAGATGTCCAGTGTAAGTACATAACAAAACAATATAACATGACAATATGTCACGCTGTCACTGCAGGTTGTGTTGTTCTTTACACCCAGCTGGACCAGTGATTAAACTTACTAACTGACAATGCCACAGTTAGTGTAGCTCAGTCTCAGTTAGTGACAGCAGCTCTATGGTCTAATGGGAAATAGGGAGTGAGTTGTCAGAGAAATACAGCAAAGCCTTTTTGAGATGTAACATTGCTGTTTTCATCAATCTTTTGAGCTTTATATCATTCCAACATTGGTTAGCTTTTATGTTAACGCTCCTTACGGCCTCAATCAGACATGACAGGACATTTACGTAAAGACACAATGCTTGAGTGATATTTCGCTCCTGATGCATGAGCAGGAGCAGAGTAAAGAGGGAGAGCGATAAGTTAAAAATGCAGTAAAAAGGCAAAGACGGAGACTTTTGTTTGTTCACATGCTGCAACACTGTTGAATCTTAAATTAATGACCATGGTGAGGGTGAGGGACACTCGCCCAGACTCATCACAGGAAATCCACTGGATATGAGAACATAAATCTCCTCAACGCCTTAAAATATGCCCTCACAGTGCTTCGTACTGTCATAAACCGATTTTGTGCACAAGAGATGATGACTGAGATGTTAAAAGGTGAAATAACAACACAATTTTTTCTCTCTGCCTGTTTTATCTTTTGCTGCTGCAACCTTTAAGTTAATCTGAAGGCATTCAATTAAGACTTGTTGAAAGTGATGCAGGAATTTTACCAAGTCTGACCTTGTAAGACTTTAATGTAAAAGTGACCACAGTGCTTATTCAAACATGAGAATGAGTTATTAAGTTGCCACCAGAGTAATGTAAAGGAGTAGATGTCTGAAGGGGTTTGTTTTTTTTATGTCACTGTGTTTTGATAAACTGATTTGATGACTTGGTGTGCTGTGCTGTAGTTGGGTAAAGTTTCTGGTTTACGCCTTCATAAATCAGAAGAATTCAACTTGAATTTATGCCAGTTTTGCAGTCAAATAGTATTAAAAAAGTATTTCAGATATATAAGAATATCTACTTTAACACTTGTTTGTGATAAAAAATGTTCTGCTTTGCACCTCAGGGTCACTGGACATTGATGTTACCATCATATCTGCCCTTCACAGCTGGTGCTGACCTCAGAAACTGCCTAGTTTACCTTTATTCACTGCATAATCAGATCTTCAGACAGATTTTAATGAGTGAGTTGTATTTGTATACATATTGTTCACCAGATGCTCCAAAACTTCCCTCTGTGTCAGTGAGTCCCTCTGGTGAGATAGTGGAGGGCAGTTCAGTGACTCTGACCTGTAGTAGTGATGCTAACCCAGCAGCTAAGTTCATTTGGTACAAGAAGAATGTAAATCCAGACCTTCAACCTCTCAGTAAAGAACCACAGCTTGTCTTCAGCTCCATCCAGCCCTCTGTCTCTGGAGAGTATTACTGTACAGCTGAGAACCAGCTGGGGAAGAGGACATCTGAATACATTATTGATGTAAAATGTGAGTAAAACAACTATTGAAATGCAACAAATAGATTTAGATATTAGTAGATAGATTTGAATCACTATTTTCATTCATATTTACTCTGCTATTGAGGATATTCAAACCATCAAATTCATCATTCCTCCAAAGTGTTGCTACATACTTAAATAATAATTATTTAAATAAAATACTCTCCATTGTAGTAATGCATCCTCAATTTATGAGAATATATGTTAATACATCTCCTCTAGATGCTCCAAAGCTTCCCTCTGTGTCAGTGAGTCCCTCTGGTGAGATAGTGGAGGGAAGTTCAGTAACTCTGACCTGTTGCAGTGATGCCAATCCAGCAGCTAAATACACCTGGTACAAGAAGAATGTAAATCCAGACCTTCAACCTCTCAGTAAAGAACCACAGCTTGTCTTCAGCTCCATCCAGTCCTCTGACTCTGGAGAGTATTACTGTACAACTGAGAACCAGCTGGGGAAGAGGACATCTGAATACATCTTTATTGATGTGAAATGTGAGTAAAACAACTATTGAAATGCAACAAATAGATTTAGATATTAGTAGATAGATTTGAATCACTATTGTCATTCATATTTACTCTGCTATTGAGGATATTCAAACCATCAAATTCATCATTCCTCCAAAGTGTTGCTACATACTTAAATAATAATTATTTAAATAAAATACTTTCCACTATAGTAATGCATCCTCAATTTATGAGAATATATGTTAATACATCTCCTCCAGATGGTCCAAAGCTTCCCTATGTGTTAGTGAGTCCCTCTGGTGAGATAGTGGAGGGCAGTTCAGTGACTCTGACCTGTAGCAGTGATGCTAACCCAGCAGCTAAATACACCTGGTACAAGGACAACCAAACAGTGAGTCAAGGACAACAGGGAAGTTATCATTTCACCTCCATCACCTCTGAGGACAGAGGGATCTACCACTGCACGTCTGAGAATCAGTATGGACAGAACAATTCTTCGTCTCTATCCTTAAATGTACAGTGTAAGTACATAAAAAGACAATATAATATGACAATATGTCACGCTGTCACTGCAGGTTGTGTTGTTCTTTACACCCAGCTGGTCCAGTGATTAAACCTACTAACTGACAATGCCACAGTTAGTGTAGCTCAGTCTCAGTTAGTTACAGCAGCTCTATGATCTAATGGGAAATAGAGAGTGAGTTGTCAGAGAAATACAGCAATGCATTTTTCAGATCTAACATTGCTGTTTTCATCAATCTGTTGAGCTTAATGCCATTCCAACATTGGTTAGCTTTTATGTTAACGCTCCTTACGGCCTCAGTCAGACGTGACAGGACATTTACGCAAAGAGACAATGTTTGAGCGATATTTGGTGCCAGATGCATGAGCAGGAGCAGAGTAAAGAGGGAGAGCAATAAGTTAAAAATGTAGTGAAAAGGCAAAGACGGAGAATTTTGTTTGTTCACATGCTGCATCAGTGTTCAGTCTTTAATTAATGACCATGGTGAGGGTGAGGGACACTCGCCCAGACTCATCACAGGAAATCCACTGGATATGAGAACATAAATCTCCTCAACGCCTTAAAATATGCCCTCACAGTGCTTCGTACTTTCATAAACCGATTTTGTGCACAAGAGATGATGACTGAGATGTTAAAAGGTGAAACAATGGCACAATTTTTTCTCTCTGCCTGTTTTATCTTGTGCTGCTGCAACATTTAAGTTAATCTGAAGGCATTCAATTCAGACTTGTTGAAGGTTTTACAGGAATTTTACTAAGTCTGACCTTGTAAGACTTTAATGTAAAAGTGACCACGGTGCTTATTCAAACATGAGAATGAGTTAATAAATTGCCATCAGAATAATGTAAAGGAATATTTCAGACTTATAAGAACATTTACTTTAAAACTTGTTTGTGATAAAGATATTCTGCTTTTCACCTCAGGCTCACCGTACGTCATCGCCTTTATTTACTGCATAATCAAATCTGCAGATAGATGTTAATTAGTTGTATTTTTATACATACTGTCTCTCAGATGCTCCAAAGCTTCCCTCTGTGTCAGTGAGTCCCTCTGGTGATATAAAGGAGGGTAGTTCAGTGAATCTGACCTGTAGCAGTGATGCTAACCCAGCAGCTAATTATACCTGGTACAAGGAGAATGAAGACCAAAAGCACTCAGACAGATCTTCATCATCACTGAACTGTATACAGCATTTATTGATAAGCCATATCCACTTTCTGCCTGTCTCAATTTTTAGGGAAATCAGTATTTATAATGAATATCATCAGGGTGATTCTGGTGGTCTTGATGCTGATTACTCTGCTTCTCTTGAGTCTGTGGACGAGGTAAAATAATAAAAATAAAATGTTCTTTTGTTTTCTTATCAAAACATTTTCATAGATTTTAAGTCATAAATTTCATTTCGTTAAATATTTCTTGTTTTTGTTGAATGCAATCCAGAAAGATGAAAACTCTGAACTCCACCACTGAACTGAATGAACCTGTAGAGACTATAGAGGTGAGAGAGACCTTATTGACGGAACTTACTGTAAAATACAGTTATGATCACTTCACTCATAAATGCACTCGATCAAATTTGATGAAATTGTCAACATGAAGCTGTGAAGTGGATTTATATTTAAAATAAAACTTGTAGAGTAAAACTTCATAATGTATTTCACCTGAATGCAATTTTAACAAACAATTCAGTTTTAAACATGATTTAATTTAATAAAACCAAATTATATAAATGTTTCATGAATGAGGTTCATTAATACCAATTTTGACATCTCTCTCCATCAGCTGGACTCTTCTCTTGTGTATGAGAAGGTCTCAGACTTGCAGGTCGTTGCTGCAGCACAGACAGAAGACAGAGGAGCAGGAAGACGTGGAATAAAGTCCAGTCAGTCAGTTATGTGAAGTAACTCACCTAAAGTTGATTTGTTCTGATGCAGTTGGAGCAAAGGCTGGACTCACCTCAGAGTGTTTTGTCTGAACCAATGCAAGCTTATGTTTTCTCTGTAGAGTTAGTTATATTACAGTTATTTAAGATTAGAGCTGTTTTGCAAACTATTATTTTAAATGTGTACATGCTGTAATTAATCGCTTTTGAGGAATCCTGATCAGCTTCTTGTGCAGTATACTGTATATTTCCACACATCAAATATGATCTCAGTTCTATCACACTTTGTTAAATGTCATATTATCCAGATATTTCAGTGACTGATTCACAATTAACAGACAGCCTCCACAACAACATGAGTTCCCTCTCACTGCTGCAGAGGGTGACAGCGTGCAGAAAATTTCAACTTTAAATAAATTGTTTCTGTGTTTATTTTTCAGTATATGAATGTATTTACCAGTTATAAAGACAAATAAAATTTAAATCTATTTTGTTTTGTGCTGCCTTATTTCCCTCTCGTTCCCTCTGTTTTAGGATGAAACAGTGTAATAGTTAATTACGATTAAGGATGTTGCTAAAATGAAGATGAACAGACACAGTTTGTATTGAAGAAGACCTTAATTGTCATGTGAGCTGTTTTTCTCCTTTTCAGTCCATTTAAACTCTTTGGGGTCACTCAGGGAAGCAGAACGTGTGGCTATTTTTTTAGTGACAACTGTAGATGACTGACTGAATCATTTTCATACTTAGACACCTCGACTGTGAGCGTTTGTTCAACTACTGTACAACAAGTTCACCAATGTGAACAATCAACACTTCTGAAACTGAACCTCTAACTGTAATGTTTAATGAATTTAATGTCAAGAGTAAACAGATTAAGATGCAACTCAATCATAAAAAGTGAAAAGTACTAAAAGTAAATGTGTGTAAACAATCAGTGATGGATGGTAAAATGTTTTTTCAGGGTTGTTATTCAGTATCTCTGATGTTTCACTGTCCTCTAGTGGTCAAGCTTCAGTGTTGCACATTCAGGCTTCATCACTGATGATGGTCTTTGTGTTACAGTCACAATGATTGTGAATGAGTGAGTTTCCAACTGCACATGTAAAACATTTTGTGATCTGATTTACACATAGATCTCTGTATCATGTTTTGATGTACTTTGCTTTTTACTTGTTTCTTAATACTTACAATAAACATTGTGTTCAGCATGTGACTTCTTACATCTGATGCAGTACATTTCTTTGAACTCATGGTGGTGCATTCAGTGGCTTAACATGCACTACAAGTCTGAAGAGATGCATTAAACCAAATGTCACACATCTGTCACGTGTCATGTTTTTTCTTTAGACACTAAACTACACCCACACTTAATAAGAGTCAGTAAAAAATAACTGCACTGACACTAAACTTTGGCAATTTACCTCATGCACTTGACTTCAGTGAGGAAAGAGAAAACTCTCAATATTATATTGTCACACTTTCTTTAATGCTCGGATCGTGACACACTCATACTTATTTCAGAATAAGTATATGTTTGATCATCACAAAGCTCAAACTTAAAAAGAGTGAGTAAAAAATAACAATGTCTCATTATTTCTCTCCGATCTTTATATTATGAATATATAGCAGAACACTGGACTCTTATTCTCTCTAACATAGTTTGTATTAAGTCTTTGGAAAACAGTGAAACTTCATTTTAAATGATGTATTTACTGTCATTTGGCTCCTCATGCATATTCATAATACTAAGAAAGAGGAACTAAATCATCATCTAACATCCTGACATCTGACTTCTGCTCACAGATCACAGAGGACAAGCATCTTAACAGACAACGTCCTTCTCTGTTGTAAGTAGAATAGTTTACTGATATGACTATTACATGTTGTGAACATTATTTGATGTATTTTATTGTGTCTTCTTTCTCTCTGTGTCAGGTACTGTATATCTACATTTACATTGTAGGACATTTAGCAAATTTATTCAGAGCAGCATGAAGTCATTTTAAGAAAGTAAATATAAAATATCCCAGATCAGCACTTTTCTAGGTTTGATGTGTGTGTGATGCAGTATGATGAATAACTTTTCAACTCTACAACACCAAACATTGACTTCTGTTTATTTCTGTGTAAACTATAGCTGTTGAATGAAGACAAAAAATAATATCAGTATTCACTGCTGAACACTTTAATAATATTATATTAAGATGTTCAGCTGCATCTGCGTCATGGGTGGTGGGGGTGGGTTTGTCTAGCTAATAAGGTTTGTCCACCCTCCCTGCATGGATTTTAAGAATCATATATTTTTATACATGCATATGCATATGTACATAGTTCTATGATGGTACAGCAATGCACTGAGAATTTCATCTCATCATGATGTTTTTAATCTGTTTAGTAATTTCTGCACTCTGTACTGTAGAGCTGGACAACTGTTTTAGCTGTTACAGTTATAACAGTTGCTCCTCCCTGTGAAAACTTGTCACCTATTTTATTTTAGCTGCTTTCAAAAGTTTCCCTCACTTCATGTTCTGCATTTTTTTTGTGGTTTTTACACTTAACGCAGCAGCAACTTGACCAAAGAACTAACAGAGTGGAAAATAACCGAGACAAGCCCCACCATGTAAAAGTGAATATCCACCCATTTAATTTCAGTTACTTTTAATATTTTCACCTCACTTCAGGTTGGCTCAGCAGAAAATTGACCAAGCAACAGAGATGAGACTATCAAAAAAACACAGACTCTAATAATTTATTTACTTCTTCGTACATTCTTGTTCCTTCACTGCAGCTTCAGAATGTACGATGTTCTGTCTCAGTGCACAGAGAGATTAACTGTAAACAGCATCTAAACCTGTTTCTTTGCACTGTAAATTCAAAGTATGTATAAACATCTTTGGACTTTTTGATGCATGTATTTTCACCCAGGTATATTTCAGAAATAAAATAATTGAAAGTCATATAATAGAGTTATTAAGTGTCCAGTCCATGCATGCTCTCTGCCCCTCTGCAGCCTCCTCACTTCTCACCCCACCTGCATTCAGCATCTCTGTCCGCAGAAGCAGCCGTCTGTCAGCTGCAGCTCCTGCAGAGCTGAGAGGTCAGCAGTCAGACAAACTGTCTTCACCAGACTGACTCACAGCAGACATTTACTGAACTAAAATAGTGTGCATGTCTGAAAATGAACATTGATATGGTTAATAAGTGCAAAACACACATACAGCTGCATATTTGTGTATTTCAAACAGCTGCCTAAAATGGAAAAATGGAAATGGAAGACTGTCACGTTCTCTCACAGACAGCCGATGACTTCCCCATGTCTTGTGCATGAGTAGAGGGTGGCACAGCATGAGCACAGGAAGTGTGTTTACATGCCCATTTACAGAGCCAGTGCTGTATGAGTGCAAACACAGAAGATAGCGGACAGTGAGGAAATATTTGTTGAATTTGACAAAAAGTGTACTGGATTAGAATCACTGACTTTACCTTTAATGTGCAACTGAAAACCATGTATCTCCAAATTTATTGCTGTAACTGTTAACTATTAATGAATGGGCTCAGTTGTTTTCAACATTATAACAAGTATTTTTTTTTATAATTTCAGGGATTTTTAAATGGTTATTTTTATTTTAAAAGAATTTAAATAATAAGCCAATAACTTTTTCAGCTTTCAAGTGAATGAGGATGGCCTTGGACTAGTGATATGACGAGTGAATGTCAACAATTTCCAAGGTCAGCAATGAACTTTCAATCTCATTATATCTACATATTTTCAGGAGATCTGTGTGTTTGTTCTTTACAGCTTCTGTCAGACTAATGAGGAAGCTGATCATGCTGACTTGAAGTGAGACATCAGATAAATATCATTATCTTCTCTTCTGTTGCGAAAATTTCCTTTCTTGAAACCTTGTTGGGGGTAATGCTTCTGTAATGTGGGTAATTCTATTTATCTTTCTTTCTTTCTTTCTATTTTAGTCCATATTAGGAAGTTGGAGTTTGCAAAACAACAGAAAGTCTCATTTCATCGTTTCAATTCGTCGATGTACAGGCATTCAACTGTTCATGTATGTTGATGATGTAATGAGGAAGGATCTGTTTTCTTTCAAGACCACATCCTTCTTCGTTGAAAGCAGCAATGTTTATGCTTAATGCTTATTGGTGATATGCAGTTTTTCTCATGTACACAATCTAACTATTGACATGTTTTAACAGACAGAGACGAGAGGAACAGCGATGAGTTTAACAGCAGCAACAAGTGGATTTTTGTTCTTCCTTCTCACTGTGCGAGGTACTGTGCATCTTCATTCACATTTTAGGGTTATTTTGAGAAACTCAAAGAGTTTTGAGGAAGGGATTATGTAGTTGCTGGTAATTAGCCCTTAGATCGGTCATGACTGCAGAGTACATCTCCAAATCAGTTTTCTTTTGTTTTTATCTGCCCATTTTGCTGCCTTTTTTATTGATCTCATCCTTCTTCAATAATCATCATCGGACGTCACATGGTGTATATTTTCATCCTTCATTTACATGTTTTGGTGTTCTGCATTTCTCTCTAGTTTCACACTCCTGACCTGACCACAGACAAGAAACAGACAAAGCAAACAGTCTATTTATTCACAGACTCTAAACCTAACTTTTGCAAAAAATACAGTTTCTAGGTTTTTATACTGATACCTATGCATACAGGCTATTACTCCACATGACATTCAAGCTTTCCTCTGATGTTGTTCTGAATCTGATTGTGGTTTCTGATGTGCTCTGTGTTACAGTGGTACAGGGTCAATATGGCTGGGGAGTGACTTACACTCCTACTCAGATCTGTGCCTTGAAAGGATCAACAGTGAACATACACTGCAGCTACAGATACCCATCCAGAATAAATGATCGTGATACTGAAGTTGAGAGAAAATTGTGGTTTACTAAACTGCAGGATAATGAACCTGTGGATCTGAGAACAGACTCAGATTATGCAGGTCGTGTTCAGTATCACTGTGATAAGAACGACTGCTCTATGAAAATCACAGACCTGAGAGAGAGCGACTCAGCTGAGTACAAGTTCATGTTCATAACAAACCAACCTGGAGGGAGATTTACTGGTTCACGTGGAGTCAGTTTGACTGTCACAGGTAACATTTTTGTTGGAAACTATGGAAGTTAGCTCCAAATGTTCAAAACAATAAATCAACTCCTGCACACTGTCAGCACTTATGGCGAATATATGGTGATGAAGGTTGTTGGACTGAAAGATAGCTATAAATGTAAGAGTTGACAGTGTGCAGGATTTTTTTTTTGCTTTATCTACTGTCATTGAAATCATAGTGTGTGTTTTGATAGTTTAGTCTAAAATTATGTTTCTGTTCTCTTCACAAATCCAGATTTACAGGTGACGATTAGTAAACGATCAACGTGCAAGGTTCAAACCTGTACCTGGGCAGAGCTGAACTGTCACAGTATTTGTAAACCTGATCATGCCTCCTACATCTGGTACAAGAATGGAGAGAAAATTTGGAGTGAAACATCTTCTTCTTATTCAGAATACTTTTATCCAGCAGACAGCTACTCCTGTGCTGTTAAAGGATATGAGCGTTACTCTGCTCCTTCAGTGTGTGAGTTTTCTCCATTTTCCACTAACATAACACCATCTTGTGGAATCTTTTAGTTAATGAACTGAACAATAACGTCATATATCTTTAATAGTAATACAAGTAATACAACTAACACTGAAATACTGTAATAAAGACCATTGTTTTCATAATGACGATTGAAACTATTTCATTTTTCAGGTGGCCATGGTCAATCCTGCAACAGAGTGACTTACACTGATAGAAGCATTTGTGCCTTCAGAGGATCATCAGTGGACATTTCCTGCACATACAACAATTATAAATCTATCACATCAAAATTCTGGTTCAGTCCTGATCGTAGTCGTAGGTGGAGGTATCCCTCACAGCCTGAAGACCTTAGTAAAGACTCCCAGTATGCAGATCGTGTTCAGCTCCTTGAAACAGAGAGAGGACGCTCCACTCTGAGAATCTCTGACCTGAGAGAGAGCGATTCAGCCCAGTATCACTTCACATTTAAAACATACAGCTTTGAATGGAGGAGTAGTTTACCTGGAACAACTCTGACTGTCACAGGTACTGATGAACACAAACCGATGATGAAGGGGACAGAGTCGACTCTGTAAGTTACTTACACCTCATTTTATGACATTTCCGTTTCTTGTTCACAGATCCAGATGTACAGGTGCAGGTCTTCTTGTCTTCTACCGGTCCAAAGCTGATTTGTCTCAGCAGCTGTCCTCCTGGTCGTTCTTCCTACACCTGGTACAAAAATGAGGAGAAAATTCAGGAAGAAACATCTTCTTATAGAGGATCTATTGATCCTGCAACCAGATATTCCTGTGAGCTTAAAGGACACCGCTCTCTTCCAGTGTGTAAGTTTACTCCACTGTTTCACTAACAAAATGTCATCTGGAGGAACCTTGAACCCAAAGTAACAAAGCAAGGTGGCCTTGATATTTGCAAACACTTTTCACATAGAAAAACAGTGTATTAAGATCAAAAGGTTTGGATAGAGGATAAATTAAAGTAGAATATGCATGGTAATGAAATATTTTCCTTTGACAGTCACATTACCACTCATAAATTCCAAACACCTCTGATCTGTGAATATTATAATCCACAGTGCAAGTTTTTTTTTTGATGAAAACAAATATATTTGTAACATTTTACACAGGGCTGTTTTCAGTCTGAATGTAGCTCCTGTATGTTGCAGAACAATGAAAAATATTGAAAATATGAAAAAAATATTGTGTGTGTGCCACAGCTTAATGAGAAGAGAAATACAGTACATACTTACTCAACTCAAAATTATTTCAAACTTTGAACACAAGAAAAGTCTCCTGTTTGCTTCTCTAGCTCATGCACAGTTAGCATGCTTCTAGTGCATACAGCATTTTGGACTGCATGTGGATGTCTGCACAGGTGTCTGAATGGACCCTTGTAGCCACAGCAAGTATGATTTGGCCTTAACACACTGGTATGAAATACAGTGAGGACTGGGACAGCTCCAGTATCATAACTCAGCACTATTCGCTTTTAATGTTCTTTACTGTATTAACTAACGAATTAATTAATTCTATGAGCAAATCAAAAAGTTTATGTTCATTAATAACACGCTCTCATGTTAACACTTGTTCATATAATCTCTTCCAGACGCTCCGAAAGTTCCCTCAGCGTTAAACAGTCTCTCTGATGATATCATGAAGGGCAGTTCAGTGACTCTGACCTGCAGCAGTGATGCTAACCCAGCAGCTAAGTTCACTTGGTACAAGAAGAATGTAAATCCAGACCTTCAACCTCTCAGTAAAGAACCACAGCTTGTCTTCAGCTCCATCCAGTCCTCTGACTCTGGAGAATATTACTGTACAGCTGAGAACCAGCTGGGGAAGAAGACATCTGAATACATCTTTATTGATGTAAAATGTGAGTAAAACAGCTTTTTAGATGCAACAAATAGATTTAGATATTAGTAGATAGATTTGAATCACTATTTTCATTCATATTTACTTTGCTATTGAGGATATTCAAACCATCAAATTCATCATTCCTCCAAAGTGTTGCTACATACTTAAATAATAATAATTTAAATAAAATACTCTCCACTGTAGTAATGCATCCTCAATTTATGAGAACATATGTTAATACATTTCCTCTAGATGCTCCAAAGCTTCCCTATGTGTCAGTGAGTCCCTCTGGTGAGATAGTGGATGGCAGTTCAGTGACTCTGACCTGTAGCAGTGATGCTAACCCAGCAGCTAAGTTCATTTGGTACAAGAAGAATGTAAATCCAGACCTTCAACCTCTCAGTAAAGAACCACAGCTTGTCTTCAGCTCCATCCAGTCCTCTGACTCTGGAAAGTATTACTGTACAGCTGAGAACCAGCTGAGGAAGAGGACATCTGAATACATCTTTATTGATGTGAAATGTGAGTAAAACAACTATTGAAATGCAACAAATAGATTTAGATATTAGTAGATAGATTTGAATCACTATTTTCATTCATATTTACTTTGCTATTGAGGATATTCAAACCATCAAATTCATCATTCCTCCAAAGTGTTGCTACATATTTAAATAATAATTATTTCAATAAAATACTCTCCACTGCAGTAACGCATCCTGATATGAGAATATATGTTAATACATTTCCTCCAGATGGTCCAAAACCTCCCTCTGTGTCAGTGAGTCCCTCTGGTGAGATAGTGGAGGGCAGTTCAGTGACTCTGACCTGTAGCAGTGATGCCAATCCAGCAGCTAAACACACCTGGTACAAGAAGAATGTAAATCCAGACCTTCAACCTCTCAGTAAAGAACCACAGCTTGTCTTCAGCTCCATCCAGTCCTCTGACTCTGGAGAGTATTACTGTACAGCTGAGAACCAGCTGGGGGAGAGGACATCTGAATACATATTTATTGATGTGAGATGTGAGTAAAACATCTTTTTAAATGTAACAAATAGATTTCGATATTAGTAGATAGATTTGAATCAATATTGTTATTCATATTTACTCTGCTATTGAGGATATTCAAACTATCAAATTAATCATTCCTCCAAAGTGTTGCTACATACTTAAATAATAATTATTTAAATAAAATACTCTCCACTGTAGTAATGCATCCTCAATTTATGAGAATATATGTTAACACATTTTGTCCAGATGCTCCAAAGCTTCCCTCTGTGTCAGTGAGTCCCTCTGGTGAGATAGTGGAGGGAAGTTCAGTGACTCTGACCTGTAGCAGTGATGCTAACCCAGCAGCTAGTCATACCTGGTACAAGGACAACCAAACAGTGAGTCAAGGACAACAGGGAAGTTATACTTTCACCTCCATCAGCTCTGAGGCCAGCGGGATCTACCACTGCAAGTCTGAGAATCAGTATGGACAGAAGAACTCTTCATCTTTATCCTTAGATGTCCAGTGTAAGTACATAACAAAACAATATAACATGACAATATGTCACGCTGTCACTGCAGGTTGTGTTGTTCTTTACACCCAGCTGGTCCAGTGATTAAACCTACTAACTGACAATGCCACAGTTAGCGTAGCTCAGTCTCAGTTAGTGACAGCAGCTCTATGGTCTAATGGGAAATAACGAGCGAGTTGTCAGAGAAATACAGCAAAGCCTTTTTCAGATCTAACATTGCTGTTTTCATCAATCTGTTGAGCTTTATGTCATTCCAACATTGGTTAGCTTTTATGTTTACACTCCTTATGGCCTCAATCAGACGTGATAGGACATTTACGTAAAGAGACAATGAGCGATATTTGGTGCCTGATACATGAGCAGGAGCAGAGTGAAAGAGGGAGAGCGATAAGTTAAAAATGTAGTGAAAAGGCAAAGACGGAGAAGTTTGTTTGTTCACAAGCTGCATCAGTGTTCAATCTTTAATTAATGACCATGGTGAGGGTGAGGGACACTCGCCCAGACTCATCACAGGAAATCCACTGGATATGAGAACATAAATCTCCTCAACGCCTCAAAACATGCCCTCACAGTGCTTCGTACTTTCATAAACCGATTTTGTGCACAAGAGATGATGACTGAGATGTTAAAAGGTGAAACAACAACATAATTTTTTCTCTCTGCATGTTTTATCTTGTGCTGCTGCAACCTTTAAGTTAATCTGAAGGCATTCAATTCAGACTTGTTGAAAGTGATACAGGAATTTTACTAAGTCTGACCTTGTAAGACTTAAATGTAAAAGTGACCACGGTGCTTATTCAAATAAGAGAATGAGTTATTAAGTTGCCATCAGAATAATGTAAAGGAGTAGATGTCTGAAGGGGTTTGTTTTTTTGATGTCATTGTGTTTTGTTAAACTGATTTGATGACTTGGTGTCACTGGACATTGATGTTACCATTATATCTGCCCTTCACAGCTGGTGCTGCCCTTAGAATTTGCCAAGTTTACCTTTATTTACTGCATAATCAGATCTGCAGACAGATGTTAATTAGTTGTATTTTTATACATATTGTTCACCAGATGCTCCAAAGCTTCTCTCTGTGTCAGTGAGTCCCTCTGGTGAGATAGTGGAGGGCAGTTCAGTGAATCTGACCTGTAGCAGTGATGCTAACCCAGCAGCTAATTATACCTGGTACAAGGAGAATGAAGACTCACCAAAAGCATCAGGACAGATGTTCACCATCCTTCACTTTAGACGTGAGCACAATGGGAATTATTACTGTGAAGCCCAGAACATAAGAGGACGTCATATCTCCACCTTATATCTGACTTTGGTCGAAGGTAAGTTATGTGCATTTCCTTTGGGACACCATGTCCCAAAGGAAAGCTGCCTCTTCCCTATCATACAATAAGAGTTTTTAACAAAACACAGACTTAATAGTTTCTAACCCAAATGACGTGAATCATATGCTATGACCGTCAAAGTCACCAGATCTCCTGAGTGAGATTTTGTAGTGTTGTATTAAACTGGAATTATTTAAATGTACTGTGATTCCCAAATCAATTGTCAGTATTTCCTTCTGATTCAGGTGCATATAATACAGCAACTATTGGAACAATCACTACTCTTCTCCTGGCTATCATACTTGTTATTGTCTTCCTATGGATTAGGTGAGTCATACTGTATCACTAGAATTATGTTCACTAATCCATCTGTAATTTTGGAATCTGTGTCTTTATTTAATTTATTAATTAATCCCATTGTTCGTTTGCCTATCCAGAAGAAAAAGGAGCTCCACACAACAGTCTGAGACTAGAGGGAGTACAGACAACAGAGCACAGGTAAGGAGGAAAAGGCCAAGTTTTCCAGTGCAAAAGAGAACTTATAAAACCTTGAAAAATACTTTGTTCCACATTATTTGTCTTTCTCCATCTAAATTTATACTAAACTAATGAACAGAACTTAAAACTATGGCCTAGTAAAATGACCATAAAGTTGAATAACCTTCTCCCTAAAGGTGAGAAAAACGTGGGAAAACCTTTAGTCATCACTGCAAAGCAGTGCTGTTTGATCACACTGTGAGACTTATGGAGTGATATGGAGTTTTGGTGTCCAAAGACGACCTGAGGCAAACTTCTGACAGTCAGAAATGAAAGATTCACTTCTCACAATGTAACTGCTTGTTCAACCCACTAATACAAACAAAGCAATGACACTAAAAGATGAATTGACACAGAATACACTGGCAGTTGTGCAGATTTTAATAAAATTTAGGGGAAAAACACACTTGTTCTCGCAGTAGAGGTAGCAAAGGTAGAGGTAGTAGAGGCTTTAATGGTTTAAGGGTTGCTATCTAGTAACTTGTTAGTGTACAGTTTAAGTTTGATTTTAACTATCCTCATTTAGATAAGCAGCAGTTAGTTCAGATGAGGAATTTGCTGGATGAAAACTCAGATGTGAGTTGTGCTGCACCAAGGTCATAAAGTAGAGATTCTCCTGTTAGAGAACACCCCAGTTAATCAGAAAAGGCCCCTCTTGTCTCTGTGAACCACACAGGCACAGTTTCTGGGAAGAAAAAAATGTGTTGGCCACAAACCTGTCCCACAGCAAGGTAGAAGCCAATGAAGTAATAGAAATTTTGGGTTAGCATCCACCTGGGCCCACTGGGGCCCAACTCTTGCCCACAGTGGGCCTCACACTCAATCCTCACTTTGGGCTGGGTGTGGGTTGTCCACCTGGGGAACCATCTGGGCCCCATGGCACAGGGCCCACATGTGCCTGACACTTCACGACGCCAACGGGGCCCACGGTGGGCTGCCCACACAGGGCCCAGTAAAAATGCCTCTTTGGAGCACATGAGGACCCCGCACATGCCCCGCATTTCACAACACTAGCGGGGCCACAGTGGGCTGCCTACACAGGGCCCGGCAAAAATGACCCTTTGGGACATGTGTGGGGCCAATGTGGGAAGGAAAATGAGCCCCTCACTGGCAGCCCACTGTGGTCCCCATTCCTGGCGTGAAATGTGGGGCACATGTGGGCCCCACATGATGGTTCCCACAGTGGGCCAGAGAGGGGTCCACACAGCCCACCATTTCCGGCCCACAGTGGGCCTCATTGGGGCCCACACTCAACCTACAGTTTGTGCTGGGTGTAGGTTGTCCACCTGGGGCCCCATAGTGCAGGGCCCACATGTGCCCCACATGGGCTATCCCATAAAAGGCCCATGTGGGTTTTCTATGGGCAAGTCCAACAGTGGAATTGCCCACAGAAAGCCCACAAAGGGGCCCCAAAGGGCAAAACTGCTGTGGGCCCTGAATATGCTTACCCATATGGGGTCCACATGGGATTAGTGTGGGTTTTCCCCTGCCCACACTTCCCCACAGTAAACCCGCTGGGGGCCCACATGGGAATGTTTATTGGGTAAGGTGGCCAATTAGATTGTGGGGTGGCACTAGCCACCCTGGCCCCAACCCCTTTAAAACAATGCATGGTGGCCAGTAGGGATTGCACCAACAAAAACAATGATTTCAAACCTCACAGTTGTTTACATCAGCAAAACAATGATTAGTTACAAATAACATCGAGCGCTGTGCCAAGAAACCCTCAGTAGCCTTATCTGGTCTTGTATGTGTGTTGTTTTCCCATCAGCTAAGCATGGGTCCAGTGAATGACTCCCCATCAGCTGCAGCACAAAGTGAAATGGCAGGACAGGAGGATGACCTTCACTACGCCAGTGTCAGCTTCTCTCAGGACCAGCCAGATGCTCTCTACTCCAACATCAGACCAGCTCAGCGTCTTAGACAAACAGAGGAAGAGGAGGATGATGATGCTGTGTACAGTAATGTCAAAGTTGACAGTGCCAGTCGTGCACAAGGGTGAGCAGCTCCTCTCACATGAAAGTCTTTATCGCTATACAATTTAAAAATATACATACTGATTGATAAACCGTCATTGAGAATGGTTTATTTTTCCTTCACAGAACAAGACAGGAAGAAGCTGGGGATGAATTATTTGCACTGTATAGCACAGTCAACAAAATATAAGTGAACACAACATAAATTTGCTGTCTGTTATTTATACATGGATTTTTGGGACATTGTTTAAGCAGGTAGCAGCACTGAGTTCAGAAATACATTTACTGAGACAGACAGGAAAGGACAGACGTGGCCAAGAATGCATCAAGGCAGCCATAAAAGCCAAAACAGCTATAAAAATGAAAACATAACAAAAGCAGTTTATGTAGGATATGTAGAGACTTGGTTTGTTGCTTACTTTAAAGGCTCTTGGCAGGTAGTTGTAATTTTTAATGTAAGTTCGTGTAGACAGATAACACAAAGGGTAAGTGAGCTTTTTTCTGATTTGGGTAAACTGTCCTTTTAACCCAGATAAGCTCTAGTGGATGTTAGGTTTTTGAGATTCTACTGAAACTTTACTGTAGAAAACTCCTGTACTGTACTGTATACTGCACTGTATATCAGCATGTTACCCTGCTTGATTTATGTATATTGAAAGGGACAAATACAAAATACATAATAAAATACACTGTGTGACAATTGTCAAAAGCATATTTTACTCTATTTATTTTTTAAATATACAGGCAAATTTACTCAAACCTCCAAGTCTCCCCTGAATTACTCAGTCCAGTGTTTGAGTTAATAGAAATTAAATTGTGTTTTCTTTTTTCTGCTACAGCAGATCAAAAGACAGGTATTTCATGATGGCGCCCCCTAGTTTTGCATGTGTCCATACAACATAAACTTGCATAAAGTGACAAGGTTTTGTTCTATCATAGGCACAACAGACAGTCACACTGAGCCTGATAACATCCTGCTACGCAACACAAGAGCCACAGACACTTAACAACAACCCACATTAGCAACCCACATTAGCTTCTCTGCTAAAGTCTCCTTCTTATCTAACTGTAATGTTTAACGAATTTTATGTCAAGGGTAAACAAATTGAGATTCCACGCAATCATAAAAATGAAGATGCTAGAAAAATACATTAAAATGTGTCTAAACTATCAATGATTAATGGTACAATGGTCTTTCAGAGTTGTTATTCATTATCTCTAATATTTCACTGTCCTCTAGTGGTGAAGCTTTAGTGCTGCAGAGTCAGACTTCATTACTGAGATCTCCCTGCACTGCTTTAAAGGATCACTTAACCTGACTTAGTCAAATACTATATTTTCTCCTGTGGTGTCTAGCCCATTTTGGATTCATTTTGTTGTCATATTTTGAGATTTTTTTTTTTCCAAACGGAAGGTTTCCGCTGGTTGAGGCGAACAATATGGACAATAACTCCAGTTTAAGAATCAGACTCCAGAGAGGGGATGTCTTTTGAAAGGTGTATTTCAATTATGCCCAACTCAATCTGTGTCCATGTGTTGGGCTTACTCTGGGGTGTACTTGAAATTTATATATGTGTGTGTGTGTGTGGCCTGTTAGAGCATACATACAAGCTAAATTAGGCAACTTATCTCTTATTCACCATAAAGTATCAAATGTGTTAACTAAAACTACACCAAATTAAAACAGAGTTGAATGATGATAAAGTTAAAATATTCACATTAACAACATCTGAACTGAAGAACTTCAGAATCATGGGTTGACTAATTAGTTAGCTGTTGCATCATAACAATTAACTCCATCGAATGAATCAAACTCAAGAAAATATCAGCACTGAAGTGAAATTCTAATATGAAATTTTCATTACATGCTTACATCATTTCATGAAGGCACAACAACAGAATAGTACACATGGAATATCTGTCCCCTAAATTGGCTCAATTGACTCCTACCCAGCAAACATGCCCTTTTGGGACCCATGTGAGGCCAATGTGGGAATAAAATTAGCCCTGCAGGGGCAGCCCACACTGGGCCCCGTTACCAGTGTGAAATGTGGGGCACGTGTTGGCCCCGCACTATGGGGCCCAGGTGGTGCCCCAGTGGGACAGCCCCACTGAGGCTCACTGTAGGCCTGCAATTGTGCCCCAGTGGGCCCAGGTGGGCCCTGAATTTCATGCCGGTAACAGGGCCCCACATGTGCTCCAAAGGGGCATTTTTGCTGGGCCCTTTGTGTTAACCCGGCTACCCACACTATGGGGCCCACACATCACACCAGAGTTTCCCACACTTCATGTTCTGCATTTCTCAGTGGTTTTCACACTTGGCTCAGCAGAAAATTGACCTGCTAACAGAAAGGAAACTATCAAGAAAATGCAGACTCTAATGGATTCATTTCCTTCTTCTTATCCTGACTTCATATTGACTAATATGAAGGCAGCAGCCTTGCATGGAAATCTTTAGAAAAGAAAGTAGGACACTGCTTACTTGTGGTCCTTAGAAAGCTTGTACTCAGTGTTGTACAGACTGGCCAGTACAGTTTGCTTTGTTGCATGGAGATTGACAATGAGAGTGAATCAACGTGAAGGTGTGGCATAGCACTGGACCTGTCCACTCCCACTCTGATGGTTGCAGTTTGCAGCAGGCTATAGGCTTGGTGGTCCTGTTTGGACCTGGTGGCCACTTTTTCACTGCAAAGCACAGTGTCAAGTCGCCAAAGGTGTTCCATGTTCCTGACAGGTTGTGTGAGATGGCAATGGTTCCTCTTTTGTGATCAGATTTACTGATCTAGATTTTTTGTATAACTGTTTTTTTTTTGTTGTTGTTGTTATACTTCACTTTTTACTTGTTGGTTACACTTAACGTCATCACAAAACTGACTGTGGCACATCTGTCACATATGTTATGTTTTTTCTTTAGACACTGAACGGTGCCCACACTTAATGAGACTAATGATGCAGACACAGAGAAACTAGTGAGGACACATTTGGACACATCGGAATAAAAGTGAGCTGGCCAGATTGCACTGATACATAAAGTTAAGGTTGAGTCGTGATTATGTAAATTCAGATGCAGTGGTTTATCCTTCAACTCACCGTGCCGTATCCAACTATTTATCTTCAAATTGTGAATAGGTCAAAACACTCTTATTCTCTCTAACACAGATGATATTAAGTCTTTGCAAAAGAGCAAAACTTAGTTGTCACTTCTGGCTTTGCTGGCAATTGATATCTCTCGTTTTCAAATAAAGAGGAAGGAAATCAAGTCATTTAAGACTTACGTCTGACTTCTCCTACAAATCACAGAGGACGAGCATGTCAACAGAGAACATCCTTCTCTGTTGTAAGTAGAATAGTTTACTGATATAACTATTACATGTTGTGAACATTAGTTGATGTATTTTATTGTGTCTGAAGCCTCACAGAGAGATGAGAGGAGCAGCTATGAGTTTAACAGCAGCAGCAAGTGGATTTGTTGTCTTCCTTCTCTCTGTGTCAGGTACTGTATATCTACATTTACATTGTATGACATTTAGCACACTTATTCAGAGCTGACTGTAGTGACTTTAAGTAAAGTAAAGAAAATATGAAATATCCCAGATCAGCACTTTTGTAGGTTTTATGTATATGTGACGCTTATGATGAATAACTTTTTAGCTCTACATTTTTGTGTAAACTACAGCTGTTGAATAAAGGCAGAAATGCCAAAAATATGAGTTACTGTTATAGCCGTTACAGCTATATTAGTTTCCTCTCTATAACCCAACCATGTAAAAGTGAATATCCACCCATTTCATTTTAGCCACTTTTAATGGTCTCACTTTTACCTCAGGTTCTGCATTTCTCTGTGGTTTTCACATTTGACTCAACTAACAGAGAGGAAACTAACCAAGAAAAATGCAGACTATGTAATGATTGATTTCCTTCTTCTTATGCTGTTCAGTAAAACTTCTTTCATATTCACAGCCTCAATACATTCTTCTGTCTCGGTTGCTTACTTCTGTCTGATTATTCTGTCTTAATACAGAGAGATGAACTTTCACAAGCTGTTTCTTTACACTATAAATTCAAAGTATACATCAATATCTTTAGACTTTTTGATGTGTGTTTTCACCCAGGCATAATTCAGAAATAAAATAATGAAAGTCATAAAATACATTTATAATGCAACTCCAAGTACTTAACATATAAAGAATTAGAAAGAACATGAGTTTAAATTGAAAAAAACATTTAAATGAAAAGAGTATAAAATATAATAGGCCTACAGTAAAACCTATAATAGACAAGAGAGAATAAATAACAGTAAAAGGACAAGCTGAAATAAACACACTAAAAAAGAGCCAGGCAAAAAAACGGTTTGCTTTAAGTTCTCTTCTAAAGATATCCAGACTTTCTCCAGGTCCTCTAGCAGGCTGCCACAGCCTGGAGCCACAGTGATGAAAAGTTTGGCCTCGCCAAGGGTCTTAGACTGGAACTTAGGAAGAACCAAGATACAACTAACAGAGGGATATAGTAGATATACACATCTTAAAACCATGTCAGGCAAAAAGAATCTTAAAATCAGTTCAAACTAACCAGCCAGTGAAGCGATTTTAAAACAGGTGTAATGTGTATTCTCCTTCTGGTCCTGATCAGCACACAGACAGCTGAATTTTATATAAGTTGAAGTTGATTTATGGCTTGTTTTGGTGGGCCAGTAAAGAGAGCATTACAATAATCCAGCCTTCTAGTTTCTCAGTATTATCATCATATGATTTCATGTTCGAAGGACTTTGTGTTTGATAATACATAAGATACACATTCCAAGCATTTGGCTTTTAGCTTTATTAAAACTACAACCAACAAACAGAACAAGAAGATAAAATCATATTGATGTAATGATCCAGTTTGTCTCATTCACTGATTTTTAACTGTTGTTATGAATCTGATTGTGGTTTCTGATGTGCTCTGTGTTACAGTGGTACAGGGTCAGAATGACTGGGGAGTGACTTACATTTCTACTCAGATCTGTGCCTTCAAAGGATTAACAGTGGACATAAGCTGCACCCACAGATACCCATCCAGAATAAATGACCATGATACTACAGTTCAAGAAGCATTCTGGTTTACTAAAGAGAGTAACAATGGTCCTGTAGATCTGATAAAAGACTCAGAATATTCAGATCGCGTTCAGTATCTCTGTGTTAAGAAAAACTGTACTCTGAGAATCACAGACCTGAGAGAGAGCGACTCAGCTGAGTACAAGTTCAGGTTCATAACAAACCAACAAGGAGGGAGATTTACTGGTTCACCTGGAGTCACTTTGTCTGTCACAGGTAACATTTGCATTAGTAGACTTTATTTAGTTTCAAATTGTTAATATCTCGGAAATATCACTGTGAAGGTTTGTTTGTATGTATGAACAAAATTACATTTCTGTTTTTTTTCACATATCCAGATCTCCAGGTACAGGTGACCACAATAACAAGCCATCAGTCTTATACCGAGGCAGAGCTGAAGTGTCACAGCAGCTGCAGTCCAGCAGGTCCTATTTCCTATGTCTGGTTCAAGAACGGACAGAAAGTTATGAATGAGGAAACTTCTCTTTATTCAGGGCAGTTTAATCTTGGTGACAACATCTCCTGTGCTTTAAAAGGACATGAGGATTACCGCTCCCCTTCAGTGTGTGAGTTTAGTTCACTATGTCAGTCTGTGTCTGTGGTTTGCCCTCAGAACTAAATATGATTCATTTCCCAATCCATATAATTTTCCAAATAATCCAAACTTGAGTTAAAATGGTCTATCATTCAAGTTAATGCATGTTTGTATCTCTTACAGATGCTCCAAAGCTTCCTTCTGTGTCAGTGAGTCCATCTGGTGAGATAGTGGAGGGCAGTTCAGTGACTCTGACCTGTAGCAGTGATGCTAACCCAGCAGCTAAATACACCTGGTACAAGAAGAATGTAAATCCAGACCTTCAACCTCTCAATAAAGAACCACAGCTTGTCTTCAGCTCCATCCAGTCCTCTGACTCTGGAGAGTATTACTGTACAACTGAGAACCAGCTGGGGAAGAGGACATCTGAATACATCTTTATTGATGTGAAATGTGAGTGAAACAGCTCACAGTAAAAAAAGAAAAACAGACAGACTAAACATGTCTGAAACCTTTGCAGCCAGGGTGACATGTTACTGATCTTGACTGCTTCTGCCTGCTTCACATTCACAGTCTGTAGCTGTAATTCACTGAACAGCTCCAGTTTTTAGGTTTTGGGACCCAGATTCAAACCATCACCACTGATCTTCCAGACCTATGTCGAACTTGCTACATACACAGCAATTAATTGCTGGGCCCAGGGAGGCAAAACCCAAATTTCGTACTTTTAGAGTTTTAGGTTGCATTGACCTTTTAATATGCAACCCACACCAGCCAAAAGGCCACAGATCTCTTATAATGATACAGATGGCGGTGAATGATGGACTGAGACAAAAAGTTTGCCTAAGATTACAAAATTTAATAAAATAATAATTTCAGAAGAAGTTAAAAACAAATTTTAGATACTGACCGCTTTAAAACTGTGCAAAAGTACAAAAGATATTTCATAGCAATAGAGTATAATAAGAAAATGGGAGTCCTGGGGCGTGGTCAGCTGTAACCGCCAACAGGAAGAGGGCAAGTTTCATGGTACAGAGCACCCACCACGCTGCCGTGCTCTACACACCCACACGCACACAACAAGGCAAAAACTAAGAGGAAAAAATAAATACATTTTGAAGGAAGTGCAAAAATGACTACCAAACATGCTTTTATGTGGGTAAGCAGCAACAGTCATCAAAACCCTCCACCATCCTGGTCGCCATGCTTGCCACAGGTCCTATCGCACTACAATAAAAAAACACTGGTTAAACGACAGCACACTAACGTTACATTATTAGTTTCTTGTCATTTCTGACAGCATATTCTAATCTTGAAGTTAATGCACGTTTGTTTCTCCCCCAGATGCTCCAAAGCTTCCCTCTGTGTCACTGAGTCCTTCAGGTGAGATAGTGGAGGGCAGTTCAGTGACTCTGACCTGTAGCAGTGATGCTAACCCAGCAGCTAATTATACCTGGTTCAAGAAGAATGTAAATCCAGACCTTCAACCTCTCAGTAAAGAACCACAGCTTGTCTTCAGCTCCATCCAGTCCTCTGACTCCGGAGAGTATTACTGTACAGCTGAGAACCAGCTGGGGAAGAGGACATCTGAATACATCTTTCTTGATGTGAAATGTGAGTGAAACAATTTTCAGAAAAAAGAAAAACAGACACACTAAATATGTCTGAAATCTGTGTAGTGTTATTAACCAAGGTGAGAAGTTACTGATCATGATTGCTTCAGCTCTGCCTGCTTCACATTCACAGTCTGCAGCTGTAATTTACTGAACAGCTCCAGTTTGTAGGTTTAGGGACCCAGATTCAAACCATCACCACTGATTTTCCAGACCTATGTCGAACTTGCTACATACACAGCTATTAATTGCTCATGATCGAGATACCATATGCACAGTATGATACCCTTTACCCTGACTAATCTGACAGTTTCTCTCATTTCTGGATCTGCATTTCTCTGTGGTTTTCACAGTTGACTCAGCAGAACATTGGCCGGCTAACATAGAGAAAACTAACCAAGAAAAATGCAGATTATGTAATGATTGATTTCCTTCTTCTTATCCTGTTCAGTAAAACTTCTTTCATATTCACAGTTTCAATACAGTCTTCTGTCTCAGTTGCTTACTTCTGTCTGATCATTCCATCTCAGTGCAAAGAGATCAACTTTCTCAAGCTGTTTCTTTACAGTATTAATTCAAAGTATACATTAATATCTTAAGACTTTTCAATGTGTGTGTTTTCACCCAGGCATAATTCAGAAATAAAATAATGAAAGTCGTAAAATACATCTATAAAGTGCCCAAAAAGCAAATGAATGTGAGGAAAAAGAAATATATCAAATCAAATCAAATTAAACTATATTCATATAGCACAAGTCATACATCAAATGCAACTCCAAGTGCTTAACATAAAAAATATTAGAAAGAACATGAGTTTAAATAAAAAACATTGAAATGAAAAACGTCTGGCCTTGCCGTGGGTCTTGACTGGATCCTCTTCAGTTTGAAGAAGAAAAACCAAAAGAGGAGTTTGCTGAAAATTCTGGGAATGCTTTAATGACCTTGACAAGGGAGACAATTTGAGAGAAAACGTCTTTTTTGTACGGTGTCTCAACTTGTCTGAGCCCTGAAAGTCCAAGACCAGCCTTTAAGCAAATCAGAAAATTGGTTCATCAGTTCCAAATCACAAATCTGTGACCTCAAGTTGTATCTTGGGTCTTTGTCTTGTATCGTCTGGCAATGGCCTGCATTCTGGCATTGGTTGGCCTGTTAGGCTCTTGGTTATCAAACAGCCATGCCTTTATCTCCTCTTTGAGAAGATAAAAGTACAGCCTGGCATTTTGTGGCTCAGGTCAGTTATGAAATATCCATCTTAAAACCATGTCAGACAAAAAAGATAAAATCTTAAAATCAATTCTAAAACGAACATGTAGCCAGTGAAGCGATTTCAAGATAGGTGTAATGTATATTCTCCTTCTGGTCCTGATCAGCACACAGACAGCTGGATTTTATATAAGTTGAAGTTGATCTATGGCTTGTTTTGGTGGGCCAGTAAAGAGAGCATTACAATAATCAAGCCTCCTAGTTTCTCAGCATTATCATCATATCATTTTATGTTTGAAGGACTTTTCGTTTGATAATACATAAGATACACATTCCAAGCATTTGGCTTTTAGCTTTTTTAAAACTACAACCAACAAGCAGCCAAGAAGATAAAATCATATTAATGTCATGGTCCATTTGTTTTAATCACTGATTTTTAACTGTTGTTTTGAATCTGATTGTGGTTTCTGATGTGCTCTGTGTTACAGTGGTACCGGGTCAGAATTACTGGGGAGTGACTTACTCTTCTACTCAGATCTGTACCTTCAAAAGATCAACAGTGGACATAAACTGCACCTACAGCTACCCTTCCAGTGTAGAGAGAACTTCTACTGTTGTTCAGGAAAGTTTCTGGTTTACTAAATTGAGTAATAATGAACCTGTGGATCTGAAAACAGACTCAGAGTATTCAGGTCGTGTTCAGTATCTCTGTAACAAGCTTGACTGTACTCTGAGAATCACAGACCTGAGAGAGAGCGACTCAGCTGAGTACAAGTTCAGGTTCATAACAAACCAACAAGGAGGGAGATTTACTGGTTCGCCTGGAGTCACTTTGACTTTCATAGGTAACATTTTCATTAGAAGACTTAATTTATTTTCAAATGGTTAATATCTTGGAAATATCACTGTGAAGGTTTGTTTGTATGAACAAAATTACATTTCTGTTTTTTTCACACACCCAGCTCTCCAGGTGCAGGTGACCACAATAACAGTCCATCAGTCTTATACCGAGGCAGAGCTGAAATGTCTCAGCAGCTGCAGTCCAGCAGGTCCTATTTCCTATGTCTGGTTCAAGAATGGACAGAAAGTAATGAATGAGGAAACTTCTCTTTATTCAGGGCAGTTTAATCTGGGTGACAACATCTCCTGTGCTTTGAAACGACATGAGGATTACCGCTCTCCCTCAGTGTGTGAGTTTAGTTCACTGTGTCAGTCTGTGTCTGTGGTTTGCCCCCAGAACTAAATATGATTCATTTCTCAATTCAAATAATTTTCCAAATAATCCAAACTTGAATTAAAATAGTCTATTATCTCTGACAACATATACTAATCTTCAAGTTAATGCATGTTTGTATCTTTTACAGATGCTCCAAAGCTTCCCTCTGTGTCAGTGATTCCCTCTGGTGAGATAGTAGAGGGAAGTTCAGTGACTCTGACCTGTAGCAGTGATGCTAACCCAGCAGCTAGTTGCACCTGGTACAAGAAGAATGTAAATCCAGACCTTCAACCTCTCAGTAAAGAACCACAGCTTGTCTTCAGCTCCATCCAGTCCACTGACTCTGGAGAGTATTACTGTACAGCTGAGAACCAGCTGGGGAAGAGGACATCTGAATACATCTTTATTGATGTGAAATGTGAGTGAAACAGTTTACAGTAAAAAAAAAAAAAAAAGAAAAACAGACAGACTAAACATGTCTGAAATCTTTGCAGTCTTATTAACCAAGGTGAGATGTTACTGATCATGACTGCTTCAGCTCTGCCTGCTTCACATTCACAGTCTGTAGCTGTAATTCACTGAACAGCTCCAGTTTTTAGGTTTTGGGAGCCAGATTCAAACCATTACCACCCATTTTCCAGATCCATGTCGAACTTTCTACATACACAGCAATTAATTGCTTATGATCTAAATAATGAATGTGGCTGGGCCCAGGGAGGCAAAACCTAAATTTCGTACTTTTAGAGTTTTAGGTTGCATTGACCTTTTAATATGCAACCCACACCAGTCAAAAGGCCACAGATCTCTTATAATGATACAGATGACGGTGAATGATGGACTGAGACAAAAAGTTTGCCTAAGATTACAAAATTTAATAAAACAATAATTTCAGAAGAAGTTAAAAACAAATTTTAGATACTGACCGCTTTAAAACTGTGCAAAAGTACAAAAGATATTTCATAGCAATAGAGTATAATAAGAAAATGGGAGTCCTAGGGCATGGTCAGCTGTAACTGCCAACAGGAAGAGGGCAAGTTTCATGGTACAGAGCACCCACCACGCCGCCGTGCTCTACACACCCACACGCACACAACAAGGCAAAAACTAAGAGGAAAAAATAAATACATTTTGAAGGAAGTGCAAAAATGACTACCAAACATGCTTTTATGTGGGTAAGCAGCAACAGTGAGGACTCTGTCATCAAAGTCCTCCACCATCCTGATCGCCATGCTTGCCACAGGTCCTATAGCACTACAATAAAAAAACACTGGTTAAACGACAGCACACTAACGTTACATTATTAGTTTCTTGTCATTTCTGACAACATATTCTAATCTTGAAGTTAATGCACGTTTGTTTCTCCCCCAGATGCTCCAAAGCTTCCCTCTGTGTCACTGAGTCCTTCAGGTGAGATAGTGGAGGGCAGTTCAGTGACTCTGAACTGTAGCAGTGATGCTAACCCAGCAGCTAATTATACCTGGCACAAGAAGAATGTAAATCCAGACCTTCAATCTCTCAGTAAAGAACCACAGCTTGTCTTCAGCTCCATCCAGTCCTCTGACTCTGGAGAGTATTACTGTACAGCTGAGAACCAGCTGGGGAAGAGGACATCTGAATACATCTTTCTTGATGTGAAATGTGAGTGAAACAATTTTCAGAAAAAAGAAAAACAGACACACTAAATATGTCTGAAATCTTTGTAGTGTGATGAACCAAGGTGAGAAGTTACTGATCATGATTGCTTCAGCTCTGCCTGCTTCACATTCACAGTCTACAGCTGTAATTTACTGAACAGCTCCAGTTTGTAGGTTTAGGGACCCAGATTCAAACCATCACCACTGATTTTCCAGACCTATGTCGAACTTGCTACATACACAGCTATTAATTGCTCATGATCGAGATACCATATGCACAGTATGATACCCTTTACCCTGACTAATCTGACAGTTTCTCTCATTTCTGGATCTGCATTTCACTGTGGTTTTCACAGTTGACTCAGCAGAACATTGGCCGGCTAACATAGAGAAAACTAACCAAGAAAAATGCAGATTATGTAATGATTGATTTCCTTCTTCTTATCCTGTTCAGTAAAACTTCTTTCATATTCACAGTTTCAATACAGTCTTCTGTCTCAGTTGCTTACTTCTGTCTGATCATTCCATCTCAGTGCAAAGAGATCAACTTTCTCAAGCTGTTTCTTTACAGTATTAATTCAAAGTATACATTAATATCTTAAGACTTTTCAATGTGTGTGTTTTCACCCAGGCATAATTCAGAAATAAAATAATGAAAGTCGTAAAATACATCTATAAAGTGCCCAAAAAGCAAATGAATGTGAGGAAAAAGAAATATATCAAATCAAATCAAATTAAACTATATTCATATAGCACAAGTCATACATCAAATGCAACTCCAAGTGCTTAACATAAAAAATATTAGAAAGAACATGAGTTTAAATAAAAAACATTGAAATGAAAAACGTCTGGCCTTGCCGTGGGTCTTGACTGGATCCTAGGAAGAACCAAGATAAGACTAATAGAAGACATGAGGGATATAGTAGATACATATCTTATGTTGTGGATTTTCTGAGCTGATGTTGGCAGTCTTCAGTTTGAAGAAGAAAAACCAAAAGAGGAGTTTGCTGAAAATTCTGGGAATGCTTTAATGACCTTGACAAGGGAGACAATTTGAGAGAAAACGTCTTTTTTGTACGGTGTCTCAACTTGTCTGAGCCCTGAAAGTCCAAGACCAGCCTTTAAGCAAATCAGAGAAATTGATTCATCAGTTCCAAATCATAAATCTGTGACCTCAAGTTGTATCTTGGGTCTTTGTCTTGTATCGTCTGGCAATGGCCTGCATTCTGGCATTGGTTGGCCTGTTAGGCTCTTGGTTATCAAACAGCCATGCCTTTATCTCCTCTTTGAGAAGACAAAAGTACAGCCTGGCATTTTGTGGCTCAGGTCAGTTATGAAATATCCATCTTAAAACCATGTCAGACAAAAAAATAAAATCTTAAAATCAATTCTAAAACGAACATGTAGCCAGTGAAGCGATTTCAAGATAGGTGTAATGTATATTCTCCTTCTGGTCCTGATCAGCACACAGACAGCTGGATTTTATATAAGTTGAAGTTGATCTATGGCTTGTTTTGGTGGGCCAGTAAAGAGAGCATTACAATAATCAAGCCTCCTAGTTTCTCAGCATTATCATCATATCATTTTATGTTTGAAGGACTTTTTGTTTGATAATACATAAGATACACATTCCAAGCATTTGGCTTTTAGCTTTTTTAAAACTACAACCAACAAGCAGCCAAGAAGATAAAATCATATTGATGTCATGGTCCATTTGTTTTAATCACTGAATTTTAACTGTTGTTTTGAATCTGATTGTGGTTTCTGATGTGCTCTGTGTTACAGTGGTACCGGGTCAGAATTACTGGGGAGTGACTTACACTTCTACTCAGATCTGTACCTTCAAAGGATTAGCAGTGGACATAAACTGCACCTACAGCTACCCGTCCAGTATAGAGAGAACTTCTACTGTTGTTCAGGAAAGTTTCTGGTTTACTAAATTGAGTAATAATGAACCTGTGGATCTGAAAACAGACTCAGAGTATTCAGGTCGTGTTCAGTATCTCTGTAACAAGCTTGACTGTACTCTGAGAATCACAGACCTGAGAGAGAGCGACTCAGCTGAGTACAAGTTCAGGTTCATAACAAACCAACAAGGAGGGAGATTTACTGGTTCACCTGGAGTCACTTTGACTTTCATAGGTAACATTTTCATTAGAAGACTTAATTTATTTTCAAATGGTTAATATCTTGGAAATATCACTGTGAAGCTTTGTTTGTATGAACAAAATTACATTTCTGTTTTTTTGACATACCCAGCTCTCCAGGTGCAGGTGACCACAATAACAGTCCATCAGTCTTATACGGAGGCAGAGCTGAAGTGTCACAGCAGCTGCAGTCCAGCAGGTCCTATTTCCTATGTCTGGTTCAAGAACGGACAGAAAGTTATGAATGAGGAAGCTTCTCTTTATTCAGGGCAGTTTAATCTGGGTGACAACATCTCCTGTGCTTTGAAACGACATGAGGATTACCGCTCTCCCTCAGTGTGTGAGTTTAGTTCACTGTGTCAGTCTGTGTATGTAGTTTGCCCCCAGAACTAAATATGATTCATTTCTCAATTCAAATAATTTTCCAAATAATCCAAACTTGAATTAAAATAGTCTATTATCTCTAACAACATAAACTAATCTTCAAGTTAATGCATGTTTGTATTGCTTACAGATGCTCCACAGCTTCCCTCTGTGTCAGTGAGTCCATCTGGTGAGATAGTGGAGGGCAGTTCAGTGACTCTGACCTGTAGCAGTGATGCTAACCCAGCAGCTAATTACATCTGGTACAAGAAGAATGTAAATCCAGACCTTCAACCTCTCAGTAAAGAACCACAGCTTGTCTTCAGCTCCATCCAGTCCTCTGACTCTGGAGATTATTACTGTACAACTGAGAACCAGCTGGGGAAGATGACATCTGAATACATCTTTATTGATGTGAAATGTGAGTGAAACAGCTTACAGTAAAAAAAAAGAAAAACAGACAAACTAAACATGTCTGAAATCTTTGTAGTGTTGTTAACCAGGGTGAGATGTTAGTGATCATGACTGCTTCAGCTCTGCCTGCTTCACATTCACAGTCTGTAGCTGTAATTCACTGAACAGCTCCAGTTTTTAGGTTTTGGGAGCCAGATTCAGACCATCACCACCCATTTTCCAGACCCTTGTCGAATTTGCTACATACACAGCAATTAATTGCTTATGATCTAAATAAGGAATGTGGCTGGGCCCAGGGAGGCAAAACCCAAATTTCGTACTTTTAGACTTTTAGGTTGCATTGACCTTTTAATATGTAACCCACACCAGTCAAAAGGCCACAGATCTCTTATAATGATAGGGTTAGGGTTAGATTACAAAATGTAATAAAACAGTAATAATTTAAGAAGAAGTTAAAAACAGATTTTAGATGTTGAACGCTTTAAAACTGTGCAAAGCTACAAAAGATATTTCATAGCAATAGAGTATATATAGCAATGGGAGTGCTAGGGCATGGTCAGCTGTAACTGCTGTCAGGAAGAGGGCAAGTTTCATGATACAGAGCACCCACCATGCCGCCGTGCTCTACACACCCACACGAACACAACAAGGCAAAAACTAAGAGGAAAAAATAAATACATTTTGAAGGAAGTGCAAAAATGACTACCAAACATGCTTTTATGTGGGTAAGCAGCAACAGTGAGGACTCTGTCATCAAAATCCTCCACCATCCTGGTCGACATGCTTGCCACAAGTCCTATAGCACAACAATTAAAAAAAATGGTTAATCGACAGCACACTAACGTTACATTATTAGTTTCTTGTCATTTCTGACAACATATTCTAATCTTGAAGTTAATGCACGTTTGTTTCTCCCCCAGATGCTCCAAAGCTTCCCTCTGTGTTATTGAGTCCTTCTGGTGAGACAGTGGAGGGCAGTTCACTGACTCTGACCTGTAGCAGTGATGCTAACCCAGCAGCTAATTATACCTGGCACAAGAAGAGTGTAAATCCAGACCTTCAACCTCTCAGTAAAGAACCACAGCTTGTCTTCAGCTCCATCCAGTCCTCTGACTCTGGAGATTATTACTGTACAGCTGAGAACCAGCTGGGGAAGAAGACATCTGAATACATCTTTACTGATGTGAAATGTGAGTGAAACAATTTTCAGAAAAAAGAAAAACAGACACACTAAATATGTCTGATATCTTTGTAGTGTTGTTAACCAAGGTGAGATGTTACTGATCATGACTGCTTCAGCTCTGCCTGCTTCACATTCACAGTCTGCAGCTGTAATTTACTGAACAGCTCCAGTTTTTAGGTTTAGGGACCCAGATTCAAACCATCACCACCGATTTTCCAGACCTATGTCGAACTTGCTACATACACAGCTAGTAATTGCTTATGATCGAGATACCATATGCACAGTATATGCCACTGCAGTATTATACCCTTTACCTTGACTAATCTGAAAGTTTCTCTCGTTTCTGGATCTGCATTTCTCTGTGGTTTTCATAGTTGACTCAGCAGAACACTGGCCAGCTAACATAGAGAAAACTAACCAAGAAAAATGCAGATTATGTAATGATTGATTTCCTTCTTCTTATCCTGTTCAGTAAAACTTCTCTCATATTCACAGTTTCAATACATTCTTCTGTCTCAGTTGCTTACTTCTGTCTGATCATTCCATCTCAGTGCAAAGAGATCAACTTTCTCAAGCTGTTTCTTTACAGTATTAATTCAAAGTATGTATCGTATGTATGTATGTATATGTATATTCAAAGTTTGTATCGCTTACAGATGCTCCAAGGCCTCCCTCTGTGTCATTGAGTCCTTCTGGTGAGATAGTGGAGGGCAGTTCAGTGACTCTGAACTGTAGCAGTGATGCTAACCCAGCTGCTAATTACATCTGGTACAAGAAGAATGTAAATCCAGATCTTCAACCTCTCAGTAAAGAACCACAGCTTGTCTTCAGCTCCATCCAGTCCTCTGACTCTGGAGAGTATTACTGTACAACTGAGAACCAGCTGGGGAAGAGGACATCTGAATACATCTTTATTGATGTGAAATGTGAGTGAAACAGCTTACAGTAAAAAAAGAAAAACAGACCAACTAAATATGTCTGAAATCTTTGTAGTGTTGTTAACCAGGGTGAGATGTTAGTGATCATGACTGCTTCAGCTCTGCCTGCTTCACGTTCACAGTCTGTAGCTGTAATTCACTGAACAGCTCCAGTTTTTAGGTTTTGGGAGCAAGATTCAAACCATCACCACCCATTTTCCAGACCTATTTCGAACTTGCTACATAAACCGCTATTAATTGCTTATGATCTAAATAACGAATGTGGCTGGGCCCAGGGAGGCAAAACCTAAATTTCGTTCTTTTAGAGTTTTAGGTAGTATTGACATTCAATGTGCAACCCACACCAGCCAAAAGGCCACAGATCTCTTATAATGATACAGATGACGGTGAATGATGGACTGAGACAAAAAGTTTGCCAAGATTACAAAATGTAATAAAACAGTAATAATTTAACAAGAAGTTGAAACAGGAGATTTTAGATACTGACTGCTTCAAAATTGTGTGCAAAAGTACAAAAGATATTTCATAGCAATAGAGTATAATAAGAAAATGGGAGTCCTGGGGCGTGGTCAGCTGTAACCGCCAACAGGAAGAGGGCAAATTTCATGGTACAGAGCACCAACCACGCCGCCGTGCTCTACACACCCACACGCACACAGCAAAGCAAAAACCAAAAGGAAAAAATACAATTGTGAAGGAAGTGCAAAAATGACTACCAAACACACTTTCATGGGGTTAAGCAGCAACAGTGAGGACTCTATCATCAAAATCCTCCACCATCCTGGTGGCCATGCTCACCACAGGTCCTATAACACTACAATAAAGAAACACCGGTTAAATGACAGCACACTACGTTACTAGTTTCTTCAGGGAAAATTATCAACACCACGATGGTCAGGCAAGATGTAACAAAAGAACCTAACAATAACCAAGATCAACTAATGAAACTAAAGGCTAATATCACAAAGAAAAATAAAACACTATTAAAGCAAACTCACCAACTGTACTCTGTTTAATACTCCAGGGCCGAAGCCACCGCTAACTTTGGGGTTAACTCCCTCCACTTTTATCAAGAGGTAGCAAGCAAGAAACAGGAACTCGGCTTCAATCTTGAGGAGTTGCAGATTTATTTTCTGGCAGAACAGCTCAAACTGTACATACACTGCACTATTAATGTCACAGCTAAACTGCTGACTGAACTCTCGCTGTGCTCTGGTCGCCGCTAACACAGTCACACCCGCTTGTTCTCTCTTGACCACATATACGTATCATGTTCACTTCCTACCTACTGGGCTGTTTCTTAATGAGACTACGCCACTTGTATAGTATATTAAAGCAACCATGAAAACAAAGTGTAGAAAAAAAACTAAGCTAAAACGAATAAAACAAAATTAATCAAAACAACAAAAATGAAGCAAAACAAAACAGCAGTGACAGTCAGTATATACAAAAGAAAACGAGTTACATTAATTAAAAGCTACCAAACAAGTGCATAACATAGGCAAACATATCAATATTTACCTCTTCTATGTGCAAACTGAGCAATAAGCAGGAAGAAAATTCAACACGTCGGAGCAGGTGGTCACTAGAGGACGGGACCTATGGTAAATAAAAACAATGTAAAACACACAGCATTGCTGCCTAGATACATCGATTGAAACCACTACCTTACCAGAGTGTTATCTTGCTAACAGCCACAACCTGTCACACCAGGGGCCAGAGGAGAACAGCAGCATACCAGGTCTTTTCAGTGCAGCTCATATATTAGAGCAAACAAAACTGACAACAAGGAAATGGGCGGTGCTACTGCCTGTTAAATAATTTTTTGGTTCATTATGTGGATTCAGCAGAACTATTTATAAAACATAATAAGGAAGTGATCTGCCTGCTGTGCAGAGTCATTAAAGGTCTGTTATTTGCGGTTAGCTCCCATCAGCAGCAGTCTAACCTGGAACAGCTCCAGGATCATCATTGTGGACAGTTACTGTGACAACTACTAGGGACGATCAATACGAAACAAGCAAAAATAAACTTGAATTAAAATTGAAGTAAAATAGTAATACTATCATCTCTGACAACATATTCTAATCTTGAAGTTAATGCATGTTTGCTTCTCCTCCAGATGCTCCAAGGCTTCCCTCTGTGTCAGTGAGTCCTTCTGGTGAGATAGTGGAGGGCAGTTCAGTGACTCTGACCTGTAGCAGTGATGCTAACCCAGCAGCTAATTATACCTGGCACAAGAAGAATGTAAATCCAGACCTTCAACCTCTCAGTAAAGAACCACAGCTTGTCTTCAGCTCCATCCAGTCCTCTGACTCTGGAGAGTATTACTGTACAACTGAGAACCAGCTGGGGAAGAGGACATCTGAATACATCTTTATTGATGTGAAATGTGAGTGAAACAACTTTCAGAAAAAAGAAAAACAGACAAACTAAATATCTTTGTAGTGTTGTTAACCAGGGAGAGATGTTACTGATCATGACTGCTTCAGCTCTGCCTGCTTCACATTCACAGTCTGTAGCTGTAATTCACTGAACAGCTCCAGTTTTTAGGTTTTGGGACCCAATATTCAAACCATCACCACCCATTTTCCAGACTACATACTTGCTACATACACAGCTATTAATTTCTTATGACTGAGATACCATATGCACAGTATATGCTACTGCAGTATAATACCCTTTACCCTGACTAGTCTAAAAGTTTCCCTCATTTCAAGTTCTGCATTTCTCTGTGGTTTTCATAGATGACTCATCAGAACATTGGTTAACAAAATGCAGATTATGTAATGATTGATTTCCTTCTTCTTATCCTGTTCAGTAAAAGTGCTTTAATATTCACAGCTTTAATACTTCTGTCTCAGTTCCTCACTTCTGTCTGATTGTTCTGTCTCAGTGAGGAGAGATGAACTTTCTCAAGCTGTTTTTTTACAATATAAATTCAAAGTATACATCAATATCTTTAGACATTTTGATTTGTGTTTCACCCAGGCATAATTCAGAAATAAAATAATGAAAGTCGTAAAATACATTTAGAAAGTGCCTAAAAAGCAAATGTGAGTAAGAAAAGAAATATATCAAATCAAATCAAATTAAAAATATATTCATATAGCACAAGTCATACATAAAATGCAACTCCGAGTGCTTAACATAAAAAGAATTAGAAAGAACATGAGTTTAAATAAAAAACATTGAAATGAAAAAAGTTTGGCCTTGCTGTGGGTCTTTACTGGACCCTATGAAGAACCAAGATAAGACTGACAGAAGACCTGAGGGATATAGTAGGTACATATCTTAAAACCATGTCAGGCAAAAAGAATCTTAAAATCAGTTCTCAAACTAGAAAGTAGCCAGTGAAGTGATTTTAAAACAGGTGTAATGTGTATTCTCCTTCTGGTCCTGATCAGCACACAGACAGCTGGATTTTATAGTTGTTGTAGTTATATAAAACTACAACCAACAAGCAGCCAAGAAGATAAAATCATATTGATGTCATGGTCCATTTGTTTTAATCACTGATTTTTAACTGTTGTTTTGAATCTGATTGTGGTTTCTGATGTCCTCTGTGTTACAGTGGTACCGGGTCAGAATTACTGGGGAGTAACTTACACTTCTACTCAGATCTGTACCTTCAAAGGATTAACAGTGGACATAAACTGCACCTACAGCTACCCGTCCAGTATAGAGAGAACTTCTACTGTTGTTCAGGAAAGTTTCTGGTTTACTAAATTGAATAATAATGAACCTGTGGATCTGAAAACAGACTCAGAGTATTCAGGTCGTGTTCAGTATCTCTGTAATAAGCTTGACTGCACTCTGAGAATCACAGACCTGAGAGAGAGCGACTCAGCTGAGTACAAGTTCAGGTTCATAACAAACCAACAAGGAGGGAGATTTACTGGTAAACCTGGAGTCACTTTGACTTTCATAGGTAACATTTTCATTAAAAGACTTAATTTATTTTCAAATGGTTAATATCTTGGAAATATCACTGTGAAGATTTGTTTGTATGAACAAAATTACATTTCTGTTTTTTTCACAAACACAGCTCTCCAGGTGCAGGTGACCACAATAACAGTCCATCAGTCTTATACCGAGGCAGAGCTGAAATGTCTCAGCAGCTGCAGTCCAGCAGGTCCTATTTCCTATGTCTGGTTCAAGAATGGACAGAAAGTAATGAATGAGGAAACTTCTCTTTATTCAGGGCAGTTTAATCTGGGTGACAACGTCTCCTGTGCTTTGAAAGGACATGAGGATTACCGCTCTCCCTTAGTGTGTGAGTTTAGTTCACTGTGTCAGCCTGTGTCTATGTATTTTTGATTTATTTCCCAATCCAAACAATTTTCCAAATAATCCAAACTTGAATTAAAATAGTCTATTATCTCTGACAACATCTAATCTAATCTTGAAGTTAATGCATGTTTGTTTCTCCTCCAGATGCTCCAAAGCTTCCCTCTGTGGCAGTGAGTCCTTCTGGTGAGATAGTGGAGGGCAGTTCAGTGACTCTGAACTGTAGCAGTGATGCTAACCCAGCAGCTAAATACATCTGGTACAAGAAGGATGTAAATCCAGACCTTCAACCTCTCAGTAAAGAACCACAGCTTGTCTTCAGCTCCATCCAGTCCTCTGACTCTGGAGAGTATTACTGTACAACTGAGAACCAGCTGGGGAAGAGGACATCTGAATACATCTTTATTGATGTGAGATGTGAGTGAAACAACTTTCAGAAAAAAGAAAAACAGACAAACTAAATATCTTTGTAGTGTTGTTAACCAGGGCGAGATGTTAGTGATCATGATTGCTTCAGCTCTGTCTGCTTCACATTCACAGTCTGTAGCTGTAATTCACTGAACAGCTCCAGTTTTTAGGTTTTGGGACCCAGATTCAAACCATCGCCACCCATTTTCCAGACCTATTTCGAACTTGCTACATACACAGCTATTAATTTCTTATGATCTAAATAAGGAATGTGGCTGGGCCCAGGGAGGCAAAACCTAAATTTCGTTCTTTTAGAGTTTTAGGTTGCATTGACCTTTTAATATGCAACCCACACCAGCCAAAGGGCCACAGATCTCTTATAATGATACAGATGACGGCGAATGATGGACTGAGACAAAAAGTTTGCCCAAGATTACAAAATGTAATTAGAAAATTTCTGCCACAGAAATTTTGAAAGTGTCACAGGCTGGTGTCGGTGGGTCATGTATGAGGGAGCCCACCAGCTGATGGGGAACACTCATCTGGGAGAGGGCGATGGTATTTGCGTCATTGATAGCATACTTGCATGTGCTTTTACTGTTTACGATTTACTTTTACTCATAATGGGGGTATTTTTACATTGTTCTGATACTTTTCAAAGGATCTGAATACACCATTGCATACATGTATTCTGACGCCTATACATACATTGTTATGGCGTTATATGCTTTTATGTTATGATCAGTATAGCTAGAGCACAGACACCTAACTTTAGATGACTATTAGGTGAGTTTATTGGTGCTATACGTAGATTTAAAAAACAAAAAACAAAAACAAATCATACATACCGGTACATTTTCAGCCAGTAGGAGGAGGACACGTCGTTGGCACAGATTGCGGCATAAAACTCATGAAAAGACGTTCATTTCCATAAACTCGGAACAACAGGAATACAATTAATACAGCTAATAGAAATTTTGGTGGGTGAAAATTTGCGGGCAAATGGTGGCGGTAATGCTACACTAGCCGGTTACAATTTGGCATTTAAAGGTATAATATGTAATTATTCTGCATTAAAATGTCTACAAACAACTAGACCTATGTTATATACATTGTTGAGTTGTGTACTTACATTATCTCTATTTCTTCCAACAATTTTCAAACCCAGAGAAATATGTAATTTAATAAATGTAATGGACCGTTTCATTTAGTCGCATGTCAATAGTGTCATACGTCAACACAGAGTAAACTAACTTTGGCACAAGTTAGCACAAATTGCGTGAGTCTGCGCTGTGTTTGTCCGCTGCAATGGCGTCTACCAAAGAGTAACTTACACACTACAAGATAATACATCAGCAATGTGTGTGTTCCACACAAACTGTTAAAAATGGACTTTTATTCACTTTTAAGCCACATTTTCATGATAAACTTAGGTTTTTAACTATATCTTTTAGCCAGAAGAAGGATTTTAGTCTCTGGACGTTATCAAGAAATCAACTGGGCAAACGTTAGTAGCAGCTCGGCTAACAGCCCTTCCAAGAAGTCTGTGATCACCAAACATAGCCAGAGAAATATTGATTTTTTAGGTGGAACAGCTTTAAATATTTTTTTAACAATTTTTGGAGAAGTGGAGACCTCTGCGGATAATTCGGGTGCCGGGAGAAACCTTACGAACTTCTGGATGTAAAGTTATTAAGATTAATAAAGAAGTGTTAGCAGCAGCTCAGCTAACAGCCGTCCGGTGGTCACTAAACATCGTTGGAGAAACACTGATTTTTAAGGTAAAACAGCTTTAATTCATATTTTAACGATTTTAAACTGCGTGTACTTTTTGTTTTGGAGAAGTGGAGACCTCTGCGGATAATTCGGCTCCTGGAAGAAATCAGACGAACGTCTGGATGTAAAATCATTAAAATTAAAAAAAAACAGCAGCTCAGCTCACAGCCTGTATCTGACGTCCGTCCATCACCAAACTTTGAAGGAGAAACACTGAATTTTTAGGTAAAACAGTTTTAGTCAATATTTTAATGATTTTAATCTGCGTGTACGTTTGACTTTGGAGAAGAGGAGACTTCTGCAGATAATTCGGCTCCCGTGAGAAACCAGACGAACGTCTGGATGTAAAGTTATAAGATTGATAAACAAGTGTTAGCAGCAGCTCAGCTAACAGCCTGTATCTGACGTCCGTGGGTCGCTGTACATCGTCGGAGATACACCGATCTTTTAGATGAAACAGCTTTATTCAGTGTTTTTACCTGTAATCACCGGGTCCGTTTGTTCTGGAGAGGAGGAGACCTCTGCGGATAATTCGGCTGCCGATATAAACATCCTGAACCATGATCACCGGAGTTATCCTGTCCGCATGAAGCTGATTATTTAACACCGAAGACAACAACTCCCATGATCCCTTGCTACTTCACACCGTCATCACACTCCGTCTGTTGTCATTGTTTTGATAAAGAGATCCCTAGTGGTTGAAATTACATATTGTGCGTTTAAAGAAGAAGAAGAAGAAGTCGAAATTTGCGTTCGTCTTTTCCGGTAAGTGCACAAAGGCAGTGTTCGATTTGAGACAACACTACCCTGTCGAAATTGGCGCACTACGCCAGTAAGTACGTAATGCACATAGTATACTACATGGAAGTGTACTAACGGAAGTACGCGATTGGAGACACACTAATGCCTATGATTCAGGCAGATTAGCTAGCGCACTTAGCTTCGTGCACATAGCTTCTCACACGCCTGGACACACACACGCACGCCCACACGCAATCCCACACACATACACAGAGATTTACTCTGCTCCCTATGGCAACCCGTGTGTAGGCATGCGTGTGTGTGTTGGTGTGTAAATTTGTCAAAGCAGAGTGAAAATGTTAGCTCCGTGAGCCTGTCAAAAAAGGCATTTTTGTAAAAGAACTGTAAGTCCTAAAAGAAATCTGACCAGACCAGGACCACTGCAAGATCTTTCTGCACAATATCGGTGATCTTCAAGTCCCTAGTTTAAACAGCCTTCTCCACTCTAACGATGACATCACGCACACTAGCTCTGAACACTCCAGCAATACACACTAATGTTAAACTCAAAATTTGTCCAAAATTGGGCATGAAACTTTAAAAGTCACAGTCAAAGATCAAAAAGTATAAAAGATATCAAAAGGTTGAATACAAGTTTAATAGCCGACAACTTTGTGAACATTGTAAAGTTTGAATGAAGTCTGTAGCTCAAAGTATGGTGAAGTAGTTGAAGCTTGAAATTGCCCCTAAAATGTGGACATTTTTTGACCACTCTCCATTCATTTCCTATGGGAAATTTTTTCACATATCTTCACCAAAAGTCATAGCACACCATTCCCGAATGAGCCGCACATTTTGATGTATAATTCATATGGTTTTTCTCAAAGTTGCAGGACTAGTTACGTGCCGAAATTTTGTACGGAAGAGGAATAATAAGAAGTGGAAGAAACATGACGAATAACATAGCTATGGAGCGTAGTGACTTGTGCAGTGCCCTCTACACATCCACACACACACAGCAAGGCAAAAACCAAAAGGAAAAAATAAATTGTAAAGGAAGTGCAAAAATGACTACGAAACACGCGTCACATCCTCCACCATCCTGGCGGCCATGCTTGCCACAGGTCCTATAGCACTACAATAAAGAAACACCGGTTAAACGACAGCACACTACGTTACTAGTTTCTCGGGGCAAAATTATCAATACCACGATGGTCAGGCAAGATGTAACAAAAGAACCTTACAATAACAGAGACCAACTAATGAAACTAAAGGCTAATATCACAAAGAAAAATAAAACACTATTAAAGCAAACTCACCAACTGTATTACCTGTTAACCCTTTCTGCTTCAGCATCCAGACCACAGTTGGGAAGCACAGGGGAGACTCTGTCACTTTGACAACTACTAGGGACGATCAATACGAAACTAGCAAAAATTAACTTGAATTAAAATAGTAATACTATCATCTCTGACAACATATTCTAATCTTGAAGTTAATGCACGTTTGTTTCTCCTCCAGATGCTCCAAGGCTTCCCTCTGTGTCAGTGAGTCCTTCTGGTGAGATAGTGGAGGGCAGTTCAGTGACTCTGACCTGTAGCAGTGATGCTAACCCAGCAGCTAATTACACCTGGCACAAGAAGAATGTAAATCCAGACCTTCAACCTCTCAGTAAAGAACCACAGCTTGTCTTCAGCTCCATCCAGTCCTCTGACTCTGGAGAGTATTACTGTACAACTGAGAACCAGCTGGGGAAGAAGACATCTGAATACATCTTTCTTGATGTGAAATGTGAGTGAAACAACTTTCAGAAAAAAGAAAAACAGACAAACTAAATATGTTTGAAATCTTTGTAGTGTTATTAACCAAGGTGAGAAGTTACTGATCATGATTGCTTCAGCTCTGCCTGCTTCACATTCACAGTCTGCAGCTGTAATTTACTGAACAGCTCCAGTTTTTAGGTTTAGGGACCCAGATTCAAACCATCACCACCGATTTTCCAGACCTATGTCGAACTTGCTACATACACAGCTATTAATTGCTCATGATCGAGATACCATATGCACAGTATATGCTACTGCAGTATGATACCCTTTAGCCTGACTAATCTAAAAGTTTCCCTCATTTCAGGTTCTGCATTTCTCTGTGGTTTTCACAGTTGACTCATCAGAAGATTGACTGGCTAACATAGAGGAAACTAATCAATAAAAAGTGCAGATTATGTAATGATTCATCTCCTTCTTATCTTGTTCAGTAAAAGTGCTTTCATATTCACAGCTTTAATACTTCTGTCTCAGTTGCTTAGTTCTGTGTGATTGTTCTGTCTCAGTGAGATCAACTTTCTCAAGCTCTTTCTTTACAATATAAATTCAAAGTATACATCAGTGTCTTTAGACTTTTCGATTTGTGTGTTTTCACCCTGGCATAATTCAGAAAGAAAATAATGAAAGTCATAAAATACCTAAAAGTACCTAAAAGCAAATGTGAGGAAGAAAAGAAATATATCAAATCAAATCAAATTAAAATATATTCATATAGAACAAGTCATACATCAAATAATACAACAGGTGTAATGTGTATTCTCCTTCTGGTCCTGATCAGCACACAGACAGCTGAATTTTATATAAGTTGAAGTTGATTTATGGCTTGTTTTGGTGGGCCAGTAAAGCATTACAATAATCAGCCTCCTAGTCTCTCAGTACTATCATCATATGATCTAAAGGACTTTTCGTTAGATAATACATAAGATACACATTCCAGGGATTTGGCTTTTTGCTTTTTTTAAACTACAACCAACAAGCAGAACAAGAAGATAAAATCATATTGATATAATGATCCAGTTTGTCTTATTCACTGATTTTAAACTGCTATTATGAATCTGATTGTGGTTTCTGATGTGCTCTGTGTTACAGTGGTACCGGGTCAGAATTACTGGGGAGTGACTTACACTTCTACTCAGATCTGTGCCTTAAAAGGATCTACAGTGGACATAAACTGCACCTACAGCTACCCATCCAGTATAGAGAGAACTTCTACGGTAGTTCAGGAAAGTTTCTGGTTTACTAAAGGGAGTAATAATGAACCTGTAGGTCTGATAAAAGACTCAGAGTATTCAGGTCGTGTTCAGGATCACTGTGATAAGCTCAACTGCACTCTGAGAATCACAGACTTGAGAAAGAGTGATTCAACTGAGTACAAGTTCAGGTTCATAACAAACCAAGCAGGAGGGAGATATACTGGTGTACCTGGAGTCACTTTGTCTGTCACAGGTAACATTCAAAGACTTAATTTATTTTCAAATGGTTAATATCTTGGAAATATCACTGTGAAGCTTTGTTTGTATGTATGAACAAAATTACATTTATGTTTTTTCACATACCCAGCCCTCCAGGTGCAGGTGACCACAATAACAGTCAATCAGTCTTATACCGAGGCCGAGCTGAAGTGTCACAGCAGTTGCAGTCCAGCAGGTCATATTTCTTACATCTGGTTCAAAAACGGAGAGAAAGTTATGAATGAGGAAACTTCTCTTCATTCAGGGCAGTTTAGTCTCAGTGACAACATCTCCTGTGCTTTGAAAGGACATGAGGATTACCGCTCTCCTTCAGTGTGTGAGTTTAGTTCACTGTGTCAGTCTGTGTCTGTTTTCTCCCGAAAATTAAATATATTATTCATTTCTCAATACAAATGATTTTTGGTTCATTATGTGGATTCAGCATAACTCTTTATAAAACATAATTATGAATTGATCTGCCTACTGTGCAGTCATTAAAGGTCTGGTATTTGTGGTTAGTTCCCACCAGCAGCAGTCCATATTGTAAAATTTCTGTGGCCCACATCCAGCCCACACTTGTAATTTTCATGTGGCCCACATACCATGTGGAATGATAGCATTTCGGCAACCCACCTGTGTTTGCCAGATCCGGGCCACAAGCAAACCATAGCAATGCAACATGTAAACTAAAAACTACTCAAATAAACCAGATCTTGCCCATATCTGTTCCACAGTTCATGTTTACTCTGGTTCTATATCCTCATCTGGCCCACATATTGCATAGAATGATGGCACTTGTGCGGTCCTCTCTCGTTTGCTTGATCTGGGCCACAAGCTAACCATCGAAATGCCACATGTAAACCAAAATCTAAATATATAAAGTAGATCTGGTCCAAAGTTAGTTTTTATTCTGAAATATATTGATACATGTCCTCCAGATGCTCCAAGGCTTCCCTCTGTGTCAGTAAATCCTTCTGGTGAGATAGTGGAGGGCAGTTCAGTGACTCTGACCTGTAGCAGTGATGCTAACCCAGCAGCTAAATACACCTGGTACAAGAAGAATGTAAATCCAGACCTTCAACCTCTCAGTAAAGAACCACAGCTTGTCTTCAGCTCAATCCAGTCTTCTGACTCCGGAGAGTATTACTGTGCAGCCCAGAACCAGCTGGGGAAGAGGACATCTGAATACATCTTTATTGATGTGAAATGTGAGTGAAAAAGCTCATTGAAGCAGAAACATGAGGCTGTTGGTCAAACATTTCTGATCATGTCTGCTTTCTACAGCTTTGACTACTTCACCTGTAGTCTGCTGCTTTAGTTTATTGAGCAGCTTCAGTACAACATGATATGGTCATGCAATCCGTTCTCATCTCATAATTAAATCAATTTGATACTTCTGCTGCAGATGCTCCAAAGACTCCTTCTGTGTCACTGAGTCCATCTGGTGAGATAGTGGAGGGCAGTTCAGTGGCTCTGACCTGTAGCAGTGATGCTAACCCAGCAGCTAATTACACCTGGTACAAGAAGAATATAAATCCAGACCTTCAACCTCTCAGTAAAGAACCACAGCTTGTCTTCAGCTCAATCCAGTCCTCTGACTCTGGAGAGTATTACTGTGCAGCCGAGAACCAGCTGGGGAAGAGGACATCTGAATACATCTTTATTGATGTGAAATGTGAGTAATATCACTTATTTAAAAAGAATCACACAGTTGATGGACTTGTCAATCTCTTTACGTAGAGATTTGTCTGATCACGTCTGCTTTCTTCAACTCTGCCTGCTTCACATTCAGTCTGCTGCTGTAATTCACTAAGCAGCTCCAATACAATGTGTTGTACTAATCCAACCCTTCCTCATTTTATGGTTAATTCATATTGATATATGTTGTCCAGATGCTCCAAGGCTTCCTTCTGTGTCAATGAGTCCTTCTGGTGAGATAGTGGAGGGAAGTACAGTGAGTCTGACCTGTAGCAGTGATGCTAACCCAGCAGCTAATTATACCTGGTACAAGAAGTATGTAATTCCAGACCTTCAACCTCTCAGTAAAGAACCACAGTTTGTCTTCAGCTCCATCCAGTCCTCTGACTCTGGAGAGCATTACTGCACAGCCGAGAACCAGCTGGGGAAGAGGACATCTGAATACATCTTTATTGATGTGAAACGTGAGTGAAACAGCTTAAATAAAAAATAAGAAAACAGACAGACTAAATATGTCTGAAATCTTTGCAGTCTTATTAACCAGGGTGAGATGTTACTGATCATGACTGCTTCAGCTCTGCATGCTTCACATTCACAGTCTGTAGCTGTAATTCATTGAATATTTCCAGTTCTTTGGATTTTGGACTGAGATTCAAACTGTCACCACCCAATTTCCACACCCGTGTCAAAGCTGCTACATACAGCTATTAATTGCTTATCATCTAAATACCAGATGTACAGTGTATGCTCCTGCAGTGATACACCCTTCACTCAAAATAATCTCTTTTAACACATTTCCTACAGATGGTCCAAAGGTTCCCTCTGTATCAGTGAGTCCCTCTGGTGAGATAGTGGAGGGTAGTTCAGTGACTCTGACCTGTAGCAGTGATGCTAACCCAGCAGCTCATTATACCTGGTACAAGGACAACCAAACAGTGACTCAAGGACAACAGGGAAGTTATTACTTCACCTCCATCACCTCTGAGGACAGCGGGATCTACCACTGCAAGTCTGAGAATCAATACAGACAGATTAACTCTTCATCTCTAATCATAGATGTCCTGTGTAAGTACAAAATATTAGAAAATTAATATTTACCTTAGTACTTACCACTTATCGCAATTCATACTATTTCTAGTACTATTAGAAAAGGTAACAAGGAGGTTGTGGTTCAGGAAGTAGAGCAGGTCGTCCACTAAACAGGATGTAGAGTTTCAATCTTGAACTCTTGAGTGTCTTTGAGAAAGATACTTAACCCTAAATTGCTCCTGATGGTTTTGCCTGAAAACTGGATGGTAGTTTGCTACCATCAATGTGTGAGTGTTAGCCTGAATGTAGGTGTGAATAGGGTGAATGAGCAGCAGAATCATTGTGAGGTACTTTGGACAAAAGTGCTATAGAAATACATCCATTGACATTTTTATTTAGGCCCTTTTTCCTGAATTGCAAGAGGGGAAAAATCTTAAATTCAAACAAAATTTGCCCAGTACAGGAACATTTAGCAATTTTTCTGGTGGTGGTGTAGAAAATGAAAAATAATAGTTGTTTCAAACATTTAATAATAATTAAGCTCTGTGGCTGGTGGAGTGCAGAACAAATGCTCTCCATTTACTGAGTACACTGCTATGCTCTACGTTTGGACTCTTGGTTACTTGCATTACTACAAATGTCAATGATATTTTGATGGAGGTTTTCTATTCATAGAACAGAATCTTCCGGTTTCTCTTCTCCTTTCTGTTGCATGGCTGAAAAGGGAAAGTGCTTGAGCACACAGTCTTTAACCAAGTCTCTGAATTCCTTTCTGCCAACAACCTGTATGACCCAAATCAGTCCAGCTTTAAGCCGGATCACTCTATCTAGACTGCAATACTGTCGGTTGTGAAATCACTGCACTCAGCTAGAGCTGCTGATCAGTCTCAGCCCTTTTGCTACTGGACCTGTCAGCTGTCTTTGATGCAGTTAACCACTGACTCCTCCTCTTCACGCTCACTGAACTTGGTATCTTAGGATATGCACACATACACTCTGGTTCATGTTCTACCTGTCAGAGAGATATTTTAGAGTATCTCGGAGTGGAAAAGTGACCAGACTGCACAACCTATCTACAGGAGTTCCTCAAGGGTCAATGCTTGATCCCCTTTATTTTCTCATTATATACCACTGCTATACTGACGACACCCAGCTCTTCCTATCGTTCCCACCGTAAGACCACACAGTTTCGGCTAGGATCTCTTCATGTTTTGCTGATATATCAGCATGGATGACAGAATGCCACCTTCAGCTTAACCACTCCAAGACTGAGCTCCTTGTCATGCCAACCAGCCCTTCCACACAACAAAACATCTGCATCCAGCTCAAATCAACCCAACTCAAGCCCACAAAATCTGCCTAAAACTTGGGTGTCATGACTGATGACCAACTAATCTTTAATGTTCACGTGGCCTCAGTAGCTCGATCGTGTCGATTCACCCTGTACAACATCAGGAAGATCAGACCCTTCCCGTCTGAGCATGCAGAACAACTCCTGGTACAGTCTCCCATAATATCAAGCATTGACTACTGCAACTCTTTACATACAGGCCCCCCTGCATGTACAATTAAACCTCTGCAGATGATCCAGAACGAGATGGTGCATCTCGTCTTCAATCAGCCCAAAACAGCACATATCACTCCACTGGCTCCCAGTTCCTGCCCCACTTCAGGCTCACTTTCAGATTAGTCAGTACCAATTGCGTGGCATCTTTACCTGTAGCTGCCCATTAGTGTTCAACCATATTTGGGCCATGTTCACCATTTCAAATACGGGCCATATTAGGCTCACACCCTGATTAGCCAGTGCTGGCTGTGGCCGTGTATTTGCCAAAACTGGCTCAGATTGCTGTAAAATATTTCTACCATATGTACCATATCATATGCGGGCCATTTTAGGCTCATTTCCAGATGAGCCAGTGCTTACTGTGTTGTATATTTGCCAGAACGGGCCACATTTGCTGCACCATATGTGGGCCACTTTTGGTTTACACCTACTATTGTCGACTTTGCCAGATCTTTGCCAAAGGTAGCCCACATTTTTTTTGTGATATTTGGGCCATATTCATTATGTATCACATAGGCAACTTTAGGGTCACATCCAGTTTACACATTGCAGAGGACACCACACTTTTGGCAAAAATGGCCCACATTTGTTTTGGGATATTTGTGCCATATTTGTTATTTTACAGGTAGGCCACTTCAGGTTCACATCCATTTTGTCCGGGCCAGAAGAAGGCCCACAGTGCTGTATTATTGCCTGAAGTGGCCTGTTTCCATATGCTGTCTGGTTTGGGTTGTATCAGTCTCTTGGGTACATTGCTTTGGAAAAAGCATCAATAAAAAATGCAAATAAAAAATGTAAATGTAATGTAGAATACAAAACAGGCTATTTTTTATGTTCATATCAAATTCTATAATTTCCTATATGAAGTTATATCAAAATGCTTTAAATATAAAAAAGGAAAACATTTATTCATTTAAAACCTTAATTAATAATTTATCAAGCTGGATCACTCTGAATTAAACTGTGTGGCTGGTGTGGTGCCGCATGTGTTCCCTCTATTGGCCAGCCACCAATGTATGTGAATAAAGACTTGCAAGACGTCTTTTTTTTTTTCAGATGCTCCAAAGCTTCCTTCTGTCTCAGTGAGTCCCTCTAGTGAGATAGTGGAGGGCAGTTCAGTGACTTTGAACTGTAGCAGTGATGCGAACCCAGCAGCTAATTACACCTGGTACAAGAAGAATGTAAATCCAGACCTTCAACCTCTCAGTAAAAGACCACAGCTTGTCTTCATCTCCATCCAGTCCTCTGACTCTGGAGAATATTACTGTACAGCTGAGAACCAGCTGGGGAAGAGGACATCTGAATACATCTTTATTGATGTGAAATGTGAGTGAAAAAGCTTATTTAAAAAGAATCACACAGTTGATGGACTTGTCAGTTGCTTTAAGTAGAGATTTGTCTGATCTTGTCTGCTTTCTTCAGCTCTGCCTGCTGCACACTCAGTCTGCCGCTGTAGTTCATTGAGCAGCTCCAATACAACATGTTGAAATAATGCAACCCTTCCTCATTTTATGGTTAATTCATATTGATACATGTCCTCCAGATGCTCCAAGGCTTCCCTCTGTGTCAGTAAATCCTTCTGGTGAGATAGTGGAGGGCAGTTCAGTGACTCTGACCTGTAGCAGTGATGCTAACCCAGCAGCTAATTATACATGGTACAAGAAGAATGTAAATCAAGACCTTCAACCTCTCAGTGGAGCACCACAGCTTGTCTTCAGCTCCATCCAAACCTCTGTCTCTGGAGAGTATTACTGTACAGCTGAGAACCAGCTGGGGAAGAGGACATCTGAATACATCTTTATTGATGTGAAATGTGAGTGAAACAACTTAAATAAGAAATAATAAAAAAGAGAGACTAAATATTTCTGAAATCTTTGCAGTCTTATTAACCAGGGTGAGATGTTACTGATCATGACTGCTTCAGCTCTGACTGCTTCACATACACAGTCTATAGTTGTAGTTCACTGAACAGTTCCAGTCACCACCCATTTTCCAGACCCTTGTTGAAACTGCTACATACTAATGTTAATTACTTATGATCTAAATAATATATGTAAAGTATATGCTCCTGCAGTAATACATCATTTACCCTGAATAATCTCTGTTAACACATCTCATCCAGATGGTCCAAAGCTTCCCTCTGTGTCAGTGAATCCCCCTGGTGAGATAGTGGAGGGAAGTTCAGTGACTTTGAACTGTAGCAGTGATGCTAACCCAGCAGCTCATTATACCTGGTACAAGGAGAACCAAACAGTGACTCAAGGACAACAGGGAAGTTATCATTTCACCTCCATCACCTCTGAGAACAGCGGGATCTACCACTGCAAGTCTGAGAATCAGTACAGACAGATCAACTCTTCATCTCTGACCATAGATGTCCAGTGTAAGTACAAAATATTAGAAAATTAATATTTACTACATATTGCAATTCCTACTATTTCTAATAAAACTAGACAAGGTGGCAAAGCGGCTGTGATTCACCAGATAGAGCAGGTCGTCCACTAATCAGGATGTGGTGGTTCAATCCCCCATTCCTCCTGCCATGTTATGTGTCCATGTGCAAGATACTGAACCCTAAATTTCTCCTGATGGTTTTGCCTGAACCCTGGATGGTAGTTTGCCACCATCAATGTGTGAGTGAACACTTGAATGTGAGTGTGAATGGGGGAAAGAGCAGCAGAATCATTGTAAAGCACTTTGAGCGAAAGTGCTCTAGAAATACAACCATTTACATCAATATTTCTGCCCTTTTTTCCTAAAATGCAAGGGGGGCAAAAGCTTAAATTCAAGCTTAAATTACCAAGGATTATAACATTTAGCAACTTTTGCAGTGGTAGTGTAAAAATGAAAACCAATAGTTGCTTCAAATATTTAATAATAATTAAGTTTCGTGGCTGTTGGGGTGCTGAACAAATGCTCTCTACTGACCTACCACCACTGCTACGCTCCTTGTTTGGATTTTTGGTTGCATACATTACTACAAATGTCAATGACATTTTGATTGAGGTTTTCTATTCTTGGAACAGAATATTTCAATTGTTCTTCTTCTTTTTGTGGCATGGTAGGATAAGAAAATACAAAATAGGTTCATTTCTATGTTCATTTCATATTCTATAATTTTATATGTGAACTTTTAACCAAACGCTTAAAAGGTAAAAAGTAATTCATTTACTAATTTAAAACCTCAATAAATAATTTATCAAGCTGGATCACTCTGAATTAAATTGTGTGACTGGTGGGTCGTCACATCTGTGACCTCTATTGGCCAGCCACCACTGAATGTGAGTAAAGACTCATAAGATGTCTTTCTGTTCAGATGCTCCAAAGCTTCCCTCTGTGTCAGTGAATCCCTCTGGTGAGATAGTGGAGGGCAGTTCAGTGACTCTGACCTGTAGCAGTGATGCTAACCCAGCAGCTAATTACACCTGGTACAAGAAGAATGTAAATCCAGACCTTCAACCTCTCAGTAAAGAATCACAGTTTGTCTTCAGCTCCATCCAGTCCTCTGACTCTGGGGAGTATTACTGTACAGCTGAGAACCAGCTGGGGAAGAGGACATCCGAATACATCTTCATTGATGTGAAATGTGAGTAAAAAAGCTTATTTAAAAATAATCATACAGGTGATGGACTTGTCAATCACTTTAAGTAGAGATTTGTCTGATCATGTCTGCTTTCTTCAGCTCTGTCTGCTTCACATTCAGTCTGCTGCTGTAGTTCACTGAGCAGCTCCAATACAATATGTTGGACTAATGCAACCCTTCATCATTTTATGGTTAATTCATATTGATACATGTCCTCCAGATGCTCCAAGGCTTCCCTCTGTGTCAGTGAGTCCCTCTAGTGAGATGGTGGAGGGCAGTTCTGTGACTCTGAACTGTAGCAGTGATGCTAACCCAGCAGCTAATTACACCTGGTACAAGAAGAATGTAAATCCAGAACTTCAACCTCTCAGTAAAGAACCACAGCTTGTCTTCAACTCCATCCAGTCCTTTGACTCTGGAGAGTATTACTGTACAGCTGAGAACCAGCTGGGGAAGAGGACATCTGAATACATCTTTATTGATGTGAAATGTGAGTGAAACAACTTAAATAAAAAATAAAAAAAGAGACAAATTAAATATGTCTGAAATTTTTGCAGTCTTATTAACCAGGGTGAGATATTACTGATCATGACTGTTTCAGCTCTGACTGCATCACATACACAATCTATAGTTTTAGTTCACTGAATAACTATTTGGGTTTTGGGACCCAGATTCAGACCGTCACCACCCATTTTCCAGACCCTTGTTAAAGCTGCTACATACAGCTATTAATTGCTCATGATATATATACTATATATACACAGTATATGCTCCTGCAGTAATACATCCTTTACCCTGAATAATCTCTGTTAACACATCTCATCCAGATGGTCCAAAGCTTCCCTCTGTGTCAGTGAATCCCTCTGGTGAGATAGTGGAGGGAAGTTCAGTGACTCTGACCTGTAGCAGTGATGCTAACCCAGCAGCTCATTATACCTGGTACAAGGAGAACCAAACAGTGACTCAAGGACAACAGGGAAGTTATCATTTCGCCTCCATCACTTCTGAGGACAGCGGGATCTACCACTGCAAGTCTGAGAATCAATACAGACAGATCAACTCTTCATCTCTAATCATAGATGTCCAGTGTAAGTACAAAACATTAGAAAATTAATATTTACTACTTATTGCAATTCCTACTATTTCTAATATGACTAGACAAGGTGGCAAGGTGGCTGTGATTCACCAGAAAGAGCAGGTCGTCCACTAATCAGGATGTGGTGGTTCAATCCCCAACTCCTCCTGCCATGTTGAAGTGTCCTTGAGCAAGATACTGAATCCTAAATTTCTCCTGATGGTTGTGCCTGAACTCTGGATGGTAGTTTGCCACCATCAATGTGTGAGTGAACACTTGAATGTGAGTGTGAATGAGGGAAAGAGCAAAAGAATCATTGTAAAGTGCTTTGAGCAAAAGTGTTCTAGAAATACAGCCATTTACATTAATATTTCTGCCCTTTTTTCCTGAAATGCAAGGCGGACACAAGCTTAAATTCAAACTAAAATTGCCCAGTGCCACAACATTTTGAAGTTTTTTTGGTGGTAGTGTAAAACTGAAAACCAATAGTTGCTTCAGATATTTAATAATAAATAAGCTTTGTGGCTGGTTGGGTGCTGAACAAATGCTCTCTGTTGACCTACCACCACTGTTATGCCCCATGTTTGGAGTTTTGGTTATATGCATTACTACAAATGTCAATGACATTTTCATTGAGGTTTTCTATTCTTGGAACAGAATATGCCAATTTCCTTTCTGTTGCATGACAGGAAAGGTTAAGAGAATACAAAATAAGCTCATTTTTATGTTCATTTTATATTCTATAATTTCATATGGGAACTTTTATCAAAATGCTTAAAAAAAGTAATTACTTTGCTCATTTAAAACCTCAATAAATAATTTATCAAGCTGGATCACTCTGAATTAAACTGTGTGGCTGGCGGGGTGCCACATGTGTTCCCTCTATTGGCCAGCCACCACTGAATGTGAATAAAGACTCATAAGATGTCTTTCTGTTCAGATGCTCCAAAGCTTCCCTCTGTGTCAGTGAGTCCTTCTGGTGAGATAGTGGAGGGCAGTTCAGTGAATCTGACCTGTAGCAGTGATGCTAACCCAGCAGCTAATTACACCTGGTACAAGAAGAATGTAAATCCAGACCTTCAACCTCTCAGTAAAGAACCACAGCTTGTCGTCAGCTCCATCCAGTCCTCTGACTCTGGAGAATATTACTGTACAGCTAAGAACCAGCTGGGGAAGAAAACATCTGAATACATCTTCATTGATGTGAAATGTGAGTGAAAAAGCTTATTTAAAAATAATCATACAGGTGATGGACTTGTCAATCGCTTTACGTAGAGAGTTGTCTGATCATGTTTGCTTTCTTCAGCTCTGCCTGCTTGACATTCAATCTGCTGCTGTAGTTCACTGAGCAGCTCCAATACAACATGTTATATTAATACAACCCTTCCTCATTTTATGGTTAATTCATATTGATACATGTCCTCCAGATGCACCAAAGCTTCCCTCTGTGTCAGTGATACCCTCTGGTCAGATTGTGGAGGGCAGTTCAGTGACTCTGACCTGTAGCAGTGATGCTAGCCCAGCAGCTAATTACACCTGGTACAAGAAGAATGTAAATCCAGACCTTCAACCTCTCAGTAAAGAACCACAGCTTGTCTTCAGCTCCATCCAGTCCTCTGACTCTGGAGAGTATTACTGTACAGCTGAGAACCAGCTGGGGAAGAAAACATCTGAATATATCTTCATTGATGTGAAATGTGAGTGCAAAAGCTTATTTAAAAATAATCATACAGGTGATGGACTTGTCAATCGCTTTAAGTAGAGATTTGTCTGATCATGTTTGCTTTCCTCAGCTCTTCCTGCTTCACATTCAGTCTGCCACTGTAGTTCACTGAGCAGCTCCAATACAACACGTTGTAATAATACAACCAGTCCTCCAAAGCTTCCCTCTGTGTCACTGAGTCCCTCTGGTGAGATAGTGGAGGGCAGATCAGTGGCTCTGACCTGTAACAATGATGCTAACCCAGAAGCTAATCAGTCTGTTGCAGTATCTCACTGAACAGGTCTAGTTTTGGGGTTTTGGGACCCAGATTTAGACCGTCACCACCCATTTTCCAGACTCTTGTTGAAGCTTCTACGTACGGCTATTAATTGCTTATTATCTAAATTCTATATGTACAGTACGTTCTACTGCAGTAATACACTCTTTACACAGAATAATCTCTGTTAACACATCTCCTCCAGATGGTCCAAAGCTTCCCTCTGTGTCACTGAGTCCCTCTGGTGAGATAGTGGAGGGAAGTTCAGTGACTCTGACCTGTAGCAGTGATGCTAACCCAGCAGCTCATTATACCTGGTACAAGGACAACCAAACAGTGACTCAAGGACAACAGGGAAGTTATCATTTCACCTCCATCAGCTCTGAGGACAGCGGGACCTACCACTGCAAGTCTGAGAATCAATACAGACATATCAACTCTTCATCTCTAATAATAGATGTCCAATGTAAGTACAAAACAATAAAAAAATACATATTTATCACTTAATACAGTCCCTCCCAGACACCAAAATTTTTGCGGACCATATCCGGCACACAGGCAACAATTGCAAATTTGTTGTATAGTATTTAGGCCATATTTGCAACATTATATGTCGGCTACTTTAGGTTCACATTAAGTCAAACCAGTCAAACCAGCCACTTTTGGTTTACACCCACATTAACTATTGTTGACTGGGCCAGATCTTTGCTAAAGGTGGCCCACATTTGTTTTGTGATATTTGGGCCATATTCACTATGTATGACATGTCTGACTGAAGGGTCACATCCAATTTACACATCACCGAGAGCACCACACCTTTCCCAAATATGGCCCACATTTGTTTTGTAATATTTGGGCCATATTTGTTATTTTACATGGAGACCACTTCAGGCTGACATCCATTTTGCCTGGACCAGAAGAAGGCCAGCAGTGCTGCATCATTGCACGAATTGGTCCACTTCCGTATGCTATCTGGGCTACTATTTCTAGTAGTACTAGACAAGGTGGCAAGGTGGCTGTGTTTCAGGAGGTAGAGTGGGTTGTTCACTAATCAGGATGTAGTGGTTCAATCCCCTACTCCTCCTGCCATGTTGAAGTGTCTTTGAGAAAGATACTGAACCATAAATTGCTTCTGATGGTTGTGCCTGAACCCTGGATGGTAGTTTGCCACCACCAATGTTTGAGTGCATGCTTGAATGTGAATGTGAATGAGGGAAAGAATCATTGTAATGTGCTTTTGATAAAAGCACTATAGAAATAAAGCCATTTACATTAATATTTAGGCCCTTTGTTCCTGAAATACAAAGGGGACACAAGCTTGAATTCAAGCACAATAGTTGCTTCAGATATTTAATAATAATATTAATATTGCTTTATGGCTGGTGTGGTTCTGTGGGTTAGGGTTAGGGTTCTGAGTGTTCTTTACTGACCAAGCGCCACTGCTGTGTTCCACATTTGGATTTTTGGTTACTTGCATTACTACAAATGTCAGTGACATTTTGATTGAGGTTTTCTATTCATGGAACAGAATATTCCAGTTTCTCTTCTTTCTGTTGCATGGCTAGAAAGATTAAGAGAATACAAACTATGTTCATTTTTATGTTCATTTCATATTCTATAATTTCATATGTGAAGTTATATAAAATGATTAAAAAGTAAAAACTAATTCATTTACTCTTTTAAAACCTTAATAAATAATTTATGGATTGGTGTGGCACCACATGTGTGCCCTCTATTAGCCAGCCACCAGTGAATGTGAATAAACACTCACAAGACGTCTTTCTGTTCAGATGCTCCAAAGCTTCCCTCTTTGTCAGTGAGTCCCTCTGGTGAGATAGTGGAGGGAAGTACAGTGAATCTGACCTGTAGCAGTGATGCTAACCCAGCAGCTAATTATACCTGGTACAAGGAGAATGAAGACTCACCAAAAGCATCAGGACAGATCTTCACCATCACTGATGTCAGACTTGAACACAGTGGGAATTATTCCTGTGAAGTCCAGAACAGAGGAGGACGTCATAACTCCACCTTATATTTGACTGTTGTGGCAGGTAAGTTATGCTCATTGACCTTCACACACAGACATACACACACACATGTACATTGAACAAGGGCTCAGCACTTATTAATAAGCCATATCTCCTTTTTTCGGTCTAAATTTTCAGGAAAATCAATATTTAATATGAATATCATCTGGGTGATTCTGGTGGTCCTGATGCTGATTGCCCTGCTTCTCTTGGGTTTATGGGCAAGGTAAAGCAATAAAAAAGAAATATGTCGTTTTGTTTTCTTATTAAAATATTCTAAGGGTTTTTATGTCATGAATTTAATTTTGAATAAATACGTCTTGTTTTTGTTTGATTCAATCCAGGAAGAAGAAAACTCTGAACTCCACCACTGAACTGAATCAACCTGTAGCGACTATAGAGATGAGAGAGAGACCTTATTAATAGAATTTACCCTAAAATACAGTTATGATTACTTGACACATAAATGCACTCAAAAACTTTATATTATCAGCATAAAGCTGCGAATTGAATTTATATTTAAATTACAACTCGCAGAGTAAAAACCTGTAATGTATTTCACCTGAACACAATTTCAGCAAATAATTCAGCTTTAAATACAATTTAATACATTTTTTATAAAATCCAGTTATATGCAAATGTCATTAATGAGGTCCATTAATCCTCATTTTGACATCTCTCTCAATCAGTTGGACTCTTCTCTTGTGTATGAGAAGGCCTCAGACTTGCAGGTCGTCGCTGCAGAACAGACAGAAGACATAAAGGAGCAGGAAGATGTAGAGTAAAGTCCAGTCAGAGCATCATGAAAAAAAGAGGCCAATATCAGATTCATAGTTAGAGTTACGAGAAGTAACTCACCTAAAGTTGATTTTGGCTGGACTCACCTGATGGAAGCAGAAAGTAGAGTGTTTTGTCTGAACTAATGCAAACTTAGTTATATTACAGATATTTAGGATTAGATAGATTTTTCAAACTATTATTTTAAATGTATACATGCTGTAATTAATTAATCAGGAATCCTGATTAGTTTGTTGTGCAGTATACTGTATATTTCCAAACATCAAATATAATCTCAGCTCTATCATACTTTGTTGAATGTCACATTATCGAGATAATACAATGGCTGATTCACAATTAACAGACAGCTTTCACAACAGCTCTGTAGTTGGAAACACAATTTCAGTTCCCTCTCACTGCTGCAGAGGGCGACAGCATGCAGAAAGATTCAGCTAAACAAATGGTTTCTGTGTTTATTTTTCAGAATATGAATTTATTTACCAGCTATGAAGACAAATAAAATTTAAATCTGTTAGTTTGTGCTGCCGTAGTTCCCACTCACCCTCCATTTTAGGATGAAACTGTAATAGTTTATTAGGATTAAGGATGTTGCTAAAATGAAGATGCACACAAACAGTCTGTATTGAAGAAGACCTTAATTTTCATGTGAGCTGTTTATCTCCTTTTAGTCCATTTAAACTCTTTGGGGTCATTCAGGGAAGCAGAATGTGTGGCAGTTTACTGAGTATGAAGCCTTTTCAGTATAACAGTCCATATTTGTTAGTGACAACTGTAGATCACTGACTGAATCATTTTCATACTTAGACACCTCGACTGTGAGCGTTTGTTCAACTACTGTACAACAAGGTCACCAATGTGAACAATCAACACTTCTGAAACTGAACCTCTAACTGTAATGTTTAATGAATTTAATGTCAAGAGTAAACAGATTAAGATGCAACTCAATCATAAAAAGTGAAAAGTACTAAAAGTAAATGTAAATGTGTGTAAACAATCAGTGATGGATGGTAAAATGTTTCAGGGTTGTGATTCAGTATCTCTGATGTTTCACTGTCCTCTAGTGGTGAAGCTTCAGTGTTGTAATTTCAGGCTTCATCACCGATGGAATTATTCAGAGCATCATTTTAACAACATTAATCTATAATATCCCAGATCAGCACTTTTCCAGATTTGATGTATACCATTTTTGCCATTTAAACTCTACAACATTAAACATTCACTTCTGTTTATTTCTGTGTAAATTATAAACTTTTTACACACACGTGCGCACACATACACACACACACACACACAATGCACTCTGTACTGCAGAGCTGGACAACTGTTTTAGCTGTTACAGTTATAAAAGTTACTCCTTCCTATGAAAACTTCTGTCTCCTATTTTGTTTTAGCAACTTGACCAAAAAACTTACAGAGTGGAAAGTAACCAAGACAAGCCCCACCATGTAAAAGTGAATATCCACCCATTTAATTTTAGCCACTTTTAATAGTTTCCCCTCACTTCAGGTTCTGCATTTCTAGGTGGTTTTCACACTTGACTCAGCAGAAAATTGACCAAGCAACAGAGAGGAAACTATCAAAAAAACACAGACACAGAATAATTTATTTACTACTTCTTATCCTGTTCATTAAAACTGCATTAATGTTCACAGGTTCAATACATTCTTGTTCCTTCACTGCAGCTTCAGACTGTACGATGTTCTGTCTCAGTGCACAGAGAGATTAACTGTAAACAGCATCTAAAACTGTTTCTTTGTGCTGTGAATTCAAAGTATGTATACATATCTTTGGACTTTTTGATGCATGTGTTTTCACCCAGGTATAATTCAGAAATAAAATGATGAAAGTCATATAATAGAGTTATTAAGTGTCCAGTCCATCCATGCTCTCTGCCCCTCTGCAGCCTCCTCACTTCTCACTCCACCTGCATTCAGCATTTCTGTCCACAGAAGCAGCCGCCTGTCAGCTGCAGCTCCTGCAGAAACTGCCTTCACCAGACTGACTGACAGCAGACATTTACTGAACCAAAATAGTTTGCATGTCGGCTCCATGGGAAGAAACTGACAGTATTTTTGTTTACTGATTCATTGATATGGTTAATAAGTTCAAAACACACATACAGCTGTATATTTGTGTGATTCAAACAGCTGCCTACTCGGATTATGCTTCACTAAGCGTAACAGAAACAAGAAAAACACTAGGGGCGAAGGTGTGTGTGTGTGGGGGGGGGGGGGGGGGGGGGGGACGACGACTGTCTTGTATTCAGTGTGGAATGATACGTTTACTAAAATGGAAGTGTATCTGTTCCGTGAGAAAACACTTTCTATGTGAATTGCCCACGGCCTCTCTCTCTCTCTCTCTCCCTCTTAGGTTCTCGAGTACTCCCAAAAGACAGCCGATGACTTCCCCCCGACGACTTCCTCCTGATGACTTCCCCATGTCTTGTGCATGAGTACAAGGTGGCACAGCACGAGCACAGGAACTGTGTTTACATGCCCATTTACAGAGCCAGTGTTGTATGAGTGCACACACAGAAAAGAGTACTGGATTAGAATAGCTGACTTTACCTTTAAAGGCAGCTGAAAACCATGTATCTCCAAATTAATTGCTGGAACTGTTAACCATTAATGAATGGGCTCAGTTGTTTTCAACATTATAGCAATTTATGGTTTTTTTTTTTGATAATTTCAGGATTTTTATTTTAAGAGAATTTAAATAATAAGCCAATAACTTTTTCAACTTTCAAGTGAACGAGGATGGCCTTGGACTAGTGGTATGACGAGTGAATGTCAACAATTTCCAAGGTCAGCAATGAACTTTCAATCTCATCATATATACATATATTTAGGAGATCTGTGTGTTTGTTCTTTACAGCCTCTGTTGTTTTCACTGTCAGACCAATGAGGAAGCTGATCATGCTGACTTGAAGTGAGACATCAGATACATATCATTATTTTCTCTTCTTGTGAAATTTTCCTTTCTTGAAGCCTTGTTAGGGTAATGCTGCTGTAATGTGGGTAATTCTCTCTTTTTCTTTTATTCTATTCTTGTCCATATTGGAAAGTTGTAGTTTGCAAAACAACAGAAAAACTCATTTCTCCATTTCAACTCGGGGATGTACAGGGATTCAACGTGCATGTTAATGATGTAATGAGGAAGGAAGCCAGGCCGTATTTCAACAGATATCTGTTTTCTTTCTAGACCACATCCTTCTTTGTTGAAAGCAGCAATGCTTATTGATGTTAGTGCCTGATATGCAGTATTTCTCATGTTCACAATCTAACTATTGACATGTTTTAACAGACAGACGAGAGGAACAGCGATGAGTTTAACAGCAGCAACAACTGGACTTTTGTTCTTCCTTCTCACTGTGCCAGGTACTGTACATCTTCATTCACACATTAGGGTTATTTTGAGAAACTCAAGGAGCTTTGAGGAAGGAAGGTATTGTGTGGTTGCTGGTTATTAGTCCTGAGATCAACAATATACAATATAAAATTGGAAATATGAAATTGATAACATTTAAGTAGTTCATTTTATTTTTCATCCATATTGCTCTTTCATAGTAACCTCAACAAAGTCAGTGGATCAATAAAGAAAGAGTCCCTGGTATCTATTTGTCTTGTGCAAGAGCTCCATTCTGTTTAGTTGGTCAGATTCAATGTACAGTCAGTTGAAAAAGAAACTTGTTCCACATACCAGAAAACAGACAATGAAGCCAGCTAGATGATTAGTGATGCCAGGTCAAACACTAAGCAAAATGCCAAGTGGACAGTAACATCAAGTTCACACAAGAGGATGTCAGGAACAACAGCTTGGCCTTTTTGGACTGAGGACAGGAGCCTCCACAGTGGAGTACACAGGACACCTACACACACAGCTGACTGTTACCACCCACTGGAGCTAGTTTTTTATACTGATACCTATGCATACAGGCTATTTCTCCACATAACATTCAAGCTTTCCTCTGATGTTGCTCTGAATCTGATTGTGGTTTCTGATGTGCTCTGTGTTACAGTGGTACAGGGTCAGGATGGCTGGGGAGTGACTTACACTCCTACTTGGATTTGTGCCTTGAAAGGATCAACAGTGAACATACGCTGCAGCTACAGATACCCATCCAGAATAAATGACCGTGATACTGAAGTTGAGAGAACATTGTGGTTTACTAAACTGCAGGATAAAGAACCTGTAGATCTGAGAACAGACTCAGATTATGCAGGTCGTGTTCAGTATCGCTGTGATAAGAGCGACTGCACTCTGAGAATCACAGACCTGAGAGAGAGCGACTCAGCTGTGTACAAGTTCATGTTCATAACAAACCAACCAGGAGGGAGATTTACTGGTTCACCTGGAGTCAGTTTGATTGTTGCAGGTAACATTTTTGTTAGAAACTATGGAAGTTTCTCCCGCACACTGTCAGCACTTAATGGCGAATATATGGCGATGAAGTTTATTGGACTGAAAGGCAGCTATTTGATCAATATAAGTGTTGACAGGGTGCAGGATTTTATTTTTTGTTTTGAACTACTGCTTTATCTACTACGCATCTGTTTGTCTACATGTGTCTACAGGTCTCTTTTTTTGCTCTACTACTACGAATGTGAATGTGTGTGCCTTACATAGAGTATGTGTTGACAATTTAGTCTAAAATTATGTTTCTGTTCTCTTCACAAATCCAGATATCCAGGTGACGATTAGTAAACGATCAACGTGCAAAGTTGAAACCTGTATTTGGGCAGAGCTGTACTGTCACAATATTTGTACACCTGATCATGCCTCCTACATCTGGTACAAGAATGGAGAGAAAATTTGGAGTGAAACATCTTCTTCTTATTCAGCATACTTTTATCCAGCAGACAGCTATTCCTGTGCTGTAAAAGGATATGAGCATTACTCTGCTCCTTCAGTGTGTGAGTTTTCTCCATTTTCCACTAACATAACACCATCTAGTTGAACCTTTTAGTTAACGAACTGAATAATAACTTCATATATCTTTCCAGTATATATGTTTAATAGTAATACAAGTAATACAACTAACACTGAAATACTGTAATAAGACCATTGTTTTCATAATGATGATTGAACCTTTTTCCATTTTCAGGTGGCTATGGTCAATCCTGCAACAGAGTGACTTACACTGATAGAAGCATTTGTGCCTTCAGAGGATCATCAGTGGACATTTCCTGCACATACAACAATTATGAATCTATCACATCAACATTCTGGTTCAGTCCTGATCGTAGTCGTAGGTGGAGGTATCCCTCACAGCCTGAAGACCTTAGTAAAGACTCCCAGTATGCAGGTCGTGTTCAGCTCCTTGAAACAGAGAGAGGACGCTCCACTCTGAGAATCTCTGACCTGAGAGAGAGCGATTCAGCCCAGTATCACTTCACATTCAAAACAAAATGGTTTGAATGGGGGAGTAGTTTACCTGGAACAACTCTGACTGTCACAGGTACTGATGAACACAAACCAATGATGGGGACAGAGTCGACTCTGTAAGTTACTTACACCTCATTTTATGACATTTCTGTTTCTTCTTCACAGATCCAGATGTACAGGTGCAGGTGTTCTTGTCTTCTACTGGTCCAAAGCTGATTTGTCTCAGCAGTTGTCCTCCTGGCCATTCTTCCTACACCTGGTACAAAAATGAGGAGAAAATTCAGGAAGAAACATCTCCTTCTTATAGAGGATCTATTGATCCTACAACCAGATATTCCTGTGCACTTAAAGGACACCGCTCTCTTCCAGTGTGTAAGTGTACTTCACTGTTTCACTAACAAAATGTCATCTGGAGGAACCTTGAACCCAAAGTAACAAAGAAAGGTGGCCTTGATACTTGCAAACACTTGTCACATAGAATCAGTGTATTAAGTTCAAAAGGTTTGGATAGAGGATAAATTAAACTAGAAAATTCCTGCAGCAGAAATTTTGTGAGTGACACGGGCCGGTGCCGGTGGGTCATGTGTGAGGGAGCCCCAGCAGCTGATGGGGAACACTCATCAGGGAGGAGCTGATGGTATTTGTGTCATTGATGCTCTGTTATGATTTCAGTGGTATGGCTGTTAATTATTAGTGCTGATCAATAATTACACTTAGTGTGTTTGAAACATGAAAATATATATAAACATATATATAATTCTAACAATACTATATATTACATTGACTTTTAAGTCATGATGTGGAGTCACAACATGTACATAATAAATATAATGTATGGGTTTTCTACATCATCAGGAACACATCTGTACATTATGAATACATTTCTTAATACATTTCAAACATTGAAACAGAACACACCTTAGACCAACAGTTGTTTTTCATGTGTTTATTTATATGACAATCTGCCCTTTCACCCTCAAATGTGATTGAGAAACTGCCCCATAAAAACCTTTTACATGGACAAAATGAAAGAAACTTTAGGAGGAGCAGCAGAAGTGGGATGTCTCTTATGGGACAGACAGAGGAGGGAAATTTGGCTGCAGGGTGATCGTCTTGCATGTTCTCTGAAAATACACAAAAAATCAGTAAGACAGACAACATTATGGTAGCATGAATTAACTCAATTTAAACTCATCCACATGGATACATTTGTAAATGCTCCTTACTTGTCATACACACACACACACATACACACACACACACACATATACACATATATATATACATATATATATATATATATATATATATATATATGTATATATATATACAACCAGCAAGATTTTTCTTGATGTGAAATGACACAGGCATCTATCAGAAGATAATAAGAGGATGTCAAAAAGGCATCATTGTGGAAATAAATATTTCTCAGCTTTTATTTTCCAATCAAAATAATATGCTTGAATAAAAGTAACTTTAAGACAAAATTTGCTGCAAAGGGTATGAATCATTTCAGGCTTGACTGTATGTATATAGTCCAATATAGATATGAGATAATATATACATAGTTCTCCGGGTGTCTAATTTACAGTCAGGTGTTTATATGAACAGTAAAAGAAGGTTGTTTTTTTTATCTCACCGAAAAGGATTTCTCACAGCGGACTTTTACTTGTAAGAAAATAATCTGGAAACTTCAACCAACAGCATTACGTTACTACACTAACAGTATTTAGCACGAAGGTCAGTTTTAATCTGTGATATCATCTACCTGTTTGGTGAGCCTCACTGCCGTTCAAATACACCAGACTCCTTTGACGGAAAGACTAAATTTACTTAGCAGAGCACAGATCTACCACACAGTCTCTTTTTTGGCGTTAATGTGAGGTACCTTGCTTCACGAAGGGATCTGATAACTTCTTCAACCGCTGAAACTCACCCAGTCACACACACAGACTAAGCAGCTAGCTGCGCTACAGCAGCACCTCCCGTTACCTTACCATCTTAAATGTGTGTTTGTTTCAAAGGAGTCTGGCGCTGCTATATGTTCGGTTAACGTAAACAAAACGGACCTTACTTTTAAACAGAGACGTCTATCTCGATACAAATCATATCAATGATGTCCTCAAACACTTTTCACATCACTCTGAACGTGACAGAAGCAAACTCAGCACTTTAATGGACTTTGACAGCACACTGAGTCACAGTTCAGCTGTATGTATAGTGTTCTTTCTCAGCACCGACTGTATACTTTTTGTACATATTAATAATTTATTCCCAAAAACATGAGAGAATAATGTCTAGATTCAAGAATAATGTAGGCTAATGCTACTAAGATAACAAAGTTGAAGAGAAAAATATTCACTTACCTCAATCAGATGACTGTTGACTTTGTGGTTGGTACACAGCGCCCTCTGATTCAGGCAGATTAGCTAGCGCACATAGCTCCTTGCACATAGAGTACATCCCAAGTCTCTTAAATCATGTCTCCTCGCTCCTCGCTCCTCGCCCGAACCGGAAGTTGTTCCTGACACGCCATTTTGACAGGCGTCCCAAGTCTCTTGTTCTGCCCCGAGGAGCGAGGATCGAGGAGGGATCTCTGAGGAGCGATGAGCGAGGAGACATGAGAGCGGACTTTCCGGAAGTCTTTTACCGACTGACACGCCCCCTTATTGGAATAACAACCTGCATTCTGCATTTATACTGAGTCCTGCTCAGCGGATCAGGAAACATTTCTACACGCAGAATGCGTTTATACTATTTATTGATTATCTGCATCTGTATCTTTTGATAATCCTGATAGTGAATTAATAATTCAACAACCCAGAATATAATAAGGGTGTCATCTGCCAAATATGTATTTGGCAAAATGTTTCAGGGAAAGTTGAAATGATGTGACTCTTATCAAACCCAACACTCAGGAATTTTTAGCCTCACACGTGACCTAATGGAAATAATGATAAATGATGTAAAATATAGATGTGTTTAACTGTTATTATGGATCAAATTAAAGTCAGGAAGAGTCTGTCTGTCAGCCAGAGGGAAAAATATCTCTAATAAATGAAGTTGTTTTTGGTTCTTTTGTTGATCAGACTGACAATTAACAGATTTTTTAACTATGTGATGAATAAGAAAACAAGTAATACATGAAACTTGGGAGTGAAACACTTAAATTCAATCTGTTATCTGTATCCACTTCGGTATGAAACTGCAGTGATGTATCAGATCAGTTTGATCAACTGGAGCGTCCAATCACAATAACTGATATCCAATAAGGGGGCGTGTCAGCCGGTGAAAGACTTCCGGAAAGTCCGCTCTCATGTCTCCTCGCTCATCGCTCCTCAGAGATCCCTCCTCGCTCCTCGCTCCTCGGGGCAGAATAAGAGAATTGGGACGCCTGTCAAAATGGCGTGTCAGGAACAACTTCCGGTTCGGGCGAGGAGCGAGGAGACATGACTTAAGAGACTTGAGATGTACCCTGGGACACTCACACGCACGCCCGCAGGCACGCCCACACGCAACCCCACACACATACACAGAGATTTACTCTGCTCCCCATGGCAACCCGTGCATGTGTGCGTCCTCGTACGCGTGCGTGTGTGTGTTGGTGTATAAATTTGTCAAAGTAGCTAAAAATGTTGAAAATATGAAAAAAATATTGTGTGTGTGCCACAGCTTAATGAGAAGAGGAATACAGTACATACTTACTCAACTCAAAATTATTTTAAACACAATAAAAGTCTCCTGTTTGCTTCTCTAGCTCATGCACAGTTAGCATGCTTCTAGTGCATACAGCATTTTGGACTGCATGTGGATGTCTGCAGAGGTGTCTGCATGGACCCTTGTGGCCACAGCAAGTATAAATAGGCCTTAACACACTGGAATAAAGGACAGTGAGGACTGGGACAGCTCCAGTATCATCACTCAGCACTGTTCGCTTTTCATTTTCTTTAGTGTATTATTTATTTAATTAATTAATTTTATGAGCAAATCAAAAAAGTTACAAAAATAACACACTCTCATGTTAACACTTGTTCATAAAATTTCTTCCAGATGCTCCAAAGGTTTCCTCAGTGTTAAACAGTCTCTCTGGTAACATTATGGAGGGCAGTTCAGTGACTCTGACCTGTAGCAGTGATGCTAACCCAGCAGCTAAACACACCTGGTACAAGAAGAATGTGAATCCAGACCTTCAACCTCTCAGTAAAGAACCACAGCTTGTCTTCAGCTCCATCCAGTCCTCTGACTCTGGAGAGTATTACTGTACAGCTGAGAACCAGCTGGGGAAGAGGACATCTGAATACATCTTTATTGATGTGAAACGTGAGTGAAACAGTTTTTTAAGTTTTTTAACAAAGTCTGCTGCAAGTTCACTGAGCAGCGCCATTAGATGTTGAAGAGGCACACTTAATTACTAATTATTTAAATAGAATATTATCCACTGTAGTATCATATCCTCAATTTCTGATAATTTATGTTAAATATATTTATTCAAGATGCTCCAAAGCTTCCCTCTGTGTCAGTGAGTCCCTCTGGTGAGATAGTGGAGGGCAGTTCAGTGACTCTGGACTGCAGCAGTGATGCTAACCCAGCAGCTAATTACACCTGGTACAAGGAGAACCAAACAGTGAGTCAAGGACAACACGGAAGTTACCATTTCACCTCCATCCGCTCTGAGGACAGAGGGATCTACCACTGCAAGTCTGAGAATCAGTATGGACAGAACAATTCTTTTTCTCTATCCTTAGATGTCCAGTGTAAGTACATAACAAGACATAATATATTTGACCATACTGATTGTGTGTGTGAAATTAGAATTTGATCTCATAAACATGTGCTACTGAAACCATGCTAAGAGTTTCCTTCCTGCTGTCACTGCAGGTTGTGTTGTTCTTTACACCCAGCTGGTCCAGTGATTAAACCTACTAACTGACAATGCCACAGTTAGTGTATCTCAGACTCAGTTAGTGACAGCAGCTCTATGGTCTAATGGGAAATAGGGAGTGAATTGTCAGAGAAATACAGCAAAACCCTTTCCAGACATAACATTGCTGTTTTTGTCAATCTGTTGAGCTTTATGTCATTCCAACATGGGTGGCTTTTATGTTAATGCTCCTGACAACCTCAATCAGACATGACAGGACATTTACGTAAAGAGACAATGCTTGAGCGATATTTGGCATCTTGATGCATGAGCAGGAGGGTGATAAGTTAAAAATGAATTGTGTTCATTCACAGACTGTATCACTGATGGATTTTAAAATGGATTTTTCTTTATTTAATGACCATCATGAGTGCGTGGCCCTGCTCTTAGAAACAGCCTAGTTTACCTTTATTTACTGCATAATCAGATCTGCAGACAGATGTTAATGAGTTGTATTTGTATACATATTGTTCACCAGATGCTCCAAGGCTTCCGTCTGTGTCAGTGAGTCCCTCTGGTGAGATAGTGGAGGGCAGTTCAGTGAATCTGACCTGTAGCAGTGATGCTAACCCAGCAGCTAATTACACCTGGTACAAGAAGAATGAAGACTCACCAAAAGCATCAGGGCAGATCTTCACCATCCTTCACTTTAGACGTGAAGAAAATGGGAATTATTTCTGCGAAGCCCAGAACAAAAGAGGACGTCATAACTCCACCTTATATCTGCCTTTGCAGGGAGGTAAGTTATGTGCATTTACAGTACACTTAACCTGACCATGTCCCAAGCCTATCCAAAGGAAAGCTGCCTCTTCCCTATCATACAATAATATTTTTTAACAAAACACAGACTTAATAGTTTCTAACCTAAATGATGTGATTCATATGCTATGCAAAGGAAACTGGAATTATTTAAATGTCCTGTGATCCCCAAAATAAATTGTCAGTATTTCCTTCTCATTCAGGTGCATATAAAACAGCAGCTATTGGAATAATTGCTGCTCTTCTCCTGGCTATCATACTTGTTGTTGTCTTCCTATGGATTAAGTGAGCAATAATTTATCACTAGAATTATGTTCACTAATACATCTATAATTTTGGAATCTGTGTCTTTAATTAATTAATTAATCCCATTGTTCATTTGCCTATCCAGAAGAAAAAGGAGCTCCACACAACAGTCTGAGCCTAGAGGGAGTACGGACAACAGAGCACAGGTAAGGAAGAAGATGTCAAGTTTTCCAGTGCAAAAGAGACAAATTATTATTTGACAAATAACGTGGATCAGAATGTGTTTTTGTTACACATTATTTGTCTTTCTTCATCCAAATTTATATTAAACTAACTACAGAACATCAAACTACGGCCTTGTAAAATGACCATAAAGTTAATTAAATGACTCCCTAAAGGTGAGAGAAACATGGGAAAACCTTAAGTTGTCACTCCAAAGCAGTGCTGCTTGATCACACTGTGAAACTTTTTCACCATCAATTGATATGGAGTTTTGTTGACCAAAGACAACCTGAGGCAAACTTCTCACAATGTGACTGCAGCTTCAACCCATGACTACAAACAAATAATATAACTAAAAGATGATATGACACAGAATACACTGGCAGTTGTGCAGTTTTTTTTAATAAAGTTTAGGGGAAAACACAATCATTCTTGCAGTGGTAGTAGAGGCTTTAGGAGTGGAGGAAGAGTTGCTACCTAATAACTTGTTAGTGTACACATCTTTTGTGTGGCTGCAGGGAGGAGAACTGTTGTGAATGTTGGTCATACAGATGTGTGCTTGTGTGCTATGCACTTGCCTGGCATGCATAAATATGGCGGATGTGGTAGCTGGGGGTGTTAGCCCAGTAGCACTCCAGGAGGTAAGGCCACAGGAAGTGGAAGTTTTTTATACATGTAGGAGGCTGCAGTGTGGCAGCCATCAGCAGTTTCCATTTGACTTCAACTGCCCTCATTTAGATGAGCAGCAATTAGCTCAGGTGAGGAATTTGCTGGATGAAAACTCAGATGTGAGTTGTCCTGCACCAAGGTCATACAGTAGAGATTCTCCTGTTAGAGAATTAAATTAAAATGTATTTATATAGCGACAAATCACAACACAAAGTCATCTCAGGGCACTTTTACATGGAGCAGGTCTAGACCATGCTCTTTAATTTACAGAGAGAGAGACCCAACAGTTCTCCCCATGAGCATGAACACCCCAGTTAAGCAGAAAAAGGCCCCTCATGGCTCTGTCAACCAGATCATGGCACTGGCCACTCCTGGCCCTGACCCTTTTAAAAAAAGGTAGGGATTACACCTACAAAAACAATGACCTCAATCTCAGAATCGCAGTTGTTTACATCAGCAAAGTAATGATTAGTTACAAATAAACAATATCAAGGTCTGTGCCAACCTCAGTAGCCAATCTGTTAAAGTAATTGTCCAGTCAACCAGCTCAACCTCTTGTATGTGTGTTGTTTTCCCATCAGCTAAGCATGGGTCCAGTGAATGACTTCCCGTCAGCTACAGCACAAAGTGAAATGGCAGGACAGCAGGATGACCTTCACTATGCCAGCATCAACTTCTCTCAGGACCAGCCAGATGCTCTCTACTCCAACATCAGACCAGCTCAGCATCCTAGAAAAAAAAAGGAAGAAGAGGAGGATGATGTTGAGTACAGTAATATCAAATTTGACAGTGCCAGTAGTGCACCAGGGTGAGCAACTCCTCTCACATGAAAATCTTTATCGCTATTTAAAAATGTACATATTGGTTGAGAAACAGTCTTTGAGAATGGTTTATTTTTCCTTCACAGAACAAGACAGGAAGAAGCTGAGGATGAATTATTTGCACTGTATAGCACAGTCAACAAAAAACAAGTTAACACAACATGACATTGCTGTCTGTTATTTATACATGGATTTTTTGTGACATTGTTTAAGCAGATAGCAGCACAGAGTTCAGAAATACATTCACTGAGACATACAGGTAAGGACAAACATGGCCAAGAATGCATCAAGGCAGCCATTAAAACCAAAACCAAAAATTAAAAATATGTAAACAAAAACAGTTCATGTAGGATATGTAAAGATTTGTTTTGTTGCTTACTTTAAAGGCTCTTGGCAGGTAATTGTAATTTTTAATGTCATTTTTTATAGATATATAACACAAAGGGTAAGTGAGCTTTTTCTGTCCCTTTAACCCTGGTAAGCTCTACAGGATGTTATGTTGTTGAGATTTTACTGACTCTTTATTGAAGAAAACTCCACAGATTGTAAATACTGTATATAAGCATGTTATCCCGCATAAATTATATATATTAAAAGGGACGAATACAAAATACATAATAAAATACACTTGTGTGACATTTGTCAGAAGCATATTTTACCCTATTTATTTGTAAATATTCTGGCACACTCAAATCTCTGAGGCTCCCCTGAATTACTCAGCCCAGTTTTTAATTTAAAGTTCAACAGCAATCAAATTGCATTTTCTTTTGTCTGCAACAGCATACAAATATTCTCTGTATCATTTGTCCTGTGTTTAACTTTAAGAAAAAAATCAGAAACAAAAAGACAGGAATTTTTTAATAGCACCCCCTAGTTTTGCATCCATTTGATGAAATACTGATTGTTTTCATTAACTTGAATGGAGAAATTGTGTTCATACAACATAATCTTGCTTAAGTGATAAGGTTTTGTTCTATCATAGGCAGAGCAGACAGTCACATTGAGCCTGATATCATCCTGCTACACAACACAAGAGCCACAGACACTTAACGACAACCCACATAAAGTCTCCTTCTTATCTAACTTACAAACATGAACACTCATCTTGTCCTGCATCTTTGCTTTCTGAACGAGCCACCAAACAAAATGTTGCACAGCTGCAGTACATTAAGCAGCATGTAAACATACCTGTAAATGTCACTTTGGTCTGTTTGCTGGTGTGGTCCTTGTTCTTCAATACCACTGCCTGGTGTCACACTGTCTGCATTGTATAATAATTCAAATAATAGTATTGTTTCTGTACGTCTGTTTTTACCCTCCTGTGTCAGATTTGTTGGGAATTAGATCTTAAGTGCTATCATGGGGCACAAAGCATAATTATAGAAACCTCAGAAGAAACGACATAACCTCAGAAACTGAAAGAGGTGCCATACAGACTAACCTATGACTCAAAAGTCTGGCTTCAGTGGCAGGTAGTACACATGGTAATACCCACTGTCATCAGGACATGAACATTTTGGTGGGAGGACAATGTTTTTGCTTACATATTGTTTTATTTGACAGGCATTTCAGTTTAAAAATGGTTTTGCAATATCTAATAGCACAATGTTATTACTGCAGATACATCCTGAATTTAAAACTATAGTAGACCCCCCTCCATTTCACATCTCATGCAAAGGTGTTGTTAGTTAATGTTATGCAATATGCCACAACATGCGGTTGGGTGGACTACATGGGCTTTTGGCATGCTTACTGCTTATGTTCTGACCGCATGCTTACTGCTTATGTTCTGACCGCAGTGGAAAATTATCTCTCCGTGTAACTTCTATCTCCATTCTAGCAGAGTACAATGGTTTATTGATGTGGCTAGTGTACTTCCCGTGTGCATATCTATTGCAAACAGATCTGAACATATGTGAAGTCACACAGAGAGATTAGAGGTGCAGCTTCGAGCTTAACAGCAGCAGCGAGTGGATTTGGTGTCTCCCTTCTCTCTTTGTTAGGTACTGTATATTTACAATTTCATTGTATTACATTACATTGCATTAATTAATTGGAAAAAAGTAAATAAGTACCCCAGACTACCTTTTAGATTTTGATGTATGGTGTGAAGCTGTGTGCTTTTAACCCTTATAGACCTACCATAGACCTTTTTTTTGCCTTTTTTTAGAGGGGACAGGGGACGTTTAGGGGGCGATAGCAGGTCAGCAATATATTCCACCTAGAAGTAGTATACATCATCTGAAAGCTGGAAGCACTGTGCATCAAGATTTTCAAGTCATAAATCTGTAATGGACATCATGATTTTGTTAGGCGTCTGTTCACATTTTGAAAGTATAGAGTGTATAAGGGCTTATAACATTATGATGAAAGTGTCATAGCCATTCCAATGCTCAATTATGTCTCATGTGTTGTTGCAGGGATTTTTGGGCTGATACCATTTGTTACAAAGAGTCGGTGCAAAATATTACCATTTTTGACCACATGAGAATCAATAAAATGGTCAAAAATCACTCCAAAATATCACTTCAGGAACACCATAGACATTGACATTTGGTGATTTCTGTATGAATGATGGCGAGCACTACTGATCTGGAAATTGCCCCCTACCACCTTATTGTCAAAAAACCTAAGACAGTCAAACATCTTCTAAGTGACCTTGGTCTTTGTTGGTGGTCGTAGGTTCATGAAGCTTTGATAATCCTAGAGGTCACAATAGGTCATTTTATACAGTGAGATCAAATTTTCAAAAATGAAATGGCTACTGTGGGCACTAACATAATCAAACATGAATACAATTGGGTTCATTGAATCCATAAGAGTTTCAGAAATTCCAAGACTACACTAGTATTTTATTATCCTCTAATATTAGTATGCACAAATATTCAAATACATAATTTTTAGAATAGATGAAAATAACATAAAATCTATACTGTGTGCAAAAAACTACATGATTTTGTCTCCAAACTGCATGGGATTAGCATGAAGTGTCTGTCAAGGGACTTGTGGGTACACAGAGAACACATTTTAATTCAGATATCTTGAGGTGAGAATTCAAGGGAATCCAAGATTGACAGGGGTGGTATTGGTGGGTACCAATGGATGCCTTATGTTGCCTAGACATCAGTTTTCTGTATCACATATTGATACAGAAAGTAAGTCCTCAGATTTATGTTTTCACACATTTCTTTGCATTCCTCCTTTACCTGAACACTGTAGACAGATTGAAATTATGTGCTGTTAAGGGTGCTGTTAACAACAGCAGGATTGTGTGGGTGAAATCAATTCATTCCTATAAATGGATGCTTTTCTCTAGAATAGTTTTGTGTTACGGACCACTAATTTCTCTCTGCAGCTACTTTTATCTCATTTAAGTCATATTTTGGGTAGGGGTATATGTGTCACACAGTAGACTTCTTTTATTACTTTCTTAACTTAGTTTGATATTTCCTGTGAATGAGCAGTAGTCTGTCTTTTTGTGGTCTATTTAACATAACTGCTGTGAATACTCCCCCACTCCTCTGTGTTCTACACTTCCTGTGTCTTTCACAACCACCGACCACAAAGTGAGCATAGAGGAAATACACAAAAAAGAAAACTTCAATCTTTTATCTTCTCTTGTTACATGTGCTACACTGATATGTAAAACTACATTTATTATCACAGGTTTGGTGTGATTTCACAACATGTTCAGACTGTAAGAAGTTCTGCCTTAGTGAACATAGAGATTAACTGTGGAAAGGACGTTTACACTTTCCAATATTATATTATTAATATAATATTATTAACTGTAAATCAGTATAACTGAGTAAAATATCTTGTATATAGATTTCTCCCTGTCTGAGTTTACTCTGGTTTAATTCCAAAAACATAAAAGATGTAAAACCTCATTTTTAACAATGGTGCATAAAGACTAAAGGACATGGGTACAAAGAATGATACAAAACAAGTCTGAGCTGGGAATAATACATTGATGTACTTTAGTTCTTCTGCATGACCCCTCAGAAATGAATGAAATGTCTTAATTAATTAATGTCATAATTTTCTGACCAGAGAAGTTTTTTGTTAAAATTGAGGCTACACTAATTAGGTGTTTGGCTGACACCTTTCACAACTGGGGCTGCAACTAACAATTATTTTCTGTATTGCTTTATCTGCCAATGATTTTACATCAAGTCCAAGTTTGTGTCTTCAACTAGCTTCTTTTGTCCAAACAAAACCTAAACATTGTTACATTAAAATCATTTAAGATAAGAAATAAAGGAAATTGTCACAATTTAGAGGCTGATATTTGGAAATATTGGATTTTTATTAGATGTTTGAAAATGTGTATCAAATTTTTCTGTTGAACCAGAATTCAATTAATCGACAATGGTGTCAACAGTATAAACTTCAAAGATGAATGGATCAAAACTGAAACACCCACCAATAACCAATATTCTTGTGCCCCAACACTTATTTATTAACACCTTACAGTATAAGACAAATTGAGTGTTATCAGTTCAGATCTGGTTAGATTGATGCATGACAAGGAGTTTGAGTGGTTGTGCCTTAAAAACAAGCATCTCAACAAACAACATCCCTCTCTGTTGTAAGTAGAATAGTTGATACTGATATGACTGCTACATGTTGTGAACATTATTTGATTTGTTTTATTGTCTCTGAAGCCTCACAAAGAGATGAGAGGAGCAGCTATGAGTTTAACAGCAGCAGCAAGTGGATTTGTTGTCTTCCTTCTCTCTGTGTCAGGTACTGTATATCTACATTTACATTGTAGGACATTTAGCACAGATATTCAGAGCCAACTATAGTGATTTTAAGAAGGTAAATAAAATACAAAATATCCCAGATCAACACTTTTGTAGGTTTAATGTAAGTGTATTGCAGTATGATCAATGCCTTTGATGCGCTACGTTTTTTGTGTGAACTATAGCTGTTGAATAAAGGCAAAATTCCCCAAAATATCAGTAATTGTTATAGTTGTTACAGCAATAATGGTTGCCCTTCCCTAACCCAACCATGTAAAAGTTAATATCCACCCATGTCATTTTAGCCACTTTTAGCCACCCCCTCACTTCTGGCTCTGTATTTCTTTGTGGTTTTCACAGTTGATTCAGCAGAAAAAGCTAACAGGGAGGGAACTAACCAAGTAAAACAAAGACTAAATAAGACTAGGTTTGATGTGTGTGACGAATGACTGATTCTTAACTTGATGTGCTCTGTGTTACAGTGGTACAGGGTCAGAATGACTGGAGAGCGACTTACACTTCTACTCAGATCTGTGCCTTAAAAGGATCAACAGTGGACATAAACTGCACCTACAGATACCCATCCAGAATACATCATGTTGATATTACAGTTAACGAAACATTCTGGTTTACTAAAGAGAGTAATGGTGTGTTTGTGGATCTGAGAACAGATTCAGAGTATTCAGGTCGTGTTCAGTATCACTGTGATAAGAATGACTGCACTCTGAGAATCACAGACCTGAGAGAGAGCGACTCAGCTGAGTACAAATTCAGGTTAATAACAAACCAAGGAGAAAAATATACGGCTTCACCTGGAGTCACTTTGACTGTCACAGGTAACATTTTCATCTGAAGAGTTAATAATTTAATTCCACAAAGTGAACACAAGTGTATGTGTGTTTGTGCTTGTATGTGTGAATGTTTAAAATAAAGTTTAACTTTCTTTTCTTTTCTTTTCCCCCCCTTTATTCATATATGCAGATCTCCAGGTGCAGGTGAGCAGATTAACCGTCGAACAGTATTATTACACGGCAAAGTTGAAGTGTCACAGCAGCTGCCATCTACCTGATGCTTCTTCCTACATCTGGTATAAGGATGGACGGGACATTGGAGGACAAACATCTAGTTCTTATTCAGGCAGCTTTTATTCTTCGTACAGCTATTCCTGTGCTGTGAAAGGACATGAGAAGTTCCCCTCTCCTCCACTGTGTAAGTTTACTTCACAGTCTTTTACATCATCTAGTGGAGTGTTTTAGTTAGTGTACCATAACTGAATGTACACACATACACACACAATCCCTAATGTTGGGAGACATCAAGCCTCATGCGTCAGGATCATCACGTAAAAACATTTGTACTTGCAGTTCATACAAATCTGCAGTTTGTACTTTTAACTTCAGTGCCACACACAGGCAGGAAATCTGTGTGTCCATCTCTCAGACTTTGCGAAACCTCAATGTGATCCTATTTCATTACACATACACAAAATATTTCTACAGCTACAATAACTTTTTACACATGCTGAATGATATCTGTGCGCACAAAGCCTTTTCACACACACAAAATATTTTTACAGATGTAAAACTTTATCATACATTCACAAACAATTTCATTACTCCTTTCAGTTAAGCTCTTGAATAAACTGAACAATATGTTTCACAGTGCATTTTTTCCTTTAAAGAGCAGCTTAACAGCAGCTGAAACTTTGTCTTTACTGCCCTCCAGTGGTTTAACCTCTGATGCAGAAGTGTACTCCAGGATGTGTCAGTACACTGTGACAACACTGTTTGATGTGGTGACAGATGCAATAGAACACGCTAATGCTGAAAAAGCTTGAGGCTTGATGTCTCCAACATTAAACATTGTGTGTGCATGACTGTTCTTGTATGTGTTTTATCTGTGTAGCCTATAGCTGTCAGACATGATCAAATATGCATGTCAGTGGTGTTTTAAAGGTTGTATTTATGTTGAGATACCTACAGAAGTATCTCAAGTGGGAAGTGCAGAGAGGGAAGTGATATCTTTAATCCACATCTGAATAACATTGCATCATTGATTTCATTTTGTGGTATTCAAGTGTAAAAATCTCTTTATGTTTGTTCTTGTGTTGGTACCATAAGCTTCATAAATAAGTCTCATGTCCTTCTCTGAGGTGGAAATAAGGAGGCCCATGCAGTATCTCAGCAGGTTTATATACTGAAGGACCTCCATTAAAGTCTGTTCTCTGATGTTGTTATGAATCTGGTTGTTGTGTTCTATGTTACAGCGGGTCATAGGGAAGTGATGTACTCTTCTACTCAGATCTATGCCTTCAAAGGATCAACAGTGTACATAAACTGCACCTACAGATACCCATCCAGAATAGATAACATTGATACTACAGTTGACAAAATTTTATGGTTCACTGAAATGAATGGTGATCAATATGTGGATCTGAAAGAAGTCTCAGAGTATTCAGGTCGTGTTCAGTATCACTGTGATAAGAACGACTGCACTCTGACAATCACAGACCTGAGAGAGAGCGACTCAGCTGAGTACAAGTTCAGGTTCATAACAAACCAACCAAAAGGGAAATATACTGGTTCACCTGGAGTTACTCTGACTGTCACAGGTAACATTTTCATTTTAAATGGAGCAAAACATTATTTCAGGCAGAGCAAAGAGCTTTACCAGATGTTTGGCTACCAGCTGACTAATAATGGTCATCATATTAGATAGAAGTGGGCAGTGCTTCCATTATAACCCAACACTTCTTACTATTACTTTGCTTAAATGCTAATGCTAACACCATCTGCTGCCCCAGTCTCCTCATTATGTGCTATGTTTTTGGTATTCTTTATTTCTTTCTAATCTAATGTTCATCTATGTGATTATTAAGGTTAGTTAGTAGAATCTTCATTACTGCTTGGATTATCTGAGAGCTCCTCAAAGAGCAGGTTCTTTTCTACCAAATCTAACTTTATAACCATTTGCTATAAATTGTTGATCCCTTGACGTTGTGATCAGTTAGTTGCAGATGTTTCAGAACATCTATGAAATGTTACTGTGAACATGTGAATATTTGCTTGTATGTGCTGTATGTTGACAGATGATCCTGAAATTGTATTTCTGCTTGTTGTTCACAGATCCAGACTTCCAAGTGCATGTTAGAAAATCTTCACCCTACCAGCATCCCACCTGGACAGAGCTGACATGTCACAGCAATTGTCAGTTGCCTGTTCATCCTTCTTACATCTGGTACAAGAATGGCCAGCTAATGAAGGGGGAAAAAAAATATTTTCATCTGCACCCAATTATTCCTGAGGACGAGTATTCTTGTACTCTATCAGGATATGAGTCTTTCCGCTCTCCTTCAGTGTGTGAGTTTTCTCTACAATCTACAATGTTCCACTAACACATCAAGTGAAAACTTACAAGTCATTTATACTTTGTACTTTTATCAACACAACTAATTTACTCAGACCAAAATGTGACACACACACACACCCACATATATACATATATATATATATATACAAGGATGTTGGGCTTTTCAAACATTTCTGATCATGTCTATCATTAACATATGCATGTCTGTATTTCCTCCAGATGCTCCAAAGCTTCCCTCTGTGTCAGTGAGTCCCTCTGGTGAGATAGTGGAGGGCAGTACAGTGACTTTGACCTGTAGCAGTGATGCTAACCCAGCAGCTAATCACACCTGGTACAAGAAGAATGTAAATCCAGACGTTCAACCTCTCAGTAAAGAACCAGAGCTTGTCTTCAGCTCCATCCAGTCCTCTGACTCTGGAGAGTATTACTGCACAGCTGAGAACCAGCTGGGGAAGAAGACATCTGAATACATTATTGATGTGAAATGTGAGTGAAACAGCTAATTTGAAAAGAAACATACAGCTGATGGACTTGTCAACCTTGTTAAGTATTTGTCTGATCATTTCTGCTTTCTTTAGCTCTGCCTGCTTCACATTCAGTCTGCTGCTGTAGTTCACTGAGCTGCTCCAATACAACATGTTGTACTAATGCAACCCTTCCTCATTACATAGTTAATTTATTTTGATACATCTCCTCCAGATGCTCCAAAGCTTCCCTCTGTGTCAGTGAGTCCCTCTGGTGAGATAGTGGAGGGCAGTTCAGTGAATCTGACTTGTAGCAGTGATGCTAACCCAGCAGCTAATTATACCTGGTACAAAGAGAATGAAAACTCACCAAAAGCATCAGGACAGATCTTCACCATCACTGATGTCAGACCTGAACACAGTGGGAATTATTACTGTGAAGCCCAGAACGGAAGAGGACATCATATCTCCATCTTATATCTGACAGTTGAGTCAAGTAAGTTATGCTCATTTACCTTCAGACACACACACACCTGTACACACCATTTATTGATAAGCCATATCTTCTTTCTGTCTGTATCAATTTTTAGGGAAATCAGTATTTATAATGAATATAATCAGGTTGATTCTGGTGGTCCTGATGCTGATTGCTCTGCTTCTCTTGAGTCTTTGGGCGAGGTAAAATGATAAAGAAGACATTGGTTCATTGACATTGGTGTTTTTTTCATCAAAACATTTTCATGTTTTTTAAGTCATGAATATCATTTAGTTAAATATATTTTGTTTCTGTTGATTTCAATCCAGAAAGAAGAAAACTCTGAACTCCACCACTGAAGTGAATGAACCTGTAGAGACTATAGAGGTGAGAGAGAGACCTTATTGACAGAATTGACCCTAAAAATTCACATTTATATTGTAAACATGAAGCTGTGAAGTGAATTTATATTTAAATTACAACCTGCACAATAGAAACTTGTGATGTCTTTCACCTGAACACAACTTTGATTCTTTGATAGAATCTATTTGTATGCAAGTTTCATGAAAGAGGTGCATCAATCCTCATTTTAACATATCTCTCTTCAGTTGGACTGAAAAGGTATCAGACTTGCAGGTCGTCGCTGCAGCACAGAAAAGACACAGAGGAGCAGGAAGACGTGGAGTAAAGTCCAGTCAGGTTGGAGCATCATGAAAGGGAAAAAAACAGGCCAACAACGGATTCATAGTTACAGTTAAAAGAAATACAGTATTGTGCAAAGGTTTTAGCCACTAAAAGTAGTGAGAATGTTGACAAAAATATTCCTATAAATTGTATAAATTCATCAAATAACCTCTTACAAATTTGAGTAAAAAGCAGAAACCTAAATTAAATCAATATTTTCTGTGACTGAATAAATTTGGGACTGATCAGACACCTCCCTGATGATATTGCATAAAGGATCAGAACCTTAACATGGAGGGTGCCTAAAACTTTTGCACAGTACTGTACCTTACCTAAATGTCTTGTAGGTTTTGTTCTGATGCAGCTGAACCACAGGCTGGACTCACCTGATGAAAGCAGGAAGTAGTACAACAGTGAAATCTGACAGTGGAGAGAGAGGGTTAGGGTTAGAGGATGATGTGGACGTTTTCATGTTGAGTTTTCAGCAGCAGCAGGTAGAAGTGAGCAGCACAGACAGTCAGTAACAGCATGTAGCAGAAGGTTTGAGAAGAATGTGCTGATGGCAGCTTGAACTGAATCATGTCGATGTATCAAACATGATTGATTGTTTAGATCAGTTGAATGTCAGCTGGTGTGTGAGACTCCATTGATTTATAATTTGTGTTCTGTCCAAACTAATGCAAGCTTATTTTTTTCTCTGTTATGTGTTAGTTTTATTATCGATATTTAGAATTAGAGCTGTTTTGCAAATAATTATTTTCAATATATAAATATTGTAATAAATCACTTTTGAAGAATCCTGATCAGCTTCTTGTACAGTATACTGTATATTTTCACACATGAAACATGGTCTCAGTTCTATCACACTTTGTTGAATGTCACGTTATCCAGATATTGCAATGGATGATATACAATAAACAGACAACTTCCACAAGAACTGTGTAGTTGGAAACATGGTTTCAGTTCCCTCTCACTGCTGCAGAGGGCGACAGCGTGCAGAAAGTTTCAGCTTTGAACAAATTGTTTTTGTGTACATTTTTCAGAATATGAATTTATTTACCAATGAAGACAAATACAATTTTAATCTGTTCTTTTGTTCTGATTATCTCTCATTTTCCCTTTATTTTAAGATGAAACAGTGTAAGAATATATTATGATTCAGGATGTTGTTAAAATGAAGATGCACAGACACAGTTTGCACTGTTTGTACATCATCAATGTGAACAATCAACACTTCCAAAACTGAACCTCATAATGCTTTATGAGCTAATCTACACAGTCTCTGAATGCCTGTCTGGACCAGCAGCTTTCCTGGGGTTCACACTGTGGGGCACTCTTCTGATATTATCTGTGCTAACAGGAAGTGCCAGGCTGTTAGTGGTTGGTAGCAGTGCTATCCTGGCTCTCTGCCTCATTCACCTCATTCACCTCAAAGCGAGTGAAGAAGTGGTTGAGTTCCTCTACTAGTGAGCTGCTGCTGCTGGTGGTGGTTGGGTATTTGCTGCCTTTGTAGTTTGTGAGGTGCTGAATGCCTTGCTAGGCATGCTGGGGGTCCCTATTACTGAAATGACCTTCAGACTAGATACTAATCGTACTCACAATGAATCTTTTGGTGGTCCACTGAACAAATTGTTCATAATTGTTTATAACAAATTAAATGTGTACTTAAAAGCATTAAGTATGGACACCAAAGCATATCTGTGTTGTTTTTTTTTCTTAACATAATTCTCGTAAATAAATTGTAAATATTAATTATGTAAATGTTTGATGTGTATCACATAGTGATTTCAAAACATTTAAGATCTCAATCGATCAAAAAAGAACTGAGTTTTAATTGCCTCTGCTGAGATGCTCCAGAGAGTGTTGGTTTGCTCAGACCGTCTTGCGTTTTCTGGTTAGATTAGCTACCTAACCAACAGCTGTGTGAAAAGTGAGAGAGGAGGTTTATTTCTCCATTGCTGAGATAGATTGCTATGGTGATAAGTTTTAATTTGAGACAGTAATTTGTGGAGATAGAAAATTTCCATAGCTTGAATAATAAGAGTAGGTTAGAGTTACTTCTGTGTTCTGATTGACTAAAAGCTATTTGTGTTACAAAAGGCCACTGTGTCTGAAACTTTCTGCAGTGTGAAAAGTGAACTCACCTGCTATGGATTTGTGCTTGTGAACTGTCTGCCAGGAAGTTAACTCAGTGGGTACAGAACAGAACTGAGACCAACCTAGCCTGAACAGCTAGGGTCTACCAGGAGGCAGTGCCACAAATGCCCTCTCCCTTCCTGTGACACCCCTCCTTTGTATTGGTAGATTGAAACATCAGATTGATCAGAACAACTTTTGAAGGCTTGTAATTTGAGAAAGAGCCCAATCACATTTATGCTTAGCTTAGTTAATTATTATACTGTAAGTCATATTTTCTCTTATGCTATGTTGAATTAGTCTCTTTCATTATAAAATTTATTGAATCAAATTATTGAATTTTTTGTTGTTTGTGTGTCACACATTTAAACCCCATAATCCAAATCCATTTAATTTTCAAATAAGGTTTGAACTTTTGTCTTTAAATACATATTAAATAGTTGTGTGTCACATGTACTATTACTATTAAGTTAACAATATAGTGTATTCCTAAAAAAAATCATTAAATCAATTTTGAATTTTTTTAAAAACTCAAATTATATAACTTAACTTGTATTAAGTTATATGCTTATGATTCAAACCTGAATTTATTTTTGTTACTTTATTACTCACTAACTTTTGCATTTTTGCATACCACAATTAAATGTTATTAAACCAACTGTCCTACTCCTGCTGTGAAGTTGATTTTCCCTGAATTCCCTCCCAGTGTGACTGTGGACCGGGAGTCTGATAATTCATCTGTAGTCCGTCCAGCCTTGATACTACTCACCAATTTGGAGGTTCCATTTTGGGCATTTGCAATATGCGTGTCTGTTCAACTGTCAGTTCTAGCCTGAGTTGAACACTTTGAGCAGTGACAGCTAACGGGGGGTTCCACTTTTGACGTTCACAGAGCATAGATCATTATCTCTCCCATTTTGAGTTCTACTCCTTTGGGAGCTGACCACCTTTCATTGCTTTGGTTACTGATTGTGAACAGATATTATGGAACTGTACGGCTGTGACTGTATTTTCAGGGTTGACTTCTTTGTAGTTATCACAGTAAGGTGGTAAACTTCCTGTATCTCCATCCACATTGCTCCCCACTTTGATACTAGAGGGAGGTCCCTCTATTGGAAATTCCAATTTTGGGAGTTACCTGTACCTGGCACTGGTGAAACAGTAAACATGGGTTCTACTGTCCATCTTTGTGTCATACTCCTTTGAGGACCAACCGCCTTAGAGTTACTCACTGCGATGCTTTGCTGGTTGAAATACAAGACATTACCAGAGTCAGAATTAGAATATGCTAAAAAGGAACTAGAGTACTCTTTTGAGTTAGGCTTACAACAGTCTATGAGTTCAATTCAGTGTGAGGTGAAGAAGGAAATGAGACACGCAAAGGACACTGATAGAGATGCAGATAGAGACCAGCCTGCAACGCCCTCTTCATTGCCTCCAGGTCCAGATCCATGCTCTCAGATCGATGGTCCCTCTTCGAATTGCATTGGAAAGACTCCACCCCCTCAATTTAACTCACTAGCAGGTGCCTACCCTGCTCAGGCTACCAGTCTGAGAGACCTAGATAAAATCACTCGTCTCATATGGCATTGGTGCCTATCTTTGGGACATAGAGTTCTACTCAAAGAGAATCTTGAATGCCACCACCAATGACAAGATCTGTCTGATCAAGATAACTTCCAGTTGTGAAGTCAGCAACTTCATTTAGCAACAGCCTCAATATGTTATACAAAGTTATGATATTCTCTTCTCCAACCTTACTTTGGTTCCAAGAATGCACCAGGAATGGAAAAAGATCCTGATTTCAAAGCTGTCTTTGTGCAAAACCTGCACTCCACCACCAGTCATCATCTTAGTGTCATGGCATGTCCACACACCCTAACTTGTCAGCAACTTAAATCCTTTCAAGTTGGCCTTGAAAGGATTTAAAAAACATAAACAAAGCCAGGTCAAGTCAACCTATCATAATGTCTTGAGTGTTGACACCAAGCCTTTGACTATGCAGTTGAACCACGCAGCTTTGCCAGAGCTCCCTCTCCACCTTATCGACACCCTAAAAACGAGAACCACTTTCTGCTTCAGTGAGCCAACCAAGGCTGTGGATACTCATAACCACCCAGGCTGGAATCAAACCAATGGAGAAAATGCCAAATGCATGGTGACAGAGAGTACAATCAATTGGAGTTCCAAAATTCTCCCTGGAGAGACAGGCAACCTCAAAACCCAGCTCATCAGCTTCCATCTGGTGGAGAGACAAGTGATAGTAGCAAACAAACTGGAAAAAGGAAGAACAATAGTACAGATGGTAAATCTAAACGCAAGGAAGATTGGAATGCCATCAGGCAATTTATCCAAAGCATGCATAAAGAAGAGAAAGAAAAAGCCAACCTCCTCCTGATAACTTCAATATCGGCACCTCCTTCAGTCACTGATCCCTCTCCTCCAGAAACTTCACTCAACCAGTCTGGTGAAGTGGGGGAAGATGTGTACTTGGGCCCCAGCGAACTTGAACATGCTTTGTTTCAGGGCCAGACTCTCACACTCCAGACAGGTGTCCCTGAACAATCAGAGAAACGATGTGAGGAACCAGTGTCCACTGCAGTCTTTGTGGTTCGAGTAGACTCAAATAAGAACTCTACAAATGAGTGTCCCTCAATCGTTCAGGGCACGCCTTCCTTCCTACAGTCTATGAACATTCTCATTTGTCCAGGTCATAGTTATATCTAGGCAACAATTGATTCAAAGGCAACTGGACTTATATTTTTCTTATGAAGACGTTTCGCCTCTTATCCAAGCGGCTTCATCAGTTTGTAATGCATCGGTCTGACCAGTCCTCACCGTTCTTCCTACAGTTCTTGGGTGATCTTAAAGAGAGGGGGTTGCACGCAAGTTCTACCTTTCTATGACTCTTGAAAACAAGCTTGAACATGAAGCACTCCTTGATACAGGTGCAGATATCACCCTGATGTCTTTAACACTTTTCAAGGAGCTGCAAGTGATAAAAGGCCAGTTGAACAGGAACTTGAAGCTACTGCATTGCACTCTTGATGTTCAACCATATTCACCGTCAGGTACTATATTGAGAAATGCGGCACTGATACAGTTCACTGTTGGACCATGAGCCTTGTGCACCCTGTGTGTGTTTCGGCCCTTGAAACCATTCCTCTTCTAATTGGTAAAGACTTCCTTCCACTGATCGATTTCAAGTGCTTGAAAATCTGGGCATAGGTCTGCCAACCACTGCACGTGCCTCTTCCTAAAACCACCAAAGTCCCAAGCTACATCCTTGAGAGTGAAACCTTGACAGACCTTGAGTGACATACTTGCCAGATTGGAGCTCCAGGAGGATACAGTTAACAACATCTTGTGGTCTCTCACAGGAGTTCAAGGTGACACCACCACTTTTAACCCTGAATATTTCCCCAGCCCACCTGCCCCTTCTCTCTGGGCTGGCACTCATGCTCAAACTGTTGCTTCAGCTCCACTGTTGCTTCAGAATTGGCCTCTTTCTCGGGTCTTGCTTTCACCAATTCCAATCTCACTTCCCTCCAGGATGCTAGCCCTTCCCTGCGTGTCGTCAAGGGCCCTCTTGTACATGTCCCCGACGCACTCCCTTCTCCTGTGTTTGTGGTACATCGGAGCCACAGTGGGGTTATGTTAATGTATGCCAATGACTCACCATCCGCAGGTTTAAGTGTTTTTACAAAACACAGATTTGATAGTTTCTAACCTAAAAAATGTGAATCATATGCTATGACCATCGAAGTCACCAGATCTCTAGTGTGAGATTTTGTAGTGTTGTATTAAACTGGAATTATTTAAATGTCCTGTGATTCCCAAATCAATTGTCAGTATTTCCTTTTGATTCAGTTGCATATAAAAGAGCAGCCATTGGAATAATTGCTGCTCTTCTCCTGGCTATCATACTTCTTGTTGTCTTCCTATGGATTAGGTGAGCTATAATTTATCACTAGAATTATGTTCATGAATATATCTATAATTTTACAATATGTTAATTATTATGTTTATTAATTAATTAATCCCTATTATTAATGCCTATCCAGAAGAAAAAGGAGCTCCACACAACAGTCTTAGCCTGAGGAAAACTTCTCATAATGTAACTGCAGCTTGAACCCACGACTACAAACAAATAATTAAACTAAAGATGAAATGACACAGAATACACTGGCAGTTTTTTTTTATAAAGTTTAGGGGAAAACACAATCGTTCTTGCTGTGGTAGTAGAGGCCTTAGGAGTGGAGGAAGAGTTGCTACCTAATAACTTGTTAGTGTAACCATCTTTTGTGTGGCTGCAGGGAGGAGAACTGTTGTGAATGTTGGTCATACAGATGTATTCTTGTGTGCTATGCACTTGTCTGGCGTGCATAAATATAGCGGATGTGGTAAATGGGGGTGTTAGCCCAGTAGCACTCCAGGAGGTAGGGCCACAGGAAGTGGAGGTTTCTCTATACATACAGGAGGCTACAATGTGGCAGCCATCAGCAGGAGTACCCAAGTTTCCATTTGACTTCAACTGCCCTCATTTAGATGAGCAGCAATTAGCTCAGGTGAGGAATTTGCTGGATGAAAACTCAGATGTGAGTTGTGCTGCACCAAGGTCATACAGTGGAGATTCCCCTGTTACAGAACACCCCAATTTAGCAGAAAGAGGCCCGTCATACCTCTGTCAACCAGATTGTGGGATGGCACTGGCCACCACAACCCCGACCACTTTAAAATTGTGCATGGTGGCCAGCAGGGATGATACTAACAAAACAATGATCTCAGTAAAGTAAAGTAATTGTCCAGTCCCTAGAATTAGAGATCATCCTCTTGTATGTGTGTTGTTTCCCCACCAGCATCAGCTTCTCTCAGCTTCTCTTAGAAACCTCAGAAGAGACGACACATCCTCAGAAACTGAAAAAGGTACATACAGACTAACCCTATGACTCACTCGTCTGGCTTCAGTGGCGGGTATTACACATGATAACACACGCTGTCATCAAAACATGAACATTTTGGTGGGGGGAGAATGTAGTACCCTGCACTGCTTTTGCTTACATATTATTTTATTTGACGGGCATTTCAGTTTAAAAATGCAATATCTAATAGCACAATGTTGTTACTGCAGATACATCCTGAATTAAAAACTATAGTAGACCCCCCTCCATTTCACATCTCATGCAAAGGTGTTGTTAGTTAATGTTATGCAATATGCCACAACATGTGGTTGGGCGGGCTACATGGGCTTTTGGCATGCTTACTGCTTATGTTCTGACCGCAGTGGAAAATTATCTCTCCGTGTAGCTTCTATCTCTATTCTAGCAGAGTACAATGGTTTATTGATGTGGCTGGTATACTTCCCGTGTGCACTTCCATTGCAAACAGGTTTGAACACATGAAGTTGCACAGAGAGATTAGAGGTACAGCTTTGAGTTTAACAGCAGCAGCAAGTGGATTTGGTGTCTCCCTTCTCTCTTTGTCAGGTACTGTATATTTACAATTTCATTGTATAACATTACATTGCATTAATTAATTGCAATAAAGTAAACAAGTACAGACTACCATTTAGATTTTGATGTATGGTGTGAAGCTGTGTGCTTTTAACCCTTATAGACCTACCATAGACCTTTTCTTGCCTTTTTTAGAGGGGACAAAGGACGTTTAGGAGGAGATATCAGGTCAGCAATATATTCCACCCAGAAGTAGTATACATAATCTGAAATCTGGGAACCTAAAGATTAATTTGAGATGCAGCCCAGCACTGTGCATTTTGACACAGAGATTTTCTAGTCATAAATCTGTAATGAACATCATGATTTTGTTAGGCATCTGTTCACATTTTGAAAGTGTAGAGTGTTATAAGGGCTTATAACATTATGATGGAAGTGATGCCATTTGTTACAAAGATTCAGTGAAAAATATTACCATTACCACATGAGAATCGATAAAATGGTCAAAAATCACTCCAAAATATCACTTCAGGAACACCATAGACATTGACATTTGGTGATTTCTGTATGAATTGCATTTTTTAGCGATAAGATGGCGAGCACTTCTGATCTGGAAATTGCCCCCTACCACCTTTTTGTCAAAAAACCTAAGACAGTCAAACATCTTCTAAATGACTTAGATCTTTGTTGGTGGTTGTGGGTTCATGAAGCTTTGATAATCCTGAAGGTCACAATAGGTCATTTTATACAGTGAGGTCAAATTTCAAAAAATGAAATGGCTACTATGGGCACTAACATAATCACACATGAATATAATTGGGTTAATTGAATCCATAAGAGTTTCAGACATTTCAAGACTACTCTAGTATATCATTATCCCCTAATATTAGTATGCACAAATATTCAAAAACATAATTTTTTAGAATAGGTGAAAATAACATAATATTTACACTGTGTGCAAAAAACTGCATCACAATTTAGCCTAACCCCTCCAGACAATCTAGCATGACATGGGTGGTATTGGTGGGTACCAATGGATGCCTTAGGTTGCCTTAGGTTGCCTAGGCATCAGTGTTCTCTATCACATATTGAAGACTTGATTGTGGTGATAAATTAAGTCCTCAGATTTACGTTTTCACACATTTCTCTGTATTTCTCCTTTACCTGAACACTGTAGACAAATTATGTGCTGTTGACAACAGCAGGATTGTGTGGCTGAAATTTATACCTATAAATGGATACTTCTCTCCAGAATAAATGAGTTTCTCAGAAAGTCTAGTGTTACGGACCACCAATTTCTCTCTGCAGCTACTTTTATCTCAATGAAGTCATGTTTTGGGCAGGGGTGTATGTGTCACACAGTAGACTTCTTTTATTACTTTCTTAACTCAGTTTGATATTTCCTGTGAATGAGCAGTAGTCTGTCTTTTTGTGGTCTATTTAAAATAGCTGCTGTGAATACTCCCCCAATCCTCAGTGTTCTACACTTCCTGTGTCTTTCACAACCACCGGCCACAAAGTGAGCATAGAGGAAACACACAAAAAAGAAAACTTCAATCTTTTATCTTCTCTTGTTATATGTGCCACACTGATATGTAAAACTACATTTATTATCACAGGTTTGGTGTGATTTCACAACATGTTCAGACTGTAAGAAGTTCTGCCTTAGTGAACATAGAGATTAACTGTGGAAAGGACGTTTACACTTTCCAATATTATATTATTAATATAATATTATTAACTGTGAATCAGTATAACTGAGTAAAATATCTTGTATATAGATTTCTCCCTGTCTGAGTTTACCCTGGTTTAATTCCAAAAACATAAAAGATGTAAAACCTCATTTTTAACAATGGTGCATAAAGACTAAAGGACATGGGTACAAAGAATGATACAGAACAAGTCTGAGCTGGGAATAATACATTGATGTACTCTAGTTCTTCTGCATGGCCTCTCAAGAATGAATGAAATGTCTTTTTCATAATTTTCTGACCAGAGAAGTTTTTTGTTAAAATTGAGGCTACACTAATTAGGTGTTTGGCTGACACCTTTCACAACTGGGGCTGCAACTAACAATTATTTTCTGTATTGCTTTATCTGCCAATGATTTTACATCAAGTCCAAGTTTGTGTCTTCAACTAGCTTCTTTTGTCCAAACAAAACCTAAACATTGTTACATTAAAATCATTTAAGATAAGAAATAAAGGAAATTGTCACAATTTAGAGGCTGATATTTGGAAATATTGGATTTTTATTAGATGTTTGAAAATGTGTATCAAATTTTTCTGTTGAACCAGAATTCAATTAATCGACAATGGTGTCAACAGTATAAACTTCAAAGGTGGATGGATCAAAACTGAAACACCTACCAGTAACTAATATTTTTGTGCCCCAACACTTATTTACTAACACCTTACAGTATAAGACAAATTGAGTTCAGATCTGGTTAGATTGATGCATGACAAGGAGTTTGAGTGGTTGTGCCTTAAAGACAAGCATCTCAACAAACAACATCCCTCTCTGTTGTAAGTAGAATAGTTTACTGATATGACTGTTACATGTTGTGAACATTATTTGACTTGTTTTATTGTCTCTGAAGCCACACAGAGAGATGAGAGGAGCAGCTCTGAGTTTAACAGCAGCAATGAGTGGATTTGTTGTCTTCCTTCTCTCTGTGTCAGGTACTGTATATCTACATTTACATTGTAGGACATTTAGCGTAAGTGTAATGCAGTACGATCAATGCCTTTGACGCGCTACGTTTTTTGTGTGAACTATAGCTGTTGAATAAAGGCAAAATTCCCCAAAATATCAGTAATTGTTATAGTTATCACAGATATAACGGTTGCCCTTCCCTAAACCAACCATGTAAAAGTTAATATCCACCCATTTCATTTTAGCCACTTTTAGCCACTCCCTCAGTTCTGGTTCTGTATTTCTTTGTAGCTTTCACAGTTGTTTCAGCAGAAAAATCAAAAGCTAACAGGGAGGGAACTAATCCAGTAAAACAAAGACACACACACACACACCTCCACCTGTGTCTTGTTCTCCACTTTTAACAAATTATCTCAATATTCATATTCATATTCACATTCATATTATAAGCATGAAAACCATACTTTTTATTAATTCATTTACTTCTTCTTATCCTTTTAGTAAAACTGCATTCATGTTCACAGGTTCAATACATTCTTGTTCCTTCACTGCAGCTTCAGACTTCTTTGTGTTGCAAATTCAAAGTATATAAAAATATTTTTGGACTTTTGGACTTAGGCACAATTCACAAATAAAGTCATGTCATGGAGTTATAAAGTGCCTAAAAAGCAGTTTAATGAGTTTTAATGAGGTGAAAACAAAGTAGTTGTATTACAGGTGTGGTCCACCTAACAGTTAGTTAAATTATTATTGTATCAATCAATCATTTTGAAGGAGTTACACATTTCAGGCGTTTAGCTTTAGCTTTTTAAAAAATATAACGAACAAGCATAACAAGAAGATGAAGTCATTATGCTACCATTATCAACTTTGTCTTAATCACTGATTCTTAACTTGATGTGCTCTGTGTTACAGTGGTACAGGGTCAGAATGACTGGGGAGTGACTTACACCTCTACTCAGATCTGTGCCTTAAAAGGATCAACAGTGGACATAAACTGCACCTACAGATACCCATCCAGATTACATCATATTGATATTACAGTTAACGAAACATTCTGGTTTACTAAAGAGAGTAATGGTGTGTTTGTGGATCTGAGAACAGATTCAGAGTATTCAGGTCGTGTTCAGTATCACTGTGATAAGAATGACTGCACTCTGAGAATCACAGACCTGAGAGAGAGCGACTCAGCTGAGTACAAATTCAGGTTAATAACAAACCAAGGAGAGAAATATACTGCTTCACCTGGAGTCACTTTGACTGTCACAGGTAACATTTTCATCTGAAGATTTAATAATTTAATTCCACAAAGTGAACACAAGTGTATGTGTGTTTGTGCTTGTATGTGTGAATGTTTAAAATAAAGTTTAACTTTCTTTTCTTTTCTATTTTCCCCCTTTATTCATACATGCAGATCTCCAGGTGCAGGTGAGCAGATTAACCGTCGAACAGTATTATTACACAGCAAAGTTGAAGTGTCACAGCAGCTGCCATCTACCTGATGCTTCTTCCTACATCTGGTATAAGGATGGACGGGACATTAGGGGACAAACATCTAGTTCTTATTCAGGCAGCTTTTATTCTTCATACAGCTATTCCTGTGCTGTGAAAGGACATGAGAAGTTCCCCTCTCCTCCACTGTGTGAGTTTACTTCACAGTCTTTTACACCATCTAGTGGAGTGTTTTAGCTGGTGTACCATAACTGAATGTGCACACATGCACACATAATCCCTAATGTTGGGAGACATCAAGGCTCATGCGTCAGGATCATCACGTAAAAACAGGGTCAACATTTGTACTTGCAGTTCATACAAATCTGCAGTTTGTACTTTTAACTTCAGTGCCACACACAGGTAGGAAATTTGTGTGTCCATCTCTCAGACTTTGCGAAACCTCAATGTGATCCTATTTCATTACACATACACAAAGTATTTCTACAGCTACAATAACTTTTTACAGATGTCAAATTATATCGGTGTGCACAAAGCCTTTTCACACACACAAAATATTTCTACAGATGTAAAACTTTATCACACATTCACAAACCATTTCATTACTCCTTTCAGTTAAGCTCTTGAATAAACTCAACAATATATTTCACAGTGCATTTTTTCCCTTTAAAGAGCAGCTTAACAGCAGCTGAAACCTTGTCTTTACTGTCCTCCAGTGGTTTACCCTCTGATGCAGAACTCTAGGATGTGTCAGTACACTGTGACAACACTGTTTGATGTGGTGACAGATGCGACAGAACACGCTAATGCTGAAAAAGCTTGAGGCTTGATGTCTCCAACATTAAACATTATGTGTGCATGACTGTTCCTGTATGTGTTTTATCTATGTAGCCTATAGCTGTCAAACATGATCAAATATGCATGTCAGTGGTGTTTTAAAGGTTGTATTTATGTTGGGATACCTACAGAAGTATCTCAAGTGGGACCAGTGCAGAGAGGGAAGTGATATCTTTAATCCACACCTGAACAACATTGCATCACTGATTTCATTTTGTGATATTCAAGTGTAAAAATCTCTTTATGTTTGTTCTTCTGTTGGTGTCATAAGCTTCATAAATAAGTCTCATGTCCTTCTCTGAGCTGGAAAGAAGGAGGCCCATGCAGTATCTCTGCAGGTTTATATACTGAAGGACCTCCATTAAAGTCTGTTCTCTGATGTTGTTATGAATCTGGTTGTGGATTCTGTTGTGTTCTGTGTTACAGCGGGTCACTGGGGAGTGATGTACTCTTCTACTCAGATCTGTGCCTTCAAAGGATCAACAGTGTACTTAAGCTGCACCTACAGATGCCCATCCAGAATAGATAACATTGATACTACAGTTGACAAAATTTTATGGTTCACTAAAATGAATGGTGATCAATATATGGATCTGAAAGAAGTCTCAGAGTATTCAGGTCGTGTTCAGTATCACTGTGATAAGAACGACTGCACTCTGACAATCACAGACCTGAGAGAGAGCGACTCAGCTGAGTACACGTTCAGGTTCATAACAAACCAACCAAAAGGGAAATATTCTTCACCTGGAGTTACTTTGACTGTCACAGGTAACATTTTCATTTTAAAATAGAGCAAAACATTATTTCAGGCAGAGCACAGAGCTTCACCAGCTGCTTAGCTACCAGCTGACTAATAATGGTCATCATATTCATATGAGTGGGCAGTGCTTCCATTATAACCCGACACTTCTTACTATTACTTTGCTTATATGCTAATGCTGACACCATCTGCTGCCCCAGTCTCCTCATTATGTGCTATGTTTTTGGTATTATTAGTTTCTCTCAAATTTAATGTTCATCTCCGTGATTATTAAGGTTAGTTAGGAGAATCTTCATTGCTGCTTGCATTCTCTGAGAGCTCCTCAAAGAGCAGGTTCTTTTCCAACAAATCTAACTTTATAACCATTAGCTATAAATTGTTGATTCCTTGATGTTGTGATCAGTCTATGAAATGTTACTGTGAACATGTGAATATTTGCTTGTATGCGCTGTATGTTGACAGATAATCCTGAAATTATATGTCTGTTTGTTGTTCACAGATCCAGACTTCCAAGTGCATGTTAGAAAATCTTCACCCAACCAGCATCCCACCTGGACAGAGCTGACATGTCACAGCAATTGTCAGTTGCCTGTTCATCCTTCCTACATCTGGTACAAGAATAGCCAGCTAATGAAGGGGGGAAAAAAATATTTTCATCTGCACCCACTTAATCCTGAGGACGAGTATTCTTGTGCTCTATCAGGATATGAGTCTTTCCGCTCTCCATCAGTGTGTGAGTTTTCTCTACAATCTACAATGTTCCACTAACACATCAAGTGAAAACTTACAAGTCATTTATACTTTGTACTTTTATCAACACTAATTTACTCAGACCAAAATGTGACACACACACACACACACACACACACACACATATGTATATATACATACAAGGATGTTGGGCTTTTCAAACATTTCTGATCATGTCTATCATCAACATATGCACGTTTGTATTTCCTCCAGATGCTCCAAAGCTTCCCTCTGTGGCAGTGAGTCCCTCTGGTGAGATAGTGGAGGGCAGTTCAGTGAATCTGACCTGTAGCAGTGATGCTAACCCAGCAGCTAAATACACCTGGTACAAGAAGAATGTAAATCCAAACCTTCAACCTCTCAGTAAAGAACCAGAGCTTGTCTTCAGCTCCATCCAGTCCTCTGATTCTGGAGAGTATTACTGCACAGCTGAGAACCAGTTGGGGAAGAGGACATCTGAATACATTATTGATGTGAAATGTGAGTGAAACAGCTTATTTGAAAAGAAACATACAGCTGATGGACTTGTCAACCTTGTTAAGTATTTGTCAGATCATTTCTGCTTTCTTTAGCTCTGCCTGCTTCACATTCAGTCTTCTGCTGTAGTTCATTGAGCTGCTCCAATACAACATGTTGTACTAATGCAACCCTTCCTCATTACATAGTTAATTTATTTTGATACATCTCCTCCAGATGCTCCAAAGCTTCCCTCTGTGTCAGTGAGTCCCTCTGGTGAGATAGTGGAGGGCAGTTCAGTGAATCTGACCTGTAGCAGCGATGCTAACCCAGCAGCTAATTATACTTGGTACAAAGAGAATGGAAACTCACCAAAAGCATCAGGACAGATCTTCACCATCACTGATGTCAGACCTGAACACAGTGGGAATTATTACTGTGAAGCCCAGAACGGAAGAGGACATCATATCTCCATCTTATATCTGACAGTTGGGTCAAGTAAGTTATGCTCATTTACTTTCAGACACACACACACACCTGTACACACCATTTATTGATAAGCCATATCTTCTTTCTGTCTGTATCAATTTTTAGGGAAATCAGTATTTATAATGAATATAATCAGGTTGATTCTGGTGGTCCTGATGCTGATTGCTCTGCTTCTCTTGAGTCTTTGGGCAAGGTAAAATGATAAAAAGACATTGGTTCTTTTGTTTTTTCATCAAAACATTTTCATGTTTTTTAAGTCATGAATATCATTTAGTTAAATATATCTTGTTTTTGTTGAATTCAATCCAGAAAGAAGAAAACTCTGAACTCCACCACTGAACTGAAAGAACTTGTAGAGACTATAGAGGTGAGAGAGACCTTATTGACAGAACTGACCCTAAAAATTCACATTTATATTGTGAACATGAAGCTGTGAAGTGAATTTATATTTAAATTACAACTTGCAGAATATAAACTTGTGATGTCTTTCACCTGAACACAACTTTGATTCTTTGATAGAATCTATTTGTATGCAAGTTTCGTGAAAGAGGTGCATCAATCCTCATTTTGACATCTCTCTCATCAGTTGGACTGAGAAGGTATCAGACTTGCAGGTCGTCACTGCAGCACAGAAAAGACACAGAGGAGCAGGAAGACGTGGAGTAAAGTCCAGTCAGGTTGGAGCATCATGAAAGGGAAAAAACAGGCCAACAACAGATTCATAGTTACAGTTACAAGGAATACAGTATTGTGCAAAAGTTTTAGCCACTAAAAGTAGTGAGAATGTTGACAAAAATATTGCTATAAATTGTATAAATTTATCAAATAACCTCTTACAAATCTGAGCAAAAAGCAGAAACCTAAATTAAATCAATATTTTCTGTAACTGAATACATTTGGGACTGATCAGACACCTCCCTGATGATATTGCATAAAGGATCAGAACCTTAACATGGAGGGTGCCTAAAACTTTTGTCATGTGGTTTTGTTCTGATGCAGCTGAACCACAGGCTGGACTCACCTGATGAAAGCAGGAAGTAGTACAACAGTGAAGTCTGACAGTGGAGAGAGGGGGTTAGGGTTAGGGTTAGAGAATGATGTGGACGTTTTCATGTTGAGTTTTCAGCAGCAGCAGGTAGAAGTGAGCAGCACAGACAGTCAGTAACAGCATGTAGCAGAAGGTTTGAGAAGAATGTGCTGATGGCAGTTTGAATTGAATCATGTCAATGTGCCAAACATGATTGATTGTTTAGACCAGTTGAATGTCAGCTGGTGTGTGAGACTCAATTGATTTATAATTTACTTAGTGTTCTGGCTGAGCTAATGCAAGCTTAATTTTTTCTCTATTATGTGTATAGATATTCAGAATTATAGCTGTTTTGCAAATAATTATTTTCAATATATAAATGTTGTAATTAATCACTTTTGAAAAATCCTGATCAGCTTCTTGTACAGTATACTGTATATTTTCACACATGAAACATGGTCTCAGTTCTATCACACTTTGTTGAATGTCACATTATCCAGATATTGCAATGGATGACAATAAACAGACAACTTCCACAAGAACTCTGTAGTTGGAAACATGATTTCAGTTCCCTCTCACTGCTGCAGAGGGTGACAGCGTGCAGAAAGTTTCAGCTTTGAACAAATTGTTTTTGTGTACAGTTTTCAGAAAATTAATTTATTTACAGCTGGGGAATAGGACATCTGAATAAATCTTTATTGATGTGAAATGTGAGTGACAGCTTATTTTAAATTAAACAAAGATATACCTGTCAATGTTGCTATGGCAGGTTACTGAATGTCTTCAGAATTTTTTGAAAAGTGAGTTTTTATTTGCAGTTGGTATCCCAATTTTCCCTCATGCCCAATGCTGTCACATGTTTATTAATATTAACTGGTAACATATTTATTATGATATCTGGCATTAAAGCACCACATTCTCATTTCATAGGTAATTAATATCACCACATGTCCTCTAGATGCTCAACCTTGATACAAGAGTACACACATACAAGATAATACATTTTCTGTTGTAATCTGATAGAAACTGTCATATATTGACTTGAAGTTTTAAACCACCTTTTTATGATAAACTCTTTAGATCCAACTTTCCCTGATGCCCACTGCTGTCACACAGACATTAATATTAACTAGTATCATATATTTAATATAATATGTAACAGTAAGGCAACACATCTTTATTTTATTGTTAATTTCTATTACCACATCACCTCTAGATGCTCCAAAGCTGTTGGTAGTGAAATACAGCTGAGCTGCTGGAATTCACAGGGGAGCTCCGATGCAACACATACTGACACTTCTTAATTTTAAAGTTAGTTCATTTTAATATGTAGCTAATAATAACTCATAACAATCTTGATATCTTACCCCCCAAATTCTTTGTAGAGGTCCTCCCTGTCATCGGCCCTGCTGTACTCAATATTGTTAATATGTCCCTCACCTCTGGTTGTGTCCCTGACCAGTTTAAGACAGCCAGTGTCCAGCCACTTCTAAAAAAACCTGACCTCGATCCAGCGGTCTTAAACAATTTCAGACCCATCTCAAAATTACCTTTCATTTCAAAAATATTGGAAAAACTTGTTGCAGAACAGCTCCTCAAAGTTGTGCAAAGTAACACTATCTTGGATAAATTTCAATCTGGCTTTCGTCAAAACCACAGCACTGAAACTGCACTGTTAAGAGTCATGAATGACATCCTAATGCAGGCTGATAAGGGGGACATCTCCATCTTGGTCCTACTTGATTTGGCGGTAAAATGATAAATAAGACATTTGTTTGTAGGAGAACCAGTTGACTCTTTGTTTCCCCTTAACATCACAATGAAAAGTTTGGGCCCCTTCCACCTCAGATGCAACAGTCATGTAGAAGACACTGTCTGTGAAGACACTGGACTCACCAACACTCAGCTAAGTCTCAGAGATAAAGAGGAAATCCCAGGAAATTAAGAAGGATAACTGATTTATTCCCAAGTGATCTGGAGTTGACCAGATCAATCCTGGCAGGAGCTGGTGGGTCAGGGCGAACAGCTGACGAGGAGGCCTGACAAATAGGCTGCAGGATCCCTTGATTCACTCAGTGCCAGCGGAGACAAGGAGAGCAGGGTCTGCAGGGCTGGAACACCAGATCTGAGCCCACCACCAAGACCACACAGGCAGCAACAGGGTTGAGGGAATGTCGAGAGAGGCAGACAGACGAGATCCAGCTCCAGATCTGCCTTGATCAGGATGTACCAACCCGGCCCTCAGCCTCACAAGACAGCCACTACACTTTCCTCGGTGTCAGTGCTGTTTTTGCAAACTTTTGGATGCGTGGAATAATGCACTTAAAGGTCGATAACTCCTCAATACTGAATCGGATTGTGACAAAATTTTGGAATGTTGTACATAAGGTGACCTTACAGATGTATGAAAGATTTCTTAAAATTCTACCCAAAGGGGGTGCTAACGCAACCTTATAACATGATATTTCAGCAATTCTGTTGTCTTTAATGGAATGAAACTTGGTACACAGCTTTTTAAGGAGAATCTGCATGACATACTGAATCATAGCACCAATAGCTCCCCATAAATAAAACACCACCATACTCCTTATTATCTACCAAATCCTTTAAATGGTAATCACGTTCTATTAGTAGAGATGGTGATACCGAACAAGTGTTTTGTATCATCAGGAATGCTTTGCAATTCATTCCAGTTTTCAGCATTCACACACATTTTCTGCAGGAAATGCATATCTAGTGTGTCATGTTATATTATGATATGTGATGTCATGTAAGTAAGACAAAGTATATTGTTTCATGTTGTGCTACGATATGTTAGGTATTATTATGTCATATCATGTAACTAAGACAAAGTATGTTGTGTCCTGTTATGCTATTATATGTTACATGTTATGTCATATCATGTAAGACAAAGTATATTGTGTCATGTTATGTTGTGCTATGATATGTTACATATCATCATATCATATCATGTGAGTAAGACAAAGTATATTGTGTACTGTTATGCTATTGTATGTTATGAATTGTTATGTCATATCATGTAAGTAAGACAAAGTATGTTGTGTCCTGTTATGCTATGATAGGTTACATGTTATGTCATATCATGTAAGACAAAGTATATTGTGTCATGTTGTGCTATGATATGTTACATATCATTATATCATATCATGTAAGTAAGACAAAGTATATTGTGTACTGTTATGCTATTATATGTTATGAATTGTTATGTCATATCATGTAAGTAAGACAAAGTATGTTGTGTCCTGTTATGCTATGATAGGTTACATGTTATGTCATATAATGTAAGTAAGAAAATGTATATTGTGTCATGTTGTGCAATGACATGTTACGTATTATTATGTAATATCATGTAAGTAAGACAAAGTGTATTGTGTCATGTTGTGCTACGATGTTGTGTATTATTAAGTCACATCATGTAAGTAAGACAGAGTATGTTGTGTCCTTCTACACTCTGTTATATTACATTTTATGTCATATCATGTAAGTAATACAAAGTATATTGTGTCATGTTGTGCTACGATATTTTATATCATGCAAGTAAGACAAAGTATGTGGTGTCCTGTTCTGCTAGGATAGGTTACATATTATTAGGTCATATCATGTAAATATGACAAAATATGTTGTGCCCTGTTATGCTATGATGGAATACATAGTATTATGTCATATCATGTAAGTAAGACAAAAGATGTTGTGTCTTTTTATGCTATGATAGGATACATGGTATGTCATATCATGTAAGTAAGACAAAGTATACTGTGTCATGTTGTGCAATAACGTGACATATTATTATGTTATTTCATGTAAGTAAGACAAAGTATATTGTGTCCTGTGCTTTGAAATTATATATCTTGTAAGACAAAATATGTTGTGCCCTGTTATTCTATCATGGGTTACATATTATTTTGTTATATCATGTAAGTAAGACAAAGCATGTTGTGCCCTGTTATGCTATCATGGGTTACATATTATGTCATATCATGTAAGTAAGACAAAGTAAATCATGTCATGTCATGGTATGACAGATTACATGTTATGTCATAGCATGTAAGTAAGAAAATGTATTTTGTGTCATGTTGTATTACGATATTTCATATCACATAATTAAGATAAAGGATGTCATGTCCTGTTATGCTACGATATGTTACATGTTATGTCATATCATGTAAATACGACAAAGTATATTGTGTCATGTTGTGCTATGATAGGTTACATGTTATGTTATATCATGTAAGAAAGACAAAGTATATTGTGTCATGTTGTGCTATGATAGGTTATATGTTTTGTCATATCATGTAAGGAAGAGAAAGTATGTTTTGTCATGTTGTATTACGATATTTCATATCACGTAAGTAAGATAAAGGATGGCATGTGCTGTTATGCTATGATAGGTTGCATTTTATGGCATATAATGTAAGTAAGACAAAGTATATCATGTCATGTCATGGTACTACAGATTGCATGTTATGTCATAACATGTAAGTAAGACAAAGTATATTATGTCATGTCATGGTATGACAGATTACATGATATGTCATATAATGTAAGTAAGACAAAGTACATCATGGCATGTCATGGTATGACAGATTACATGTTATGTCATAGCATGTAAGTAAGAAAATGTATTTTGTGTCATGTTGTATTACGATATTTCATATCACGTAATTAAGATAAAGGATGTCATGTCCTGTTATGCTACGATATGTTACATGTTATGTCATATCATGTAAATACGACAAAGTATATTGTGTCATGTTGTGCTATGATAGGTTACATGTTATGTCATATCATGTAAGTAAGACATAGTATATCATGTCATGTCATGGTATGACAGATTACATGATATGTCATATCATGTTAGTAAGACAAAGTATATTGTGTCATGTCGTATTACGATATTTCGTATCACGTAATTAAGATAAAGGATGTCGTGTCCTGTTATGCTACGATATGTTACATGTTATGTCATATCATGTCAGTAAGACAAAGTATATTGTGTCATATTGTATTACGATATTTCGTATCACGTAATTAAGATAAAGGATGTCGTGTCCTGTTATGCTACGATATGTTACATGATATGTCATATCATGTAAGTAAGACAAAGTATATTGTGTCATGTCGTATTACGATATTTCGTATCACGTAATTAAGATAAAGGATGTCGTGTCCTGTTATGCTACGATATGTTACATGTTATGTCATATCATGTCAGTAAGACAAAGTATATTGTGTCATATTGTATTACGATATTTCGTATCACGTAATTAAGATAAAGGATGTCGTGTCCTGTTATGCTACGATATGTTACATGTTATGTCATATCACGTAAGTAAGACAAAGTATACTGTGTCATGTTTCGCTATGATATGTTACATATTATCATGTCACATCATGTAAGTAAGACAAAGGATGTTGTGTCCTGTTATGCTATGATAGGTTACATGTTATGTCATATCATGTAAGTAAGACAAAGTATCTTGTGTCATGTTGTGCTATGATAGGTTACATGTTATGTCATATCATGTAAGTAAGACAAAGTATATTGTGTCATTTTGTATTACGATATTTTATATCACGTAAGTAAGATAAAGGGTGTCGTGTGCTATTATGCTATGATATGTTACATGTTATGTCATATCATGTAAGTAAGACAAAGTATATTGTGCCATGTTGTACTACGATATTTCATGTCACGTAAGTAAGATAAAGGATGTAATGTGCCGTTATGCTATGATAGGTTACATGTTATGTCATATCATGTAAGCAAGACAAAGTATATTGTGTCATATTGTATTACGATATTTCATATCACGTCAGTAAGATAAAGGATGTCATGTCCTGTTATGCTATGATAGGTTACATGTTATGTCATATCATGTAATTAAGACAAAGTATCTTGTGTCATGTTGTGCTATGATAGCTTACATGTTATGTCATATCATGTAAGTAAGACAAAGTATATTGTGTCATATTGTATTACGATATTTCATATCACGTCAGTAAGATAAAGGATGTCATGTCCTGTTATGCTATGATAGGTTACATGTTATGTCATATCATGTAAGTAAGACAAAGTATCTTGTGTCATGTTGTGCTATGATAGCTTACATGTTATGTCATATCATGTAAGTAAGACAAAGTATATTGTGTCATATTGTACTACGATAGTTCATGTCACGTAAGTAAGATAAAAGATGTCGTGCTGTTTTGCTATGATAGGTTGCATGTTATGTCATATAATGTAAGTAAGACAAAGTATATCATGTCATGTCATGGTATGACAGATTACATGTTATGTAATATCATGTAAGTAAGACAAAGTATATTGTGTCATGTTGTGCGATGATATGTTACATGTTATGTCATATCATGTAAGTAAAACAAAGTATATTGTGTCATTTTGTATCACGATATTTTATATCACGTAAGTAAGATAAAGGGTGTCGTGTGCTATTATGCTATGATAGGTTACATGTTATGTCATATCATGTAAGTAAGACAAAGTATATTGTGCCATGTTGTACTACGATATTTCATGTCACGTAAGTAAGATAAAGGATGTAATGTGCCGTTATGCTATGATAGGTTACATGTTATGTCATATCATGTAATTAAGACAAAGTATCTTGTGTCATGTTGTGCTATGATAGCTTACATGTTATGTCATATCATGTAAGTAAGACAAAGTATATTGTGTCATATTGTACTACGATAGTTCATGTCACGTAAGTAAGATAGAGGGTGTCGTGTGCTGTTATGCTATGATAGGTTACATGTTATGTCATATCATGTAAGTAAGACAAAGTATATTGTGTCATGTTGTGCTATGATAGGTTAGATGTTATGTCATATCATGTAAGGAAGACAAAGTATATTGTGTCATGTTGTGCTATGATAGGTTACGTGTTATGTCATCATGTAAGTAAGACAAAGTATATTGTGTCATGTTGTGCTATGATAGGTTATATGTTTTGTCATATCATGTAAGGAAGACAATGTATCTTCTGTCATGTTGTGCTATGATGGCCTACATGTTATGTCATACAATATAAGTAAGACAAAGTATATCGTGTCATGTTGTGCTATGATAGGTTACATGTTATGTCATATCATGTAAATAAGACAAAGTATATTATGTCATGTCATGGTATGACAGATTACATGATATGTCATATAATGTAAGTAAGACAAAGTACATCATGTCATGTCATGGTGTGACAGATTACATGTTATGTCATATCATGTAAGTAAGACAAAGTATATTGTGTCATGTTGTGCGATGATAGGTTACGTGTTATGTCATATCATGTAATAAGACAAAGTATATTGTGTCATTTTGTATTACGATATTTTATATCACGTAAGTAAGATAAAGGGTGTCGTGTGCTGTTATGCAATGATAGGTTACATGTTATGTCATATCATGTAAGTAAGACAAAGTATCTTGTGTCATGTTGTGCTATGATAGGTTACATGTTATGTCATATCATGTAAGGAAGACAAAGTGTATTGTGTCATGTTGTGCTATGATAGGTTATATGTTTTGTCATATCATGTAAGGAAGAGAAAGTATGTTTTGTCATGTTGTATTACGATATTTCATATCACGTAAGTAAGATAAAGGATGGCATGTGCTGTTATGCTATGATAGGTTGCATTTTATGGCATATAATGTAAGTAAGACAAAGTATATCATGTCATGTCATGGTACTACAGATTGCATGTTATGTCATAACATGTAAGTAAGACAAAGTATATTATGTCATGTCATGGTATGACAGATTACATGATATGTCATATAATGTAAGTAAGACAAAGTACATCATGGCATGTCATGGTGTGACAGATTACATGTTATGTCATATCATGTAAGTAAGACAAAGTATTTTGTGTCATGTTGTATTACGATATTTCATATCACGTGATTAAGATAAAGGATGTCATGTCCTGTTATGCTACGATATGTTACATGTAATGTCATATCATGTAAATACGACAAAGTATATTGTGTCATGTTGTGCTATGATAGGTTACATGTTATGTCATATCATGTAAGTAAGACATAGTATATCATGTCATGTCATGGTATGACAGATTACATGATATGCCATATCATGTAAGTAAGACAAAGTATATTGTGTCATGTCGTATTACGATATTTCGTATCACGTAATTAAGATAAAGGATTTCGTGTCCTGTTATGCTACGATATGTTACATGTTATGTCATATCATGTCAGTAAGACAAAGTATATTGTGTCATATTGTATTACGATATTTCATATCAGGTAAGTAAGACAAAGTATATTGTGTCATGTTTCGCTATGATATGTTACATATTATCATGTCACATCATGTAAGTAAGACAAAGGATGTTGTGTCCTGTTATGCTATGATAGGTTACATGTTATGTCATATCATGTAATTAAGACAAAGTATATTGTGGCATGTTGTACTATGATAGGTCATATCACGTAAGTAAGATAAAGGATGTAATGTGCCGTTATGCTATGATAGGTTACATGTTATGTCATATCATGTAAGTAAGACAAAGTATATTGTGTCATTTTGTATTACGATATTTTATATCACGTAAGTAAGATAAAGGGTGTCGTGTGCTGTTATGCTATGATAGGTTACATGTTATGTCATATCATGTAAGTAAGACAAAGTATATTTTGTCATGATGTGCTATGACAGATGACATGTTATGTAATATCATGTAAGTAAGACAAAGTATATTGTGTCATGTTGTGCGATGATAGGTTATGTGTTATGTCATATAATGTAAGTAAGACAAAGTATATTGCGTCATGTCATGGCATGACAGATGACATGTTATGTAATATCATGTAAGTAAGACAAAGTATATTGTGTCATGTTGTGCGATGATAGGTTACGTGTTATGTCATATCATGTAAGTAAGACAAAGTATATTGTGTCATTTTGTATTACGATATTTCATATCACGTCATTAAGATAAAAGATGTCATGTCCTGTTATATTATGATAGGTTACATGTTATGTCATATCATGTAAGTAAGACAAAGTATCTTGTGTCATGTTGTGCTATGATAGTTCATGTCACGTAAGTAAGATAAAAGATGTTGTGTTGTTTTGCTATGATAGTTTGCATGTCATGTCATATCATGTAAGTAAGACAAAGTATCTTGTGTCATATTGTGCTATGATAGTTCATGTCAAGTAAGTAAGATAAAAGATGTCGTGCTGTTTTGCTATGATAGGTTGCATGTTATGTCATATAATGTAAGTAAGACAAAGTATATCATGTCCTATCATGGTATGACAGATTACATGTTATGTAATATCATGTAAGTAAGACAAAGTATATTGTGTCATGTTGTGCTATGATATTTTTATCATGTAAGTAAGACAAAGTATATTGTGTCATGTTGTGCTATGATAGGTTACATGTTATGTCATATCATGTAAGTAAGACATAGTATATCATGTCATGTCATCGTATGACAGATTACATATTATGTCATATCATGTAAGTAAGACAAAGTATATTGTGTCATGTTGTGCTATGATAGGTTATATGTTATGTCATATCATGTAAGTAAGACAAAGTATATCGTTACATGTTGTGCTATGATAGGTTACATGTTATTTCATATCATTTAATTAAGATAAAGTATATTGTGTCATTTTGTGCTATGATATTTTTATCATGTAAGTAAGACAAAGTATCTTGTGTCATGTTGAACTATGATGGTCTACATGTTATGTCATATAATGTAAGTGAGACAAAGTATATTGTGTCATGTGCTATGATAGGTTACATGTTATGTCATATCATGTAAGTGAGACAAAGTATATTGTGCCATGTTGTACTACGATACGTCATGTCACATAAGTAAGATAAAGGATGTCATGTGCCGTTATGCTATGATAGGTTACATGTTGCTTCATATCATGTAGGTAAGTCAAAGTATATTGTCATGTTGTATTACGATAATTCATATCATGTAATTAAGATAAAGTATGTCGTGTCCTGTTATGCTACGATATGTTACATGTTATGTCGTATCATGTAAGTAAGACAAAGTATATTGTTTCATGTTGTACCACGATAGTTCATGTCACGTAAGTATGATAAAGGATGTCATGTGCTGTTTTGTTATGATAGGTCACGTGTTATGTCATATAATATAAGTAAGACAAAGTACATCATGTCATGTCATGGTATGACAGATTACATGTTATGTCATATCATGTAAGTAAGACAAAGTATCTTGTGTCATGTTGTGCTATGATAGGTTACATGTTTTGTCATATCATGTAAGTAAGACAAAGTATGTCCTGTCATGTCGTGGTATGACAGATTACATGTCATGTCATATCATGTAAGTAAGACAAAGTATATTGTGTCATGTTGTATTACGATATTTCATTTCATGTAATTAAGATAAAGGATGTCGTGTCCTGTTATGCTATGATATGCTACATGGTATGTCATATCATGTAAGTAAGACAAAGTTTATTGTGTCATGTTGTGCTATGATAGGTTACATGTTATGTCATATCATGTAAGCAAGACAAAGTATATTGTGTCATGTTGTGCTATGACATTTTACATCATGTTAGTAAGACAAAGTATAGTGTGTCATGTTGTACTACAATAGTTCATGTCATGTAATTAAGATAAAGGATGTTGTGTCCTGTTATGCTACGATATGTTACATGTTATGTCATATCATGGTAGTAAGACCAAGTATATCATGTCATGGTATGACAGATTACATGTTATGTCATATCATGTAAGTAAGACAAAGTATATTGTGTCATGTTGTACTATGATAGGTTACATGTTATGTCATATCATGTAAGTAAGACAAAGTATATCATGTCATGTCATGGTATGACAGATTACATGATATGTCATATAATGTAAAACAAAGTTTATTGTGTCATGTCGTGCTATGATAGGTTACATGTTATGTCATATCATGTAAGTAGGACAAAGTATATTGTGTCGTGTTGTGCTATGATAGATAACATGTCATGTCATATCATGTAAGATAAAGAATATTGTGTCATGTTGTAGTACGATATTTCATATCACGTAAGTAAGATAAAGGATGGCATGTGCTGTTATGCTATGATAGGTTGCATTTTATGGCATATAATGTAAGTAAGACAAAGTATATCATGTCATGTCATGGTACTACAGATTGCATGTTATGTCATAACATGTAAGTAAGACAAACTATATCCTGTCACGTCGTGGTATGACAGATTACATGTCATGTCATATCATGTAAGTAAGAAAGTATACTGTGTCATGTTGTGCTATGATAGGTTACATATTTTGTCATATCATGTAAGTAAGACAAACTATATCCTGTCACGTCGTGGTATGACAGATTACATGTCATGTCATATCATGTAAGTAAGAAAGTATACTGTGTCATGTTGTGCTATGATAGGTTACATGTTTTGTCATATCATGTAAGTAAGACAAACTATATCCTGTCACGTCGTGGTATGACAGATTACATGTCATGTCATATCATGTAAGTAAGACAAAGTATCTTGTGTCATATTGTGCTATGATAGTTCATGTCAAGTAAGTAAGATAAAAGATGTCGTGCTGTTTTGCTATGATAGGTTGCATGTTATGTCATATAATGTAAGTAAGACAAAGTATATCATGTCATGTCATGGTATGACAGATTACATGTTATGTCATATCATGTAAGAAAGACAAAGTATATTGTGTCATGTTGTGCTATGATATTTTTATCATGTAAGTAAGACAAAGTATATTGTGTCATGTTGTGCTATGATAGGTTATATGTTATGTCATATCATGTAAGTAAGACAAAGTATATTGTGTCATGCTGTGCTATGATAGGTTACATGTTACTTCATATCATTTAATTAAGATAAAGTATATTGTGTCATTTTGTGCTATGATATTTTTATCATGTAAGTAAGACAAAGTATCTTGTGTCATGTTGTACTATGATGGTCTACATGTTATGTCATATAATGTAAGTATGACAAAGTATATTGTGTCATGTGCTATGATAGGTTACATGTTATGTCATATCATGTAAGTAAGACAAAGTATCTTGTGTCATGTTGTGCTATGATAGGTTACATGTTTTGTCATATCATGTAAGTAAGACAAAGTATGTCCTGTCATGTCGTGGTATGACAGATTACATGTCATGTCATATCATGTAAGTAAGACAAAGTATATTGTGTCATGTTGTATTACGATATTTCATTTCATGTAATTAAGATAAAGGATGTCGTGTCCTGTTATGCTATGATATGCTATATGGTATGTCATATCATGTAAGTAAGACAAAGTTTATTGTGTCATGTTGTGCTATGATAGGTTACATGTTATGTCATATCATGTAAGTAGGACAAAGTATATTGTGTCATGTTGTGCTATGACATTTTACATCATGTTAGTAAGACAAAGTATAGTGTATCATGTTGTACTACAATAGTTCATGTCACGTAATTAAGATAAAGGATGTTGTGTCCTGTTATGCTACGATATGTTACATGTTATGTCATATCATGGTAGTAAGACCAAGTATATCATGTCATGGTATGACAGATTACATGTTATGTCATATCATGTAAGTAAGACAAAGTATATTGTGTCATGTTGTACTATGATAGGTTACATGTTATGTCATATCATGTAAGTAAGACAAAGTATATCATGTCATGTCATGGTATGACAGATTACATGATATGTCATATAATGTAAGACAAAGTTTATTGTGTCATGTTGTGCTATGATAGGTTACATGTTATGTCATATCATGTAAGTAGGACAAAGTATATTGTGTCGTGTTGTGCTATGATAGATAACATGTCATGTCATATCATGTAAGATAAAGAATATTGTGTCATGTTGTAGTACGATATTTCATATCACGTAAGTAAGATAAAGGATGGCATGTGCTGTTATGCTATGATAGGTTGCATTTTATGGCATATAATGTAATTAAGACAAAGTATATCATGTCATGTCATGGTACTACAGATTGCATGTTATGTCATAACATGTAAGTAAGACAAACTATATCCTGTCACGTCGTGGTATGACAGATTACATGTCATATCATATCATGTAAGTAAGACAAAGTATCTTGTGTCATATTGTGCTATGATAGTTCATGTCAAGTAAGTAAGATAAAAGATGTCGTGCTGTTTTGCTATGATAGGTTGCATGTTATGTCATATAATGTAAGTAAGACAAAGTATATCATGTCATGTCATGGTATGACAGATTACATGTTATGTCATATCATGTAAGAAAGACAAAGTATATTGTGTCATGTTGTGCTATGATATTTTTATCATGTAAGTAAGACAAAGTATATTGTGTCATGTTGTGCTATGATAGGTTATATGTTATGTCATATCATGTAAGTAAGACAAAGTATATTGTGTCATGCTGTGCTATGATAGGTTACATGTTACTTCATATCATTTAATTAAGATAAAGTATATTGTGTCATTTTGTGCTATGATATTATTATCATGTAAGTAAGACAAAGTATCTTGTGTCATGTTGTACTATGATGGTCTACATGTTATGTCATATAATGTAAGTAAGACAAAGTATATTGTGTCATGTGCTATGATAGGTTACATGTTATGTCATATCATGTAAGTAAGACAAAGTATCTTGTGTCATGTTGTGCTATGATAGGTTACATGTTTTGTCATATCATGTAAGTAAGACAAAGTATGTCCTGTCATGTCGTGGTATGACAGATTACATGTCATGTCATATCATGTAAGTAAGACAAAGTATATTGTGTCATGTGCTATGATAGGTTACATGTTATGTCATATCATGTAAGTGAGACAAAGTATATTGTGCCATGTTGTACTACGATACGTCATGTCACATAAGTAAGATAAAGGATGTCATGTGCCGTTATGCTATGATAGGTTACATGTTGCTTCATATCATGTAGGTAAGTCAAAGTATATTGTCATGTTGTATTACGATATTTCATATCATGTAATTAAGATGAAGTATGTCGTGTCCTGTTATGCTACGATATGTTACATGTTATGTCGTATCATGTAAGTAAGACAAAGTATATTGTGTCATGTTGTACCACGATAGTTCATGTCACGTAAGTATGATAAAGGATGTCATGTGCTGTTTTGTTATGATAGGTCACGTGTTATGTCATATAATGTAAGTAAGACAAAGTACATCATGTCATGTCATGGTATGACAGATTACATGTTATGTCATATCATGTAAGTAAGACAAAGTATCTTGTGTCATGTTGTGCTATGATAGGTTACATGTTTTGTCATATCATGTAAGTAAGACAAAGTATGTCCTGTCATGTCGTGGTATGACAGATTACATGTCATGTCATATCATGTAAGTAAGACAAAGTATATTGTGTCATGTTGTATTACGATATTTCATTTCATGTAATTAAGATAAAGGATGTCGTGTCCTGTTATGCCATGATATGTTACATGGTATGTCATATGTAAGTAAGACAAAGTATATTGGGTCATGTTGTACTACGATAGTTCATGTCACGTAAGTAAGATAAAGGATGTTGTGTCCTGTTATGCTACGATATGTTACATGTTATGTTATATCATGTAAGTAAGATAAAGTATATCATGTCATGGTATGACAGATTACATGATATGTCATATTATGTAAGTAAGACAAAGTTTATTGTGTCATGTTGTGCTATGATAGGTTACATGTTATGTCATATCATGTAAGCAAGACAAAGTATATTGTGTCATGTTGTGCTATGACATTTTACATCATGTTAGTAAGACAAAGTATAGTGTGTCATGTTGTACTACAATAGTTCATGTCACGTAATTAAGATAAAGGATGTTGTGTCCTGTTATGCTACGATATGTTACATGTTATGTCATATCATGTAAGTAAGATAAAGTATATCATGTCATGGTATGACAGATTACATGATATGTCATATTATGTAAGTAAGACAAAGTTTATTGTGTTATGTTGTACTATGATAGGTTACATGTTATGTCATATCATGTAAGTAAGACAAAGTATATCATGTCATGTCATGGTATGACAGATTACATGATATGTCATATAATGTAAGACAAAGTTTATTGTGTCATGTTGTGCTATGATAGGTTACATGTTATGTCATATCATGTAAGTAGGACAAAGTATATTGTGTCGTGTTGTGCTATGATAGATAACATGTCATGTCATATCATGTAAGATAAAGAATATTGTGTCATGTTGTAGTACGATATTTCATATCACGTAAGTAAGATAAAGGATGGCATGTGCTGTTATGCTATGATAGGTTGCATTTTATGGCATATAATGTAAGTAAGACAAAGTATATCATGTCATGTCATGGTACTACAGATTGCATGTTATGTCATAACATGTAAGTAAGACAAACTATATCCTGTCACGTCGTGGTATGACAGATTACATGTCATGTCATATCATGTAAGTAAGAAAGTATACTGTGTCATGTTGTGCTATGATAGGTTACATATTTTGTCATATCATGTAAGTAAGACAAACTATATCCTGTCACGTCGTGGTATGACAGATTACATGTCATGTCATATCATGTAAGTAAGAAAGTATACTGTGTCATGTTGTGCTATGATAGGTTACATGTTTTGTCATATCATGTAAGTAAGACAAACTATATCCTGTCACGTCGTGGTATGACAGATTACATGTCATGTCATATCATGTAAGTAAGAAAGTATACTGTGTCATGTTGTGCTATGATAGGTTACATGTTTTGTCATATCATGTAAGTAAGACAAACTATATCCTGTCACGTCGTGGTATGACAGATTACATGTCATGTCATATCATGTAAGTAAGAAAGTATACTGTGGCATGTTGTGCTATGATAGGTTACATGTTATGTCATATCATGTAAGTAAGACAAAGTATATTGTGTCATGTTGTGCTATGAAATATTATATCATGTAAGTAAGACAAAGTATATTGTGTGCTGATATGCTATGATAGGTTACATGTTATGTCATATCATGTAAGTAAGACGAAGTATATTGTGTCATGTGCTATGATATTTTATATCATGTTAGTAAGACAAAGTGTACTGTGTCATGATGTGCTATGATAGGTTACATGTTATGTCATATCATGTAAGTATTACAAAGTATCTTTTGTCATGTTGTGCTATGATAGGTTAAATGTTTTGTCATATCATGTAAGTAAGACAAAGTATATTGTGTCATGTTGTACTACGATAGTTCATATCACGCAAGCAAGATAAAGGATGTCATGTGCTTTTATGCTATGACAGGTTACATGTTATGTCATATAATGTAAATAAGACAAAGTATATCATGTCATGTAATGGTATGACAGATTACATGTTATGTCATATCATGGGCTGACAGTAAGGATGGAGTTTAAAATGACTTCAACTCCACCTCCTTTGGCCAGTATCTTGAGGAATGTGATTGTTAATGTGACTGGGAGGAGTGGTTTCAGTAAGACAAAATAAGTCAATATGCTGAACTGAGATTAGATTGTTTAATAATACAGTTTTAGATGACAGTGATCTAATGTTTAAAAGTCTGCATTTAATTCTGTTATTTTTTAAAAAAGTTTCAGACATCGTGTTAATTTGTTTTAGATTTTTATGTATGACTTGTCTTTTGTTTATTTTCAATTTAATTGATTCAAATGGTCTGGGGATAGACACAGTCTCTATGTGGTTTTTAGTGGTTAACTACTCTGATGGAAGCGCAGAGAAGTGTGTAAGACTGCAACTCTGCCTCCTGGTCTCAACTCTAGATTGTCATGGATTTGGTGTAGTTATAAACTCAGCCATGTTTCCAGATGAAACAAAGATATCAAAAATATCCTAAAATTGATATTGAAAATGTCTTTAAATTTTGACCCATTTGTGTAGTGTTTTTTTTTTTTGTTTTTTGTTTTTCTCACCAGGCATAACAATTATGATTCTATATTTCAGAGATTATAATATGAAGTTCACATTTTACAAAACAACAAACTGGTCATTTCCTTTATCTAACTTATGTATTTACAGGAATCATACATATTAATAATGTAATGAAGAAGAAGGAAGTTGGACATGCATGCCCAATATAAACAGCCTCGTCTCTATTATCTGCTTACAGACCAAATGAGGAACAGACAAGACATTTTTCTATATTCTATGTAGAATAGTTTACTGATAGGAGTAGGCTATTTCTTGTGCCCAGTATTCATTTGTTGTTTTATTGTGTCTGAAGCCAAATAGAGAGACAAGAGGTATGGCAGCTATGAGTTTAACAGCAGCAACCGTTGGATTTGTTGTCTTCCTTCTCTTTCTGCCAGGTACTGCATATCTACATTTATTTTGTACAGTATTTATCAAACTTAGTCAGAGCAGCCTGAAGTGGGTTTAACAAAAAAAATCTCATATCATAATTTTCTCTTACCTGAGATTGACCTGTGAAACCCTGCATCCAATATTCATTCACAGACATCTGGAGTTTAAATCCCAGTTTTCTGTTTTGTGACATGTTTAACACAGTGTTTTTTAATCCACACTTGCATCGCTGTGTGTTATTTTGTCTGAAGATTGGAAATGGAAGTTTTTTTTTACAGTTTAAGACAGAAAGTGTAATGGAGATGAAAATCAAATGTACCAGAAAGTAGAGTTTGTTTCTGTATAGACTTGTCTGATTCCAGATAGTATTGATGGATTGCCAACTCTCATAATTTAACTGAGCAGTTCATAGAATTTGTTACAAAATTATCAAAGTCTTTTATTTGAGTAATGTGAGGGGGTCCCAAAACCTGGAGAAAAAAGTAGAAAATGTATTTGAGAGGGAGACAATGAAATTCAGGACTTTTCTTTAAAATTATTTAACAGTTCATTGTGTTAGTGTGATATTTCCATGTTGTGCAGGGACAACAGTAATTTGCCTTTGTATTATCTGTTCACATTTCTCAGTGTTCTGCATTTCTCTGCAGTTTCCTCTTATCTGTTCAGGAAAACATGTGCAATACATTTCTTTCCCTCCACTGCATCTTCAGACTGTATAACATCCTGCCATAGTGCACAGAGAGAGATTAAATATAGAAAACATGTTTATACTCCACTGTTCCAAAATAGTAGTATAAAAGTCATAAAACATTATTTATTGTTCTGGCTTGAAAAAGGAAGTAGACATGTAAAAAACAAAATACAACAGAGAATAAGCCTGGGTATTTCTGACCTGTATATTGATGACCTGCCCTACTAAAAGACTGCAGCCAAAAGAGATTCATTTAATGATTTTCTCATATGTTTAGTAGAAGCCACCTGATGAGCAAAAAATGCATTATCACTAAACTTTTTCAGAAATATATAAGACATAAATATATTTTTATGTATCAAATATAAAAAACACATTCTACCCAAAACAAAAATGCATAATCATATTCAAACAGCTACTGGTATATTTAGGGTGCCAAAAGGCTAAATGTGAATATACCTCATATTAATATGGTGAAACAATTGCTAACTGATCCTATGGCTGCAAATATGAAACATTCAACGTATCAAAACTGTCCAAAAAAGCCCCTCTTTATTTAAAGAAAAAACAGCCATAGGAACAGAAAGTCTTATAAACTGAAACACTAAATGTATAAAATTACAAATGAAGTCTAACTGAGATGCCTGGAAACTGAAGCTACCAAAAACTGAACCTGACTTGCCCTTCAGTAGACTGAAATATAAATGTATGTGAATCCTATTCAGACATTTAAATTTTACACCTTTTTTGAGCATGTGTAAATCAAAAAGACTGTTCCAGAAAAATGTCCACCTGTCCAGGCATCCTAGAGGCCAAGGCCAGATGTACAAACCAAACCTGACATTTGTTGACCTTCTAAAGTCTATATAGATGCTTAAATGTTTTGAAACCTTTCTTGCATGTCTGTATATGTCCAAAAGTGGTTCATACATTACATCATACCTTTTCAATTACACCCACACACATCCAAAATGTTCTATAAACAAGTATCCAGATTTTGAACCTACTGTATACTGGATATCCACAGTTAAACAAAAAGCAGTCCTAGCCAAATGATGTGTTAACATGTGACTTTTGTGTTAATGTGTTTTGAATTTGTTTTGTGAAAATGTGTTGGTACCAAGATTTTGATTGTTTTACTGACTAAAGTGGGATGAAACAAGCCTTTATTTGAGAAATGTAGACGACTTCTTGAAATGAAGGACTACCACAAAATATTGAACTCTGTCCTTTGTTTATATGAAGCTGAATGTGGTTTCTGATGTGCTCTGTGTTACAGTGATACAGGGTCAGAATGGCTGGGGAGTGACTTACACTTCTACTCATATTTGTGCCTTAAAAGGATCAACAGTGGACATAAGCTGCAGCTACAGATACCCATCCAGAATATATAACCGTGATACTGAAGTTGGGACAAGATTCTGGTTCACTAAATCGAGAAATTATAAATATAAGGATCTGATAACAGACTCAGACTACACAGGTCGTGTGCAGTATCACTGTAATGAGAATGACTGTACTCTGAGAATCACAGACCTGAGAGAGAGTGACTCCGCTGAGTACAAGTTCAGATTCATCACAAACCAACAAGGAGGGAGCTATTTTGGTTCACCTGGAGTCACTTTGATTGTCACAGGTGTGTTACCTTAATTTAGTTCCAAAATGTTAGTTTAGTTCCAAATGTTTATTATCTTTGAAGTAGTAGGAGGGAGACTGTATGGTAGGCCTGGAGTCACTTTGTCTGTAACAGGTAACATTTTAATATGAATTCTGCATACAGCTTTTCCTGTGCTGTTAAAGGACATGAACATTTCCACTCTCCTTTGGAGTGTGAGTTCAGTCCACAGTCTCCACTAACATGCTGTCATCTAGTGGAGTCTGTGAACTGTTGCATTGTACCATGACTTCTTGATGATTGGTGCCAGCTATTGATTCAAGAGTGATGGTTTGTAAAGTTTGAAGACAGTCAGATGATAATAGTTATGATGTGACAGATGTGAAAATAAGACATTAATTGTTTAATCCAGATTATCAGTAGACTGTCATGTTTGTCTCACTTTTGCTCACTTCCTGTCTTTTATTTTGGTATTTTCACTTCCTGTCACTGTCTTGTCTCACCTGTGTCCTGATTGTTCTCCCCACCTGTTTCCCAGCTGCCCTCGTTACATTGTGTATTTAGCCTTGTGTCTCTCACTGTCCTGTTGCCAGTTCGTTGTACTTGTGACCACGTCCCAGCATTCTGCATTCTGTCCTTTCATAGTATTTTTTGACCTAGCCTGTTTTTTGACCTGACTTTTTCCTGCCGATTTTGTTACCGTCGCCTTAATAAACATTTGCCTTGGAATCTGTGCTTGAGCCTTTGTGTCCTCAGCCTATGTTCTTGACAAGACATGTCAGTATCCAACACTAAATTAGAATCATGTATTTGGTCTTTGCCAACAGTTCTGCTGACTTGTAAACTATTAACATGTTTCACCATAAGGGAGAAGATGACTTTGCTATGATTTTTCTTCTTGATTTTATAAATTTAAAATAATCTCCTAAGTATCTAACACTATCTAACACACAAAAGGTTATTGAGGTTTCTGTTTGTTTCTGGAAGCAATGACATTTTTGTGTTCTTCCTCACATCTAGCTGTCAAGGTGCAAGTGACCAGAATAACAATCTATCAGTCTCATTCTGAGGCAGAGCTGAAATGTCTCAGCAGCTGCAGTCCAGCCGGTTCTCTTTCCTATGTTTGGTTCAAGAATGGGCAGACATTTTCAGGAGAAACTTATACAGGCCAGTTTTATTCTGCAGACAACATCTCCTGTGCTTTCAAAGGATACGAGGATTACCACTCTCCTACACTGTGTGAGTTTACTTCACTGTATTTAACAAAACCTCAGTTCTATTGAGGTTGTACTAAAACATCCAGTTCTACTTTACAAACAATATTTTTGCTTCCAGATGCTCCAATAGTTCCTTCAGTGTTGGTGACTCCGTCTGGTGAAATCACGGAAGGCAGTTCAGTGACTCTGACCTGTAGCAGTGATGCTAACATAGCAGCTAATTACACCTGGTACAAGAAGAATGTAAATCCAGACCTTCAACCTCTCAGTAAAGAACCACAGCTTGTCTTCAGCTCCATCCAGTCCTCTGACTCCGGAGAGTATTACTGTACAGCTGATAACCAGCTGGGGAAGAGGGCATCTGAATATATCTTTATTAACGTGGAATGTGAGTGAAACAGATTATTCAAATTAAACAAAGATATACTTGTTAACGTTGCTATCGTACCTCCCTGAGTAGCTCCAGTATTTTTGAGAAGGAAGTTATCCGCAATTAGTATCCACATTTTCCCTGATGCCCACTGTTGTCACACAGTCATTAATATTACCTGGTACCATATATTTATTATGATATATGGCATTAAAGTAGCACATCCTCATTTCATAGATAATTTGTGTCACCACATCTCCTCCAGATGCTCCAAAGCTTCCCTCTGTGTCAGTGAGTCCCTCTGGTGAAATAGTGGAGGGCAGTTCAGCAATTCTGACCTGTAGTAGTGATGCTAACCCAGCAGCTAATTATACCTGGTATAAGGAGAACCAAACACTGTTTCATGGACCAGAAGAAACTTATAATTTCACCTTCATCAGCTCTGAGAACAGAGGGAACTACTACTGCAAGTCTGAGAATCAATATGGATGGATCAACTCTTCATCTCTCTTCATAGATGTCTTGTGTAAGTAGTTAAGTGTAAATCCAACACTTTAAGTCAACAAGATATTTTTTGTGATAATATTGCACGATGCCCCCTAGACACTCTCCTGAGTTCTGACTAAGCTACATCACAAGGGAACATATTCCCTTTAAAATCCTACTTACTACTACTTACAACTGTCTGTTGTGTTCAAGACATTTTAGGACTTGTTTTTGATCAATCAAATCAACATTACTTCAGTGCTCTTTCTTGATTTTTTACACAAAGCCATGTTAAAAGCAAATACAATGACTTGACACACAATACATCATACTGCCCGACATGTTAATATTGATGAATGTTTTTGATACATATTGTTCACCAGATGCTCCAAAGCTTCCCTCTGTGTCAGTGAGTCCCTCTGGTGAGATAGTGGAGGGAAGTTCAGTGAATCTGACCTGTAGCAGTGATGCTAACCCAGCAGTTAATTGTACCTGGTACAAGAAGAATGTAAATCAGGACCTTCAGCCTCTCAGTAAAGAACCAGAGCTTGTCTTCAGCTCCATCCAGTCCTCTGTTTCTGGAGAGTATTACTGTACAGCTGATAACCAGCTGGGGAAGAGGGCATCTGAATACATCTTTATTGATGTGGAATGTGAGTGAAACAGATTATTGTAGATCAAACAGAGATATACTTGTCAATGTTGCTATGGCTGGTTACTGAATATCTCCAGAATGTTATGAGAAGGGAGTTTCATTCGCAATTGGCATCCAAATTTTAACTGCTGTCACAAAGTCATTATTATTACCTGGTTCCATACACGGCATTAAAGCAGTACATCCTCATTTCATAGTTAATTTATATCACCACATCTCCTCTAGATGCTCCAAAGCTTCTCTCTGTGTCAGTAAGTGCCTCTGGTGAGGTACTGGAAGGACGTTCAGTGAATCTAACCTGTAGCAGTGAAGCCAACCCAGCAGCTAATTATACCTGGTATAAGGAGAATGAAGACTCACCAAAAGCATCAGGACAGATCTTCACCATCATTGATGTCAGACCTGAACACAGTGGGAATTATTTTTGTGAAGTCCAGAACATCAGAGGACATCAATGTGCCACCATACATCTGACTGTGGCAGGTGGGTTTTTTCCAATGCATTTGATGTCATGGGAGGGCTCAACCTTGACCTGTACTTTTGCAAACACATAGCTATTCTGTGCAGTGGGGGGTTCTAAAATTAATACACAATGCATAATTCTTCTCCAGTATATCTTACTTGTTCATTAAATGTTTTCAGCTATCTCTCCTTGATAAGGGTGGTGCCTGAGGACACTTGTGGTCCTCTTGAATAAGAGGAATAGATGTCTATGTTAAACATAGTCAAAACTTCAACTCAAAAACCAGGCCTTCAGCCTGCTCTGAACACTCCATTTGCAAACTAACCTCTACTTCCCCAATTTTAGTACTCTTGAATCTTGGAGTGGGCCTAAATAGCCTGTAACACCAAAGTTGAACATCAGTGTTATCTTTTGATTTTCGTTTTCCAGGAGCATGGAAATTAATAGCTGCTGGATCAATCACTGCTATTTTACTTATTGTCATTCTCATCTCCATTGCGCTATGCATTAGGTGAGCAGTACATCATTCTCAATTCAAAAATCTTTGAAAAGCATTTCAAGTCATTTCAATCATTTAACTTAATAATTAATTTATTTGCCCTTTTTCATTTATTTTCCAAAACAGAGCCTTTAAGCAACCATCTAAGCCTGTAGAGACACTGGACAACAGTGCACAGGTGAGGAAGACCAGTCCCGGTACAAAATATGGTTCCACAATTCAGCTCTTACCGTAAAGACAGAAACTTTCAGAAACTCAAACTCAGTCTCTCATAAAACACTCAGAAATATCCTCAGGAATATAGTGTAGGAATTTGTGCACTCAAATATTTTATGGTATTATGGGGAATTATGAATTATTATTGTGCACAACTCCAACATGAAATTATTTGTCCAGTGACATAACACATATTAGAGTATGTGTAATAATAGGGAAATAGCCCTCCTTGCTGGGCACACAAGAGAGGTCTATTAGAATTATGATTGTTATTAATCGCAATTATGATTTTTCAAGGGTATAGGTCTTTTAAGGTTAAGTGACTGAGATGCAAGCACAATAAAACACAAACAAGTTCACCTTAGTTAAACACACATTTATTACTAATACTACAGCTACAGGTACTAAACACTACAACATTCTACAAACAAGACACAAAAGGAAAAGGGGAACTGATACATAAGGCTATGGCTGGTGGACGTTCAGAATGCATGATGCTGAGTTATCTATGGGGTAGTTGGAATGGGGAACCTGATAAACTGATGAGATGACTGTTACCTGAGAAGCAGCAAGTCAAATCAACGGTACCACAGCTTAGCTCTCATACTCTCCTATGCTGGACGCTCAACTCATGAATCTAGATTCAAGAGATGCTCTGAGTCACATCTTCAGACCAGCAAGCTGCATTCCACTGGCATGGTGGAAAGCAAGAAGAACCAGCAAGCAGCATCAAGCCGCCTAGAAGAGCTGCCTGAAAACAGCTGGATCCAAACACAGGGGCACACAGTGGCAAAAAGCCACTGCCAAAAACCAACCAACGCAACCAGCACGCCGCACCGCACAGAACGCACAGAATCTCAGATGAGACCCTGTTTTAAAGTTTCAGTCTGGCCGCCCAGAAGGTGCCTCCTGGCCAATCCCAGGGGTTGCATAGTTCTGGGGGAGCAAAGTCAGTCCCTCCAACAAGGTCTAAAACTGCATCTGTAAGTCCATGGGTTTCACAGTCCTTTGTTCTCCACAATCTGACTGTGAATGGCAGGGGTTCATGCCAGTTCGTCTCTGTGTGTTCGTCTCTCAGGTGGGGGTAATTTGTCCAGATGGTGCTTTCAACTCACAATGGGGTGTGAATTGGTCTTACTATCTTTCTGGCTCTTGTAGCTTGAAAGATCAAAGATGGTTTGGGTCAGTAGTCTGGTTTGGATGGGGGTTCCTTATCTGACCCTTTTGTTTGCAGGAGGTTGCTGTTGCTGAGGCTTGTGCTGTCTGCCTTCGAAGCATGCAGGGACATTATCCTACAATAGCAATATAGTAGTTTAGAACTTTATAACTAGACAGGACAAAGAATCAGTACTTGTTTTTTTAATAGGTTACCAGAATCTTACTCATACTGTTCTTCTGAGAGCTAAACGTTTGATTTTATTTCCCTGTGCAGTGAGAGTCAATACAGGAAAAAAGACATCCCTTGGCACAGATGCAACTAAGAAAGATAATGGACAATAGTTGGACTGATATCATGAAGCTAAATAACCCAGAATCCAACTCTGCTTTTAGTAAAAATCCTACCTACTGTCACTGTAAGCATTGAGTTGACAAATGGTCAGCCACTCAACAAGTAATTTTATTTGTCCATTGTCTACAGACACAACCAGCAGAGCAGCAGGATACCCTTACCTATAGCACTGTTCGCTTCTCCAAGAAGCAGGCAGATCCTCTCTATTCCAATATCAGCCCAGCTCAGCCCCAAAGACACAAGGAGGACGAGGAGGTGAAGGATGTCGTGTATGCTATTGTCAAACTGAACAGTGACAATACTGCCCCGAGGTGAGCGCCTCTTTACTCAGGAACAGTATCCTCAGTTGGTGTTTGATTTAGTGTCTTGGCCTTTTCAGTTCAAAACTGTGGACAAAATTTGGAATTGGCCAGAACTTTATCGAGTGGATTCAGCTTCTGTATTGTGTGCCACAGAGGATGTTTTGGGTTAATTGTCCCTTCTGTATGTCATTGTTTCACCCTTGAGAAAGGAACATGCCTTTTGTCACCACTTAACATTGATCATTTAACAGCATGAAGAAGAGGAATGACCACAGTGATCACTCAGTCAATGTATGAGCATATGAGTGTTGTATTAAGAAAGGTTAAATTTTTAGTCTATTTACAGTTCTAGTTGCATGATTGATAGAGTTTGAGTTGAGTTTTATAATAACTATTGCACTAATTTTGTCATTTGTGTTGAGTCTTCTGTTCCCCCCCCCCCCCCCCCCCCCTGCCCCCCACAGTCACAGAAGTCAGGAGGATCCAGCTGCATTGTATAGCAAAGTCAACATAACCCCCAAATAACTTGCAGATTTTTTTCTTTATTTGTGTTAAACCAGTTTTTGTTTTTCAGAACAGACCTGCCCAGGAATAGAGACATATTGTATGTGGACAACACATTTATATCTCTAATGTAAATATACACATTTCAATAAAACATGCAATATTATTCAGAGTTTGTTTTTTTCACCAAAGGTCAGTTGTGTATAAAATACTCATCACAGTACTCTGCACAATCAAGCCAGAGCAACTACTACCTGGAATTGAGTGTCTGCAGATGAATATTTTTCTCCCTCTCAGTCTGTTCTATCATAATTATGGCTCTGTTTTGTAATTCATCCATCAAGCAGACATTTTCTATATAATCTCTAGTTGATTGATAGAAAATTAATCTGGAACTGTTTTGATAACTGAATAATCATTTCAGTCATGTTTAAAGCAAACTTGCCCAAAATTTACTGACTTCAGCTTCCCAAAAATGCTGAACTAAAGCTTATTTTTGTCTCTGTTATGTGTTAATTTTATTGTAGATAATTAGAATTAGAGCTGTTTTGCAAATGATTATTTTCAATGTATAAATATTGTAATTAATCACTTTTGAAGAATCCTGATCAGCTTCTTGTGCAGTATACTGTATATTTTCACACATGAAACATGACCTCAGTTCTATCGCACATTATTCAGATATTGCAGTGGCTAATTCACGATAAACAGACAACTTCCACAAGATCTCAGTAATTGGAAACATGATTTTAGTTCCCTCACACAGCCTGTAGAAAGCTTCAACTTTGAACAAATTGTTTTTGTGTACTTTTTTCAGAATATGAATTTATTTACCAATGAAGACAAATAAAATTTAAATCTGTTCTTTTGTTCTGGTTATTTCTCATTTTCCCTCTATTTTAGGATGAAACAGTGTAAAAATTTATTATGATTAAGGATGTTGCTAAAATGAAGATGCACAGACACAGCTTGCACTGTTTGTACATCACCAATGAGAACAATCAACACTTCCAAAACTGAACCTCATAATGCTTTATGAGCTAATCTACACAGTCTCTGAATGCCCGTCTGGACCAGCAGCTTTCCTGGGGTTCACATTGCGGGGCACTTTCCTGACATCATCTGTGCTAACAGGAAGTGCCAGGCTGTTAGTGGTTGGTAACGGTGTTGTCCTGTCTCTGCCTCATTCGCCTCATTCACCTCATTCACCTCAAAATTGGAGAAGAATTGGTTGAGTTCCTCTGCTCGTTAGCCGCTGCTGCTAGTGGTTGGGTATTTGCTGCCTTTGTGGTTTATGAGCTGCTGAATGCCTTGCTAGGCCCGCTGGGGGTCCCCATCACTAAAATGGCCTTCACACTAGATACTAGTCATACTCACACTAAATGTCTTGGTGGTCCACTGAACAATCTTATACCGGCTTCCTCTTATTGTCCATAAACGTTAATAAGGGACAAAATAAATGTGTATTTAAAAGCAGTAAGTACAGACACCAAAGCATATCTGTGTTCTTTTGTTTTCTTAACAAACTTCTCACAAATAAATTCTAAACATTAATCATTTAAAAGTTCGTCCTGGTGTGGTGTTTTGCATAGGGAAGGACTGCAGTTGTTCAACTAAAGAGTGGAAAGCTCCACTGATAAAAAAGTTTGCTCTTTTACATTAAGATATTGAATCTTGCTCCACAGTACGTTTTAATGTTTATGTTTTCATCATTTTATCTATTCCGCATTGTTCTTCCCAATCCACTGTATAAAGCAGAGACTTTCCACTACCATCATTAAACGCCAACTCAGATGGAGGGGTCATGTATTAAGAATGTAAGAGGACGTACAAAGACATCAACAAGATCAAACTCAAAAAGTTGCACATTAACCCCACAAATTGGGAGGAAATTACAAAAAACAGAACAATATGGTGAAACAGAGAGAGACTCTGCACCAAGCAGTCCCATCCACCTCTAACCACCAGCAGCAACATGCATCTATGCCCACACAATCATAAAGTCTGGTGTTCTAGAATTCTGTGAAGACACACAAATGGGACCCCTCAAGAGAATGAATCATACTCAACCCTGGATAATGGTGACTATATTATACTTATTTTATATGGTACATGATCTTTTGATGCTTTTATGTTTAGGCGCAGCCAAAGACAATTTTCCACTCTGGTCGGCATTCAAGTCTATTCCACTATGTTAGAGCATAATCCTAAACAAAAGCAATTCAAAATGCAAAACATCTGACTACAACTGTACCCCTGCTCTAACCATTGCAAAACCAAATAATTAAACTACAGAGTGCTTTTGCTGCAAATTGTATTTTTATTTACACACTGGCTTTTCTTCCACAGATTTTTCATCCATTTTAACCCCTGTTTTAAAATACTGACAATAAACATTGATAAAAAATACTATTGATAATTGTTGTTACATACTGCCAGGACTTTTTGAGTCTTCTTCCTCCACTTACTACATGACGATCATTTCTTCTCACAATACAGCAATGCTTCCTGCTAATGCAGTAATATGAAGCTGAAATATAATTTGCAAAAAACAAACTGGTCATTTCCTTTATCTAACTTGCGTATTTACAGGCGTCATGCATAATGATGTAAAGAGGAAGGAAGTTGACTGTACGTGCCGAATGGTAACAGCCTGATCTCCGTCATCTTCTTACACGTCACATGAGAAACAAATAAGACAACATCTTTCTATCTTCTGTAATAGTAAAAGAATAGTTTATTGATAGGAGCAGAATATCTCTTTTGCCCAGTAGTCATTTGTTGTTTTATTGTATCTGAAGCAAGATAGAGAGACAAGAGGAACAGTTATGAGTTTAACAGCAGCAGCTGGTGGATTTATTGTCTTCCTTCTCTATTTGCCAGGTACTGTATATCTACATTGTATGGTATTTATCAAACTTCTCAGAGCAGCCTGAAGTCTAATTATCTTTTACCTGAGACTGAGTTTTGATATGATGCATACCTTTAAAACCCTGTATCCGATATTCAATTCAATTATAATCCAAACATGCATCCCTCTGTATTCTTTTATCTGAAGATTGGAAATGGCAGTTGTGTACAGTTTAAGATAGGATAAACAACGTGATTTGATTTTCATCTCCATTACACTTAATGGAGATGAAAATCAAATGTACCAGAAGTGATAAATCGTGTAGAGTCTGTTTCTGTGTAGACTTGTCTGATTCTAGATAGTATCACCATAATACTTCAGCCAACCATCCTTGACCAAGGACTGTCAAACTACTGTATGTATCACAGTCCTGGATCCCCAACTATCTTAATTTAACTGCGTGGTTTGTAGAATTTGTTATAAAATTGTTAAGGTCTTTCATTTAAGTAATGTGGGGGGGTCCCAAAACCCAGAGAAAAAAGTACAAAATATATTTGAGAGGGAGACAATGATATTCAGGACTTTATTTTATATCTATTTAACAATTCAGTATGTTGGTGTGATATTTCCATGTTGTGCCCATGTTGTCCAGGGTCAATAGTAATTTGCCTTTGTATTATCTGTTCACATTTTTCAGTGTTCTGCATTTCTCTGCAATTTCCTCTTACATACAGCAGTAACCTGATCACAAAGTGAACAGAGAGGAAATACATTTTGAAATAGCACAAACTGGAAACTGATGATACCACAAACTGAACCTGACTTGCACCTCAGTAGACTGAAATATAAATGTGTATGACTCCTGTTCAGACATTCAAATATTACACTTTTTTTGGGCATGGGTAAACATAAAAGACTGTTCCAGAGAAATGTCCACCTGTCCAGACATCCAAAGGAAGCCAAGGGCAGATGTACAAACCAAACCTGACATTTGTTGACCTTGTAAAAAGCCCACACAGGTGCTGAAAATGTTTTGAACCTTTCTTGCATGTCTGCATGTGTCCAAATGTGGTTCATTCATTATATCTTACCTTTTCAATTACACCCACACACATCCAAAAGGTTCACTAAACAAGCATTCAGATATTAAACCTACTGTATATCAGATATCCACAGTTAAACAAAAAGAAGTCCTAGCCAGATGATGATGTGTTCACATGTGAGTTTTGTTTTAATATGTATTTTTGTGAAAATGTGTGGGTACCAAGATTTTGATTGTTTTACTGACTAAAGTGGGATGAAACAAGCCTTTATTTGAGAAATGTAGATGACTTCTTGACTTTGTGAAATGAAGAACTTCCACACAATATTCAAGTCTGTCCCTTGTTTATATGAATCTAATTTTGGTTTCTCATGTGCTCTGTGTTACAGTGATACAGGGTCAGAATGGCTGGGGAGTGACTTACACTTCTACTCAGATCTGTGCCTTGAAAGCATCAACAGTGGACATAAGCTGCAGCTACAGATACCCATCCAGAATAGATAACCGTGATACTGAAGTTGAGACAACATTCTGGTTCACTAAAGCGAGTAATTATGAATTTATGGATCTGATAACAGACTCAGACTACACAGGTCGTGTGCATTATCACTGTAATGAGAATGAATGTACTCTGAGAATCACAGACCTGAGAAAGAGCGACTCAGCTGAGTACAAGTTCAGATTCATCACAAATCAACGAGGAGGGATCTATTTTGGTTCACCTGGAGTCACTTTGATTGTCACAGGTGTGTTACCTTAATTTAGTTCCAAAATGTTAGTTTAGTACCAAATGTTTATTATCTTTGAAGTAGTAGGAGGGAGAATGTATGGTAGACCTGGAGTCACTTTGTCTGTAACAGGTAATGTTTTAATATGAATTCTGCATACAGCTTTTCCTGTGCTGTTAAAGGACATGAAGATTTCCACTCTCCTTTGGGTGTGAGTGCAGTCCATAGTCTTCCACTAACATACTGCCATCTGGTGGAGCCTGTAAACTGTTGCATTGTACCATGATTTATTGATAACTAGTGGAAGCTACCGATTCAAGAGTGATGGTTTGCAAAGTTCAGTCTTTCATTTGGGAGTTATGATGTGACAGATGGGAAAATCACACATTTGTTATTTAATCCAGATAGTTAGCAGACATGTAAGTGTCCGACACTAAACTAGAATATTTGATCTTTGCCAACAGCTCTGCTGATTTGCAAACTATTAACATGTCCCACTTTAAGGGAGAAGAAGCTTTTGCTATGATTTCTCTTATTGATTTTATAAATATAATATAGTCTCCTGATTTGGATAACTATAGTGTACACATGCTTTCAGCATTCACACTATAGTTATCCAAATCTTTATTTATTATTCTTCCGTACATTTTTTGTCCAGTTTCAACTGCTCTATACTTTGAGCTACAGACACCATTCATATATCAAAATGTTCAGCTCTTTAAGGAGAAGTGTGCTATCAATATCCATTGATTTTACATGAATTTTTAAAAAATATTAAAATTTATAATGGCTGTCTATGGGAGGATTTCTTTGAAAGCTAATATCTCAAAAACTAAAAGAGCTAGAATGTTCATATTTGATGTACAGGTGTCCCACTTGGACATGCTTAACATATTAAAACATTGAATCAATAGCGCCACCATGTGGTCAGTTATTTAATGTTTTGCGTTTTGGCTAATAACTCATGACCAGTAAATCCTATCAAAAAGCTTTTTGGTCAGGATGTTCCTTGGATGATCCTGATTAGAATGATATAGGCCACGCCCATTTGCGTCTATAAATTTTTTCGCCATTTTGTTTTTTTTCATAAACATATGTTTTGCTCCTTTCGGCTCATATTTCATCCAAATCTTCACCAAACTTGGTATATACCATATTTAGAGGACCCTGAACGAGACTTATATACTTTGTTTTCAGATATCACTTACCGTTTGTCTGTTATTGGCTAACAAACTTTTGGAGGCGTGGCCTAATGCATTTAATGGCCGATAACTCCTCAATAATGAATCAGATCACAACCAAATTTGGGGATGTTGTACACAAGGTGACCTTACAGAAGTGTGTAAAATTTCACAAAATTCTTCCCACAGGGGACGCTAAAGTCACCTTATAACATGATATTTCAGCAATTCTGTTGTCTTTAATGGAATGAAACTTGATAGGCAGGTTTTCCATGAGAATCTGCACGACATACTGAATCATGGCACCAATAGCGCCACCTTGTGGTCATAAATAAATCAGCACCATACGTTGACACTTTAATTTCCGAGTGCCCTTAAACGCCTCATCAAAATCTAACTGCGTAAATACCGGAGATAACCACTTTGATCTGACTGCTGCAGTGGTGAGTAGCAGAGTTTACCTGTCCCTGTTCATTAGGCTTTTAAAGTTACTAATACAGGCTTGACATTTTATATGATATGGTAACATGACACTGGTTTCTCAGGTACAATCCAAACAAAACGATAAGGGCAAAACATCTTCCTGGTAAAACAAAGGCTTTTATTGTCACCTAGCTAATATTAGCGACGTGCTAACGTTGGCATAGCTGCTAACGCTAGCATAACTGTTAAAAGCATTAATGTTGTTATGGTACAGTTAAAGGGATAACGTTATTAGTAAGAAGTAAGAGTTTAATAACAGAAAATATTTTGTTTAGTTTTTACCCTCACTTAACTTAACTTACAGCTGTTTTGTTAGGTGAGCCAACCATGACTATTTAATATGGTCAGAGCTATCTTTGGCTGCCTAATCAGTGATCGGATTTTCTGGATTTATCTGGAACTCTGGTGTTGTGGCGCATCAGCTCAGAGCGCCAACAGGTTGGTAAACGTCAGTAAATAGTCGGCGCCAGGATGTTTTGCTGTCCACACAGTGGACCAGTTAGTATTTATTTTAGCTGTACTTCTGCATTAAATAAGCATTCATATGAGTTTGACTGTGGATGGTAGAGCTGTTGAATGAATTTATGGAGTTTGTTGGTTTCAGCTGTTAGCAGTTAGCTCTACTTGTTAGCTGCTGACTGGCAGCAGCATGCAGGCACAGCAAGCAGCCAACGGACTAAATATCTGTTGATCCAAGTAGGACTTCACTCAGATCCGGACAGTCTAGAGAAGGTTTATGGTTTGTTTTCTGTTTCACAGGCGGGTTGGAGGCTTGGTTATTTGTCTGAGTAACTGAGCTGTAAGTAAACAGTCTGAACTCAGCAGAGTTTCTGTGACGGAGCTGACGGTCCATTTTACATGCAGTATGTGTTCTTAGTGTTAAATTTAAACCACCAGACTAACAGATGTTACATAGTTAGAAAGTATTCAGCTTGAAATAAAGTTATTTTTCTGTTTCTTAACAGTGACACTGAGTCAGAGTTTACAGTGAACCTGGGTACAAATAGTTTGTCTAGTTTATTAGTGTGAATGCTGCAAGCATCTATTTGTACAGATGGGGATGTGTTTAGTATTTTCATTTCAATTCATTCAGTTTTCAGCATTCACATGCATTTTCTGCAGGAAATGCATTTCTAGTTAATAAAGTTGTTCCCATTGTGAAGGTGGGGACCCCATCAAATAAATAACAAGATGAAAATATGGCATTGTGAGATTATTAAATATTATGTATATAAAAATTATTATTTAATAAGGATTACTCAAACACATATTATAGATTTTTGTTTGTTTTTGGAAGCAATGACATTTTTGTATATATCCTCACATCCAGCTGTCAAGGTGCAGGTGACCAGAATAACAGTCCATCAGTCTCATTCTGAGGTAGAGCTGAAATGTCTCAGCAGCTGTCGTCCAGCCGGTTCTTCTTCCTATGTTTGGTTCAAGAATGGGCAGACATTTTCAGGAGAAACTTATAAAGGCCAGTTTTATCCTGCAGACAATATCTCCTGTGCTTTCAAAGGATACGAGGATTACCACTCTCCTACACTGTGTGAGTTTACTTCACTGTCTCTAGCAAAACTTCAAACTTTTACCTAAAACAAAATTACACCATGTACTTTATGCACTTTAATATATTGCTTCTTACATTTTATCAATTATTCAACACAAGATTTAAACATTCAGTTTGACTGTGATAACTTGTTCTCAATTTTTTAAAAACAATATTTTTTCCCCCAGATGTTCCAAAGCTTCCCTCTGTGTCAGTGAGTCCCTCTGGTGAGATAGTGGAGGGCAGTTCAGTGACTCTGAACTGTAGCAGTGATGCTAACATAACAGTTAGTTACACCTGGTACAAGAAGACTGTAAATCCAGACCTTCAACCTCTCAGTAAAGAACCACAGCTCTTCTTCAGCTCCATCCAGTCCTCTGACTCTGGAGAGTATTACTGTACAGCTGAGAACCAGCTGGGGAAGACAACATCTGAATACATCTTTATTGATGTGAAATGTGAGTGAAACAGCTTATTTTAAATCAAACAAAGATATACTTGTTAATGTTGCTATGGCAGGTTACTGAGTAGCTCCAGTATTTTTGAGAAGGAAATTATTCTCAATTAGCTTCCAAATGTTCCCTGATGCCCACTGTTGTCACACAGTCATTATTATTACCTGGTACCATATATTTATTATGATATATTGCATTAAAGCAG